>JAHRHY010000003.1:1200000-2400000 GCA_019671135.1 Linnemannia hyalina
GCTTGTCTGTACTCTCCCTATCTCCTTCCCTCCACAAGTCTTCTTCCTTCTTCTCTCTTCCCTCTTCCCTCTTCCCTGTCAGTATTTTTTCCCTCCTATCTTGAGACGAATAAACAAGAAATGATCACAGAACAATGTTCCCTCTACCCTCCAAGCTAGCACGTTTTCTTTTTTCCGTTTAGCAGGGTTCCCTTCTCACAGTTGACCAGATGAAAATCCTCAAAGCCTCCCTCTGCTCTTCCCTTTGTTTGCTCTCTCTTCACCTTCCTCTTCACCTTCTCCCCCTTATCCCTTTTCACCTCCCTTCATCAATTTTTCCTCAATTCGCCTTATTCGCGTTCAATTGACCTCTCCCACTTCTCTCATCTATTCAAGTCCACTCGACTCACATTCTTGCATGGAGCATCGCTCGGACAGTCTTCATCCTGCGCTGATCAAGTCATTCACCAGAGTCGGTCGACGCATTCACCACGCCATGGCCACCGCTTCCTCATTCATACTCGGCAGGATTTAAGATTCCCGTGCATAAGCCATTGCGCAATTAAGGAAGGTACACTTTCGATGTAATCGTTCTCCTTTGTCACAATCATATCGGCTGTCAACAGGATGTGGTCGTCTGAGTAGCACCACCGTCTCAGCCTCGATGACTTGCATTCCATCTTCTTCATTACTTCTCAGGGTATCGGGAGTATCAATTGGACAGTTGATTCCTCTTGGTACTTTGTTATGGGAATGAAGGCGGCATAGTCACTGCTGGTTCTTTAACCTGCTGAATGTGCCTCTTCAGTAGTATTTTGCTTTTGCACTACCTTACTCAGGGATCTTTGCATCAATCTGCTCGGACCTGACGGGGATTTCTGTTTACCCAAACTGTCGACAAAATGAGAATGTCTTGCGACTCGAGGGCACGGTTGAGGGTTCTGTGGTTTCTTCGTGGACAAACACTACCTGGGAATGGTCGGTATGGTTGTGGGATAGGAGAGTATTTATGTAGTTGGTTAGTGGCTTCGGTGTTTTCTGACCACTTTTTTGTCTCTCTCTCTCTTTTTTGTTTCTTTCTTTCTCGCAATAGGAGCGAACAACAGGATAAAGAACACTGACAGGACAAAGGACGCTGACCAGACAATTGACGAGCAAGCAGGGATATGAACAAGAACAGTATATTCTCGACATGATCATTCCCCATTGCCAATACTCAGTCGAGTATCAACAAGGTGAAATAGAAGCATAGTTATCGGGTGGGCTACATGGCGCTGATAGCAAGAGGAAGGCTTAATGACAAGAAGAAGAGCTAGTGGCAAGAGGAAGGGGTAATGGTAGGAGGAAGAGCTGGTGGTAAGAAGAAGGACTAATGGCAAGAGGAAGAGCTAATGGCAACGAAGCAGTAGGGACGGGAGACCCCTGCTTTCGTCCTTTCACGCGACAATTACAACTTGGAGAGGTATGTTTTTTTATGGCTATTGAGTGCGGAATTCAAGAAAAACTGGACATAGGAATGTCCCTTTGATCATCAAATGACTCTATCTCTCTCTTTGTACTTTCATGAGAAGGCATCTCAGTGTTTTCCATAGATAATAAATATATGTACTTCCTACTCTCTCTGCTGTTCTTTCAAAAGGTGTGACAAGAAAAAACACTACTTTTCATCTAACAAGATATTTGAATGAGAAATGAAGAACAGATCAACCGGATATACCGGTCTTAATGGATGAGCAGGCGATGGGCTTTTGAAATACGTCTCGGATCGTTTTCGAGTCGCTATCAATAGCAGTGGTCGAAAATCGAGTTCTCTTTCCTAACGCCATAATCTGATAAAGTTGAATGTAAGCTTTTTCTACACGTTACTTAAGTTCGGTTAAGGCACATCCTCGTTAAAATAAAACGAGCTCCTTCTTCAGTGTGTCTCTCCGTGTTCGCGATGATTCAGGCGTTCGTTGGCCCTTGGCCATCGGCTGTCTGTTGCTGGGAAGACAAACTGCAAGTGAGTATGGGCGATGTAAGCATTTTCCCTTTTGGTTGGAGTGCGATCAAGGAAGAGACATCTTGACCGAAATATAATGAATGCTATTCTTGCCTCTGCTATTATCTTTGATTTAGGTATCGTCGCTTGGCTCTCTCGAACCAACATTGATCCTTCAGATCGAATAAACGGCGGCGTTTCAAGTTTTGAAGGCATCTTCTATGTTCGCGCCTTAGGAGGTTCACCGGGATATCAAGCCATTCTAACCGCCCCTGGCTGGACCTGGGATCAAAATCGGCGACGGTGGCGACGTCTCTAGATCCGATACTGTCAGCAGCGGCAACAGCGACATCGGCGACGACAATTATGGCAACGCTATTGCGGCTAAGGAGATATTCCTCCTTACATTTATCTATCCCCGGACAGATGTCATCTACAAGGAGACCAGTTCTCTCGGACAGGTAAGCACCCAATTGACCAATATGCTAAAGACGTTACTGAATCATGCTAATGTTTACTGTCTCTGTGTCAACATTGTCTCCTCTTTGTTTTACTTGTAAGGTGAATATAGGTCCGTTACCAAAGTAATTGACAGCAACAAGTGTAGATATGACATGGCTATCCCCAAGACCAAGAAGAAGTAAGTACTTTTCAGTCGGTGAAAGCAAATTGAGGCAGGCTGAACAACTATGTACAGCGAGCGAGTTACTAATCATATCTCGACAATACATTGGTCCTTATAGGTCAGACGGAAGCAGGCTGGTGACAAGATTCCTCAAAACCCCCACCCCAACCTTGCTAGACCCATCACTTATTTTGATGACAGCAGGAAACCAGTGTTAGGCATGGAGCTATGCCAAAAGAGAGCAAGATAGATTAGCATGCAATCAGGGGTGTCATTTTCATTAAAGAAGACGCCTTTGCTATTTGCTAACTGCATCAGTTATGGGACTAAGGCGCACGATCAGAGGCCTTGTCAAGGCACGGAAACGACTCATGGAACGCTCAAACCGCCACTTGGGACAACTAATTGACAGGGGGTCTTGTGCTCCTACACCGAATTCACTTTGGCCACGTCTACCTCAAGTCAGAGAACGTCATGCCCAGTAACGGCTTTCATGCCAAAGATTGGCAACCCGGGCTTCGTCGAGAATTTGTCGAGTAGAAAGATAATCGGGCAAGTAGTACTGTTCTTGGTTTACATATCACTGCTCCTTTAAAAAAATGAACTGGACACCAACCTAGGCGAACGCTTCCTTTGATTTAATCCTAGTGAACTTATGGGGGGGAATGGGTTACCAGGCTCCTAAGTTGCTCGACCAAAAGAAAATGCATAGTACGGCGGTGGATATGTGGTGTGAAGACGCCATCCTTTACAAAAGGTTGATTGGCCGGTCCTACAAGCCTTCGTAAGACAAGGCCACAAAGAAGCACAAAGAATCAGGGTGCCAGTAGACCCAAGCGTCCAAGTATCAGCGGAAAGAGGCAAAAGGACTACAGGAGTGAGCATCGGACAACAACCCCAAGACAAAACGTCAAATCGGTGGGTTTGAAGGGCCATGCGTCCTCCACTGCTATTGACAGCGACTCGAAAAACAACCTGAGATTTATTTCAAAAGCCCATTGCATTCAAATATCTTTGTTAGATGAAAAGTAGCAGTAGTTCTTGTCACACTCTTTGAAAGAGCAACGGAGAGAAGCAAATACATATGTTTATTATCTATGGTAAACAATGGGGTGCCTTGGCCTGAAAAGTACAAAGAGAAAGATTGAGTCGTTTGATGATCAAAGGGACATTCCTATGTCCAGTTTTTCTTGAATGCCGCACTCAATAGCCCAAAAAAAACACATACAGACACCTCTCCAAGTTGTAATTGTCGCGAGAAGACAAAGGCAGGGTCTCCCGTTCCTACTGCCTCGTTGCCATCAGCTCCTCTTGCCATTAGTCCTTCGTCTTACCATCAGCTCTTCCTCCTACCCTTAATCCTTCCTCTTGCTATCAGCGCCATGCAGCCCGCCCGATAACTATGCTTCTATTTGACCTTGTTGATACCCGACTGAGTATTGCCGATGGGAAATGATCATGTCGAGAATACACTATTCTTGTCCAAGTCCCTGCTCGCTCGTCAATTGTTCTGTCAGTGACCTTTGTCCTCTTGTGCGGCCCTAGTTCGAGAGAGAGAAAAACAAAAAAGAAGGGAGACAAAAAAAAGTGGTCAGAAAACACCGAAGCCACTAACTAACTACATAAATACTCTCCTACCCCACAACCATACCGACCATCCCCAGGTAGTGTTACGTCAGGTCCAAGCAGATTGATGCAGGATACCTTAGTAAGGTAGTGCAAGTTAACGAGAACCTTAAATCTTGCCGAGGATGAATGAGGAAGTGGGACAGGTCAATTGAACAACGCGGATCAGGCGAATTAAGGAGGGATAAGGTAAAGAGGGATAAGGTAAAGAAGGATAAGGTAAAGAGGGTGAAAGTAAAGAGGGTGAAAGTAAAGAGGGTGAAAGTAAAGAGAGAGAAATTAAAGAGAGAAGGCGAAGAGAGAGAGGGAAGGAGTAGAGGGCCAATAGGAAATAGGGATTAAAGGGAAGAAGGAATGGACTCAAGGCCAGTGCGGTGAGTAGGGAAAAGGAAGAGGTACCTATGCAACAGTACCCCTGCTAAACACAAAAAAGAAAAACGTCATGCAGACATGGAGGCAAAACAATCGATGGAAGCAAAAAGGAAGCTAGGCAAAAACAAGGGGAGAACCAGGAACGTAGTGCCAGAGACAAATAAACATGAAATGATCACAGGGCCTTGGTACGGGCCTTCTCCTCTATCTGCCTCGTAACCAAATATGGTACTCACCTGCGCTCAAGAACTACTTGCCTCGCTGCTCTTGTAGACTTGCAAAGGAAGAGGAGAGAAGGAATACTGACCTGTAGAAGGAGGGAGAGAAAAAAGTGCAGTCAGACAACCTAATGTGTTGGCAACACCAAGAATCAATTCATGAATACTGCTATTAATTGTACAGCTAATAAGCTTCACCGCTGTCTCTAAAAACCTCTCGGGCGAAGAGATGAGACGAAATCACGAAGATTAACTTTGTGCTATGGTATTAATGAGCGAGTTACAAGCAATTGATGAGATATAGTTAATGATGGGAGATCGGGATAGGAAGTATCGTCAAAGAAATAGAAGTACCACAGGCTCCCATTGCTAGATCCTTCTCCTCTAAAAAAGATCAGGGTTACGCAAGATTCGTCCGTACCCTTGCAGATTGGATACGAAAGTAAGGGTGGGTAAGATAATAGTTTTAAGAATACATCCAATTCAAAGGGCGAATGAAAAAAAAAAGATGATTGTGGAAGGACAAAAATGTTGTTTTTGACATATGCTTTTTTTTTTTTGTTTTTGTCACCCTTCCTCTCTCCTTCTCCCTCTGTCGCTCTGTCCCTCTGTCCCTCTGTCCCTCTGTACCTCTCTCCTTATTACCCTCTCTCTCCACTTCTTCGATTGAAAGCCAACGGTCGTGTGAACATGGAAGGGGCCGCTCCCTTTAGTCTTTTGGCATATTAGGCATATTTTAAAAAATGTCCTCGCCCATCGAAACATTCAATCCCTTCCTCGTCAATTGGAATACGTTCATTGGGTACTCGCATGAAAAACAACAGGAGAGAATAATAAAGATAATTTGGCTGTCCCTGAGGCCCAAAAACAGAGGAGGGGATAGCACATTTTATTCGGCCGTTGAAAAGAGTAACCATCATCCTTACCACAAGTACAGTCTAGTCTTGACGCGAACCATAGGCAACCATGTCTGTCCGTCATTGCTGTCGACAACACTTTCCAGCAATATCCCTCGAGCTCGTCTGTCTTGTCCAGAAGGGTTTACAGCGAATTTTTTCAATAGTGGAATAAGCGAAAAACACCCATAGAATAGACAATTAATTCAGTCAGTAATAATAACGAGTGTGCAGCCAAGGTGTTCCGTTTTCTTCGGTTTTGTTTACGTAGCGGTGAGGCATTTTTGCATGAACGGCAGGGGATATCCTCTTGGGTAGCCCTGTGTCTTTCACCGCTGTTGTCGTTGAACGGCAGCCATCACGCAAACAGAGAGGGGATAGAGGGATGTTTTCCATTTCAGGTTCAAAGGAGGACAGACAAGTAAATGTCCAGTGCCTCAGCTCATTCATAATTCATTTTCCTGTATAAACGGATAACCTCCCCTCCAAAAGCGACCTTTTTTCTTCTTTCCTCTCGACCTCATTTTCATTTTCACTCGTCATATCTCCTTGTCGCTTACTACGATGAACTCCAGCAGCTCCATCCAAAACTCTCACAACAACGACAAGGCCCTCAACGACAACCATCCAGCACCCAACAGCACCGGCCTTCCCATCTTCTACGACTGTGGCAGCGACGGCGAAGGCAGTTGTGGTGCTGGTGGCAGCAGCGGAGACGAGAACGATTACGGCCAGAAGGTCGTCCAACGCCAACCAAGACGGCAGCGCACCCCACCACCACCTCTCAAGACCATCATCGACAAGGCCGCCAACAAGACCTACCGACAGACCCATCTTCTGGGCGAAGTAAGTATTAATTGATGACCCACACAGCTGTCGTACCTCAATCCACTAGTCGAAAAGCTGCAGTGCTAATCCTGATTTCGATCTTGTCTCTAATTTTTGTTTCGATTGCTTAGGGTTCGTTCGGACAAGTTCATGTGGCTGTCGACGAGAAGGGCGAAAAGGTCGCTCTCAAGACCTTTAAAATATTTGACATGGAGGAGGCGGATGTAAGTATTTGGTTTCTGCTACTGCAAGTGTGTATGGAAGTTTGACTGAGTCGAGTCTTGTATTCTAACCATATGTGTGTTCTCAACATTTCCTTCCAGGCTGAGCAAGAGTGGCAAGCGTGCAAAACGATCCTCGACCACCAGCCCCACCACCCCAATGTCGTCGCCCCCATCAGTTACTTCAAGGACGGAATGTTCCCTTGTTTGACGATGGAGCTGTGCTCCAACAAGGTAAGAGAGAATGATTAGAATCCATCTGCGATTGCCATGTACATATTGGCGAGGACAATAACCCTGACGCCAATCTCCCTTTAAATACTCCTACCTATCTAGAACCTGGACACCTTGTTGGAGGCCAGGAGAAGTCTTCAGGAACACGAAGTCCGGTATTTCGGACAGCAACTGGTGGCCGGCGTGGCTCACTTACACAGTTTGAACCTGGTCCACCATGACCTGAAACCACTCAACCTCTTGCTGACAGAGGAGTTGGTGTTGAAGGTCGGTGACTTTGGTCAAACGCGAGATCTGAGAGAGGGCAAGGAGTTCCGGTAAGATGATACGATTATGATATGTACAAGTAAATGTTGTCTTAACTCAAGCATGCTCTCTTCAATTCAAACATGGAGCATGTTGCTAACATACCTGTACCGTTGCTTACTCATGTACTATTGCTTACGCACATTAGGAATGTGGTCGGAACTCCTGGCTTCCAGGCCCCCGAGGTTCTCAATCGCAAGGGGCACACCTACGCCCTGGACGTGTTCGCCATCGGGGCCATCCTCTTCAGGATGTTGCTTGGTGTCACGTACCAGCTCCCTGGCAAGAGGAAGCCTCTTAATATTAGCGTAAGCATTAGTCCCAACGCTAGGGACTTGCTTGAGAGAACCCTCGAGAGCGATCCTGGGAGCCGGATCGCGATGCCCGATCTGCTGGCTCACCCCTTCCTGACCGACGGGCCTGTGCCGCAGAGTGTCTCCTGGGACATTTTGCGCACACCTGCTCCCCTGCCAACCGAGGACGACGCATCAGACCCTGATGGCGCTTATCAGGTTGAGATTATCAAGTCGCAGGAAGAGGAGGATGCCAAGACGCCGGAGGAGCAGATCGGGTCCCAGTTGGACGATTCCGTGAAGGAGGAGGGGGGTGAAGAAGAGGAGGAGGCCGCCCAGACCTTGGAGATGACCGAGCCCTTAGATCCAGTCGTCGACCTTGACGACATTGACCTCGATGACATTTTTGAACAAGTCGAGGAGGTAAAGAAAGCCAAGAGAGCCAAGAAGGTCTTGGAGGACGACTCGGACGACTCGGACGAGGAGGCCCAGACCCAGGAGGAGGCCACCCAGGCCTTAGAGATGGCCGAATCCTCAGAGCCCGTCGTCGACCTTGACGACATTGACCTCGACGACATCTTTGAACAAGTCGAGGAGGCAAAGAAAGCCTAGAGAGCCAAAAAGGTCTTGGAGGACGACTCGGACGATGACGATGAGGAGGAGGAGAGAGCCAAGGGCCGCAAGAAGGCCAAGGTCATGCAGAAGGGAGCGGCGAGGGAGGAGAAAGCACCGGAGGGCAAGGACGGGGGTCATGGTGGTGACCAGGATTACTGGCACACCTACCTCCGTCGGTAAAGGATGCCTTCAGAGATTCCCCTGCCTCTGCCGCTCCTTGTATGATGACCTTTTGTTGTATATTATGTATATTAAATTGTATTATATCATCAGAAACGAAGTGATTGAAGTTGTTGTTGTATGTATATATGGCCATGGTGCGAGAGGATGCAAAGAAACGAAATGATGAGACTTTCAAAAGGTCAACAAGAAAAAGAATGGACATGGCGCGACAAGTTGCAAAAGAGACGAAAGGTTGAGACGTTCAAAAGGTCAGCAAGAATAAGAATAGACAAACGATGTGATGATGTTCAAGTCTGTGAATGGCCCTTTCCATCTGAAATGAAAAGATTGCTCTGTTGATAGAAATTCAATTAGCACCTGAAGAATCGACCGTTGTTGTGTCGCGTCAGAGTTTACCATCAATTTTATTGAGTGTTATTGTTTGAAGAGGTGGTGGTGGTGTCGAGAGGAGAGAGGAAGGTATTAGGGGTTCATCTGCAGATGAATCGGGTTTTCGGCGTCCAGGAGGGTCGACACCAGTGCCTTGAACATTCGCTTCCATTCCAAAGGATCACCCTACAAGCAGGGAAACGGGAGATGACAATGATGGAAGTATGTTAAATTTAGTCCGCAGTCATAATGAGAGGATGCAGTTCATCAACAATTAGATGTTCAGAAGTGTAAGCAGACTTACTCGGCTCTTGACAAACATGACCAGCTGGCTGTCAGTGCCATATGGGACCACCTTGACATCTCCTGTCAGGAAACATCTTCTCTGATCCGTCGTTGAAATGGCGATCTAAGGAGGGTGGGTCGAAACAAAAAGGAGCGGGCGATCATTAGTACACCTAGTCGTAAGACATTTCTCAAGCTCTCATAGACCAGAATCTAGATAACCACGTTCTGTACCTTCTGGAGATTGGCATGGACGGTATGGGCGACAAGGTTGCTGACCATAGCATCAGCCAAAGAGTCGACGATAAAGTCCGGATCCGACTGTGAGAAGAAGCGGGTCAAGCGTTCAGACGAAAAGACCTCCAAAAAGGTCGCCTCCGTGAATTGTGTTGCCTACAGTGTACAAGAGTTGAGGATGGAGAAGTTAGTGACCATGTCAATCATTGGCATGGAGTACGTCTACTTTTCATTCTAGGATCGAAATAACATCCTGTGGCAATTTCGTTGCTTACAGGTTGCGACAACTCCAACGCTTCATCTTGCCATGAGATGGCAATTCGCGCGCCCAGAGAACTGTCTGAGGCTCGTTCGTTGTTCCGGGCCGGTTGAGACGATGCATAGTTCCGCACATCAAACGCCATGCTCTGACTTTGAAGGAAGCGTCCAGTATTCAGCGGTTGTGAGTAGGCAACACTGGAGTTCAGACACAAGACACCATTCGAGGTTGGGTAAGTTTTGGAAACAAATGTCAATCAACGCAGCCATGCATGGTCTCTCAGAGGTTAAGAGCAGCGAGACTTACACTGGTGAGCAATTCGAGGCGTCGTTGACGTTCTCCATAAGCAAACTAGCCAGCTGAACCGGATCATTGACAAGGCCTACACATTGTAGAAGCAGAGCAAGTCGTTAGTAGGTTGCATCAGAGCTTTGTGAC
Source organism: Linnemannia hyalina (assembly GCA_019671135.1). NCBI lineage: Eukaryota > Fungi > Mortierellomycota > Mortierellomycetes > Mortierellales > Mortierellaceae > Linnemannia > Linnemannia hyalina. Next base: position 1,209,966 of record JAHRHY010000003.1, read on the forward strand.
ACCAATGGCGAAAGCTATATCATCCAGTGTTTACCATCCGTCAATAGGGCATTTGGTCTATCATCGAAAGACAAAGTCAGCTCAAGTTAGTAAGTTGAAAGCTTGGCGCAAAGAACCATGAGTAAACCGTGACCAGGAATTGTAGACGCACCTGTTGTACCACTCGTCCTTCAGGATATGTTTGACACTATATCGTTTGGTGGGGTTTATCCGAAGCATGCCTAGGAGCAATTCTGTGTAACATCAAATCGGGACACAAAGAGTTAGTTGTCGTTTATGTACTATATACTATATGAACGTGTGTCGTGAATGAAGTGCCGCATAAGTGCTCAGGAATCATAAACTTACTACGCACAGGTCCCTGCAGTCTATTCCAAGGTTCATGTTTAGGGTTCTCACGACTTTCTTGATACGACCGGAATTCGTCACTGTCAGCCGATGGCAGCTCCCATGGCGTGTCTAATAATGGTAACAGGGAGAGGACATGCATATATCAGTATTCTTGATACTTCGCACAGTAGAGGCTTGCGGACCAAATTGTAACTCCAAGGAGTGCACTTACTTCCGATCATCATCACGTAGAGGATAATGCCACAAGACCAGATATCTACCGCATCGCCACTGTACTCTTCCTCCAGGACCTATGCGAAGTTGAGAGGAGTAAAGTCGATCTCAGTACAAAGGACGCCTCAAGGATGTGCTCTTTGTCCAAGAACCCGCTCTCATAGTCGTGAGGTATACTTGATGCACGTGCCACATACCTCTGGCGCAACATAAGGCGCGCTTCCACAAGGCGTCTCTAATGGCCGACTCCTTCCTCCGTGACGGAACACAGTCGCCAGTCCAAAATCAGAAATTTTTAGCGTCCCTAGAAGATGATAAGGCAAGAGAGGGAATGAGTCGTTGGCACTCCTTTCCTTGTTTCTGATAATACACTTGGTTGCCGTGTGTTGTCTATGTTATCCTTTGTTGTCCTGATCATTACCTGAAGAGTCCAACAAAATATTTTCGGGCTTAAGATCCCGATGTGAAATGCCTCTACTGTGCATGTATCGCTGTCATGAGAGAAGGAAAGGTAGAGTGAGTATCAGTTGTAGCCTCTTTAGTATTATTGGCGAAACCTGAGTGAGAGCGAACCCATGTTGAAACTCCACGCACCACTCCAGAGATCAGCTGCAGAAAGTATAAATGTGCGAGATCTTCCTGAATGCCACGATCCGGTTCTAAGAGGAAGTATATGATGGCAAGTAGGCACCAATGCGTGAGTAAACAACTCTGGTTCACGATTTCCTTTTGTCAATAAAAACTGATCCCTCCGCATCCATGAGCGTGAGTAAGCGGAGGTGGTTATTACCGATCTTGTCGAACAACTCTCCTGCGGCGGCATACTCGACAAAGATGTAGATGCACTCAGGTTCCTCCTTGGACTCGAGGAACTTTGAGATGTTGCGGTGCTGCAGTCCACGATGAATGGTAAGCTCCTTTTGGATGGATTTGGCGAGTCCTGTTTCCGAGTCCTTGGGTATGATCTTGACTGCCGCCTTGACCGCTGTCTTTCTGTGTGTTGCAAGACGGACACTATTATCATATAAATAGTAGTGTTGTCAGCAAGGGTTGTTGTATGACAGTTTGTTTTTGTTTGTGGAATGAGGAGTGCCTTTTGACGAGTTAAGTGAATGCGCCACGAAAACGACCGTAAGAATGAGAGAAAGAGAAGAGAGAGAAGAGAGAGAAGAAAGAGAGGGGGAGAGACGTACACGGCGTAGGCACCGACGCCGAGGGTGTCGCCAAGTTCGTAGTCGCCTATTTGCTCTGCCCTGGCGACAGTCTGTGAGGCTTCCGGGAGAGTGGGTGCTGACAAGTGCTTGTACATGAGGTGTTGTGCGTTTCTTGAGTTGATGAGTGCGAGTGCGTGAATGAGCGATGGGTGAGTGACTGAGTGATGGGTGAGTGAGTGAGTGACAGGGTATAGAGGAGCGGAGAGAAAAAAAAAGGAGCGGACCTGAATCACAACAAGTGCAAGCGAGTAAGTATGTGATCGATGAACAAGGAGAAGGGCGGACAAAGTGGCTTGACTCAACGCCACTAAATTTCACTTTTTATTTGAAAGTTTGGGATCTAACTATTCCTGCATGTCTGTCAACCAAGGGTTTGTTGTTGTGGCAAACCACAGTGGAGAAAGGGAGACGCCAAAAATGCACTGTTAGCATTCAGAGCAGCAAGGGAGAGAGGTGCAAAACTAGGGGTGTGGGTGAGTGGGAAAGAAAAGGCATGCATGAACGCGCGTTTGAATCCCCCTCTCTCTCCCTCGCTACTTAATATGTAAATAAAGAGGAGCAGAAGGGTGACCAGGCTCGATCGAACCTTGTTTCGCCTTCATGTCACGTTCACTGGCCTCTTTTATGGCCTGTTTGTCCCCTCCGGTGTTTCTCGTTCGCTTCCGGTCCCTCCGTTTTCTTGTTCGTTATTGCTATCGATTCATGGCACGCACTTTCAAGGATGAATTGGCATCATTGACCGAGAATCGAGCAGAGGAGCGTAAAAGCGGGAAGGGCGTATGGTATGCGTGGGCTTTGTCTTTTGCTCCTTCCTTTGACCTGTTTGTGGAGAAGTGAGCACATTCAGACACGGAACATGTTTGTGACACGTAGACCACTGGACACATCTTGTATTTGTTTGTTTGTGCTGCCAGACTTTGACGGACAGCAGCCCCTCCACTTTTTTACCCCTGGTTGCATACGAAAACGCACACGCACATACGCTTCAAAAAAAAGCAAAGGAGAGACGGATGGAGGATGAAGGAGTGAACAAGACATTAGGGAAAGGGAATGAGCGTGGGAGGGACGAGTTCTGTTGTGAAGGCAGACGGAGTGAGTCTGTGAGTGAGTGAGTCCTTTGGGCTAAGGTGAGTGTGGCCTGACTGCCCTGTTAGCCTTTAAAAAGTGGCTCTCCGTTCTCGCTCAACTTCCTTCACCCTTCTCTCTTTTGGACCCCCCCCCCCTCATTCTTTTCTTTTTTAACTTTTCCTCTTCCCATTACTTCTTTTTAAAAAAAGCTCCTCCATCCTTACAAGCTCCTCCATCCTTACAAGCTCCTCCATCCTTACAAGCTCCTCCATCCTTGCAAGCTCGTCCATTCCACTCCAGTCTGCTTCTTCTTGAAGGCATTCAGCCAACAACTAGAGACACATTCGCTCACTTCTACCGCCGGCTTCACTGTCACCAAACGGACAACTCAGCTACCAGGACACCACAGACAAGAACAAGGAGACACATACGCACTACCTCAACTCGCCCGAGCAGCGCCAAGCACCAAGCACCTTCACTATCTGCCTATGACAAAGTCGACAGATCAAGAAGCAGGAACAGCTTCCGCATCGGCTTCGAATGCGATACCGTCATCGTCGTCGTCGACTGCCGAGGGTTCGGGTTCAGTCTACCCTTTGCTCGCAAATAAGGCCCAGTGCTGTCGAATCTGTCTGGACGATGACCCCCACGGACTCTACTCCCCCTGTCGGTGCCGTGGCTCGATCAAGTTTGTCCACAGCCACTGCCTCACTCGCTGGTATGTCTGTCGTGCTTTCAACAAGTTTGTCGAAGTGTTGATGTGCACCAAAAGTGGCGTGAGGGCCCCTACGTCGTTAAGTTAGCAGTCATCTAAAAATGAGAAGACGAGATCAGTGCAGGAACCTCTTTCTCTCACCATGTGATACAACATCTTCAAGAACAAATGCCAAACAGAGCAACCGAACAAGCGAGACCAGGAACAGCACGCCCAATGCAACATTCATAACCCCCACATGCAAACCTACACCCAAAAACGCTATGTCCTTTTCACCCAGTCAGGCTAATACGGCTGAAGGAGCAGGGCTCGGTTACTACGACGAGGGAGCTGGTTTAAGGACCCCCTTTGTCAGTGCTCACTGATCGCAAGTTTGTACTTACCTTTGTCGCTCCTCCTTTCTGACGTCTTCCTGTTGTAGGAGAAAGAGTTTGATGGCCCACGGTCGAGACGAATCGGCCAACTCGTGCACCATGTGCGGATTTAACTATGTCCTCAAGAAGCGAGCTCGCTTCTACGAACTTCTCTCATATCGAGGTAAACCCATCTTCCTTCCTTACTGGCTTTGACGATGTTTTTTTTCTTTTCAAATGCTTTACATGTGATGCCAAAGAAATTGGCCAACAAACAACTCTAACCTTTTTCTCTTCTCCACTCGTCTCTCCACTCGTTTCTCCATTCGATCACGTCGTTCATTCAATTACTCCTCAACCTCCGACCCCTTCTTTGTCTTGTCAACCTTACGAAAACACAGGAGTCAGGATTGCGATCACAGTACTGGTTGTCCTGGCGATGCTCTTCCCCTCAGGATACTTGATGAAAGTATGTGTGCTCCTCTCCGGATACAGGGAGAGCAACCCAGGAACAAGCCCTGCACAGTACCTGGGCTCAATTCGCAACATCTCCTCCAATATGGAACACATGTCCGTTTTCCCTATCTGCAAAGTCAACCCTCTTGGTCAGCGACCTCGTCTTCGTGTCAAGTTGATGGCTTCTACGAAGTCTGCTGCTGCTCCTGCTTCAATCCTTGATTCTGTCCCTGGACCCGATGGTGGACTATCCTCTTCGCCCGCTGCAGCGGCGACAACTTCGGTACCTGGAGCACCCTTGGCCTCACCCTCCCTCTTTGTGAACCTCTTCCCTGGCCCTTATGCTCCTCATCTCTCAAACTCCAACGTCCTCACAACCAGGAACGACGGAAATGGTAACGGTAACAACAACAACGGCCAAGGATCTATCCGAGCCTCAGGATCATCCACTCAGAAAGAAAGCGAATCCAATAAGCAGAGAATGGGACAAGGACCGTCCTCTTGGGCATGGGTCGCAGCAGGAATCGATATCATGGGTTCCAGCCAATTCGCCGCCATGCTACTCTACCCTTTTGTCAACGACCGGATCTGGTACTTTTTGCTCTGCCGGTTGCAGCACCTTCATCTTGGATTCTTCCTCCTGGGGTCAGCGAGCAATGTCTACATGGCCTGCAAGATGCTGTCGGACATATACGACCTTGTTATCACACCTCCACATTCTCGGACCATCAAAAAGATCTTTATGGCGCAGACGTCGATCTTTGTTGTCTGGTTCTGGTTCTCGTACAACTTGATGGCGTTCCGTGTCTCGACGACTGAGGAGGAATTCATGAGCGAGTTGCCACTCTGGGCGTTACGGTGGATCAACGTCGGCGTCGCCATTGTTGATCTCAGCTACAGGTAAGGGAAGAAAGAATCAAAACACTCGAACGACGCCTCTCTGTGTTTGCAATAAGTAACTGACTAATGCGCTCGTCTTCCCATTTTGCTGTTTATAGGAGGGTCTACAACCGCCTGGGAAGACTCAAGGTCGAGGAAGAGCTACTGGACATCTCGGACGTCGAAAAGGTCGAACAGATGCATCAAACTGCCTGGCTGCATCAACAACAACGGTTCCTCCAATTTGGTCAGGAACAGACTCAGTACCTCCTGGACCAATTCAAGTCTCTTGAGGTCCGGCAATCGATCGTTAACGGTGCTAGTGCTGCTGTGGATGCCGTGTCGGATGTCTATGTCTACTCCAAGACTAGCATCCCTTCCTTCCCACCAATCCCTAATTCGATCGCTTCTGCGGTCAGAGAGAACTCGCCGACAATGTCGTTTTCGAGCTTTCTGGCTGATTGTGAGGAGGCGCGGCATCCCTTTTTTAGTGCGGCTGCTGCCGCTGAAGAGGCTGCTGATATGGCCAATGGTCAGCAGCAAGATGAAGATGAAACGACAGGCACTTCCTTTGGAAAGTCGGCTGAAGGTGCACCCATTCGCTAGCATTTTTTTTTTTTGTCTGTCTCCTCTTGCAAACTTATATCCTTTCTATTTTCTATTCCTGCTCGATCTTTTTAATCAGTGCATACTTTCTTTTCCCCAAGACGAGCTCCATGTAACATATCTCCTTACCAAAAACTTGTAAAATAAATACTTTTCTGTTTACAATCACTCCGTGCGTCCATGTGAATCCGTCAATTTGACATTTGGTTTATGTTAAGTCGACTTTTTTTTTCACTGAGCTATGTTGAAATCCAATATGTGAATTGTTCCGCTGTTTGGGCGTTGAGGAGATAGGAGAGGATGAAGGAGGATGAGGGTAAGTGAAGGAGTGTCGTCCTGGACGCTCTTAGTTGAAGAACCTGCGGTTAGGCGACTGTCCGAAAAGCATGTCTCTAACAAGAGGAAGCATCTATTTTACCAAAACGTAGTAAAAGCGAAATGAAGAAGGTCAGTCTATGCCAAGTCTTTTTTTTTCCAGAGTACAAGTTGAGACGCCCTTTTTTTCCCGCGTTCGTGTTTGCCAACGTTCTGCACAGAATGTCGTCATGTTTCAAGGTGTTAGTGCTGGCCTAGGCTCCTGTAGTTCATGACTGCTTACATCTTCTTCGAGGATGGCAAGACGGGCCTCGGGGGTATTGTTGCACTTGGTGCGTCCACCGTTTCCAGCGGCAATCACTCCTCCAGCACTAATTGAGAGCAAAACAAAGAGTGTACAAGGAGAAACACCACGTTAGTTAGTGGTACACTTCAACTGGCCGCGATATCTTCCATGTGGTGAATCCAAAAAGAGACGAAAGATGTGAATGCGGCGTACCCGTCGGCGGGGAGGTGGTCGTCCAAGAGCTGAACATCGACGGTCTGCGTAGTGGCCTCCAGGTAGCGGGCCTTGACACCGGGCAACAACTTGTCGAGAAGGGCCTTGTCAGCCTTGCGGTATTGAATAGTGACCTCAGATTCCAAAAGGCGGAAGAAGGCCTATTCGAATAGCAGCTGACGGTTAGTGGACAACTTCAGGTAGAGAAAAAAGTGCGTGGTGCATGTTCCTGGATGCGGTTGCTATCATGTTGTCTCCACTGAGGGTGAGGGTGTGAAGTGGTACCTGGAGAATAGAGTCGCTCAAGAACTTCTCGTAGCGAGTGGGGTCCTTGCTAACTGTCAAGAGCTGAGTCCTGGATTCCGCGAAAAGGTCGTCGAGCATCTGCTGACGGGTCAAAAGCAAAGTCATACGCGACTTGTTGATGTTGTTGGATTGCGCACTAAAATAATAGTAAATAAGGAGGTTGAGTTCAGTGGTCTCGTTTCCATCCCCATGATAGTCCTGCAAGAAAAAAAATAAGGGCGGATAAAAAATGATCATGCATTCGGTCCATCGACACTTAATTCTTGCTCCCTGTCTCTCTTTTTCTTTGTCGCTGAAAGATCTATCTCTTCATCCTCGACTTACATGCGGCGCTGGACATCGGCCTGCTTGACCTTGCGCTGGAAAGCAGCATCGATGTTGATAGCTTCCTGGCGAACAAGCTTGGCCTATTATTGATTGTCCAATTTAGAGACTTCTTGTCAGGTACAATTGCGGGGTTTCGTCACGTCGGTTCTCCAGTTTGCGTGTTATCGAGGCGAGTGTCCTTCTTGTGTGTTGCGATGGAGACTTCGGTTGTTTACCTTCTCAATGTTGAACTCCTCATCGGCCTAATGATAAACGTAATAAAGAACCGAGAGACTGTCAGTGCTTCGTGCAATCGAGTCGTGTCGAATGATACATCTTTGCTATTGACCAGTTCGTTAAGTCGATCAGATAGCACAAAAGACAACAAACTGCCGCGTCCCTATTGGCGTGAAAAGGGAGGAGGAGGGACAATCCGACGTACCTTGACCTTGATCTCGCGTGCTTTCTCCAAAGCCTCCTGCTTGATGAAAGCGACCTATATGGCATGGAAAAACGAAGAAGATATCCTGTGAGTTTCTGTCGACTTTTGATTCTAGAACAGCGTGCTACTTCACTGTGTCGTTGTTCTCTTTGAAAGGTGATGTGATTGCGTGTCGCTGGTCGTTTGCTTTACCATCTTTCTCATTTCGGAGAAGACCTCCTCGTCGTTAAGAGCTTTGTTGAAGGACATTATGTTGCTAAGAGCAAGAGCATGATGTTCAAGGTGTAGAAGAGGAATAATGTCAGTCGAGCTGGGTACGTGTGTGCGAAAGATCAGGTTCCTTCGAACGAGTGGCGTAATAAAAGTGAGCCTCTGGCGAATGCAGCAATGAGTTGAACAAGAAGACGAGTGTTGAGGACGAGTATTTACAATGTAGGAGAGAAGTGGAGGTGTGTGATTGAAAGAGTGAAGAGGAGAGTGTAATGCAAAAGACGTACAGTACTAAAAAAAAGAAGTAGAAGGGGACCGCACACTCCACTTTTCTGCATCACCTCAAAAGATCAACCTCCTCGCTGACTGAGAGGGACACAGGGCAAAGTGGGCGCGCTCGGTCACCAGGCACAGGTTGACAGACAGGCCAGACGTCACCGTCATTGTTAAGGGGCTCCAACCTTCTATCTCGCTTTCCCGCTGCGTGAACTCTTTTTGCCAAGGCATCATTGCATAGTTGGTAGGGCGACAGTCGTTGCACTGCACGTATCCTATGGTATGGAGAGAGAAGACGCGCCCTGCAACACAAAAATACACCCATACGAGTAAATCATCGCTACAGTACTTAACAAGAAAGAAAAGGGACTTGGCGACGATGTCGCCTTATCTTGCTTGCTTCTTGCCATAGGGGTTTATCGCCGTGTGGGAAGAATCCGTTGACACTCCAGAGGACGAGGGTCTTTAGATCACGTGCGGCCTGCGCTTTTTTTTTTCATTGTGCTTCAGCAGAAGAGTCAAGTCCCCTCCCTTCTCCGTTTTGCATTCGATTGAAAAAAACTGGAGCCAACCTCTCTGGCCCAGTCCACCACCCAACAAGCACACCCCTCTTCACCTCACACCCCATTCCTCATTCCCTCGTTCAACCTTACACCCTACAGCAGCATAGAAAGGACTTCCTTCGCTCGGAACCTACACCTCATAAAAGCATAACCAGGATGAACGTCAATGCGGCCTCCTTCTCCCCCCAAGGCACAGGAAACGACAAGCCCTCTGGAAACTCCAACTTTCGATCGAATCTCTCAAGCTCCCTTGCCAACGACAGTAAAAAGTCAAACCAACGCACTCCTGCTCCCTCAAACCAGTCAAAGTCCTTCCCAGCAGAGCAACAGCAACGTAGGTTATTTTCTATTCAACAACAAAAACAACCGTACAACCAACCGCTACTTTAATCCAACTCGTTATTATGATTTTCTTTTGTCTAAGCAACGTATTTGGGCTAATCATTTATTTGCCTCTTCCCTGTTTCTACTGCGCCAGGTTCTCTTCCGGGCCGGGGCAAGAACCAGCGACAGAGTAACTCAAAACGGAGTGGACACGACAGGGAGCCACAACCTCGGTCTGGAGGAGGAGGAACAGCAGGAGGTGCTGGCCACAACGTTCGGGCGTCTTCTTCCTGGGGGAGCGACTCCTTGGCTATTTCAATGAGTCAGCTCAGCACGAACGACAAATCTGGTGGAGCTGGAAGGGGTAACAACAAGAAAAACCAAGTCTCGTTGAACCACCTGCTCAATTTTTCGTTCCCTGTGCGCGAGGAGCCCCAGAACACTGCCCCTGTCCGCCGTCGCCGCAACGCCAACTACCAGCCGTTCAACAAGGAAAAGTTCATCAACGCAAAGTAAGTGTCTTAATGCGCCCATGCTGAAAATGATAAATGCGGGTTACTCCAGAATCGCATTTTGTATCCACGCGCACAATGCAGGCCGTTATTTGAAATCGCGGTTTAACAACCATTTCCTGCGGATAAAGTGACCTAACACAACTTTTTCTTTTTTGCGATGGATTAGCTTCCGATTCCTGATGAATCCCCGCAGCGACTATGCGGTCTACACAATGGATGCGGATGCGCCGGTACAGTGGGATGATATTGAGCAGGTTTTAATTGCGGTGCCGCAGTCGTGCCCTATCTGTCTGCAGCCCCCCGTTGCGGCCCGAATCACCAAATGCGGACATGTCTACTGCCTCTCTTGCGTGCTTCGCTACTTGTCTTTGAACGAGTCCAACAAAGCCTGGCGCAAGTGTCCCATCTGCTGGGATGCCATTTACGAGAAGGACCTCAAGAGTGTCCGATCTGCCCTGGAGGATCAGCAAATTTACGATCAAGGCGAGAAGGAGATTGCCAAGCTGATTGCTTCCAAGCAGGATGTCCAATTGGAGATGCGACTGATTCAGCGCACCCTGGTAAGAATCCTACACTTTATGACACGCATGCCCGTCTCGCCATGCTTTGCCATCCTCCTTTCTTGTAGATCGATCCTGACCTCGTGTGATTATTGGACAAATCGTGATATTAGAATTCTACAGTCGCTCTGCCGCGGTCAAATACGTTCCCGCTGGCAAAAGACGTGCTAACAGAGGAGCTCCAGGGTCAGCCACCATTGGACTTTGTCCCTGACGCGATCCTCTTCAGTCGATTTATGATTACCACCCTCGACAGGATTGTCTCAGAGTTGGATCGTGATATCCGTTCTATCGAGTTCAGCATGGAGGAGGCCAGGAGTTTTGACACCAATCACCACTCGGAAGAGATGGTGTTTTTTGAGATGGCGATGAGCAAGATTCAGGAGAAGAAGGACAAGATCCGGGACGACGCCAAGTTCTTCCCCAAGCTGGCACTGGATCGGGAAAGGATCTTGCGGCGACATTTCGACCATGCTGCTAGCGAGGTTCTTGCTGCGGCTTCTGCCACACCTGAAGATGAGGAGTCAGCAACACCTGCCAGGCCCGCTTTGTCGTTTGCTGAATCGGGACCTGAAGCCTACGAGATTGGACATGGAGCGCCTAACAAAGCTGCAATTGCAGAGGAATCAAATGCAGATCACGGCAGTGAACTGGGATCCGACACGAATGTGCCTCAGGAAGCAGCACTAAAGCACCATGCATCGGGCAGAGTCCCCAACCAGCTGACGACGATGTACTACTTTTATCAGGCCTCAAATGGCCACCACCTTTACCTTCAACCACTCGACATTCGCATCCTAAAGCAGCATTTCGAAACATACGACAAATTCCCAGACACTATTACAGTCAAGGTTTTGGGCATTGAGGAGACCAGTTTGACGGAGGAGGTGCGGAAAAAATGTAAATACCTGGGTCATCTTCCATTGGGCTGCGAGGTCTCATTTTTGGACGTTGCACTAGAGACCATCGTTGGTGATGAAGGTGTCAAGCCCTTTGAGACCGAGCTGAGGATGCGCCGAGCCAAGCGCAAGGAGAAGGATGTCCGAGAGGAACGGGAGCGAGTGGAGCGCGAGCATAAGTTGAACCCACCCAAGGCGAGACGGAATGAAGAGCTTTTCGTCAACGACCCTTTCTTCCATGTGCCAACTGGACCCGGTGGAGGATCGCAAGCCAACCGGCGTGACTCTGAAGCTGATCTGCAGGAGGCTCTGCGATTGTCAGCACAGGCGCAGGCAGAGGAGATGCCAACTTTGAGCGAGGCCCATGCTCGGTCTACCCGGCGGCCGTCCATCCCGACCGCCCCGGGAACCGCCACGAGGACTATACCTACGAATAGTAAAACCGCCAATCAGTCGCTGGCAGGAGCGACTGGTCCTCTGTCGGACGCTTGGGGGAGCAGCTATGAGTCTAATGGGAGTAGCCAGGCGACGGGTCCATCGACTGTTTGGGGCACCCCCTCCGTGCCCGTCAGTCGACACCACGACGAATATGACGATTACTACGAGGACGAGATGGACTATGAACCCGATATTGTCGTGAAGCGAGGCAAGAAGAAACTGACGGTACTCATGTCGAACAACAGTCGACGCAGCAGGTGATCAAGCAAGGAGTCAAGAGTCGGGTCCTGGCCTTCCCTGCCTTGCCTTTTCCTGCCTGTCCTTCCATCCTGTCTATTTGCAGGAATCGATATGCGCGCATGGGCCTCTCCCTGAATGCCTCAAGTTTTTTCTTTTTTTTTTCTCGCGATACCGCCCCCCAGAATATACTTTTTGAAATATTTGTGTGCACCCTCAATATGTTGTAGCTCGATTCTTATGTATCTCATGCCACGCTTTCTGTGCTTCGTGTTTTTTTCCCATGCGTCATTTGTTTGTTTTCCACGACAGGAAAAAGGAACGTGTGAGCAACACAAGATGGACAGAAACCAAGCTGTCCAGTTACATGACGCCCGTTGTTTGTGGGACGGGAGAGCTAAGAGCAGGATACCGAAAGGGTCATGATTTTGCCACCGTTTTTTTAATAGCTTTTGTCACTGAAATAAAATGAATGGGTCTTGCGCCCATTTTTTGCTTCCTTCCTCTTCCTGATACTTTACCATTCTTCTCGTTCTTTTATTCCCACAACTCTTCTCTCAGCCCACCAAACAACAACAAGCTACATCTCAAGCAACTTTCAATCTATCACAACATGGATACACTCATCTATCCCCCAGCTGCACCAATCCCTCTAATCCTACCAAGGAGCCTCTCCTTCCAAGCGGGCAGCAGTGACCTTTACAAAGGGTCCTCCTTCACCAAAGACCAAGGATCTTCATCACCACCATCCACTTCCCCTTTATCAACTGGCGCCTCCACAAACCAGCAAGTACCACTCCGCCGTCAGTCCTCATTTGCCTTCCCTGCCAGCACCAGCCTCCCCGCAACCTACACCTTCCTTCCCCCATCATCCTCAAGAAGCAATCCTTCACCAACTTTAGTCCGTAGCCAGATCCGTCGCCAGCGCCGCCGTCACTCTGTCACAGGCGGAGGCTTCGCCTGGACGACTACCTCAACAACCCTCCCCCCGCGTCATGCACTCCACATGCCCATCATGAAGATCTCACCACTGGTCCGGCGTCGAGAGCAGCATCAGCGGAATATCCATCGATTGATGCATGAAGGCCGAGAGGTGGAGGTGATGCGTCGAAGGGGAATTGCGACTGTGATGGATACCAGTGAGGAAGGGGACGAGGATGAGGAAGAAGGGATGGCGGGCGTTGTTTTCACGGGTGCCTCGATTCAGCAACAGCAGCAGACCCAGTCTGCGCTCGAAGTAAGCTTGTTTCTTCCCATCGCCCACGACAGCGGTCCACTGACCTGTCTTTCGTTTTGCATGAAATTTTATTTGTCGTTGTTCTCTGGGAAAGAGTAGGAAAAGGGGAAATTGATTTTGGTAGCGAATCGGCATTACCGCTTCTGTAAACTCACGTTCCCCTCTCTCCCTCTCTCTCTTGTGAAAAAATTAATAGGAACATGCTCAGTTGCAGGCCAAGCAGGAGTTTGCATTGCTCGTCGCGGAAAGCTCAAAAGCCTATCAAGAGATTCTCCAGCAACAGCAACAACAACGTGCTCTAGCGGCCGCTGTAGTTGCAGAGGAGCAGCGCCGTAGGAATTCGTGGCCCAAGCAGCAGCAATTGCAAACGACAGGAGGAGGTGGTGGTGGTGGAGGGATTTCTTACGTAAATCAACCCTTGACTTTTCAACAGCAGGCGTACCTTCAGCAACAGCAACAACAGCAACAGAGATTGATCCAATTGAAACACGAACAACAATACCAACAACATCATCATCGCCAACTCGAGTTCGAGGAAGAGAAGCAGCTCCTCCTGAAGCAGCAAGAACAACTCCAGCAGCAGATACAGCAACAGAAGATCTACAGGCAACGAATGTATGCCACGAGCAGCCCCTCTCTCAACGTACAGACGAGGTTCTCTCCCCCACAGCAGCAGCAAGTGCTGCACGTCCAAGTGATGCAGACCCCTCAGGAACGTGGCGCCAATGCGATCAGCATGGTGAAGACCATGAACCAAAACAACACGGCCACCACTGCTTCTAACTGGAATTACACAGCCCATCATGCTGCCGGCATTGGACGTCTCTCTCTGTACTAGTTTCCTTTGCCCTACGCTGTTGTCCCCATAACTCCTCCCCACTTCTCTTTTTCAATCGACTTTGTGTATATATATATTCCCGCCTCATCTGTATCATTTATGTGTATGTATCATAGAACTCTTCCGCCCCTTTTTTTTAGTCTCGAATTCATCGCTCTCATTCTGCGCAGAAAAATAAATCTCTGTAACCATTTCAAGAAACATGTCCGTTGAAGATCCATATTTCGGTCTTCTGACACAGCAAAGTGAGCAAAAATGAAAGGACCGGATCCGGCAATTTAATTTATCACCAATGGGTCAGCTGGGTCGGTGATGTCTGTTTTATTGGCCTGGGTGCAGTCCTCGCCTCGGAGATATTGAGTAGCTCTGAGGGTGGATGGCGCAGGTGCACATGGGAGGATGGGAGGGACGCAATTCATCTGTCTGAGTGTTCATTCACTTCTAAATACATAACGGTCAAGGATCACACATTCAGGAGCAACGGCACAAAGACGAAGGTGGGAGTGGGTGAAGAAGGTTGTTTGGGGGAAGAAAAATTGTGTCTTGGTGGGGTTGGTTGAGACAGCTGTTAGTAAGCGTTCCTGGGCTAGTCAACTGGGGATAGTAGATAGGTGCAAGGAGAGTTGCTCTTTGTGAAAAAAGACAAATGACGATCGAGAAGCAAACAGATTGAGCCCCCGACACGACGCGTCTTTGGCAGGCGTCACGGGCGCGACTATATTTTCGCGCGTCTACACCTCCCACCCCAAAGATACAAACTGTTTCATTCACCGCAACCAACCCCATTCCCCTCGTATTACTCTGACATTTTGCTACGCGCACTCCTCCACTTTTTTGTTTTATCTTTACAGTGATGGTGCAACAATGATCATACGTTGTTGCAGATGTCCAACCCCGTCCATGAGGTGTGCGTTTTCCCTTTTTTTTTGTGCTCTCGCCTTTTTATTCTCGTTTACCTCTCGTCTCGCACACCTACATAAGACACTCTCGCCCTTTTTATTGCCTATTTTACCCGTTGAACCATCTCATATCGCCTCACTATGAGCCACTTCAAGAAAATAAGCGAACTGCGGAACAGATGAGACCCAGAGTAGCGAATGTTCAAGTAAGTCTACCCTAAATGTTGGAATGAGAAAAAAAAAATAGCAGAAATCAAAGGGTGGTACGATCGAGGCCAGAGCAGTGAATCGAAATAAGGATTTAAAAAAAAAAAGTATGAAAAAAACGGTACTACAAAATAACGACAAAAAGAACTGGGAACCACCGCTATTCCTACTCGCTGTTTGAAAGCCGCGCATGCCGTTACTGCATCGTCGTTCAACTTGAAGTGCAAAAAAAAAAAAAAAAGAGTGGCTTTTGTTCCGGCAAAACTCTGAGAGTATCCATGTTCATACGTTTGTTCTTGTAAAAAGAATACGTCACTGTTGCTCCTGTATCGAACTACAAAAAAATCGGATACTGTGTGGATGGGAGACTCTAACTGCAAGACCACGGCCGAATACTCGGACTTAATGCTCCTCGAGGCGACCACGGGCCTCGACAAGGTCCTTGATCGTCGATGTTAATGCAGGTCAAGTCTAGGATACCTACAGGTAGCAAAGCGTCTTCGTCAATGTACATGACATTCATTATTGCATGAAAATCTATCTTAGCCTCTCTTTGTATAGCTCCATGACCAATATTGGTTTCCTGCTGCTGTCATCGAAGTAAAAAAAAAATACACAGAAAGAGGGGGACAGATGAAACCACCTAACACGCAGCACTATACAAGCAACACACAAAGCCCAACAACTAATAACCAAAAAGCATACTGAGATCATGATTATCCAGTGTAGCCATTGTGAAAGGATGTGGGACATGAAGATGCTCTTGCTGTCCGTGCTCAGGGACAGGAGTAGCGTCTGTATTGCAAGCAGTGATGGCGGATTATATGCAGGGAGGGCGGGGTTGGGGAGGGGATTCCAGCCGGTCTACATGGATACACCAACGAGTACTGTGGGCTGAATGTCGTCCCGATGCTCACCAGGTCCGAGGCCAGAAGCATGTACATCCTTACAAGCCGTCACCTCGAGGCCCTTCCCACTGAGATCGGCTATCCAGATTGGTCCGCCAGTAACTATAACAGGACGTTCCTTGTCAACGAGCGAATGTGTTGCGTGATGCTTGAGGAGTTCATGGACTTTAGGTAGGCGTTGACAAGGCTCGGTTCGTTGTCCATGCGGCACCGTTCTCTAAGGAGATGTTCTCAACCGAAGGGATGCCGTCCGAACCCACTCCCTTCAGAGACGTAATTTTTTTGCAATTGTCTACACGACATCACAAAAAGGTGTGGGATGTCAACTCTCAAAAAAATAACAGACGTGTCAAAGGATAGTGGGTCATAAGAGACGTATCTTCATAGTTCCACATTACATGAATGAAAAGATAATAGGGTCGCCTACGCACTCCAATCTTCCTTTCAGTGTCCGAAAATATATAAAAAAAAGGATAAAAACGCCCTCGACGTGTGCTAGTGTCCAATGCTCTTCAGAAAAATTACACTGTTACAGTCCTGTCCAACCAAAAAAAAAAAATGCTATCGTCATCAACTTGATGTGCGTTCAGGTTTGTTTTCTCTACTGCACATATTCTGACCAAGGACCTAAGTCTATCCTTCACACAAAATATTGATACAAGAACGCATCATGCCCAAAAAAAAAAAAGATACATCCATTTATCTCGAAAGGGATGTGTGTGTTCCAATGATGAAACATCAAAACACAAGCACGTTTAGCGACTCAAAGCGGATCAGAAATCGTCGATAGCAGCAATGGATCCAGCAAGGAACGCCATTCCTTAAAGAAACTAGACTAAACTACTAAAAATGTGTCGATCCCCATCTACATCGCTCCATTGGTCATCCTCTGAAAGAACAGGAGTAGGAAATACTTATATTTTATTATCTATGAAAACAATGAGATGCCTTTGCCTGGAAAGTACAAAGAGAGAGATCAGAGTCATTTGATGTTCAAAGAGATATTCCTATGTCCAGTTCTCCTTGAATGCCACCGCAATAGCCAAAAAAAAAAACATCCCTCTCCAGGCTATTATTGTTACGTGAGAAGACGAAGGCAGGGGTATCCTGTTAAAACTGCTTCCTTGCCATCAGCTCTTCCTCTTGCTATTTAGTCCTCCATCTTGCCATTAGTCCTTCTTCTTGCCATCAGCGCCATGTAGCCCACCCGATAATCATGCTTCTATTTGACCTTGTTGATACTCGACTGAGTATTGGCAATGGGGAATGATCACGTCGAGAATGGACAACTCTTGCTCATGTTCCTGCTCGCTCGCCAATTGTCCTGCCAGTGTACTTTGTCCTTTCAGCATCCTTTATCCTGTTGTGTGCTCCTAGTTTGAGAGAGGAAGAAACAAAAAAGAGGGAGACAAAAAAAAAGTGGTCAGAAAACAGCGAAGCCACTAACCAACTACATAAATGCTCTCTTATCCCACAACCATATCGACTATTCCCAGGTAGTGTTAGACCAAGAAGAACCACAGAACCCTCAACCGTGCCCTCGAGTCGCACGCCTTCTCATTTTGTCAACAGTTTGGACAGTCAGCAATCCCCGCCAGGTCCAAGCAGATTGATGCAGGGATACTGAGTAAAGTAGTGCAAGTAAATGCAAAATCCTTCTGAAGAGGCACATTCAGCAGGTTAATGAGCCAGCAGTGACTATGCCGCCTTCATTCCCATAACAGAGCACCAGGAGGCTATACTCGCGATACCCTGAGAAGCAATGAAAGAGATGGAACGCAAGTCATCGAGGGCTGAGACGGTGGTGCTACTCAGACGACCACATCCTATTGACAGCCGATATGATTGTGACAATGGAGAACGATTACATCGAAAGTGTACCTTCCTCGATTGCGCAAGGCACGATAAACTTAAATCCTGCCGAGTTATGAATGAGGCGGTGACCATGGTGGTGAATGCGTCGACCGATTCTGCTGAATGACTTGATCAGCGCAGGGTGAAAACTGTCCGAATGATGCTTCATGCTAGAACGTGAGTCGAGTGGACTTGAATTGATGAGAGAAGTGGGAGAGGCCAATTGAACGCGGATAAGGTGTATTGAGGAAATTAAGGTAAAGGGAGATGAGGAAGAATTAGGTGAAGAGGGAGAAGGTGAAGGGGTGAAGAAGAGAAGGTGAAGAGGAGAAGGTGAAGAGGGAGAAGATGAAGAGGGAGAGAGTGAAGAGAAAGAGAAGGAAGGAGCAGAGGGAAGGAGGGAAGAGTTGAGGATAAGAATTGAAAGGAAGCTGTGAGGAAGCCAAGGTCATTGCGGTGAGGTACCCTGCTAAACGGAAAAAGAAAACGTCATACATACATATTAGTAAGGGTGATGGCAGCGACGAATAAACATCTGCCTCCAAGCCAAAGGGCTCTTCCTCCTGAAAGGAAATTGATTTCTCACCCTCAAGGTCTACTTGCCTCCTTGCCCTTGTAGTGCCAAGGAAGAGGAGGAAAGAATAATGAGAGTGAAGAGTGAAAAAGTGAAAAGTGAAAAGTGAAAAGTGAAGAGGGAAGAGGGAAGAGGGAAGAGAGAAGTAGGTAGAGAGAAGGAAGACTTGTAGAGGAATGGAGAGAGGGATAGCACAGACAAGCTGATGTGTTGTCACCATCAAAAGGTGAATGAAGAAGAAAAAACAACGAGAGCAATGTTGCCCCTCTCTCCCTCTCCTTGATTCAATGTCTTGATATCGTTCTCCATTCCATCACGCTGAACCAGTCTCATCCAAGATAGGGCACAGTCAGGCTCGATCAACTGTCCAGCGAGGTCTTCAAGTATAAGAACCACCGTTAGTGCGACGTGCAACATTAAAGAGATCATCTCAATGAGATTGAAGAAAGCCTGAGAGTCTTGGACCTCTTCTATAAACATAATATCCATCAGGAAATGGCACCTTTGGCCTTTAATATATCGTTTTCCAATGGACCTGAACTCCCTCCAAAATAGCAGGAAAACCAAACCAATCTGGGTCAAGTAATGTTCACGCTTCAACAAGTCTTCCTCGGACATGAGTGCACTCTGAATAAATGATTCCTCTGCATCACGCAGCTAACAACTCCCTCTAGACTCCAATCAGAGAATGTCTTTGTGAAAGAAGCAAGACCATCCTCAAGTGATGTCCAACCAAATAGCTCAAAGCCTTGAGAACATCCCAAGTCGACATCGCCGCACCCCATCTCTATGGACTGTGGACAAACGAGACGAACCGGACAGTACTCGATAAGGATCATTGAATCCTATTATTGAAAGAAGTCCACAACTGTAGACACCTCGGAGCCAATGCTATGGTCGAAGCAATTCACCGTAGAGGATTCGAATGACTAAAGCTAAAAGAGTCTTGTCTTCAACGGGTAGCCAGTTGTCCGCAGTGACAACATTTCAACATTGCAAGAAAAAGATTCCACACACTAAAAGCTACTCATGCCGCCCCTCCAGGTGAGCGCATAGCGATTGATATATCCAAATTCCCAACGAGCGATAGTAGAAACATTCGTGTCCTTGTTATGGTTGATGTCTGCACTAGATTCGATTTTCTTGACGCCACGCCAGATAGAACTGCAACTACAGTCGCTGGCCGTCTTTTCAAGTCATTCTGCACGATTGGGTTTCCTAAATTTCCTACAGACCGACAAGGACACCGAGTTTGCCAGCGGGTCCATACACAACATGCTAGAGATAATGAATGTGGACCACCGACTCGCAACTCCATATCATCCTCCTGCGAACTGTTAAGCTGAACGTAACGTCCGCAGAGTAATTGATAGACAAACGCCCCTATGGGGCATGTATCTCCCAGTAGCACAACGACAACTCTATTGCCGAGTAACAGGCATACCCAACTCTACGCCGTTCTGACCATTCTATGGGCGCTCTTTCCTAGGCTCGACAGAACAGAGCCCCATCTCCTCAGGCACTAAGACGAGTATTTGCTTAACACAGTCTACCCATCAATCACAGAAAAGCGAGAACCACTCAACAAAATGATTACAACTTTCAACAAAGCAAATAGTCATGGCAAATGACCCCGATTCAAACGACCAATTACACCCAAAGTATGATGAACCGACCAAGTGGCGCGTTGCACTCCACGACGGGCCTATGTTCTTTATGATAACACGAATTGGTCACTTCCCCCGTGACTTCGCGTGTGTCCCAGTCGTCGGACATACCTACCCAAGAAACCGGGCATTTTGAGGTAGAGAAGATCCTCAGTCACAGACTGCAATGACAATGGGCTGGTGTACAGAGTGGAAAGGTTATCCTGAGTCTGAGAACTCAGATATTCCCTACAAGGACTTTGAATCCAAAATGCCAGTAGTACTCCATTACAAAAGGATAGCAGAACCCGCATGTTGTTGCGACACCTGTTAAGAAACTCAGCAAGAAAATACAAAAGGTTGTTAAAATGATACAACCTTCTAGCAATGTTCCTCGCCACTCAGAGCAAGACACGCTTCACGAAACTTCAAGGGGTTCAAGTCACTTATTGATCATCCCCAAGATATGACAATGACAAGGGTGTTTGTATGGGTGCATCATATTGAGCACGTCGTTTTGACCTTGCACTATGACTAAGATGAGCAGCTATCTGACCTTAGTAACCGACTAGGTGGTTTTTCTCCTTGCACTCTTCATTCGCACTATCAATTGAAGATGATGTTGATTTCCATCCTCAACCGCTTCTCAAGCCATCTTGGCTGCCGAAAAACTTGGCGGTTCCTTTGCAGGTCTACAAGAGTAGCGAGGCAAGTAGACCTTGTCCCTAATGCTTTCAAAAGAGAGAACCCTATTGTTAGGAGGCAGATAGATGACAATGGCAGAGACGAATAAACATGAAATGATCACTGGACATTGTGCCCTCTTGCATTTTCTTTTGCCCTCTTTTGCGCCCATGTGTGCATGACGTCTTTTTTTCCGTTCCTCTTCCCTTTCCCTTCACACCACAATTGACCGGACGCTTATCTTCAACGCCTCCCTTTATTCTTCCTCGACGCCTCTTCCCTCTGCCTTCCCCCTGCTCCCTTCTTCTCTCTCTTCACCTCCTCCCCCCTCACCTTATCCCTCTTCACCTCCCTTCACCTTTCTTTCCTCATTTCGCTTTATTCGCATTCAATTGGCCTCTCCTACTTCTCTCCTCTACTACCCACCTATTCAAGGCCACTCAACTCACTTTCGAGCATGGAGCATCATTCGATCAATCGCTAATCAAGTCATTCACCAGTGTCGGTCGACTCATTCACTCATCCATCCTCGGCGGGATTTAAGGTTCTCGTGCACAAGCCATTGGGCAGTAAAGGAAGGTGCACTTTCGATGTAATTGTTCTCCATTGTCACAATCATATCGGCTGTCAACAGGATGTGGTCGTCTGAGTAGCACCACCGTCTCAGCCCCGATGACTTGCATTCCATCTCTTTCATTACTTCTCAGGGTATCGCGAGTATAGCCTCCTGGTGCTCTGCTATGGGAATGAAGGCGGCATAGTCACTGCTGGAACTTTAACCTGCTGAATGTGCCTCTTCAGTAGGATTTTGCTATTGCACTACCTTGTTAAGGTATCCCTGCATCGATCTGCTTGGACCTGGGGGGGGTTGCGGAATGTCCAAACTGTCGACAAAATGCGAATGTCTTGCGACTCGAGGGCATGGTTGAGGGTTCTGTGGTTTCTTCTTGGTCTAACACTACCTGGGAATGGTCGATATGGTTGTGGGGTAAGAGAGTATTTATGTAGTTAGTTAGTGGCTTCGATGTTTTCTAACCACTTTTTTGTCTCTCCTTCTTTTTGTTTCTTTCTCTCTCGAACTAGGACTGAACAACAGGACAAAGGACACTGACAGGACAATTGGCGAGCCAGCAGGGACTTGGTGAAGAACTGTGCATTCTGGACATGATCATTCCCCATTGCTATTACTTAGTCGAGTATTAATAAGGTTAAAATAGAGGCATTATTATCGGGTGGGCTGCATGGCGCTGATAGCAAGAGGAAGGACTAATGGTAGGAAGAAGAGCTGGTGATAAGAGGAAGGGGTAATGGCAAGAGGAGCTGATGGCAATGAAGCAGTAGGAGCGGGAGACACCTACCTTCGTCTCCCCGCGCGACAATAACAGTCTGGAGAGGTATGTGTGTGTTTTTGGTTACGGAGTGCGGCATTCCAGAAGAACTGTCTTTTTGAACATCAAAAACTCTATTTCTCTCTTTGTACTTTCAGGAGAAGGCATCTCATTGTTTCCCATAGATAATAAAATATGTACTTCCTGCTCTCTGTTTTCTTTTAATGGGTATGACAAGAAGCACAGCTACTTTTAATCTAAGAAGATATTTGAATGCCGAAGGACAACTCAACCGGATACGCTGGTGTTAATGGGTGAACAGGGAATGAGCTTGTGAAATACATGTCAGATCGCTACTGAGTCGCTGTGGATAGCAGTAGAGGAGCATGGTCCCGCAAACCCGCCGAGTTGATTTTTTTGCCTAGGGGCTTGTTTTCTGATGCTCATTCCAGTAGTTCTTGTCCTCCTTGGACAATCTCCCGCTGATACTTGGATGAACCCCTAATACCTTTTTCTTTTCTCTCGACACCACTACCACCACCTCAAACAACAATACTCAATAAAACCGATGGTACTCTCTAATGCGACACAACAACAGTTGACCCTGTGGCTACTAATTGATTTTCTATCAGCAGTGCTCTCTTTTCTTTCAGATGGAAAGGACCATCCACAGACTTGATTATCACCACATCGTTTGCACCTTCTTTTTCTTGTTGACCTTTTGAACGTCTCCCCTTTCATTTCTTTTGGAACTTGTCGCGCCATGTCCCTTCTTTTTCTTGTTGACCTTTCGAACGTCTCATCATTTCATTTCTTTGCATCCTCTCGCACCATGTCCATATGTACATACAACAACAACAACTTCAACTACCTCGTTTCTGATGATATAATACAATTTAATTAATATACATAATATACATAAAATACAAGTTACCGACGGAGGTAGGTGTGCCAGTAATCCTGGTCACCACCATGACCTCCGTCCTTGTCCTCCGGTGCCTTCTCCTCCATCACCGCTCCCTTTGGATGACCTTGGCCTTCTTGCGACCCTTAGCTTTTTCCTCCGCCTCGTCGTCACCGTCCGAGTCGTCCTCCAAGACCTTCTTGGCTCTCTTGGCCTTCTTTGCCTCCTCGACCTGTTCAAAGATGTCGTCGAGGTCAATGTCGTCAGGGTCGACGACTGGCTCCGAGGGTTCGGCCACCTCCAAGGTCTGGGTGGCCTCCTCCTTTTCCTCCTTTTCCTCCTCTTCCTCATCTTCCTCGTCCTTCTCCTTCTCCTCCTCCTTGGGGGAATCGCCAACCTGGGATCCGGTCTGCTCCTCCAGCGTCTTGGCACCCTCCTCTTCCTGCGAATTGATAATCTCAACCTGATAAGCGCCATCAGGTTCTGATGCGTCGTCCTCGGTTGGAAGCGGAGCAGCTGTGCGCAGAATGTCCCAGGAGACACTCTGCGGCACAGGCCCGTCGGTCAGGAAGGGGTGGGTGAGCAGATCGGCCATCGTGATGCGGCTCCCAGGGTTGCTCTCGAGAGTTCTCTGGAGCAAGTCCTTGGCATGGGGACTCACGCTGCCGTTAATCTTGACAGGCTTCATCGCACCAGCCGCGGTCTTGCTAGGAAGCTTGTAGGTCACACCGAGTAACATCCTGAAGAGGATGGCTCCGATGGCGAACACATCGAGAGCGTCGGTGTGCCTCTCTTTCCTGAGAACCTCGGGGGCCTGGAAACCCGGAGTGCCGACCACATCCCTAATGTGAGTAAGCGACAGTACGGTTATGTTAGCAACATGTTCCATATTTGAATCGAAGAGAACATTTACTCGTACATAGCTTAATCATATAATCTTACCATAAGCCCTCAAGCTCATCCAGATCTTGCGTCTGACCAAAGTCACCGACCTTCAACACCAACTCGTCTGTCAAGAACAGATTGAGTGGCTTCAGGTCACAGTGGACTAAGTTCAGACTGTGTAAATGGGCCACACCGGCCACCAGCTGCTGTCCGAAATACCGGACTTCATGTTCCCGAAGAGTTCTCCTGGCATCCAACAAGGTGTCGATAGTCTAGGTATGAGTATTTAAAAGGATATAGGTGTCAGAGTATTGTCCTCGTCAGTGCGTACATGGCAATCACAGATGGATTCTAATTATTCTCTCCTACCTTGTTGGAGCACAGTTCCATCGTCAAACAGGGAATCATTCCGTCCTTGAAAAAGCTGATGGGGGCGACGACATTGGGGTGGTGAGGCTGTTGGTCGCGGATCGTCATGCATGCTCGCCGCTCTTGCTCGACCTGGAAGGAAAGGTAAGAGCGCATATATGGTTAGAACACGAGACTCGACCCAGTCAAACTTCCATACATGCTTGCAGTAACAGAAACCCAATGCTTACATCCGAATTCTTGATGTCAAATATTTTGAAGGTTTTCAGAGCGACCTTTTCACCCTTCTCGTCGACAGCTACATGGACATGTCCGAATGAACCCTAAGCAATCGAAATAAAAATTAGAGACAGGATCAGAATCAGGATTAGCTCTGCAGCTTTCGACTGGAGGATTGAGGTACGGCAGCTGTGTGGGCCATTAATTAATACTTACTTCGCCCAGAAGATGGGTCTGTCGGTAGGTATTGTTGGCATTCTTGTCGATGATAGTCTTTAGAGGTGGTGGTGGGGTTCGCTGTCGTCTTGGTTGGCGTTGGACGACCTTATCGCCGTAATCGTCTTCTTCTCCGCTGCTGCCACCAGCACCACAACTGCCACTGCCTTCGCCGTCGCTGCCACAGTTGTAGAAGATGGGGAGGCCGGTGCTGTTGGGTGCTGGATGGTTTTCGTGGAGGGCCTTGTCGCTGCTGTGAGTGTTTCGGATGGAGCTGCTGGAGTTCATCGGAGTAAGTGACAAGGGGATATGACGAGTGAAAATGAAAATGAGGTCGAAAGGAAAGAAGAAAAAAAGTCGCTTTTGGAGGGGAGGTTATCCGTTTATGCAGGAAAATGAATTATGAATGAATGAACTATGAATGAGCTGAAGCACTGGACATTTACTTGTTTGTCCTCCTTTGCGCCTGAAATGGAAAACATCCCTCTGTCCCCTCTCTGTTTGCCGTTCAACGACAACAGCGGTGAAAGACACAGGACTACTCAAGAGGATAACCCTGCCATTCATGCAAAAATGCCTCACCGCTATGTAAACAAAACCGAAGAAAACGGAACACCTTGACCGCACACTCGTTATTATTACTGACTGAATTAATTGTCTATTCTATGGGTGTTTTTCACTTATTCCGCTATTGAATAAATTCGCTGTAAACCCTTCTGGACAAGACAGACGAGCTCGAGGGACATTTCTGGAAAGTGTTGTCGATAGTAATGGTGGACAGACATGGTTGCCTATGGTTCGCGTCAAGACTAGACTGTACTTGTGGTAAAGATGGCTCTTTTCTACAACCGAATAAAATGTGCTATCCCCTCCTCTGTTTTGGGCCTCAGGGATAGCCATTTTCATGCGAGTACCCAATGAACGTATTCCAATTGACGAGGAAGGGATTGAATGTTTCGATGGGCGAGGACATTTTTTTAATATGCCTAATATGCCAAAAGATTAAAGGGAGCGGACCCTTCCATGTTCACACGACCGCTGGCTTTCAATCGAAGAAGTGGGGAGAGAGGGTAATAAGGAGAGAGGGACAGAGGGACAGAGGGACAGAGGGACAGGGAGAGAGGAAGGATGACAAAAACAAAACAAAACAAAAAGCATATGTCAAAAACAACATTGCTGCCCTTCGTGCACAATCACCTTTTTTTCATTCGCCCTTTGAATTGGATGTATTCTTAAAACTAACATCTTACCGACCCTTACTTTCGTATCCAATCTGCAAGGCAACGGATGAATCTTGCGTAACCCTGATCTTTTTTAGAGAAGGATCTAGCAATGCGAGCCTGTGGTACTTGAAACTTCTTGTCGATACTTCCTATCTCGATCTCCCTTCATTAACTATATCTCATCAATTGCTTGTAGCTCCCTCATTAATACCATAGCCCAAAGATAGTCTTTTTGGTTTCGTCTCATCTCTTCGCCCTAGAGGTTTTTAGAGACAGCGGCGAAGCTTATTAGCTGTACAATTAATAGCTTTGATTCTTGGTGTTGCCAACACATTAGGTTGTCTGACTGCACTTTCTTTCTCTCCCTCCTTCTACAAGTCAGTATGCTTTCCCTCCTCTTCCTTTGCAAGTCTAAAAGGGCGAGGCAAGAGACGTTGATCTCGAGTGAGTACCATATTTGGTTATGAGGCAGTTAGAGGAGAAGGCCCGTACCAAGGCCCTGTGATCATTTCATGTTTATTTGTCTCTGGCACTACGTTCCTGGTTCTCCCCTTGTTTTTGCCTAGCTTCCTTTTTGCTTCCATCGAGTATTTTGCCTCCATGTCCGCATGACGTTTTCTTTTTTGTGTTTAGCAGGGGTACTGCTGCATAGGTACCTCAGAGTCCATTCCCTTCTTCCTTTAATCCCTATTTCCTATTGGCCCTCTACTCCTTCCCTCTCTCTCTTCGCCTTCTCTCTTTAATTTCACCCTCTTTACTTTCACCCTCTTTACTTTCACCCTCCTTACTTTCAGCCTCTTTACCTTATCCCTCTTTCCCTTAACCTTCCTTAATTTGCCTTATCCGCGTTGTTCAATTGACTTGTCCCACTTCCTCATTCATCCTCGGCAAGATTTAAGGTACTCGTTAACCCGCACTACCATATTCAGGTATCCCTGTATCGGGATATCTGATTATCCAAACTGTCGACAAAATGAGAATGTCTTGCGACTTGAGGGCACGGTTGCGGGTTCTATGGTTTCTTCTTGGTCTAACTCTACATGGGAATGGTCGGTATGGTTGTGAGATGGGAGAGTATTTATGAAGGTCGTTAGTGGCTTCGATGTTTTCTGACCACTTTTTTGTCTCTCCTCGTTTTGTTTCTTTCTCGCCCGAACTAGGCCCCACAACAGGACAAAGGACGCTAACAGGACGATAGGCGAGCGAGCAGGGATTTTGCGAAGAACTGTACATTCTCGACGTGATCATTCTCCGTTCCCAAATATTCAGTCAGGTAGCAACGAGGTCAAACAGAAGCATTTTTATCGGGTGGGCTTCATGTCGCTCACGTCTTCTTCATGTACTTCGCAGAACCATACAGGAATCAAGCCATCATAGCAGAGCATGAAGCAAGTCCGGCGTCGCTTAACATTGCCAAGGTCAAACAGGAGCAGTATTATCGGGTGGGCCACATGGTGTAGATGGCAGAGGAGGGACTAATGGCAAGAAGAAGAGCTGATGGCAACGAAGCAGTAGGGACGGGAGACCCCTGCCTTCGCCCTTTCGCGCGACATTTACAACCTGGACGTGTGTGTGTGTGCTTAGTTATTGAGTGCGGCATTCAAGAAAAACTGGACCTAGGAATGTCTCTTTGAACATTAAATGATCTCTCTCTTTGTACTTTCAGGCAATGCCATATCAGTGTTTTCCATAGATAATAAATATACGTATTTGCTACTCTCTCTCTGCTGTTCTTTCAAAGGGTATGACAAGAAGCACTGCTACTTTTCATCTACATGATATTTGAATGCGAAATGAAGAACCGATCAATCGGATACGCTGGTCTTAATGGATGAACAGGCGATGGGATTTTAATACGTCTCAGATCGTTTTCGAGTCGCTGTCAAAAGCAGTGGTCGAAAATCGAGTTCTCTCCCCTAATGCCATTACCTGATAAAGTTGAATGTGAGCCTTTTCTACACATCACTTAGGTTCAATTGAAGGCACGTCCTCGTGAAAATAAACGAGCTCCTTCTACAGGGGTGTCTCTCCTAGTTCGCGGTGAATCAAGTGGGTCGTTGGTCCTTGGCCATCGTCTGTCTTTGCTGATATAAAAAATTGCAAGTGAGTGTGGACGATGTAAGCATTATTCCTTTTGGTTGTAGTACGATCAAGGAAGAGACATCTTCACTGAAATACAATGAATGTTAATCTTGCCTCTGCTGCTATGTTAGATTTAGGTATAGCTTATGAACCAGTTGGATATGACGAGGAAGGGGATGGTTGCCCTGCCAAAATATACCAGCACCAGGAAGGGAAAAAAGCCATCCCCATCCTCTATTTCATGGACTGGAATGCGACCTGTGTCGGTCTTGACCTCGATGGCAAGATGTCGTACTCTCACTCTCAAATGTCAGGCAGAGGCTCCAGGGTACGTTTTCCTCACTATATTGTCGCTTGGCACACTCAAATCAACATTAATCCTTCAGATCACATCTATCTCAAGTCAGAGAACGTCATGCTTAGTAACGGCATTCATGCCCGAGTTTAAAGAAAATCCGGTAAGCGGTACTGTTCTTGGTTTTCATTTCACTGCTCCTTCAAAAAAAATGAACACGACACCAACCTAGGCGAATGCTTTGCTTTGGTTTAATTTTATTGGACTTATGGGAAAAGTTGGCTATCAAGCTACTGAGTTGTTCGATCAAAAAAAATCCTGCATAGTACAACAGTGAATATGTGGTGTGAAGGCGCTATCCTTTACAAAATGTTGAATGGCCGGTCCTACAAGCCTTCGCAGGACAAGGCCACAAAGAAGTACAAGAATCAGGGTGCCAGTAGACCCGAGCGCCTAAGTACCAGCGGAAGATTCTCTAAGGAGGTGAAGAACTACAGGAGTGAGCATCGGACAACAACCCCACGACAAAAAAATCTTATCGGTGGGCTTGCGAGACCATGCGCCCTCCATTGCTATTGAAAACGATCTGAGACGTATTTCAAAATCCCATCGCCTGTTCACCCATTAAGACCAGCGTATCTGGATGATCGGTCCTTCATTTCGCATTCAGATTTCTTGTTAGATTAAAAATAGTGTTTTTTCTTTTCGTGCCTTTTGAAAAAACAGCATAGTGAAGCAAATACATATATTTTATTATCTATGGATAACAATAATATTCTTTCGCCTGAAAAGTACAAAGAGAGATAGAGTCATTTGATGTTCAAAGGAACACTCCTATGTCCAGTTTTTCTGGAAATGCCGCACTCAATAGCCAAAAAAAAAACACACACACACACACACCTCCGGACTGCAATTGTCGCGTGAGAAAACAAAGGCAGGTATCTCCCGTTCCCACTGCTTCGTTACCTTCAGCTCTTCCTCTTGCCATTAGTCTTCCCTCTTGCCATCAGCTCTTCTTCCTACCATTAGTCCTTCCTCTTGCCATCAGCGCCATGTCGCCCACCCGATAATAATGCCTCTATTTGACCTTGTTGATGCCCGACTGAGTGTTGGCAAAAGGGAATGATCATGTCGAGAATGCACTGTTCTTCAAGTCCCCAATTGTCCTGTCAGTGTCCTTTGTCCTGTTGTTCTGTCCTAATTCGAGATAGAAAAGAGGAGAGACAAAAAAGTGGTCAGAAAACAGCGAAGCCACTAACCAACTACATAAATGCTCACCTATCCCACAACCATACCGACTATTCCCAGGTAGTGTTAGACCAAGAAGAACCACAGAACCCTCAACCGTACCCTCGAGTCGCAAGACATTCTCATTTTGTCAACAGTTTGGATAATCAGGAATCTCCCCCAGGTCCAAGCAGATTGATGCAGGGATAACTTAATAAGGTAGTGCAGTAAATGTAAAATCCTTCTGAAGAGGCACATTCAGCAGGATAAAGAGCCAGCAGTGACTATGCCGCCTTCATTCCCATAGCAGAGCACCAGGAGGCTATACTCGCGATACCCTGAGAAGTAATGAAAGAGATGGAACGCAAGTCATCGAGGGCTGAGACGGTGGTGCTACTCAGACGACCACATCCTGTTGACAGCCGATATGATTGTGACAAAGGAGAACGATTACATCGAAAGTGTACCTTCCTTAATTGCCCCAATGGCTTGTGCACGAGAACCTTAAATCCTGCCGAGTATGAAAGAAGCGGTGACCACGGTGTGGTGAATGCGTCGACCGACACTGGTGAATGAAGATTGTCGGAATGATGCACCATGCATCATAGAAAGTGAGTCGAGTGGACTTGGATGGATGAGAGAAGTAGGAGAGGTCAATTGAACGCGAATAAGGCGAATTGAGGAAAGAAAGGTGAAGGGAAGCGAGGAGGGATAAGTTGAAGAGGAAGGTGAAGAGAGAGAGTAGAGCAAAGAGAATAGCGTTGCGGATTAGAAGGGATTGGTGTCATGGTCAAATGTAATGTGAAGGGAACCCTGCTAAACGGAAAAAAGAAAACGTCATACAAACCTGGGGTCGAAATGCCTTCTTATCCTCAACGCTCTTCCCTCTTCCCTCTGCTCCTCTTCATCTTCTCCCCCGTCATCTAATCCTCCCTTCACCTTCCTTTCCTCAATACACCTTATCCGCATTCAAATGACCTCTCCCACTTCTCTCCTTCCATTACTCACCTATTCAAGTCCACTCGACTCACGTTCAAGCATGGAGCATCACTTAGAATGCCTTCACCGTGCGCTGATCAAGTCATTCACCAGTGTCGGTCGGCTCATTCACCACACCTTGATCACCGCTTCTTTCATACTCGGCAGGATTTAAGGAAGGTACACTTTCGATGTAATTGTTCTCCATTGTCACAATCATATCGGCCGTCAACAGGATGTGGTCGTCTGAGTAGCACCACCGTCTCAGCCCTCGATGACTTGCATTCCATCTCTTTCATTGCTTCTCAGGGTATCGCGAGTATAGCCTCCTGGTGCTCTGTTATGGGAATGAAGGCGGCATAGTCACTGCTGGTTCTTTAACCTGCTGAATGTGCCTCTTCAGAAGGATTTTACATTTAATTGCACTACTTTACTCAGTATCCCTGCATCAATCTGCTTGGACCTGGCGGGGATTGCTGAATACCCAAACTGTTGACAAAATGAGAATGTCTTGCGACCCGAGGGTACGGTTGAGGGTTCTGTGGTTCTTCTTGGTCTAACACTACCTGGGAGTGGTCGATATGGTTGTGGGGTAAGAGAGTATTTATGTAGTTGGTTAGTGGCTTCGCTGTTTTCTGACCACTCTCCTTTTATTTATTTTTTCTCACTCGAACTAGGGTCGCACAACAGGACAAAGGACACTGACAGGACAATTGGCGAGCGAGCAGGAACATGAGCAAAATCTGTATATTCTCGACGTGATCAGTCAGGTATCAACAAGGCCAAATAGAAGCGTTATTATCGGGTGGGCTACATGGTGTAGATGGTAAGAGGTAGGACTAATGGCAAGAGGAAAGATTAATGGCGAGTGGAAAGATTAATGGCGAGTGGAAAGATTAATGGCAAGAGGAAGAGCTCATGGTAACAAAGCAATAAGGACGGAAGACCCCTGCCTTCGTCTTCTCGCGCGACAATAACAATCTAGAGAGGTATATGTGTGTGTTTTTTGCTATCAAGGGCGGCATTCAAGGATAGCTGGACGTAGGAAAGTGTCTTTGAAAATCAAATGTCTCTATCTCCCTCTCTTTGTACTTTTCAGGCGAAATAATATCAGTGTTTTCCATAGATAATAAAATATATGTATCTGCTTCAATATGCTGTTCTTTCAAAGGGTATGACAAGAAGCACCGCTACTTTTCATCTAGCAAGATATTTGAAGAACAGATCAAACAGATATACTGGTCTTAATAGGTGAGCAGGCGATGGTGTTTTGAAATACCCGTCAGACCGTTTTCGAGTCGCTGTCAATAGCAGTGGTCGACAATTGAGTTCTCATTCCTGAGCTGACAGCTGCTACAGCAATACCACCATATGCAAGGGCGCGAAGTCCATCTGCTATCCCATCTTTCTATACGTTCTTCAATCAAACGACCAACTCGACCTAAAGCAGCTATCAGCGTTGAGCGAGGCATGGAATTGGTCGGTTCTTAATCGATCGTATCTGTTCTTTATTTGTTCGCTTTTTAAAGGTGGGTACGGTCAAGTGCATTTCCGTACGGCTGTGCTATTTAAATGATCATAACAATGAAGGTGGAGAAAAGATGGGAAGCCCTCTCTTCTGTGAAACGACAAAGAATAAAAAATGGGTCAATAACGCAATACGAAAAGGTAACCGGTCGTTGTCTATTAATGGAAGTGAGATGATTCACACTTGGTGGTGCAACAAAGGACAGCAAAACAAATGGAGATGGAGAATGAGAAGAATGAGAACTACAGTAAAAAGACCGAGCACCAAGAAAGAGATATGTGAAGAGAGAAAAAGAAGCGACAAAGAAACACTGTATGATGTGGGGTGGAAATGAACGAGTGCAATGCACTATGACATAATAGAACAATAAGGCGTAGGAACAGAGTGTCAACAATTGGTGGCGGTCTCGATACAGACAGTCAGCCAGTTCTTTCCCGCTCAATGGAATGGCGGGTTGCAAATCGATTCCTCCCACGAGAAAAAGGGATACCAAAAAAGAAAGAAACAATTGCAGGATTTGCATGAACACTTTGGTTCACACGCGGTAACGATGCCTGTTCCGCCATGCAACGATGCAATTGACCCTTGGCCATTACTACGCCATCTTGCAGGAACAAAACGAGGCAGGTACCGAAGACCCCTATTTATCTGCATTGTCCACGCTAGCTCATTCTCGCATGGAAAAAAGATGGGAGAGAGGGGGAAGGGTATTTTTTTTTCTTGCGCCAGTCATCTCAGACACGAGGGGTAAAAGACGGTTTAGATACTCTGGGCGGGAGTGGGGGGGAAAGACCGGGAAAGCGAGCTGCTCTTTACTAGTCTGGTCCCAGTGTTCTTACTCTTGTTTGAACCCTGTCGAAACTCTTTTTTATCCGACCTACTCTCCTCTCCATTCCTCCATTCCTCCATTCGCCCAAGTGTCCGAGGCTCTTCTATCTTGTCGCGCCCTGATTGGGGAGAAAGGTAAAAGAGAGGAAGACATTTGTTCTCCATGCTCTGCTTGAAAGGAAACCTTGTTCGTTGGAGAGCCCTCCTTTTCCTATGCCTGTCTTGCGCCTTGATATGGTCTTGTTCAGTGCCCACAACATGGAGTACAGTACAGTACTGTACGATGATGACAAGAAGGGGTGAGTCCCCCTTCTTTATGTCCCCGCCGAGCGAGGGTACCAAAAACCCCCAGACAAGAAAAAGAGTGGAAGTTCGCGACATACGATATTGCAATGAAACCTTGTTTCGCAAGTATTCGCACTAATTGCGGTCCAATGGCTGTTGGGAAATGGCAAAAAAAATGGAGGGAGTGACAAAACTGAGCGAGAAAAAAAGGGGTGACCGAGCCACGGTACGAAGTCAAAGAGTACCGCGATAGCTAATTAACAAAGCCCTGTTTTGTCGTCACCTAAAATATTTTTTGTTGCCGAAATTGTTATTCATGCTTACTTGCAATGCTAATAAAGTGAATGGGAGAGGAAGGCGGCCGGGTACCTTGAGCTGGATATCCTCATGCAATTGCTTATGCATTGGCCTGGTTGTTTGGGCCAATGTAGTCAGTCGGCCCATCGGAGCGTGCGTGTGTACGCATGCGTACCCTCTTGCAATTGAAGTCGGTTCCCCGACCCAGACACAAAAGACAGAGACGTGTTTGACACTATGGACCAGAGACAGGCAACTTTTACCCCCATCCGACTCTTTCTATTTCTCGCTTGTTTTTTGTGCAACCATCCGATTAATTGACCCGCTTGGCAACAGAGGCGGAAGACGAAGAGAAGAAAACAACAACCGCCGTTAAAATAATATTAGGCTGAAAGTAGAGAATGAGTCGTGGAGGGCTTTGGTGTTGAACAGGGTGGATGATATTCCTTGAACGACAAATTGAACGAATTATCCGGTTGCCACCAAAAGACGTTCTTCCTTTCGTCCATTTTTCCAGCAAGGGTCCCTTTCTTTGATGTGAAGGGTAGTGTGTGGGGCAGAGGCATTGTCGCCACTGTCTGTTTATCGCTTTGTAATTAGCTTGTCGAATAACCTTATGCCTTTGCTTGTGCTTGTGCTTGTATGTGTTGATGTTGTTGCTGACTGAGTTGTATGTTGTTAATATATTGAAGGTCGCACAATCCAGAAGGGCGTCGATAGCGAGGGAGACTCATCCATATGGATTGAGTTCAATCTGGATGGGTCAGAAAAGAAAGAACCTGTCAAAGGTGAGAGCACTAAAAAATTTCATTCTATGGGCTGGCATTACAGCAGACAGATGGACATTGGAAAGGAGATAAAGAAAGAAACTAAGAAAGAAATAAGTGAAAAAAAGCAAAGGAAAAAAGAGAAAAGGAAGAAAAGAACGATGGATTATGACGATGATGATACCCTCTGTACTTGGCGCAAGCAGTAAAAGGCGCCGAACAGAAAAGAAAGAACTACTTATTTCAGTAATGAAATGAAATAAAAAGACGATCATTGATAGGCAACTTGTCAGGGAGGTCATTCAGGTCAGGCAAGTCATTATTTCAGGTCCGGGTGGTTGGGAACAAAGTTTTTGTTGTTTTATGTTATCTTCCACCTTCCGTCCCTTTCTTTGTTCTTTTCTTCCTTTTCTTTCTACTTCTTTCTTCTTTACACTCGTGTCCTACCCCTTCCTTCCCTACCCCTTCCTTCCTCGTCCTTCGTCACTCCACTCCACCTCCTTCTTCATTTCTTCTATCTCATTCACATACGACCCTATTGTTTTCTCTGTCGACTATTGATCCTTTTTACATATCATAATTTCCCGCCTCTTTCTTCTTGCTTATTTACCCTCCCCTTTCCTTTCTTTTCCAATCCCCTCCTCTTGCATTCTCGACAGTGGCCACGATCCCCCCTTCCTTTTGTTCCATCCTCCTTCTATCTTTCTATCTTCCTATCAGCATCCCTTTGTAAACTCTCTGATACTCTGTCATTGCCGACTGCTTCTGTTCCTGAATATCAACCAACAACGTACGTCCTGTCTCCTGTGGGTTATCACTCCTCCTTCTCCTTCCCTTCCCACTTGCAGACTCACTCGACAACACCCCCTTGTTCATATTCATCTAACCCTTTTTTCCTGCTCTTGTTCATATTAACCACCACAACCCCCCTTCCATCTTTCTTTCTTTCTTTTTCTCTCACACTCGTTTTTTCTTCAATCATTCCTCAAACGACATTCCACCCCTCGAACACTCCTTTCCCTGTCCTGCCAACATCTTTTCTCTTTTTCTGTCTGTTCATCACGCACATACACTCCCGATTGCCGATCCAATAGAACCAAAAAGCAATTGCACTCATTTGACCAACACCTCTTCTTTTCTGAACTAGAACTGTGAGCAGCCCTGTTCACCTTCCACGTTTTCGTTGTTCTTATTTCCTACTACTGTCTTTGTGCTCGTTGTTTGTCTTGAACACACCACAACTACAATTGCTTTTCCCCGCCAAAAACCAACAAACAACAACATCAAACGTCCAATTGCATCCAGTCAAGGACATTATCATCAAAACGGACAGACGGCCCTTCTTTTTCAAGATCAGATACCTCTTCACGACTACCCAGTACCCACCACCACTTTCCTTCCTTCTTTCCTTCTCTTGACACTATTCATATCCGACCAATGACCCGCTCCCCTCATCAACCATATACTCGCCACCGCTCGAGATGGCTGGCAACGACCCTGTTCTCGGCCACCCTCCTCGCAGCCGGAGCCCAGGCCGGCTGTGTCTCCCTCGCCAACTCTGTCGCCTGCCCCTCCTTTTCCTCCTTCAGTATCGGCAATGACACCATGATCACACGTTTCAAGGACTACGGCATTATCCTCCAGCCCTTTGCCACCCAGGCCGAGTTCGACAATGTCATCAACAACGCCACAGCATTCCAGCCAGACTCGGCCTGCCCGACCTACAACTCAACTGTCCGGATTCCTTATCAGAATACAGTCCTCTGCGCAATTGCTGCCAACGACCCGGAATCGACCAGCTGCAACGCGAACGTCAAGGACCCCATCAACACTGCGTTGTGTATCACTTCTTGCCTGACGTTCGAGAAAGGACTCGAATCGCAGGCAAATCAGCTCTGCCCCAACAATGCCGCTTGGGAAACTGGCAACCTTAACGCTCTGAAAACTATTTGCGATGGCAGCTCCCCAGATAGCTGGGCTGCACTTCAGAGCACCGCTGCCGACTGCATCAGCTCGGCTGTGAACGAGGTCGCCTTCTGTGGTAAGTGTCATGGTCCGGGAGTGTGATACATTACACCAAGTATGACGACAAGATAAAAAAAAAGTGTGTCTGGTATAGGAGACAAAGAGGCTGGGTGTGTCTAGAAAGGCACACATTCCCCAAACCCACTATTTTGCGTTCCTTTTTTTATATTTTAATGTTTCTCATGGTCGATTGTACTTGTACGCCCACTTGCCCTACCTCTTTTGACCTCCTCACGACCACTACCACGAGTGAAAAGTACAACACAATGGATGGCGAAGGAAGGAAAAAAAGAAACAAAACAAAACAGCGACACATTGACCAAGTGCGTCTCACTCTTTGCCTCACCCCGCATGTTCCTTTGTGTGCCTCCTCGAGTCGAGTCGACCCCCACCCCCTCTCTTTCCATGTTCCCCTTATTTCTTTTCTTTATCTGGTGTTATTATGGTGGATGAGTTATTTAGTGGGTGGGGGTGCGTCGTGCCGAGGAGCGGTGGTTTTTGCAGCGTCGTTATTGTGATCATGTTATTTTATTAGTATTATTAGCGATGGACGGTGGTGCCTGAAATTTCTGATGTTTGGAAAATGAGATATTAATGAGGGTGACGTTCATTGACGTCCAAAGAGACGAGGGGTATCTGAAATGAATGAAAGGGATCAAAACAGAGCTTGTTGTTGGCCAAGGGGTTGGTTGTGAAGGCAAGGAGGGGGAAGAAGGAGTAATAGAGGCGACAGAGGAAAACACACAGAGCCTCGAAGGAGGCAGAGGAAAGCGGTTGAGGCGACAGATATCATTTCGTTGTGATTCATTTTCTTTTGGGCGCTCTCATTCCTTGTGTCTCTCTGTGCGAGGCGGAGGTAAACTGGAGGCAAACCGAGAGTTTGTGCTGAAACGAGTATCGATGACTACAACAACAACAGGAAAGATGGGCGCTCACATAGGACACCAACAAAGATCCACATGGCCAGCCAGCTTTGTTTGTGCTCACATAAAAAACCTCAAAGCCATCTAACAAACTGCTCATTTTGATGTGACATTCTAGGCTTGGCTAATTTGCAGGACAAGTGTGCTTACTGCAACACCAACTCAACGGATACTTGCTGTAGTAACGCTGGAACGGTCTGTACTAAACCTACTACCACAGAAACATCGACCTCGTTCATCAGCCCACCCACCAACCAGGCCACCCCAACAGCAACGCCTACATCTACTGGAATGTCATCAAGTACTCTGGGAGCTATCATTGGAGGATCGGTTGGTGCTCTTGTGCTCGCTGGTCTCATCATCTTTTTGTGCATTCGTCGGTCCAGAACGCATTCAGGAGGCAAGAAGGGCAACAACTTGTCCCGTCAAATGTCCAACTCAAGCGGTCGCTACAACATCTCAGCACCCAAGGTTCAGGAGCAAGGATTCGCAGCTATGGCTTCATCTCAACCCATCCCCATGAACAATTTGATCTCGTCTGGAGCCTCGGATCGATCATCGCTGGGAGCTGCTGTTGCCGCCGCAGGAGGAGGAGCCGTCTTGGGAGGAGCCATGGGAGCAGCAGCAGGATCAGATAGCGGACGGGAGGCCACAGGAAAGCAATCGTACTGCCAGGCCCTGTACCCTTACCAAGCCTCGATGGCGGACGAGCTGGACCTGACACCCGGCGATATTGTGAACGTGCAGCGGGTGTTTGATGACGGTTGGGCAGTCGGAGTCAACATGAACACTTCGAACGAAGGCGCCTTCCCTGTAGTCTGTGTGATGTTTGTGGACGAGAGCGCACTGGAGGACGACTTTGATGACGTCAACATGCACTCGATGACTCCCATGACATTGAGGGAGGAGGATGAAGGTAGACGGTCACCCTCTGGACGGAATTCACCCCGGTCTTCGTTGCCCTCTCGGTCATCGTCGCCCGTTCACCTGCCTCGGCGTAACTCTTCGATTCGGGATAGCACAGTGATCATTCCAGCAATGAACCACATGACCAGTAGTCCCCTTGCCAGTGGAAATGCCCCCGGCGACCGGATGGCGACCCCCGTCCGTGATACCATGATGAGCGATGCCAGCTCCATTAACCGCTGGTGGGAGGGCGAGAACGCCAAATAGATGCTGGGGGTTTTTTTTCGCGGTAGCAGGAATAATGGAACAAAAACTGTTGGCTTCTAATCTGGAGCAAGTAGCAAGCGATAGCAGTTAACATAACCATCGCCAACAACAGTTTACAAGAGACACCACAAAAACACCATTTATTACTATTATCTACTCGTTTATTACTACTTTATCATTACTATGTTCTTTCAGTACTCCCTCCCTCCCCCCCCCCCCCCCCAACCTCCAAAAATACAGATTCTAGTGCATTCAACCTACAGCTTGTC
Organism: Linnemannia hyalina; assembly: GCA_019671135.1. Lineage (NCBI taxonomy): Eukaryota > Fungi > Mortierellomycota > Mortierellomycetes > Mortierellales > Mortierellaceae > Linnemannia > Linnemannia hyalina. The sequence goes on from JAHRHY010000003.1 coordinate 1,248,379, forward strand.
AAAAATATCAATTGTTGAGAACTCGCTGCGGTTTGCACATGATAAGAAGGAATGGAAGGGGTTAAGGAGTTACGATGAGTGAGTGTTAGTAGCGATAGAGATAGGTGGAAGGTATGCGAGATATGACGCGGACAGAAAACTCAAGTGCAGTAACGGAGAGAGAGATAGGGGATGCAAGGATCAATCTTTTGAAAAGGGAGGGTTGATGAAGCGAAAAAAAAAAAAAAAAAAACGTACAGCTAATAGAATCCGAAGGGAGGAAGGGATAGAGAGACAGAAGCGGAGGAAGGAAGCAAACAAAGGGAGGGCCAAAGGAAAAAAGGAGGGAAGCGTAAGGGAAGGGAAGGGAAAAGAAAGTGCGGGAAGGATGTGAAGAAACAAAATAGTAGGGAAGCAGAGACACGACAAGCGAGGACTAGGGGGTCCGTGATATCCGTCGCTGACTTTTTATCTGATCGTATGTTGTTCTTTGTGTTGCGCGCTAAGGTTTGCATGAACAAAGTACAGTACTAGTAAAACAACCGAGGAAAGGGGAGAAAAAAGCAGCGAAAAAGAAAGGAGGGAAAAGGAAGGGGGTGGGGACAGTGAGTGTAAGTGAGTCCTGTTTTGGAAACCATGGAACGGAAGGAAGCAAAAGACCGGAAGGAGAGAGTAGGAGAGCGACACATTGGCAACGGAGAGATAGAGCAGGACCATGGGTTCAATTGATCCGAGAGGCGGCTCATTATTAGCGCATAAAGCACCACGGGTGTTTGATGATCTTTGAAATAGAGGGCTAAAGGAACGCGCAATCTCTTTCTCTTCTAAGACGCAACACTACTCTGCTCTGCTATGGCTTTCTATTCTCCATTCCTCAGGAAGGTAGATGCAGGAAGAAGCAAGCCTAACCCCTCGCATCGAACAAAATCAGTGGCCTGACCTGACCTTGCAGAAGCACGGACGTAGACCGGCCATGATTTCCATCTTCCAGCCCTATCATGCATCCCTCCATACCCATGAGATGCATATCAAAATCGCATTCAACCCCCTTTGCCCTTGATTCTCTGCCGCCCTCAGGCTTGCCGCCCTCAGGCTTGCCGCCAATGCCTTTTCCTTCACAAGGAAACGTATGAACGTCTAGGCCTTGCTGCTATTCTTGGTATCTCTCTCGTACTTTGTATGTTTTGTACAGTACTGTCCTGTACTTGTCTTGGATCCACTGACTGACTGACCACGACATCGGATCACCAGACCCACCGACCCCGTTCCCACCTACCCTCCAGAGCCTTCTTACTTTTTGTATCTCCTCATTGCGACATCTTCGGGGTTTGGATATGGGTGGGGACCGAGACCGACACTTTGCATTGTGCGCCATGGCCAACCTGTTCTTATGCTGGAATAGGTACACAAAGAAAGAAAAGGCGAAGAAAATTCATGCATCTATTTTTTTTGTTTGAAGATCCGTGATCAAAGATTGGACAGCAACGAACAATAACAAAATGGGGATGTGGGCTTAAACCTGGGGCATGAGAAGGAAGGGAGTAAAATTTTTTTTAGGATGGATTGGGATCCGCATAAGCTCTGGCATGGGCATGGGGCATGAGCCATGGACATGAGAGGTGAGGAAGCAAGGGTGGAAAGAAGGAGTGGAAGAGTGTGAAAGAAGAATACGGAGAGAAAAAGAGAAGGAAATTGTCACATTGGAGGGAGATGTGATATGGGGCATGGGGCATTAATGCCAATTTGGACATGGGGTACCTGTGATTTATGCCATAGGATGAGTATGGAAAGGACGACGATGTGCTTTTGCGAGGAAGAAGGGAAGGGAGGAGACGGGGGTGAATATTGGACGGGCCGTGTGTGAGACAGCGTAAAGGAGAGAGAGAAAAGAGGAGAAGAGAGGAGGGACTTGGACATATGGCGATTGATAGTGCAGAGAAGAGAACGACAGACAGAAACTTTCAACGACCTGTCTCCTTTTCTCAGTCGTTACTGTTTCCTCGGGCAGGAGACAATAAGGACACACGGACACACGGGCATGACAGGCGGGCATGGTCTCCTTCCACTCTTCCCTCCCCTTGCACTCTCTCTCCTTCACTCCTAGTTTTCGATCCGTCAAGCTTCTCTCCTGTGTTTTCTACTGAGAACAAAGACATACAAAGACACATAATTGTGCCATTCCCCCCGATCCCGTGTTACCCATTGATGCCGATACTTTTGCATAAGAACAAATGTCGCGATTCCTAGGCAAAAAAAAGGTCATCACAGAGGCAGCTTTTCCATGCCTTTTCTGTTCATTGCCTTATTGTTTGTAAATTGCCTTTTCCTCCATTTGTTTCGTAGTTTGCAGTAATGGCTTGTGCATGCTTTTTCACCATTCAGATCCTCATTCGACCATTGCCTTTTTCTGCTTCCGATTTTTTCTCACCTCGTCTTGCATGTTCTCTAACCTGACGAAGTCTTCTGGGCCTCATAGATTCCACTGCCTCTTTTAACTCATTCAAAAAAAGGGCACAAAGGCTACAAGTCGTAGTGTCTCGCTATTTCTCCGTTCACCAACAAGCATGAAACTGGGTTTGTCGGGTGTCAGCGTACGCACAAAAACGATAAACTTTCTTTTAACAAAAACCAGTTCGGGCCAACCCTTTTTTTCCATCCTGGTACCAATGTGCTCGTATCCCCCATTCCCGTCCTCTTCCCTATTTCATTGTGTCTTTATTTTCCGCGCCTGCTATCAGAGCCGTATGCATGAGCAGCTCTCTTCCTCTCTCTCACAAACACACACAAACGGCGGACAAAAAATCTCAAAGAGGTTGGCGCGTATGTATGATGTTGCTGTCGATGTTGCTGTTGGATGACGACAAAAATACTTAACAAAAGAGCATAACATCCATGCTAGACAGAGACAGACCAACAGCTAAGAAAACAACAAAAAATAAGGTATGTCTTGGAAACAAAGAGGCGAAACATTCAAAGACCATAGTAGACTCTGTCACCCTTTCCTTCATCGTCATCGCCGTTTTTCTCTAGCCAACCAGTCGCCAGCAGCTTCACCAATCATGAGACTACGGTAGGTCGTTCGATAATGCAATTTACCTTTCTGCCTACGAACGCAAAGGCACAAAGAGACAAAGAAACAAAAAAGAGGGGAGGAAAGTCAACAAGGCGAGAGGGCCGAGATGGGTGAGAAAGTTGCGGAAGTGGGAGAGCGAAGTGCAGCTAGGGTAATCAGCGCCCATTATTGAACCTTGTTACACTCGAGTTGTTTTTTAGTATCCCACCCATTGCTAGAAATCGTGCTGTGTTCAGTTCGTTCCTGGAAAAAAAATGGCGGGGTTCAGTTTTTTTTGTTTATGCGAAATGGAAGTGGGGTCGGCGCAACTTTGAAGAGAGCAAGAAGGGGTAGAAAAAAGAGGGGCTTAAAAGGATTATCCATACTTGATCAACATGGGAGAAAGAGGAAGTAGTAAACCGTGAAGGATGTGATAGTGAGATAGAGCAATCGAAGGAAAAATCAAATGGCGCACGACACAACGACAAAAAAAAAAAGGGTTGTCTTTTGAACAGCGAACACCAAACAAACAATCATCATCATCGCAGGCGCAATTGAACATTCCTCTTTTCTCTTTGTTTGTTCATCGGAGGACGGTAGGTGATGATGACGATGAATCTTCCTGCTACCATTTGTTGTCCCTTCTTTTCACGGCGTTCGGGCATATTGATAATACCTTCTTGTTTTTGTTTTGGGCTGATATGCTGTTGCTTGCAGTGTCAGTGTTTGTGATTGTTCCTCCACAAATGTGTGTCGAATATGCGACTGCATACACATTTTTGAACCATGGTTGCAGACAAGATAACATCATCCCTCTGCTGCTTTTTGTCCTTTGCCCCCAACAACAGTACTCACTCTTGACCACTTTATCCATCCCTTTTTTTTGTTCTCTTCACCATTTGTCGTCGTCTTGGCGAAGACTGATGTCTTTTGCACAGGATCGACACGAAAGTCAATGATCAGTGATCGAGACACAAATAAAGTAATTAGTCAAGTCACATCATCAGTCTTACATGCCTGACACAAGCCAGTCCTGCGCACTCCCCCGACAGCACTTTATTTTTGGGGGCAAAGAGAGAGAGAGAGAGCGAGGGAGAAAAGGGAGGGAAATGTTGTCGGTCATGGTATGTATGGGTCTAGCCTCTTGACTGACCCGTTTTAGGTCAAGCGATCAATATCCAAATGACGATGTTGTATTGTACGAATGCTCCACTGTGCAGAGCGTTTTTGTCTCTGATCGGTCGGTCGTGTTCGTCGGTCTGTTCAGTCGGACCATCGAGGCATTTTAACCAACAATGCTCAAGTAGAAAGAAAAACAACAACGAGAGCCAGTGCCGCATTAAACAGCTAAAAGGAGCTTGGAGAGAACCATGCCGTAGATGTCTAATTCTTTGCATATTCGACTTGGAATTTCGACGTGAGAGAAGTGAGCCATTGAAGGATAGCTGAGCAAACATATACATATGAGCGATATCTTCAAAAAAAGTAGAGCAAGCTGCTACTTAGCAAGGTGCTTCAATGTTGAACGAAATAGTAGCAAAAGCGACGCAAAGAGAAACAATAAACAGCCGTAGACCAACAGACATCATTGTTCACCCCATCCGCCCATGTCGACCTAAGAATAATTCAAAGAGTAAACAAAAAACGCAAAGTGTAAACAAAGGCGAATTGTGCAGTACACGCGCCCTCTTCTCGTGCAATTCCCTTGGATTGTGAATGTAGATTCGATAGGATCTGTGGGCTTGAGGGTGAGGTGTGTGTGTGGGTCGATGAGGTCGATGGAGTGGATGCCAATGGCATGATAGGGCATTGGATGGCAAAGGAAAGGTATGTTTGTTGTGGTATGTGTGAATTCAAACAACAACAGGGTGGAAAAGATATCTCTGTTCTTCGTTGCGTGTGCTGGCCAGTCAGTCCGATCTATGCTCGAAGAAAGAAAGAGCGAATAGGTGGTCCCATGGCCCATGGTGTCACCCATTGGATCCAAACTCTAAACAACAGAGTACTTTGTCTGTTGTTTGTTTTATTTGCATTGACGATTGATTGCCACCCTTTGCTTTTACCCTTTGGCCTTTTTTCTTTACCCTCTCTTTTTGCATCTCATTTCCACTCTCCATCACCCATCAACTCCACAACCATCACCGCCCCATTGTGCATCCATCACCTTTCTTTTTTCTTCGTCTCTTCTCTATGTGCCTTCTTCCTTCTTCTGTTCCTTTTAGAACCCCCTGCTCAAGAAATACAATCCCGCCCCCCCTTCTAAATCCCACATCCCCAGTCAGTCAGTGACACCTCGTTCGCTTTCTTGATCCCCGTCCTTTTCTTTACTTTCTTTGTTACTCAAAGCACTTTTTTTTTTTGTTCAAACCCCTCCTTTTTTGTTTCCCTTGTGCTTGTGCTTGTGCTTGCTTTGTGTGTCAATCCCACAAAACAAGAGTAGTTCTACCTTCTCCTCCTCCCTTTCACCCCCTCCTCCTCCTCCTCCTTCTTTCTTCTTCCTTCTTCGTCTTCTCCTCATTGTCCTCCTCCTCGTCCTCCTCATTTATCTCCCCCCCTCTTTGTTACCATTTTCACTTTCTTTTCTTTCGTCTTCAATTGCAGTCTGCAACACACTCTCTCACTCTCAGTACTCCTTTACCCATCCCATCCAATCCATCACACATACATACTCTCTCTCTCCTACCTTTTCTCTTCTTTTTGTTTTCTTCCCGTTCCCGTACATCGGCCACAGAAAACTCTACATATCCCGACCCAACAGTAACAAACACACACTCACGTATCCTACATTCAAACCCACTCACACAGACAGTACAAGTCAGAGTGACCCACCACCACCCATTCCATTCTCATACGCAACAAACGAAGAGTAACGCAGCTGCCAGCTCGAAAGTGCGATTGCATGTCCAGGCCAGACCAGACTAGTACCAGCGACAAATAACGAAAAACGCTCTCCTCTGTTGTCTTTTGGACAATTTTTCTATTTCTAGGCCATCATCATTGGCTTCTTTCTTCTTTGCCTTTTAATCTTTATTTTATTATATTTTACTCCTCTCTCCTTTCAACTTATCCACTCTTTTCTTTGCTTTATCTCATTTATCGTCACTCCCCTTACGACCCATCCTTCCCTCGCTCTTTTCTTTTCTTCTACACCTTCCTTCCTTCCCTCCTTCCTTCCTTCTCTTTGCCACTCTTCTCTGCTTCCTCTTTTGCCCTCCTTCGTCCTTTTCTGTTTTTCTTAAACTGATAACCACAACACTGAACAACAATCCCCGACACTACCAACGACCACAAGCCAGCAACGACTACAAACCCAACCTTTCTCCACACTCTCTCTTCTTCTTTCCCCACCAAGTTCAGCTCACAGACCCTCCTCTCACTACTGCAACAACCATACACACACATACCCATCAACAAAAGCAGCATGCAAGTAGAACGACAGGACAGAATCACAAAGATGCACTCCAAGACCATGGTCGCCTCTCATCCCAAAGCAACCAACTCGCCCTCAAAACAACAACAGCACAAGAGCAGCAGAGACCAACATAACCCTCTTCTCTGCCTCGCAAGCGGTTCCAGCGACGAGGAGAATGTATCGGACACCAAATCCACAAGAGCCTTCACTGTTGCCACCAATGCTACTGCCGCCCCAGGGAGCAATATTGATCGACGCAGTTCAGGCCACAAGTCAGCAGGAGGAGCAGCAGCGAACACGAACACCAACACCAGGCGAAGACCTTTGTCCGTAACTGATCAACAATCTCCTTCTGCGGCACCAAAACGTACTACACAAGCAGCACCATCCATGCCAAAACAACACAAACAAGCTCAGCAACAACAATCGTCTATTCGTGTCACCACAGCGGTGACACGGTCCGCCGTCTCCACTCCCGCAACAACAAGAGCTGCCAGCCCAAGGTCCACCTCGTCCTCCCCCATTTTTTCCTCGTCCTCCTCTTCCACATCAGGATCTGTTGGCAGTGAACAGGATATTACTAGTCCAACAATAACATCGACATCAACAAACTGGAAACGCCCACGGACACAGGGCAAGCGTCTGTCAAACTCGCACACAACCACAATAAGATCTGGCTCTCGTCGGTCAGCTGCTTCCAAAGCAACAGCAGCGTCTCCGATCAGTTCGAATCTAGAGGAGAGTGATACGCTGTCAGGTGCCGAAAGCGATAGCCATACCCTCTCGGACTCGAGGGTGCCAGAGATTTCATTTGTCGACATGTCGAACGACGAGGGCAGTGGGACCGAATACGATGCGGCGTCGGAGAGGGGGTTTGATGAGGATCGTGATTACTCGCGTGGTGAAGTCTTGGCAACAGGCAACAACCACAACAACAAGCATAGCACAGCAGCGACAATGCGGCCGGCAGTCACACATCTGGACACCTTTGACTCCACGCGGGGTCGATACCTGCACCAATACCATCCTCACCATCCTCTCGCCAAAGCAGCAGCCAGCGGTAGTTCGGGCATCAATGGCGGTCGGCATACACACACCAGGAACTTTTCGTCGCCGTCATTACTGGACTCGTTTATGTCGCCCGAACCGATGCTGTCGCCGATCCAGTCTTACTTTTCTGATCCCAATTCCCCCGTCTCGTCCTACTCGTTACCGCGGCACGACCATTACCCGCGATTGTCGATGGATCCGCACAGCACAGAGGACCCTACTGGAGCGTCGATCTCGTTGATGGATGGATACCATGGGTTTGCGACACACCTCTGGAGCGAGCAGAGCACCACACCTTCGCGAGCATTGTCGCATCGGTGGACACGGCGGTCGAGTCATCCAGAGACATATTCGCAGGCTGATGCTGCGGCCGAGGCGGCTAATGGTGGCGGTGCTGTGACGGATGGTGACAAGAACGCATCTGCAGCGGCTGCTGCTGTCAGCATGGGCATGTGCCAAGTCCGCTAAGGATGCCTTTTTTTTCTTTTCTTTGTTGTTGGCACAAGTTTGAATCCGTTGGAGTAGCAAGTTATGACCTCGCTTTGCTACAACTTTCTCCCTATTGTTTCCATTGTCCGTCATGCTTCCCCCTACCTTTTTGTTCAACAATTGAAATAAAAACATAGTCAACAACAACTGTCATGACATGCTTCCTCTGTGTTCCCCTAGATGTTTAGGATCAAAAGCAAACATTCAGTTGCATTCCTCCCCATCTCTTTTTTTTCTCTTTCTTTTTCGCATGTTTCTTTTATTGGCATTGTGCAACCATGACACATATGCAAAGTTGCAACAGCGTGAAGGATCATGGCCATGGTCTTGTAGGCTGTGTCTCATCCACCAAGAGCGGCCTCCTCGGAATTTTTGAGTCAAGAACAGCGTGAGGTGATTGAACAAGTGGGACAAAGACATCAAAAACAAAGACAGGGGCAGTATTTGGTGAGGGATGAAACGAAGATGGGTCGCAAAAAGAGAGGGGCTAGACAAGAGAAAAGGCAAAGGAACAAAAGGAAATAAAAAGGAAGCAAGCGGGTAAGCAAAAGGGAGTGATGTGGTGTGACAAAAGGGTCCAGAGAAGGAAGTAAGCAAGCAAGGATGGAAGCTAGGAAAGGAATGGGCGAATGTGTCAGATGTGTGGAGTAGATGGTGTGACAAGGTTGCTGAATTTGTCTGTACGAAGAGAGAAGGTGGAGAGGAAGCTTAAGACGAAAGGAAGCGAGGAGGGATTTAGAGAGCCATGCATGACTTTTTTTTTATTTTTGGTATGGGAAGAGTCATCGCCATCAGACATCCATCAGACACATCAGAAATTATCAAAGGTTGCATTGATTGGAACCAATAGATTTGGGTTCTGGCCCCATCTTTTTCTTTTTCTTTGGTTCTTTATTCTCTTTCTCTCTTCCTTCCTTCCTTCCTTTGCCTCTTCTTTTTCTTTTCCTTGTTTCTTCTCTTTCTTCATCAGCATCAGCCAACCGATCCTCAACCGACCGACAACTACAACGACTACTAGCAACTACTAATACACAGGAGGGAACAACTCATACACATATACCAACAGCGATGACTACCTTGGAACAGACACCACTCCCTACAGGAATGCCCTCCTACGGCACCATCCCTACCTCCCCTTCTCAACAGCGCATCGATCTCTGTAAGTCTCATTCCCCTCATTCATTCACTTTACACTCACACTTCCATCAACCACTCAAGGAACCATAGTTTGGATGATGGAAGTAACGAAGGAAAAACACGGATGAGCAAAGGGACAGGGAAGAAATGAAAAAAGCCCGAAACAAAACTCCAATGTCATTCCTCTCCTTCCAAGCCCTTCCCCTTACCCTTGCATACGGCACAGCAAAACAAAGCACAGCCGGCAACCGACTGACAAGAAAAAATAAGAAACAGGACTAATTCAACTATGAACAACAAGGTCCTTTCGGCACAAAGAAAATCAACACAACCAACAGCACCATCTGACGCCACTCTTACTGACCCTTTATCCTCTCCCCGCTATGAACTTCCAAATAGCTAAGCCAAGGTTCGACCAGTCGACATACTTGGGTCGTGTTAGGCACTTTGTACAGGTCACCTCGCCTCTGAACCTGTTCGTCACCAGCAAGGGCCTTGAGGATGCCAAGAGCTTGATCAGCGACTACAACTCTGGAAAGATCCCTGCCAATACTGATTCCACCCGCCTCTGGCGCGCCAAAGAAGGTACTTTTTGATGGACAATCGGAGGACAAGAGGGATGATCTTTACTGTTCAGTGTCGGGGGATAAGCTGCGTGGGAATCAAGGTCTGCACAATGGCCGAAAAAAGTGGGCGCTTTGGTTTTTTTCCTCTTTTTCTTTTTCTTTTCCTTTTCGAGGTCCCTTTGTTTTTAATTGGGGCAAAGAAAATTCCGTGTGGGCTTGTCTCCTTGTCTTGGCTGGGGTAGAAATAAAAAATCCGCAGAGTCCGTGGGACAAAACAGGGGGAATAGGAGAACAAGTTTTTTGTTGCAGGAGCAGGACAGGGCAGTTGGCAATTATCTCCGCAACATCATTTTCCCTTTCTTTTCTCCCATTGTCCGGAGTTCATATTTTTTGTTTTTGCTGAGGTGGGAGGATTTATATTCGAGACAAGGATCTACACAAGTGCATATTCTAACCAGTTATATCTCCTCTTTACCTACTCTACTGCGCTTATATGCTACACCGGACATCAATCATCGGAAACCAACGCAATGGACAATACAGTATGCGACTCGACATTGCATCCAGATACAGGAAACCCCATCTTCTTGCCCTTCAGGATGGCCTGCTTTGTGCCCACAAACTTGCTGGTTGCCGCAGGAATGTTGATGCCCAACCCTACCGTCAGGTCGATTATGTTCTGGCAGTGGGCCAACCAGTCCGTCAACGTCGCCTTCAATTACGCCAACGCCAACAAAACTATTGAGATGGACATGAAGGAGACTGCCGGTATGTCTTTTTTTTCTTACTTTTGGCCGTCGTTGGGAAAACGGATGTCATTATGTATCGTTCTCTCTTTCAAATCAATTGACCTTTGCTTTCCCACCCGTCAATGCAATAGTGGCGTATATGTCGGCAGTGACGACATCGTGCTTTTTGGCCGTGGGGTTGAACCAGATGGTCCCCAGGATGACATCCATCTCGCCAGGTCTGCGCACAATCTTGGGCCGCCTGGTTCCATTCACCGCCGTCGCAGCCGCAGGAACCGTCAACGTCTTCTTGATGCGTGGCAAGGAGATCAGCGAGGGCATCGACGTCTACGACAGCGAAGGAAACTCGGTCGGCAAGTCCCAAAAGGCTGGACTCTCCGCCATCACCCAGGTCGCCATCTCGCGTATCTTGACCAACTTCCCTGTACTGACCATTCCTCCTTTGGTCTTGTCGCAATGGGAACGGACGGCGTGGTCGCAGCAGTACCCTAAGGCAGTTATTCCTATCAACTTGGCGGTGATTTCGTTGTGTCTGATGACCGCGCTGCCTTTGGCTATTGCGGCGTTCCCTCAGTATGCGAATGTCGATGTCAAGACGCTCGAGGAGCGGTTCTGGAACTTGAAGGATTCGAAGGGCGAGCCTATCAAGTCTTTGACCTACAACAAGGGTCTCTAGAGGAGGGTGTTGTCTTCGGGATACAAGCACAGGATACCTGGATGTCTCTTTCATTTTGTAATTATTTGTATTGTTTTTCACGTTTGTTATTGTTTTGTGTGCTAGAACACATCCTTCTCCCCCCTTTACTCCATTATATAGACAATGTCATGTTTAACAGCTATCCCTAACTAAAGCTTTTCATGCATATCATTCATATCATTCGAACACAATGTCGCTTCTGCTTAGGGAATTCCGAGTTCTCAGACTCGGGATAACCCTTCCACTGCACTCTCTATACCAGCTCCCCCTGTCATTGAGTCTGTGACTGAGGATCACCTTTCCCTCCAAATGCTCGGGTTTTCAGGTGTAAACCTTGAGTGAAAATCTTGTTTATTCGTCCATTATTTGTTTTTCCCGTTTAGCAGAAGTACCTTTTCCTCAACGCCTTCCCTCTACTCTTCCCTCTGCTCCTTCCTTCTCTCTCTTCACCTCATCCTTCTTCACCTTACATTCGTCAATACGCCTTATCCACGCACAATTAGCCTCTCTCACTTCTCTCTTTCAACACTCGCCTATTCAATCTCCACTCGACCCACATTCTACCATGGAGCATCACTCAGACTGCCTTCACCCTGCGCTGGTCAAGTCATTCACCAGTGTCGGTCGACGAATTCACCATCATGGTCACTGCTTCCTCATTCATACTCGGCAGGATTTAAGGTTCTCGTGCACAAGCCATTGGGGCAATTAAGGAAGGTACACTTTCGATGTAATCGTTCTCCTTTGTCACAATCATATCGGCTGTCAACAGGATGTGGTCGTCTGAGTAGCACCACCGTCTCAGCCCTCGATGACTTGCGTTCCATCTCTTTCATTACTTCTCAGGGTATCGCGAGTATAGCCTCCTGGTGCTCTGCTATGGGGATGAAGGCGGCATAGTCACTGCTGGCCCTTTAACCTGCTAAATGTGCCTCTTCAGAAGGATTTTACAATAACTTGCACTACCTCAGTCAGGTATCCTTGCATCAATCTGCTCGGACCTGGACGGGATTGCGGAATGTCCAAACTGTTGACAAAATGAGAATGTCTTGCGACTCGAGGGTACGGTTGAGGGTTCTGTGGTTCTTCTTGGTCTAACGCTACCTGGGAATAGTCGGTATGGTTGTGGGATAGGTGAGCATTTATGTAGTTGGTTAGTGGCTTCGCTGTTTTCTGACCACTTTTTTGTCTCTCCTCTTTTCTATCTCGAACTAGGACAGAACAACACGACAAAGGACACTGACAGGATAATTGGTGAGCGAGCAGATAATTGGACAAGAACAGTACATTCCAGGCGTGATCACTCACCATTGCTAATACTCATTCGGGTATCAACAAGGTCAAATAGAAGCATTATTATCGTGTGAGCTACATGGCGCTGATGGCAGGAGGAAGGACTGATGGCAGTAGGAGCAGGAGGCCCCTACCTTCGTCTTCTCGCGCGACAATAACAGTCTGGAGAGGTATGTGTGTGTGTGTGTGTTTTTGGGCTATTGAGTGCGGCATTCAAGAAAAACTGGACATAGCAATGTCCCTTTGATCATCAAATGACTCTTTCTCTCTCTCTTTGTACTTTTCAAAAGGCATTTCGTTGCTTTCCATAGATAATAAAATATATGTATTTCCTACTCTCTGTTGTTCTTTCAAGGGTATGACAAGAAGCACCGCTACTTTTAATATAACAACATAATTGAATGCGACAAGAGGAACAGATCAACCGATCAACCGGACACGCTGGTCGTAATGAGTGAACAGGCGATGGGCTTTTGGAATAAGCCTAAGGTTGTTTTTCGAGTCGCTGTGAATAGCAGTGGTCGAAAATCGAGGTCTCTTTCCTAACGCCATAGGACCTTTTGTACGCGTCATCTTGGTTCGATTGAAGGCACGGCCTCGTTGAAATAAACTTACTCCTTCTTCAGCGTGCCTCTCCGAGTTCGCGGTGAATCAGGTGGGTCGTTGGTCCTTGACCATCGGCTGTCTGTTGCTGACATAAAAAACTGTAAGTGAGTGTGTACGATGTAAGCATTATTCCTTTTGATTGGAGTGCGATCAAGGAGGAGACGTCTTGACTGAAACACAATGAATGCTAATCTCTTTGATTTAGGCGTAGTTTATGAACCAAGGGTTGGTTCACGGGGATATCAAGCCATTCCAACCGCTCCTGATTGAACCTTTGCAACCTGTGATAAAAATTGGCGACGGTGGCGACGTTTCTAGATCCGATACCGTCAGCAGCGGCGACAATGACGTCGGCGACGACAATCATGGCAAGGCTATCGCGGCTAAGGAGATATTCGCCCTTTGTTCTGTTGTTTGGTCCAAGTTCGAAAGAGAAAAGAGGAGAGACAAAAAGTGGTCAGAAAACAGCGAAGCCACTAACCAACTACATAAATACTGTCCCATCCCACAACCATACCGGCCATCCCCAGGTAGTATTAAACCAAGAAGAACCACAGAACCCTCAACCGTGCCCTCGGGTCCCAAGGTATTCGCATTTTGTCGTCAGTTTGGACAATCAGAAATCCCCCCAGGTCCAAGCAGGGATACCTTAATAAGGTAGTGCAAGCTAACGAGAACCTTAAATATTGCCGAGGATGAATGAGGAAGTGGGACAGGTCAATTGAACAACGCGGATAAGGCAAATTAAGGAAGGATAAGGGAACGAGGGATAAGGTAAAGAAGGATAAGGTAAAGAGGGTGAAAGTAAAGAGGGTGAAAGTAAAGAGGGTGAAAGTAAAGAGGGTGAAAGTAAAGAGAGAAATTAAAGAGAGAAGGCGAAGAGAGAGAGGGAAGGAGAGAGGGCCAATAGGAAATAGGGATTAAAGGGAAGAAGGAATGGACTCAAGGCCAGTGCGGTGAGTAGGGAAAGGGAAGAGGTACCTATGCAGCAGTACCCCTGCTAAACACAAAAAAGAAAAACGTCATGCAGACATGGAGGCAAAATACTCGATGGAAGCAAAAAGGAAGCTAGGCAAAAACAAGGGGAGAACCAGGAACGCAGTGCCAGAGACAAATAAACATGAAATGATCACAGGGCCTTGGTACGGGCCTTCTCCTCTATCTGCCTCGTAACCAAATATGGTACTTACTCGAGATCAACGTCTCTTGCCTCGCCCTTTTAGACTTGCAAAGGAAGAGGAGGGAAAGCGCACTGACTTGTAGAAGGAGGGAGAGAAAGAAAGTGGAGTCAGACAGCCTAATGTGTTGGCAACACCAAGAATCAATTCATGAATACAGCTATTAATTGTACAGCTAATACAGCTAATAAACTTCGCCGCTGCTTCTAAAACTCTCGGGCGAAGAGATGAGACGAAACCAAGAAGATTATCTGTGGGCTAAGGTATCAATGAGGGAACCACAGGTAATTGATGAGATATAATTAATGAAAGGAGATCGGGATAGGAAGTATCGTCAAAGAAATAGAAGTACCACAGGCTCGCATTGCTAGATCCTTCTCTAAAAAAGATCGGGGTTATGCAAGGCTCGTCCGTTGCCTTGCAGCTTGGATACGAAAGTAAGGGTGGGTAAGATAATAGTTTTAAGAATACATCCAATTCAAAGGGCGGATGAAAAAAAAAGGTGATTGTGGAAGGACAAAAATGTTGTTTTTGACATATGCTTTTTTTTGTTTTGTTTTCGTCATTCTTCCTCTGTCCCCTCTGTCCCTCTGTCCCTCTGTCCCTCTGTCCCTCTGTCCCCTCCTCCCTCTCTCTCCACTTCTTCGATTGAAAGCCAGCGGTCGTGTGAACATGGAAGGGGCCGCTCCCTTTAGTCTTTTGGCATATTAGGCATATTAAATAAAATGTCCTCGCCCATCGAAACATTCAATCCCTTCCTCGTCAATTAAAATACGTTAATGTTAATTGGGTACTCGCATGAATAACAACAGGAGAAAATAATAAAGATAATTTGGCTGTCCCTGAAGCCCAAAACAGAGGAGGGGATAGACACGTTTTATTCGGTTGCAGAAAAGAATAACCACAATCCTTACGGCGAGTACAGTCTAGTCTTGACGTGAACCATAGGCAACCATGTCTGTCCATCATTGCTGTCGACAACACTTTCCAGCAATATCCCTCGAGCTCGTCTGTCTTGTCCAGAAGGGTTTACAGCGAATTTTTTCAATAGTGGAATAAGTGAAAAACACCCATAGAATAGACAATTAATTCAGTCAGTAATAATAACGAGTGTGCGGTCAAGGTGTTCCGTTTTCTTCGGTTTTGTTTACGTAGCGGTGAGGCATTTTTGTGAACGGCAGGGTTATCCTCTTGAGTAGTCCTGTGTCTTTCACCGCTGTTGTCGTTGAACGGAAAACAGAGAGGGGACAGAGGGATGTTTTCCATTTCAGGTTCAAAGGAGGACAAACAAGTGAATGTCCAGTGCCTCAGCTCATTCATAATTCATTCATTCATAATTCATTTTCCTGTATAAACGGATAACCTCCCCCCCAAAAGCGACTTTTTTTCTTCTTTCCTCTCGACCTCATTTTCATTTTCACTCGTCATATCCCCTTGTCACTTACTACGATGAACTCCAGCAGCTCTATCCAAACCACTCACAGCAGCGACAAGGCCCTCAACGGCAACCATCCAGCACCCAACAGCACCGGCCTCCCAAGCCTCTACGACTGTGGCAGCGACGGCGAAGGTAGTGGCGGTTGTGGTGCTGGTGGCAGCAGCGGAGAAGAAGACGACTACGGCGAGAAGGTCGTCCAACGGCAGCCGAGACGACAGCGCACCCCACCACCACCTCTCAAGACCATCATCGACAAGGCCGCCAACAAGACCTACCGACAGACCCATCTTCTGGGCGAAGTAAGTATTAATTAATGGCCCACACAGCTGTCATATATCAATCCTCCAGTCGAAAGCTGCAGCGCTAATCCTGATCCTGATCTTGTCTCTATTTTTTGTTTCGACTGCTTAGGGTTCATTCGGACATGTCCATGTAGCTGTCGACGAGAAGGGCGAAAAGGTCGCTATTAAGACCTTCAAGATATTTGACATCGCGAATGCGGATGTGAGTATTGATTTCTGTTACTCCAAGCATGTATGGACGTTTGACTGGGTCGAGACTCGTGTTTTAATCACAAATGCGCTCTTACCTTCCCTTCCAGGTTGAACGAGAGTGGCGAGCATGCATGACGATCCGCGACCATCAGCCCCACCACCCCAATGTCGTTGCCCCCATCAGCTTTTTCAAGGACGGAATGATTCCATGTTTGACGATGGAACTGTGCTCCAACAAGGTAGGAGAGAATGATTAGAATCCATCTGCGATTGCCATGTACACATTGACGAGGATAATAACCCTGACACCTATCTCCTTTTAAATACTATTGCCTATCTAGACCGTCGACACCTTGTTGGAAGCCAGAGGAAGTCTCCGGGAACATGAAGTCCGCTATTTCGGGCAGCAGCTGGTGGCCGGTGTGGATCATCTTCACAGTTTGAACCTGTTCCACAATGACCTGAAGCCGCTTAACCTTCTGCTGACAGAGGAGCTGGTATTGAAGGTCGGCGACTTCGGTCAGGCGCAAGATCTGAAAGAGGGCAAGGTGTTCCGGTAAGATGATACGATTATGATAAGTACGAGTAAATGTTCTCTTAACTCAAAAATGGTCTCTTCAATTCAAACATGGGACATGTTGCTAACATAACTGTATTGTTGCTTACTCACATTAGGAATGTGGTCGGTACTCCGGGCTTCCAGGCCCCCGAGGTCCTCAATCGCGAGAGGCACACCTACGCCCTGGATGTCTTCGCCATCGGGGCCATCCTCTTCAGGATGTTGCTTGGTGCCACGTACCAGCTCCCTGGCAAGACGGCAGATAGCAAGAGGAAGCCTCTCAAGAATATCGGAGGTTTGAGTCCCAATGCCAGGGACTTGCTCCAGAGAACCCTCGAGTGCGACCCTGGGAGCCGGATCACGATGGCCGATCTGCTCACCCACCCCTTCCTGACCGACGGGCCTGTGCCGCAGAGTGTCTCCTGGGACATTCTGCGCACAGCTGCTCCGCTTCCAACCGAGGACGACGCATCAGACCTTGATGGCGCTTATCAGGTTGAGGTTATCAAGTCGCAGGAAGAGGAGGGTACCAAGGCGCCGGAGGAGCAGATCGGAGCCCAGGTTGGCGATTCCGTCGAGGAGGAGAAGGAGAAGGACGAGGAAGAGGAGGAGACCCAGCCCCAGGAGGAGGCCGCCCAGACCTTCCAGGTGGCCGAGCCCTTAGAGCCAGTCGTCGACCTTGACGACATTGACCTCGACGACATCTTTGAACAGGTCGAGGAGTCCAAGAAGGCCAAGAGAGCCAAAAGGTCTGGGAGGACGACTCGGATGAAGATGATGAGGAGGAGGAGGAAAGAGCTAAGGGCCGCAAGAAGGCCAAGGCCATCCAGAAGGGAGCGGTGAAGGAGGGGAAGGCACCAGAGGACAAGGACGGAGGTCATGGAGGTGGCCAGGATTACTGGCACACCTACCTCCGTCGGTAAAGGGTGCCTTCAGAGATTCCCCTGCCTCTTCCGCTCCCTGTACGATGACCTTTGTATTTTATGTATATTATGTGTATTAATTAAATTGTATTATATCATCAGAAACGAGGTAGTTGAAGTTGTTGTTGTTGTATGTACATATGGACATGGTGCGACAAGTCGCAAATAATCGAAATGTTGAGAAGATCAAAAGGTCAACAAGACAAAGAAGAGACATGGTGCGACAAGTTGCAAAAGAAATGAAAGGTGATACGTTCAAAAGGTCAACAAGAAAATGAAGGTGCAAACGATGTGATCCTTTCCATCTGAAAGAAAAGAATGCATCGCGGATGAAAAATCAATCAGTACCTACAGAGTCGACCATTGTTGTGTCGCATTAGAGAGTACCATTAGTTTTATTGAGTGTAGTTGTTTGAGGTGGCAGTGGTGGTGTCGAGAGGAAAGAGGAGGGTTCATCCAAGTATCAGCGGATGATTGTCCAAGGAGGACAAGAAATATTGGAATGAGCATCAGACAACAAACCCCTAGGCAAATTGCGGGACCAAACTTCCTCTACTGCTGTCCACAGCGCCTCAAAAGCGATCTGACATGTATTTCATAAGCTCATCTCCTGTTCACCCAATAATACCAGCGCATCCGGTTGAGCTGTTCTTCGTTCAAATATCTTCTTAGATTAAAGTAGCGGTGCTTCTTGTCATACCCTTCGTAAGAAAAACAGAGAGTAGGAAATACATATTTTATTATCTATGGGAAACACTGACATGCCTTCTCCTGAAAGTACAAAGAGAGAAATAGAGTCATTTGATGTTCAAAGGGACATTGCTATGTCCAGTTTTTCTGGAATGCCGCACCCCATAGCCAAAAACACACACATACCTCTCCAGACTGTTATTGTCGCGCGAGAAGACGAAGGTAGGGGTCTCCCGCTCCTACTGCTTCGTTGCCATCAGCTCCTCTTGCCATTAGTCGTTCCACTTATCATCAGCTCTTCCTCTTACCATTAGTTCTTCCTCTTGCTATCAGCGCCATGCAGCCCACCCGATAACTATGCTTTTATTTGACCTTGTTGATACTCGACTGAGTATTGGCAATGGGGAATGATCACGTCGAGAATGGACAGTTCTTGCTCATGTCCTTGCTTGCTCATCAATTGTCTGGTCAGCGTCCTTTGTCCTGTCAATGCCCTTTATCCTGTTGTTCGCTCCTATTGTGAGAAAGAAAGAAACAAAAAAAAGAGAGAGAGAGACAAAAAAGTGGTCAGAAAACACCGAAGCCACTAACCAACTACATAAATATTCTCCCATCCCACAACCATATCGACCACTCCCAGGTAGTGTTAGACCAAGAAGAACCACAGAGCCCTCAACCGTACCCTCGGGTCGCAAGACATTCTCATTTTGTCAACAGTTTGGGTATTCAGCAATCCCCGCCAGGTCCAAGCAGATTGATGCAGGGATACTGAGTAAAGTAGTGCAATTAAATGTAAAATCCTACTGAAGAGGCACATTCAGTAGGTTAAAGAACCAGCAGTGACTATGCCTTCATTCCCATAACAGAGCATCAAGAAGCTATACTCGCGATACCCTGAGAAGTAATGAAAGAGATGGAATGCAAGTCATCGAGGGCTGAGACGGTGGTGCTACTCAGACGACCACATCCTGTTGACAGCCGATATGATTGTGACAAAGGAGGACGATTACATCGAGAGTGTACCTTCCTTTGTTGCGCAATGGCTTGTGCACGAGAACCTTAAATCCTGCCGAGTATGAATGAGGAAGCGGTGACCACGGTGTGGTGAATGCATCGACTGACTCTGGTGAATGACTTGATCAGCGCAGGGTGAAGATTCTCCGAATGAGGCTCCATGCTGAAACGTGAGTCGAGTGGAGATTGAATAGGTGAGGTGATTAGTTGAAGGAGAGAAGTAGAGGCCAATTGTACGCTGACTGGGCGAGTTGAGGAAATAAAGATGGAGGGAGGTGAAGAGGGATAAAGTGAAGGGGGAGAAGGTAAAGAGGAGCAGAGGGAAGAGAAAGGGAAAAGCAGAGGGAGGCGTAAGAAGGTATGTCGCCTCCAGGTTTGCATGACGTTTTTTCTTTTTTTCGTTTAACAGGGTTCCCTTCACACCATAAGTGACCATGACGACAATCCCTTCTCATCCTCAACGCCTCCCTCCGCTCTTCCCTTTGCTCTTCCCTCTGCTCCCCTTCACCTTATCCCTCTTCACCTCCCTTCACCTTCCTTTCCTCAATACACCTCATCCGCGTTCAAATGACCTCTCCCACCTCTCTCCTTCCATTACTCACCTAATCAAGTCCACTCAACTCACATTCTTCTAGCATGGAGCATCACTCGGACAATCTTCACCCTGCACTTATCAAGTCATTCACCAAACTCGGTCGACTCATTCATCCTCGGCGGGATTTAAGGTTCTCGTGCACAAGCCAATGGACAATTGAGGAAGGTACACTCTCGATGTAATCGTTCTCCTTTGTCACAATTATATCGGCTGTCAACAGGATGTGGTCGTCTGAGTAGCACCACCGTCTCAGCCCTCGATGACTTGCGTTCCATCTCTTTCATTACTTCTCAGGGTATCGCGAGTATAGCTTCTTGATGCTCTGTTATGGGAATGAAGGCGGCATAGTCACTGCTGGTTCTTTAACCTACTGAATGTGCCTCTTCAGTAGGATTTTACATTTAATTGCACTACTTTACTCAGTATCCCTGCATCAATCTGCTTGGACCTGGCGGGGATTGCTGAATACCCAAACTGTTGACAAAATGAGAATGTCTTGCGACCCGAGGGTACGGTTGAGGGCTCTGTGGTTCTTCTTGGTCTAACACTACCTGGGAGTGGTCGATATGGTTGTGGGATGGGAGAATATTTATGTAGTTGGTTAGTGGCTTCGGTGTTTTCTGACCACTTTTTTGTCTCTCTCTCTCTTTTTTTTGTTTCTTTCTTTCTCACAATAGGAGCGAACAACAGGATAAAGGGCATTGACAGGACAAAGGACGCTGACCAGACAATTGATGAGCAAGCAAGGACATGAGCAAGAACTGTCCATTCTCGACGTGATCATTCCCCATTGCCAATACTCAGTCGAGTATCAACAAGGTCAAATAAAAGCATAGTTATCGGGTGGGCTGCATGGCGCTGATAGCGAAAGGAAGGCCTAATGGTAGGAGAAAGAGCTGATGGCAGGAAGAAGGACTAATGGCAAGAGGAGCTGATGGCAACGAGGCAGTAGGAATGGGAGACCCCTGCCTTCGTCTTCTCGTGCGACAATAACAGCCTGGAGAGGTACGTGTGTGTTCTTGGCTATCGAGGGCGGGACTCAAGGAGAACTGGACCTTGGAGTCCCTCTGGACATCAAATGACTCTATCTGTCTCTCTTTGTACTTTTCAGGCGGAAGCATGTCAGTGTTTTCCATAGATAATAAAATATATGTATTTCCTACTCTCCGTTGCTCTTTCAAAGAGTGTGACAAGAACTACTGCTACTTTTCATCTAACAAAGATATTTGAATGCAATGGGCTTTTGAAATAAGTCTCAGGTCGTTTTCGAGTCGCTGTCAATAACAATGGAGGACGCATTGTGCCGCAAACTCGCCCATATGACGTTTTGTCTTGGGGCTGTTGTCCGATGCTCACTCCTGTAGTCCCTTTACCTTTTTCCGCTGATACTTGGGCGCTTGGGTCTACTGATACCCTGATTCTTGTGCTTCTTTGTGGCCTTGTCCTGCGAAGGCTTGTAGGACCGGCCAATCAACCTTTTGTAAAGGACGGCGTCTTCACACCACGTATCCACCGCCGTACTATGCATTTTCTTTTGATCGAACAACTTAAGAGCTTGGTAGCCCATTTCCCCATAAGTCCACTAGGATTAAACCAAAAGGAAGCATTCGCCTACGTAAGTGTCCAGTTAATTATTTTTCTCAAGGAGCAGTGATATGAAAACCAAGAACAGTACTACTTGCCCGATTTTCTTTCCACTCGACAAATTCTCGACCAAGCCCGGGTTGCCAATCTTTGGCATGAAAGCCGTTACTGGGCATGACGTTCTCTGGCTTGAGATAGACGTGGTCAAGGTGAATTCGGTGCAGGAGCACAAGACTCGCTGCCAATTAGCTGTCCCAAGTGGTGGTTTGAGCGTTCCATGAGTCGTCTCCGTGCCTTGACAAGGCCTCTGATCGTGAACCCTTAGTTCATTACTGATGCAGTTAGCAAAAAGCAAAGGCGTCTTCTTTAAAGTAAATAGCACCCACGATTGCATGTTAATCTTACCCTCTCTTGGCATATTTCCATGCCTTACGCTCTGTCATCGAAATAAGTGATGGATCTAGCGAGGTTGGGGTAGGGATTTTGGTGAATCTTGTCACCAGCCTGCTTCCATTTGATCTATAAGAAACAACTCGATGTCGAGATATGATTAGTAACTCGTTCGCTGTACATAGTTGTTCAGTCTGCCTCAATTTGCTTTCACCGATTGAAAAGTATTTCTTCTAGTTTTGGGGATAGCCATGTCATATCTACACTTGTTGCTGTCAATTACTTTGGTAACGGACCTATATTCACCTTACAAGTAAAACAAAGAGGAGACAATGCTGACACAGAGACAGTAAACATTAGCATGATTCAGTAACGTCTCTAGCACATTGGTCAATTGGGTGCATACCTGACTGGGAGAACTAGTCTCCTTGTAGATGACACCTGTACGGGGATGGATAATTATGAGGAGGGATATCTCCTTAGTCGTGATGGCCTTGCTATGATTGTCGTCGCTAACGTCGCTGTTGCCGCTGCTGACGGTATCAGATCTAGAGACGTCGCCACCGTCGCTGATTTTGATCCCAGGTTCAGCCAGGAGCGGTTGGAATGGCTTGATATCCCGGTGAACCAACCCTAAGGCGCGGACATAGACGGTGCCTTCAAAACTTGAAACGCGGCCATTTACTCGATCTGAAGGATCAATGTTGGTTTTTGAATGAGCCATGCGACGATATATTGAGGAAATCTTCCCTTGCAGCCTCTGCCTGACATTTGAGAGTGAGAGTACGACATCTTGCCATCCAGGTCAAGGCCAACACAGGTCGCATTCCGGTCCTTGAAATAGCGGATGGGGATGGCTTTTTTTTCTTGCTGGTCCTGATGGATCTTTGAAAGGGCAACCATCCCCTTCCCCGTCATATCCAATTGGTTCATGAACTATACGTATATCAAAGAGACAGCAGAAGTAAGATTAACATTCATTGTATTTCAGTCAACATGTCTATTCCTTGATCGCACTCGAACCAAAAGGAATAATGCTTACATCGTCCACACTCACTTGCTGTTTTTTATGTCAGCAACAGAAGGACGATGGCCAAGGACCAACGACCCACCTGATTCACCGCAAACTAGGAAAGACACCCCTGAAGAAGGAGCTCGTTTATTTCCACGAGGACGTGCCTTCAATTGAACCTAAGTGACGTGTAGAAAAGGCTCCCATTCAACTTTATCAGGTAATGGCATTAGGAGAGAAAACTCGATTTTCGACCACTGCTTTTGACAGGACTTGAAAACGATCTGAGACGTATTTAAAAAGGCCCATCGCCTGTTCATCCATTAAGACCAGCGCATCCGGTTGATCTATTCTTCAAATATGTTGCTAGATTAAAAGTAGCGGTGCTTCTTGTCATACCCTTTGAGTAGGAAATACCTATATTTTATTATCTATGGAAAACAATGAGATGCCTTCTCCTGAAAAGTGCAAAGAGAGAGAGATAGTCACTTGATGTTCAAAGGAATATTCCTATGTTCAGTTTTTTTTTTTTTTTTTGAATGCCGCACTCAATAGCCAAAAAACACACACGCACACACCTCTCCGGACTGCAATTGTCGCGCGAGAAAACAAAGGCAGGGGTCTCCCGTGCCCACTGCTTCGTTGCCTTCAGCTCTTCCTCTTGCCATTAGTCCTCCCTCTTGCCATCAGCTCTTCCTCTTGCCATTAGTCCTTCCTCTTGCCATCAGCTCTTCCTCTTGCCATTAGTCCTTCCTCTTGCCATCAGCGCCATGTAGCCCACACGATAATAATGCTTCTATTTGACCTTGTTGATACCCGATTGAGTATTAGCAATGGGGAATGATCACGTCGAGAATGGACAGTTCTTGCTCATGTCCCTGCTTGCTCGCCAATTGTCTGGTCAGCGTCCTTTGTCCTGTCAGTGTCCTTTATCCTGTTGTGCGGTCCTAGTTCGAGAGAGAAAGAAACAAAAAAGAGAGAGAGAGAGACAAAAAAGTGGTCAGAAAACACCGAAGCCACTAACCAACTACATAAATGCTCTCCTATCCCACAACCATATCGACCATTCCCAGGTAGTGTTAGACCAAGAAGAAACCACCAAACCCTCAACCGTGCCCTCGAGTCCCAGGGTATTCGCATTTTGTCGACAGTTTGGACAATCTGGAATCCCCCCAAGGTCCAAGCAGATTGATGCAGGGATACTGAGTAAGGTAGTGCAATTAAATGTAAAATCCTTCTGAAGAGGCACATCCAGCAGGTTAAAGAGCCAGCAGTGACTATACCGTCTTCACTCCCATAACAGAGTACCAAGAGGCATCAACAGTGCAATTGACACTCAGGATACCTTGAGAAGTAATGAAGAAGACGCGAACACCGTCATCGAGGGCTGAGACGGTGGTGCTACTCAGACGACCACATCCTGTTGACGGCCGATATGATTGTGACAAAGGAGAGCGATCATATCGAAGGTGTACCTTCCTTAATTGCCCAATGGCTTGTGCACGAGTAATCCTGCCGAGTATGAATGAGGCGGTGACACACGATGTGGTGAATGAGCCGACCGACACTGGCAAATGACTTGATCAGCGCAGGGTGAAGACAGTTTGAGTGATGCTCCATGCTAGAACGTGAGTGGAGTGGAGATTGAATAGGTGAGTAGTTGAAGGAGAGAAGTGGGAGAGGCTAATTGTACGCGGATAAGGCGTATTGACGGAAGTAAGGTGAAGAAGGACAAGGTGAAGGAGAAGGTGAAGGAAAAGGTGAAGAGGGAGAAGGTGAAGAGAGAGAAGGAAGGAGCAGAAGGAAGAGCAAAGGGGCGTTTGGGATAAGGATTGGAAGGTCACTGCGGTGAGGTACCCTGCTCAACGGAAAAAGAAAACGTCATGCATACATATTAATGAGGGAGCATAAGGAAATTGATTTTCAACCCAGGTTAAGGAAGAGGAGGGAAATAACTGAGATGACTTGCTGAGGGAAGAAAAAAAAAAAAAGCGATTGTAGAAGGATAGCAATCCTGTTGGTATAGGCTTTTTGTTTTTGTTTTTGTCGTCTTCCCTCTCCTCTCCCTCTCTCCCTTTCTCCTTGCGCGATTGAAAGCCAGCGGTCGCTCCCTTTAGTCTTTTGGCATAGTAGAATGAATGGCCTACCAAAATTTGATTGAATACGAGAATAAAGAAATGCGCACGCCCATCGAAACGTTCAATCCCTTCCTCCGTCAATTGAAATGGATAACTGAGTACACACATGGAGGGATATTGTAAAGAAAAATTGGCTAGAAAAGAATAAACACTATCCTTACCGCGAGTACAGTCTAGTCTTGACGCGAACCATGGTCAACCATGCCTATCTACCATTGCCGCCGACTACACTTACCAGCGGCGTCCCTTAAATTCGTCTGTATTGTCCAGAAGGGTATATAACGAATGCCTACAAGAGTTGAATAGGTGAAAAACACGCGCAAACTATTCAACTAATTCAGTCATTAATAATGAAGGATATAGATAGGAAGTAACGGGCATTGTCTTGGCCATGGTGAGAGATTTGCCAGAGGCGTTAATGTAAAACAAATCGGACACGCTACACCCCTTGAAAGCTTTGGCTCCACATTTAGAAAGCAGTGTGGTGTAAGACAAATCCTTCAGGTACACTCTAGAGATCGGGTTCGATCGCATCCAAGTCCACTGATCCAGCCTCCCCGTAAAACTGACAATACGACAAAAGCATGCTATTCTTTGAGCGAGTCAAACTAGGCCGAAAATTATAGAGGTGCCTCGGAAGCCGTACCTCCCGATTCGTCCTTCAGGATCGCGAAGAACCATACATGCGGTACGCCCGGCCTCCTTCGGCATTTTTTCCATTCACGGGAACTTTCGATTGTCGTCGATCCTGCAACCAGTAATGGAGGACCTGCTGGACCACCATGTTCTTGTGAGAAGAATAGGTAGTAGACGAAGAGTAGTAACAAGTAAAAAGTTGAGTCTTATTATGCCCTTGTCCTTGAGTATCATTTATTAAGCCTGAGCAGGGCCAAGAAAGGAATTGAATCAGTCCTGTAGTTGGATTCACACCTATTCATAACACTTGCGGTTGGCGAAGTAATGAGCGCCAGTAGGGGACTACTTGACTGCAGCGCGTATCTTTTATTCTCGCTTCGAGCATCGCTTGAAGAGTAGACTTTTTCAAGGTGGGTTCCTATTGCCGGTCCAAAGGAAATGCTATGAAAACCTGAACGGGGAGATTCTTGTTCTGATTGTTGAGATAGTGATAAAAGTCCAACAATTTCTACTTGAGGGTTTCCAAGGTGTGGGGGAGGCTCTTGACATCGCGACCCTCATACTCCTCGGCCGTGGGAAACGTAATACGAGCTCCCATATCAAACTATTTTTTTGTGTGCGTTATGTCCTTCTTGGATACCAGTATAGTAAGAGCATGCTTATGTTTTTTTTTACTCGCGCCTTCGCCTTCTCCGCCAAGGACTGGAGTTGACATGAAAATGAGTGGGCAAAACACCTCAGGTTCGCGAAAGAAACAAATATGTTTGACTAGGAAAGCCGTCTAAACACGAAAATCAGGCTTGGGCGAAGAGTAGAGAGCGTGAGAAGGACCAACGCACGCAGACTCAGGAGATGTGTCTTGGACATTGTTTCATTCTTTGACTTGTTTCGACCAAGTCGCAGAGGGGAAGGAGAACAAATACAAGCTCCAATTTTGTATGTGATTGAATCATGCTTTATTGAGTGCACCGAGTAGTCTGAAAAAAAAAGACAGAACATTAGAGGCGCCGGCTGAGGTACGCAGCAACAATAGCCATAATACCTCCGAATCTCAGCACCCACCCCACTGGCTCAGGGTCCATCGCAGTCGCCCAGTTCATCCATCCCAGATCCCCACTTCCAGGCGGTGGTGGCGTAGTAGGTGGAGGGAGCCTTGGTTCTGTCGGTTGGTCTGGACGAGCAGCATTGCCTATCACTGCAAACAAACAGCTCGCAATGATCGCGTCCACGAACTGCGGGAACACAATGTACATGTTGTGGACACCCAGAACCAATCCTGCGTCGAGTTGAGGACCCTTCTGTCGTTGGCGTGGTAGCGGGTGGGTTTGTTTCCGCTGAGTCTCCTCGGTGTCCATGTCATCCGTCGCAGTGAGTAGCGACCCACCTCCACCATTACCTCGACTGCTGCTGTTCCCGTTCTCGTCTTCTTGAACAGTATCCGGATTGCTACTGCGTTCATGCTCCTCATTACTATCATGGCTTCCAAAGCGGCCTCCTTGAATCACAGCGCCATATCCACTACCCTCGCCACCATCAACAGCCAGAACATCTTCCTCCTCCTCGTCTTCAGCCTCCTGCTCCATGATCCGGTCTTTCATGTCACTAATGATCTCGCCAACCATCGCAAAGGGAACCCACATGGCCACAGCCCAGGGAACTCCGCACAGCGCGATCACAGCAGTCGCAGCCCACAAATCATCCACGAACCATGTAGCTCCCATACAGACCGCAAACCAAACCAACGACATAGTCCAAAGGTTCTTGAGCGTGAATGGGTTCTTTGGCCACCGTTCTTGCCCAATCTCCTGTGGGGTCAGCTTTGGGATCAGAATGCCCGAAAGGACAGCGACGCCCGCCCAGCAAAGTAGAGCAAACGATCCAGCCCGCTCCGTCACTGTCGGGTCGTCTCCAGGGTAGCTTGGGTTCCCACCCTCACCGTCATGGCTGTTGTCATATCGATGAATGATCTCGCCCACCCATGTTGTGGAGTAAAAGAGGAATGGGAACCAACCCATCCATGCGAAAAATTGCACATTACAGATCCGCTGGATCTCGCCTGGCAGCGTCCTGAATGCCCTCCAAATGTTCCCGATCGTACTCCACATCGACCTATCGTCATAGATGTAAGGTTAGTATCCTGGGAAGGCGACAATTATCACCAGGGTCATAAAAGCATTCGTGTACTTCCAGAAGTACCGCTTACCGCTTCTTGTCATCCTCATTAGGCTTGTAGGGAACTTCCTTGACGCTCAGACAACTAATACTCAAACACGAGATGAAGAAGATCATTGCCAGGTTGGCCAAAATCTTGATCTGTGTGTCGCCCAAGACTGGAGCAAAGTACTTGGCCAGATCCAGGTTGCCTGCAAAAAAGCCGACCACAGAACCCAGGTTGTTCATCCATCCCGACCAGGCATTTCCGACCTCCTGTTGGTCTGTTGGTGGGATGTCCATGATGAGGGAGCGACAACTCGCTTGTACGGCGTTGATCGAAAAGTCCAAACAGTAGAACCCGATGACAGCCAGTGCGATTGTCCAAGCCTTGACCTATCGGGAATTCATCATGATGGGAGGAAGAAAGGGAGATAAGTAAGTGCAGTGTCACTTTTCAGCACATCCATCGCCGAATGAACTTGTCCAAGAAGGCCTAATCAATAAACAGCAAGGAAGACTTACTGCGCTCTCAACATCAGCACCATCGTCCACGGTGGCTCTCCCACCTTCACCTCCAGTTCCAACAAAAGCTTGAGCAATCTCCTTAGCATACGCGACCATATACATCGAACAGACCGTGAGCACAGCCCCAATCAAAATAAAGGGTCGTCTCCTGCCAAGTTTCCAATCCAAAGAATCACTAAACACACCGACGACGGGCTGGATAATTAGACCAGAGAGGGGGCCTGCGAGCCAGACGAGTGGGGTGAGTGTCTTTGGGATCCCGAGTGAGAGGAGGTAGGGTGTTCCATACCCTAACTCTACCGTCCCTATTGAAGGGAGATGGGTGAGCGGGAAGAGGGGTGAAAAACAGAGAGAGCAAAGTGTGAGAAGATTTCGCTGATGATGACACAATTATTATTATTTGTGGAGAATGTAAAAGTTACAAACAAAACAGACAAAAACAAGGATGAGGATAACCCCTCTCATCCTGCTGTTTACTGCTTCAGCTATTGCCTTCTCATTCGAGGTTGAGGTAGGCATGTTTGTAATATGATGTGTGGGAAAGTAAGTGCCACCAACCACCACATCAGCAAAAAAACAACTTACATGTGAATTGTACACCAAGCATACACACGGTCAGTCGTGCGATATCGAGGGTAGACAACCATCGTTTAAAGTTGGACGAGCGCCGTCGATGTAACAGGTGTGTTGGTCTCGGGGTTGCAATCGCTGTAGGTGCCCTTGTAGAAGGACGGTGCAGGAGCGCGTCTTGCTCTGAGGGGCCGAAGGATGTACTCCGACTCTTTGTGTGCTGGGGCGTTGCCATGAGGTGAGGTGGCTGTATTAAGGAGGTGTGAGTGTGTTTTGGTTGTGGTGAATGAGTAGAGTGAATGAAGAGTGTAGGGTTGTCTCCATGTAAGAAGGGGGAGTGTGTGTGAGTTGTGAGAATATAAAGAAGGAGAAGAAAAGAACAAAAGAACTTGTATCGGTAGTACTCTGAAGAATAAAAAAAAGCGAGGCCTGACCCTGAGCATGACTGACCCTGACCGCACCAAAGATTGACCTTTGACGTAATGTTCAATTAGATCGTCCGGGTCCATGCACCACCCACAATCAATCAACCACGAGACCCAAAACAATAAATTTAACGATTCTATTGAAACGAAAATCACAACTGGTGTGAAGAAAATAAAAAGAAGACAAGAACTACATAGAAGTCCAGTCATGCTCCTTGGGATCAACTCCCTCCCCAGCCCGGATCCTCACCTCATCCTCTTTCCCAACCCGATCCATCGCCACAAAACTCTCCGTCAACCTCCTCTTCCCTTCCTCCAACAAATGGACCTCCCCACCATACATACAACTCTCATGAAAGATCCACTCCGGATCCTCCTCCTCCCTCTCAACCTCATCCATACTCGCCTTCCCCAAATCCCAAAGCAACTCTCGCTGCAACTCCTTGTCCCTCACATTCCTCTCTCTGTGCGACGACATCCCTCCACCGGCCATCCAGTACTTGAAATCCAGAATCCGTTGGACACCCTCGTTCTTATTCCTCATCAACCCACCGTTCCACCACATGGGTTGGCCGAGGTGATCGAGATGCAGTTGGGCTCCGCAAACAGACTCCTTCTCGAGGACGGGTCGCTTCTTCTGGTGCTCGATCTCAATCCTATCCATCTGCCTCTCCTCCGCACTCCTTCCATCATCTTCCTGTTCCAGACGCGCCTCCAGCTTCTCAATCTCCTTGACCGGATCATCCCTCAACTCGCCTACAACACTACCATACGTCCTCATGAACGAATACGGCTCCTGGACCATCTCAAACCCGACCCAGAACGTCTCCTTGTCCCCATAAAACATCTTATAACTAAACAGATCCCGTTCCCATTTGCTGTTCATCTTGCAGATCGCCAAGAGTCCATTCAGACGAGTCTTCTTGTTGATGACGACGACACCGGATTCCTGCTCATGTGTGCTGATACCCTTGAAGGACCGGAGTTGGTTGGGGAGGGTCGACATGATGGGCATCATAGAGCGGATCCAGTCTGGGCCAGTGTGCCAGTCGGGAAAGAGGGTTCTGTCGTAGAAGAATAAGCCTCCCGTTGCCTTGTATCCCGGATCCTCAAACAGCTTTGCTGGGTCCTGTGTTTGATCGTTTTTTGCATGTGGAAAAAAAAGGGGGGTGAGTGAAAATAAGGGGGGGAAGGGGGGAAGGGCGAACTGAAGAATGCGTACAATACAACAAGAAGTCAAATCTACCAACCTGCAGAAAGTAGGCGTCAGAATCAACGAGCATGGCTTCCTCAAACCTCGAAGCCAACAACGAGAACGCCTTTATCGACCACCCACCCAGCTTCATATAATCATTATCCAAAAACTCTGTGATATCCAACACCTCAATATCATTCGTCATCTCCCTCACATACTCCTGCCGCTCCTTCGAAAGATCCTCATCGCCCATATGGAACAACTGAATCGGCAAGTCCGGTTGTAACCTCCGAATGGCCTGGATCGACGACACAATAAACTTGAACTGGTTATTCCCCGCACACAATACGATCCCTCTACCCTTGTATGAATCTTGCAACGAGAAACTAGTCCGGTGTTTGAGGTGCAGGAACGGGTACAACCGCTTCTCCAACCGGAGAAAGAAATCGACATCTACACGCTTGAGTGCTAATTCCTTCACAAAGACGCGTTCCTTCTCTCTGGAATCCTCTCCAGGGAGGGAGTTATAGACAGGTCGGAGGAAATTCCAGAGGGATTTGTAGATGCGTTCGGCGCGGCTGGTACGGGCGAAATCGAGTTGGGACTTTTCGGTGACTTGTTCGTGGACGCTGTATTCGGGTTTGAGGAGGTCGCTCATCATGTCGTAGCCTATTGCTGTGCGCAACGCTGCAGAGTCGGCCGCCGTCCAGGCCGGGATGTCGTATGGGATCGCCACATCGTGCGTCAAATACAGCTCTTCTGGTACCTTTTTTGTTTTTATATTAAATCGTAAATAGAAAAGTGGTGTGTGCGTTAGGACGATTGAAAGT
Organism: Linnemannia hyalina; assembly: GCA_019671135.1. NCBI lineage: Eukaryota > Fungi > Mortierellomycota > Mortierellomycetes > Mortierellales > Mortierellaceae > Linnemannia > Linnemannia hyalina. The sequence continues at coordinate 1,279,759 of JAHRHY010000003.1, forward strand.
TTCCTCCAGGCATAGCACAAACAAATAAAAAAAAAAGTCATACTTCAAAAGTCCGCAAAGGCGTCTCATCAACACCAGCAGCATACTGATGGTTCAATGGATTCTGCTCCTGCGGCTGCTGGTAAACATGCTGTTGCACAAGAACCTGTTCTGGCATCGACCCCAATCCAGCCCCAGCACCTCCAGTAGCAACCCCATTATTATTATCGTCAGTGACCCTCCAGTACTGTTGACAGATCAACACAAACCCGACATTGATAGCCACCGCCGCGACGAGCTTCAGGATCGGTGAACGCTTGATGCTATGCATGATTGACTTCTTGTCCTTGTTGTAGTTGGCGAGGTGTGAGAGGTGTTGGTATTGCTTGGCGTGCTGTTTTTGTTATTCGTTGAAGACTGCCTGTGGTTGCTGTTGTTGTCTGCTCTGTCGTGGTTTGGAGTCTTGGAGGAATGTAATGGTGGAACCAACTTCCGAGAGAAGGAGGGGCGAGAATGAATATGAACGGATAGAAGGAAGGTATAGATTGTAAAAGATAAAAAGAGGAAATAGTAAGGACGGGGAGGGGCATATATTGGCGAGGTGAACTTCAAAAGGAAAGCGTGCAGAGAAAGTTGACAAAAGGAAGAAGATAGACAATGGATAAAGAGAAAAGAAAAAAAAAAAAAAAAAGAAAGGTGCAGATCAGGGGCGATAGCCATGGGCTATGTTGAACATCACCCTTCCTTCCTTCCTTCCATCTCCCTTTCTATCATTTGTCTTTTTGCTCGTCTTCATTTACGCCTCCTCGCCCCTTTGTTGGCTAGGAATGCTTTTCACCTTTCTTCCGTCGTCGTCGTCAAAACCAAAAGGTAGCGCATCCCTTGCTTGCCACATACACAGCATCACATAAGATCATCAGCATAGACCAATCCCCCCCTGGCAATGTCGCGGGAGATACACTCTTTCCTCCCTTCCTATACTCGACCCAATGACTCGCTTCCCTCCCGCCCTTCCTTCACTCAACCCCTCTCATCGAACTAGCCCCCCTTCTTTTCCCATTGTCTCTACTCAATTCTCGTTCACACTGGCCAAAAACTCACTTTCGTCGTCGTCGTCCCTTCCTCCCATTCGCACATCATTTCTTCGTTCGCTTCCTTTGTTGCAGTTGTATGAGGTTGTATTTTTTATATATATATTTTTTATTTAGCGCTGAAATAAACTTTATCCACGGTGGGGAGTTACCCATGGTGCTGTTGACGATGGTTTTGTGGTTGCTGCTGCTGTTGTTGTTGCTGTTGTTGCTGCTGGTGGTGCAACTGCTGCAACTGATGAATTTGTCGAAGCGTCATCTTGCCAGAGTCCCCACCTGCAGGACCAGCACCTCCAGGACCGTTCTGTAGCCCTAACCCAACCTGCCCCTGCTGCTGCTTCTGTAACTGTTGCATTCGCTGCTGCTGTTGCTGCTGTCCCTGTTGACCACTCAGCTGTTGAAGAGAACGGTGATGCTGCAGTGGTCGATGCTGTTGCTGGTCCAGCACAGGAGATTGTCCCTGAGACGAAGGGTGTGGAGACTGGGGTTGAGAGACCGAGGCCTTGTTGGCCGCCGACGCCGATGCCGACGCCGCCGCTGCTGCTGCTGCTGCCACCTGCTGTTGGAACTGTAAGGGCGACTTGCCACTCCGCGCCAGACACCTCAAAAGACTCTCCATCGAAGGATCAAGCGTCGTCCGAACACACTTGTACTCGCGCTGAATCCGGTCCATCTCCTTCTGCATCCTCCCGCGGCGAACCATCTCGTCCTCATCCACATCCTGCAAATTCTCTCTCTGCAACCACAACTTTTGCTGAGTTCGAGAGAGTGTTCCTGTCTTGGACCCACCACCAGCCATGTTTGATTGTGCCACTGCAGCTGCTGCAATCGCAGATGCCGTCGCGGCTGGGCCCAGCCCAGTCAAAAACGGTCCTGTGGTCTGTCCCGTGGCCGATGCAGGGGCAGGGGTAGCAGAAGACATGTCGGGCAAGTTCTCGTCCGAGGATGAAGTCGTCACAATCGTTGGGGGTATCAAATTCTTGGAGGTGGTGGTCGATTTCGGTGCTGACGAACTCAATTGAGGTTGGGAGGGTGAGACAGGGTAAAACTTGGAGGTGTAGCCGGTGCGCTGTTGGGGTGAGGTAGCGTTCGATTTATCATGTAAACTCTTGGGTGACCGTCGAATCTGGCCGGGTGAACCTGTCTGGGGGTGGTGATGGTCATCCTCGTTGGCTGCGTGGGAGGACGACGTGGCAGCATTAGCTCCAGTGAGGAATTTGGAAACCAGCTCTACTGCCGGGGAGGGCTGCAACGTGGGTGAAGATGCCGACAGCTTTCCAGACGCACTCTGGCCTCCTTGAGCACGAGAACTCTCAGACGAAACAGTCGAGGGGGAGGCGTCTCCTGAAACAGCACCTTGTTTAGGGGGGATGGCCATGACAGTGTGGGTTGTGACTTTTGTAAGGGAAGGAAGTGTGGTTGTCGAGGAGCTTGGGTCGAGAAGCATGGACATGCGCTTGGACTTTGGCGAGGTCCTCGAGAGGGCACGGTGTCTAGGTTTGGGCGACTCGGATAGGTTTTGCGACTCGTGGATGCTAGCTGAACCCTTATGTGTCGTGTGAGAATGTGATCCCTCGCCGCCGCTGCCAATGCCGTTCGATACTACCTCGGGAGGGTTGCTCTTGCTCTTTTCCAACGCATGACCTCGGCGCTCACTCGTACTAGTATGGGTCGACTGTGATATTGGCTGGCGATCACTGGACTGTCCGTCTGTTGCTGCAGCTTGCTGCTGTTCCTGATGTCGGGTTGATCCACTCTGTCTTGACTCCCCTTGACTTTGGTTCGACCGACTCCGTTCCCGGACTCTTGTTGGTTCCTGCTGCTGTTGAGGCTGTCGCTGCTCCTGCTCCTGATGAGCCTCCTCCACGATAACGGTCGATGAGCCCTGTCCGGCAGCTTGGAGAGAGAGGTCTTGAATCGTTTGTGCCATAGTAGAGTCAATCAAAGTCTTTGCGAGCAACTCTTCCTCCCTGCTAGATGCTGCCGCAAGTCCATGTCGGTCTAAACCTCTTGCTCCGCTCTCGTCTCTCGAATCAGCGTTGGAAGCAACTGCTACAGGGACAGCAGCTGAGGCAGCAGTGGACGATGACGTCGGAGCTGCTGTTGATGCTGCATGGTGTTGACTGTCGTGACCTTGAGAGCCACGGGAAGGCTGGCGTTGATGTTGCTGCTGCTGCTGGCGATGATAGATGGCAACTTGTTCCGCTTCGTCATCACCCTCGGTCTCTTCTCCTGCGGTCTCCGGATCGGCTGTTAGCTCTTGATGTTGCTGTCGGTGATAGTTGTTGTTGGAGCTATCTCTGACCTGATTATTATCCTCCTCTGCCTCTACTTGGACGATATCGTCTCCGACCTCGAATTGAGCCTTGCGCCTACGGTGGTGACCATGTCCGTTCGACTCTGCCTGACCATCAACCTGTTGGGAAGCAATCGCTCCTCCTCCAGTAGAAGGAGTGACTGATTGCTTAACCGTCCCTGTCGAGCTGCTGGCGGTGGGAGTACTAGTATCGGGGTTGATATCCGTGTCCGTTGGTTCCGTCGGTGTGGTGGTAGTAGTGGAAGCCATTGTATCCTGACGAAGCGACCTGCGGTTTTTGTTGGAGTGTTGCTGCTCGGAGGAGGAGTGGGGAGTGTGGTGGAAGGAGGGGTGATGATGAGAAGACGAGGAAAGGAGGGTCGAGAGGGAGTTGTCAGGGATGGGGTCTTCCATGGAATGGTTGGACGTTTTTTTTGATTAGGTTACTTTTTTTTGGTTGTCCCCTCCGGAGCTAGTTGTAGGTTGTGTGAGTAACTGTGGAGAGCGGAGAGAAGAATGCTTGAGTGGGGAGTGGAGAGAGAGAGAGGGGGGGTTGGTTAGGAGGTGAGTGAGTGGGGAGAAGAAGAGAAGGAGAAGGGGGTGATTGTGAAGCAGGAGATGGTGCGCTGTTGTAAAGGTAAGAAAGAAGAAAATAAAAGGGCAACATATATTATTCAAGGGTCAGTCACTCTGTGCGTGTGAGCGTGTGCAGACACAGACAGGTACAAAAGGAGCGACGGGCGGCCCATTTGTCTTTGGTCTTCGTTCACACACACGCACTGGGTGGCTTAGAATCGTTTCCTTCTGTCCCACGAGGGCAATCTATTCGTGTCTCTCACCACTTTGCTCTGTTCCCATGTCTCGCATCCACGAGGCAACAAACACAACACGACACGCGGTTCGATTATCAAACAACAAAACACACACTTCACTAGCCATCAACATCCTGTCGACCCCACCCCCCCCTATCCCCATCTCTCCTTCTCTCCCGTTTTTCCGCCCATCTATGGTCTAGCGTCTGCTTTTCTTTTTCTTTCTTCTCTTCTTGCTTTATCTTGTCCTTTTTCCCCTCCATAACACATAAAACACTAAAAAAAAAGGCGCGTACATTATTGTTATTTACTTTTATTATATCTCCCCCCAGCTTCTTCTTGGGCATTATCATAAAACTCATACAAAGCTTTAAGGGTTCCAGAACTGCTCTCGCTGCGCCAACGGCGCAGGCTTCTTAATCCCCGTCATCACCATCCCTCCCCCTCCTACTGAAGAAATAGTTGACCCAAAACTCGTCAACCCAACATGACAGTCCGTCTTCTGCTGCCTCTTCTTCCCCTTCACCTTTCCCCCTCCTCCTCCTCCTCCAGCAATAGCCCCACTGGGATACGCGCCAAGACCCGCGAAATCCATCTTCTCCTGCGATCGGCGTCGGTTCCTAATCCTCTTTCGAACCACCAGTGCTCCTACGACTAGAACAGCCATGGCGGCGATGCACCCGAGGGAGGCGGATGTCGTTATTGCGGATGACATGTTGTTCCTGGCCGTTGACGGGGAAGTGTCATTAGGATCGTTGTTGGGGGGTACAATGCCGTTTTGTGTCCCTGGACCTGAAGATGGGTCACCGAATAGACCTGGTACGGTCGCCAATGGGTCGTAATAGGACGATGCGCCTGAGGGAGTAGCCCCGGCGCCCACGCGTGCTTGTGAAGTAGCATACGAGTTACCTGCAGAAGGAGGAGAGTCATTCAAGCCTGGGGCGTCCGTGGCTTGAGGTGAATGGATCCCGGAAGATGGACTTTCTTCAGGAGAAGGTGTAGGAGAGGCGATATGTGGCGATTTGCTTGATTTCTTGGTCGGGGTTGAAGTTGATGTCGATGCTGAAGATGAAGAAGAAGGATGAGTAGGGAGGTTGATACCCAGAGGTACTTCTGGGATGGCTACGGGCGCTGCTTGGATAGTAGTTAACAGGACCGGGATCGCTACAGCCGCTGCTTTTGTTGCTGCTCTCATTACCAATCGTCGTTGTGGTAGTGAGTGCTGTAGACTGGATTTGAATGATGGAATGGGTCGTAGGAGAGACGTAAGATCGTGTCGAGGATCGAGTTGGATATGAGCATGGTTGTAGAGGCGAGTGAGGAGGAGTGTACAAGCGAGGACAAGCATTGAGCAATAGATCGGTGCTTGAGATCCGATCCCATTGCCAGAACCACTGCCGCTGCTTTGTGAAAGCCAGGGCAGCATCGTTGGTTGTGTTGTGTGGGGTTTTGTGTGTGAGGGGAGTGGATCTAAGGATATACAAGTGGGTGGATGGAGATGACAGAGGAGTGTAATGAGTAAGTGGATCGAGTAAAGGGAAGAGAGGAAGAGGGTGATGTGGAGAGGTGAGTGTTGGTGTTGGTTTGTTTTGGTATCTCGTTGATGCAGGGAAGACGAGCGCTGGTTATTTGGGTTGCTGAGTAACTTTTTGGGATGAGATGCTATTGTTTGGAGCCGAGGGGTTGTCGGTGTGGGAGTACAAAGAAAAGAAAACGAAGAAGACAAGAAAAGATGAGAGGAAAAAGTGAGTGAGAGAGAAGAGGGAGAAGAGAGAGAAGAGAGAGAACAAGAGAAGAGAGAGAAGAGAGAGAAGAGAGAGAAGAGAGAAGAAGAGCGAGGGGGACCAGGTCGATGGTTTAAAAATAAGAAAGGACGAATAAGCAAGGCTGGCTCGAGAACCGTGGCACAGTCATTCTCAGGATAAACCAAACTGGAAACAAGAGAGAAAGGAATGAAGGGCATGAGGGTGAGTGGAAACGCGTTGGTTCGATCCGGACACCTTCAGAGAGCAAAAAAGCACACACACACACACACACACACACACACAAGCACAGAGAAGAGCAAAGATCAAACAAATCGTCAACAACACAAATCGGAAAGGGTGAATGGTGCATGATGTATATTAATACTGAGCATTGGGCCAGAAGGAAGAAGAAACACACACGACTGGTCTTCATTGTCTATCGTTGGGCCATTTGTCCGTCTCTACTTTGTCTGTCTGGATCCCTTTGGAGCCTCCTTGCCGTGTCCCGACTCATCAACCCCCCTTTTTCTTCTTTCTGCATCTCCTTGGGCGACAAAATAAAATAGAGCTCATTGCACTCCTTTGTTAGAAGTATTTCTTTTGTGTTTGCTCTCACTCGGACATACTCTTTCGCCACGCCATTGGCCATGTTGGTTGGTCCGTGAACAACTCAAGTAACGACAAGGCATTACCTTCCATACACTGGATCAAATGGGATCGTTCCTTTAGATTACTTTCCTGGCGATTTTGTTCGTCTCTTGCGCCACCCTGTCCTTGACTACTGTCCAACATTGTTGCCATGCCGCATAATCGTTATTTTCTTCATGCCTGTTCATGTCCTGAGCCCATCCCTTTGCCCAGCGCCTCCTATATCAAAATGCAAAGGTTTAAACAGCTATTTCGCGTTTCGGAATTGTAGATACGGAGCAAGTTAATTGAATACACACAATTGATATCCAACAGAAATCAGGAGGTGGAAATAGGTGGAGGTTGCTAAGATGCACAGGGGGACCAAATCAACAACAGAAAGGCAACATTAGTCAACGGGAGTGAGCATGAGATGGGTAGAAAACATGATTGTAAATCAAAGCTTCCGGGGCCGAATGACATGCCTGCGTTGCAATACACTGTTGGCCCTTGATAAACCTTGATAAACTAATAACCGAAAAGGAGTAACGTAAAATTCAACGGATATGACACGGCATAGCATCGCATCGCATCGCATCATCATATAATATCTCCATCCTGGTTGACCTGCCTTTACCGTTGTCAATTTATGTTGTTATTTGTTCTCTTCAATTGCTGGTATCATTTATACCAGTTAAAAAAGATAAAATGGTTCGCCAATTCTCTCTTCCTTTTCCTTCCTTTTGCATCGAAAAGGCATATCCTCATGCATAAGTCGCAGAACTGCATGTACTTTAGGCGAAAAGACCAACCGTCATGGTGTCCTATTAGGAGCATTAGTTTTGTAACGGCATGCTGTCCAAAAGGAGCACGAGATTCGTAACGGCATGGTAACAAGCTTGAAGGCGATGCATAAAAAAAAGTTGTTGGAATTTATTATCAAATAAGCGAGAAAAGAAAGAGGAAGCGCTTAAGGGAAGAGACGCTTGGGGTCGCGAGGGAACATAGAAACGCGACGAATGTTGCCCAAGTTAAGGTAGAAGAAAATGACACGCTCCAATCCGATTCCTCCGCCTCCATGTGGTGGGGCACCCATGCGGAAGGCATCGACGTAGTGCTTGACCGACTCGGGGTCGACGTCGTGCTCCTTGGCGCGCTTGATCAAAAGTTCGGCATCGTGAATACGCTGAGCTCCCGAAAGGATCTCCTCACCACGCATGAAGAAATCGTACGAGTTGGAGTAGCCAGGGTTCTTGGGGTCGGGCATGGTGTAGAAGGGACGGACGGCGAGAGGGAACTTGTCCAACATGAAAAAGTCAGTGTGGTACTTCTCCTTGACCAACTGTCCGAGCTTGCGCTCAGTCTCGGTCGAGAGGTCGTCAAAGTCACCCATCTCGACTCCGTTCTCGCGCAAAAGGGCGACAGCATCCTTGTACTCGAGGCGGAGAGTCTTGGGCAAGTACTGGAACTTCTCGAAGGGGTACTGGCGGTGGACAATCTCGAGCTCGGCAGCGTACTTCTCCTCGAGACCCTTGAAGATGTAGACAAAGAGCTCGTCAAAGACATCGAGAATCTCGTGGTAGTGCTCCTCAAAAGCCATCTCCAAATCGAGTCCCATGAACTCGGTCATATGACGGTGAGTGAAAGAGTTCTCGGCACGGAAAACACTGCCGACCTCGTAAACGCGCTCGAAATCTCCGCAAACAACCATCTGCTTGTAGAACTGAGGAGACTGGGCCAAGTAAGCATCGGCTATTAAGTTGTCAAGATGAACAAACAATAGGATTAGTCTGTGTTATGAAAGCAAAGGCTAAAAAACGTAAACGTACGCGAACAAAGAGCGGGACTTACTGTCGAAGTACTTGACTTTGAAGACGTTGGCACCACCTTCACTGGCAGCTCCGATAATCTTGGGGGTATGGATCTCCATGAATCCCTTGGAGTCGAGGAAATCGCGGAAGAGCTTGCAGACACCAGCCTGGACGCGGAAAATGGCCTGGTTGGTGATGGTCTATTGACAAGAAGGTACCAACATACTGGTGTTAATGACTGACTGTTTTCAATAATATGAAGAGTAGGTGCACAATCCATGAGAACATTTCCAGTATAAACAAGGGCCACTTACGCGGAAATCGAAAACACGGTTCTCGAGACGGGTGTGCAAGCTGACCTTGCTGAACTGGGCATCCTCACGCTCAAATTCAGCCTCGGGACGGGAAGCATCCTCCAAGTTAAAGGGGAGACGGCCCTGAGCCTCGCTGGTGACGAACAGCTGGCTGATGGTGATCTCAGCATCCTGAACAGTGCAGCTCTTCACGGGCTCGAGAGGCTTGGCAATGATACCCTCGACGAGGACAATGGACTCGGAAGGGATGTTCTGGGCAAACTTGACCATCTGCTTGCTGATGGCGGTCTCGTCAAAGACAACCAATCCCTGGATGGTGGCGCTGCTCTGGCGGAACTGGAAGAAGCACATCTTGTTGCCTATGTTTCATGACATCAGTTTTTTTCTCTCATTTGGTTAGTTTTATCTTTTCGTCAGCTCCGATCACCGCCGTAGGATCTGGGTCCCCGATAGTTTCCAGTTCAATCCGTTCAGGCCTTGCAGGTGTTTTCCTTGCTTACCAGTGGGACGGGAAGTCTGGACGCGGGCACGGATCCAAACCTTCTCGCCGGCGCGGCTGGCGCTGATGTCAGTGAGACGCTCATGCTTGCGACCTATGTAAAGATTTTTTTGTCAACAAGAACAGGGAGGTGTGAGATTATTGGTCCTGCAATTTCCCACGCGATTCTTTTTTATATTGCCTTTGGTGTGGTGATCAGTTGTTGAGTATGTCGTACCAGGGCGGTCGGCAGACTGGTTGATGGCCTGCTTTCCGTAAAAGTCCTTGGAGTAATCCTATCGTAACAACAAGACAAAAACTTGTTAGCAAACAAGGCTTAAAGACACCAAAAAAACAGCAACATGGCAGCGGATCGAACAATGTTGAATCATCAAAGGTGCGAAGAACGTACGACGGTGGCGCTGGCCTTGGCGGCAGCCTGAGCGGCGCGGGCAAGGGCATCCTTCTCGGCTCTCTCCTTCTTCAGCTTCTCCTTCTCGAGCTTCTTGAGGGCGTTCTTGGACAGGGGCTGACCGTGCTCACTGAATATGATAAAAACAATGGCACAAAGGGCGAACATGAGTGAAAAAAGAAAGGTAGGTGACATGTAAGCGATTGAGGAGTTGGGTTGAGGGTGATTTGATCCAGCTCCAACAAAACGCGAGTGAATGAGCGACAAGAGCGAAGTATCGATTATCCAAAAGGGTGTTGTTCGTGGTAGTGGTGTTGCGGTGGTCGTCGTCTTCGCTGTAGGTGAGGTGGTAACGTACTCGAGGATAACTTCTTCGACCTTCTTGGTGATTTCTGCGATTGCTGCGTTTTCAGCCATGGTTGAGTGTGGGTTTGTTGGGAATAGGGGTGATGGAAAAGAAGAGAAGCTTCGTTCTCAAAGGTCTATTTATCTAAAAACATGGCTCCTTCATGACGTTGAATGAACAGTCACTCGCTCAATTGCTTCTTGGTCTCAAGCCAATGAATTATTTCACGCCTTGCTTGTCTGCTTGTCCCTGGCACACATACGTATCGACCCTTCACTTCTCTTTCATCAACACAACACGTCTACCAAGTGACAGACTCAGCACTCATCCTTGACGCACACCAGACCAACAAGCGACAAAAAACAGCGAACGAGCAACAAAAAGGAAAACTTCTTCCTCACGTCGTCATCATCAGCCTCCTTTTACCGTCATGCTGGCTACTGGTCCCTCCGGTATGGAGCCTTACTGACTCGCCCTTGAGTCCGCTGTGACTCAACAAGAACACACACTTTCATTTTCGATCCTTGCTCCTTGACTGAGCCCCATTTTTATTTTATTTTTCTCCAATGCGAACGTCAACTTCAATACTAACGTTGTTTTGTTATCTCTCTCTTTCTCTTCTTGCGTAATACCCAATCGTGGGGATAATAGGATTTTACAATGCTCCAACGACCAAAGGTGCTCTACTGGTGGTCGGAGGGCTCACACTCCTGTCGTCCATCTTCCAAATAAAGACCGATTTCCATCTGCAACTCGTCCCACACCTCACCACACATCATCAGGTATCATCCAATCTACCCTTTGTTGTAGCGTCTGCCGTATTCCTAGAAACAATTGAGCAGTTTGATAACAATATCTTTTACCTTGAACGCAACTAGTTCTGGCGCCTAATCACATCCCATTTTGTGTTCTCGAGCTCGACGGAGATGCTATTTGGCGGCCTAATTATCTACCATCTCAGGATCATTGAACGCCTCTTTGGACCCGCCAAATATGTGGTAAGCAGGAACCTTCAGGATTAAGCATCGGAGATCCACCACGATGACGCTTGTGTACTTGACGCCGAAGTTAGCCCAGATGTGACTAGTAGTAGTACTAACGCGTAGCGTCTGTTTTCACTTTGACACAGGCCTTCTTGTTTGTCTCGGCGGTGACATGCACACTCTTGAATATTGCAGTGCTGGTTACAGGAAGCCCATTAGGACTCAATGTCCTGCCTGCAGGACCCTATGGTGTTCTTTTTGCGGCACTCTATCAATTCTACCGCGTCATTCCTACCATGTACGAGTTCAAGGTCTTTGGAATCGCATTCACGGACAAGGTTTTCATGTATGCCCTTGCCACACAGGTACGCTGCCCACTTCGCACTCACTTTTGTATTCATGTGCCCTGTCGACGTCCGGTCTCTTAGTTATCTCCTACTGAGGAAATCGACTAACGCATTTATCCTTCTATTAGTTGATCTTGTCGCACATGCCAGGATCGCTTGCGTCGGCTGTCTGCGGGCTGTTGGCAGGAGCTATCTACAGGAGCGACATGGCTGGCACCAGGAGATGGCGTTTCCCAGAACCCATCAAGAGACTGGCCATCAAGCTGCTCTTGCCCATTTTCTCGTCTTCGCCCGCTATCCGATCAACAGCCACTACCTTTGAGAACCGGTCGTCGTCCTCTTCCAGGACATCCGATCGTCCAGCTCAAGCCATGCGGGTAAGTCAGACCTCTTCTCCTCCCAATCTGCAAAACCGATCGATCTGAAACTTGCAACTTCCCTGTTGGAATTTGGCCTTGAAAATGCGATTAGGACAGACTTACCTAACGACCATGGTCATTTTCAATTGATACATAGGAATACTTGGATGTGCTGTCGACAGGAGGAGCAGCTCAGGGAGCAACACCACGGGCACCATCTGAAAGCGATGTGGCGACGCTGCAGAGCATTTTCACGACGGCGACTCAGGAGCAGGCTACCCAGGCGCTCAATGCTACCAACAACAATCTGGAGGCGGCCGTTCAGTACCTTCTCGACAACCCTGCACCTGTACCTGCACCTGCGCCAACAACTCCTGCACCTGCACCTGCACCGCCAGCGTCGTCGTAGAGGCAGTCATTTCTGGATATCTCTACCAGCCTTTTACAAATAAAAGTTGGCGGCGCAGTTTAATATAACGGAATATCAGTGTCAATATCGACGTTTGCGGATTCAATGGGTATGTTGGAAGCAGTTGTCATCCTGGGATTATGAGCAAGCCATTCTAGGCCCATACCTATGCTGGTATTGTTGTTCCTGAGGCCATGTGGGCAGGGTGGACAAAGGCGACATTACTCGGTTGAGTCGTCTGGCGCAATTCCAAAAAGGCAGGCGGGTTGACCCTGAGAGCTGTTTCTGTGTCCATTTGGGGGGGTTTTCCCTGCCTTCCCTTCTTATGTTTGCTCTCCTCTTTTGCCTCTTGCCTCTTGCTCTCAAGTATTTTGCTTGTGGGTTGAAAGGATTTGGGTTCTCTTGCCTCTTTTTATTGCTGTCTTAGAGAGACAATGGCCTCACGCCGAAGGCGAGTTTACCAATTGTAAAAAAGAGAGACAAAAGGCGAACATAAAAGAGTGAATGGGGGTATTGTTGTTGTTTTTATTGTGCGACTCTATTTGTCAGGAACAATAAGGAAAGAAACCGGCCTCTCCCTTTTCGCTCCTTTCAATGCTCGTCTTCTCGACTCAGAACTAACTTAAAGTCTGTTCAAGAAGTTGCGCTTGGCGTAGGTCTCCTTGGGCTTGGGGACAGCAGGGGGAGTAGGCGTCTTGGGCTTGGGGGTAGGCGTCTTGGGCTTGGGGGTAGGCTTCTTGGTGGGCTTGGGGGTAGGCTTCTTGGGCTTGTGGATGGGCTTCTTGGGCTTGGGAGTGTGCTTCTTGGGCTTGGGAGTATGCTTCTTGGGCTTGGGAGTAGGCTTCTTGGGCTTGGGAGTAGGCTTCTTGACAGGCTTGGTGGGCTTGGGAGTAGGCTTCTTGACGGGCGTGGTGGGCTTGGGGGTAGGCTTCTTGGCGGGCGTGGTGGGCTCCTTGGGGCCCAAGACGCACAAGGGGTGGCCGACATCCAAGTTAGCGCAGTCGCCGCGGAGCTTGTTGTTCCACTTCAACAAGTTTGCGAAAGTGGTTCCGTTGTCACCGGCACTGTTTTTGTGATGGATTGTGGAGAAGTAGATAAAAGGGGAGGAATTAATATCCGTGCAGATGTACAGCTGGTGTAGCGGAGACTTTTTTTTTTGCTGGTCATCTTTTTTTTTTTTCCCCTATGGTCGCATCTCTTGCTCATTCGCGCCCATGTTGAAAGAAAACTGAAAGTCGACACTTACAACTGGATGCAGCCAGTGTCGGTGGACTTGACAACGACGGTCTTCTGGCAGCCTAGAGGGATGAACAAAATAAAACGCGAGTTCAATTGGTCAGCTCTGATGTGTCTAGTTCACTGAGGTCAAGACACGCGTCGTGCTGTAGAAAGATTAAAAAGGGTGAACTCACCCTCGACGGGGATAGGGACGACAGCCATGGCCGAGGAGGCGACGGCAGCGAGGGCGATGAGAGCGGTGGTGAACTTCATGATGATAGTTTTAGAGTAGGGAAGGTGTTGAGGGTATGGAGATGGTAAAGGGTATGTAAGGGTGGGTTGGCTAGGTTTAGCTGTGTGGGGGGTAAGTTGGAAGGGGAAGGGTTGCTTAAAGGAAAAAAAAATATGGCAACCGGGGGTTCTTTTATACCTAGAATGTAAGCCGAGGCTGTTGGGACCATGCTTGTTGTGTACCCTGGTGGTGGAAGTCGACAGAGATGTGGTACAGGGGCAACTTTGTGTGCTCTCGCTGTCCACTCGCCGTTTTCCCTTTGGCAATCGTTATTTTACAGTTTAGAGACATTTGGTGAGAGATGAGCCGGTTCCTCATTCAAGAGGCGACCCTTTGGTTGATTGGTGGGAGTGAGAGAGTTTTTTACATGAATGTGGCCTATCTCTCCTGCCTTGAGACGAATAATAGATGCAGGGAAATTGCACCACAAATGGCACCACAAATAGCATCCATAAAGTTTCCTCTTCTGGCCAGATGGTATGAATGGAGAGAAGAAAATGGCAAAATTGTGCCTGTGTCAAGGAAAAGTACATTGGCATACATACACAAAAGAGAACTAGTGCGATTTGAAGGGTCGGGCTCAGGGTGTTGTTCATTCATTCAGGCAACAGAGACGAAAAATCGCCCGGGGACCTGACGCTGTCAGCGTCAACGAGACAAAAATAAAAGAAAAATCCACCATGGGACCTGACTGCAAATGAGTGAGAGGGAGGGGAAGGACTTGTTGCGAAAATGGTAGGTCATGAAGCAAATGGTGGGACAGAACAAAAGAGTCGATCGACCATGCTTCCATGTCCCCTCTTCTCTACAGAAATTCAGATATAAGCATGCGTCGGAGTACCCCCCATGATTGCCGACACTGACAATAGCCGCCCGCCTCGATCGCCCAATCCCATTTTGGATGCTGCATGCGAATGCCAAAAAAATAATAATGAAATTTCGAGTTACAAAAATAACCAGTCGTCGCATAAAAATGAAAACAGCCTGAACAAGGGTGTTAGGACTGGGACAATGACCGGACGAGAAACTCACTTTTTGAAGCAGCGCGAACGCGAACGCCCTCTTTCCTATCGTACCACTATCGATGAGTAGGGCGTAAGCAATTGCTTTTCTGTGTTGTTGGGCGTCGACCAAGTTTTTATTACAGACAGCCCTGGAAAAAAATTGGGTGAGTCGTGGCAAATTCCAAGGTTGGAGAGACAAAAGGAAAAGAATGGTTCCAGGTCCAATGTCGAACAAATATTCCCCATTATTGATGTCTCGCTCGGTATGAGAGAAAGACGACAAGGGCAACAAAGGAATGCTCCCCGTCAACAACAGACCTGTCTCGTTTCCATCACGTTCCTTTCAATTGGACGAGTGTCCTCAAAAGAAGCCGAAATTTGGGGGGCTCCCACGGCCGTGGAAGCCTGTTTTTTTTCTGAAACCAAAAACCCTTACAAAAACCCATAAGGACCGCACTAACAGCATGAAAAGATCTCGGCCTCTTTTAGGGATTTCCAATTGCATCTCAAACCGAAACAAGGAAAACAAGGTGCATAGCAAGCACGCTGGATAACATGGTCAAAGAAACAACCATAATAGTCTTGCCCTTTTCCTAAACTCTCAAGACTAGTATTGCTTTTTCTTAATTTTCTATCCCACTTTCTCTTTCCACATCTATGACCATGAGCATGAATCTAAAAGGAGCCCTTTCATTAATCTGCCAATACACCAATTTCCACCTCTTTTCATTGCAAATGTAGCTAGCGTGAACCCTCTTTTCATTCTTTTAGGGCTAATGTTCATAAATAAAAATGGATGTTGGTAACAAGTGGCAGGGTCCAGAGGTACAAACAAAACAATGGTCTAGACATGCATAGACCGGAGATATTTTGTTGAGGAGCAAAGACGAAGCCTCTTGCATTCCATGCCTGTGTGTTTGTTGGGTGACTTGTCCGTTCCGACACCCTCAAAATTAAAGTTTGAGCACCCACTGTAATTTAATAAAATTGCAGAGACCAACCGACCATTGCTCAATGCCAACAAAATAAAAAAGTACCTTCTTGGTCGCCACCTTCATAGTTCGCTCGAGGCATGTTCTTGGTACTCATGCCTTATGAGTAAAGGGCCATTTTTTCCTGACACAGTACAAGTCCACACTTCGAGACCTACACGACTGGAAAAAATGCTCAACGGTGTGTTTTTTTTTAGACGAATGGAATGAAGGCTCCCTGGCATGTCAATAATCCTCCGCTTTAAGTGTCACCTTTTTCGCCTAGGGCTTCGGAATGAAGAGATAGACAGATGAGCTAGGAATATCACGTTCCAACTACGCGATCCTATTGTTATGCTTCAAACGTGGATCTCTATTATCCGCAATGTGTTCTCGCAAACTATTTTTCATCTCGCTTCTCGTCTCTCACACGCGACCATCAGTTCTTTCCTATTGTTGTCTAAAATCAAGGATTGCCAACACATCCATCCATGGCTCCTATGTCAATCAGAACGCTGGTCTTTGGACGCTGTCTACTACTATCTTGTTTCTCTTTTTCTTGACTTACTTATATCCTCTTTCGCTTCACACATTTCCCTGACATCATGTAGTCTCCTCCCAACTTCCATAAATACCTTGATGGTATCCATCCCTAACAGCTTGGAATCAAAGGGCTGCTGGGCACCTTCTCACTCTTCACCAGCGCACGTCACGTTGCTGTGTTCCTGTGCTGATAGGGTTATTTATTGCAATTGATCACCGACCAAATGAACTTTTTCCAATAATAATCTGTTTCATCCTGAGGGTGGCTGAGCCGCCAGAGGTTGATGATAAACACTGATTTCTGAGGGCGAAACCTGAAGCAGTATCTCGGTGTCTTGTTGGGTGGGCGAGGAAGAAGGAGAACAGAATGGGGACGAGTCAAAGTGTTTTGGTTGGGGGGGGGGTCTTTGCCGAATGTGTACGAGGAGGAGTTAAAGGTAGGTGGAACCCTCTCAAGACAATAAAAAAAATGAGTGGAGAAAGGTGAGCAAAGGATTTCCCGGTATATCTAAGGTTTCGTTTGCAGTTGCAGGGGAGTCAACGTTTTTCCTTTCTTTGATTAGAGGTGGTACAGGTTGGACCGCCTGACCAACGAAAAGTTGTCGAGACAAGTCAACATGGCTCTCATTAATAAAAAGATAGCTCCCTCTTCTCTTTAGCTTCAGAGCGCAATAACGGACAATAGGACTAAAGCAGGGTGCTACGAATAGCATTTGTCCTTGACTCTTTGACTCCTCCATTCCGATGACCAGGGGATGGAATATAAAAGGAGGAGCAAAGTGGAACAGTTCCCCTCAGGCCTCTGCTTCCCCACACACACACACATACACATACACGCACACGCACACGCACACGCACACACACACACACACACACACACACACACACACACTCCTCTCCCTTACCTTACCTTACACTCCTAAACTCCTAAACATGGTTGCCATCACCAAGTCCGTCCTCCTTTTATTGGGAACAGCCATCGCCTTTGCTTCTGCTGCTGCTGCCCCTGCCCCAGTCTATTCAGCCAAGGAGATGTCCCAAGTCATCGACTGCCAAACGCAGTGCGTCGCCTTCACTCCTCCATTTAGCCATAAGCCCGACATCACCGTGAAGCAATACATGAAGGTTAAGGACTACGGCAGAATGTCCTACATGATGAAGAACATGCGTCCTCACATCAAGGTACAGTCCATGTTTGAATATCTATCCATCACTCTCTTACAATGTTTTTTATCTTCACATGAGCTGATGAATTAATATTATTTTTTAAACAAAATGATCTATAGCCATGCGTCAAGGAACTCCTGAAGTTGAAGGGCAAGGCTTCCAAGGTCACCAAGGACAAGTTTGAGGCCTACGTTTTGTGCAACTCCAAGACTCTGACCAAGAACGAGGATGTCTACTTCGCCAAGAACTTCAACTGGAAGAAGGAAGGATTCACCAAGAAGGAATGGACTCAATTCAGGAACCACACCTTGCCTGGATTCAGAAAGGCACTCCACATCTGCCGTGGTGGATGCCGCAGAATCCACTTTGCCCACAAGGGACCCCCAAAGCCTTAAATATCATCTTCCCCTTTCTCTCTCTCCCTCCTTACTTGAGATTTGGTTTCAATTACATTACTATTTATTTTGCTTGCTTTGTTTCTAGATTGTAGTTTCGTTTGTCGACAAATAATATAGTGGATTTCACGCAAAATTATCAATTTATGATCAATGTTATTCTTGGTATAAAAAGTGCGAGCCAAAAAGGCCTATTCAATTAAGCGAAGTTGATACTGGCGAAAAGCATACCCTATTCTCCAGCCTCACCCGCACCTAACCAACACACACACAACACACTCTCTTCAGAAAGACAACACTCGATCTCTTTTTTTCTTCCCTTCACATTCTATACATCTGTTCCCTTTTCTACACGACACTGAACGACAACCCCACTACATTATACGCAGATTAGCGGCTTATAATGGTTTATAGATTTTTTTATTCCGAGCACGATAGACAGTTATAAACCAGTCACATATGTGTGAATAGATTGTTTCATGTGCCCTCTCCTCTCGTGCCTGTGCCTGAACACATTGAGAACTGCGTTGCCCTCCTGCTTACATCACACTCTCTGCTCTCTATTCCTCTCTGCTCTTCCTTCCCTCTATCCCTAGGTCCTTCTATCATCACTCTCTCTACTCCCCTCTCTACTATCCTCTTCTCTCCTCCTTCCCTCAGCTTTGCCCTCACCCTGCTCCTAACCATATGTAGAGCGAGCTGACATGTAACACTGTGATAGACCAAGGATGGTGTTTATTCTCTTCTCTTTGGGTACTTTCTCGAGGGTGCTTTGGGAAGAGCCTTGTAGTATTTATCAATTGAACCAACAGTATCGATTTGCCCTCTTACGAAGGCAAGTGCATTGTTTACGGCGGACTTGTCAACCTGCAAGCCAGCTGGGATAGAGCGCAAAACCGAATGTACAATGTCCTTCTTCCACTTGTAGAGCTGTGCATCTTTGCCTCGCCACGCTGAACCGAACCACCTATTAAGCTCTGCGATGGAGGGGGACCCATCGACGCCGTGGTAAAACCACTCTTGCCACAGTTGGTCGAGCGTATTCGGTCGTGGGATCAGCTTGCACTCGGGCATTAGGGGCATATGGTGTTGGGTCTCTCCTCTCGCCCTCTTCTCGTCGGCGACTAAGACGGCTACTTGTCGCATTCTGTCCTCGACATTGTCGCTGGGGTTGAAAGCGGCCAGAGCTGCGCGGCGGTGCGCATCCCTTGAAAGAACTGCAGTGGAAGAAGTCAGAGGTCTTGATTCTTGCTGGCCAGCGTCCGGCTCTGGAAGCTGAAGAAGAGCGATGGCGGTAGACATAGTGGTACTCTGGCTTGCTACACTGCCGTTGACGTCGTCACTGACCTTCACCTCATCGTCCTCGCTAATCGCCACCACGGCTTCCACCGTTGACTTGAGAGCTTGCATCAACTGAGATCGAACGGCATCCTTGTTCAAACATTGTCGCTTGTTGCCTGCCAGTTTGTCATTGTTGCCAATGCACCGCTTCAAGTCCTTCAGCTCGGATGCTGTCCTATCATTCTGAGCTTGTAAAGTAGCTGCTAGAACATTCATACCGGCGTGCAAACTCTGAAGTCCGGCTTGCTGGCTTTGCTGCAGGCTCCGGATTGCAGCATCTTGGACACTGAGCCTCGCGCCGACCCTGTCAAACTCCAGTTGGATGATGGGTGTGGCAGATGCGAGGGAATCCGTGAGAGGAGAGGGATTTCTCATGCTCTCGAGTAGGGTTTGCTGGAAATCTTGAAACGCAGGTGTTTTGAAGACAGGGTGATCGAAAACAGGGTGCGCGGCGGCAGCACCACCCCCGGACAGGATGACAGCTGCATCCTGAAGGATAACCTTTCGCAGGTGGGCGAGAAGGCTAAGATGGCGCTTTCTTGAAATGACCTCATTCGACAGAACGGTCTGCATATCCTTGTCCGTGTACACCTGCTTGACTTCCTTGCACTCGCCCCGTCGCAGCTTCTCACGCAACTCCTCGCGTCCGTGGAAAACGTCGCAGTCACGCATAATGTTGTCAATCGTGAGCCTCCAGAACGTGTCGGAGCAAGCATCCTCGATGAAAGGGAACAACTGCCTTTGGAGCTCAATGCTGGGGATCACAGTGTTCCGAGCCAGCCAAAAGCGCTCTAGACGGTCGCGGTCAAATCCAGCCAATCGAAGGGCCACTGAAGGCTCTACACCCTCGAGATAGTGAGTTGAGAGACGGTTCGATGCCCAGTTCCCGTGCTTAGCGATCGCCTCTACCGTAGATCCACACATATGCGCGAATCTGGAGCCGTGCTTGCGCCCAAGGTGAGTCACTGTGCCCTTGTCCAATATCCCGCTCTCATGAAGAGCCTCCACCTGCGCCTGGAACTGGGAGTTGTAAGTCATCGGTACATCCATTGGTTTGTTTCCAGCTAACAGATGGTAGTCGGTCCATTTAGGGTTGGTGAGATCAGGCGCCCTTTTGTTTTTGCTCTTAGTACAGCAAAAAAAAGGAAGAGGGGGGGGGGGGAAGAACGCATTATTAAATGAGTGTTGAAATATGAGTGACACCACGCGTCGGCCGCCGACATTTACCACATGCACGCCACTTACCGACCAAAGCTCAAGCAAATAAAAGGCTAGCGCGCCAACTGGACACACATCTACTTCTTTGTTCCGAACTGCAACTCCATACTGAATCTTGCCGTCCTTGTTCGTCTTGCCTTGCCTCATCATCAGCACAACTCCAAGCACGAATTGGCCTTCTCTGCAGCTGGCATCGTTCGTATTTTTGTTGCGGTTGGGCTCGACGTCGTGGGCGAAAAGATCCGGGAGTCGGATCTGGCGTGTGACCTCGCTGCGGAACATCATAAAAAAGCAAAGACTTACATCCGCACGGTCGCGTAACCCTTTCAAGCGGCGCTTTCTCAAGCTGGCTGCGCCCTCCACATTGCGCATCCAAAATCGCTTCATTAGCTGCCGAACAATCGAAGTTGGGTTCTGGGTGAAGTCGATAGAGCCAAAGTCGGTATCTGTCGACCTCTTCCTGGCGGACATCCTCACGCGGTAAACGTCGATCAGAGGTTGAAGGTACGTCTTCGGGGCCGGAACTGTGCCATAATCCATCGCTAAATTGTTCCTGTCTTCACACTGATGCTTATAGAGGTCGCCAATGGCAGCGAGGTGCAAGAGAATGGTTGCCGTCGAGTACCACCGCTCTTCACTGTTCTCATTGTTGCTGTTGTGGATGTCAACGTCTCGACTGGCGTCCCCCTCGCAGTTGTCATCGCTTTTGTCCTCCACATCGCCTCCATCGACATCATCATCAGAACACGGGTCATCCATATTTGCCCGCCGTTCGCCGGACTTGTCCTTGCTGTTGTTGCCCTTCCTGTCTCTTGGCAACGGTTTGATCCGTATGATACCTATTGCATTTATATTTTCGTTAGTTCTTATAATTTCAAACACCACCATAGCGTTTCGTCGTCGTCGTCGTATCGTATGACCGCTCACATTAGTTCCATTTTTCATATTCATACCGTTTTGAGGATCTTCCGTCTCGCAGGTCAGGCAAGCAAAGTAACGGGTTACTTTGCCTTTCGTGACGTTGTAATCATCCTTATATCCAGAAACGTCGCACCATTCCTATACCAAGGGATGGAGTGATTGAGTTAGTTAGTGCGTCGAGTCGGGGGCCATAGTTTATCTATGCTTGTGCAAAAATGGGGGTACATTTTACAATTTGCCATACCATGAACTTCTCCTGGTACCGATCATACTGGTCCCGCGTCGACTGGGCTTGCAAGGACTTGCGAGCTTCGGCCACAAGATGGGAGCTTGCTAGCTCCTTCTGCTTATTACAGAGGTGATTTTGTTGTTCAACCCTATTGCGTTCGCGGTAGGTTTCCAGCTTAGATTTTGCTCTTGCCGGCTGGCTGCCTTGCATGCTCGTCTGCTGCCGTTTGTTTCGTGCTATGGCTTTGCCTTTAACAGAAAAGCTGCACGACTTGTTTAACGCGAAACAATAAAACAATAGAACGAAATAGTAAGTATGGTGGTATGGTGGATGCCAATCAGGTACAGGACATATCGCCCCAATTGTGCAAATACCTCTTTAGCTTACCCGTGTCATTAATTAGTCGGGTATTGGGGGGGGGGGGGTGTGTGTAATGTGTATTGGGGTGTGGGCTTGTTTGAATCAGGCTAATGTGGCGATGTGAAGTGAGAAAGAGGGAAGATTGGGGTGTGGGCTTGTCTGAATGAGGCTAATGTGGCGATGTGGAGTGGAGAAAGAGGGAAGAATGGAGTGACATGCATGCGTCCCATGTGGATGATTCCGCCAGAAAAAAAATAATTATGCAAGGCTGCCTATCGGTTTAAAACCGTGCCTATGCCGACGGGGATAAACCCATATGTGTCACGTGACTTTTATAAACCAACCTTATGTGGATAACCCCCACAATTCCACACATTCCTCTTCCCACTCAACCTTTTCTGTTCACTTTCCCAACGTGACACACGAACGATAACACCACCACCACCAGCACACTCTCTTTGCAAAGACGACGACATCCGTCATGAGCGACAACAGCCCTGGAGTACGTAAAACAGTTCATGAACGTTCATCACCTTGCGTTTTGCAGAGAGAGAGAGAGAGAGAGAGAGAGAGAGAGAGATTATGTACTCACAACATATTGTTCCGTTCTGTTTTAACTACTACGAAGCAGATGCACTCCTTTATGCCGGACTGGAAGTTCGTTAACGAGGCTGCAGAACAAATCCTGCACAAGGGATTCAATGGGGATCTATATCAGCGACTAGGAGGAGCTTTTATTGCTTCAGAGGCCCAACCCATAGCACAGGGTCAAGCGTCCGTCGCCTTTCGCTTTATCAACAAGCACCACTTGGCATTAAATTTCAGCACAACACCCTCTCTTGCACGGCTTATCATTGCGATCTTGGATGGCTCATGGACACCGGAGCGTGGTGAGAGGAACGAGACCGGATTTTTGCTGCTTTGGAGGAACCAGGAAAACACCATCACATATCCCATTCCACCTTCAAGCTTTCTTCTTCGCTACATCTCAGCACTATTGCACATCAACATATTCCTGTTTGACACCGCCGCCCGCCCCATTGTCATCACCCATCCCTATCCAAAAGGAGTTGTCGGTATTCTTCATGATGCATCGTCAATTCTGGGATACTCGGACTACAATGTACTCGGACCAACTCGTACGGAACAGGACGATCTTTTCATTGATCTACGGCCACCAACACCCCCGTCTCTACCACTTCCACCAGGACCTGCCGCGACATTCCGAACCGCCAAACGACCGCGCCAGCAGAGAGAAGGATGCGAGATCGACAGGGTCGCACTAGAGACCATCTACAAGGAGGAATGGTGTGTTTTGATGTCTACTATGTGAATGATTTTTAGACTTTTTTTGTTTGATTTTTACTTCTTTATTGATTGTCTTTGATATTTTTAAAAAAAAATCATTTAGTGAGGCCCGAGTCAAGAAGGAGGCGGCCGATCAGTGCCGCACGGCGAAGAAGCGTGCAAAGAAGGAGGCAGATCCGAGGGAAGCATTGGAGAAGGCACATATTGATGCAAAGCAAGCGGAAGAGAAACGTGTAAGAACGCCTCGGGGAGTCATGAATGAAACTGCTCGACGCGTTCGCCAACACTGCGGCATCAACGACGAAGAGGACTTTACCAACCATCACGCATCGATGATGATTACCCACCCTATTGGAGAACCTCAGACCGTTACTGGACGAGCTCTAGCGACATATAAGGCGGCCTTATCAAGACACTTTGACATGGCATGGATCGAGGAACAGGACCACATATCTGATCCTACCGTTGCTTCAGCAAACTCAACAACTATCGCCCTAACCCCATCGGACATCGACGCCCAGGATGACAACAGCATTCGCACTATTACCCTACCTCTTGCGAAGCTGCTCAGGACGGATCTCCCCACGAAGGATCAAGATTACATCACCAAGAGGCTAAACGACGTACAGGGTGAGGTGTCTGACTTTATGGAATCCGTTGCCATGGGAGCGTACAAGACAACACTATGGGTATGTTTTCAACATTCTCTGTCTTGGTTGTGGTCGCGCAAGGACATATTTATTTCAAGTTAACTAATATTATATGTTATCACGACCGTGTTTACTTTCTAGATCTGTCGCGGTGGCATCCAAGGAAGCATACAGCTTAACCTAGCTGACATATTCCCGCCATCCTTTGATATCAGGGACGACTACTTCAAGGAGAACCCGATCGTGGAAGCGGGAGTCATTACTCCGGAGTGGCAACAGATTGTATCCGATGCTACGGAGTTGAAGCCCCGAGTGAAGGATCCGGCAACCTTGCTATCCCAGGATTATTTGCAGTACCTTGGAGTTCGGATTCCAGAATTGAGACGTGCGAGGAAGACCCCCAAGACTACCACCCACCCCTTGTGGGATACAGTGCTTGAAAGCATCTATAGCGGGAAGCTGGTACCACAAGCCTGGGATGATTCAAGGCATCCTGACTCACCCTCATCCAACCTCTTCAAGATCATTCCAAGCTTGTCTCAAGCCTCTGGTTCCGGCGCTGTGGATGATGCCTATGCTGCTGCTGATGCCAATGTCGAGGTCGGATACCAGTCAGAGGACTCATCGAAGGAAAGCCTGGGGGGCTTGACGGCCACACTCATGCGAGAGTACGCTACGAACATCAAGATGATATGGTCTGGAGACATTTACGAGAGGTTGAGACGGTACGTGGTGCACAATGTTCTCCGACTCAATCTACGACCCCAGAGCGAGGAGAAACACCGCATCCAAAAGCGGAAGCGTGCTATCAAGAAGGCCGAGGAGATGAAGGAGGCGTCGGCATCGGCAAGCCAAAAGCGTCGAGAGTCCCTGAGGAACTGGAAAAGGCGAAACCAGGACCTATTCAATCAACTTGATCACGCATTTGATACTAGTCGAGACGAGGAGCGCATCAACAAGATTTTCGGGCTCATTGACATCCATCAAGAGCGGCGGCCAGGAGTCAAGGAGCAGAACAAGTCACGTGGACTCACCCAAAGCGACGACTACGAGACGGACTCGGAGTTTGACGGCTCAGACGACTCAGACGACGATATGGATACTGAGTTGGTTGTTTCGGGCTCGAGCAAGAGCAGCGATGATGTTTTAATGCCTTGCACTCACACAGCAGATCAAGATTGCGAGATGGGGGTCATGGAGGAGCAGTCAGATGCCGGTCGCTCTATTAATGCAGAGGCTCAGAGCAGTGGTCCGTCTGAATCTGTGGCACGCTCCTCAACAGGTACCAATAACTAATATCGGACGCTGCTCCTTGCTGAGTTTGTGGTATTAACTGTTGACTAATATCTCTCACTTCCTTTTTCTCCACCGTAGGACCAAAGGAGCCGACATCAAAGAAGCTCCGAGGTCTAGAAGCAGTAGCTATCAGGTTGCTGGAATTGCCAGACTCGAACATACCCATCACCGAAGAGACAGTCAAGGCGAAGCTCTACGAGCCTGAGATGTACAGCACGGAGGAGATTTTGGCCGTCTTGCGGCTAGTGACATTACTGAGACCGTTTACCCCTAAGAAGGCCCACTCAGGACCCCAGTCAACTTCCTATCCAAAGAGCGTCTTGACTTTGGGGCCGTTTGTGTATATTGCAAATGCAATCTTGAGATCGGCGGGATACAAGGATTTCACCCGTAGGATTTGCCCAGTTCCTGCTGTTGGGAATCGGCATGCTGTGCCGTTGGACGCGTCAGGGGTGTATGACATATTTGGCGGGCGAGCACCAGGACGCTTCGATATCAAGGGCCCAAGTGGTCGAGTAATCACCACGTCGACCGTCGCGAGACTGTCTACCGATCATCGCAAATATGTTTTCGGTGGACTTTTCAATATGGCCATCATCGACGATGCCTGCACGAAACATGGACTTGAGTTCGCACAAAGGTATGCATACATAAGGTCTTGAATATGACCTCTCCTCATTCATATCTATGACCATCATGAGTCAATTGAATAACAGTTTACCGTGCATTGTTTGTAAAATGATAGAATGACGTACGTCGACTTTTACACAGTACGCATCACGGGACGACGGGCGATAACGGGACCAAACCGCCACTTCACCAACAGTGCGTACGAAGACAAGAAGAAGAAGCATGTTAAGCCATCAGGTGTAATCAACTGGACGTCGGAACTACTGGAAACCGGGCACACCCCTCAATCTGCAGCCAAAGCGTCGGAGGAGATCAAGATTGTTCAGGATCGTTTGGTCACAGAGCTACAACCCCTCAAGAAGGGCCTCAAGGCAGCCACGACGGTCAGGAGAGAAAAGGACCGCACCCTTCGTCACTATGAAGGACACGACCAGAGACACAAAAAGGGAATCTACCAGAACCTACAGGAGGCACGAAAAGTCGTCAACAACCTGAAGAAGAAGATCGTTCCTCTCGAGGCTGAGATCCGGGAAAAGAAGCAGCAACGCTACTATTACAACAGGTTGTCCAAGGCGACCGCCCCCCCCAACAGCACTATCAGAAGACCCTTCTCCCCTGCCCATCACGACTGTCACAGAGTCTGTCCCAACTGTTCAACATCCTGGGATGCAAGACTTTGTTCAGACAACCTCCATCAAGCAGCTACTGTTAGAAATTGAAGACAAGGACCGACAACTACCTGTACCAGGCACTGACAGAGGATTGGTGACTATGTCTGAGACTGTCCCCTCCTTGTGGTCAACTCTGGAATCTTTATCAAACCGATACTATATTCTCCATGGTATGTTTTCTTTTCTGCTTTACTACTGTCGCTCTATCATATCAAGATCGTGTCTTCATGCAATAATTTCCTACGGCGTTTCATTTGACGTTATAGGTCATCCCGATACTCACCACACCGGCAACGACGACGGGGCTTCAGAGCCGCCCACCTCTCACGCTGATGCTGTGGACATGGACATTGATGGCACGGACACCCAGCCCTCTCTGCATTCAGAATCGAAAGCGTCATCTCTTCCAGAACGGACTCGGAACGCCATAACGATAACTGGCTCTTTATCCCGGAAGGCAACGATCGAGGACATGCGTTTTGCCAAGTCCAACCGCATCACCGCAAAACAGGTCAAAGAAGTCGGTGGAGTAGGTAGGGCGACTCGAACAAGGGAGCGTTTGCTTCGACAGCCGGAAAATCAGAGGATTTCGGAGCTTCACAAGGAGATAGGAGAAAACTCCGTTTTGAAGGCGCAGACTATCAGTGAAGTTGACTCTGCACAGGTGACCCGACGATCAGCTACACAACCCCTTCGCAACTTCGAGGGCAGCAAAAGCTTAGTGAAACAAACCCACCACAAGGATCTTCAACTGCAGCGAGCATGGCAGACGATCGCAGCCGACGAACGACGGAAAATGCAGGATTTTTCCAGAGGTAAGTTTATGGATTTAAGAATCGGAGTGCATTGATTCCTTGTTGTTAACTCCAATGGGCATTCAAATAACTAAAACGTACTTTTATTTTTGTTTTCTTGATAGGAACAGGACAGACCCAACCAGCATCAGTCAACACAGTCGACTCTATCGATGGGTGTTGCAAGTGTGGTAGACACCACCTCCCAATCCGCGTTGGAAGGGCACTCACCTATCCACAGGAATGCCCCAGAGATGCGTTGCCCATCATCCCTATCATGTTCGTCGGGACGGCAGGAATCGGAACCGGGAGTCGCATTGGCGGTCATCTAAAGTACGGCGGAAAAAAGGTCGTTGAGCAACATGCCCTCTCCGTCCCTGTACTGATGACCGATGAAAACATGACAAGCAAAGTCTGTCCGTTTTGTTTTGCGATTCTACGCCTCGTCAAGGAACTGAGACTTGTCAACGGAGTCGAGAAGCTGGTCACAATCAACGGTGCGGTTCAGTGCGAAAACCCCAACTGTGAGAGTGTCCGCGCCGGTTATGCACGTCGAGGCAGGGACAGCAATGCATGTGTCAACATTGCACTTGCGGGATTCACGACAATCATGAGCGACAACAGACAGCCACTTCCTCCCTACAGGAGATCAACGCGTCCAGAGGGCGCCACCCCTTCAGAACCCCAGTCTCTCGCTACTGGAACACAACAAAACATCGAGCACTTCGACAACGGACCCATTGACAACAATGGCTTCCCGCGACGCTGCTGATGAGCTAGCCTAGCTAGATTTATGTAAGTTCCCATCTGCTTGTTTCCCATTTATGATTTGCTACGGAGTCTGCTATCAGTAAACCTCAGATTAACCAAAACATCCTAAATTTTGGATGAAATAGACAATAAAAAACCTAAGCCCGTCGATTTCTCTCTTCGGTGCAATTGCCTTCACCAGGGTAGAGACAGCGCCTTTTTCCCTTCTGCGAGCAACCTTATGAGAATTTGCTTGGCTATCAATTTCTTAAGGGTGAGTACTTCCCTTTCTCTTCCTTCTCTTTCACTGTCTCAATTCTCTCACAATCTCTCTGGGTTTTCACCTCCTTCTTACCCTCACTTTTCACTTTTGATCAAAGGAGAAAAAAACGACGTTGCCTCGAAGTATCCAGAAGTGGCAGCGAAAAACTGCTTACCTCGTTTATTTGTCCGAGAGGGATATGAGGACCTTGTTGTTTGTCGTCTTGGGCCAACAACGGCTTTCAATGTGTGTGTGCGGTGGCGAAGGAGTATTATCTTATCTTCTCTTTCTTTTTTCACTTGTGGACAAGGGCGAAGTACATCTTAATGAGCTCCAGGCTTGTACAGGATTGTGAGAGATAAACAGCTTTTAAAAACATATAGAGCGCTAGGTTTTACTGAGTTGTGGGGAACACACAACATTCAAACACAAGCAGAGCGCCTGGATCTTTACATAAAAATGATTAAAGGCGGATGGAGCTGGCAAAGGAGAAAAAAAATGGGGTGAAAGAAGAGGGCAAAGAGTATATCCATCGAAAACCCTTAGAAAAGGAACGCAAGGAAGGGAGCATAGAAACAGAGAAGTATATTTTAGTTAGCAGGTCATGCTATTCATCACCATTCATCTTCCTTTGTTCATTGCTACAGCGCTGTATGGCGAGAGAGGTCCTGCCCATGGTTGTGTCGTGGTTTGAATGATATTGATTCATAGCAAGAGGAAAAAGAAGTGGACAAGCATCGATCATCTTGAACAACATCCTGTTCTTTTTTTTTTTGAACGCGTCGTGATCAATAAAGGAACACGACGTGTTGCAGAGGTCCTTTTTCTTCCTCTTCGTACCAATTTCACTCTTACATCCTTTATGTACATCCTGGCGAAGCCGCGAGACCGTTAGTGGATAAAGCAGAAAGAAGAGAAGGGTAAAAGGCGATAAAGGGGTCGATGATCGAAGGGGTTGAAACTTGAAAGAAATGTTGCTTGACCAGTGATCATTAATTAGTCACGTGATCTAACTCTGCCATTGTCCGCACTGTTTCTCTTTACCCGCCAAGTCAAGGGTCTCTTTTGTTGTTCACCCAAACGTTCATCGTCTTTCACTTCTCTCATTCAAACGCCACCAACTACAACACCTCATCCGTCTTTCTCTTTCTCTCCTCTCACACCTCTGAGCGCCACCAAAACACACACTTTCTCTCTCCAGCCAACAAGAACAACTTTGACTCATATGGGAGCAGTCTTGAGTTGTGTCGCCTTGCCTGCCCTTGGCAGTCTGGGCTCCATCCTCGCCTCATGCTTCTCCGCCGCTGCTTGTTCCCTTGCATGCCGCTCATGCAACTGCAACAACTCCATCGCCACCCGCGTCGGATACGCCGTAAGTTCTCTCTTCAGCTACGTAGCAAACGACAAAACATACATACACTCATATATATAGACGCTGTTGTGTATCTTTATTGCCTACTGACGCTTCCTTCGTTTTTTTCACTATAGTTGATAATGCTTGTCAACTCATTGGTAGGTTATGCCTCGTCGTCCTCCTACTCAGCCCGCACCATTATTACATCTCGCTTATTGCTGCTTGACTTGCCCCTTCCAAGAACCACACTAACTTTGGTGTCCTCTTCGAATGTAGTTCGCATGGATCCTGCTTTCAGAATGGGCTTCAAAACAACTCGAGGGTATCACGCACGGATACCTAAAACTCAACTGCGAGGACAACTCCTGCTATGGAGCCTTTGGGGTATGTGCACCCTGGTTTCATGCTTGCCTTTAGGACCATGACGAGGGACTTGGAAAGCAAGAAGGGACATCTTACAACGTGCTTTGGCTCAATACAAATAATAGGTTCAGCGTGTTGGATTTGCTTTGGCCCTCTTTCACTTTATTCTTGGCGCACTGTTGGTTGGCGTGCATGATTCACGGTCAAAAAGGGCGGCAGTTCAGAATGGGTAAGTACAAACCAAAGAGCAATGCAATCAATAGACGACGACGACAAAAAACTTAAGGGGGTGGATATAGGCTTGCATCCCACACTTGCCCTACATTCTGATTTTTACTTGCGATACACCATCTTATTGACCCATCATATATTCTTCGTGTGCCTTTAGATGGTGGGGTCCTAAAGTATTAGTCTGGATGGCACTGGTGGTGGCCTCGTTCTTTATTCCTACAGGGTTCTTTGTGTTCTACGGCAACTATGTGGCACTGATTGGCGCAGGAATCTTTATCCTCTTTGGACTCATCCTCCTCGTCGACTTTGCCCACACATGGAGCGAGACCTGTATGGACAAATGGGAACAGAGCGACACCAACAAGTGGCAGTTCATTCTTGTTGGATCAACGTTGATCATGTACTTGGGAGCCATCGTCTTGACAGGGGTGATGTACGGGTATTTCGCCAGCGACGGTTGCAACATGAACATCTTCTGGATCACCTTTAACCTTGTCTTGGGAGTGGCTGTGACAGTGATTGGGGTCTTGCCGGCTGTTCAGGAGGCGAACCCTCGATCTGGACTCGCACAGTCGTCGATGGTGGTCATCTATTGTGCGTACTTGGTCCTCAGCGCGGTTGCAAATGAGCCGGATGAGGGTACTAATTGTAACCCATTGAGCAAGGCCAGGGGCACCAGGACGACCTCAGTTCTTATGGGAGCTATATTTACTTTCCTTGCCGTTGCTTACTCAACCTCCAGGGCTGCGACTCAGGGAGGAAAAGCCATGATCAACAGTGGCGACTACGCGCCTCTCAACTCGGACTCTGCAGTACCCCTCGTCAACAACCAGCCTACTGGATCCTCCATGCGTCGCTCCGATGCCCTGCTCGCCGCCGTCGAGAGCGGGTAAGAGTCTCTCCTCCATGACCTTTTTTTTTTTTCTTACCTTTCTTAAACCCCATTTGTTCTCATTAATACTGACTTGTATAACGTTTATGACATAGTGCGCTTCCTGTGTCTGCGTTGGATGATGCAGATGACGATGATGACGAGGAGTACGACTCCAAGGACGACGAAAAATTTGGATGCCAGTACAACTATACATTCTTCCATCTCGTCTTCGCCCTTGCAGCGATGTACATCTCGATGGTCCTCACCAACTGGAACAACTTCCAAGAAGTTGACGGCAGAAGCGACAATCTCATTCTGATTGGTCAGAGTTGGCCTGCAGTCTGGGTCAAGGTCATCTCGTCTTGGATCTGCTATGGCCTCTATGCATTCTCCCTCTTGGCCCCTGTTATCTTCCCTGACCGGTTCTTGGACTATTAGGTCGAAGGAGGGTTCTTGCTTTTGATGGTGCTTTTGGAATAAAGGTAACCCTTATTTTTTCATTGTAGGCCCTTTTCGTAATTCTAGGGCAGCTTTGGCATTGCTATGCAACTGCCACCAAAAGGGCTAGAGAAAAGGAGAGTAAGTGAGAGAATAAAAAAAGGCTAAAGGGAAATGGGTTACGGTTTTACCGGCTAAACGTCCAACTATTTTTCCATATGGTACAATTATCTTTGTTCCTTTCGCCCCTTTCCTTTGATTTATACACTTTTTGAGTTGCAAATAAGGACGAGTACTTGATGACTCAAGAGGGTTCTCGCAACGTCAGGAGAGGAAGAAATATTCCCTGTGGACAAAAAAAATGGGTGCCAACGTTGACCATGCCAGTCATCTCAGACAAAAAGGTATCACACATCACATCTTTTATTTTTGTTTGTAAATTTTTCCGCATGGGCCATCAAGACAAGAGCGCATGAGGTTCTGTTTCACGGATTTTTTTTGTTTGTGCACTACAGTATTGGTGTACAATGAAGGAAGGCCCCGGCCGGGGTCCCACCTATGGTCCCTCTCCATGGCCCTTGACTAACAATGCTGGTTGTCTCCGGTTCATTCTTTATGGAGAAAGGATGTAACGGAAGGCGAAGAGGCGATGGTAGGCAAAGAGGCGATGGAAGGCAAAGAGGCGATTGATAGTTTGGGAGATCAGGATCAGGAACCCCCAATCTATGTATGGTATCTGTTCCAAAGCCTGAGTAACTTCTCGACAGGCTTTTCGGCTTCTCTCTTCTCTTTCCTCCCATGGGCTGTCTGAGTCAAGGAAAAAAAATATTGGAGGAACTAGGTGAAACACATACCCTTCCTACATGCAAATATCATCATCGAGTTTCCAATTAGCAGAAGTAGCCATTGACGCTGATTGAAAAAACGGAGGTTAGTAGAAAACAAAACGATCTACTCGACACAAAGAGCTTCCAGCCAATGGAAGCCCTCTTGAACTGACCCTGTATTTTTTTTTTTTTGCAGATGTGATGCCAATGGTTTCTGTTTCGTATCCAGCGAAACGGCGGGGCCCAGTCACCGTGATTGGACGGGAATATTTTGTTACGAAGGAAATGGTGGAAGAGAAATGGAAGTCGAGTGAGGAAGAGAAAGGCAAAAGGACTGAGGAAGAAGCGTCCCGCCACGTTGTCTGGTCGAGTGGTTGAAATTTCGAGAAAACTAATTTGCCGAGCAAACTGGAGTGCGTTTGTTTGTTTTGTTTTTGTTCAGGCACGGATTTTTATCATCGATTGGGATTTTTTAACTCAGGAGAGGAATGGATTGCCTAGACACTTTTTGGCTGTTGTCTTTCTTTTTGTCTGATATTGTCATAGTCGAGTGAGCTAATGGTGAGAAGAGATCAGAGTGTGAGAGAGAGGAATGATGCTCCACACCAGGAGACAAGTGAGCGATCACTTTGGTTCTTTTATTACATTCACACAAGCGTCTCACTACCCTACTTTTTTTTATCTGGATATCGCATCTCCTTTTTTTGCTGACATCAGACAAACCAACATCCAGACCGGTTTAGATCCCATTTCATTTCTCACTCTCTATCCAAGATCCATCAATGTGGGGCCGCTCCTTCGCATACCCCGCTCCATAATTATTTATTTTTCTTCTAGTGGTGACGTCTTCTATCAACTTTCTGGTTTATTCTGCACAAAAAGTAAAGAAGCATACGTAGTACAGAAGGGGCAGGCAAGGCCATCATATCATTATCAACAATGATCGAGTAATGATCCTCGCGGCGACTTTGAAGGTACGCAATATAACCCATCCAGCGAAACGGCTCTCTCTCTTTCTCACACTTGTTCTGCCTCTCAAAGTCCAACCGTCCCCTTCAATTGCGCGTCTCGTTGACGAACAGGTTGAACCTTGCCCCTGGAATTTTGGGTTCCCTCCCTCCCCTCCTCTTCTGCCCCACCTTCGAAGGAGCTTCGCAGAACCGCTTCTGTCGATTGGGTAAAAGTGTTGTGATGAACCATTGAGCACTCTCCCTTTCTCTGCCCCTCGGTTGAGCTTTCTAACAAGTTTTTTTTTATGATTTCATGGCCAACAAACGTCTTATCATAATGAAGTGTTTGGGCGGGTGTTTGCGTTTATTAGTACTTGTGTGACAGTACCAACCTTCTCTCTCTCCCTCTCTCTTGTCACTCCATGTAAAAGTAATTGCCTACAAACCATGTTCAGAGGGAGAGTACAGTAGAGTTTTAATAGTCCAATTACCGTGAGACAAAACTCCATCATCTCCATCACCACACTGTGTCCTCGCGTGTGCGCGTCCAGCAAGGTCGACTATTAGTGTCCAACACCCCTCCCCCGAGTCAAGCATTTTTTTTTCTGTACCACTTTGGTCGACCACTTCCACGATAAGATTCGTGTAGATGAACCAGTGAGTTTTTAAAAAAGAACCACAGAGGTAGAAACAGGCCAATTGGCGCTCTTGGTCTGTCTTCATTTCAAACTTAGGCCCCGACCATCCCGGTAGAACCGTACCTACCACAGCCAATCTCCTTTTTCCCCTTTCATTTTCAGCACACCCCTCTTCCCTCTTGCTCGTTTGCTACTCTTCTCGATCCAGCTCAGAACAGTAGCAGATGAGAATGAGGGAGAGCGAGAGGGACTGATCTATCCCCCTTGTTCTTTTTCTTTCGTTATCTCTCTCTTTCCTTGAGCTATGCTCTTGTTGTTGAACTTTCGATCTCGTAATTGTTTTTTTTTCTTCGTTTGTTTGTTTTTGTTTTTCAAGCCCCCCTCCCTTTGACATCAATTTCCTAAGAGGGATGTTTTCTTGCACAGGGACGAGTCTCCAAAAAAAGAAATGAGCCTCCCTCTCCCTCTTTTTCTCTCCCTTTTGATCTCGAAAATTGAGAGCATTTACAAAAAACATATGCACGCAACAAACAAACAAACAAACACACAACAGAAAAACAGCGCAATCAGAAGAGGAGCGGATAGGACGGGGTAAAAAGGGTCCTTCCTCTTCCCAGCCAACGAGAACCCTCTTTTTTGTTGACTTGAAATATGTACATGTACGAAGGAGGAGGAGGGGTGGAAAATGCCTCAATCTTTTTTTTTTTTTTTTTTTTTTTTTTTTTCGCACTGTGGATTAATTACGCGGAAAAGAAAGGGGGAAGTTGGAATGGTTGTCCCAGCAGCATGCAGTCCATGATGCCCCATAACCGAATAGATCCTTTGGGGGTGGGGGTGAAAGAGATTGAGAGAAGAGGGGGTATGTGAGATGGAGAGAGATGAAGAGCTGGTTCAGGCAATGTAAGCCTTTTGCATGATTGAGGCAGCAATGGCGAAGAGGGTAGGTTATCTTGTGGTGGTCATTGACAAGCAGATGGAGTGAGATCAAGGCACCAACAGCAGAGTGTTATTGTTGTTATGGCTCGTGCTCGTTGTGTTATATTTTTTTGTTTTCCAAAAAAAAAAAATAACAAACAGAAAACACACGCGCACATACACCTGCAGGCAGGCGGAGAGGGGTTGGTGATGTCGGGTCTTTGATGACACTTGCATGTTGCATCCCATTGAGAGTTGTCTTGTGGACATGGTTCGAAATAAAGAGGAACAATGGGAAAGAACGCAAGGTCCGATATCACACGATGAGTGCTTTTTTTTGCATGCTCTCTCTATCTTCAGTTCTCCTTTCCAAGGACCACGTTTCGTGTGCCTGAGAGTGGTTCTAATTTATGTGCACCTGTTTAAACACAACCTTCTTTTGTTTTCCAGCGCATTTCAACCGGAAGCGTCGGGTGAAGTGGGGATCGAAAGTCGATATCGAAGTCGAGCGATACGAGTGAAGGATTGCGTGCCTTCTGTCATTCCTTTCTCCTCTGCTGTCTTGCTCTTATCCTTCTTTTGTGTGAGGAAGGTTTTTTACTGTTTGTTGGGCAATTTGAGAGAACAATTAGCAGCTGTTCACCGAGACACGGCATCTCGGGATTATCCATCCCTAATGTCCTTTTGAGTAGTGTGTCTTGGTGGGTCAATTAGCCTGTTCATACTTTTTCTCAGACATTCCTGATCGTGGTAATCCTCTCCACCCACAGGGGCAAAGAGAAAGAAGAAAGGTGAGAAAACAACAGCCCTCATTTCTTATTTGTTTCTCGCCCCTTCTCTCTCTGTCTCTCTCCTCTCTCTCTCTCTCTCTCTCCTTACCGTCAATTGCAGAGTGTAAATGATGACGCAGGGGGGAGGAACAAGCGCAGGATCAGGCAATGGATCAAGGGCAGGTAGGACGAAGAAGCGCAGGGGACACGTCAATCAAGGAGAAGGAAGATGGCAAGGATTTCCGAACTCCCCTGAACCATCATCGACTTTTGTTTTGTCCTTTGCCCTTCATCTTTTCTTACATTTCGCACATCACACATACTTGGATCGCTTGGATCTCTTGATGGAAACACGCGCGCGTCTCAACCCCTGCCGTCCGTGGATGAAGCAAGGCAAGGCAAGGCAAGGCAAGCACGTAACGTAAAAAAAGGGCCAAAAATAAAAAAAAATAGAGAGCACCGAGACGGAAAAAATAATAGCGCATTTTGTTGTATGTGTATCGGGCATCGTGCATAACTCACAGGCGGAAAATAGCCATGACATGACAAAGATAATATATTTGAGCATACAAATTGACAATGGTCATTGCTCACGCTTTCGAAAGCATCAGTACATGTACAAGGACATCTCAACTCTCCCTCTTCCCTCACCCAAGCCCCTCCGCAAGTATCTATTTTTTTTTACGGTTTCGATGGAATTTTTACGTGCCGTTGGCTCACGTTGCTTCATCTCTGGAGCAGTGAGGAATGAGGAATGAAGAAGGCCCTTTCGCCAACCAACAGAATGTTGAGAAAACGAATAGATCGAAATAGGTACAAGTACAAAGATAGGGTCGGTCGACCTCCTCGTTTTCTTTTTGCAAGGGTCACTCGACACTATGATGTTCACATACCATTGTAAACTACCCATTGTGCATAATCTTTTCAAAGAGCATACATGCCTTGATGATGCTCTTGCTCTTGAGAAAAGATCCGGGCCCATGGACATGGGCTCGATGGGAAGAGAGCGAGAGGCGATTATGTTGTTTTGTAGATGTAGTTTATGCGATTGGTGTGTGTTTGTCGACGAGAATTTATTTACTTTTCCCTGATGATCTTTACAGTCTTTTTGTTTTTCGATCATTCCTCGGGTTTGAAAATGTTGCTTTCATTCCATTTACACAAGTGAGATAAGGAGAGAGAGAGAAAAGATGTGGAGATGAGGTATCGGGAAAGAGGCACAGGCGGGACTTCGCTTAAACTACCTTCTTCACCTCCTACCTCAGCCATCTGTTTGGCCTCTTGATGCAGAAGCATCACAAAACAGTGGTTTCAGAGTTGGGGATGAAAGGGACGAAGCGAGGATGCATGCTTTCTGCAGGTTCATTTTCAAACTGGCACAGGCGCCCTCCATAGAAAAAAAAAACTCTAGGAAGACACCCTCCTTCGCTCAAAAGAAAAATGAACGAAAAGAAGAAACTGCAGAGTAGTTTCTCTTATCGCTTCTCTGTCAAGATGAATAATCCATTGCCCATATGGTTTTCCTCTTACAATTTCTCAGCAGGCAAGGCGCAATAACGCTGCGCGGTTTGCGGTTTAGTTCTGCGCAAACAACAAAAAAAAAAAAAAAAAGACAGAAAGAAAATGTTGACTTTGTTTGGCTGGCTAATCTGATAGCAAACAACATCTCCCTCACACTCCAATCCCTCCAACGCGGACTTTTCTTTTCTCTCTTTGCATTGCTACCGCTAGCGCTTCCCTCTCACCCACCTTCGTTCAGCGCGATTGGACCCCCTGTGCTTCTTCTCCTCCTGACGAATTGTGAATGAGCACTTCCCACTTCACACACAGCACTTCGCTTGCGTGCGAGGGGTTCATCCCTTTCTTCGCGGACATTCAAAGGCACTCCTCCTTTTTTCTCCGGAGGCGAGACAAAAGGGCCACTAAAACTTGTACAGTACAGTACTGTAGTTCCTATGTCTAGGATCTTCCATCGTCCTTTGTCATTGGTCCGAATAGAAAGAGAACCACCAAGAACGAACGATCTCTTTATTCTTTGATATGATGACAATCGCCATTTTATTGTGAAAGGGAGGTTTTTTTTTGTACATATTGTGAAAGGGAGGGGAACTGAATGGAGTTGAATGGATCAGGTTGGGGGGGAGTCGATAGTTGAAGATGGTAAGTAGAACGAAAGTGTAGGAAAGGGTAGGATCGGGTGTAGTTGTGAGGCCTTTTTCTTCTCTGTCTCCCTCTTTTTGCCGTTTGACCAGATGCAAGGTAGACTACAATTCCGGAGGGAGGGCGAGAAGGAAGGGCGGGTAAAGGCCAACGAGCGATCTGGTTTCATTTTTTTGTTCTCTGTCATCGAACTCCTGACCCTGGACCTTGAAGTGACACTCGGGGGGGAGGGGGAGGGGGAAGGAAAAGGATCATTAGGCAATTGAGAAAAGGGCGAGTGGATGACAGGAGGGAAGACTGACGCAAGTGAACAGGCATTGCATGGGCATGCGATAAGAATATCCTTTCTTGGGCAACGTCATGGCCCTGTGTTGTTCTTCCTGATCTAACGACCAGTGAGATCAAAGACATGGCAAGACATGTACTGTACACAAAGCAAAACATAAAAAAAATTGAGGGTGCTTGACGGCCGAGCGGTCGACTCCCACGCGAAAACAAAAGAAACAACTAGATTGTTCAGTGTCGCACAAGTACAAACGACACAAAAGATGTGGTATATTGTCTAGGGTCGGTTGACAAATAACAACAAGAGAATAAACTAGACTTTCATGAACGTTCATATGCCGTAGCTTGCCACATTAGTCGAATAATGTTATTTTGTTTGTTTATTCAGGTACACACGACACAACCAGG
Source organism: Linnemannia hyalina (assembly GCA_019671135.1). Taxonomy (NCBI): domain Eukaryota; kingdom Fungi; phylum Mortierellomycota; class Mortierellomycetes; order Mortierellales; family Mortierellaceae; genus Linnemannia; species Linnemannia hyalina. The sequence continues at coordinate 1,318,001 of JAHRHY010000003.1, forward strand.
CACTCAGACACACAGGTACACAGTTACCCAGTTCTTTGATCCCATGACGAGGTAAAAGAAGGAAGTTAAGGAACGTTAAAGTAAGATGAAACTGGAGGGAAAGAAGGGTAAAAGAAAATAGGATAAAAAACAAGCGCCCATACCGAGGGATTTACTGTCCATCAAGCAAGCAATAAAGTGGAGAAAGAGAATGTGTAATGAATGAGCGAGGGGAGTGTGTCCTGCAATGGTGTCAATGTTCAATGGCTATTGATTGATAACGAATGATCAGTGGATAAATCGAAAAACGCTATTGAGACAGATAGAATGACGTTGTGGTGGTGATGGTTCCTGGACCAAGGACAAGGATAAAAAAAACGTGGTAAGTGTAATAACTGTTGAGCGATTTAATTTTCTCTGTGCGCTGATAGGCTGTGTTTCTTTGCAGCTGATAAACCGCGCGGCCAAACTGTGTAAGACCCTTTCGTCATCTATTTTGTGGAGGGTACATTTGCACATAATTGAACAGAGAGCAAATAGCAGAGGTGCAGTCTGACCACATCATGGCACATACACCCTGATCAGGTTTGCTTGCATGCCCCCCGCAACTGTCTTTGCCTCTGGCAATTGTCCACTTGCATTCGCTGAGTTATGGGGAGCATGTCATTGAGATGTATGAGCTCACGTCCCTCTCTTCTTTAATTCTCGCAAGTAAGAAGGAAGCAGAGGTGAATGAAGTCAGGCAATTGCAAAGGAGGAGATGTATTTACCCTGAAAGTGAGGGCAATCGATAATGTCTGCCCTCTCCAAATGGATGAACCTTTAAGTTCTAACGTAAGTATGGTTTTTGAAAAGTGAGATGGTTGGTTGCTACATACATTTTTCCGTGGGAGGACAGAGAGATCAGGCACCCGAACAAGTGGTAAGTGGTCGAATCGAAGGAGGAGAAAAAAAAGTGTTCGTGGTGGTTGAGACATGACCAAACATAGTGAGGTTTGAAAGTTCGCTTCCTCCATCACCCCCGGCCTGTGGTTCTTTGGCTGTCCTGTCCCCTTGTCTTGATCTGCAAGAGTCCCTTGCCTACTCTCTTTTACAAAGGTGGGAATGAATGGAGAATCAAATGCCCGCAATCCCTTTTGTATTCAGTCGGGGTATCTCAATACATTCAATTCAATAGGAAGAGGAAGAAATGACGAATGGCACCAGAGGGAAAGAAGAGATTCATTTTTCCGTGGACGGTTGATCGTCGTTGAGAGCTGAGCACTTTTTTTTTTCTTGTTCTGTTCTCGTCCACTCACACGTCAAGGCCTAGATAACACGATTCTATTGTTATCCTGCAACGATTGAATTGATTACCCTTTTTCCTTCTTCTTGAACGCTGTCTCATTCACACACCACACACCATACCTCATTTTTTCTTATTTTTTTTTTTTTCTCGATCCCTTTAAAAGGAGTTCCATCCCCACCTTTTTTTCCTTTTTTCATCATCATCATCTTCTCTTATCCTCCTCTCGTCTCTCCCTCTGAACTGTTCATTATTTATTTGGTGTTCAAGTCTCTCTCTCCTCTCTCTTTCCTTAATCTCTCTCTTCCTCTCCTTTCCTCTCTCTCCTTCACCAAAACAACAACAACCACTCAACCTTAACACCCTACAGTTTTTGCCTATCCTGACTCGCTCAATCCCTTCGTTATCACAACACTCTTTGTGAACACAATCCCCCTCCTCCCCCTCCTCTCTCCACTCTCCACCCCACCTCCCCACTCTCTCAGCAACCACTAATAATGGCTGACACTACCATCAAGGCCCAAACTGAGGGTCAGAACCTCAACGGCGCCAATATGAACACCATCGCGATTGAGGACTTGTACGACAAGGACAAGTTCGACATGTCGACCATGGAGACTGACAACATTTTCCAGCTCCTCAAGACCAGCGAATCTGGTCTTACCACCGCCGAGGCTGAATCCCGTGTTGAGAAGGTAAATATGAACAGATGATGTGTTTGTTGTTTGTTTGCATGGTACATCATGGCACGGACAGCAACGACAATGCTGATCTGCGAGTAGCCTAGTGAAAAGATTTTTTCCTTTTATCTCCGCGATGACACAGTGAATTAACCCTCATTCTCTGAAACACAAAAAATAATAGTTCGGCTACAACCGTCTGGAGCAAAAGACTGTGAACCCGATCATGCAGTTCTTGGCCTTCATGTGGAACCCTCTTTCTTGGGTCATGGAGGCTGCTGCCATCGTCGCCATCGTCCTTTCCAACGGAGGTGGTGAAGCTCCTGACTGGCCCGATTTCGTCGGTATCGTCCTCCTCTTGCTCGCCAACGCCACCATCGGTTACATCGAGGAGCGTCAGGCCGGAAACGCCGTCAAGGCCCTCATGGCCTCCCTCGCTCCCCAGGCCAAGATCAAGCGTGATGGCCAGTGGGCTACCCTCGAGGCCTCTTCCTTGGTTCCCGGTGATGTCATTGCTATCAAGCTCGGAGATATTGTCCCCGCTGATGCCCGTCTTATTGATGCCGTCAACATCTCGATCGATCAGGCTGCTTTGACCGGAGAGTCCCTCCCCTCGAACAAGCACAACGGTGATGAGATCTTCTCTGGTTCGACTGTCAAGCAGGGAGAGGGTGAGGCTGTTGTCATCGGTACCGGTTCCAACACCTTCTTCGGTCGTGCTGCCAAGCTTGTCCAGATGGCCGGCGATGATGTCGGACATTTGCAGATCGTTCTCGGTCGCATTGGTCGCTTCTGTATTGTCTCGATTGCCTTCTTCATCATTCTTGAGATCCTTGTCATGTATGCCGGTTTCCGCTTCACCTACCGCCGTGGTATCAACAACATCCTTGTCTTGCTCATTGGTGGTATCCCCATTGCCATGCCCACTGTCCTCTCCGTCACCCTCGCTATTGGTGCCCGCCAGCTCGCTGAGCACAAGGCCATTGTTACCCGCATGTCTGCCATCGAGGAATTGGCTGGTGTTACCATTCTCTGCTCTGACAAGACCGGAACTCTTACCCTTAACGAATTGACCATCGATCTCGCCAACGTCAAGGCCTACTCCTCTGTCTCCCCTGAGGACATTATCCTCTTCTCTGCCTACGCCTCCCGTGTCGAGAACCAGGATGCCATCGATACCTGTGTTGTCAAATCCCTTCCCGACCCCGCTTTGGCCCGCCAGGGAATTGAGCAGCTCGACTTTATCCCCTTCAACCCTACCGACAAGCGTACCCAGATGACCTACCGCCGCCTCTCCGACAACACTGTCCACCGTATCTCCAAGGGAATGTCGTCCATCATTCTCGATCTCTGCACCCGCGACAAGACCGACGCCCAGATTGCTCAGATGCACGCTGATGTCGATGAGTTTGCCCGCCGTGGTCTTCGTGCCCTTGCTGTTGCTATGGAGGAGGTCCCCGAGGGCCTCAAGGACTCTCCCGGAACTGGTTTCACTCTCATCGGTCTTTTGCCCATCTACGATCCCCCCCGTCACGATACCAAGGAGACCATTGACCGTGCTCAGGCTTTGGGTGTCAAGGTTAAGATGATTACCGGAGACCAGCTTGCTATTGCCAAGGAGACCGGTCGTCGCCTCAAGCTCGGTGACCACATGTTCAACGCTTCTGTCCTCCGCGATGGTCCCCCCGCCGATGAGAACGTCAAGGCCAACACTATTGATGAGCTCGTCCTCGAGGCCGATGGTTTCGCTGGTGTCTATCCCGAGCACAAGTACGATATTGTTGCCCGTCTCCAGAACCTCGGTCATTTCACTGCCATGACTGGTGATGGTGTCAACGATGCCCCCGCTCTTGCCAAGGCCAACGTCGGTATTGCTGTCGCTGATGCTTCCGATGCTGCCCGCTCTGCTGCCGACATTGTCTTGACCGAGCCCGGTCTGTCTGTTATTATCGATGCCATCCTCGGATCCCGCCAGATTTTCCAGCGCATGCGCAACTACTCTGCCTACACCTGCTCGATCACCATCCGTGTCGTTCTTTGCTTCTCGATCATGGTCTTTGCCTGGAAGTTTGATTTCCCTCCCTTCATGATTCTTATCCTCGCCATCCTCAACGACGGAACCATCTTGACCATCTCCAAGGATCGCGTCGTCCCTTCGCAGTTCCCCAACCACTGGGACCTCAAGGAGATTTTCGGCTCTGCTATCGTCTACGGTATCTACCTCACCCTCTCGACCCTCGTTTTCTTTGCCGTCGCCGTCCACACCCAATTCTTCCAGAACATGGGTCTCAGCCAATGGGACCGTGATTACGGTGATGAGGGTAGATACAACGATTACCGTCTCCACTCGATTGTCTACCTCCAGGTTTCTACTCTCTCCCAGGCTTTGATCTTTGTCACCCGCTCCCAGGGCTTCTCCTTCATTGAGCGTCCCTCTGCCATCTTGGCCTTGGCCTTTGTCTTTGCCCAGGTCATTGCCACCTTGATCGCCGTCTACGCTAACTGGGGCTTCACCCAGATCGAGGGATGCGGATGGGGTTGGGCTGCCGCCGTCTGGGTCTGGAACCTCGTCTGGTACTTCCCTCTCGATCTCATCAAGTTTGGTCTCGCCCGTGTCTTCAAGCCCAAGTCGCACGCCGAGATTGTCCAGAGAGAGAACGACCTCCAGTTGGCCCGTACCCGCTCGACCCGCTCCTTCTACTCCTCCCACTTCGACCAGTACACCAACCAGCCCCGCAACTTCTCCCGCAAGAACTCTGTCGGTGGTCCCGTCACTACCGATGGCAAGTCCCTTGGCGTTTCTTCGCACGAGATGCGTCGCTTCAGCACCATCCAGGCTTCTCAAGTCTCTGCTGCCTTGGCCGGTCCTTCGCACTAAACCTTTAATACTTCGTTTTTAGTCTTTTGTTCAATTGGGTTATCTTTTTCATTACTGTCTATATCCGACTTCATAATCTTCTTCTTCCACCCTTTTTTTTCATTTACAACTCATTGTACAATACTTTCCCCACTAAAATAAACCATCTTTCTCAACATGATCTTACGTTTGTTCTTTTCTTCATCGTGTCAACGCCTTTGCATAACGACACCTTTTCGCTACTTTTTTCTTTTTTTCATGCATGACTTGAATAAAGGGGTGTTACAAAAAACACCCCTCAAACATCGTCTCGAATCGGGACAATTATCCACCAAACACAAAAAAAAATAAACTTGATGAGACAAACACAGTTTCCCCAAATGCAAAGTCAATCTTGGACGGTATGGCCCTCACGAGACGGCTAGATATATGTGAAAAGAACATACAGGGTAGGGGTAGCGGGGGTGCTGGGTGTTGGGTGTAAACTCTCAATAGAAAATGAATACAATGTGAGAATTGTGCTTTAATACGAACTTTAGTCTGGGGGGTTTGTAGTTTGTACACGCACGGCATCGTTGACATTATAGGAACTCGGTGTCATCGCACCCATGAAACCAGATCGGTAACCATGAATGACAGAGAGAGAGAGAGAGTGATATTCATAACTGAAAGATGGCATCCATGAACGACAGGACCCCGCATCCATGGATGACGGAAGGTGGGCATTTCATGAATTGACAACGGATATTCATAAATTAACAGATGATCGATTACTAAAATAATCACCATGATCTCCCCATTTCTCTTGCCTCTAGATCTCATAACATATCGGGGCACCTTTGTATTTACACTGAAACTGAACCCCCCAAAAATCGTAGTGTCCAAGATGATTCTCTCGCCTTTTTTTTTATTTTTTTTATTTTTTTTTCTCTCTTGAGGGGGGTCATCTCCACCTTGGACTGAAGCTGAGGCTCCGATCTTAGTTGACGATGCCATGAGGTGCCAATATCATATATTGCCCTCTCTCACATAAATAGTCAGTACCCGCCTTCGTTCAATAAACCTTGCCATTGTCAGCAAACTTTTGCTCTTGCTCATATCCACACTTGCCTTCTCCTAAGCCTTGTCCTCTCGTCCTCTTGCCCTGCTATCCCTCCTTTTCTTTCTGTTAAAGACAAAGCAAACTTACACATTCGGGTAAACCACAGTGAAAGAGTATATGAGGGAGAAGAAATAATGTCTATTTTACACTTGATTTCCAAACAGTCAAATCCTTTCTCTTTCCTACCCATGCAGGCAAAGCTAAAAAGATATGAAAAACTTGAAAATGATAATGAAGAATAATAATAAAAAAACGACTGCTGACTAGGGACTAAAACGAAGAAAGAAATAAAGAAAAAGAAAAAGAAAAAGAAGACAAACTCCTGAATGAAACTACTTGCTGCTCGAAGGGCGACGGTTGTTGCCGTTGCCATTACCATTACCACCGCCATTGTGGTTGCTGTTATTGTTGCCCATGGCTCCAAAGTTGGGTGTCGATTTGGGGAGTGAGACTTGACTCCTGAACTTGAACTCAGCCAGGATGGGGACATGGTCCGACGGGAAGTGAGCGTTAGGGAAGCCGACACACCGACTCATGTACTCCTTCTCCACGCCTCCCAACAATCCCAGGACGTTCAGGAAGTTGGACGAGTAATAAATATAGTCAATCACCGCCACAAACGATGGTGTAAAGTTGGTGAACGGCAACTCGTTAACCTGGCTGTACGACGATCGAAGCGTCATCTTGTGAGAGAGTCCGTCCGTCGTGTAGCTTCCGTAGGCATGGTCTCCAAAATCGTCGTGGCCCTGTGCGACCGCTCCCTTGGTCAAGAACTCGTACACACCCGAGTCTGGCTCAGAGTTGAAATCTCCGCAGATCAAGGTCGGCAACTTGCCACCCACACTGTTGACAGTGGGGGTGGCTCCAGAGGAAGTTGGCAGATGGGCCCACTGGTTCGAAAGCTTGTCCAGCTCGTCCATCAACATGGCGACCTGAACCAGCTTGACATCCTTGAAGATAGGGTCCCAGTGGATGTGGGCATTGGCGACCACCACCCGATTGTGTGTATCCTTGTGCTCCAGGAGGGTGATGACAGAGATGTTGTCCTTGGTCATGACGCGGTTGAAGATGTCCTCTGTCTTCCTGAAGTCAGGTCTCTGGAGTGCAATATGGTTGAACTCTACAAGATGCTTATCAATCAAAGTGAACCTATCAATGTGGTAGAAAAGAGAATTGTTACAACTTCGCTACAACGACACGCTACGATTGAGTCCTCGTTTCAGTATAATGCTGCAGACTTACTTAGAGGCCTTGAAGAAGGTGGCGCAGCCATCCACGTTCCTGCGATCCTTCTCCGGCATGGTCTTGGCACGAGACTTGGGCCAGAAGACACTGTCATAATCGCCCTGCTGCTTCATCTGATCCTTGAAGTAATCGTCGTACTGACCAGACTCCACCTCCTATAATTTGAATACACGAGAAAAAGAGACATCGTTAACATACATTTTCATTTTCTCTCCGTTTCACTAGCAAACATCATATAATTGAAAGCCCAATGTACCTGGAGACAGATAATGTCGGCACTGTAGGCCAGAACCTCCTGGAGAATCAATTCTTTGCGGTATTCCCAAGCAAGGGCCCAAGACGGAGTGTAGCCATACATCTGAGCCGTGGCGTACTTTTCAGCCAAAATGTTGTAGCAGAACATGGTGAAAGTATCCGTTCCTGTCGTTGCAGCGGCGACGCTGTCCTCCAGAGTAATCCACTCTCTCTCAGGTGGGGGCAATGGCACTATGTTCCAATTGATAATACGTTCGGTGGCGTTAGAACGAGTAGAAGTCGGCCATCATTGATTCAACGCACCCCTAGTCCAACCGCAGACGCAAAAAAAAGTGCGCATTACCTTGACAGTTCTCGCGCAAGTAGGTGATGACAGTGCTGGTTCCGTCTTGCTGCAGGAGGTTCTTGAGACTCTCATTCAGCGGGTTGCCCTCCAGAGCCAAGATCTCCAGCTGAAACAGGGTGCCCAGTTCGGGAGGAAGGGTCACCAAGCCATTGTCGACCAAGAGAAGCTCCTTGAGGTTTGTCAGCAGACCAATCTCGGGAGGAATGGATGTGAGCTTGTTTCCAGAGGCATCCAAGATGGTCAATCCTGTCAGTCGACTGATTTCGGGAGAGAGATGGTGCAGGTTGTTGTGGTTGACATAGAGAGCGGTCAAGAACGAGTAGCCAAAGAGCTCCCTGCTGATGTTCTTGAGTCCCATGCCTCCAAGATCCAGAATCTTCCAGGGCTGAATGCTCTCCTTGTCCTTGTTCCCTGATCCAGCCCCGCTGTCGCCATTGGTCGTACCGGCAGCCGCCGTGGCACCATTCTTGGGGGGGCTATTGGGGTCTGTAATGGTGACGGCTGAGCTCAAGTTGGTGCTCCTGGCCACTGCCGCTGCCGCCCTAGCTCTGTAGTGAGGGGTGGACGACTGTCGAGAGACGTTGGCGTAGTGCATCTGCTGTTGATAGTGAGTGGCTGCGGCCCCAAGCTGAGGGGTGAGCGAAGCTGGGAGACTGGCAGGAGAGGAGACGCCCGACTGTTGATGGATCTGCACTTGATGGTTGAGCTGCTGCTGTTGCTGCTGGAGGTGATGGTTCAATGCCTGTTGCTGCTGTTGCTGCTGCTGTTGTTGCTGCTGTTGATGCTGATGTTGTTGGTGTTGTTGTTGTTGCTGCTGCTGAAACTTTTGGGCGAGGTTCATCTGAACGGGGTACCGGCCCATTCCGGCGTTGTACATTCCTGGTCCCATATGATATCCTGAGGAGGTAGGGGGTCCCACCAAGGACGAGGCTGAGGGTTGGGCGGGAGAATACATATTGTTGTCCGAGTTGGGACCATTGGTCTGATAGAGGATCGGATTGTAGTGGTTGGCCATTGTTCCGTTATTTGGCCTTTGAGGAGGAGGAAGGATCTGTTGAAGGAATGCTGTGGAGACGGACTAAGGGTTCAATTGATCATGCAAGGCAGATATCCTGAGTGATACAAGGAATCAGGCAATGGCTTTGCCGGTGCGGTGAGGGGTTGAGGTTGGTAGTGGTCGTATTCTAAGAGAGGTAAGAGAGAGCAGACAGTCAGATGTGAGTTTTCTTTGTAGCATCAAGTCAACAACCCTTGCAACAAGATGCAGACGAAGGTTTGTTGTTCTTGCTTGTGTAATTGTGCATTCTCTCTGGGAAGTGAATAAACTGTTGAGCCATTCGATGACCAAAACAAACAGAAGGTGCGGGGTGTGTGGACGCGCTAACAAGATAGTGTTCTTACACAGGGCGGGCAAGGTGGGCATTAAACGATGTGCTGGCTGGCGAAAGAGGAAAGAGTGAAGGGGGAGATGACCAGCAGACGATGAAGGATGGGATAGGTGAGTGAGTGTGTGTTGAATAATGTCGAATAGAAAAGGCAGAAGAAAAGAGAGAAAAGGGAAAGGGTGACTGATGAAGAAAAAAAGGAGGCGATGAGGACGTGGACACGAAGGGAGGACAAAAATGGCATCAATGGTCTGTCCATCACTGCAGGCAAGTCAGTAGAGAAGGGGGAAAGAAGAGTGTAATGACGCAAGGAAATAAATGTCAAATTTACGTCACCATTTTATTGGTGCAAGGAAGTAAGAGATAACCATTTCGCACTCGTGGGAAGTTGACGAGTGAAAGTGGGCTTGGTTGGAAAGAGGTGTGGGAGAGTTGGTGGGGGTGAAAAAACCCCGAACAACCTTCGTCCAGGTTTACATCCTTTTTTTTTGTGATCCTCGTGCGATTGCTCGGATGTTGTCCATCGGCTGTTTAAACACGCGCTCAGGTCATGTCCGCACACACACCAAGGTAAGAGATACGCCCCTCTCAACCATGCCTAGGTGAACGATTCCATGACAGACACGCGTTTGGCTTATCATGACGGGAGACACCATCATCTTTTCTTTGTGGAGGAGTGACAACGCATGTATAAACAAGACACAAAAAGGGTTCACGTTCATTAATCCCAAGCTGGATAACGTTCTGCCATTGCCATCATTGTTTACTTTGCACAAGCAAGGAGAACAAAAAAAACGAACCCCTATCTCCCCACGAATGAGCTCTTATAGCATCCTATTGCATTCATATGATCTCTATCCTTTACGTCGTGTGCGTGTACGCGTGTGTGTTTACCCAGCTGTTTCTAGAAATCGAACCACGGAACACTTGGTTGGTTGATCTTACCCCCAATGGTATCTTGAACCGGAAGGTGTGATGGACCTTTCTGCCTTCTATTCACATGAATAGGCTCAGGCACAGGTACAAACCAACATCAACATCAAAAAGAAACATGTCGGCGTAGTTTGTTATGTGGGGAGGACTGAAAAGAGAGAACGAGAAACAAAAGGCGAGAAAGGAAGGGAGGTAAAGTGGTGCTTTTGTCAATCCCGTCGACTGACCCCGCATTCTATCGTTCAGAGAAAAAGTACAATACTACTGACTCTCCGGTGTTTGTTTCTCTATCTGTCCATGCGGTAGCTCGGCGCAATATGCTTGCTTACATTTTTTTTTCTTTCATCGGCCTCACATGTTGGAGTGTTTATTTCGGAAGGCACAAAACTGGTGTAACCGACTGAAATGTACTACTACAACAATACATCTCCACAATAACGCGCATCGGCATCGAATGGCTCGACTAGGAAAGAGTTCCACGGTCGGTCTATTGCCTTTTTTCCCTTTCTCTTTTTTTTTTTCTCAGGAACACAACAAAACTAGGCTATGCTGGCTATCAAACATTATTGCACCAGTCATGTTTATTCTTTTCGATCGTTTTGCTTTCGACAAGATCGTCATTTTACTCACCTAAAGCGACATTGTCATGTCCCTTCCTGTTTAACCCGAAGAATTCAACTTATTTGCAGGCTCACCGCCAATGGCCCATGGTTCCTCCCCCTCTTCCCCTGCTGTTCAATAATTGATGCGAAAAAGGGGAATTGTTGACCGAAGAAAAATAATTGGGGATTGATCAATCAATTTTGGAACTCAGCCTCCTTTTGACAATGGAAAAGGTGGGGAACTTGCAAGAACAGAACAAGGTTATGCAGAGCCAAAAAAAAAAAAAAAAAAAGAAAAAAAAGGGAGCTGGGTTTCCAAAAAGCGACTGACCGAAAACGAAACGGCCTCAATGGAAACTGACATGCAAGATAGGGTATGAAAGAAAAAAAAAAGGGCAAGTATATTTTTCACTTTTTGAGTGTATCCATGGGCGCAATGAGGATAGAGAGGAGGTGGGAAATGAGCAAAGAGAGCACACCCCCATTGCCTCACATTGCATTTTCGTTAATGAACAATTCCAAGTTCGGAAATTGATGATATTGGCTGATGAGGTTGATGTTGATGTGGTCCACATCCGTGGCAGCTATCTCTCAAACATTGCCCAGCACATTTTATAAATCCATTAACTGCTCACCATGGCATTGCCCTGACCCATCGTTATAATTGAAGAAAGACTTCCGGGGCTTACTCGATCTCGGGATTGAGATTTGATGGTCGCACAATTACACATTCCTCAATTGACACCCGAGAAACCGAGACGAGAGAGAGATGGGGGAGAGAGAAGTGTAGGTTGACCAAAAGAGTAATAAGGAGGCAGCTCTCTCGATTGTTTTGTATCGTGTTCTCGAGTCTCACTTTTTTTCTGAGAGGGAAGGTGGGATGTTGCAGATTTCGTGTTGTCAAAAAAGAGCAGAGAGAGGGTCAAGCCTAAAAGCGGCATTTCCATTATCCAAGACAATTCACCCCGTGCACGACACGCAATACCATTTGCGGGTTTGGATGGGTTCCTCCCTCTTGCCCCTTGTTTGTTAGTCATGTCATGGTCAGGTCAGGTCAGGTCGGGCGATCTATCTCTCTCTCTGCTGTCTGTGTCAGCCAAATTGACCGAGTTTCAGTCGCCCAAAAAAATGCTTAGCGCCAATATCATTTTTTCTCTGGGCCCAGTCATTCGGCTCCTTTACATCCCACAGAGAGATGGGTGCGCTGCGGTGCCTAACTGTCAAAAATAACAGGCAATCGAACCCATTACTCAAGTATCAGTTCACCTGCTAAGTGACTCCACTTTTTTCTTTGCTGTCGTCGCTGTTATTAATAAACAATTTTTTTATCAACAGTCAAGAAGAAGGGACAGCAAAGTTCCTTCCTTCTTTTCTTCGATAATTCTATCGCCCACTCTTCCATTCCGTAATCGTTTGTCAAGAAAAAGGAAGAAAAAGGAAAAAAAAAAAAAGAAGGGTTCTATGACAAATGAATTGAAGGTCCTTCATTTTTTTTTCTCTCCGCTTTGGTCAAGGTGCGTTTACAACGTCCAAGCATCTTATCCTCTCATCTTCCCCCCAAGCAAAAAATAATAATAACAAAAAATACACTAGAAGCTGATTCGGGAGAGGAAGGGGGGTACCTGGAGAACTTCGGAACGTGCGGCCGGCGCTCATTTGCTGAGGGTTCTTCAACTGTGTCTTGCGGACCGTGGGATGATTTGAATCTCAGTCTCTCTGGGCTTGGAAACAAAAAAAATTCGCGGGGATGAAGAGGATTCTTCTTGCTATCTCCAGCCAAAGAAAACCGCCAAAGGGGTAAGAGAGAGGGAAGAATAAAGGTGGGGTCCATGCTTATCCGTCCGTCAGTACCCAGTACAGTGCTATCTATGACCCCTCTATGGGTGATGTTATTGTTATTGTATTTCAATGACTAGCTCACTCTTCACTGCATCTCCAAATGTACATGCCGTTTCACGGCTTCGTCTATTGTTACATTTCTTGTCGGGGAAGGGAGCAAGAAGACCTGAACCCTGAGCCCTGCTGGTTGAATCTACATCAACGGTATCGAACTGGATCACGTCTTTTTTGTTCGTCTTTTGCTCTATTTCTCCTCATTTTCCAACCCCCGGTAGCCAAAGGGGTGGTGTCCGTCGTTATCTTCTAAATTTGTCGTTTTCCCTTTCAGATCAGGTCATGTAGACCTTCAACACCCAAGCCTCATGCCGGTCGAAGCGGAGTCTATTTGCCACGCTATCGTGGATTTGTGATGACGACAACAAATAGGCCAGTCAAATAAAAATAATAGAGGTGCTTATTGTCTAGGACTATGAGTTGTTAGATAGCGATTAATCCACAGTTACCTTGACTTCTTTTATACTATATTGTCTTTTGCCAACGACTCGGGTTCTGTCTGGTTCGTCCTCGAACATAAGGGCACACTTAAAGTTAAAGTACTGTAGGAACAATATACAAAAAATATAGTCAGCACTAACAGTAGTATGTTATTCTTTTTCTTGGTCGAGAATGGAATGCAAAAGCAAATGTTCACCGTTCCTTTTGCTGCTCGAAAAGGGTCGTAAAACGATCAGCATAAACGAATCTTTTCTTGAATCGCACAATGCATCGAGAAACTGACACATGTACAATCGTGTGGAGGAGTAGATAGTAACGAGAAGACGATGAGGAAGGAAAGGATAGAGAGGAGGTGAGAAAAAAACAAAAGACGAAGACGCTAATCGCGATAATTAGCAGGGTCAGTCCAAGTGAGAATTTTTTGATTCCTGTGCCCGTCGAAACTCACTTCACCTCCTTGGAAAAATAGAAGTCATCAGTCATCTTTTAAAGCTGACGGGGGGGTCAGAAAATGATGAGAGAGAGAAGAGAGAAAAGAGGAGATATTAGATAGAGGAAAATAAAGGGTCATTGACACGAGGTTAACGAGAAACAAAGAGAGTCATTGAAAGGGAAAGGGAAGGTAGGAAAGGGAATGGTGATGAAGAAGAAAAAAAAAGGAGAGAGCACCCAGTTCGAGAGGAAAGTCGATTCCGATTTATGGCTACATGAGCATTTTTCGTGTCAAATTTGCGCTTGACTGGGTGCCCACTCCTGCTCTTTCCCCTCCCTGTAGGGTTGTAGCCACTTTATTCTCACGGATCGATAGGCCTGAGCGAAAGGATGCGTTTGTAAGTGGGCGAGAGATCGCGAGGTTTATCATGCAACGTTTCAATTGATTCACACATGAGCAAGGAAATGAACACGAAGGCATATCATATGGTGGCAACGATCCTCAATGGGATGGAATGTAGTCAACAATAGTTAAAATGAGTCCTACAAACACAACCACGCCGTGTAGATCGTAATCATGCATTTTCACATTTTGCCTCGGCAAATGGGTCTCGATAGAAGCAGCCATTGTTCATGGGACTTAAACAAATATGGCGACGTTCTCCTCGGCTACGAAATAAGGGAGGATGGTGACGGAGCCAGAGACTCCTCGAAGTGTTTCAATGCTTTTTTCGCGTTAGAAAGACGGAACGAAAAGGGACGTCAATGGTGATCGTTTCTTAGTTTGGATGGTAGGATGAGATCGTCCCTTATTTTTGAGTTGACCCCACGCTTGGACCAAATGTCAACAAAGACGTAATTTGAGACGGAGAAAGAGGAGAAGGGGAAGCGAGAAAAAGAAGAGAAGGAAAGAAGGGAATATAACGAAAGATATTCAGCAACAAACGTGAAAACACAAAAGGGTTAACGAGAGGATCGGCCTATTTCCTGTGGCATGGACTGGAATTGTTTATTACTTGGCTGTCTGATTCATTCGACCCTGCCTATGCCTATCGGTTGTTCTTGTGTGCTCTCTGTCTATATCAATCCGTACTCAAGACAGTAGAGGCCGGCTCCTTTGTACTTTTGTCGTTCATGTGTCAGTAGACTGTGGCCATAGTTCACATTGTTTGCCTTTTCTTCTCTGTTGCACGACAAATAACATGCTGGCTATGGGTATTGTAAAAAAGTAACGATTGAATTGAGCAATCCCACTTCTCGATTAGCACAGACATCACTATATCAATTTATTTAATCCCCATTCAGTCGCGAATCCGACCGCACATACAAAAAAGATACACACGGACAAACAACCCAAAAGGCCAACCAGACAGCCAGACCGAAAGGCCAAAGATAAGGATTTCGTCCTCAGACAAAACAGCAATGATGTCCTTCTCCCTTCCACCTCACCCGCTCCACGAGCAACTATAAAGACAGGCCGCAGCTTGCCCGTGGCCACTCTTCTTTTTTTTCTCTTCTTTTCCTTCTTCATCATTCATTCTTATTTCTTTTTATTCCCCTTTACCTTATCGCTCGCACAATCTCGTTCCCTCACTTCCTCGCTTCTCACTCCTACTACTACATACCTCTCCTCACACACAATGTCATCAACATCCATCCACACAGCAGCCGACTCACTCCTCTACCTCAGCAACCCCTCAACATCCCCCTCCCACACATACCACCCTCACTCCTCTTCAGCTGCACCAGCAATGGCCATCCCCAAACAAAAACGATTCACAACCTCAACCTCCACCAGGAGTGGAGAGGATGCCCCCCGCCCCTACAAATGTCACCTCTGCCCCAAATCCTTCCACCGTCTCGAGCACCAGACCCGCCACATCCGCACCCACACCGGCGAACGCCCTCATCAGTGCACCTTTGCCGCTTGCCAAAAGCGCTTCTCTCGGTCCGACGAACTGACCCGCCACATGCGCATCCATACCAACTCAAAGGCCAAGAAGGAGCGCACCGCTATCTTCCCTGCTCTCCCTTCAGCACAACAGCAACAGCAGGCTCAGGCACAGTCAATGAAAGTCGGCGGTAGCGGTTTCGAGATTGAGACCCCTACCCCTTCCCCTTCGCCTTCACCAAGAATGGACACCGCCGTGCGAAACACAAGGGTCGCTCACCCTTATCATATCTCACCGAGACAGTCGCCTTATCCCATGCTCGAGCGGTACCATCGCCAGCAGTACAGCCAGCAGTACAACCAAGAACCCTCCCCTCCAGCCTCGGCCAACTCCTCGCCCGTCTCGATGGTCATGTCCGATTACGAGTCCGAGTCAACGTCGTCGCCCCTCTTCACCCCCGAGTCCTCCCCCGTGCCCATATCCATGTCCATGGTTTCCTTGGGCTACACCACACCCCAGCTCTATAGCTGCAACAACACCTACCAAAAGTACCAGCAAGATTCCTCCTCTTTCAACGCCTCGGTCCAGTTGCCCCCTGTCCTGCTGGATCATTCTTACCAGCACCAACAGAACGTCTTGCCACCGATCTCGTCCCTCATGAAGTCCCTCCGCCTTTAAACTCTCTCACCATTGTGTTTTTATATATCGCGTTTGCTTTTTATTTTTCTTCATGGTTTGCCTGAAAGGGGACCTTTGTAAATCTTTGCTGTACATATCCATTCCTTCCTCTTTCCCTTTTCCCCTTGTCACCAACATCCCACATCTTTTGCTTATCTAGCTTCTTGTATAACAATCCAATATAATATACTTTTTTTTGTTCGCATCTATATCCTCTTACTTTGCATGCTCCAATGGTTGCTCTATCTGCTTGTCTATTTCTGTAATTGCATGTCGGGCTTGCCTTCATTGTCAACGTTTGTCTTAGCAAAAATGTCTATCTGCCCGCCTCTACATTTGGACACTTTGACCTTGAAGTATTACTAAGTGACATTCCCTTATCAGACCACCCTTTCCCTTTTTTTTTTTGTTTTCCCTCGTGTTGTTGTTGTTGTTTCGTTTTGTTGTGTTCACCCCCGCTTTGACTACAAAAAAAAAAGGTTCCCAAGACTATTTTCCCCTGTATATTTTTTTTCCATTTGCTCATTCCATGTGGGGTTGTGTGGACAAGGGAAAAAAAGGGACACCAAGGTTGTGAGAAAATAAAATGAAATCGGAAGCGGAAGGAAACGTAAACTAGGACGAAATGAAGGGAAAAAAAAACTTCGACTTATATGAGTCCTATGTGAGTCTTCCTTCAGCAGCGCGAGGCTCATCGCTTCAAACACCCAGGTGAACGAGTTCTGGGGTGAGTGAGAGTGAGTGAGCGAGTGAAAGAAAATAGAGAAGTGGCGACTTTCCCCTTCTTCTCCCGATGGGATGAAGAAAAGGGCGAAAACAAAAAAAAAAGTGAGGGGGGGGAAGAGGAGTTCAAAAAGGAGATGAGCACGCTCATCATCCATCATCACAAGTCAGCTCATTTTCTTCCACATAACAGTAGAGCTTCCATCCTAGTTCCTTTACTCCTATCTCGGCACCCACAGTGTATCATATCCAGGTGGTAGTAGGAGCACTATATATATTTTCAGACTTCTTATCTTTATCAAACACAATGTTGCCACCAAAGTTTGAACAACGACGAAATCCAATTGTGATAAGCTCTTTGAGCCTCATTCACAAGCTTCTCTACAAAAAAAAAAAGTTACCGCTGCGCGAACAGCATAAACATAGCGAAATGACGGAAACATGAGGCATACCCTTAATATTTTTTTCTAGCTTTTTTTTAATCGAGAACAATGTCAAAAAAGACTACAAAAAAAAGGGTTTCCTCTCTCCTAAGGAGGAGGGCCAAGGCCAAGTGCAGTGCAGGGGGGGCGATGGAGACATAAAAGACCAAAAAGTCAAAGAATACGATGAAACTCGATGTTTTTTAATCTCCAAACACTACAACGACAAGAGGAAAGGAGGGACGCAAACGGAGAGGGGGCTCGCAGAGAGCATTTACTCCTTCTTGAGGGCAGCAGCGGAACCCTTCTTGGCGAAACGCTGGTTGCGGACGAACTTGGGGCAGACTCCCTTGAGCGAAGGGTGACGCTGGCTCTTCACCTTCTTGATACCGTTACGGTGAGCCTTCTTGTCTATTTGGTGGCAAGAGAAAGAGAGAGCGCATTGGTCAGGATATGTTGCTCTGGCAAAGCCGAATGAAGGGTGCAGGTTTTGTTGGTCATATTGGCGGCGTTCAATTGGAAGATGATATTGGTGATCCGTAACGAATAATGTGTCCATTGTCCAAGTCGCCAAAGCTAGAAAGCTAGTCGTCGTACACTCTGAACGAATGTTGCAATGCTGGTGATAAAGTGCTGGTTCCTTGCTTTGGTGGGTGCCGAAGGTGATGCATTCACGCGACTTTGCAGCCAGTATAGTTGAAAAAGGCGCTGCTGGCGGAAGGTAGACCACGTCCAGGGAGCGAGCAAGCCTTCGTCTTCATCGTTGATCGATTGGTCGTTTGGTCCATCGCAAAGACTGACGATCGTTTTAACCAGCTTTGTGGTGGTGTCGATCCCGTCTCGTTTCATTGTGCACGGGAGTAAAGTTCCGACACTCTCAGTACAGAGCTCTTCCTGAATTGTTGGAGCACTAATGAGATCCTGAAGCTGATTCCTGCAAAAGACAAATCGCTCCCTGGAAAAACGACTTGAACTGAGGAGAGTGAATCTGCTACATACTCTGGTTGTGGTTGGTGTGGTTCTTGGACTTGGCCATTTTACTTTAAGCTAGAGGAGCGAGTTAAGCAAATGAACAGACAGAAAGATGTTTAGTTTCCGAGTTCCTTTATCCTGCTCGAAGTAATGATGATTTGTGTCAGGATCGTTTCCTGTAATAGCTGATAGCGAGCGAACACCTCTGCCGTTGTTGTCCCCCTCCCGCGTGAAGTTGTCGCTGGTACTCTTCCTCCAATCCATGGTCATGGCTCACTTCCAGACCCATCACTTTTTCCTCCAAAAGCCGATGAGTCCAATTGCTCCTGAAGGTGTCGATTATGGATAGAACGATGCGGTAGAGGATGCCGATGGCAATGACAATGTCGATGGGATGTTTCTGATAGATAGATAGGTCGCAATGCTGATCGATGGATGGTTGTTGCATTGCTTGCTTGCTCGCTGCTTTGAATACATCGATAGACTTCCAAGTCCGATGTAGTACCTCGACAGAGAAGAGTAATTTAGAGGGGGATCACACTTCCGCGAGCCTCGCACGCCCTTTTGGAGGAAAATCAGACTGGAGAATTGTGGGTGGCTTGTTTATTTGTCACGTGCAAAGGATCTCAAGGTGTCGCTGCAGAGAGGCAAGCTTCCAGGGCATTGGACAAGTTCACCGTGAGCCCAAGGGACGTGAGAGCATAGAGCACCGTCTCGTCATGCTCATAGTCATCGTCATTCCCAGGCTCTATGTTCACAGTCTCCAACAGCGCGACCATAAACTGGTCAAGGATCTTGCCAGCAAAGAACGGTCGTCCTGTCAATGCGAACCCTGTCGCTAAGTTGACACCATCGCTACTGTCGTCGTTGATGTTGTCGGACAAGGGGCTCAGATTCGATGCGAGGGAATACTTTTGCATCCACCTCAAGGTATCCAGAGACCCCTGCGCCAGTCGCCTCAGATCCTCTGACGATCCTTCTGGCAGGCGTCCTGTTGTCACTGGGTTGTGAGCAATCGCGTCCGTTACCACCTGTTGATAGTTTTTGGCGATCCATGCACAATGACCTACGGACAGAGGTGAGTCGATAGCACCTTGTTGTTGTTCCTGCTCTTCCCGCTGCTTCACCTGCTTCTGTGCCTCATAGCCAACCGCTGTTGCTGCTGTTGTTGTTTCTACCATCGCCTCCTCCGGTTGCTCAAGCCGATTGAGATGATACCCCTTGCCCGCAAAACAACCAATGGTACTCAAAATCGTTGTCTGAACCGTCGAAAGGATATCAATAACGGGCGTCAAAATCGGCTTCAAGAACTTGATCAAGGCCAACAACGAGAGCGCACCCTTGAGCGTCCCAAACGACAGGTTGATCGCCACCCCCGTCAACGACGTCCCGATCAACTTGCCCGGTCCGTCCAAGGCCGTCAGGAGGACCTTGAAAGCTGCGGTGATGATATATTGGACGACGGAACCAAAGGGGAGCGACCCTAAGATGGTGGCGAGTTGAGTCTCGACGGCGTTGATCCCGTCCACCAAGACTTGGGGTGCATCTGTGCAGTCGTCTGCGGCTGTTGCTGTTGCTATTGCGTGTTGTTCTTGCTGTTGATGCTGTTGCTGGTGGTGCTGTTGCTGAGTGTCTAATTCCAGGGCAAGGTCATGATAATATCCAAGGATCTCCTTGCGGTAAAACTCTGGACTTCCTGTCAGCAAGAGAGGGCTCAATTCTTCCTGATCCACTGTGTCCCCCAGTCCTAAGGAAGGTATAACATCCTCGTGTTAAGTAAGTATTCTTATTCGTGCCTTCTTTGCGCAAAAAAGAAAAAGGGAAAGAAGGAAAGACGGACCTTCATCTGCAGCAGAAGCACACATGACCATGCTGACAAGCGCGAGTGCAGCAGTGGCGGCGACGAGGCACAGATATGTGGGTGGGGAGCGCATCTTGGAGTTAGTGTGTCTTGTTTGGCTACAAAAGAAAAGAAATTAGGGAGGTAAATCAGAATAATAAAAAAAAGAACAGGAAGAAAAAGAAAAGGAAAAAATGTGTGAGAGTAGGAATAAGAGAAGGGGTTGCATTGGAGTCATTAGCAGAAACGAGGAAAGGAGGATGCAAAGGGGGTAGAATGAAGCAATGCCTGATGGTCGGAGGCTTGTATCAAACAAACCACAGTTTGGCGCGAAAAAAACAAGGGGGTTTTCTCACGCATCCCTTGTGGTCGTGTCTTGATTTCGCGTAAGAGATGCTCGCGTCTTTAATAATAAAGTGATCTAACTTGTTATGATAGGAATGGACTAGCACTGAAAAGGGGAGGATAGAAAAATGAAGGAGGTCGAAAGCAGAATGGACCATGGCGCAGAAAAAGCTTGGGGGTCGACCAATGTTTACTCCTCGTCATCATATTCGTCGTCCTCAGTTAAGGCCTCGTACTCCTCAACCAACTCATCAGCAGCAGCCTCGGGGTCAGCCGCGACATGGAGACAGGCCTCAAGGGCATTGGAGATGCTGATGAGGACGGCAAGGTCGGCCTGGACGAATTGCTTGAGGGCATCAGAGTCGGCCTTTTGGACAATCTCCTGGCGGTACTGGTCCAAGAGGCTAGCTGAGAAGATGGGGCGGGTCGTCAGGAGGGCATCGTTCGAGCTGGCGATCGAGGACTGGTCCATGAGACCAATGATGGAAACTGCGGCAGAGATCAGGTTCTTGAGCTCCTCGTTGTTGGCATCGCTGGCGGCAGGGAAGCTCTGGGTAGCAGACTTGACGCCAGCGCGGTAGATGTCGGCAAGGTCGCCGCACATGGCAGGCTCGATCGCAATCTTGGACTTGTCACATCCTTTGACGGACTCAAAGATCTGAAGGATAGGGGTGATGTAGTCCACGACATTTGCGATCAAGGGCCCGACAACGGGAATGACGATGGCCATCTTGAGAGCTGAAACGACAGCATTGAGGGCTGTATTCACGGCGCCAAAAGCCGCATCGGAAATGTCTCCAAGTCCAATCTTCTCAAGGGCAACCTTGACAGCGCCGATGGCCGCCTTAATGATCGTCTTGATGGTATCGGGAATGGCAAGAGGACCCAAGGTACCATTAACGAAAGTGTCCACGCCCGGGAGAATTTTTTTAACAAAGTTGGGAACATCCTTGCAAAGATCTCCTGTTTCTTTGTGCTCTGTCGATGGTGGCGATGCGACTACTTGTGCTTCAAATCCACCGATGTTGAATTGGGCAAGGATATCACCACGGTACTCGAACTCGCTGACGGTATCTTGGGGGTCTTCGCGCTGCAGGGCAAGGGCAAAGTAGGATTGTTGGGCTCCTAATGAATTTATAGATATCGCGTGTGTGAGTATCTTCGAGTGCAAATTGTTGGCAGGAACAAGACATAAAAAGAAAATCTCTATACTTGAAAACTTACCTTGCTCGGGGGCGGACTGAGCTGAGACGCAGACAGCAGCAGCAAGGCACAGGGTTGCGGAAAAGATCTTCATCGTTGTTGTTGTAAGCCGTAGTACTGGATGAGATATGGAGCGAGTGGGAAGGAAGGGAGAGAAGGACAGCAAGAAGTATAAGGAACAAGAAAAGAAAAAGTCTAAAAAACGAAGTGGAATATTACTTTATGTAGTGAAATGTATTTTCTTGCCCTTGACGAATGATCAGGCAAGCGAACGAACGTGAGAACAATCATTGCCTTTGCTTTAGCGTTGGTTAAGAAGTGTGTGAGAGATGCACGAATTGGGGCATGAGAATAATCCGATGAGGAAGTAAAAAGGGAGGAGACATTCATTTTTCCTTTGTCCCCACAGGGGGCAAAAAGTGATAAGTTTAAAGGGGAGAAAGAATGAGCAAGAATGAAAACAACACGATAGGGAAGAGGAATAATACGTCGCTCCTTTCTTCTCCTTTCTTCTCTCCTTCTCGTAACAGAGGAAGAAAAGGAGAAGGGAGTAGTATTCTCTACCAGGCACAGGACATCGTCGTCTTAACAATGGTGGGAGGTATTGTGTTTTTATTTAGTTGCTAACAAAAGACCTATCCTCATATATGACAATAGGGGGTGGGGAACAGACCTGATCATCTTTCAGCTTGAGGGAAAAGGAGGAAAAAGAGCATTCATTTGACTATTGGTCTTCCTCGCCCACTTCATCCTCATCATTCTCATCATTGTCATCCTCAAAGCGAGCCTGGGCATTCAATTCCTGCTGCAGTTCCTCAGCTGCAACAGCGGGATCTGCAGCAACACGCAGACATGCCTCAAGAGCATTCGATGCACCAACAATGGCACCCAAATAGGTCTGTGCGTAGATCTTGGCATCATCGTTCTCAGCAACGCGGAGATATTCGTCGCGGTATTGGTTTAGAAGGTCGGCGGCAAAGATCGGGCGGGTGTTCAGCAATGCCTCGTTCGACTGTGCAATGGCGTTCTTGCTCAATTGCAACACAGATGACACTCCGGCGGCGATTCTCTTCCATTCGTCAGAGGCGGTATCGGGTACGGTTGGTGCGTTGGTGGTGGCATCCGTGACAAAGAGGCGGTACATATCGGCGGTTGGGGCGCAGTGACCTTGAGTGATGGCCAACTTGGAGCCGCCCAAGACACACTGGACAGCGGTGCGGATGATGGGCTTGGCAGACTCAATGACCTTGACGATAGGAGAAATGTCGAATGGGAGTGGGATGTATTCGATGGTCGCGAGGATGGTCTTCAGTGTGGAGAATGTAAAGTCAAGACCAGCAACGATGCCGCTCGAGTCGGTGGTGACTTTACCGACCAGGTCCTTCAGTCTCTCGAGCTGTTGGACGAGGAACTGGAAGGCAGTTCCGACGAATGGGATGTTTGTAACAGATTTCGCTGCTTGGATGGTTCCAGTCAACACAGCGTCGATAGCGAGCTTGTAAGCAATACAATCCAAGCCCTCGGCTTGAAAATCGCGGTTGAGAGAGTCGAGGAGTTCAGCCCGGAAAGAGATCTCGGCGGCAAGCTCGGCTAACTCGTCGGCTTTCAAGGCGAGTTCCTCGGGGGTGGCGGCGACAGCCCATGCGTAGTTATCCTGGATGCCGACGACATCGAATTCAGCTGTTGATACGATAGAGTTAGATGTAGGTGAAGATGGCCCATGAGAGTGGATTAATACAAACGCGGTCTCTGTCGATTTCATGCAAATGTTGACGATTTTCAGTCAAGGCGGTCAGAAAACGAGACAGAGAGAGAGAGCATCTAATTTACCTTGCTGTTGCTGTTGTTCAGGAGCAACTTGGGCGGCGACACAGGCGATGGCAGCAGCGCAGAGGGCGAGGGACAAAATTCTCATGATAAAAAAGTAGCTGGATGGAGAGGTAAGAATGTACTGACTGAGGACGGATTGGGTTGTTCAAGAGTGAAAGAAATAGAAAGAGGGGATTGGGCTAAAGAGACGCAAAAGAGTTGAGTAAGTTGGGAGAGATTACAAGGTCAGCCAACCAAGCAAGGATACCAAGAGAAAAGGGGTATCAAGAATGGCCTTTTCTTTTAGCTTATCTTCTTTTTTCCCAAGTCAAAAGGGGAAAGAAACATACGGATTGAGTAACGATGGACGGTGTAATAGGATACGGTGAGGGTTAGGGATTTTAAATGCCTAGGAACACGCCATCCATAAGCTATACACGCGATAAAGTACTCGATCTTGTATTGGAGATGAAGAAAGAACAGGACGCATCAAAGCCACAGCATTTTTTTTTTTTTTTTTTTTACTTTGCCTTTTTTTGACTTTGCCTTGTCCAAAGAGAAGACTCACACCATTACCTCACCCACGACAGACCCGACATTCGCAGCAACAACAACAAGACCATGAGCAGCAACAAGACCTTCGACACACTCACCGAGGACTTGATCGAGATCCTCGCATCATACCTGGAGCCACTGGACTTGGTTCACCTCGGCGCAACATGCAAGCACCTCCAAAAGTCCATCAACCGTTCTGAAATCTGGGAGCAGTAAGTTTTCGAAAACAGCAAGAGGACACCCGCAGTAGGGTTATCATAGGAGTAGCAATGAGAAGGAGGAAGAGGAGTCAAGGAAAAAGAATTTGTATGTCCATGCTTGGAGTTGAAAAACATGCTGTTGCTAACCACCTTTGAACACGTCTCTTTTGTACCATCATCATTCAACGAAACACAATAGCAAGGCAGTGGACGATTTTGGCGACAGATTCACAATTACTTCGATTCTGGACTCTGCAGGATTGGATCTTGGCGACCAGCTCAAGCCCGAGCCTTTAGACTGGCGTCAGTACTACCAGGAGAGACATGTGGCTATGACTAAGATGAACGCCAGCGCAGACGATCAGATCTCACAGTCAGAAAAGGATTACGACGAGGCCCAAGAGCTCTTGAGAGGTTTCCAGTCAACGGGCGATGTTGACTCTTTAAGCAATGCCGCGCAGTTGATGGTCGGCGTTTTGGGTATGTGGAAACCTCATGAACCGCAGTGAAAGACGATCAAATTTTAGCCTTTTCTTGTTTCTCATCAATTGGTAATGTTGTAATGCTTCTATTGAATAGATAACTTTCCTGGACACGCTGGATGCTACCATTTGCTCGGATTCACCCTCTATGTCATCAACGAGCTTGAGGATGCTCTTTCTTTGCTCGAGATCGGAAGCATGGTTGACCCTAACTACGAGCCAATCAGCGGTATGTGCCTTCCACATTTCACACAGGACACGAGGAGTATTTTGGCTGCCAGCTTGCCATCTTGCGTGAAGGACAGGTAGTCGTTGATCTGCAAGAAGAAAACATACTCACGAGCGACAACTTCTCGACTTTTGCGATAATAGAGCTGACAAGAGAGATTCAAGGATTGTTGGAGGGATACGGATCAACCATGACGGATGGAGCACCATTGCTGGACAATGCCAAGGAGCTCTCAGCACCCTTGAAGGCAGCCTTGACGGCCATTTTCAACTCATTCGACAAGGACAAGGACGGCAGCCTTAAGCCCTCGGAGCTTTCCGAGTTTGTCTACAAGACCAACGGCAGCCGACCTCCCCAGGCCTTCTTGACCCAAATGGGTATTCAGTTTGGAAAAGATGCACAGGGATACTTGACCTTGGAGGGATTCTTCAACTTTTTCTTGGAGCAGACGTTAGAGGATCCCATTGAGACGCGTCGTGATTTGGAGAAGCATGGATGGGACGGCGACCGTCTCGTTCGTTGCGACATTGCCAGGAACGCATAAGGAATGGAAAAAAAACAACTCATACTCATATCATGCATTCAATACAATCCTCTCATCCTGCACTGGAATGTTGTTTTTGCTTTTATTCCGATGCTGATACCAATACTACTTGCCATTAAGGATCGCGAAAGCCAAAGCCAAAAGCCAAAAAAAAAAAAAAAAAAAAAAAAAAAAAAGGGGTTGACAGTCAAGCGTTTTGGATGCTACTTTGATGCCAGTTCCGCCTCAAGTCGTTTGCACTTTTCCCGATATCGTACAATCTCCTGTGCTGTGGTCTTGAGGGCCTTGTCCAACCGTTCGACTTCTTCCTGTTCTGCCTGCAGACTGAATTGATGATGTGGCGTCTTCTTGAGCGGGACATTTGACGTTGTGTTTTCCTGCAGTATGGTGTAAAAGCTGTCGATCGGCTCGTTGAACACCTATTAGCCCAAAAAGCGAAAATGCTCACGTTAGTTATGTTTCCTCTCTTCGTTCTAACGAGGCAATGATCCTTACAGTTGTGAAGTAAAACTGCAACTTTACAATCTCATCGTATTGGTAGCTTGTAACGGGTTTCTGCTTGGGCCATGGGTTGCCGAGCCCATCCTCCTCGTACGGATGCAGCTTCAGATGGTGGTAGAGTGTGAGTGGTTTCTCGCCGCTGATAGGATTGAAGTGGATCTTGATGATGATGTCGAACTCTCCCCATCCTGTCTCTGTTACTTCGAATGGAGGCTTTTCAATAACTAATATGATGTGTGAAGATAAAAAGAGAGAATACCATATGTCAGTGAGCGAGAAAGAGAAGACGGTAGTATCACCGTCCGTTGCCTTCGTTTTTCCTATGAGGATTAATTACTTCTGTTGGGGTTGTCGTAGGTGTCGTGCAGCTTGAAGGCGACCTTGCGAATGAAATATGAAATGTCTTCGTTGTTGACGCCCCGCACTGAGATTGTCCAGCGATGTGTATGGTCGGCGTCGCCGCCCTTCTTCCCGTTCAGTGGCGTTGCCGAGTTTCCGTAGATAATTGGCCTTGCCAGTGAGAGACCCTACGACATATAAATGAGTGAGGTTGACGAATTGTTAATTGGAAGTGTCGGCGGTTTAGTTTTCCTTTGCGATGGCATTGTTAATGTCAAGAGTTGCGTTTCCTTTGTCCTTGGTACCTTCATTCTCTTGATCGATGTCATGCTACTGTGGTTGTCGTTTGTTGATGTACGTTGAGTTGTTGCTGTGTGTGGAGGAGTAATAGTGGAGCAAAGCGCGAAGGGCGCCTTTGAGGTGCAGCAGGAAAAGGGGAGGAAAAAGCAGTATCAAATTACATTTGCGACTAAAGATCCTTCTGGCGTGGCTTTGCTCCTTCGTTCAGGGACCAGTCTACATGTGGGCTGGTTATTTCACGTGCTTGCTGCTGGCTCTTGTCCGTGGGCATCGAAAAAAGATGAAAAAGTGATACGTTAGCCTCATCTCGCGCTTTTATCTCTTTTCTCTTCTCAACTCTCTCGTTCCCCTTCTTCTCTCTACTCCACCCCTCTCCCCTCACCTTCACCTTCCACACACATACACATTTACGACAATGCTCCGCTCTGCCACCTCTACCCTTCGCCGCGTTGCTGCCGTCAAGGCCGCTCCCGTTCAGCAGGTCGCCGTCCGCTCCTTCTCGACCACCATGGCCTCCCAGAACGTTTCCTTCGGCCTCAGCGAGGATCAGCTCGCCATCCAGGAACTCGCCCGCAAGTTCACCGAGGACGAGATCATCCCCATCGCTGCCCACCACGACCGCACCGGTGAATACCCCACAGAGTTGATCCGCAAGGCCTGGGAGCTCGGATTGGTCAACACCCACGTCCCTCAGAAGTATGGCGGTCTTGGTCTCGGTGTCTTTGATGCCTCGCTCGTCTCGGAGGAGTTGGCTTACGGATGCTCTGGTATCCAGACTGCCATTGAGGCTAACGGATTGGCTGAGGCCCCCCTCATTGTTGCCGCCAACGATTTCCAGTTGAAGAAGTACCTCGGCAGAATGACTGAGGAGCCTCTGATGGCTGCCTACTGTGTGACTGAGCCCGGTGCAGGATCTGATGTTGCTGGTCTCCAGACCAGGGCTGTCAAGAAGGGCAACAAGTGGGTCATCAACGGACAGAAGATGTGGATCACCAACGGAGGCAAGGCCAACTGGTTCTTTGTCCTCGCCAAGGTAACTTGTTCTTTCACTTTTTTTTTTTTATTGTTCAACAACACATGCTAATGCGGTTGCTATTGCGGCAAAGTACAATTGAAAAGAGTGGTGTGACTATTTTCCCCCATGGGTGAATGGGGTGAGTTGATCCAGTCATAAGCGAGAGCGACATTTTTGTATCTCCATCTCGTTTCTGTCCTGTCCCTTGTTCCTGGTACATTCATCGAACACACGCTCTTTATTCTTTGTGCCGGACAATTTATTATCACTTTGCCGCTACTGAGGGAGGGAGACCAACTTTATTGTTCGTTATCCTTCTGCTCAGCAGGTTGGGCGATATCGACACTCCTTACTCCTCACTTGATCTAATTGACGCTGTGGATTAAATAACTAATCACTTCCTACTATTACTACCCAACTGATATAACTAGACCGATGCCAATGCTAAGACTGGCCAGGCTTTCACTGGTTTCATTGTCGATGGCGACTCCAAGGGAATCACAGTTGGTCGCAAGGAGCAGAACATGGGCCAGCGTGCCAGTGATACCCGTGGAATCACATTCGAGGATGTCGAGGTCCCCGAGGAGAACGTGTACGTGTACCATCTTTTTTTTTTGTTTTTCTTTGCGTCTTTGTTGTTGTTGCATGTGATCCCTTTGTTTTGTTTGTATCTGTCATTCCCTTTCCCTCTTGCAGGGTGGTACCTTGATGTGGGAGAGAAGAAACAACAACAGAGAAAGAGAGCAAAATGCGGGGTAACTTTAAAAACGATCATATCACGACACACGGAACTTTTTTTTAATTGACTAACCCCTATCTCCTCTCTTCCATCTCTCCTTCTCATCATAGTCTCGGCAAGGTCGGACAGGGATTCAAGATCGCCATGGGCGCTTTCGACATCACCCGCCCCCTCGTCGCCGCCGGAGCTGTCGGTTTGGCCCGCCGCGCCATGGTCGAGGCAACCAAGTACGCCGTCGACCGCAAGACGATGGGTAAGCCCATCATCGAGCACCAGGCCGTCAGCTTTATGATTGCCGACATGGCCATCGGTATCGAGGCTGCTCGTCAGATGGTCTGGAAGGCTGGTTGGTTGAAGGATAACGGCCACCGCAACACCTGGGAGGCCTCCATTGCCAAGGCCCTCGCTTCCGATGTTGCCGTCAAGTCTGCCTGTGATGCCGTCCAGGTCTTTGGTGGTGCTGGATTCAACACCGAATACCCCGTCGAGAAGTTGTACAGAGATTCAAAGATCTTCCAGATCTATGAGGGTACCTCCCAGGTCCAGAGACTTATCATCGGAAAGGGTGTTGTTGACCGCGTCCTGGCCTAAAATTGTATACTGTACCTGTACATTGTTTGAAAAAAATCATTGCCAAATAGAATAAAAAAAAATGAGAGGGTCTTTATGATTCATTGTAACATAAACTACACCGCGCCTGCGCGTTCTAAAGCTAAAGGGTGTCTAAGAGGGAGATGATCATGTCTAAGTTTTCGCGATACTCCAGGTGTCGCGTTCTAGAGGGTACCCAAGAGGGAGATGATCATGTTCAAGTTCTCGCGATATTCCAAGTGTCCACTAACAATATCGGTCAGATCGACGTTCTCGATGCGCGACGCTGCCTCAACAGGCTGCAGACCTGCAACATCCAGTCCCATGGCGTGGAGGCGGTAGATGGATGCCAGCACCACATCTTTCTTGGAATACCCATTGATAAATCGATGAGAGACCACAGAAGAAGCCGCCTTCCACTTGTCGGTCATGTCAGTCTTGATAGGAGCACCCAGCAGCACCACTAATATTTTTTTTCGTAGCATTTTGTGTGACAGAGGGAAAGAGAAAGAGCAGGCAGCTTATTATTAGTAAGGCGAATTTCTATCTTGTCCAAAAGGGGATCGTGAAACAAAAAACATGGCATCGGAATGTGAGCATTAAAAAACATACCGGAATTGATGAGGCCGTGTTCTTTACGCTTGGCCAGTTCGAGAAGACACTCCCAGATCACAACAGCGCCCGTCGAGTATCCGATCAACGTGGTGGGCCGGTTGCCCTGCACGCGCTCTGTCAAGATATCCGCCAGAACATAGCCCGCCTTGCGCGCTCTATCCATAGCAACCACCCTAATTCATTATCAAGAGAGAGCACAAGACATATACATTTAGTTGGAACATTGCGGCAAGACAACATCACGAGGACACTGCAGTTCATAGTAATATCATCCCCTTACCATGGGTTGTCGATCAAGTCGCCGGCGCGCATAAGTCCAAAAGGCAAGACGAGAGCACTCGCCAATGCAGCAAAGACCGTCTGCGAAATGACCTGTGTCGAGACCATCCGGACAGCCTCTGTCGCAAGAAACACCTTGAAGGCGTTTCCGAGAGTGACCAGCTCAGCGGGCTCAAATGTCAGGTGGAAGACATCATTCCCATTCAGCGCGCTCTCTGTAGTCCCTTGCCATGCATCAATGACTTCCGATTCGTCAAACAGGTAGCCCGAGATGACAATGTCCAGCTATGTTACAAAACGGAGTTGTTTGGGCGTTAATAATTTGCACTAAAAAAGGGCGCTTTACTTTGACATGAATAGTTATCATTTCGTTGCTTACATGAAGGGAGGGGATCTGTGGCAGAGTCGGGTCCTTGACGATGGGTGTGAATGAAAGCACCTTCAAATCTGTGAGTCGTGAAGAGAACGGTTAGTGTCAACACAAACAGGCCTTTACATCCGCGCATCATATTTTTACAATATGGCAAAAAAGGTAATACCTTTTGTCCTTCGGTGCATCTTGTATCCGGCCAAGCCGCCTCCGGCCAATCCAAAGAGTGACGCCATGACTGCAATTCCGGCGGTGGTTCCCAGGACAGCCGCGCCGGATCCCAGCAATACTCCAGCTCCAACAGCCACCAAAGGTGCAGCTAAACCTCCTGTCAGTCCGATCACGGTGGCGCCTGCTGCAATCGAAAGTCCTGTAGCAACATACTTCCACGTCTTTTTCTTCTTTTCCAGCTCCTGCATCGATGTTTTAGCCTGTGTTTGCATCGCTACACCGTGTGGGTTCACGGGGACGGGCTGACTGACACTAGCTCGGTTGCCACGAAAGTTGTTGAAGAATGCGCCGAATCTGGCTCCAGCTCCTTGTCCTTGATTCTGGAATCGCTGTTGTTGCTCGAGTTCTTCCTGAAGCCGCCTTTCTTCTTCCAACTCCTCCCTCTCTGCTTCAATAAGTTCCTGCTGATGAAAGTAGAGATGCTGCGCAATCTGCTTCTCAATGTGTACAAAGGATTCGTAGGAGAGGTGGAGGTAGTTGCACATCTCGAAAATGATAGCTCTTGCACGGGCATCATACTCTAGAGGTTCTACTCGTCCCGATAACTTGCTGCTGGATGATGACGATGACGACGAAGAGGACAGAGAGGATATGGTGGTGGAGATGCTGGGTGCCCTAGGTGGTAGCTCCGGTGGTCGCTCTCCCTGATATTGATTCAACGGCTGGCGTGGCGGGAGCTGTGGAGGAGACGAGATTTCAATAGGCGGGACTAATGCTCCAGCAGTCGATTTCTCGTCATCCTTCCAAATGTCTGTGGCCTCGAATGGGTACATGTCGTCGTGCTCAGTGTATCCTGGCGGTATGTCCGTGTTGAAGCCCACGAGATCCTGGCTTAACGATGATGAGAGCGACTGTTGAGATGAGGACTGCGGGATAGGGCTAGGGAGAGGAGGGGTTGGCGTTTTCGTTCGGCTTCTGGTCGAAGGGTCGAAACCAAGACCAATGTAGAGCAGATCGTTAATGACCTCTAGTCGGATATCTATTTCAGGGGAATCTTCCTCTGCAACGGACTGTAGTTGGTCCATGACCTTCTGATGCGGCGAAGACCATGCAGAGGACTTTGGTTGTCCATATTGGTGTTGATGGTGAACGCTCCTCCTGCGGCGTGTGGGTGAGAGGGGCGGTGAAGAGACTGGCGATGAGACTGTAGAGTTCTGGCGAGGGGAGGCAGGGGATTGAGAGCGGGAGCGGGAAGGCTGACGACGATACATGGCTGGCAGGAGGGGCTCTGCCAAGACTTGTAGGTTGCAGTCCTGATACGAAAGGGTTTCCTGAAGCGACAGGAACATCTCTTGCTCGGCACGAGAGGTGATTCCAAGCTGCTTAAAGAGGGAGCGGAGGAAAGGGTGTTTCCAGGGTAAAGTTTCGACACCC
Organism: Linnemannia hyalina; assembly: GCA_019671135.1. Classification (NCBI taxonomy): domain Eukaryota; kingdom Fungi; phylum Mortierellomycota; class Mortierellomycetes; order Mortierellales; family Mortierellaceae; genus Linnemannia; species Linnemannia hyalina. Next base: position 1,349,684 of record JAHRHY010000003.1, read on the forward strand.
TGGGAGGACTCGAGGGCGCTGATAGCGCATGCGGTCAGGGTGGCGACGGAGAAAGATTGCTCTTCGGTCCAGTGTTCGGCGTAGGTTTCGATTGAAAAGACGGTTGCCTCTTCGTCCTGGGGCTCTTGTTCCTGGAAAGTGTCGTCGTTTAGGTAGTGGGGTGGCATGGGGGAACCGTTCAACGGTGATGAGGGTGCGGAGTTCATGTGAGGTGAATGAGAATGACGTGCAAGTGTCGGTGTTAGGAGTGAAAAAAAGGAGAGTGATAGGGAGGAGAAAGTGGAGAAGGAAGGAGAAGAAAGGAGAAGAAAGGAAAGGAAAAGAAAGAAGGAAAAATGGAAATACCAGGACAACAGCCTAGGCACACATGAATTGGCACGGACTTGTTGTCTCTCCTATTTTTGCATGAGCGAAGCAATAGGCAACAAAAATACATACATCATCGACACTGGACTGTACTAAGACTGGGCTAGTTCGTGTCCAGGTGGATTCTGGCTGTGGTCATTGACAAACAGTGGTACGATCAATACAGAGTAGAGACCCTCTTTAGTCTCAGAACCGTAGATGCTATGCTATGCTATGCTGGTGGATCGGGGCGTCGGGGGCGTCAGGGGCGTCATCCAAGCCAAGCCTGGACAAGGTACGACCACCTTATCCTATCATCACCAAGTCACGTGCAGAATGCCTGCCCTTTCGCTCCTTCAATTGGCCTGGCCTTGGTGCTCCTGTTCACCATCACACCTCTTCCAGGCCATCTCGCCACCAACAGAAATACATCTACACCCCCTCGACAAAGGAACATGGACGTCTTCAGCAAGCCAAAGTTCTTTGCCAACAACGCCAAGGGTACTTTCTCGCGCACACGCACAGGGACAGGACGCAACGCCCTTTCTATTGTCTAGATTCCATCAGCATCCATACCCCTGGAACCCGACATGGCTAACACTCGTTGAAACACTTCTCATTCAAAATAGGCGAGAATGCAGAGCTGGTTGTAGAGCTGAACAGTGAATACCGCGACCGCCGCAAGGATGCAGTCAAGCGTGTTATTGCCAACATGACTGTCGGCAAGGACGTCAGTGGACTCTTCCCTCAGGTCGTCAAGAATATGCAGACGGAGGATTTGGAGATGGTAAGGACGTCCTTTGTTCTTCTTCAGTTGAACTCGATCAGGATTGTCCACACATCGATCTGTCAACACCAGCTAACCACACTTATCTTGGTTATAGAAAAAACTTGTGTACCTCTACTTGATGAACTATGCAAAGTCCAACCCAGATCTTGTCATCTTGGCCGTTAACACATTCGTGAAGGTAAAAGCCTGATTAGTCTCACCTTGTTTCATTGTTGTATACATCCGACCGCAATTCCAATTCAAAGTATCTCACAACAGTCTCTCTCTTATATGCGAAATACTGACACTTCGTTCATTAGGATACGGATCACGTCAACCCTTTGATCCGCGCATTGGCGATCCGCACAATGGGATGTATCCGCGTGGACAAGATTCTGGATCATTTGTGTGAGCCATTGAGAAAGTGCCTTCAGGACGATAACCCATACGTGCGCAAGACCGCCGCTCTGTGTGTCGCCAAGTTGTGGGATCTGGATCAGGAACGCGCTATCGACAATGGATTCATCAACACCCTTCAGGATCTGATCTCGGACTCGACCCCCATGGTTGTTGCTAACGCGGTGATCGCGTTGGCAGAGATGCAGGAGTCGTCTGTCAACAAGGACGTGTTTGTGGTCAATGTGGCCGTCATGAACAAGATGTTGGCTGCCTTGAACGAGTGCAACGAGTGGGGTCAGATCGCCATTTTGACATCGCTTGCAGAGTACCGACCACTGGATTCCAAGGAGGCTGAAAGCGTCTGTGAGAGGGTTGTTCCTCGTCTGCAGCACGCCAACGGATCTGTCGTCCTGTCCGCTATCCGCGTCCTTATGATCTTTTTGAGATACATCCGCAACGATGAATTCACCAAGGGACTGATTAAGAAGATGTCGCCACCACTTGGTAAGTCAGTGGAGAAGATGCGCTTGTTTTCTACAGGATCGAAGAACTACCAATGTGAACGCTCTTGACTAATAACGAATGGCATTTCATTTTTCAAATCAATGTAGTTTCATTGTTGGCCTCAGCTCCAGAGGTCCAGTATGTGTCTCTCAGGAACATCAACTTGATCTTGCAAAAGCGCCCCGATATTCTTCAGAACGACGTCCGCGTCTTTTTCTGCAAGTACAACGACCCTCCATATGTCAAACGGGAAAAGCTGGAGATCATCATCCGTCTCTGCAACGACAAGAACGTCGACCAGATTCTTTCTGAGCTTAAAGAGTATGTTGCACATGTGAGACGATTTTATTTTCATTAGATGAGCTATATAATACGCCAGGACGTAGCTAACTGAATTGCGTTGCTTTAATGATATTAGGTATGCTTCGGAGGTTGATGTCGAATTCGTCCGCAAGGCTATCCGGGCAATTGGAAGATGTGCCATTATCATTGACGAGGCGTCAGAGAGATGTATCAACGTTCTTTTGGACCTCATCAACACCAAGGTCAACTATGTTGTCCAGGAGGCTATTATCGTCATCAAGGTACTCCTCTTTATACTACTAGCGAAAGCAACTAATGCGTCGATTCGAAAGCGAATACTAATGCTACTGAAACCATTCGTGAAATGAATAGGACATTTTCCGCAAGTACCCACAACGCTACGAAGCAATCATCCCCACCCTCTGCCAAAATCTAGACTCGCTGGATGAGCCAGAGGCCAAGGGATCATTGATCTGGATCGTCGGAGAGTACGCCGAGAGGATCGAGAACGCCGACGAATTGATCGAGAACTTTTTGGAGACTTTCCTGGAAGAGAACTCCCAGGTCCAACTGCAGCTGCTGACTGCCACAGTCAAGTTGTTCTTGAAGAAGCCATCACAGTCGCAGGAGATTGTCCACAGAGTCCTCCAGACTGCTACACAGGAGATCGACAATCCAGATACCAGAGATCGCGCATACGTTTACTGGAGACTGTTGTCGACGGACCCCCAGGCAGCAAAGGCGGTCGTTTTGTCAGAGAAGCCACCCATCTCTGTCGACTCGAGTGCCGACAAGCTTTCGCCTGCTCTGATGGATGAGCTTATCAACAACATTTCGACTCTGGCTTCTGTCTACCATAAGCCTGCAAGCGCATTCATGGGCAACAAAGCCTTCAGCGCTGATGCCGTGCGCAAGGCTGCCGTCGCAGAGTAAGTGAAACGCTCTCATGACAGCTGTGGAATTACTGTCATCGCAGCAGGAATCGCTTTGGACCTTTGACTCACCATATCGTACTGTATGTTTTCACTTTGATAGCGCAAGGGACGAGGAGCAGATCATGGGCGAGGACACTGTCACATCGCCTACAGCACCAGCAGCAAACGCACCCAAGAACGTCATGGCCGACCTTTTGGATCTGGACTTTGGATCCTCCGAGTCCGTCGCTACCCCTGTCATGTCGCCACCCACAAGCAACAAGAGTGGACCAAATTACAGTGCCGATCTGTTTGATATGTCGTCGGATATGTCATCAGGAGGCGGAAGCGGCGTGTTCGGTGGCATGGGCGGCATGGGTAGTATGAGTGATATGGGAGGATTGAACAGTGGGTTCCAGCAGAACCAGAGCCAGAACACAGCAACGTCGCCTACCGCTTCGAGAAACGACGCGTTTGGCGACTTGGCTGGCTTAGGAGGCTTTGGACAGCCAGTACTAGCGGTATCACAGCCAAAGCCGACCAGCAGCACGCAATCATCCACAGTGAATGACCTGCTCGACTTGTTTTAATGTCGCGGAGAAGGTAGCCATAGAAAAATAAAGATAATATAATTTTGTTTACACCTCTCCTTTCCCCTTTTTCTTTCGGCCATGATCATGGTTTTTTGCCTATTGACAAATCAATAGCCCCTTTGATTAGGCCAAGGAAGAGCTTTCAGCGAGAAATGGAATGCAAGAAAGGTGGTTGTTTCTCACTCCCCCCCCCCTTTTTTCGCGCAAGTCCATCTGCCCTTTCATAAGTGTCTGGCAGAACTATTCACCTTTTTTCGTTTCGTTTTCCAACTCTTGCAGCATCTCCCCTCTTCGTTTTCCTATCTTTCCTCATCCCCTTCTCTTCCGCCTAACGCCCGCTGACGAAGAACACTCACGCACAGATTTTTCTTATTTCCAACACCTTGACACCATACTCGAACACCGGCAAAACCCCCCCCCCAGAAAAAAATATGACACGACCGAACAGCACAATGTCAGCATCGGCAAGGCGGATCCTCCTTCTCGGAGCGACTGTGATATTAATCGGCTCCAGCTCGTCTTCTAGCTTTCTCTATCGGTCTAATACCGGGAGCGTCGCGTATGCCCAGGGTGTTATTGTCCAACAAGCACCCAGTTCAGGTACGACATAAAGACAAGGGCGATGGGTAATGCGAGCAAAAGAAAGTACGACATCTGTATCTTTGTCTTTGCTTACCATGATACCTATGATATTTTATTTGTTCGAGAATAGACCTAGCAAGCGAACCGGCAGCGCAGGCAGCAATCAATATCGGACACGGCAACATAGGACGCCAAGGGGAGGATGGAGAGGTAGTGTCGGCAGAGGTCAAGACTGAACGACGACCTTTGATCGCGGTCCCGATCATAGTCCAGGTCGGTCCGCAGGGGAAGATTGTAGGATCGGCGGCAGCGAGTGAAGGGGTTCGATTTGAGCTTGATCATCAAGTTCCTCCACCGCCATTTGAGCAAGAGGGCACAGGGAGCAGCAGCGGCAGCAATAAAGTTCGACGTGCGGATCCGATGGCTGACCAGCCAGTGGCGCCAGCAGAGGCGGTAGCGGCGGAGATTCCGACTTTGGTACCGGAAGAGGCTAATGCTTTGAAGAATGGCGCCGAGCTCCCAGTAGCGGCTGCACCTCCAACCCAAGACGAGGCAAAATTGGCAGAACCAGCAAATGTAGTTTCATCAGACTCGAAACTAAAGGCGGAGACGAACCCAGCCACGACCTTAGAAACGACTCCAAGCACACAACCAATCGCCCAGACAGAGGTTCACGCCGAACCAAACCAAGAGAACAAGGAGGCAGCACAGGCAGCGTTCAAGGAACCGGAGCTACAAACAAATCAACCAGAGAAGATCACGAGAGAATCCCCTATCAGTGCGCCTGCTGCAGACGCATCCGAGAAAGCCGACCAACAACTATCCACCCCATCGGCACCAGTGATCGATTTCACACTCCTGGACATGGACCCCAATATCCACGCGATCCTGGATGCTAGCGCCGAAGAATTTGGATCCCCACAGAATTCTCCCCCCACGTACGCCGCTGTTATTAGCCTCAAGGACACGGAAGCGAATGGACCAGCTAAGGCTAAGGTTGATGCTGAGGAGCAAAAGAAGAAGGAAGAAGCCACTGCCACCGCCGCACAAGCAGCAACAGAGTCGGAGGTTGTTGACGGGAAGGCCAAGGTCCTCTTCGAACAATACCGAGCCAAGGTCGAGGCCGAGTTAGAGTCGTACAAGTCCAAGGTGTCGCCGAGCGACGGCGAGGATGTGTCTGAGATCGGAGACTTGTCGTCTCCCGGGGAATCGATCGTTCCGCCGCCTGCAGTGGATTCCACGCTCGTGCAACCACTATCACCTGTGACGGCCGATAAGAGTCAAGAGAAGGAGAGAGTGGAGGAGAAGGTGATTGTGTCGACGGAAGGAAAGCTGGTCAAGGTGAACAAGCTGAACAAGAACCACGATGACTTTGAAGGGTCGCAGGAGACCAACTCGGGTGACGATGTCGACTCCCGACCTCAGGTTTTGATGCATCATCACCACCTCCATGTCAGCGGAGGGTCTCGCAAGCAACAGCAGATGCAGCAGCAACAGCAGCAAAAGCAGGAATATAGCGATAGCAACAACAACGTCATTGTTGCAAACGACGATGGTCCACTAGTGTTTGGCTCTCCCGTCCTGGAAACCACCCCAGCCATCCACCAAGTGCTGAGCCAAATCGATAACGACGACGGCGACGACGATGAAGATGAGGACGACATTGACGTCGAAACGGTAACCCACCCACCTCCCCCTTCCTTCCCACCAACGGCCGTCCCTCCAGAGGAACTCCGTAACCGAGGCTTGGTCCCATCAGTCAAGGGCGGCTACCACTGCACCCCTCAGCTCTGTGTCAACGTCTCTCTCACGGACGACGGCCAATTTGCAACATTCCACATTGAGCGATCGATGGACGAAACAGGATGGATCTCCCTCGGAATCGGATACGCCATGACCACGGCCGATCTTCTTATCATGTGGCCCAACAAGGACCCGGCAAGCGGCGGCGGTCCTCGCGGTGCAACCCTATCGCGTCGAATAAGTCACGCCTATGTCGAGCCCCAACTGGTCAGCCGTGAAGAGTCCGAGATCAAGGCCTCGGGCAAGGGCGAAAGCCTCTACCCCGAGAATGAATACATCCTCCACAACCCTTATAAGAGCCACAACAGTGGAGATGTCGCCACCGCCATGATAGCAGCAACCCAGGTCTTCCCTGCAGAAGGCAATAGATTCATTGTCCAGTTCACCCGCCCCGTCCGGACCCAGAACCGCGCCTACAAGTTGACCCCAGGCAAGGAACAAGACTTTTGTTGGGCCTACTCTCCCAACCCAATCTCTGCCGATTCAATCGCGGACCCGGGGGCGCATATCACACAGCACATGTCAGTGGGATCGTTTGCGATGGATGTCGGTGCAAACCAACCGCAGCTGAAGGATGCAATCTTGAAGCAGCAGGAGATGGATGCGAAGGAGGCTGTGATTGAGAAGGAGCGCAAGAAGTGGGCGTTGGAGGAGAGTAACAGGAGACTGAAGGAGGATGAGAGGGAGAGAACCAAGGACGAGAAGCACAGGGTTTCGGCAAAGCATAAGGCTGGTAGTGGTAGTGGTTCGAAGACAAAGACGTCGGATGCGTCGTCGCGGTCTTGGTTGCGGGTTGTTGGTTACGGTGGAGGATCGTCGTCGTCGGTGATTGCTCTGCAGGGGTTCTCATGTCTGGTCGCCTTGGCATTTATGTGGTTTTTTCGTTAGGAACTGGAAAAATACTCAAAGTACCAGCCATCAAATGTTGGTGAACGAAGTTGATGATGAAGGAGAAGTCGATGGCAGCAGTGATGCCCTTGAACTCCAGAACCGTTAGGCCAAATTTCGTACATAAATTCTTTTTGCTTCATTATCGAAATAAGCGCCAGGCGCCGCAAACACATGGGCCATTTGAACCCTTGTCATGGTCAAAGCAGACACATGTGCCCGAAGAGTTCAAGATAAAATTCGAGCACGTTGGCGTCCTGTCCTCGTTGGCCACTAAACACCCCTCTGTGAGTCCGATCACCTCGTGTACAGCACGTCCATCAACTTCATGGCACGAAGAAGTAAAAGCCATTTACTGTCTAAAGTGGTGGGAAAGAGGCTAATAGGTTGCCAGGATGGACAAATTGGGGGACAAACAATTGTTCCCTGGGAAGGAGGGCAGTGCCATTGTATTTCGAGCCTGGCACAAAATGCCACGAAAAAAAAGCCGCCCTGCCCTGCCCTGTTCAGCAACCATGTTTTATTTTTGAGTTCAGACCCCACGAGAGGGAAGAAAAATCTCAGCCAGGCAGAGGTGCGTCCGTCGGGTTTCATTCGCACTTTTGACCCTTTCAGGAGCGAGGCCGAGAAAATGCTTTCGGAGATGAGGCCAGAGACCGATGAAGAAGAAGCCTGATACAAGATAAGGATTGCTACCGTGGGCTTCTTGACCCTTGTCTTCCAAGGAAAAATAGTCAAAAACAAATAAATATAAAGATACTCCAAGTCCCCAGCCTTTTTTTGTCGATGCAGCACCAGCCAACGACATACTGGGCCGGTGTGCCCTTCATTTGTTTTTTGTGTTCATGGAGAAACTCTAGGAGAAATTGTGCATGGGATCTGCACAAGGCCCGAGTCCTTTTGCCGCGTCAATGCCCTCTCGATTTAGTTGTTTTGTGCCCCATCATTTTTTTGATACCTCGCAAAGTTGTGTCTAGGTGGATTGCAGCTTTAAGACAAAGCGGTGAGATGTTGTTGGATATGAAAGGGAGGGAATACACGGAGCCTTTGGGTGTGAAAACTTGATGGCGGAAGAGGATCCAGAATGATTTGAGTGAGCCTCAGGGACATGAATGAGAGTCGCTCCCCACACGAGTGGGTCTCAGTCAGTCGTCCGACAAGATGTATGTAAGACCTCCCTGCAACGGTCAGTCCGTCGGTCAGGTTCAGGTCAGTTTCTTGAACTATGGGGCAGGACAGGACAAGAAGAAAAAGTCACACATCAACACCTCCACCCACTTTCGGCAAAGTACAAAAGAAGACCGAAGCCTTCTCATTCCTTTCCTTTCTTCTCCTCATTCCTCATTCCTCATTCCCTCATTCCTCCCCCTACTTCGGCCATGGCTTCCCTTCTCAAGGAACTGGGTACAAAGTACCTCAACCTCAACTTTGACGACGCCCGCCACATCTTCCACAACACCGAGCACTGGGCCATCGCCCCAAAGCCCGAGGGAATCCTCTACCCCGAGTACTTTGATGTTCTCGTCAATTGGCGCACCCCCGTCACCGTCGCCGCCCTTTATGTCCTTATGGTCCTCCTCCTCAACCCCAAACAGGGCAAAGTCTCCCGTGTCGTCGCTGCCGACAGCGCCGCCAAGGGTGACAAGAAGAAGCAGCAGGAGCTTTCTTCGTCAAGCTCGGCTATGACCGCCCTTGTCTTTGTCCATAACGCTATTCTCTGTGTCTACTCCGCCTGGACCTTTTATGGCATGTTCTTTGCCTGGAAGAAGGCTTTCGCTACTCACACCTTCATGGAAGCCGTAAGTGTAACTTTGTTGGGGAATGAACTGCACAATGGTTCATTTTATTTTCGTTCTAGATCGTATCCATTGAAATGAAAAAAAAAAAAGTGCCTCCGCGCCTCTTTCATTTGTTTTTTTTGGTTACTTCCCCAACGGAATTTTCTTGAGTCGTAATGTTCTAACCTCACCCCGATCCATTTTTTTTCCACGTTGTAGGTCTGCGATTCTGACAACACATTCTGGGACAGCCTCGGCTACTACTCGTACTACTTTTACCTCTCCAAGTATTGTAAGTCAAACCAGCAAGGAAGAAAGGAACCAAAAAACCAGCTCAGGATACTCGGCTGACCGGCTTGCTGTTGAAACGTTGGGGGATACAGAAATGAACGACGAACTTCTCTCGGGAACTAAAATGATGCAAAAGTATGAACGGTCTCTAAACATATTTCGTCTTGTCCCCTCCTCGCAATAGACGAGATCATTGATACCATCATCATCTTGTTGAAGGGTCGTCGCTCTTCCCTTCTCCAGACCTACCACCATGCCGGAGCCATCTTCACCATGTACATGGTAAGTAAATCAAGAGATAACAGTAATCCAAATCGCAGCATCCTAAGCAGTTTTTGCGTAAAGACGTGGGAAACACAATGCATGAACACAAACCACAGAAGAACTTTGCCCTTTGCCGTACACCCCCCCCTCCCCCAAAGAAAACTTTCCCACAATCTAACTCGGTTTTCGACTTTTCCATTGATAAAAAATAGGGTTTTAACTACCGCGCCCACCCCATCTGGATCTTCACGACCTTCAACTCGTTCATCCACACCATGATGTACGCTTACTACGCCGCCACTTCCGTCGGTTTGAAGCCTCCCGGCAAGAAGTACCTCACCTCCATGCAGATCACCCAGTTCTGGACCGGAACTGCTCTGGCCTTCTGGTACGAGGTTGGCTCCCCCAAGGGTTGCTTCGCCAACCCCGGATCGCGTTTCGCCATCTGGACCGTCTTGTCCTATGTCTTCCCCTTGATCTACCTCTTTACGTCTTTTGCCAGTAAGATGTACGGAAACCGTATCAAGGCTGCTGCTGCCGCCAAGGCCGCTTCCCAGCAGAAGAAGGAGTTGTAAAAATAACTCGAATCAAGACCATTTCGACCCCCCTCTCCCTCCCCCAACTCCTTTCCCCTTCCACCACCACCGACATTTAGCATTTTTCTCCCCTCAGCATAATAAAAATATGTAAAAACATAATGCGACCAAACGACAATGTATCGATATATGAAAAAAGTTCGCTTTCGCGATTCGAAGTCATTCGACCTTGTTGGGTCACACTACCGCTATCGTTGCCGATTGGCTTGGGCCAACTCGGACCATTGAACAATTGGACGTCAATTGGTCATGTGTCCGTCCAATGGGTCAACAACAATAAAGGTGGCTGTGGGGGACACAGAGAACGATAGATAGCGATGGAGGAGTCTTAAATGGCCTCATGTATAGAACGAATGGTCGAAGAGAAGTTTGGAGATGCAGAGAAATGTTTAATGGTGGAACATGTGATGTATAAAAAAGAAAAAGTGAAAAGGCGCTACAAAACAAATAATACAAGGAAGGTTGGATGTGATGAGAGGGATAGGGACAGAGGATTAGCAAATAAAGACAGGTGAATGGTTGTATTTAGTTGTAGGTGATAGCCTCATCCTATGAAAACGTGAATCGAAGGTGAGAAGGTAACGAGGTGGTGGGTCAGTTAACAGATCGAGAACAAAAGGTACATTAGAATGACGGAGAGCTTCGAATAAAATGGACATACCATCTCCTTGACCTTGGCAAAGCACTCATCGTAGAGCTCCTTGTACTCCTTGGCACCTTCCATGTCCTTCTTCTTTCCGCCCAAGACGACCATGACGCAAGAGGTGGGACGCTTGGTCGATCCTGCAGTGCCGAGGTCCTCCTTGGAGGGCAAGAAGACATAGGGGACATCGTTCTCCTCGCAGAGGACGGGGACGTGGGTGATGACATCGATGGGTGAAATATCGCCAGCAATCAAGACAAGACCCTTCTCGCCCTTGCGGAGTCCCTTGACGACCTCCTTGACACCACGCTTCACATGCTTGGCCTTGGCAGCTGTTGGTCAGTAATGAAATGTAGACAGAGAGATACGTCGAGGTGAAGTTGGTGACAGAGAGTGTGTTTCCAATGATAATTGAGGATAGTGGTTGTCGGGTTGAAAGGAAGAGGAGGACAGAAGAAGTATGAATGACAGTGGTTAGTATAAGTTGCTTCAATTGGTATCACTATTTGGGTTTTAGTGTGTGTGTGCCAGTTGTTTGCTGTGTTTGTTGTTATTGCGGATCTCTTTTTTCTTCATGCACAAGAGTTGATTGCCCGTTGGCTTGTGTTGATCGCATTTCCAGTTTTCCTAATGTGCGTCGACTTAATCACCCAAACAGGTCGTCGTTGTGTGTGCGCAAGTAGCCGGGCGGATTCCTTACCCTTCTTGACGGTCTTCAAGAGCTTCTTGGTCAACTTGTCGGCAGCCATGGGAGCAGCGATGGGCGAGACATCGACAATACGGACAGGAGCATCGACCTCCATATCAGAGTCGTGCTCAACCTTCTTCTCGACCTTCTCGGCCTTCTTCTCCTTCTTTTCCTTGCGTTCCTTGGCCATGGTTATAGATATGAAGAGTGTGGTGGTGGGGAAAAGGGAGAAAAGGAAAAAGGGTGGTGTGATGGAGGAGGAGGTAGGTGTGAGAGTGAGAGAATGCAAAAGGCAGGCTTGCTGTGAGAGTAGTACCAACACTTCATAGGACTGGACTTTTTTTTTTTTTTTTTTTCTCATTGTTTTCACGACTCATAAGCCACTGTGTGTGACTGCCGAACGCGGTTGCGATTGTTGGTTTGATCAGTTTGTCGTAGTTCGCGACCCAGTTTACGCATCGAAAGCTATTACGATCAAGAGTCCGCCGGGCTCTTCAAATGCACTGTAAAGAAATATTGGGCATTTTAATAGTCAAAAGAAAGAATAGAGAATGAGAGAATGCTGGAGGTTTTTTGTCGTCTACATGCCAGCACCAGCGCTAGCGCCAACACCGTCATCCTGGGCCATGTTGGACATTGGCTGGTACCATCCAGTGATACCATTCGTCAAGCCCAACTTGATCCGCTTCTCCCTCTCAAATTCACACCATTTCTTCATCACAATCTTACTCGAGTCAAACTCTCCTTCCTTGCCACCATGGACATCGTCTTTGGGGTCCCCTTCTCCCTGGACCTTACGCGTCTCACCCCACGTGAAATCGTCAAAGTGCCAGAACGCGTACGCGGGCAGGACAAAGTTCCAGATGGGCAGCGAGAGCAAGTACATGCCCATCCATCCAACGTACACAATTTTGCGGGAGGTCATCAAGATCAGGATGGCGGGGAGACCCAGAATGGCGGCTAGAAGCAACAGAGGTATGATCGGGACTGGGGTCATGATAAACGAGATAGCGATCAAGTAGAGCGTGAACGTGATGGCAGCGGGCAAGACGACTGTTCCGACCAACTCCATGAAGATGACAAACTGCATCGAGAAGCAGAAGGTGCCGCAGAGATCGCGAATCAGAACCAGTTCCATCAGGTTGTGGATAGTTGAGTTGATCCAGCGACGGCGTTGGGAGAGCAGGATTCTGAATTCGTTGGGGACCTGGGTCTTGCAGACAGCCTGGGGCACAAACATCATTTTGCGCTTGGGGAAGGTTCGGAGCATCAGAGTGGTCAGGTAGCGATCCTCACCGAGGAGGAGCAGGTTTTTCTTGTGGAGTGTATCGACGACATTCTCGGAGTAGTGCTCGACAATGTCAGGGTTGGCCAGGACGGGAACCCAGTAGCGGTTTGGACCCTTGGGGGCTTTGATACGGTACATGCAAAAGCAGCCGGGCAGACAAGTCACACCACCAAAAATGGACTCGAAGGCCTTGGACAAGTGATGAGAGATGTAGTACTCGAAAACTATTATAGCAAAACAGAGAGACGGAGCAAGGTTAGTAGTGAGTCTTCATCTCATTACATAGCTCGCGAGGACAAAAAATGTAAGTAGTTTTACCTTGGATCATGGTCACCCAAGACTCTTTCTTGTTGGCAATCTTGGTCTCGCCGCAAAGACCCATGACAGTGGGATCCTGAGCCATGCAAGCAACCATGCGGGTGAGCGAATCGGGGTAGACCTTGGTATCGGCATCAACCATGAGAACCAACTCGTAAAAGTCGGGAGTCACCTTGGTCACGTTCCAGAAGGCATTGAAGAACTCGTACTCGAGAGGGGTCATACGCTCGTCAAACATCACCTTCTGCAAGAACGACATGAGAATGATCTGGGAGTCGCGCTTTCCACGGTTTCCTGGCTTCTTCTCGCGAGCCTCAGCAGGAGTTCCGCACTTGACGATCGTAATCACGGGTACTTTCTGACGGTCCTCCATCGGCAACTCGCAATCATCGGCGTAGCGGTAGTATCCAGCGTAAATCTTGGCCATGTTGTGGCGTTTGGATCCGTCAGCGATGGCAACGTAAGATTGCGCCTCAACCTCTTCGCGGGGGACAACAAAGTCGGTCATCATGTCCAAGCAGATTTCGGGGGTGGTCTTGTCCTCGTTCTCACCGCGGATGATACCGTCGGCAATGATCAGTAGCAGCTTGTGGGTTGCAGGATAGCTGGTGTTGGCGAGCGAGTCGCAGGTGGCACGGAGTCCGTCAACACCCTCAGAGTAGCATGTGACAAGCATTAACGTGTGTAAGAGAGGGCACTGGTGCTCGCCTTTTATCTTGGAGATGGAGGCGTTGATACCGGCGCGGCTGAGGCGAGAAGCGTTGGTTCCTGTGATAGTCATTGAGTCAGCACGCTTTTGACCAGGACGAGGCATGGATGAGCCAACAAGGGAGGCACTCGATGAACCACCAGCACGAGGGCTAGGAGGTGAACTGCCCCAGCGACGAGTTGGAGGGGGGAGACCGAGAGGGAAAGGGATCTCGGTGGCGGCCGAGACATGGGATCCGTTGGGAGTAGCAGCACCAGACTCGAAGTTGAAGCGAGAACCCTCCATGACATTGGCGCGAATGCGCTCCGCACGACTATTACCATTGCAGATTAAGAGGTACCGGTTAGCGCTAATCCACATAATGACCGTCAGATCCGCAAACAAAATGGATGAATTGCTTACCGGTTAGTCTCAGAGTTGGGACTGTCGACGTAGGGCGATGTGTTGTCGTCGACCCAGGCCTCAATGATCTCCTGACGCTTCAACTTCTCAGCAAAGGTCTTCTCGTCAAAGGAACCCAACCTCCAGCTCAGTACCCAGCCAAAGATGACGGCCAAGAAAAATCTCAACAGGACGACGCTCAGGATGACAATCAGGGAGACATAGAGCACAATATCGGCAACGACACACCCAAGTGACATTTGGTCAATCACGCCGACCTTGACAATCTCGACCAAGCACTGGGTGATCTTTGTGCGCTCCTTAGTGAAGGACATGCTCAGACTGATATCCTGGCCAGCAAAAGTGCCGTTGAGGAAGGGAGCCAATCCAGGGGGGACAATAATGTTGTCGTCCAGCCAGTTCAGACGGTTCAGATCGAGGACATTTCCGTTGTAAACGGCATAGTTGGTGCCTGGTTCCTTGAGGTCCTCCCAACTAAAGTACACCTCACCCATGAACCGAAGCTGCTTGATAACCTGACGAGCCTTGATCGAGGTGGGCCCGACGTGGCATCCCTGCTTGTCCATACCCGGCATGGGCTTGGTATCCGATCGGATGCTGGTGACAACGCAAGGGAAGTAGTTCCAGACATTGCCGTTCTGGTCGTGCTGCTTGCCGCTCAGGACGCCCTTACAGGCGCGGTTGATGTTCTGGAACATAAAGCTCATATCCTTGCCACCAGCATCAGGGAAAGGCTTTGCGAGCAAGTTGCTTGTAGATTGAGCAATGCCAGGGACAACTGGATGGCTAAAGTCCTTGAGAAGATAGGTACGGCCCATGAGGACAGCAGACTGGGTATCGACGTGACCGTGACGGATGCGGTTTGGTCCCTTTCCACAGAGGACGACGTTGAAACCAAAGGTCAAGAAACCAACAGTAAAACATAGCATAAAGATAATGCTCACCAACGCAACCTTCTCGCGCCATGCTTGTTGAATCTCCTTTGTGCTTTTGCCTATTTGACAATAAAAAGTATAGAGTGGTTTAGTTTGCGTATGGTAATGCTATTGTTCTCGCTCAAGTTGAAAAGGAGATCCAATACAATACTTACCCATGAAGGCTAAGAGAGGCGAAGGGAAGCAGCACGTCACCATCCTTGAAAAGATACCCCAGCAGGAGGGGAACTTGGACTCTTCCTCCTTGTCCTCCTTGGGATGCTTTTTGGATTTCTGACGCTTGAGCATCCTCTCAGCCTTGCCCTGATCCAAATCCCGCTGCTGAAGTTGATCAGGTCGTCGATTCCGCAAGGACTGGCCATCGTGGTTGTCGTCATAGTGCTTCTCGTCATAGTGCTTCTCGTCATATACTCCCTGTCCGCGATGAACTGAGCTGTTGTTGCTGTGACTGTGGCCTCCAGGTGGGTTGTTAGACGGGTTGCTTTGATGGCCGTAGATGGAGCTGTTGTTGCTGTGACTGTGGCCTCCAGGCGGATTGTTAGACGGGTTGCTTTGATGGCCGTAGATGGAGCTGTTATTGCTGTGACTGTGGCCTCCAGGTGGGTTGTTGGACGGGTTGCTTTGATGGCCGTAGATGGACTCTCCAGGAGGGTGGTAGCCATGTCCGTGTGAGTTGCGG
The DNA here is from genome assembly GCA_019671135.1 of Linnemannia hyalina. Classification (NCBI taxonomy): domain Eukaryota; kingdom Fungi; phylum Mortierellomycota; class Mortierellomycetes; order Mortierellales; family Mortierellaceae; genus Linnemannia; species Linnemannia hyalina. Next base: position 1,365,375 of record JAHRHY010000003.1, read on the forward strand.
TGGCTCTGGCCATATCCATACTGGTGATTATTGGCGCCTCTGTTAATAGCTGGAGACGTGTGAGTAATAATGGAGAGCCCGCCACCATGGCGATGACTGTGAGAGTAGTGTGAGGGCTCAGGTTGATTTGGGTGGCCACCGTTTTGAGGAAGCGGAACGCCTAGTTGCCTGGAAAGCTCAAAGAACAAGTCATCGCTGTTGCCGTTCTCCAAGTCGTACTCCCTTTCTTTCATCTTTGTTTTTTGGTCCAGTGGTTGTATAGAGTGAGATAAGGAGAGAATGTACCGTGTCAGATCGTCGTTACATGTTTGTTTTGGTCAATAGACGCGCAGATTTTGGTTATAGTTGATTACAAGTGTTTGTCGCGAAATAGACAACGGTGCATAAAGGAAAAAGTGGCGAAGGTCAATGGTGGTCAGGATGATGGGTTGAAATGGTGGCCTTACCGTGGATTATAAGGTGACCAAGTTCGGAGAGAAAACAGACAAAAAAGGGGAGGGGGGTGATCCAGGTATCAAAAGGAGGAGAGGATGGAAGTAGAGGAAAGGAAAGGAAAGGAATGGAAAAGAGTGATTGAAAGAAAAGAGTAGGCGGGAGGCGATGGCGAGAGGCGAGAGGGAAGAGAGAGTGAGAAAAGAGAACAAGAGAAGGAAGGAAGGGGAAGAATAGGGAGAAGAAAAAAGGTGTCCGTTGATCGGCCGGAATGGACGGTGTGATGCTCTTACGACAATATCTAATCGGACCAAGGTCGGCTTCAGAGAAGAGTACTGTCCTGCACCAGTGTCAGTCAGAGGGAGGCAATCAAGGAACGATACGCTTGAACAAACAAAAAACAATGATATCAAGTCAAAGGCGACAAAGAAACGCATGGACAATTAATAGCGCGAGAGGGGAGGAACAATCGACTGCATTTTGCCCACTACGCTAGTTCATGCACAAAACCACGTATTCCAATCCCTACGCGGTTCGTTTTTCTTTGTGCATAGAACTGAACAATGGAATGGGTCACTTTCATGATAATTCTCACGTGATCTAGTTTGAGTCGAGTTTTTTTTAATACTTCGTTACGGGCTCAAGCCATCAAGATATCCTCGTCAGGGCGGTGAGGAGGGTGCACAAAGGACCGAGCAAGATTCCTGGTCAGAGACAGCCGCAAAACGTCCAGCTGAGCCTCCTCTACCGTTGATGTGGAACCAGAGCTTGATTGTGGTAACAGCTGAAGATATTCCGATTTGTACTGGGACCCGACAAGCTCCTCAAGGGACTGCATCAGGACAAACGTGTCACTCGAGTCAAAGATCACCTGCTGCTTGTTTTCCAGAAGAGGGAGGGCATCCAGAAGCAAAACAATCCAGTATTTCTTCGGCGCCGTTCCATTTGAGAGCAGCTTGACCAACGTTTCTCCAGCTTTGGCAAGCTTGCAATTCTATGACAGCGAACAGACAACAAAAGCTCTTGTGAGTATGGAGCCTGCTTGCAATGGTCTCAGGATATCTGACCTACATTCGGATGGTTACCTTGTAGTCACGGTGGAACCCGGCGTAAGATCTCAGGAATTGAACATGGGTACTGGTTGTGTCCAAGGCTTCAATCGACGCAAGTGTATCGTCTAGATCAAATTGTCCATGTTCAAGGTAGCCGAGAACAAGGTTGTCGACTACTTTTGCCACTCGATCGAGATCTTTTGAGACGATAAAGTGTTGAATAGCCTGTGCATATTCTCCTCGCTTCTCCTCTTCCACAGCCATAACCTACACAGAAAAGAAAGGACACAGGAGAGTTAGCGAGCAGCCGGCGGACAGTCATTGCAAAGACCAAAGCAAAAGTTAAACTATGCTCTTACCCTGTTGATGGATCGCAGCGAGTCTTTAAGGTCATTCTCCTCACAGAACTTGAGAACTTTATGAGCCTTTTCTGACGAGTTCAAAGGAACATGGCAGATCCACTGCATGTAGTCAATAATATATGAAAGATGGAGAGCGCAGACGAGTATGTTAGTATCAACTCATGTAATACTTGACGCGTCTCAAAATGTGGTATAGCTTCGATGAGATGTTACCTCTGAGAGCGTCGAACGACCCGTGTGGCCACACCTGATCAAATATCCTGCAACAATCTCCCAAAGAGAGAGATTTGACATGAGACTTTGAGCATAGCTGATGACGAAGAAGTCGTGAATGTTAGAGTCCCAGCCCTGAGTGGCGATATCCTGTAGATCAATCGCACTCATGTCGAGATAGCCATACTGTTGCAGCACAGTCGACAAATGAGCAACAAGCCAGGGGTGAAATTCTCCACAAAGGCGAACTGTCTATGTGACAAATATGGAAACAGTTCGACAGCTTTAGCATGGTTTGTGCGGACTGGTATGAAGCGATAGAAGCTCGATTGAATACTACCGCATCTCCTGTACCTTGACATCGTCCATTTGCAAGATGGCAATCTTGATTCTGTCCAGCAATGTCACGTCAGTGCTTTCCAAGAAAGGAGGCAAGCATGTCTCCAAAATCTGCCTACTCGAAATAAAAGACACGATATATATTAGCGCTCCATGTTGTCAAGTCGTATAGTCATGTCGTTTTGAATGCGCTAAGTTCATTGACGACAACTGACGTACCCAATGTTTTCCCGCTCACAATCAGGGTGCACGAAGAGGAATGTGCCTGAAACTGCTTCCTCCCAACAATCGGATACATCGATGATTTCCTCAGCTTCGCATGACAGCACCTTCATCACATCCTTTGCTCCCTTTCCAAGATGCTTGACATGTTTAGACTGTGTGAATTTCCTATGGTACAAAAAAAATCAAAGCGTGATTTGGTGAGATATCAACATTAAAACGGTCAAACTCCCATTAAGTCCTGTTGTTCATAAGATTGCTTACTTGCACTCTTCCTTCCAATTCATGTGTCGAGAGTGAAATTCTCCAGGTGGGAAAGTCTTCTCAGAAGAAGGAATATCCTTGAGTACTCTCACTAGATCTTCCAGTGCTCTAGCCACTTGCTCATCCTCTTCATCGTTCAATGTCTGTTCCAGAATGAAAATAACTGACTCGATCATGCCTCTGAGCAAGCATCTATGAAGTGGAACCATGGCAGATGTTAGCGTGGAAGCAATTATTTACCGTGTCATTACATCCTAGTCACAAAGTGCACGAGTCTTACCGACGAATGTATGACCAAAAGTCTGGGTGGGTTAATTTCGAAGAATCTGCGAGCAAGGTCTTTCCGAGTTCTTGGTCCTGACCTATTCCAAGTATTCGCCGTAGAGAGTAAAAGAAAGAGCGGCAAAATGAGTAGAGTTACTCATTTTGTCCTGTCCATCGAACGGTCAGGATGTCCAAGTCAGTGCGGTTCAAATTTCTTACTGGTGTCGTGAGTGGCCAGCCATTCGTTGAACATGAAGGCGATCGGCTGGTTCCTGTCAGATTTCAAGAACACTGCTTCAGCCAATTGCCATACAGCACTGAAGGACTCCATGAGGGTCGTCTCCTGTTCGATCTCCAACGTATCATTCGTTTTTGACTCCACCTATTACAAAAGTGAACTTCGTTAGTTGTCAACGTCCTGCCTCAATTCCGAAGAATTCAGATCCACTTCAAAATCCAACGCCTCTTACATAGAGATGTGCGAGATGCTCCTCGATCGCCTTGTTGTATCGTTCCAGGTGGTGTTTGTAGTCCGAGGTGCCTCCTGCTTTGTAGGGATTCTTGGATGCGATGTCAAGAAAGACTTTAAAGGTTTGCTCGATGAACTAATAATATAATGGAAGAGAAGGTAGAGCGATCTTGTAAGCAAAGGGGTATATTTTTGCATATGTTCAATTCGATCCTCTTCGCACGCGGTTCTGGTTCTTACTGGAATGCGGCTCTTTGGGATTGCGGCCTGGCAAAGAAATATGGTGTTGTCCTCAACTGAGCTCTTCTGCTTGGTAGGGAACTAGTTGAAATCAAGCAGAGGAGTTATTGACGCGTTAAGCTGCTGCTCTTGTCGCGATAGTGCGAATGAGTCGGTCTTGTGTCGCCATATATAACAGCTATCGATTCATGTAAGACAGAAGCCTTATTGTACCTCCTCTGCGGCCTTTCTTCCTGCAACATAAACAGCGATCTCGTTTGTTGTGGGTCTAAAAGTAGAGCGCAGCGTCCTATTGGTCTTGGCCCAAGAGTCGGCAGAGACATCCTTTTTGATGGGACTGGGATCCAGATGCAGCACGGCGACATATTCTTCGTCGTTCTGATCCCTGTCCATGTCGTGAACCATTCCATGGGTTAGGTTCAGATCCACTGTTGGGGCACTGAAAATAGACCGCTTTGCTGCAGTGGCATTGAAAGTCAATGCGGTGTTGGAAGGCTGGATCAGAGGGATTCCGGTCGACATGCTTGTTGCTAGATGGGAGTGGTTGCCTCTTGTCGCAATTGTCACCATTCTTTGTCGCGCCTTGCAAGATCAAACATCGACTCCAAGGCTTCGCCGTCACACCTCTGTCGGGACCCTTAACAATTTCCCGCAGCACCCTTGCCTTTGCCTTCTAGGTTCATCGTTCGTTCCAGACAGTTCCAGCAGCAGCGATAAGCACCACGGACGCTGCTTTTGTGTTTGCTTGCATTTGTTTGTGTGTTGTTTATGGTGTGTGTTGATGTCCTTCTTCCCGTATCCTGCCCTTTTGTTTGTCTTTTGCCCCCTCCCACGCCCCTTGTCGACGAGGGGTGGCAAAAGGGACGGCGGGAGAACTGTACCAGGAGTATGTCCCAGAATCACGTCACAAAGCTGATTAACTGGCACAAAGCCAGCTGACCACGGGCCAATTATCAGTGACTATGCGTTTACACCTTCTGGCTTGGCGGGGGCGTCGACTGCGGGACAACATTACCAATGGCAAGACACATAAAAAGGCCGCCTCCGCCAAGCTCCTTCTTTCTTTTTTTCTTTTTCTTCTTCTCTCCTTCAAACGCACTCCCCTTTCCACTCCACTCCTTTCCACTACATTCCCACTCTCCCCAACACACATCCACTCACACTCCCACCCGAAGTAGCTTCATCATGCAAATCTTCGTCAAGACCCTCACCGGCAAGACCATCACCCTCGAGGTCGAGTCTTCTGACACCATCGACAACGTCAAGCAGAAGATCCAAGACAAGGAGGGTATTCCCCCAGACCAGCAGCGCCTTATCTTCGCCGGCAAGCAGCTCGAGGACGGCCGTACCTTGTCTGACTACAACATCCAGAAGGAGTCCACTCTTCACTTGGTCCTCCGTCTCCGCGGTGGTATGCAGATTTTCGTCAAGACCCTCACCGGCAAGACCATCACCTTGGAGGTCGAGTCCTCTGACACCATTGACAACGTCAAGCAGAAGATCCAAGACAAGGAGGGTATTCCCCCAGACCAGCAGCGCCTTATCTTCGCCGGCAAGCAGCTCGAGGATGGCCGTACCTTGTCTGACTACAACATCCAGAAGGAGTCCACCCTTCACTTGGTCCTTCGTCTCCGCGGTGGTATGCAGATTTTCGTCAAGACCCTCACCGGCAAGACCATCACCTTGGAGGTCGAGTCCTCTGACACCATCGACAACGTCAAGCAGAAGATCCAAGACAAGGAGGGTATTCCCCCAGACCAGCAGCGCCTTATCTTCGCCGGCAAGCAGCTCGAGGATGGCCGCACCTTGTCTGACTACAACATCCAGAAGGAGTCCACTCTTCACTTGGTCCTCCGTCTCCGTGGTGGTATGCAGATTTTCGTCAAGACCCTCACCGGCAAGACCATCACCTTGGAGGTCGAGTCCTCTGATACCATTGACAACGTCAAGCAGAAGATCCAAGACAAGGAGGGTATTCCCCCAGACCAGCAGCGCCTTATCTTCGCCGGCAAGCAGCTCGAGGATGGCCGTACCTTGTCTGACTACAACATCCAGAAGGAGTCGACCCTCCACTTGGTCCTCCGTCTCCGTGGTGGCCAGTAAGGCCCTGCGTCGGTGCCCGCCCCCGGTGGTCCTCCCCTCACCGCCCCCCCAATGATTGATTTGCTTCCCTTCGCGTAACAAGAACATTGCACCTTGCCTTGGATTTGACACAAAAAAAAGAAAGACAATCGTTGTTTGAAATAAAAAAAACCAACTAGGCTTCGGCCGGGACCCCTCGTGGGTCCTTTGCAAAAAAAACCCTTGCTTTAATAATGTGTACGCTTGTGAATGGATGCATGAATGCTTTGATAGATAGGAATGACAGGCGCCCATGACTAATACACGGGCTGTTGTTTCGCTCAGAGGGCTGTTGTAGTGTCCTGTTCTCTGCCAACACCTTCGCTATTGTTCACGATGACCGTTGGGCAGCTTTTGTCACTTTGCCATTCGTCTACTGTCGACTTCTTTTCTTCTTTATTTCAGCTCTGCAATTTTGCGCCTCCGACTCGCCACCTTTTCCTCTTCCTTTTCTCATTCATTCCGCTATATAACCCACACGAGTCACTGACGATGGCGACGATCGGATACCCATACACCCTGCCGACGACTGCGAATGTCTCGTTTCAAGAGTACTTTGCACCGAATGCCAATGCCCAGTACCAACGACCTCTTTCAGACGCGACCGCCTTTCGTGGGCGGCTCCGGACAGCGCTCAAGGAGCACAAGCATTCTGACAGACACGACTTTTTGAATATCCAGAAGGTATGCAACACACCTGTGCGTGTCGTGTGTATGTGTGTCCAGTCCTCTAGCCCATCATTCACTGCATTACTTCACTGCATTACTTCACTGTATTACTTCACCGCATTACTTCACTGCGTGTTGAATGCAGTGGCAGTGGTTTGCGAATGGGAGCGGGTTATGGCTCGGTGCAATACGAGTTGAGTGTGGTGTGTGACCTGGTGTCCTTGCTGTTCACAGGTTGTATTGTTTTGTCAGCTGCCAATAACACCTACGTCTTCTATTGTGACCAACGGACTCATTAAAAATTAGGCAGTTGAGGATTATCTTCCTCTGGTCTTTGGTTTGGTGGCGGGCATCGAGAGCACTGAACTCCAGCTGACAAGTGATGTTGGTACGTGGACCCCGCTGTTGCCACCATGTCTTTTGATGATGTGTCGTTACTATCGATAGCTACGTACAAAAAAAAGCTCACCCCAATACGTTCCTTCCGTGTACATATTTTAGAGACGACTTGGCGCTGCACCATGTCCAATGTAGCGCTCTCTATAAAGATGCCACGTATCAAGAACAAGTCTATCCACTACGAGGCTATCTTCACCCTCTTGACGCTAGGCTATGTACTCATGGACCGCGCCAACGAACTGTCCTTCACCGTCCAACACAAGATCCTTATCGCCATCGGAGATTTGTCGACCTATGTGGGTGGATATGGCGACGGCACCTCCATGAAGGGCGCAGGATTGGCGTCAAGTCTTGGCAACAGCACCATCGGCGACGGCGGCGGACACGATCACGGTCTGAACAGCACCAGCATTGGATCGGGAGGAGCTACTAAACAGGGCGGCGTCGCCAATGCGACATCTCGTTTGTTTAAGAAGAGCTCTAACACGTCTTCCAAGGCTGCCAAGAACTCTAACACGATTGGCGAGTTCACGGACTATTTGAACGATGAGAATCTGGCAGGGATGGATCAGCAGCTAACGGCCGCCGCGGATCTGTATTGCAGGGCAGCCGGAGTCTTTGAGTATGTTGTTCAGGAGATGATCCCAAGGTGGAACGAGTTTAAACCAGTTGTCGCTGTTCCTGTTAAAGACTCATCGGCTTCTAACAAGAAGGCAGGCTCAGAAACGTCACGACCCGTCGATGTTCAAACCAGCGTCGTCTCTGCTCATATCAGGTAATTAATTGGTGGTCAATGTATATTTGTTCCTATGGCTTTTCTCATGACTGGACCCATACGGAACCATCAGGAAAACTTAGCAGAAATTATTTACGCACAACTATTATAGATTGGCTCTTGCAGAGGCACATGCATGCACGGTCAGGAAGGCGTCTATCAAGGCAGCAAGAGCATCTGCTATCAAGTTATCGACATCGGGATCAGGAACCACAGCTCACTATGGTGGAGCAATATCCAAGACATCTTACGGCCTCCTTGCCAAACTCACTGTCGGTGTTAAGGAAGAGTATGAGCGTGCCTATGGATTGCTCAAGGCGGTCAAGGATCAGAATGAAATCTCGACCGAGTTCAGGACACACGTCAAGGATGGAAAGTTTTACTACGAGGCACTGGCTCAAGTTCTCCTCGGAATGGACGCCTATGAAGCACAGTAAGTCACCTTCTGGAAAACACCTGTCTCTGTCTGCATACTTGCGGATCGAATTATCTACATGAGAATTTAAGTATTGACCAGCCATTTTTCTTGGTATGTAGACAATACGGAAAGGCGATCGGATTTCTCACAGTCGCGCGAGCAACATTCCAGGCACTCGCTAAATCGAGTAAGTCTCACACGATCGCACAATCCGCCGCATTCGAGTACCGCCGCACCAATGAAAGAGTCATTGCCTTCCAAAAGATCAACGACTCTGTGACGTTCGAAAAGGTGCCCTCTGCAGCAGAACTCCTAGGTTTGATGCCTAGTGGACGCGAACTGCTGTTGGTCAAGAGATACCAAGCGCCCAAGCCCAGTTTTGGAGCTGCGGCTGCTGCGAGGGAAGGAAGCGCTGATGGAGGAGACGATGGCGTTAATAAGATCACGTATGCTTTGGAGGGTGCTTATTTTTAGAGAGGAAGGGGCTCGACCATTATCTTGACCAGAGAGAAAATAAACGCGATCATTGAATATTCGTTTCGTGGACATTCGAGATAGCACCGCTTTTCTTTGACGATATGTTTGCCAGCGAAATAGGTGACAAGATGTGCGCCCAACGACCTCCTGTCTTGCCAATGGAATTTACGACCAAGGTATGCGATTAACGCCCCTCACGGAATAGATGACAAGGGGAGGTGGCCAACTATCCTGTCTCAAAAGTTGGGCACGGTGGCAAGGAAATTGGGCGGCGATCTCCACTGCTGGATACATGCCGATCTCCGCTTTCATTTGGGTTAAAAAGACAGTTAAAAAACACCACCTTTCATCCACTCTCTCTTCTCTTCCTCTTCACCACAACCAACGCCAACACCACCTTACTCATCTACTCTCTCCTCTCATCTCCACCAAAGCTACGACAATGCGTATCCAACTCTTAGCCTCCGCACTTTCCGCCTCTCTCACGCTCACCAATGCCTAAGCCCCTCCAACCCCAACCCCGGATCCGAACTTCGACCCCTCTTAGTACATCAAGAACGTCCCAGCCCACCAACGCGCCTGTGAATGTGCTATGGCCCAACCAGAGTTCTTATATCCTTGTAGTTCGTAGGATTGCAATGGAGCACTCCAGATTATATTCGGAAGAATTTGGAGGATGTTCGAGAAATTTGTGAGATCCTTGGGCAGGACCCTGGTAGTGGTAGGTCGTCGACGAGGTCATCTACAACCACGACTACGACCATGACTAAAACTAAGACGGACAACAACTTTAGGAGCGCCTATTACTGCGACTGGTACGACTGGTGGTTCTACGGCTTCGGCCGGCGTTGTTGGTCCCACTTTGACTGGTGCCTTGATCGCGCCTGTGGCTACCAGTGTTGGTGCTGATGTTGGGACTGAAGTCGAAGAAGGTAAGAGTAGTGGATCAAAGACTGTTGTCTCTGCTGACCTTACTGTAGCTGTCGTGACCGCTGCGGCCGCCGCTGCTGCTGCTGCACTCTGAGATCGAATAGATACAATGATACCCAATCACTACTTTCTCTTCCTTTCCTGCGATGACGTTACGTGGAGAGCGAAAAAAACAAAAACAAAATGGAGGACATTTAGGTCAGATAAAGTTTTGGCAATTCTTGCTTTACTCTCCTGCTCTGTATGTCTTCTCTTGTGGCTGTTGTCTGTTGTTGAGAGTCATGGTAAAAGGTCATCCATCCTTTTCTAGCCACGAGTAAAGAAGAAGATAAAAAATTATCATTGTCCTATGGTCGATCAAGTATCATCGTTCTCGCGATTTTCAGCAATGTCACGACACGCTGAGAACCACTTCAGATGTTCGACAGACTTCTAAACGAGTTTATTTTTATGATCAACGAGTAGGAAAAAAAAAAGAGATAGGATACACAAATAATTACAGAGCAAATCGGAACGATAATAAGGATATGATAATTTTTTTTTGTCGTGGGCTATTATGTGGGTATTTACAGCATTCCACTATCGTCAGAGATTCCGTTGGATGCCATGAGGGTCATTTGGGTACATTCACGTCGGAAGTTGGTGATGTTCTGCGTGAAGCGGTCCCTGTTCAAAGTCGTTGTGTTGCATTCGATACCCTCCATGAGCTAAAAAATAAATAAATAAATAGAAACAATGCGTCAAGTTAGCATTAATATCTTATAACAATCAAGCCTGAAATAAACAAGACCTCAAAGTAAGAGCACTTACCGCATTGACGGCTTTCTGGACATGTTCCTGTCGGTCGGGCAGCTGGCTCTGGATGAACCCATTGGTGTACTCGTTATAAAAGTCGCGGTTCAGCAGAATCAATCCCAAAAGAGGCCGGCTCAAGCTCCAGTAGTTGCTTCGGTTCTCAAACGCCACTGCATGGAAGAGAGCCAAGAACAGATAGCTCAGGATATCCTTATTCGCCATCAGGTACTCGACCAACCAATGTGTCTCCTGCTGCTTTTGCTGCTGTTGCTGACGATGCTTCGACACCGGCCGTCCGTTTGAATTAAGGGCTCCCCGCGTGAGCTCGACACTGCTTCGTTGGCTGTTGTTACCACTGCCAGCAGTGGTCAACAAGGTGCGGCCGGTAAGGTCAGGTGATCCACCAGCGGCTTGCAGGGCCTCGAGTCCCTCTTCCTTGCGCACCTTGTCCTTGAGAATCCAGTTCAGCACGAATGTGCAGATCTTGTCCATTGCAGAGCAGGCCATGGTACTGCAGATCGTGTCTGGGTTCTGAGGGGGGATGATCTCGCCCAAAGCCTGGAAGATGTACGCCAACACTGGGTGAGGCATCATCGGCAGGCCAGTCATATGGTCACTTGCAAACACATCAATCACGCTAAAGTACGCGTTCGCCAGCTTGGGAAAAGCCTAAGAGTTGTCAAGATAAAAAGAGAAATTAGCTTTCAGAAAGTACGTTCTAAGCTGGAGAAAACTAAGATTAGAGATCATTGACGTTTCTTACAATGATGTCCTCGACAGGGATGGCAAGCATGAGAGAGAAAAAGACATCCAAGACTTGTTCCAACGCCTTGTCACCGTAAAGCTTGAATACTCCAAAGTTGACATATTTTCCTGATAATGACGCCGACAGGACGTTGAAGTAAAGCATGATGCCCTTGTACCTATTGTGCAAAGAAAAGGCATGGTCAGAAATTGACCCAAACGACTAATAGTATCATACAATCATTTTGATGGCGCAATGCCTACTTTTCGGTCCATCGGGCGCTTGAATTGGACAAAGGGCGATTGAGGAGGTTCTGGCCGTAGGTATAGAGGATATTGCTAAGAGAGAGGAATATACAGACAGTGTTAGTCGTCCATCATGTCTGCTGATGAATACATTTGTCTAAAAGGAGCCACATCAACGCAAAATCTCACCTTGTCTCGCGGAACAAGAGAATGCCGTTAGGGCTGCTGCTGTCAAAGGTGACACGGCTGCTCTTGTTGCTCACAAACTCATGCCAGAAGCGAAGGATGGCAATTCCGAGCTCATCATGCGGCCAGATCTCGATGGCACGCACCACGATAGGGATATAGGCAGGGTAAAACCAATCAAAGAAGAGAGTGTACTGCTTGCGATTGGTGATGCTTGAAACGAAACCTCTCAGGTCCTTGAAAATGCCTAGCAAAATCAACTAAATCGTTCAACATAAAAATGTGATTAGAGGCCATTAAAGATCAACTAGTAAAAATGTCTTCGCCCACAGTAAACAGTGCCTTCGCTTACGCGGATTTGTTCCTCGGTGAGGTCGGTGCTTCCTTCGAACACCAGCGTGACTTGGTCCAGCGTGAGTTCCCAGGGCCTGACAAACCGCCAAAAGTCGGCATCCACATTATCCTCAGCAAAGAGTACGCGTGACAACATGGTATAATAGTTCACGCGACAGCGCGCGACCGATGTATCCGAGCTCTTCTTGGAGGGATCCAGGAACCTAAAGTCGCTTGGGTTATGGTTTTTCAGGAGCGCCTTGGTCGTATCCAATTTACGGATGTGCTTCACGGAACTGTACCTAATGGAGTGAATCAACACGACCGTTGTTTAACTTGTTAGGGTATGGTCCTTGTGTAACACTGTTATGTACGCACGGACAAATGGACCATTATAACCTACCCTGATGACAGCTGAGTGTACAGGCGAAGCGTGCGGACGACTAGTTGATCCTCCTGCTTTCTCCACTCGGGATCGCCGCTTGAGCGCAAGTTGCCGAGGGACGAGTTCATGATGACATCCAACACCTGGTTGGGTCCCGTCAAACCCCATCGCTCAGTCAACAATGTGTAGACCTTGACAGACTTTGACGACTCTTCGCCGATATAAGAGCTCCGGAACTGAGTGTAGAAGAAGAGGATGGCTGACTGTACATAGAGATGGGCGTCAGGAGAGGCGAGGTAGAGTGGCCTCTGAGTTGTCCATATCTGCGCCTGCTGGATAAAGCCAAGGACCTCGCTTGACAACTCTGCGTCCATTTGGTCCTGCTCTCCTGTGCTTTGGTACGACTAGTGCGATCGAATTTCGAGCCAATGAAAACGTTAAAACCTAAGATTAGCAAAGGAACTTTTTTTGTTCACAGCACGCGCTCAGACGCTCACATTTTTTCGAATGATGCATGACATGCATGTGCATGATACGATCGTCAAGATCTTTGTGCGATAACCTTACAATTCTTCCGCCAATGAGTGCCGAAATCATGTACACCATCCATGTCAACTGCATCTCCACAACCGTGAGTTGCTCCTTGATATTGTTGCCACTCAGCGAGGGGGAGCCAAGGGACGCTCTCTGAATCACCTCGCGATATTTCTTGAAGATATCCTTGAACTCGGCCAAAACGAACCGTCCAGAATCAACATACTTGGACCGGGACAAGGTAGCATACATCTCTAAAGTTGTGACCAGTTCCTCTTCTGACTCCAAGGGGTCTATTCATGAAGTAGCATAGAGTTCAAACCACGGTTGTTAGTAACTAGCCACAAAATAAAGAAATAGAGAATGTAAATAAATTTCAGCGATGCACACATGTCGTGCGGTTAGCATACCATCGACTTCGCCATCAAGTGCCGCTTGAGCACATTCCAGTCGACTCTTGAGATACGCACGAGAGAGATCGACGGTGATGCCTTGAATGTAATCCTGTGTTGCCTGCTTTGCGGAACTAATGGACGATACCATCTTGCTCCAGAAGATCAACAGGTAGGGAATACTGTTGGGTGACCACTATTGTTGCCGGAACAGCCCATGGTCAAATGAAGCCAACAAGTCAGTTAGTAGCGCGATCTAGTAGTTCCTAACCAACAGAGTCCTAATTCAATATAACTACAACATAGTAGAAGAGTCATACCTTCCAAGAATGAAGCCCTCTAGAAGAAAACTCTCCGATCAAGGAGATCCACTGCTCGAATTCCTTGTACTCACAAATCTCGCTCAGCTGGAAGGTGCTCCTGAACTTGGAGAGCATCCTACAGAATTCGTGAAAGTTGCCGACATCTTGAAGCTTGGCCTGTCCAGCCTGTGACTTGATCGTCAAGGCAGTCTCCCGCATGATGTGGTGAATGTAGGTGTTCCTTGTCTCATCGCTCGAGAACAATGATCGGCGGATCGAAGCAGCCTGTGAGAGAGATTCCATGGCGAGAACAGAAGTCGCTCCTGAAAATTTTTTCCAGCACTCCCAGAGGACATCCAGGTATTCAGGTTCCTCAAGGACAATCCTCCATGTAGTCATAGCCTGGATACTACCCACATCGTCCGACGACTCATCCGGTAGCGTTCCAATGAAATCGAATCCAAGACAAATCTTCATCAATTGCAAAATCGACTCTCTCAGCTTCTCTGACTCGGCATCTATATACCCAAGTAGGAAGGGGCAAGTTAGGCTCTCTTCCTCTTTTTCAAGCATATCTCGCACAGCTGTATCAAACACACTCCTTACCTGATGCTTGGAGCAATGACTTCAATGTTGATAATGCAAACTGGAAAACGGGAAGAAGCTGCGCATCTCTGAAGCTAACAGCAATTTTGCGATACTTTGTGGCATGTCGAGCGCTGGGCAAGTTCATTTCGGTGGCAACGGCAGTCAAAATTCGTGTTCCAATGATACGATAGGCAATGGGATTTCCAGGCTAATGTAAGGGCGCCAAAGTAAAAAAAAATAACATGTTAGAGATTGCTCCTTTTTGTCCTTTCAATGACTGTCGTGTCTGTGTCCTTTGCGCCTTCCTCGAAAAACCTTGACTTGTTGTTGTACCTGGAAAAACACCTGGATTTGGTCGAGCAAGGCGCGAAACTCTTCATTCTCGAGCCAGCCGAGTTTTGTGATGATTGCAAAGAGTTGCGCCTGTGCTGTGATGATGAATGGCTGAGAATCCGGGTTTTGGTAGATGTATCGGAGAACAAATGTACCTAACATATATTTTGAAAGGAAAAGTGCATGGTTAGATCTCATTTTTAGTCATGCGTCTGTCTGTGTTCGAGGTTGGGTTGTGAACACATAAATAAGCATATGTCAATAGATAGCCTGTGCCCTCTCCCAAGTAACTCTACGGGTTCCAATGATTTCCCTCTTTGAAGTCCTGTTGTCGTGAGAAAGACAGAATGCCACTTTCTGATACCCTCTAATCGATTGCCGATAACGACCTTGATGTCCCCCGTGCCTGAGTAGACTCCTGTCTGCCGTGAGTGGTTCCTTGTTTCTGTCCATTCCGTCCACCCCAAAGGGAGAAAAGGGGGTATCGACCAATCCCCTGTTCCTGTCTCTATTGTTCGCCTGTCGATTTTCCTCCCCCGAAAATATATCGCTCTTTTTCCCAGATGAAAAGGCTCTGCAGGTGAATCCTATGGCACTGCCAACTCGCTTTCTTTTCCTTCCTCGGGTAGTTCGAAAATAGACTGGTAGAAAACTAATCCCTCTTCAAAAAACATGTAATGAAAAACAGAGCGAGTGAAAAGAGAATAGCATGGTAAAGCCTGACACCAGTTCCACCAAAGGCAGTGAAGATAAACTTACGAAGACCAAGTTGCTCAGGAGTAGTGAACGTAGTGAAGTGGTCCTCGACGAGATTCTTTAGCCGTGAAGTCGCAAACCTACAAGAGATCAAAAGCGAATCGAAGAAATAGCATGTTAGTGAGAGCACGTAAATCACTTATGAGTGTGGTTCTTTGGAGATAACCATGCCTTTCTTTCACAACCATGTCACCCTTCTTTTCACCCCAACTCTCCTTCTCTCCCTCACTCCCTTGTCTTTTTCCTATCTCAACACGATGACGACGATGTGATAACTAGCTAGCAACAATTGCTTGGCGGGGGTTGCCGGTGCAGACAGAATCGCATTCCAATTGGGAGATTTTTTTCATGCTGACATGTCAAATGACCTTGTCCTGTTTTGCTCACTTTTTTGTTTTGTTTGTGCTGCTGCTGTCCTCCCCATTCCATGTGTCGTTATCATTCGTCAGCCTTAGCAACTTTTCTCATTGTCTCCCTGTTCAGCCAGGCCCCCAAAACGAAAACGCCTAGACAATCCCTCGTTTACCCATCTGCACCCTTCTCCCCCCGAACTTTTGTCTCCCGCGCCATGCTCCGGGAGCATTCACGATTTTAGTTTTCCCAGTTTCTGGTTCAGTAAAACTGCCACCAGAGACATCTTCTCAAGACATGTCTTTCTATCCCGTCTTCACTTTCTTGCCCAAGTTCCAACCAACCAGTCTCGCTTCCTCAAAGGAGAGGGACAAACACAATAAGAATCAGAGTTGTCCCTATGAGAATCGAAGAAAAAGGCGAACAGGGACGAAAGGAGGAAGGAAGGGAAGAAGGGCTCTCTGGTTCCTAGTTCCAATAAAAAAAAACTGCTCTTGACCAGCTGGTCACCCACTGGTATGGCCTGGCCGGAGCATGATTTGTTCTCCAATATTTCGTTCACAACGCAAAAAAAACTTTAAAAATGGCCCTTTTATCTTTTTTTTTTTTGCTTTATGCCACTTTTGAAAGAAGATCGCAGAAAACGTCAATGGTGTAGCCAGAACAAATGAGTAACGGAAGGCATGGAAATGGGCGAGCGATTGAGGGAAGAAAGGGGTTAAAAACATGGAAATAAAAAGAAGTATGAACCATTGCGATCATTCGACTCCTCTTTTCAGAAAGAAAAGAAACAAAGTACAGATGCAAATCCTCCACCACCACCGTCCATCTCACAAAACTAATGAATCACCCCTTCCCCCCCAAAGACTATCTACCTTCACGCACCACCACCACCACCACCACCACTACTCTCTACCCCATTAAGACCTCATTGATGACCATCAAGTTACAACTGACCCCCTCCTCTTCTTCCGTAACAAACAAAAAAATGTGAAAATGTGAAAACTACTTGCATGAGGGCGTATGGGTTTTGGGTGTTCTCGAGCAAGCTCCGACAGAACAAGGCAGACTCGATAGGGGTATTGATAGAGGGACTGTGTCCCTTGAGGTCTTCAGTCTGTGCCTGTGCAGCCGTTGCTGCTGAAGATGTAGTCGAAGAGGCGGTGGCGAGGGAGAAGGTGGGAAAGTGATAATTGAGGAGCGACTCGACTTGGATGCGACTGGCCTGGCTCGAAGGGTTGTAGAGCGTTTCGCAGTATTGCTCCAGCGAGTGGAGGTCAAGCGAAGCAGCCATCATTGTGAATATGTGAATGTGTGAGGTTTGAATAAAGGGAAGGAGGGGGGGGGGGGGGGGGAATAAGGCTATGCTGGTTTTTGCAAGGAGAAGAGTAGGAAGAATTGTGAGTCAAAAGTAAAGAAGGAGAAAAAGAAAAAAGGAGAAAAGAAGAAAAGAGATGAGAAAAAGAAAGAAAGGAAAAGAACGAATGAGCAGCAACGTGCCTTTTTATGTCCTCCCCATGGGTCTCTTTCAACCGTAAAAGAGATGACTCTCTTCTCTTCTCTTCTTTTGCTGTTACTGGGTTTCCCCCCCTTTTTCTTCCCTTCGTCTTTTCTTGCTCTCCCAGGCCTGCACACACACCGTCAGTGCCATTCAAATGGCGGACCATTTTTTTTGTGCGACCATAACAAGGTTTCTTCAAGATGGTTTTCCTATTCTCCTTCTACCCTGACTCGTGTCCGCCCTGTCCTCTCTCCCCCACCACACACCGCCATGCCATGCCCATGCCCGCACCCGCATCCTCACTTGCCCCCCTGCGTCCTTGACCATGCCATCCTACACTGGCTCTTTCTCTTTTCTCCCAGGAACAAGGAACAATGACATATCCGTGAGATCATCACCCCAATTCTTACTCTCAATCAACCCCAACTGCCACTTGCAACACATTTGAGTGCCCTGCTGACCCTTACCCAATCCCACCTCTTTTTCATTTTTCTTCGTTACTACGTCTCTCCTGGACTCATACTATATATATTGTTGAAACCACAGTATCCTTCGCGTTGTTGTTCCACTTTAAGTTGAACCATGTTCACCTGCGTTCTCGTGACGTCACGCGCCAATGGGCGCCGTTGTCGTTTTTATTCTACTCCAGAAGGGAAACTCATGTCCGGAGAGGATCATCATCCTGGAGTGCTCCTCCTCCGCCTCCCGTCGCAGTACTTGCGCTACTACCACCACCTCCCAAAATACCCACTCCTCGACTTACACTCCCAGCCAAGGGATCAATTTTCATCCGACTCGATCCCGGAGAGAAGAGGTCCATCGACGTACGAGCAGCTCCTCCTCCTCCTCCTCCCGTTCCTGTTCCTGCTCCTGCCCCTCCAGTTTTCGCTGCCGACGGTTGTGACAACCCATCATCGCCCGAATCATTCAACATCCAGCTGAACTGAGAATTGGCCAACGAAGACCGGGGCGACTTGACTTTGTTCGCCAACCCTGATCCTGCCAATCCTGTTCCTGTCTTACTGCGAGAACTAGGCGGGGACCCCTTTCTTGATGCAGAAGAAGAGGACGAAGAAGTAGGTGTATCGCTTGCCGAGTCTCCAAGAAGATCATCAAACGAGAATGGCTTCGGCGCAGGTGGAGGCGGCACGGGGGCTGGCATATACGTCTCGGCCATGGATGCTACCGGAAGAGGTGTCGATCCAGTGCCACCAGTATTGAACCGGTACTCCTGTGGATCGCCACTACTACTGAGCCCGCTGAGATCGCTCGCCTGGCTAGAGTTCCGTGAAATACCTTGTCGCTCAATAATCGAACTGTCGCTTGTAGATCGCGATGGGCTGTTCCTGGTATTGTTGGGCTGGAGGGTATCCTGTCTTGCTGCATTGATCGGAGTTCGTTCCACTGGTGCCTGGGCTGATGTGTTTGGTGAACTGTGGGCCTTGGGCGCAGGAGCAGGAGCAGGAGAGGCCACAACGGCAGGTTTGTCCAGCATGCCAGTCTCGATCACGAGGGGGTCCAGGTCCTTGGTAAAGCCCAAAAGGATATCACGCACATGCTCGAGACCAGAAATCGCTGCAAGGGCCGCCTTGGATGGCGATTTACCGGATCCAACATCCGGGCTCTCCTTTGATGAAGAATTGGCAGTCGTCGTCGTCGACTCCCTGGTGACTTCTTCTCCAGTCGATGGTGACACGAACTCAGACTCCAAGATCACAAGAGCCTTAGCCACAATCTGCCCCAGCTGAGACTGAAGTTGAATGTCGGTATTG
Organism: Linnemannia hyalina; assembly: GCA_019671135.1. NCBI lineage: Eukaryota > Fungi > Mortierellomycota > Mortierellomycetes > Mortierellales > Mortierellaceae > Linnemannia > Linnemannia hyalina. The sequence continues at coordinate 1,384,239 of JAHRHY010000003.1, forward strand.
TTGCTGCTCCCTCCTCCAGCGTTAGTGTGACTGTCCTGGTAAGGTTGCTGCCTTGCTGTCTGCTGATGAGGAGGAGGTGCGTGTTGACGAGTCAAGGCAGGCTGTCGACTGACGGATGAGACAGCCTGTTCAAACATCGGGGGAAAGTTTGGAGGAGGCGAAGCTGTATGTGGTGCATTAGCCTTCCGGATATATGATTGGGTATTTTTCTATTGAATGAAAAATAAGTGCGTGAGAACCATGAGGCCACCATTGCTCAGTTTCTTGAGAGGTTGCGCAAAAGCGACGAGACATACCTTCATGTCGTGGATTGCCTTGTTCAGGGCCGCGCCTCCCTTGCTCTCCAACACATTCTTTGTCACATGAACAAATCCTTCAGCTACAGGCTTGATGGCATCCAACGCTGCCGGGGGTAAATGCTGACTCAAAACACCATTTCCAGGGAAACTTCCAGACTGAGTCTTGTGGTGATCCTGATGATGCCCTCCTTGCTGTTGACGCCGCTGCTGAGGTATAGGTGAAGGTGAGGCGTCTCGGTTTTGTTGATGTTGCTGGTATGGGTTCTGGTGATGTTGTTGCTGCTGTTGGTGGTACTGGTCCGCGTCGGGAACTGGTGGCAGTGGCGGCAAAGGCTTTCCTGCAAGGATGTAGTTCTGTCGAATGACATCCTGTCCGCCCGCTGCATTTGGCATCTTTTGAAGACGCAAAGCTTGTGGAATAAATTGATTCACATCTTTAACCGACGGGTACCGCATCAACTTGTGCAAGCAGCCTGCGAAATCCTCCTCCAGCACTAAGTTGAGACGAGTTCAGTAAGAATTAACTTTTTAGCTACGCGAGACTTTTCCCAATGGTAGCAAGACGACGTTACTGGTGTCCAAGAGTTCGTCGATATACTCACGTTCATCCCTGATCCTCAATAACAACGCAAGTCCGATAAATATACAGATGTTCAGACTTGGATCCTTTGCGAAGATCCCGTCCCACAGGTTCAAAACATCTTCCATGGGGAACTCTCGTCCAAAGAGCAATCGGAACCAACGACTAATGGTAAGGAGGGAACATACGAGATGTTAGCTCTGACTAGGTAGCAACAAGCTCGTACACGGTAGTAGTATCTGTAAGCTCAATGACTTACATTCCGAACAGCTGAGGCTGGATCTCCAAACTCTTGAGGTGCAGGTAGAGCTCATTATCGACTCTCTCCAAATAATGAAAGATCCTCATGGACCATTCAATGACAGGGGTCTGCTTTCCTGGCGGTGGCTATAGGTGTCACATTCAAATGTCGATAGTTAGCCATCTTCAAACACTAACCAGTGGTATTTTCATTCTCCTGATATCCAATGTGTGTTTACCTCGGGCGTGTCTGACTTTCCAAATGGCTGGGCGCTGTGCGCGTTGTTAGGAAGCTATATCGCCCATACGTGAGTACAAAGAAAAGAGACCTTATCAGTATGCATGCGAAAATAATGTCCTCTAATTCCCACTCAGCATACGACATAAAATAAAGGCAACGCGGTCTCCATCAGGACCCTCCATTTCCTGTCCTTTCGCTCTCATTCCTTACCCTGGGTCGTTTGCTCGCAAATCCTTCGTCGCTGAATTCGTACCATGGCTTCGCACGACTCATGAGACTCTGGAAGAGCGCAAATGTGTCATGTTCAATGAACTTTGCGTCAAGTACGCTCCTCATCACATCCAGCGCCGCATCCCTATACATGTGGCAATGTAATCAATGGCCGTGTTAAATAATAGTTGTGAACAGTGCAACGCCATCATATCTGAATGGTAAAGAAAGTAAACGTGACAAATATGAACTCTGGTGCTTACGAGGATGCCTCTGGGTTGCTTTGGGTATCAAGACTCTCGGAGGAAACAACCCAAAGAATATGAGCCAACAGCTCGTGCATTCCTTGGCGATAGGACACGTCGTGGTTGATTTTGCAATAGATAAACAAAATGTCGTTCAATTGATCCTGAACCTTTTCCGATCGAAAGTAGTCGTTGTCTGGGAAACTATTCTCAACCATGAATGGATAAAAGTGTTATGACATGTACTACAACGAAATCAATTGTAGGGTGGTGAGAAAGACAGGCAGCAGACAAGTCGAGCCTACGTTCGCTCGACATCCTGCTTGATGATCTTCTTGAGCTCCGAGTCAACAAAGAACTGTTGCCAGGGACTGTCCTCCGCCAAACTAAGAGGGTTGTTGAGTTCCAGATCCGGCTCAGGTCCATCATCGGCTCCAATGGCTCGGATATACTTTCGTCGAAGCTCAACATATCGCTCACGCTCCGTCGTCATCGCAAACGGCCATGTTGAAATCTCGAGTGTGGGTATGCAGCCCAAATACACCTAGAAAACGAATGATATCAAGGAGAAAGAAATTTCAGCAATTGGATCAGAGTGCATACAAAAAACCATGCATAATGATGGGCCATGGAAGAAGAAAAGGAAGGAGATATAAAGAAGAGGAAAATAGAAATCAATAAGGGTCAGCATAGTCAGGTGTGATATTGGGTTGGTCATGAAGCACACAAAGCCTCGTCCTCTCACAGCGATTAAGAAACACAGGATCACAAAAGATGATCCACATACACTCTCTCTGTGTGTGCAATTGAACAAGTATTGCTTATTCTTATGGAGTTAATGGACTGAGCCTGGATTCTCGCTTTATTACCTTCCAGCAGACAGAACGAATGCCATCGATACCCATGTTCGAGTGTTGTGAAAGAGCACGAGCCTTGAGAGAGTCAAGACTCAGGTTAGGGTCCTCAAAGACCTCTGTCCATTTCTCCCTAAGGAATGACACAAAGGCGTTTACCGATATGATATGGGTTCAATTGATGGTTTAGTTCCTTGCTGCAAAGTAATACTGCTTTAGTGCGTTTTGTCGATATGGTCGTCGCCTGTTGTTGGTGCATGAGAGAGAGGAAGAAAGGAGTGGACATACCGTGCACCCTTGAGCGTGTTCATGGAGGAGACAGGGTGAAGTGTGAGGTGCTTGTGTGCTGAAGTAGGGGATTGGATGTGCGGTGAATGGTGCGTGTGATGCTGAGCAAAGGTTGAGTGTTGAGTATGAAGCGACAAGAAAAGGATAAGGAAAAGAGTTGAAGCGGAGAGAAAGAAAAGAAAGTGAATTCGATGGAAGTGATGGAATCGCTTCTTTTTCTTTTATGCCAAGGGAAAACCATGCGAAGAAAAAATGGCAGGCGGAACAGCAACCTTTCTCGACCCCAATGCACGTCACAACAGACATCTCAAAAACGCGACGAGCGTGAAGATAATTATTAAGGTAAGGTAAGTAGAACGATACAAGTACAAGCGACAAACAAAAGGAGCAACTAACAAAAACAAAAAAAAACTACAACAAATATCTACAAGGACAGCATCGACGGGGACCCGGGTGACCCAACGCCGCTGCCACTACTAGCACCACCAACGCGTGAGAGACTCTTGTGCCGGCGAAGACTCTGGCTAGGACTCTGATTCCGACTTGGACTCTGACTCTGAACCTTGCTTCTATGACGCATCGTATGCCATTCTGCCCAGTGTCGAAGTCTGCGCTCCGACTTTCTCGGCGTGTCCATCCCATTTTCTGCAGACGACACCCCAATGGCTTCTAAACAATCACCATGTCAACAATAAGACCTTGTTAGCTTGATGAGCTTCTGAAAAAGATACTGTAACCTCGCCAAATTCAGTTTCAAAGTGTGAACTTACCAGTTGAGTGGAAACAAACATAGAGGGCCAAAGCTAAGGTCTTGAAGGGCAATAATGCAAGGAACAAAGCAGCTCCATACAAATTCCTCGCAAACGTTCTCTCCCCACCTCCAAGACAGATCCCAAGCAACGGCTGCAATGCCACAACCGCCATCATAAAACACAGCGCCAGTATCACTGGCAGCGCGTCAAGAGATCCAACCTTCTCCGCCGCGCCTACAGCGACCATCACCAATAACACTATCGAAAAGAAAACCGCCGATGGGAGGATGACCAATGCCAGCCATTCTATCAGGGCCAGGAAATTGAGCGAACAACAGAATCGACCTCGCAATTCCGAGATCCAGATCTGGCGCCAAAGAGCGTGGAAGGAGCTTGCCAGCAAACGACCTTGTTCCTGAAGGAAGGATTGCAGATCAGGCGTTACTCTCGAACGATAGACCGCTTGAGGGACATAGACGATGCGACGGTCGGGGAAGGTCTGGTGCAACAGGCCTGTCAGGTACCGGTCCTCAGCTCCCTGGAGAAGGAGGCTCCGCTCATGCAGAGTGCGAGCCTTATTGCCTACAAAGCAGGAGATCACATCAGGGTGGACTAGGATGGGGATCGAGTACTGGACATCCTCGGAAGCCATTATCTTCTTGAGCAACCGCTGTCGCTTGATCCGCTTAGTGCTGTCCTGGTGACCCTCTGCTGCTCCTCCGTCGACATTGCCATCAGCTTCACCAAACTCAACGTCTCGCCCTTCCTCCCCTTTCACCTCAGCCAGGATCTTGTCATCATCGTCTGTGTCGGAAAAGGCGGACGTTTCATCTGAGTTGCGTTTGTCAAGCTTGACAGGGCCTGGATAATGAGACCCTTGGTGGCACCGGAGCTTGATCCGCACCAGCGAGAAGCGACTTGGCAGACATTGGACAGCACTCAAGGTGGACTCAAAAGCACTAGTGAACTGAGACGACAAGTGGTTCTCATAGTCCTGCACTCTCGCCAACCAGTTCTCGGTGGCGTTGGAGATGACTCGCTGAGCACAGACACCCATGACTTTCTCGTTTCTCCTCAGGGTACCAACCATTCGACTCAGGCTGTGGCGGTCACACTCGATCCCAGCCTCTGCCACAAGCAGCATGTCAAAGACGTCCGGTCCGCTCCCACCACCCATCAACCACCGCACTCGCTCAAACAACGCATACTCAAAGGACGACATAGGTTCGTTGAAGCAGACGCGATAGAGCCATCTCAATATCAACTTCTTTTTCCACCAGGTCGCATACTCCTCTTGAACTAGGTCTTGGTCTGGGGCGCGGAGGACAAGGACATAGGGGATCCGACGGGAATCAACCACATAGTAGCCAGAGTAGATATCCTCTGAGAATGGATCGTTTGAGAGCGACGACAGGGGCAGTTTTTCCGACTCGATGGGCGTCGATGGTTGCATTAGACGCAGGCAGGCTAGTGACGCCTGAGAACGCTTCCCGTCAGCACCCCAGGTAGCGTCTGCCATGACCAAGAGAAGCTTGCGGCCGTCGTCGTGGTCGGCCAAGGCGAGGGAATCCAGCGTGCTCCTGATTTGGTCATCTTGATCCGTGGCCTGACAGGTCACCAGCATGAGGACGTGATTCTCGGTATCAATACTGTCGCCGCTGTCAGCGCTGTTGTTGTTCTTGTTGCTGGTGGCTCCAGTAGTCGAGCCAGAAGATCCTTTGCCAGACTCTGTCCTGGTGGACTGCGAAAAGACAAACCAGTAGACCAATGCAGAGCCCAGACGCATGAAGGTGATCAAAAAGAGAATCGCCAGCGAAAACGTGTTGATGACAAGCGATGCCAAGCATCCACCGGCTGGTTCGCCAGAAAGCACGCCGACCTTGAAGAAGCCTTGGAAGCAGCGAGCAATGTCCTTGTAGTTGGCTTGTTTCCGGACAGCGAGTGTTGCATCCCGGCCGATGAGGCTCTTGATCCAGTACATCCGAGAGATCTCAAGCGCGCTTATTGTGGGACCGGGTACCTGAGCCAAGTAGTCGGTAGCATCAAATACTGATCCATCATAGACAAATAGATTCCGTGACGTCGAATCTGCAATGTCGGTCCAGTGGTATGTGATCACCACATCGCTCCTCTCGAACTGGCGCAGCATGCCGTTGGAAGACGGGGCGAACGAGTGGCAGTGGTTGACCGCTGTGCTGTTGACTGAGCATTTTCCAAAGTTGGTGATTGATCCAAAAAGGTGACAGGTGTCTGACAGATCCGGAGGTGGGAACAATACTGACATATCATCTCCATAGTGTGCGGTTAAGTACGAGTTGATTGCTGCAGATGTTGCGCCTCCTGATGCTGGTGACGGATGAGATCCCTGTGCAAAGAACGAATCCACATCATAAACAACGCCTCGTATTGTCGCCAAACGACTGGGATTCTCAGAATTGCTTCCGTACCGCGTGGCAAATTCCGATGTCGAGAGAACTTCCCTCGAGTGCGGCCTACACGTCAAAAGGGCCAATCCAAACGCGAGGAATCCAAAGAGGATAGTGAGACCAGTGATCAGAGAGGAAAGGGTGACTTTCTCGCGCCAATCTTGCTGCCTATCCGCGCTCCAGGACTTTGATAACACCTTTGCCGGACAACATGCCGTCCATAGGTTGGAGAGGGTAACCCAGATGTGGTTGCGGTTGCGCTCGATCAGTTGCATATGCTCTCGTATCCGCCGATTGATGTCGCTCTCCATGTCCTTCTCTTTAGCTCGTTCCGCGAGACTGTTGCTGGATCTCTTCTGAAGTCGCACGCGTCGCTGATGATAGTTGGAGCCAGACCGATTGATGATGGGATCAGTGTTTTCGAGGCTGCTCTCGGTGTAGTAACGGACGTGCTTGGTGCCATATCGTGGAATGAGGCCTCTCCTGTGCATGCTGTAGATCCGTGCTGTTGTTGACGCCCGCCATGGTATCCGTGGTCGAGATTTCTCGGAAATAGCGGGCTCTTTGACTGCCAGTGATGTAGGGGTTGGTTCCTCGACGTGATCGTGCTGGTCCTGGATGTTGGATGGTGCTGCTGCTTCGTCAGCCGGGCTAGCCTCAAGTATAGAATTGGGCAGGTTGTCCTTGGGCTCAATGAAAATGGCAGAGAGATCTTGTCCGATCGTAGGGAGAGGTGGTAGCGAAGGTGCAGTATCGGACGGCTGGAGTGGAACAGGTACTGCTGGAAGAGACTGGTGACGACGGGCTTTGAGTGGTGCGCTCAATCGCGAAGAGAGTCCAGAGTGACGAGAAATGGTGCTGTTGTATCCCGAGAACGAACGTCGTGGCCTGTAGTGATCCTCCTCCTGTGCTTCCTCTGGCACAGATGGTAATGAAGGTGCTGGTGAATGTGTCCTCCGAGACGGTGATCGAGGTGTTGGTGGCAACATTTGCTGGATTAACGTCCGTGTACTCATACTCGACCCTGGTCCGGATGTGGTCGACATAATAGAGCTCGCGCCTCCGCCACTGCTGCCTTCTCGTGAGATACGCCTTGTGATATAGACAGCAATCGACTTGTGGCCAGCATCCCACGAGAGACTACGCGCGTTCTTCCCGTTGGCCGTCTTGATATGAGGATCGGCTCCTTGGGTGAGTAGCAGCTTGCATGCGTCCAGCTTGCCGGCATAGGCTGCAAGCATCAAGGAAGACCAGCCGTATTGATCCAAAATGTTCAATGAGGCGCCCTGCTCGATAAGTAGGGCCATGACATCGATATGCCCAGCGTAGGAGGCGAGGAGGAGTGCAGATTTTCGAGTGTTGTCTTGCTGGTTGACATTGGCGTGTCCGATGGAGATGAGCAGTCGACATATCGTCAAGAACCCATTGTAAGAAGCGATGATCAGGGGCGTGATCGCTTCCTAATTGGATATTCATACAAGATAACGGGGAAGAGAGAGGGTAAGCGGGAGAGACAGGGAGAGACAAGGAGGAACAGAGAGAGAATGTGTGCAGGGGAGCAGGGGACAGGGAGGGGTGGGAAAGAACGGGAAGGGTGCATGAACGTGCGAAAGGGGCAGAGGCAACGAGGAAGGGATGAGAGACAATAAAAAACAGACTAAAATGGGTGACCAGATCATGGGAATAACAAAACGTACGCCCTTGGTGCATGGGTGCATGAGGGGGGAGAAGAGAGAGAGAAGGAGCCAGAGGAATCGAAGTGCTGAAATGCACGAATGTCGAGAGGGAGGGAGTCGAAAAAGGCCACACGAAGAAACGTGTATTTCATTTCCGCATACTCAATTGATTCTGGCCTGAGATGAGCTGATCCTCCTTACCTCGTTGCCTAGGCTTGCCGATGCACCTGCCAACAGGAGAAGCTGCGCGCACTCGGTTGAGCCAGCCGCAGCGGCTTGGTAGAGGGCTGTCTCGCCCTCGTCATCTGCGCATGTGCCGACAGTAGACGTTTGAAAACAAAAAAAAGTGTCATTAATAGTCGTCAGAGAAGGTAGAAATGAGAGGGTGAGAGAGCAAAAAAAGGAGAAAGGGGGAAAGGTAGTGTTATTAGGGGACAAAAGTCGAGTCATTCGGTACATGGACGTAAACAAATGCTTATGTTGTTGTTCTAGTTTCGACAATGGTTCCATTTATGGGCGAAGTGCTTCCCTCTCTCTTGATTTGCCTGTCTGTCCGTCTGTCTACTCTGGGGAAAGAAACCAAGTCCAAAGCCAAGTCTAAGTCCAAGTCCAGTTCTAGTCAGGTTACTAGTGTAGGGTGGAGAAGGATCGTTGTGTGTTTATAAATACCTTGGAGGTCGACGTCGATCGAGGGTAGTGCCAAAAGGTATCGTAGAACACGATGTTTATTGTCCGTTGCAGCGACCATCAGCATCGTTTTGTGCTCCTTGTTGCGGATCCTGTTGGGATCGAGTGAGAGGCTGGAGAGGACATGATCGAGGTGCTCGGTGTCCTGGACGAGAACAGCGTGAAACAAGGAGCGGATCACACCCGCAACCGAGTAGCGCCGAGTTGAGGAGGTTGGGGTGATGGTGTTGTTGGTGGTGGTCGATGAGGTTTCGTGATACGAAGAGTCGTCCGGATCAGACCCGGCAGAGAAGCCCCGTCCATGGAAACCACCCGTCTCCATCGCAGCGACGACCGTTTGTGGGAGTGAAGCGGAATTTTTTTGTAGGAGTTGTCGTTGTTGGTGTTGTTGTCGTGTTGTTTAGTTAGAGGGTGTGGGGAGATGTGGAGGGATCGGCTGTGCTGTCGATTTCGTGATGGCGGGAGTCAAGATGGAAAAGTATGTGTAGAGGTAGAAAGGTTGTTGTGTGTGAAGGAATGCGAGGGGGAGTGAGAAAGAGAGCTTTATGTCAACGGAGGGAGGATGGTTGTTTGAGGGAGTGTGAGTAAGAAGAGACGAGTGTACATGTGGAGCACAAGGCAGGGAAGCAGAAGGAGAAGAAGAGAAAACTACAGAAGTCTTTGAGAAGCAGAAAAGGGAAGAAAGCAAACAGGAAAAGAAAAGAGAGAAAGAAAGAAAGGAAAGGGGGAAGAAAAGAAGCAAATAAAGAAGAAAATGGTCAGACAGGAGAGAGCATGAACGCTTTGGACAACTGAGGACAAGCAACAACAAACAGCAAACAAGCAAGTACTGTACATCAACAACAACAACAACAACAGCAACAGCAACAGCAACAACAACAACAACAACAACAGCAACGCAACACAAGGTGCAACCAACGTCGACAAAATAAAATAGAAAAGAGCAAGGAGACTACTCCCCCCATCCATGCCTATCCCTACAACCACCATCATCCACACCACAACCATAGCCTTCGCCAAGAGAGCCTCCAACACTGAGTGACACTGACAGCCTTTTCTATCACTCACCACCCCGACGGAGAATTAAAAAAACAAGAAAAACAAGAAAAACAAGAAAAATAAAGAGCGACTTTAGGTTTTCTTTGTCAGTGCCTGTGTTGGATGCAGAAATGGGCGTATTCGCCCTTCCATCATCGTAGACAGTGCTCACGTATGCACACACATACACGACACACTCTGCAGCAGGGCATTGGCATAGCTCACACCCCTACCCTGTCATTAGTGTCATCATCATCTTTTTTTATTTTTATTTGGGTATGTTCGCTCCATTAGACTTTCTTGAACTTGCACTTCAACCCCTTTCCTTCTGTCGGCTTGGTGTCGGTCAGTGTTACTGAGCCTTCTCTCATTGGACAACTGCAGGGGCAGACAAGAGGAAGAGGAAGAGGGAGGAAGAGGCAGAAAACTAACAAGGGAGGGAGCTGCAGACCAGGGCATTTCAAGCCGCAGGTCTAAAGGAAGTGAGGACTTGGAGGACTTGGAGGTGGGGAATGGAACCAAATAAAATACAACAACAGCTCATTAATGTTGTTAACAATACCGTACCATAAACAATGAAAAACACTCCTGCAGCTGTTGTCATGGGATCGTCTCTTATTTTTTTTTGCCGGTCGCTCTCGCTCCTCGCTCTTTTCACTCACCTTCCTCGTATTTTTGTTCCTGAACAACAACAGTAAAAAGAAAAAGGGACGAAGGAAGGAAGAGAGGGCCATGCTTGAGACTAAACAAGAGCGCACATACAATGTGTACACGTAGGAAATAGAAAACGTATACTCCTTTCGTCCTTCCTTATTCTTTAGCAACCCTCCTTTTTCCTGTGTTGCCAAGGGTGCCTTTTCGTAACTTTTGTCGTTTGTTGTTGTTGTTGTTGTTGATGTTGGTGCTTGCTGACAAGAACAACAATAGAGAGCAACGGACACAGAGCAAGGGACAACTATTTATTCAATTGAATCGATTCAACAACCAAAAATACAAAACAGGGAGAAAATAATGGGGTTTTTGAGTTGGGGTATTTTTTTTTTGGGTATGGAACTGGTATTTGTTGTTGTTGTTGAAGCCATGGTTCCATGGTCCGTCGATAACAGGCAAATCTTGACACTCATCCCCTGTCCTCCTTACCCCATCATGTTCGCCAATGCATGCACCGCGAAAACACAACAAGGCAAATAGCGCAGAACCTGAAGAAAGGCGCCATGCATAATACACTTATCCTCAATCGAGTTGTTTTCGTTCTATTGTATGTTATGTATGTACCTTCAATTGTATTCAATATACCTACTCTTAGCTTATTATTATTTTTTGGTATCAAAGCGGATAGGGGCTGACCTTGGAGGGGCGTGGAGAAGAAAAAAATCAAGGAGGAAACAACACAGAAAACAGAAGGAAGGTGACGGAACAGGGTCAACAATTTAACACCTATGCCCGCATGAACATGCCACCTTCTACTCCCTTTTTTTACTCTTTTCTACTCTCCCTTTTTATGTTCCAAAAGATCGATCGCAGGCATATGCCTGTCATATTTACGAAATATAAGACAGCCGTGGGGCACAAAGGCCGACTGGCGAAAAAAAAAAGAAAAAGGGCTGGTCTGCAAGCCTGTAAACCTGCCTAATAGGAGACATCCCTACTCACACTCACAATTACTTGAAGCATGGCTTGCATATGTTGCAGTAACCCCGTCCTCAACCACCGGAATTTTTTCACAGGCATGCACCACCAACCTCATTGTTGTTTGTGCCTTGTATGTGTGCGCATGTTTTTGTGCGCGTGTGTATTTTAGAGAGAGAGAGAGAGAGAGAGACAAGAAGGAAAGGAGAGCAATTCATGCAACGCGGCACATACCGCACTAACACACACACACACACACTCGCTATCACACGCGCCTAACAAGCTCATGGACCATTGGTCCATAAAAAAAACCATCTGGTCACGACTTTGGATCGTGGATCACCTTTTCTTTGCACAAAAAAATAGCCGTTGAGTCGCAGATAGATAAACAAATTGGTGGACAGAGAGAGGGAGGGAAGTAAAGTTGATTGCAAAGAATGCGACATGGGTTGGATGACACAAAATAAGTAGTAAAAGATGGATTGCAAAAGGAGAAAAGAAAGGGCAAGGTGGTAGGAGCGGAAGGGTCAAGTGCTGGCCCTTTTTTTTCTTTTTCTCCTTTGAATTTAAAAAAGTGCATTTTTGATAGTGAATGGCTCTTTTGCAGCAGAAGGACAAGGGCCCTTTTTTTATCACAACCCTCATTCGCATACTCATGCATATGCAGAAAGGAGATGGATGGTATAGTAAGCCAAGGAGGAGGGTGGATGTCACTGCCACATCATCAAAGAGACTGACAGAAAAAGTGATCCAAAAAGAAGAGAGACAGAATCATCCCATGTATTATGCTTTTTCATGCTGTTGTTGTCTCGAAAAGGCTATGTTTGCTTACTGAGTGGTGGTACTAGAGCGCTCTTTGATTTGTTTTGACAATGACACAGCATGGTCCCAGCATTCTCTGTTCAGGGTCAACTCGCCCTTACTCAATGCCACGAGTCTATACAGTGCAGACAAAGAAGAATCACAGCAGTTTGTCAGGAACGAATAGTAACGCGCGAAAAATGATATGGTCACGAGTTCACTCTTGGTCCAATAGAGTTTTCAGTTCCTGGCCCTCTGTCTATGTCTCTCGTTCCTTACAATTCCGAGGAGTGCTCCAGTAGATAGAAAGCAGTAGGAAGGGGGGTCAAAAAAAGGAGAGAAGAGAGAAGGGGGGGATCAAAGAGGCATCATTCACAGGGGAGTAACAGGGAGGAGGGAGAGCAATTGTGTTTCTAGTTTGTGGTGTTAGCTTTGTGCTTACCTTGCAAGGGAGATATTAAGCGCGAGGTCGTTGGGGGTAATCAGGGCTGATCCAGCAGCTGAGGCGGCCTTGCGCTGCTCCATAAACTCTGTCTCGATTTCCTAAAAATGATATGCCAGAGGGAGGGGAAAAAATGCGCGGGAAAAAGAAAGCGAGAACCAAAAATTAGGTTCGGATGTTGGGATGTTGGGCACGGCGGTAAAAAAAACAGACAAGGGAAAAAATGGCGGCAAGACCGCTATGACAACCAACAGCCGACAACAACAAAGACGCCAAAAGGTATCATTTGTTTCAAACACAGCGATGAAAGAAAGAATGACAAAGGCGGTCGATTCATGCAATCGATCTCCCGCCCTCCCAGATTCGGAGATATTCCCGTCCATTAATTACCTTGGCCATATCCTCTGAAAACTTGTATTCGGCGAGGCGCAGAGCGCTAATGTATCTGCGGAAGGACTGGAGCTTTTCCTCTGTTGGCTCTGACTGCTGCTCAGGTGTGGATGGCTCAGGCGTCAAAGTAATCCCGCAGTCAACCTAAACATCGAGCGGTAAAAACAATGAAATGGTCAGTGAACTGGTAAACCAATACGTGACCTCTTCTTCTTCCCGCCAATTTTTCTCAAACTCGGAGGACACAAGCAACAGGGGACTTACAGGGACCAATGAACTGCCAAAGGAGATGATCAACAAGGAAATGTCGGTCTGGAACTCGAGGTGGTTGTATGGGAAAACGTAGTTGAGGGTCTGGTACAGACTGACATCTGTTACCGCCTTCAAGTTCTTGATACCTATTCAATGAGCAGCGACATAGTAAAAAAAGGAACAACTTTAGCTTCTGATATAACAGAATAGCCTACTTGAGAAGGGGGAACAAGAGTATACAAGAAAGCATTACCTTGATCAACCAAGGTACCCTCCTCCATGGCGGTCTCGTCCAGAAGCAAAAGGGTGCCACGGGTGACCTGGAGCATTCCCGAGCACAGATGCTCCTCACCACGGGGGTAAAAGTAGTTCTTGTTCAAGTTCGTAAGAGTCATGGGAATAGCGTGAACTTTGGGTAACACGCTCTTGACCACCTTCTCAAGGCTCTTGGCGACTGGAGAGTTGGCTGTAGAGTCCTTGAGATTCAAACTGAACTTGCCAAGAACAGCTCCACTTGGACGTGAGTAGCTATAATAAGTGCCATCATGATGGAGAAGGGTTGAGTATGTATGGTAAAACGTAGCCGATCGTTCAGAACCCCAGGCTGACAAACAAAGATACTTACACTCTGGCCAAAAGATGGAGGAGAACAAGCTCTGCTGCGAACTTGTCCCCGCGGACAGCTTGAGCAATGTACTGGATCAACTCCTCACGGATGGTCTTGGCATCCTTGACGAGCTTCTCAAGATCATCCTCGGTGGGGCGACCATTTACTGTCAACTCAGGGTGTCCGTGGTCATCAACCTTGTTCATGAGAATAGCGTGGACGGTAGGGATACGAGGTCCTGCAGCCGACTCTTCCTGGAAGTCAAAAGAGTCTCCTGACGACCTATAACGTACATTTAAGAGCGAAAGAAAATAACTTGGTCAACATGCTTGCCTGTTGAAGAATTGTCATATTGACCTTATAAACACTTGGCCGCGAGCTTACACTTTGTCGCTGGCGCCCAAGACTCCGATGACCTCGACCATATCAGTCACTCCAATGCTAACATCTGAAGAAGTGGTCTTGACAACAGCAGCAAAGTGGCTGACTGCGGGGAAAGGGAATCGCTCCGCAATGACCTCTGATGCCTTCGTCTCCTCAAGTTTCAAATCTATGACCATCGATGTAAATAATAGTCAGCCGTTAGGTCCTGAAAAACCATAAGTTCAGTCCCGCTTCGTTGACCATGATGAGTGTTGCGTTGTGACATACCCTGGAGCGCAGCATCCAGACCGGCGGGCTTGTCAGCATCCTTGGCCCACTGCGACTGCCCAGGGACAGAAACGCAGTAATAGCTGCTCCTGAGATCCATCAATTCCTGATTTTGGTGCGAAGCCAACATCTATAGTAATAACGTGATGGCATCGTGAGTCTCCAACTGTCCAATACAGGCTACCCAATTTCTTCCTGTGTTTCCCCAATGCAGCAAGCCATCATACCTGGTCCTCATGAGGTCCATCTGAATATCTATGGCAAACGAAGGCCTATCATGCATAACAGAGATATATAAAGTCAGCTTAGATGTGTCTTCGCAGAGCAAAGACTATGTCAACTGAACATTGCCGCTGTTAAAACCACATACCTCCTCGCCATCAGGCTTCTTGGAAATGGTCGATGCAAACAAAGCTACCTCCTGCGAGAGCTCGGTATCCTGAACCATGCATCTGAAGCGAACAAGAGAGTTCAAGGGCAAGGTGTTGATCGACTGGGCGTCCAGCACAGGGATCTATTTTCAAAATTGAAATGAACAAATGCATAGTGTAAATATTTCAGGTATTGTCAAAGGATGCTGAGGCATAACATTAGGATTCCAAGAGCATAATTCCTCTTTTGAGTTGTTCAATACCTTAGACAGCTTCTCGCGGGTATCGAACATCTCCTGGAAGTGCTTGGTCACGCCAAAGTCATCCTTGTCGGTGGACGCTCCCTCTTTCCAGTTCTTGCCTAAGTGTGATGCCAAGTTGAGTTTTGATTAGGTGTGAGATTCAACTTGATGAATGCCCCACTGTCATGGCATCGAGTTTGTTGTTATATAACGATTTTAATGCTTATAGCTTGTATTCTCCTTACGAAAGAGTTCCTGAATGGTTTCCAGTGGATGCTCAATGACACTCATGTTTGATGATTGATCGTTTGGTTAATGAATGAAAGATGGAGGAGGAGTGATTTCTCAGGTGTGTCCTTTTTTTTATGTTTTTGTGACCTGTGTTTGACCACATTAATTTTGGTGGCGTACTGTTCACCATGCAGACATTCAAATAAGCCAAGCGGCTTCGTTTCTTCTCTTCATCCATTCTTTCCTTTCAATCCACCTCGACTTACCATAGCACATCTCAACATACCACGGCCATCAACTCTATCTTTCTACACCTCACCAACCTCAACCATGGCAAAGGCCCAGCGCATCAGCGTGGCGAAGTCACACGGTAACTCCATTTGCTCCAAGTGCTTGTGTTGTCAAGCAAGAGAACGAAAGGCTTCCTAACACTCGAGATTGCTTATATCACGACTTGTAGCGTCTCGCTCCAAGAGACAACCCACCGCCTACAACTTGTTCATAAAAGACAAGCTGCCCAACTACAAGTCCGCCCACCCCAACGTCAAGCATAAGGTAAGCGATTGATATGCCCGCTGCATTTCAGAGACCCCCGGCGACACGCCATGAGGATCTTTTTTGCCTGATAATAGGTGCTTACGATTGCTCCCCCACTTCATAGGAGGCGTTCAAACAAGTTGCCTACCTCTGGAAGTATGCCGCCGAGAATCCAAACCGTACGCCCTCTTAGGCATTCCTCAGAGTGCGCCAACCTATGCACCCTCTGGGTCCCTCTTTCATCTCACCAGTTCTTGGCGCCGTACTGATATCTGTGCATTTGTTCATAGCTATTCTTTCTTGCCATAGTACGACCATCTTTCTGTATCCACAATAGTAAAAATCGCTTTCTTTGTTCATTATACCTTGTTTTGTTTGTTTATTTCGTCTCCCGTGAAAAAAGGCCGGCGTGTGTTTGCTTCGTTCTAGTTGTGTCGTTGTCTAAAAGGTTTTCGTGTGCACAACACTGGGTCCGCTCTCGTTGTAATCCACCTTGTTGATGTAATTGCGGGGATCCGGGAAGATCAACTACCATCGCATAAGCAAAACAAATACACGAGATAAATGATTAACATAAAGTGACCCATAATCATCTCGCCTCTTTCTTTGATCCGTCCTCGGATCCAATCACAAAAGCAACGCGTATCATTATACGTTCTTACCTTGGCAACAATCTCGGAACCAAGGAATCCAGCGTGGACAATCGAGTCTTTCAAGGCAGGGAAGTAGTCGGGAACCTTCAAGAACTTGACATCGCGCACTTGGAACTCTCCAAAGTTTTCAGAAACTGCCAACGACTCTGACAGCGCGCTCTCAATGCGGGATTGCAGACCTACAAAGGCATCCACGAGTCACAAGTAGAAGGGTGGGTGTTAATCTCCATAGCATAGCTTGAATACCCTCAAGTTCACTCTGAGTTCAGATCCATTAATGACATTTTGTGAGCGTACCTTTAATTTGGCATGTTCCTCCTGTGACGATGATCGACTCCCATAATGACTGACGCTTCTCGGCTTTGCAGGCGTACTGTGCGGCATGGATCGCCTCGATCAAGGTTTGCACACGCTTTCCGACAAGATCAGGGTTGAACAGTGCCTCCACAGCCTTATATCTCACTGAGCCGACAGTGAACTACAAGATCAAGAGAAAAACAGCTTATTGTTAGAGAATCGGTGGATAACCAAGGGTAACACAGTAGGATGAAGCATAGCTCCAGACTTCCTGCTCACCTTCTTGCCGTTGTATTCAGCCTGTGCCCTGGTCTTGTTCTCCTTCTCGTCCTTGTTCAAAACTTGGCAAATTCCTGATTCCTTCAAATGCCGAGCAAACTCCAAATCCAATGGCTCTCCGTATTCACGAGCAAGCTGAGCATCGCCCTTGAGGAGTTCCAAAAAGTGCTTGTCAATGTCCGAGCCGGCTAATGGGATCGATTGAATGGCGTGGCGTTGGATCTGGGTGTCAAGGATGGGTGTGATTTCTGAAATAGATGCAGAGGTGAATCGTTAGTTAGGTCAACCTTCTGTGCCTTTCTGTTTGAAAAGCATACAATCCTGTCATCGATTGATCATGCCTCTGTCTGTACCTGTGCTGTTGTGTCCAATGTCAATGACGAGTCCAGTCACTGCCGCGCAGCCATAAAGGGTCATCAAGGGTTCCTCTGCAAGATACAGTCCAGGGACATTAAAGTTTTCGAAAAAGATCTGTGTGATCCGCTCGTGCTCCTCCTTGGTCCAGTCTGTGGGGACGACCATCAACACAGGCGATGCGTTCCTGGATCGCTTAATCCCGAGCTCTCTGAACAACACATGGCGCCTATTATATTTAAGGCACTTCCTTTAGTTTTCACGAGCCAGTTTCCATTGACACCAATGTCCTCGTTTGAAAAAGTAGGTCAGTCAAAGACTCACCAGAGTGCCTCCATCGCAGCCCAATCTTTGACGATTCCATCCTGGATGGGTGTGCTGACTGTGAGTTCGCTCTCTGGGTATTGCTGCATGGCCTCGGTCAATGCGCTTCCGCAGTAGTAGATCGTCTGAGGTTTGTTGCTATCGTTCTCCTTTGCCTGTTCCTTGGTCTCGACAGCGCCCTCGGTAGCCTGCTCGGTCTTTTCAACTTTGATGTCAGCACCACTGACAGTCTCTGATGCAGAAGTCTCGGAAGTAGTCTCAACAGTTGTCGGTGCTGTAGCGGTCTCAGACTCTGCGATATCAGTTGGCTCAGGTGCAACCGCTCTTGACCCTACAAGCGAGCGTATCGTCTAAACGTGCAGAAAAAGGGAGTGAGGAGTGTTGAGAAGACGCGCCACTTGTTGAAGTTCCATGGAGAGTGTTTGTTTCCAATCAGAACAACGGAGTGGAATGAGTCAAGGAAGCCATACCACGTGCGGGGGCTTGTTAGTATCGACGACGTTGATGCCGGCCTTGGTGTTCCATGATCCTGAATGGAGAACGACAAAGTTTTCCTCCCTGAGAGCCATTTGCTGCAGAGTCGTTCGTAGGTCGATTGGAATTAAGTAAGAGAGAAAGTGATGGCACATCAACAGGGGGACAGCGCGCGCCTTGTGCAAGAAAACAAATCATAGGTCACGTGTGCCTACCATCAATGTGACTTGTCATTGGATCTGCACTTGCTGTAGACTTGCCACGAAGTGTAAACGGCCCTGGCGCAAACCATCATCTCTCAACACTCACAACCACGAACATAATGGTACGACTCGCCGTCAGCAGGATGCTCGGGAATTTGGCCTTATTGAACAGGACACTAACGTCTGAGGAGTAAACTTTGCTTGTCTGACGCTTTTAACTAGGCAACGACAGACCGACAGAATCTCTTGTCGGGCGCAGAGCCCATGGGCAACAACCAGCTAGAGCCAGACCTTGAGGCTGGCAACCAGGCTTCTCTCTTGAAGCAGTCAAGGTACGTAGGCACTGGAGCCTTTCGACTGATATCGAGAAGGAAGGCGCTGCACGCATAGACATTGATAGGAAAGCGATTAAGTCAAGGCGATAGTTTTCAAAGATGGTGGCTTCGCTAACAGTAGGAGTGCCAATGACGCCAACGGTTCAATGTTTATACAGGAGAGACCAGAGATTCGACATTACTAGGAGCTGAATCGGCGGTCAAGGAACTACATGTGTCTGATTGGGTAATATAGATACTGACCCAGACGAACGCATCTTCCTTTTGAACTCTCATAATATTAGCCACCCCATATGTTTAATCTTTCACTACCTCTTTCGCGTTGGCGCCATCTGCACCTACTTTTTCGGCACCTGGTTCACAGACAACTTTGTGTTGATCTTTGTTCTGTGTGTGTTGATGCTCGTCTTTGATTTCTGGACCGTTAAGAATGTTTCAGGACGCCTCTTGGTCGGCTTGCGCTGGTGGAGCGAAAACAAGGAGGACGGCACTACCACCTGGCTCTTTGAGTCGCGTGATGTAAGCGAAAGTGACGACTATTCAGAAACGAGCACTATCATGTCCAAAGAACGATACTGACGTAATAGTCTACCTTTCAACGTTCGCTCTCATAGCCAAGCCGGCCACTCAACCCGGTGGACTCTCGCCTCTTCTGGACCGGACTGTATGTCGCCCCTGCTGTGTGGGTCGTCTTTGGCATTCTCTGCATCTTGACTTTCAAGCTCACATGGCTCGTGATTGTGGCCGTTGCGTTGGCATTGAACTTTGCCAATGTCATTGGATACACGCAGTGCGACAAGGATGCCAAACAAAAGTGGGCGACTGGATTCGCCTCCAACATGTTGGGTGGTTCAGGCGCTGGAGGCATCATGGGCGGATTGATGAGCCGAGGTATCACTCGCATGGCCGGATCCATGTTCTAGATATAGACGATATACCTATGAAACTAACGAGCGGCTAAGGATAAATAAAAAGAAAAGGTTATGCAGTGAAACTTGTAACTATGATAGATTGATGAGAGATTGCTATGCAAATACTGACGTTTTGTTTAGATGCACCGTGCATCCATTCGTGTTTAATGTGGGTGTGCGGTTGAATTCTGCCTATGTCCGAGACCAATCGAAAAAAAGGTCGCGAAGAACGGTTGATTTTTGCACAATTCAGCCACTGAAACAATGGTTGCGCGATGGCTTTCTCTGTCGCGGTTTGTACTTAATGTGTTTTGTGCGCTTTGTGTGGTTTGTGTACTGGACAGTACTTTGTGTACTTTGTGCCAGCCTAGACCTTTGTACCTCCCTCTCCTTTCTTTTTTGTATTTCTTGTCAGATGAAGCTGCTCGCTCATTCATCTCCTCTTCTTCTTCGTCTTCATCACTTTTCCCGCATCCCTTCTTCACACACCACCCGCAAACTTTCGCTTCTGCGCTCACTTTGCACTCCCACCCACACCTCGCCCATACACCGAACTTTTAGCACCACTCCTCCTATCAAAAACATGGCCTCAATACACACCGACAGTGCCCCCGTTGGCAACCCCCAGGCAGCCGGCATCATCTACGTCCAAGGCGTGCCCACTCCAGAAACCCGACTGACCCTCGGCGGAGCCATCTCCGTCTCTCCCATGGCTATCGGCACTTGGGCATGGGGTGTAAGCGAGAGACTGACAAAACGATACAAGTCTGCTGGCGGTTGACCTTATGCACGAAATATAGCTAAACTAGATTCTTCTGTGTTCAATCTAGGACCCTGTCTGGAATTACAAGCCAGAGATGTTTGATGACATTGCTGCGACGTGGGATACGCTCCAGGCCGAACACTCAGGTATCAACTTTTTCGACACAGCCGAGGTCTACGGCAAAGGTGAATCGGAAAACATCATTGGTAGACTGCTCAAGAAGAACCGGCAGGAGGGAAAGCCCCTTCCTATTATCGCCACCAAGTTCATTCCTTACCCTTGGAAATGGAGGTAAGAAAAGCTGGGCTCTTGTTGACATATTGCGAATATCTCTGTATGATACCCTGTCTAATCACTCCATCCACGTTCTCTGTTCCAACATTGTGTAGCTACCCAAGCTCCCTCTTGGGCGCCCTCAAGGGATCGATCGAGAGACTCGGCGTCGATGTCGTTGACCTGTACCAGATCCATGGCCCTATCCACCTTCGCAGCATCGAAGTCGTTGCCGATGCTCTTGCCGAGGCTGTCAAGCTAGGACTTGTCAAGTCTGTTGGTGTCTCGAACTATTCCATCGACCAGATGGTGCGCATGCACGCCGCTTTGGCCAAACACGGCATCCAATTGGCCACGAACCAGGTCGAGTTCTCATTGCTCCGTCGCTACCCTGAAACATCAGGTATGATCGCCAAGTGCCACGAACTCGGCGTTGCCGTTCTGGCATACTCGCCCTTGGGCATGGGTCGACTCACTGGAAAGTACACCGCCGAGAACCCTCCTCCCTCGGGCCGCAGGTTCTCGAACTACCCTATGACTGAGTTGACTCCCTTACTGGCTGTCATCGAGAAGATTGCCAAGGAGCATGATGTCCCAATGAGTGCTGGTAAGTGTGCTAATGCCCTACTGGGTAACATGCAACAATGGAACAATGTGCTCATGCCTATGATACGCGTCAACATGCAAAATTAGGTCTTTGTAATATTCCTAACATATTTCACCTGTGTCCATTGTTCGATAGTCGCTCTCAACTACACCATTGCCAAGGGCGCCATTCCTCTGGGAGGAGCCAGAAACCCTGATCAAGCTCGCCAGAACGTCAAGGCTTTCGGTTGGAGACTCTCGGACAAGGAGGTCGAGGAACTCGATGGCGTTGCACTCATCGGTGACAAGGGTATGTTCTGGCAGCATGGATAAGGGGATGTCGCACTGCGATTGTACGCCACTCCTTCATTCTCTACCTTGATTTTCCATAACCCTCACCTGCAGTTTCAATAAAGCCCAAGATGCATTGCATTCCAGCTATCTTTCACTGGGTAAAGATGACAGCATGTTGATGACAGCTTCATACGTGACCAAGGACGTAGCATTAGCGATTTCTCGATTTGAATCATCTCAGCGTTGTGTGCGAAACTCTTTTTAACAAAACAGAGAAATTGACAAACAAACAAACAGCGAACGCGCGACCCTTGTCCCTCACTAAGCTCTAGCTTACTAGTTTATGTAGAAGAACAGGAAATCGCATGAAGGTGAACAAGTAATAGGTTACACGGTTATCAAAGACGACTTAGACTCACCGGTCCCTATTTCTGCTTTTTCTTTCTACCGCTATTTTGGAGGGTCCTTCATTCCTTTCTTGGCAACAGCCTTTGGCTGGGGGATATGTGCACGTTTGCTGCGCGATCTATTAGAATAGTGCCGTGGCAAGTCGACTTTTGCCTTCAGCTGCCATCTCCTCCCTCTTTTTATCATTGTCTGTGAAGGTTATTGTCGCAGTCCCCTTACATTGTTGTGTCATTGCACGGCTGCTTGGTTAATTCTATCTTTTTTGGAAGCGGCGGAAAGACAGGGCTTTTTGTTGTGAATTGATAGGGGGGCGGGTTGTGCGTGCGTGTACGTTTTGAGCGATCGAGTGGGGGATAAATGGGATAGAGTATTATGGGGGTACCAGAGGGCCAAGGAATAGACAAAGACATGGGGGGAAAGAGTCGAGAGCCACAAAGGTGGGCTGAGATAGAGAAGAGCGATAATGGGTCAAGGAAAATACGAAAGATCCGCTGCTGCGTTATGGAGGAACGTCCGGGGAGGAGAGGCAGGGAAATGAACCCTCTCGTGGTGACAAACCGGTTGTGCCTGAGTTGAGCTTCTTCATCTTTTTAATTCCCTTTGATCGATCACCATCATTTTCACCACACCACACTTATTTTATCCTTCTTGTCCATCCATCCCTTCTAGATTCCTCCTCTTTTGTCTCTTTGTTCCTTCCTTCCTCCCTCCCTCCCTCCTTCCTATTCCCCTGTTTGTTCCCCCTCTACCGGGAATCCCCTCCCTCTTCGTCCTTCTTTGTCGACTTTAATTCTATTTTTTATTCTCACCTTCAACTTCTTCAAGTCATCCCCTCCCTCCCTCCTCCATTCACCCATTCTTCGTCATTCCATTCCATCCCATCCTCATACCAACACTACCACTTTCACCACCTCCTCCTTCCCCAACTCCCTCTCTCCTCACCTTCCCTCTCAGTGTTGATCACTTGGCCATGGCCACAATCAACACCATGGACTCGACTGCACAAGTCCACGACTCAGGTACGACCAACAACCTACCTCACACCCCCTTGCGCCCTTATTCCTTTCCTTTTTCTCTCTCCCCCCTCTTCACCCCTTGTCCGTTGGTCTACCGTTCCTGTGTGGGCAGTAATCGATGGCACAGTAGATCTGAATACTCACCCCCATCCTTCCTATCGACTCTCTTCCTCCTTTCCCCTCCCCTTCATCTCATGCAGTGACTATCACTACCAGCAGTAGCAGCCATAGCAGGAACAACGACATTGATCACGCCATGGACAACGCTCCCAAGACAGGACGCAAGTCCTTCCAGTTCCGCGCCTTGGTAAAAAAAAAAGCAACAACCACCCCTTTCTTTTCAGTGAAATTGAGCGAGATCAAAAGCAATACCACACTTCATGAAACTAACTTTGCGCCCACCCTCACTTGAATTATTGGACCCGGATAATCTTTGAACGTTATGAAATATAGGGCCGGAAAACGCTTTCTTATCAACGTCGCCAAGTGTTTGTCAATATATGCTGTATTGGCCTGTGCCCCATTCTGATGGTCCTCATTGCGGGTGCGATGGGTATCGGCATCACCCACCTGATCGACAACCTCGGCAACCCTGCAGGTACAGTACCTTCTCCACCGTACACATTGCACCTTCTGGCCCCTGCACATCATCGTTCAATTGTCTGTGCATCCAGTTTGGGACACAGAGAATTCTCAACGTCCAAAAAAATGTCCGATCGATCGTTTATTTTTTTGGCCAGGCATATCTGGAGTCGTGTCTCGGGTTTAAGCCGCATGAACTTTTATCGTCTCAATTGCACCTTCAGCTGTACTCTAAACACACGTTCATCATTGATCATGCCTATCATAATTAGACTACCTGCTGTGCTCAGATGTCAATGCAATGACGCCCCAGGGTTTCCCCATGGTCCCTACCACCAAAAAGCAAGTCGTCGACTTCCCTACCTCGCCTGGCTCTGAAATCCCCAACGCTAAAAAGGATGCAACCATCAACCACGTCAATTGGTACGTTATCACTGGATCCCTCGGATTCGGAGCCGCCCCCACCATCTCTGCCGACAGTTGTGTCTGGTGGTTCGAAAAGGACTACCCTTACTCGTCGCCCTATGCCGTCAACCCCAACATCACCACCCCCGGCGCCAACCTCGACAGCACCTACAAGCCCCAGCCTGTTGGCGGTTGGTTGGGCCCCGTAGAACTGGCTGTTCCTATTGATCTCACTTCCCAGCAAATGTATCCCATGGTCCTCGCAGCCGACAACACCGGTGGTCAAATGGGCACCCGTCCCAGGCAGCCTCAGGTCGACCCCAAGAGCGGCAACTTAACGGGAGACCCATTCGGAACTGGACTTTTGGGCGCGATGGATACACGTTACTTCGCCAACATTACAACGAACACCGCAACTGGATTCCCAGCAGTTACCGGCTTCCAACCTGTGCCATTCTACGAACAGATCAAGGGAGTCGATGCGGACGTTGATGACGCGCTGACTGGTCAGATCAGGGTACTCGTCGATGGTTTGGCGCGTGTTGACAAGTCAGCGCTGCTCTCCAAAGAGCCAGACCCAGGGCAGTTGGTCCAGTACTATTCGCAAATTGGAGCTCTCGTTCAGAACATGCCCATCGGAGCCTTGATCTTCAACGCCATTGATGCCGTCGCCAGAAAATTCGATTACACTCTGCAGATTGGAACAGATATTCGTCTAGCCCAGGCTGCCAACTACCCCAACCGTGGTTTCCGTCTGATGCAACAGCACACCGCTCTTTCCAACGCCATCTGTAAGTAGCACCGCCATGCATTTGCGATTCAACACGCTAACTCCGTACTATGACGCATCAAGCTAATCAAAACGTTCATGTTAATAGTGAAAACATCCACGACTGCCAATGCTACCAGGATCACCCACGGTTTCCGCGGCATGCCCCAATTGTTCTCCTCCAAAGCCGAGATTCCCATCGCCTCCATGGTCGGGCGTATCTTGTATCCCTTTGGTGTTTCCTTCTTGCTGCCTATTTTCGTCATCACTCTCGTCAAAGAGAAGGAGGACCGCATTCTTGTCATGATGCGCATGGTAAGCTTTAAGATTTCAGATTTAATGTCGTTCACCTCGGCGCGCGTGAAAACGCGTACAATTTCTAATTTTGTAATTCTTTTTGACTCTGTTTCAATAGAGTGGCCTCAAGTCGATCACATACTACATTGCCCACTATATCCACTTTTACATCCTCCACGTCATCTCCTCGATCATGTTCGTCATTGCAGGAATTGCCTTCAGCATGCCCTTCTTTACAAGGATCGAGGCGGGTGTCTTTATCCTCTTGTTCTTTCTCTGGGGTCACGTCCAAATTGCTCTGGCCTTCTTCCTGTCTTGCTTCTTCAGCAAGTCGCGCACAGCCTTGGTTATTGTGTTCTTGCTGGTTCTCTGCGGTGTCATCGTCTCTCTTGCCACCGAGAGTATCTTTATGGATGACCCAGCTCCTCTTGGATACTTCGTCTGGCCCGCCTTTGCCTTCTACCGCGCTCTGTCGGTGATGAACCGGTCGAGTTACGATTCGAGCTACCAGCCCTACAAAATGTCTGACCTCAAAGGATCGGACGAGGTCCTCCAGGTCATGATTGCCTTGGTTATTGCCACTTTTGTCTTCCTCGCTTTGGCCTTCTACCTGACCGAGGTTCTCCCCACTGAGTTTGGCGTCCGTCAACCCTGGCACTTTATCTTCTCAGGCCCTTACAAGAAGTTGTTTGGCAAGAAGGAGGACAAGAAGATTGCAGGTGACATCGAGGGCCAGCGTCGCAATGATCGCACTGGATCGCAGCGAGAGATTGTTCAGGGAGAGATCCCCTTGGATCCTGAGGAGGTCCAGTTCGAGGATGGAGATGTCAAGCAGGAGCGTCTCCGTGTCCTCCATGACGAATTTGCTCCAGATTCGCCCTTGGTCATGAAGAACATGCGCAAGATCTATCCCAGCAACGGCAAGCTTGCTGTTAAAAACGTTACATTCGCCGTCGAAAAGGACACCATCTTTGGTCTCTTGGGACCCAACGGTGCTGGAAAGACCTCGTTGATCCACATTTTGACTGGATTGTACGAGCCGACCCAAGGATGGGCCCGTTTGGCAGGCTATGAGCTGGATACCGAGATCAAGGATGTCTACCGCAACATTGGCGTTTGCCCCCAGCACGATATTCTTTGGGACGATCTGGTAAGATTCATTTGCTAAGATGTATTTGCTCCTGTAGTATGTTTACTGTACTCTAACACCCTCTTCATGATTACTGTGACATAGACTGTTGGCGAACATCTCTACTTCTATGCCCGTCTCAAGGGTATTGTTGCTGCCGATGAGCGCGCCGCTGTCTTGTCATCACTGAACGCTGTTTCCTTGATGCCATTTGAGAACCGCTTGACCAAGGGACTTAGTGGTGGTGAGAAGCGCCGTTTGTCGATCGCCATTGCTCTGGTCGGTAACCCCGGTATTGTCTTCTTGGATGAGCCCACGACTGGACTCGATATTTCCGTCCGTCGTCTTATCTGGGATATTATCTCGCATGCCAAGCAGGGACGTACCATCATTCTGACGACCCACTCGATGGAGGAGGCCGAGATTTTGTGCGCGCGCATTGGTATCATGGCCAAGGGTACGTTGCGCTGCATTGGAGGTCAGATCCGCCTCAAGGAGCTGTATGGTCGTGGCTTCAAGATTACTTTTGCTTGCCGCCCCGAGAATGTTGACCGTGCTTCGGCCTACATTGCATCGTTGCTGCCGTCGACGGCCAAGAGGCTCGATGCCTTTGTGACCTCGGAGTCGTGGGAGTTTGAGACCAGCCCTGGGTTGATCCAGCGGTTGTTTGAGGATATTGAGGCCCACAAGCACGAGCACGGCATTGATGACTGGGGCTTGAGCCAGACCACGCTGGAGGAGGTCTTCCTGAGGATCATCCAGGATGCCGATGCTGACGCCTAGACTTGATATTTCTACATTCTCCATACCCCATCTCTTCATGAACAACTAAATAATAATGAAATTGTAACACGTTCTTCCAGACACTTTTGTGGCTGAGTTGGACAACGATTTGCATAAAAAGCGACCGAGTGCTTATCTCTTCTTGTCACTTTCACCCATTTGCCACCATTGTTCGTCCTTCCCCCTTTACCTCACTTCACTCTTTTTCATTTCGGTGATTCGCCTCGCATGGAATGGATCAGGAGATCGAGGCTCAGGCAAAAGAGTTTATTGCTTTCCTAGAGCAATGCAGGCAACAGCCGTAAGTGTTCTTGCTCCACCGTCAGCTCCCCATCTCATTCGAACACGCGTTTGCCAACCTGCTGTTTCAAGGACAAACCTGCGTCACCATGTTTCTAGCTAACCTAAGGATACCTCTATTGTTCTCTTGCAAATCTAGTCGCGCAAAGGCAACCTCAGAACTCAACGCGAGTCTCAATCACCTACACACGTTCCTGACGACCATCCAACCCCTTATTGAGCCCTGGCCCATCACAAATGACCCAACCATCGATTCCATGACCGTCCACGCCTCGGAACTCTATCCGACTCTGGGCGTACTTCTGGAGATGCTTTGCAGGAACCCTGTTGTCATCGCCTCTGTGTCTTCGAGAGGACTTGCAGATGTGGTGGCTCAATCGGTTATCAAGTTTTCGGCCAGGACTGGTGGCAATCCTGCTGTCGGTGCAGGATCGAAAGGCGCAATGACAGTTTCTCCTTCTGTGGAGCAGTCGTGGCGAGCTGCACGGATGCGTGATATGTTTCGAGCGCAACAACAACAGCAGGACGGATTGGGCAAGAGGAAGAGGAATTGCGCGGGTGGATCTAGTAATCGACACCTTCCCCATTCTGAACAGAATGGGTCGATAGAGACGAAGAGTGATCCATTTCAGGATATGTTCAAGGTTTCGGACAAGGAGTTGAAGGAGAGGGAGATAGAACAGACTTTGGAGACCATGGCCGGCAACCTGAAGATCTTACAGGATCATGTTGCGAAAACAGAGTTGACAGAGACCGCGTGGTCTTCACTGGTACGTACTTCTATACTTCTATCAAAAGCATGTGGAAAGTGCAACGACAACTTCAATGATTGTTTTTTATGTCGCTGAAAGATGTATTGCTTTTGTTCATAGGTAACATGGAACCGGCAGCTGTCAGAGCTGTGTGTACCTTTGGTATCGACACCAAGTGCAACAGAGCTCTTAGAAGACATTATCAGGACTGCATACGTACTCTATTCCAAACGTCCGCAGGGTGCCTCAGGACTTGTGCTGCTGTGTCTCGTAAACTCGTCGTTCATCGAGTCATTGATGATGCACCAGAGCGATGCTACTGTCTTTGCTGTGCTCAAGGACCGCCAAACACTTGCCCAGTATGTTACACGTCCAATTTCTATTCGTACGATGTGCTCGTTTCGATGGCTCACCGTGTTTGGTTATTTGCGGATGACTAAAGCGCGCCTGTTCAATTAAATAGACTGTTGGTGATTTCTCCATTGGCACGGCAAAGCTGCCTCGTGCAGTTCATCGACGGCGTCGTTCAGGACTGTGCTCATTCTCTGAATATCTATCAGAGTCGGCACCAGATCATACAGCGACACTTTGAATCATCTCAGCTCTTGACATCCGCTCTCTCAGGACAACTTCCGAAGAGTCAGCACCGCCAATTGGTTGAGAAGATCCTGGAGGACTCTGCCGAGGTGGCGGGTGAAATTGATGATTGGCGGATTGTGCGGATTTGGGTATTGTTGATCGAGTGGATCTTGACGCGTCTTGGATCTGGAGAGTCTATGCACACTTTGCCTTTGGAATTTGACGCGTCGTTTTTGGATCAAGGTGCGAATCTTTGCGCCGTGATATCATCCGCATGCCGCATTGTCAACTGTTGCGATTCGGAACTTAAAGGGGCACCCAGTTCTCACGTTTCTGTCAATACTGCGGCAGTGTCTGAGATCGACGCTCTTTTGAAAATTCAGGATCGCTATGTCTTTGAGACTGCTCCACCACAAGAAATGGCTCTACGACGGAGGATGGTGTTCTTGATTGGATCTGCGGTCGCTTCAAGCAAAGGACTCTTGACATCCTTGATTCTTCAGCATATCCTCTCTTTGGATAATGCCGATCTGCACCTCAAACAGGAACCCTCAGCTCCGTCTCAAGACACAACAACCCTACTGAACTTGCTCTCGCTACTGATATATGGAGAATTGAGCAGCGCAAGCTCCCCAACTATTGGCCAACCATTCCTGGCACTACTGCGAGAGCTGCATGCAACCCTTCGCGTGTCAGAAATCAGCAACCCATACGACCTTCGCCTGGGAACTGTTGCAGACCTGGAAGGGATCTTCTCCAGGTGTGCGTCTTTCCTTCGACTCAACACTGTCGTCACTGCAGACATTGTCTGTGCGATCGTCATCTATAACGATCCCAATAATTACGCCTTTTGGCAGTCCGTGGTATGTACATGTATTTTTTTCCTCCTTGTTTGCACGCTCTCGTTCCTGGAAGAACCAATGACCCTTATTTACCGACTCGTTCTTTTTGTTGTACTCCTCTTTAGATTAGCACGATACTTCGGATACTCACAGGTTCAGAGTCGACTTCAATGCTGACATCCTTGCCGGCGTTCATGGCTCGATTGCGGGACCTTTCAGAAATCATGGCAATACCTGGTCTTGCAAGAGCACTTGATACCCTTTTGGTAAAACCAGCTATGACAACAACAGCAATGACAGCAGCATCGGTATCATCTGCTGGCGTTGTCGCCGTGGACATTCTTGCTTTTTCGCAAAACTAAATTACGTCCAAAAAAACATAACAATATCACGTGCTTCAGTTTAGGGAGGTTTGGGTCTACAATAATAGTCCAAATGTACGTTGGCAGTCGTGCTTTTGAATGAAAATTACATTGTGCCGTGACTATTGTATATCGCAGTCCGGCTACTACTAAACTGCGTCACAAAGCGCGACCCACAAACCCTTCCATCAACCACGCACCTCTTCCATCAACCACACACCTCTTCAGTCATGTCACAAGCAACATCAGACCTTCATCGCAAGCGTCAGCGGTCTCCAAGAAGCAATCGCGCACGCGACATCGATCAACTTCACCCTGCTGTTGAAGAGCTTATCGCGCAGGCGGACACCAATATTGAAGACACAGATGAGAGGGACTCTGACAGCAACAACGACGATGAGACAAAGGACGAGGAGGTTGAAGATGACGTTGGTAACAGGAGAGAGACTGCAAGGGAGGGAACGAGCGACGGGACAGTTCGTCGTACACCGCAGCCTCGAGCAACTACATTCAACGGTTTCAAGGACCCTGCTCATGAGCTTTTGCTACTAAAGGCTTTGGATGCGGTCAGGCCGTTCGGTATCCAACACGGACAAACACGAGCTGCTTGGTCGAGAGTTGTTCAGTATCTGAAGGATTATGATGACAAGGAACGAGCCGAAGGTCGCCCAACAGTGTTCGACGACGTCAATCCCTGTGTATGTCAAGCCAGATGGAAAAACTTGTCGAGCGAATATGCTGAGCACGAGGCCGCTATGCTGAGAGCTACTGGAGTCAATCCACAGATAGCCGACCGACTGAAGTACATGCAGCCCGTGTACGAGTTTGAACAGGCCTGCAGGAAGACAGCCGATGATAACAAGGACAAAAGACATCGCAAGAAGGCGCGGACAGAGAGTAACCGAGTGGAAGGTCTTCTTTTGTTGGAAAGGTCTCGAACAGGCCCTGTTCGAGTAGTACCAGACCTGCTTCAGCCCATACAAGGCTCTATGTCAGGGACGGAGTCTGAGTCCAGTGTCTCCGTTATCTCCAATCATACCCCAAGGACTCCCGGGATGAGAAAACGGGCCATGACAACACTGTTGACACGGCAGCTTCAGGAAGCGAGCGCATTTTTAACGACCCAGGCCGAAAACCAGTGTAGGCAACTGGACATGATGATCGAGGATCGGGAGGAGCGAAGGAAGATGGAGGAAGAGCGAAGGAAGGTGGAGGAAGAGCGAAGGAAGACGGAGGAGGACACTAGGCGGGAACAGGCCGCAGTACAGGAGAGACAGCAGAAGGCGCTCATGGACTTGATGGCATTGCAAACGGAGAGCATGGAGCGAATCGCCACCCAACAATCAAAAACCACGAAGGAGCAGGCGGCAAGCACGGAGCGCCTTATCCTCGCAATTATGGCGGGATTCAATAAAAAAAGATTGATTTATTCCAACACTTGTTCCATGATAGCTGGATGGATGTACTCTCGCAGTGTAGGAGGATCAATACCAAACTGCTCATTTATCTTAACACCATAGTAACAAGTGTGAATATTGGTTAACAAAATAGCAAAGCGATAATGGGATTCAATACAAGTGAACAATAAGCGGTGACTCTTAGGAAAGTCAATGCCTGAGAAATATCTAGTTACCTCCCCGAATGCCCACTCTATAACGATGCGAAGACCCGACATCGTCTGATTGAACGTCTTTGCCTCCGGGGTGAGGTTCGCGCCTGTGTAGCCAACGATCATGTGCGGGTCGGGCATATAAGCGGAATACCCGTAAAGAGCAAGGGGCCGGCCAGTTGTATCAAAAGCGTGCTGCTCCAAGATGTCCATGATGCCAGATTGCTGATATATAGTGATGTCGTGAGTGGTGCCGGTGTATGCCTTGCTGAGATGCAGAATGATGCCGTCTGGACCAACGACGCTCTGATACTTCAGAGCATGTACATGCTTGTGTCCGTTGTACATTGACGCTTGACTGACTGTTGGTCGATTGATCCTGCGTACGGTGCCATCGATGAATCCGAATACCGCGTTGCACTCATGGTTGCTCTGCTCATAGCACAGCTCAGCATACTCTTCAAGCTTGGATGGTGTCAATCGATGATGATCCCAGATTAACAGCTGGCTCCAACGTAGCATGATCCACTTAACAAGATGATTGATGAGACGGGAAATGGCGCCAGTACTCCTGCGGAATATGGCCTCCATCCTGTTAAGCCGGGCCGGGTAGGACAAACGGTATACGGCCATGCAAAGTACCGTAAGCGAATCAACGTTGTCCCTGTCGCGGCTTTTGATCCTTGGGGGAACCTGTAGGACCTCAAGGATCTCCTCCAGTTGGGCACAAGTGAACCGAAATTCTTGTACGCAGTACTCGTCGGAATATTGGCGTACGTCAAATGAGGCATCAAGCAGAAACGGGCGGTGTAGAACTGGATTCTCGTCCTCGTCGTCCTGGTCGAACTCGTTGTCGTCAAGGCCGTAGAGCATAGCGAGTTGTGCCGCGATTACCGGCACGAGAAGGACGGCCATCTTGAATGAATGAAGAGCGATGGTCTGTAACAGCATTCAAGGAAGACATGGCATAAAGCAAATGCGAGCCACCCTTCTTCCTGCAAAAAGCTCTATAAATTAAACTTTTTTTTTAAAGGATTGGTTGACCTTTTTCCTTCTGCCACACACAATTAACTCATTGCCAAACCTTTTTAATCCTCTTCAAACATTGTACACAGTCTCTAAAATCCCATGGACATGACAACTCTGGTAATGTCTTATTTTTCTTTCATGTCTATAACAGCTATGTCTGCTACCTGGACTGGAGGCGCCACTGACATGTTTGTCTTGTTTTGTTATTACAGACCGAATTACTCTACATTTCGCACGACCAAGAATGGCTGGCAAGGGCACCTGCTCTAATGGACGACACGTCGCATCAGTATCAACTGTATGAAGCGTTTCACGCTCTCAAGGACACGGAGTTCACCGGAGATGTGACCGACGTGAAGGCTCGACTTCTAGATAAATTGTTGGCTATTGAGACTCTATCTGATAGAAACGCGACGAGCGCACAACTTCAACAAACATCACCTCTGACAGCCTTCCCCCACTATGTAGCGGAAACCTTGCTGAACGCTGGAATCCGGATGCAGGGTGGTCGGAATCAAAGCGGGATTCTTCCCGGTTTTGCGCTAAACATCAAGGGTCCAAATGAGCATCACTCACACCAAGATGTCGACCCCGACCCTCCACCGTCCACCGTGTTGTCTTTGCGTCTTGACCACCGTGGCCCTCTTTTGTTTGAGTTCCTGGCGAGGCATTTCAACTGTATCATCTACGAGTTCACCTCGGTTGGAACAGTGGATCGATTCGCCCCTGGAGACGACAAGACGCCTTGCTTCTCGATGGGGTTTTTGAGGGCGTGTGATGGCATTGGAACGCCCGTGGAGTACTTTGTCCTGGGCCCTGCTCGTCATGCAGAACCCCGTCCTTCCTCTACGCCTTCTCCTCCTGCGCCTTTTTACGATCCCCAACACCCACACCCCGCCATCCTTCGTCATGGGAAACGCGCGAGGAAAGGAGCCAAACGGGATCGGGAGCTGACAGAGTTTGACGATAGTGCGGCGATTGAGCTGTATGCCTCTGCTTGGTAAGTTATTGCTCTTTTATCCAAAAGAAAGCAACGCCACTCAATAGAAACGCCATGGATAAAGACTGCAGACCTCTAATCAATTTTTTTCTTTCAATCTGTTTATAGTCGTCACCGGTTGGACAACTTTATTCTTGCTGAGGCCGACAAAATTCGGAAAATGTCGCCCAAGTCCAATCCCAAGAACAGAAACGCCATTATGCAGGACCTCAAAGCACGTCTGATGACAAAACCTCACACCCCCGACGGAGTCTTCATGGAGTACATGGAGTTGATGCAAAAGGAGCTCAACAACACCGAAATCACCCGCAGGATGGCTGAAGGCAAACTCGGAAAAGGACCGGTGAGGATTTGGCGACGAGTAGTGAGCGATGACATGGAGGTCCAGTGGAAGGAGACAGTCGATGGAGTAGTTCAAGGGTCCGACTACCAACCCAAGGGCAAGAAGGCCATGGGATCTGCTGCAAGGAACAACGTCGCAAGCAGTGAGAGCAAGGCCATGACGCCCCTGGTTGGATCGTCATCAACAACAACTCCAAGGCCTTCAGGGGATATGGTGGACAAGGCAAGTGTGGATATGGACAAGGACATGGATGTCGACGATGGAGGAGAGAGCAACTTCGTGGATCTTGGCAGCAAGTCCGATGCTGATGAGGATGATGCAGGCCCTAGTAATGGGTACCAGTCGTTCACCATGACGCTTCTACAGTCTCTGAGGCCCGATTTACACGAACAGCACGACGAGATTGCAGAAATACTGGAAGCAAAGCAGGATATTGCATCTGATTTCGCATCAGATGTTACCCTTCTCGGAAGGAAGGTGGTCTTGGAGGTACTAGCTTTGTTGTGTTGCTTTGAATGCATACATGCATGCATGCATTTCCAGCTGGCAACGATACACAAGGAAGGAAGAGATCGTTTTTACTAATATGTGGTTGTTGTTTTCATATCGTAATTAGGCCGGATTGCAGTTCAAGGGTAGGACTGATGACGGCTTTCTTTTGAGCCAGATATTCCCGGCCGGCTTTCAGTCTCGTCTGCCCAATGTCGATCTCGATACTGTACGGGTGCCCGTAGCAGCCCTGGATCCGGAGCTCGAGAGATTGATCGAGACCAAGGACGATACACCTCGAGGCAAGGATGTCCGCAGTATTTTATCTTCAGTAGCGCTGTCGTTTTTGTCTGTAAGGCATCTTGGCGTCCACGCAGACGAGGACAACACCTCAGGAAACAGAAGCACCTCCTCACCAGTCGACCACACCTTTTGGCAGGACCTCTCTGACAGCATACGCGCCTCGTCACCATCAGCACCTTCACCAAATATCGATACAAACAGCCACCCTCTTACCAACTTTTCAAAGACCACCAGGGCCATGCTTAACGACATCTCGTCTAATTTTACCAACATCTGGGATGGTCCCTTATTCGACAAAATATTTCACACATTCTGCAACATTATTTTACGACTACATCTCACACCGACAAAGGAGGAGGAGTGTAGAAAACGTGAGGCTCGGCAAAAGCAGGAGCGGGACGCCAAGAAGGAGGAGTCGACTATGAAGACCTCCAAGAGTCGAAAGTGCTGGTGGAAACGTCTGCGAAGCCTACAGTCAGATTTGGCCCATTGTCTCCGTCAACCGGGATCAGACAAGAAGGCAGTCAGACTGAACACCATCACCAATGCGTTGCGAGGACTGGCGGGGTCAGAGCCTGAGATTCTTCAACTTCAGTTGCCAGGCCTGGAGGAACAGTTGGAGGCTATGGGAAGGACTTCTGCTACGACACCAGTGGGCGATTCTCTGATTGACGCGCTATGCAGCAGAGTTGAAGCAGAAGATCAACTTTGCAACTTTCTACTGCAAGAAGAGCAGGGTGCCGTTGAAGGTGAGTTTTTGAAGGAGATGTTTAATGCTCTATTTTCGACATGATCATTTCTATTTACTATAGCAACAACTAACAATTGTTCTTGTTTCACGTCTACGATTTTTTTAGATCGGGCAAGAGATGAGTTGAAACATGCCTCAAAACCAGTGGATGAGCGGGTGCTACGGATGGGTAAGTGCTTTATATGAAAAGTAAATGATCCTAGGTGAAAGGATAAGGCGTGTTAATACATTCGCTTATTATTTATTTGATTGCTTAGCCATGGAAACACCCCCCAATAGGATGGAAGCGCTCCTAGCCGTCTTTAAGATGCTTCTGCAGTCACCGTCGATCCATCGCAAGGTCCTCTCATCCTATGTTCGACGATGCTGTAAGGGGGTGGACCCGACAGAAGAGGAGTGTGCTACTATCGCGACTCTAGTGGAACTCCTCCGGCCATACATACCAAAGAGACGATTGCCGGAGTCTGCGTCGCGCTCCCAAGAAGAAGAGTTGCCTCAGGGATACACATTCAAAGCCCTGCCACACGTCGTTACCATGGCTCCCTTCATCATCCTCGCCGACGCCACACTCCACATTTCCGGTTATTCATCCCTCACTCGCCGCTTCACTCCCGACGTGTCACCATCAACAAGCTACTCACTGCCCCTAACCGGTACCAGCCTATTCGAGACACTCTTCAGTTCACAACCACGACAATTCGATGCCAACGACAATAGCAACAACACTATATCCACCTTTCCGACAAAGCAGCAGAAGCCGAGGTTATTCTTTTCCGTCTTCAATCGATTGGCCATCGAATCCGCGTGCTACAAGAGAAAACTACAGTTTGCCTATCGGTAAGATAACTCGATTTTATTGTAATAATGATGTTCGATGAAATGAAGCATGAAGTAACTATTTTATCTAACCCTTTTCTGTTCAAATGCGTATTTTTAAACGTAGGATTGTGTTTGTTGACAGATGGCGCATCAGAGTTATGGGACACCCGCTACCTCGTCAGGACGGCCTACGACAAGGCTACCCAGTCACCAGCAGCTTCGACATAAACAGGAAAAACAAGACACCGTCTCCGTCCACAATTGATTGGAAGTCCGAGGTCCACCGTATGAACGCTGATGACGCATTGGCTCAGGCGGAGCTAGATCAAGGCCTTCGGGAACTGGAATTGGCTGAGAAGAAGCTGAATGGTCTGCGCCTCAACTTGGAACTCTTGGAAGAGGACAAAAAAGACGCTGCGAGGCGTCGGAGGAAATTGGGTCGATTGCGTCGTCGAGGTGATACATCGGACGAGACCTTGCAGAGTTTGAGCGTGGCTCGGGCGGAATTCTCAACTCGTTTGGACAAGTACCAGGCTCACATCAAACCTGTGCAGGACGCCCAACGTCAGGTCAAGGAACTACGACAGCGAGTCTACTACTGGACGAAACTGCAGTACTACACAACGCCCGAAAAGCCCGACCGTACAACGGACAGCACATCCAGCAGCTCTGGAGTTCATTCGCAGCCAACATGGACAAGGCCCGTGTGTGAAAATCACACTGAGCGCATTGATTTGTCGGGGCTGGTTTCTCGCGGTAGACATCACGTTACTTTTGGAGCAACAGACCCAGGAATGGCCAAGATGCTGCAGACGGTGGGAATTTCGGTCAGGGATATGTCGCGCCGCTTAAACATCTACAATATGCTACAAGGTAACACACGGTATTATGTTGGTGATCAAACGTATCTCCAGAACGGTATGAAGCTGCCTATTATTATTTAGGATACTAAATGATTTTTTCTGCTCAAAAACAAATAGACCTTGCAGACACACAGGACACGGAAAGGACTTTACTCCTCCAACACGAGCTGGCGCAGGAGCTGCAGGAGCCAGTAGCCGTTCCCCCTGTGATTACTACTACAGCACCTCAAATCAATCATCTCGCACAGTCAACACAGACTGCCAAAAAGCGACAACGCCGCATAACCCAGGATATAACTGCCGCATACAACACTCTCAGCAACAATTCAGTGCAGCATATCTACACACCCCAGGACCTGAATAACGCCCATGCAGCCAAGTCGGCAACACGGTCCCTGCTGCGCGACTTTGAACGAACTAAGGCGAATTCAAAGGACAGGAGAACCACAGAACTGCTGACCAAGAAGGCGTATGCTGCTTTGGCAGCCAAAGAGCGCCGTTTCATTCAGTCATGTGGTAAGAACAAGGCTCTTTATAGCACTGAATTTATTATCTTTGGAAATTTTCTTATGCTGCCTTTCGACGATTTCACTTTACTTAGATACTGCGCCAGGGTTAACGACGGAGAAGGCGAAAAGGCAGGACTCGTCGACCACCACTACTCCTCCCTTGTTGGTTGATCTGACAACGGCACCTGCATCGAGCCAAGTTCCTATACTTTTGCCAACGGAATCTGGATCATCAAATGTTACACTATCGACAACACCAGCAACCAACCAGCTCTCCCCGCCGCTTGAAATCGACGATGGCTTTTGCGAATGTGGCATGTATCACATTTCGAACCATACCTATGGATCATACCGTCATGGGTCGCATTGTCCCCGTCGCTATCCCAAGGCTCTGCCGGTGATATTTTATGGAGGAGCCGGTACTGGCGTCGGCTCTACCATCAAGGGCTTTTCAAGGAGAGGAGGAGGAAAGACGCGTGAGCAACACAGACGCTACTGTATCGTGGGCATAACCAACGAGAATTTGACGTCTAAACTCTGCTGTGTCTGCCTGGAGCCTGTACGCCTTGCCTCTGCCCGAAGGATCATCGGAGGACAGATCCGCACAGTTCGAATCAATGGAAGCGTTATCTGCCAGAACGCCGTGTGCCCACTTGTTTATCAACAAAAGGCGTCATCCAACCGGGATAGAAACGCAGCCACCTGTATCGGACTCTCGGGACTTTCAACATTGCTCTCTACAGACAATCAGCCGCTGCCTCCTTTTCGGCTGCGAACCCGACCTTCTCGACCATCAACCCTGCATGCAGCACACACCAACCCCAACAGCACCAGTGCAACTGGAATCAACAATCAATCCGGCAATGTGGCTATGATCCGCACCCTGTTGGATCTCTATGTACATAGAGAATAGTGGGTAAGTTTTCCATCGATCATCCAATTATTGATATCCTTTCGGCATTGATTGCATTTGTGGAGGTTAAAACTGTTGACTAACTCAATTTTCACCTGCCTAATCTATTTTGATTGCGAAAGATGTCTATTTCACAATAAACAGCAACATAACATCCCTTGGTATATCCCATATTTGTTCGCTGCATGGTTGATTCAAACACAGAGAGACCAGAGAACGAGTCTATTTCGTTGAAGTGGTCTGAGTTCTCTCCGAAAGGTCTGAGTGTGAGTAACATGTGGCTTGGTCACTGTCTCTTCACTTTTTTCCTTTCCCCTGTCTGCCGCTGCTCGTTCTGTTCCATTCCTCTCCTCTCCACTCCACTTCACCCTCTCCTCTCCACTCATTGTT
Source organism: Linnemannia hyalina (assembly GCA_019671135.1). Taxonomy (NCBI): domain Eukaryota; kingdom Fungi; phylum Mortierellomycota; class Mortierellomycetes; order Mortierellales; family Mortierellaceae; genus Linnemannia; species Linnemannia hyalina. The sequence continues at coordinate 1,422,915 of JAHRHY010000003.1, forward strand.
CCACCTTGTCCATCTGCACCCCATCCTCCTCTGCATACCACGCCCCTCCACAAACGACAATAATACAACCGTCGTCCACCACCAAAACTACGACACGCTCAATGGTCAACCCCATGCTCTAGTCATAAACACAACTACAACTTTTACACCTTTCATATTTTCGCGCGCACCATGCCTTTCTCATCTTTCGCCCGTGCGGCCGCCACACCCTTGGCGCGCCAGTCCGCCCTCTTGATGCGCTCCTCCTTGGCTCGCACCACTGCCCCCGTCGCCACCTTGATGTCTATCCGCAAGGCTTCTTCCACTGCTTCCAAGAACGATATCCCTGCCGCCAAGGATGCCTTCCTTCAGGGCAACTCGGCCAGCTATGTCGAGGAGATGTTCTCTGCCTGGCTCAAGGACCCTACCTCTGTCCACCTCTCGTGGCAAATCTACTTCAGGAACCAGTCAAACGGCATGTCCTCCTCCCAGTCCTTCCAAGCTCCTCCAACAATTCCCACGAGTGGTGGTGTGCCTTCGTTGGTCCCTGGCTCTCAGGTCGGATCCTCCGATGTCATTGACCACTTGAAAATCCAGCTTCTTGTTCGCGCTTACCAGGTTCGCGGTCATCATGTTGCTCGTCTGGACCCTCTTGGAATCAACGAAGCTGATTTGGATTCGGCTATCCCTCGCGAGTTGGAGTTGAACCACTACGGCTTCACCGAAAAGGATCTCGACCGCACCTTCTCCCTCGGACCCGGTATTCTCCCCGGCTTCCTCGATACTGGCAGCAAGCAGACACTTCGTGAGATCGTTAACCACCTCAAGAGCATTTACTGTAAGTTTTGGTCTTGCTTCCTGTTCGTCCTTTGTTGGGATTCTCACCTCAATGTATTTCGCCAGCCATTACGCTAGAGCTCACTTCAATCATGAGGTCATCCTTCAAGTCGTGTCGTGTTTATTTTCACACGGATCTTTTTTTTTTTCGTCCGATACTGACACTTCCCCATCCCTGTGTACCCTCTTCACTTCCCGCTACTACCTCTTAGGTGGCTCCATCGGTGTCGAGTACATCCACATCCCCGATAGGGATCGCTGCGACTGGATCCGTCAACGTGTCGAGGTCCCCAAACCTTACCAGTACACCACCGAGGAGAAGACCATGATCCTCGATCGCATGATCTGGTCCGACTCCTTTGAGCGTTTCGTCTCCTCAAAGTACCCCAGCGAGAAGCGCTTCGGTCTCGAGGGAGGTGAGAGTTTGATTCCTGGAATGAAGGCCTTGGTAAGTCTCGGAGATGGGAGGTGGCACCGCGCAATTGAACGGCAGCGGCTGAGGATTATCCGTGTGTCTGTTCCATGGGCTAAGACTAACGACCAAATTTTCCCGATGCTCAACACGCACAAATAGATTGATCGTTCTGTTGAGCACGGAGTAGAGTCTATCGTCATGGGCATGCCCCATCGTGGTCGCCTTAACGTCCTCTCTAACGTCGTCCGCAAGCCCCATGAGTCCATCTTCTCCGAGTTCAGTGGAAATTCTGCTCAGGATGGCTTCTCGGGAGATGTCAAGTACCACTTGGGAATGAACTACGAGCGCCCTACCCCCTCAGGCAAACCCGTTCACTTGTCTTTGGTCGCCAACCCCTCGCATTTGGAGGCTGCTGACGGTGTCGTTCTCGGAAAGACCCACGCCATCCAGCACTACATGGATGACAAGACGAGAACCCGCTCACTCGCCGTTCTCTTGCACGGAGATGCCGCCTTTGCCGGACAGGGAGTCGTCTACGAGACTCTCGGATTCATGGACTTGCCCGCCTACTCGACTGGAGGAACTGTCCACATTGTCGTCAACAACCAGATCGGTTTCACCACCGACCCCCGCTTCGCCCGCTCGACCGCCTACTGTACCGATATTGCAAAGTCGATCAACGCCCCCATCTTCCACGTCAACGCCGATGATGTCGAGGCTGTCAACTATGTCCACCAGTTGGCTGCTGACTGGCGCAAGGAGTTCCACACCGATGTTGTTATCGATCTTGTCTGCTACAGACGTCACGGACACAACGAGACCGATCAGCCCAGCTTCACTCAGCCCATCATGTACAAGGCCATTGAAAAGCAGGTCCCTGCTCTGGAAAAATACATCGAGCAGCTGGTCAAGGAGGGTACCTTCAAGACCGAGGAGATCAACGACATGAAGAAGCGCGTCTGGGACATTTTGGAGGAGAACTACGCCAAGAGCAAGGACTACAAGCCCAAGTCCAAGGAGTGGATGACCAGTTCATGGCACGGATTCAAGTCGCCCGCTGAGCTCGCCTCTGAGATTTTGCCCACCTTCCCCACTGGTGCTGCTGTCGAGACCTTGAAGCACATTGGAGACACGATCTCGTCGACTCCCCCCGGCTTCAAGATCCACTCCAACTTGGCCCGTATCATGAAGGCTCGCGCCAAGACCATCGAGACTGGCTCCAACATTGACTGGGCCACTGCTGAGGGTCTTGCCTTTGGTACTTTGCTCTCTGAGGGCAAGCACGTCCGTTTGGCCGGTCAGGATGTTGAGCGTGGTACTTTCTCCCATCGTCACGCCGTTCTCCACGACCAGGAGACTGATAAGTTATACGTCCCCCTTAAGAACTTGGGTCACGGCCAGGCCGCCTTCTCTGTCAACAACTCATCCCTCTCTGAGTTTGGTGCTCTTGGGTTCGAGCTCGGATACTCCCTCGTCAACCCCAGCTCTCTCGTCCTCTGGGAGGCCCAGTTCGGTGATTTCGCCAACAACGCCCAGTGCATTATTGATCAGTTTATTGTTTCGGGAGAGACCAAGTGGCTTCAGCGCACTGGCTTGACCATGTTGTTGCCCCACGGTTACGATGGTCAGGGACCTGAGCACTCTTCTGCCCGTATTGAGCGCTACCTCCAGATGTGCGATGACCACCCCGACATCTTCCCCTCGCCCGAAAAGATGTCGCGCCAACACCAGGACTGCAACATGCAGCTTGTTTACTGCACTACGCCCGCCAACTACTTCCATGCCCTCCGTCGCCAGATCCACCGCGACTACCGCAAGCCCTTGATTGCCTTCAACTCCAAGTTGTTGCTTCGTCACCCCATGGCCCGTTCGAATTTGGAGGACATGTCGGGCGAGACTCGCTTCCTGCGCTTCATCCCTGAGACTGAGGAGAACAAGATTGTTGCGGCTGACAAGGTCAAGAAGCACATCCTCTGCTCTGGTCAGGTCTACTACGCCCTTGTCAAGGCCCGTGAGCAGAACAAGATTGACGATGTTGCGATCTCGCGTGTCGAACAGTTGAACCCCTTCCCCTATGACCGTGTCAAGGAGCACACGGACAAGTACCCCAACGCCGAGATTGTCTGGTGCCAGGAGGAGCCGTTGAACATGGGAGCCTGGGCCCATGTTGCCCCCCGTATCCGCACGTCGCTCAAGGAGACTGTCAACCACGCCAACAAGGAGGTCCGCTATGCTGGCCGTGAGCCTTCTGCGTCTGTTGCCACGGGTAACAAGAAGGTCCACTTGGCTGAGGAGTATGCCTTCCTTGCCGAGGCCCTCACCGGTGAGGCCAGAAAGCCCTCTGATGTCGTCGGCGGCGTCCCCGTTTTCTAAAAGCAAGACACCCTTTCTTTGTTCATGATTATTTAGATTTTTTTCTTCTCTCCTCCGTCCATAAACATTCTCTTCTTTTTGCCATCATAATATCCATGCCTCATACTTTCCAAGAAATCATGTCACTTTCCTGCCATTACCCCCAATTTACAGACAATGGTACTCCTCCTCTTTCATCTTTAAGAATGATTGATGATCAGCAGAAGGTCGATCCCCATCCAGGCACCATCACAAGCCTCTTTGTCTCTGATAATTCTCCCGTAGCTCATAACTGATCACTGTGTCAGACATTGCCGCTGAGGGATAAGAAAACAATTTTTGATTAAAAAACAAAAGAAGAGAGAGAAGAGAGCAGCAACAACCCCACTCTTCTTTTTCACCCCTTTTATGAACCAATTCGACCTGTGTATTTGCAATGGTGATTCGTGACCCCCCCTGACTGGCTGGAAGGTGTAATATTACAATTACAGATTCTCGCTCTGACTCTTCTTTTAGACCATTGTTGGTTGTGTTTTTATTTGTCTTTTTCGCATCCATCCACTCTTCCACCTCGCTCCTCACTCACTCACTCACTTATTCACTAATTCAATCGCCCCTTGCTTTTACTTTCACTTACCGCCTCATCCGTCGCACCCCTCACACTCCCGACAAACAACAACTTCACCTTACCGACACAACCTTCCCGCCTTGACGTGGCCTTTTTTTATCCTCCTGCGCCGGAAATCGATTCGTATGTGTCGAGAACATTAAAATAGCCTCGCAATCGCCACCTCGCTCTAGCCTTTTTTTACGTTCGCCTTGTCCCGCCTCTCCATCGTCACTGCCTCTACTGCCCAAACTTTCCTCTCCCTTTGCCATCGCAACAAAGCAGCGCCTCTTGTTTGGCAAACCACCACACCTTCAAATCACACCCGTCGCGCTGACCGATCGTTCGCACTTTTTCTTTTTTTTTTCATTGTACTGGTCCTCTCTCGTTCACTTTGCTAGAATCAATTCAGAGTTCAATCGATCGCGCCAAGGACAACAACGTTCATGAATATCCTCGCACCTCTCTTCAGCTCATAACTCGCGTCACCACACCACCACATCTCGAAAGCCATGAGCATGACGCCACGCTCCACGACATCTCAAATGCCGTTCGAATTCGGCATGCCCATCGACCCAGGCTTTCACAAGGTGCTGCAGTCAAAGATCAGGACCCTTCTTCACTCAAAAGCAGAAGGGTAGGTGTGCTGGATATACGTACATGTTCTCTTCTTTTTGTTTAGTGGAAAATGGTGGCGTCGACAGGCAGGACACCAATCGGGACTTTGCGCCAGTCTGGATCCGTTCTACGCCAATACAGAGGCATCCAATGGCCGCTCTCCGCCAAACAACGTCAAAGTGAATGAGCTGCAGGATTCACCAGAACTCGGAGCACGCAACACCCGTCACCAGCACAAGGTCTCAACAGAGACTACTTGTAATGAACAAGTGGACGCATGGCACCACGATATCCAACAGCTAGAAGAGTATGCCACAAAGGAGAAAAGAATCCATAACATTAGATCACCATGTCAGTGGCAGTTGGACAAGGACTTGGAATAAATGGAACAACGGATCTCTGCAAAGTCGTCCACCATCGCACACAAACATGTTGTTATTTTCAATGCATTGTTTTTGCCAAGCATGGAACTCGAAAGGAGTGGGAGCGGGAGCGGAAAAGGTGGTTGGGATGACCCCTGAACAATTTGCCACTTCTATTCAGCACAGGCTAACAGCATTGTTTCTCTTTGCCCTATTCATGTTTCTTGTGTTTTACGAACAGATTCCCTGGCTCGTATCCTGTCGATTTCGAACCATCTCACATGCAACAACTGGCCAGCGAGGAATACTTTGTCACGGAAAAGCTCGCAAGTGTGCGGTGTATGTTGCTGAGCACAAACACCCCCAAAGGACCCGCCTGCTTTCTGGTATGATATTCGTATTCCAAGGACACACACACAAACACCCATCGCTCCACCAAAAACTACTGCAGCACAGGGGCTAACCAGAGGCACTCATGTTACACCTCTTTTTTGTTTACATCAATTATTGTTCAATTAGATTGACCGACACAACGAAATTTCATTTGTCCCTCATCTCCTCCTCCCCCTCCGCGACAACCCAACGAAATATCAAAATGAAACTCTGCTGGACGGGGAAATGGTGACCGAGCACGATGGACACAAGGTATAATATCGAAAACTCATCAATCTCCATGCGTGAATGAACGTACATTACTGTCTACTTCAACAGCTGACATAACTTTTATATTTTGTCCGTTTGTGCGGCGTCATAGACAACACTTCGGTTTTTGGTGTTTGATCTTATGATCCTGAATGGAGTAGATATCACCCAAAGGTCATACAACTCACGGCTGGGTGTAAGTCAAATTGCCTATTGTTATGTGCAAAACATGCTGTCAAAGAATGATATGGTTCGTGTTGCTAATCTATTCTTGTATCGTTATCTGGGTATGCGTAGATGCTGGACCAGGATATTTTGGGTGTTCATGCCAGCAAGCCGAGCGATGTCAAAGCGAAAGAACCATTCACGTAAGACGACGATTCAAAACATAGGTGTCGTGAGATGCAACTCACGCATAAACACTTATCCTGTTCTTCTAACGCTGGACTTTTTTCATATAGAATCGAACGTAAAACAATGCAGAGGTCCTACGGTCTGAACATGATCCTTTCAGCAAGCAGGAAGCAAAAGCAGGGAGCTGAAGGTTTGATCTTTGTACCAGTCAAACAACCGTACATCTCAGGAGCAAGCCCAAAGCTGTAAGAGATACAACAATGAACTCATGGATTCTTTCAACTGGACAGGATGTCAGTGCACCTATCTGACAACCATTGACTTTTACTCACGAATCGTCGAATAGGCTCAAGTGGAAATCACACACGACGGCGCAATTTCAGATCAAGGTCACACTGAGCAAGGAGCGGAAACCATTATACTGCATCCATGTCAAGCAAGGTCCAAGCATCAAGTTCTACGACTATGTTACCCCAGATTCCGTACAGGCAACCGAGTAAGTATTTCAGTCCAATTCGTCGTCCACTCACTGACAATCATAACGACCTTGTACTAATCGCATTTGGATTTGATGAACATGTAGATGGCATACGACGTCCCCCGATGGAAAAATTGCTGAGTTTTGGTAAGTGTCAATCCACTCTCCTGGGATCGTTATGGTTTGCTTTTCAGAGTCGAATTGTCCACATGAACGCAAACTAATACGCTCCCATCTTTCGCTTGTAGGTGGGATGCACAATGGCAGACACAGATGTTTGAGAAGGGCTATGGACTAGAAACACGGACAGGCGGCTGGCGCTTCAATCGCATACGGGAAGACAAAAAGGATGTTGACGAGGAGAATACCGTCTTGGCACTTGTTAAAAATTTGGAAACACTTGTCACAAAGGAGCAGGTATGTCACCTCGATGCTTGCTTTTCAAGGCCGATGGAGATATGTTGCAATTCATATCAAATCAGGCTATTAACAGCACCTTACTACTTTCTTTTTTTTTTGTTTCCTAGTTGGAAGCGAGTATCGATCATATTCGGAAACAATGGAAAGCAAGAGAAGCAGGAGCATCTTCCAATGGATCAAACGCGCATTCATCAGCTCCGAGTCAACGCCCTTCAATGCGCCCACTTTCGATCTCCAACAACGTCTCAAGGTAAACGAAAAATCGAATAGCGCGTGATTGCCTGTAAATATTTCAGGATTATCTTAACTAATCCCTACTGCGATATTTCTTCGCGATTGCACATATTAGCCACCCCGACGGTCAAGCACCACTGCTCACTCCAGCTATCAGCTCGCACTACCTCCAATCCCCTTCAGTGGCATCTCACTCCAGTTCACAGGGATATTTTTCCAGGAAAGATCGGGAGCGCAAAGCATCTATGGATGAGCATGGTTCATTGAGCTCACTTCCTACCAGCATCTCAGGAGCGTTTTCTCACCCATTGCCACCCAAGCCTCTACCATACCAACCGCGACAGTCATCGGTGGACCAATCTCAGCCGTGCTCTCCGAACCCACCTGGCGCAGGCGCCAAAAACTCGGATCAGGAACAACAAACCGCGAGCCCTTCTCCAGCCCCCTCTGCCTCAGTACAATCAGCACCGAACTCTGATGGAAAATCAACTCCCCCAACATCTCAACCTGAAACTGCGACAGACGCAGCAACTCCCTCTGCTGCCTCAACGGCCACCGCTACAGCTACAACTCCTTCAACTGCGACTACTGCCTCCTCCGTAACCACAACTTCAATTACGACAACGGCGATAACGGCATCCACCACTCCATCTGTGACAACCGCTCCAACAGTTGCAACCACTCCAGCTGCGGCAACTACTCCAGCTACAGCGGCTACACCGACTACAACAGTTTTTTCAACTGCCTCTGCAACCGTGACCACATCCCCAACGAACCTCGCGAGAAATCCGCTCAAACTCTCTCAAGTGCAGGCCCACTTACAACCCATCAAGTCTTGGATGACTGTCGCGCCAGTTCCGAGAGCACCTCTGGGCGAAAAGACTGCGAAGCTGGGATCAGAACGACGGGACAGCAGGGATTCTTCAAGTTTGGACACGCCGCATCGGCAGGGACTATCGCCAAGGAAGAGTTCAGTCGTGTCGACGGAGGGAGCCAAGGATGCCGCCTCAGCAACGGCAAATGCATCGGCGAAATCACAGGAGTCAAAGGGCTCGACAAGCGTTAATTCAGCGGCTTCCAACACGTCGGCGTCATCCGCTCAGGATCGGCCGCCTCAAACACCACAGACACCGACCTCTGCGCAAACGCCCACGATTGCAGGAACTTCACGCTCTGGGGGAACGCCTTCGCTATCAGCGCCAGTGTCCTTTGCTCATCCCAACATCGCCTTGCCGAATATCGCCGTTGCAGTACCCAACACTGCATTGACCAACATTGCTTTGCCCAATATTGCTTTACCAAGCACTCTACACCAAGTTACGGACGAAAATACGGTTCAGGACACTGAGACTGAGACGAAATCTACCACACAGGCAAGCGACACAGCAGGAGTAGCTCCCCCTATAACATCTCCGACTGTTAAGCCTATACGGAATCCATCCGTGTCAGATGTCAACTCCAGCAGACCCTCTCCTGTCTTGGGGAAACGGACAGTCGCTTCGTCTTCATTGGCAGGGGATCGCCCAGATGACTCGCTTGCCCAACGTCGCAAGCTTTCTGACGCTATGCAACCGTCGCCAAAGTCAGAGGCTGTTATGGCTGGAATTGGTTCACTCAATCTTGCCTCGACACTTTCCCCCAAGTCCAACAACATGTCGTCGTTTCCTCTTGATGGAGCAGAACGTGGCTCGCCATTGCTATCGCCACTCGGTAGTCCAGGCGTCGGGGCAAAACCTGGTGACCACCAGCAGCCTTGGTCCCGCTCTCAACAAACATCTGGATCAAGGGCTCTTAAGGCCTCTAACTTGGCGCATGAGGTGCCGCCTTGTCGATCCCAAGGCCCTGTCGATCCAGATGATGTCGCTATGGCAGAGGTCAAGAATGAGGCGAATGAACCAGCATCTCACCCACTTGGAAGGTATAATGTCGCTGGGTTGAAGGAGGATGTGGAAATGGAGGACATTGCGCCCAAAATTGAAAAAGGACACATAGCCGAAAAGTCCCGCGGAGGACCGCTACCACAACGCGGACCGACAGCCGATAATTCAATGATGGAGACTTTCGCCAAGGCGGAATCTACGACTGCATCAGTGAGGGCGCCTATTCCATCCCTCTACCCGCCTCCAACCCCGGCGTTTGTCATGGCAGCGCAGGGCACGTACAATATCTCTGAAGATCAGGAGAGGGCCAGGGCCATGGCCATGGCCAGAGCCGCTGCGTCTTCAAAGATCAACAGACAGCTTGAGTTGCAGACATTCAAGGATGAGAGGTTGTTGGAGGACATCGAGAAGTTCAAGGAGTCATCTAGAACAAAGAAGGAAAAGTCGACAAAGCAACGGACGCAGGAAGTGATCGAGCCCCCGACCCAGGACCGACGCGCGCAACCTGTTCGACAGATTAACCAGCAACAAGGCAGGCAGCCGAACCCAGATAGTCCGGCCTTGCGAGGCCAGAGTCAACTTGGCCAGCGAGTCGGGTCATCACCTCAGGAGCAGCAGCAACGCCTCGCTTATGCAACTCGACAGTCCCGATCTGGCCCTCGTGTGGATCCAGCGCAAACCCCTCCAGTCAACGTGAAATCTCAACATCGACCAGAGCAGCAGCAGCCCGTGCCTATTGAGCAGATTGACCCGACAGGAGGACAGGTCTCCAAGGACCACGTTCACAGAGATCAGTTCCCAGGAGGAGGAGCCCGTCCCGACTCTAGAGAGCAGATGGATATGTTACACCCCGAGGATGCACCCCGCCAACACAGGAGGATCAATTCGATGGACAGTCGTTTCCAGCAATCCCGGCCTGCAAGCCCTTCTCGATTCGATCCAGGTATTCTTCAACAGCAAGGCATCCCGGACGGTCGCTATGGCCAACCTCACAGTAAGCGTCTAGATTTGGGCCAGCATGGAGATCCAAAACATCGTCGTTCCCATTCTGATGCTGGAACCTTTTATAAACCCATAGTCACCACCATCGTTGCGCCACAGGCTATTGGCCGGCAACAGCAAGGACCCTTGCCGACAGAGGTAGCTCCATCGCCTCAAGCCCCGCCTCTTGGCCAGCCCGGTGTTGAGTATCGACAGAATGGTCAATTCTCTCAAGGACAGCAGCGCCCATCGCCAACAGGAGTACGCCCGGAGATGGATGATTCGCGGATGAAGCACAGCAACAACAGTAGCAACGGCTCATCGTCTGTCAAGGAGGCTCCTCCAGTGAAGGAATCCAAAGCGCGACTCCAGTTCATCCTGAACGACGACCCAACCAGCCCAGAAGGAGACCACCATGATGACGATCCAATGGAGCTCCCCCGAAGTCCTGAGGCACCCGATTGGGGTCGAAGCAACCCAACGGCAGCGGAATCCGCCCAGCGAGCGCATGCGCACCATGGGGCTTACCTCGACCAGCCTCACATGGCTAACGACTATTCTATGCGGGATCAACAGGAAGCGCAAATGGCACTTCGCGTGCCTCCTTCCATGATGGCGGCTAATCCGACGCGTCGCCAGCCATCCAAGAAGCAGAAGCTGTCTCAGGACATGACTGGTCAGGACCCAGCGTTCAACGGCACTCCAGAAGAATACGAATATCACTTGCGGCAATCCCAGCAGCACCCTCAGACACGACCACCTCCCCATGTCTCGCAGCAAAGACCTCCTTTCCCAGGGGACAGATGGTCACAGCAAGGCCCGACTCAGCAACATCTGCCACCTCAACCAATGGCCATGCAAGGCCAGCCCCAGTCATCAGCGGGTCCGCCGCCAACTGGGGGGAGACGAGTGGGTGGCGAGGTTCCAGTCGTCGTACATCAACAACCCAGCCACCATTTCTCAGGACCCGATATGTCTCAGCATGGACCATCAATGGGCAGACCCCCTCACCCAGATCAATACGGCGCTCCTGGTCATGGAGGCATAATGGAAGGCCCTCGACCAAAGCCTGAACGACTTTCTCACTCGAGGCACTCGTCGGTTTCGAAAGCAGGACCAGGACAAGGATCGGAACAGGTTCAGCCTCCGGGACCTGCTCACCCGAGTGCTCGGACCAAAGCAGGGCTACCACATGGTTCCAGTCCAGCGGTGGAACAATACCCACGTGGCTATCCTCAGCCTCCGCCTGGTGCAGTGCCTGGACAACCCCGGCCTCCCCCACCCTCGCAACATCAGCCTCCGTACCAGCCTTCCCCTCAACAGCAGCCACAAGCTAACCCAAGCATGGCTTCGAGAAAGAAGGCTGCAGCTGAGCAGTCAGGACCATACGGTCCGCCGCCTCCAGGTGGTGCTCCAGGCGGATATGAGCAGAGACAGAATACCCCTCAAACCGCCCATCCCCATCATCAGCAGCAGCAACAGCAACAGCAACAGCAGGCAATGCAGCATCATCACCAACAGCAACAGCAGCAGCAACTCCACCAGCAACAACTTCAACATCAGCATCTTCAGCATTCGCATGCAAGCCGTCATCAGGAACAGGATAATGTCCACGAAGAGCCTGCGCCAGGCCTGTATAAGCAATCGCAAGGAGGTTCACAGTTTCGAGCGAGCCAGCAGGATCTTGCTTCAAGCCACCCTGGCCAAGGCTATTATGAACAGGATCCCCAGTATGGCTCAAGTCGTTCGGCTGGATTCGGTTCTCAATCGCTCCATCCTTCATCCGCGCAGGAGCGGCAATCGGCGTCTCATGGATCACCATACCATCCGTCTACAGGACCCCATGATCCATCCTACCGTCCTTACCCTGGAGGTGGATCTATGAGGGCGTCTGTGAGTGCTGAGCATCTTCAGAGCGAAGACCACATGCGACCTGCAAATGCAGGACGAGGACCGATGTCTCACTTGACTCCCGAGCATGGATCGCAACAGGCAATGCCAGCGCAGCATGTCCCTCCATCGCATTCTCCTCATACTCAGCATCCTTCACAGCGACTGCATCCTTCTCACCCTCAGTATGGTGCACATCACCAGCAACAACAACAGCAGCAGCAACAGCAGCAGCAACAACATCAGCAACAGCAGCAAGCACAACAGAATGACTATCGACACGGCCCTCCTCAGTTCTACCATTCGCAACAGGCAGCACCCCACCAACAGCCTCCTTCTCAGCAGAAAATGATGCATGATCAAGAACATCACCACGGAATGTATCCTCCACATCATAATGGTGGTCCTAAGGTCCCTTCTCCCCGACAAGGACAGCCCGGTGGACATCCTGCCGACCATGACCCCAACTACCGTTCCCAGGCTCCTCATGGACAAGGTGGACCGAATTGGTGATACCCTCACTTTTTTTTTCCCCACGCATTTGTCCCTCCATTACACCCCATCTTTTTTTTCTCTCTTCCATCTCTCTTTCATTTCTGTCAATCTGTTTGGCCCAGCACATACCCCACTCGACTGCTTTCCTCTCTTCTCCACCGTCTGTCATTTGTTTTCTGTGCGTGTGTGTCATTTAGCATGTATTTTTATGTCCTTCTCAAGTAAAGAAACGCGTATCATTTTTTAAGTACTTTGGGTCTAATGGATGGTCTAAATGGGAGTGTCTCTCCTCCCTTCATCACGAGATGGCTAGTTGCGTCTGGCATGATGTATCTATCCCAGTATCCCCAAGGAGAGGCTCGATAAGGGTTCATGTTTACAAGTAATTATGCAATCCTAAACCTTATTTTGTAGATTTGGGAGATTCTGATCGTCCAAGGAGGGAAAACAAGAGGGAGGGAAAGAGAGAGGACGCGCGATAGCCGACGGGTTGGTTGGATCATCCGATTCCAATCTGCACCTGCAAGATCCGTCCGTCGAATAGCGATCTCTGCAGGATGAGAGAAGGTTTGTTAATATTACTATTATGCGCTTCTGCCGATCTACTTCTTTGTGGGTGCTGTTGACCTTGCCGTTGCCCTTTCTGTCCTTTCGCATTCTTACTTTGCACGCTTTTGCTCCAATTGGACTTTGTTCCTTAATAACTGTTCGATTGCTCACTACCGCCCTCACCACTCACTTGCTTGCACACTCCTTTTCTCTCTGTCGTTTCTCAATCATCCCCCCACCTGTTTCAATTTCTCCTTCTGCTCTCCTTATTTCTATTGCATCAAATGCTTCTTCTAGTTCCCGCACAAAAGACCAACGAAGACGGTGGTACAACAACCAACAGCCAACAGTCCAGCTCATTCTCACCTTCACACTTTTCTTCAACCACCACAACGACAACACATAACTCTGCCTCTTCCAACTCTGGACCGATTTCAACCTCGTCTGGACGAATACTCGTCGTCCTGCCCTCACATACCGACCTCACCTCAAAGCTGACCGTCTCCGATTCGTCAGTCCACACTACCAGCCTCTTACACCACTCGTTATCTTCACCTAATTCTGAACATGTCAATGACAGCAGGTATCACGAACAGTTGATGGGATACAGTGGTCGGAGGAGGAGTCATGGCAACAACATCCACGGCGGTTTCTCTGGAATGGTGCGATCATCAGACCCAAAATTCGATGCAACCACGGTGACAGAATACATCGATGGACAGCGGCAGCATCGTCGTCACTCTGTCCAAGCTGGTTCAATGGTACAATCGCCAGCCTTCTTTCACTCTCCTCCTTTCTCATCATCGACATCAACACCGTTTTCGTCCAGCTCTCCACTCTCGCAGCACTTCCCCTTTGTCGACTCGGCATTTACAGACAACCTTTCACAAAGACGGCATTCGCATCTGGGTCTGTCTTTTGGCGGCAGTAGTGGTGGTGGTAGTGGGATGGACCCAGATACGATCGCACGTCTACGACACTCCAGCAACTGCCCCGCCGCCGCTTCCAGTCATACAAATCCACTATCAAGATCTCGACCTTCACGGCGCGCTTCAACTTTCACGACTCCTTCGCTCTCCTCCTCCTCCTCGTCGTCGTCCATCACATCAGCTCCGACAGCTTCGGCTTATATCCCAGCGACAAAGAACACCAAGATGGCGATGGGTTCAGCACGCCATGCTACAAGGTCATTTCGGGAGGCGTTCAAGAAATCGATGACGGTCCATTCGCCTCTGCTGACGTCAACTAGTTCTGGGATGGTTCTGGATCTTTCGCCAGGGCTTGACCCGAATACCGTTAGCTCCAAGCTTCGAGGAGAAGGAGGTGGAGGTATTTCTGGCTTTGGTGGTGGCGATGCGACGGTAGATATGAGTAGGGTTGGTAGGGCAGAAGTCGGGTTAGCTCTTAGCGTTGACAGCAAACAACATCATCATCACCTACAGGCGTCGAGCAGCAGGAAGAGGTCGCAGGATGAGATGATGGAGGATCTAGATCATGACGGTAATGTCGATGTTGGTGACGGTGGTGTCAACTCGGAACCGATGGACACTGCATCCGACAGCAGCAACTCGCGACCAGATTCACCCACGGCGTATCACAAGCAACAGAAGAAGGGCGACAGTAGCAGTGGTCAAGGCTTTGACGCGACGGCGACCTCGAACGGACTATCGGCACTATTAGTTGTCGACGCGGATTCACTCCCACCATCCAAGAAGAAGACAACTGTCTCACGGTCGCGGTCGTCGTCATCTCTGGCCACCACTTCCGTGTCGGGGCCTGTATCGGCGTCATCTTCTTCCTCCGTGTCTCAATCACAATCCCCGCGTGGATCCAGTAGCAGGTGTTCTTCTTCCTTCTCCTCCTCCTCCTCCTCCTCGTCCCCCGCGTTTGTGATGCCTTCACCCTCACCCTCGTCGCCAGCGCCAGTCAAAGCACATCACAGAATGCGAGAAAACGATGAAGGGGTGGAGGGGGAAGAAGAGGACGATTATCACATTCTGGATCAGAGGCGAGAACAACAGGATCCTCTAGACAGAGTCATCACGACGCAGGACATTTCTGCAATTACGGCATCGATGGGCGCTCTGACGCCGCTCGAAATCCAGAGGCGACTGTATGCTCATCAGGAGAAACAACAGAAGCTACGGAAACGCCGGCTACTCTTCCACCTCCACCAACAACAACAACAACAACAACAACAACAACAGCAACAACAACAGCAACAACAACACTTTCTTCACCAACAGCAGCAGCAACAACAGCACCATTTTCCAAACTTTCACCCAATGCTGACGGCGATAGGTGATTCGGGTCAAGTCCAGACACCGACAACTCGGCAGCAGTACCGTGGGATAGTTGCAGGAAACCATAATAGGACTGTCGATCCCACCAGTCGGAAGACATCGACTAGGACGATGGCTACTGGGAACATGACTAATCCATATCAGCAACAGCCATATCCTCCATATCTTTATACTCGCCATCCTCAGGGTCATCCGACACAGTCTCATACTCAAGGTCCTCTACCGGTCCAACATCCTTCCCCTCTTTCAACTTCAGCGGCAGCAACGACTTCAGCATCCATGCCAAACCCTTTGCATCCTTATCATCCACAGCACCAACAACAACAACAACAACAACAACAGCAGCAGCTTCCGTCATGCTACTACCTCCCTCCAAGCGCGTTCAGGACCATTTCGGCAGTGACCGCAGAAGAGCAATTGGAAGCCGAGCGGAAACGGAAGGAATTCCTCCACCTCGCCGCGAAAGCAACAACTATCGATGGAGAAGAACAGACCAAGGAAAGGAAGGCAAATCAAGAATTGGAGGAAGAGAAGAAGAAGAAGGAAAAGGTGGAAGTGGAGGAAGGGGAAGAGTTCTTGATCTTTCCATATCCAAGTCTTCCTTAATCATTAAACCCCCCCCCCTTCCGTTGCTGTTTCGATGTGAAAAAATAATGTCTAGATTGTTTTTCTAGGAGGAAGTGGGTAGCGAGACAATCATGAAACTGGGACACGATAGAGAGATCGCAAGAATGAAAAAAAAAAAGGTGGGGGAAGGGGGAAGAAGGAAGAGGGGATAGAACAATCGGCGAAAATTGGTCCAATCGGCCCTTTGAGCGTGAATGAGATGACCGAAGAACACATCGTAAAATAAAAGAGAACGAGAAGGAGAAACTCTAAGTAACGGAGGTAGAGAGATATCTCCGTCCTAAAAGAAAACAACAAAAGAGAAGCGAGCAAAGAAACGAAGGAGGATAGCGGAAAAACCAACCAAGTAATACTCATCGTAAAGTACCTACTCCAATGTCAGTGTTGCTCCAATGGAAAGAAGAACAAAGAGAGCATGTTATGCTTTCCTCTTTGGTAGTTGTTTTTTTCCCACCTTTGACAAGTTGAGCTTTTGACAAGTTGAAAAAGCTACCTTATTGCCACTTACAACTGTGGGCATGTGACGATGCAAGAAGGTAAACAAGCGAAACGAAACGACCGCGCGGCGATGACGAAGTGGAGGACAAGAAGCTGCATCCAATCGGGTAGACTGAAGTAAGCGGGTTCGTTCCATGTTGTTGTTTTTGCTTTTATTTAGGATTGCTGCTTATTGCTGTAGCATGTGGCGGTGAACCTTTTTAAGAATCCCACGCGCCAGTCAGCTTGAAAAAAAAAATGCCCACGATGCGCCAGCGTCTCTTGTCCTCTTTGTCTACCGCTCCTTCATTCTCGCAACCTTCTTCGCTCTTTCCTACTCCTTCCCCTGAAAATGGCGATGATGGCTGTGGTTGCATTGACGTCTACAACAAAATAATCATGCCTCGGACACGGGCAGCAAAGGTATTCAAGAATTACTCCCACGCACGCAAAAAAGACTCGCATATACATTTGGCCCCTGCTCTTTCGTCCTTTCCTCATCTCCCCGTTGTTGTTTTTTTTGGTGTTGCGGCCAAGTTCAAGGTCCGGGAGTGGCACTGGGCGAATTTTTCGGTCTTTTTTTTTCGTCTTCTGACTTGTTTTCGTTTTTCACATGCGCCAATAGTATTTTGTTTCCCACGCCGGTTTCTGCCGACCTTTTCTTTCCCACGAGATGTACACTGGTTCGATATACTTACTTACTTGACAACGTTTACTTTATCATTTTTTGATCGCTTTATTTCTGCCTCAGAGAGCAGTTAAGAGAGTGGGAGAGTGTGTGTGAAGACGAGAGTATATGCAAAAAGCACAAAAAAAGCCAAGAGAGCGTGAGAAAGAAAGAGAGACAGAGACAGAAAGAGTACATGTACATGATTAACGATTGATAACAACAAAACAAACAAAAAAAGAGCTTGTCCAAGAAGGCAGTAAGCCGATCATAACTGATCTCGGCGAACCATTTATTTTTCTCAGGCACCATCACACCACATCATCACGCCTCGCCCCTTCCTCCCCGCAAAAAAAAAAAAAAAAAAATCTCTCCACGTCCTCTCTACTTGAACACAAAAAAGACAAGTGCACATGGGGAACGATAAAAATGGAGCCGAGAAAAAAAAATACCTCTGTGTTTGTGTGCCTGTGGCGTGGCGCGGCGTGGGTGGAGAGGAGTGGAGTGGAGACCCGTTGTTTATCTATTGATTGAAAAAGGTGAGTAATCTTGGTTGCACAAGAAAAACAACAACGAGAGAAAATAATAATCGCAATGGGTCCAGATCGCATCTCGAGAAAAAAAAAAGATGCCAAGCCCCGAGATAAATCGTGCTACATAGTCAATTTTTTTCCACGTTGTCTGATCTTTTCTGTGGGCTTCCCTCTTTTGATTTCTCATTTTTTTTTTTTTTTTTTTTGGTCTTCTCAAATGAAGGACAGAGCGAAAAAAAAAAAAAAAAAAAAAAAAAGGGACAGAATGGATGTGCACAAAACGGCCACGGCTCTTTCGACATGAAAGGAATGGACTTGAAAAATTCGATATCAGACGTTGACTACGAGTACTAGTAGTGGTAACGACATACACACAGAAAACCCGATTCGCGTCCGATGACTAACAATTACCTGCCAACATAGCAAAAAAAAAAAAAAGCACAAAAAAGGCGATACTCCTTTCGTTGTAAGCGGTAAGTGCCGAGTTCATGACACATATCTTTTTTCACCCCACTCCACGAGCTCTCTTTGCTTGCAAGACTCCGCTACTTTTTCGCCAAGGCGTGGAAAAAAAGGGAGAGAGAAAGTGATATCATCGCGACTCCTAGGTTGAGTGAAGTGGTTGTTTCTATTGATAAATTGTTGTGTTACTTTCAAAAGTCGTGTGCGTGTGAATTCCTGCCTTGACCTTCAGTGTGTTATGCTTTATGCTTATGATACCGACAAGGGGGCGGGTGGATGGACAGAGAAAAAAAGGGGAGAGGGGCAAAGAAGCAAAAGAAATACGTTCAGGGGGAGATGATGAAGATGCAAAAATGGACCTGGACTGAACGAAGGAAAAAGCGTCCTGTCTGACCCGTCTGTCCTGTATGCTTTGTTTTGTTGTTTTGCGGGGGGGGGGATTTTCTTCGTTTTCGTTTTTCTGTTATCTCCGTTGCGATCTTGATCTTAGAGGGGAAAAAAAAACATAATCAATTCAACCCCTTCAACCAGCTTTGACTGCTTGTTTAATCCAAAATGGCGATCTCTTCTAAATATTTTTTGGGCGCTTGCTGGCCAAGGCCACACTCTAGTTTTATCAGGGTCCAAGACCACAATGTACAGTAGGACCAGTCGCTTCTATTTCCCACGGCCTTGCTATTTTCAAAGTCATATCCGATCGGTGCTTGAACGTCTATGACTATTTTTTTTTGTCGATTGTGAACGGAGAAAGGCGAGAGGCCATGAGAGCTATCCCGACGTACTTTTGACGCTCGTACTCAAAATTCATACACAGATCCCACGTTTGAAAACCAGCGAGGTCTAGAGGATGAACACCAATTCACAAGAGAAAACAAGACAGCAACAGATCGAAGGAAGGAAGAACAAGTAGGGAATGGAAAACAGGAAAAACAGAGGGAAGGAATGAGGAGAAGGAGAGAGGAGTCAGAAGAGAAGAAAAGAACAACGATGGAAATAAACAAAGCGGTGAGAAAGGATGGGTGTTTGATCCCGCGAGAGGAGGGGGCTGTTTACTATC
This sequence comes from Linnemannia hyalina, assembly GCA_019671135.1. NCBI lineage: Eukaryota > Fungi > Mortierellomycota > Mortierellomycetes > Mortierellales > Mortierellaceae > Linnemannia > Linnemannia hyalina. The sequence goes on from JAHRHY010000003.1 coordinate 1,442,134, forward strand.
CAAAAAAGCCCGCAAACAGCTTCTTTAGAAAGGAGAGATTCAGCAAATTGCTTTTGACAGCGGCGATTGCATCGGACACGCAAAAACAACGAGGTGAGCGAAAAGGCCTAGCGTAGTTTTCATAATTAGCCCTTTGATGTTGCGAATGGTTCTTCTCATCCCATCGGGGTCTACAGTTACTACATCCTACATTGCCTCCGACACTTTTCGTTATGCCTTTTTTTTATTGTTAGAGATTGGGATTAATTTGTTTGTCTTTTTGTCCGTCCGTACCTCCCCGTTCGTCCGTCTGTCTGTCGAGTCGAGCTCGCAATTAACGAGTAGCTCGCCGTTCCCTGTGCGTGTGTTGCAATTTGAAGATAAAGAAAAAAGAAAGAGCGCAAAACAACAAAAAGGAGATCCAAAAGAGAGCGACAGTAAAATGAAAATGGCAAAGATGCATGTGTGCGTAAATTGAGGGAGACAGAAGAAAGGGAGAAGAGGAGAAGGGGAAGGGGAAGGGGAAGGAAAGAGGGGGGGAAGGAGAAAAGGGACGAACCAGACAGACTGAAGGACAGACGGGCATGTTTTGTATTTGTTGATTGAGTGCTGTTGTTGATTACCTGCCTTAGCACCCTTTTTTCCGTTGGTTCCTTTTGTTTGGACATTGGGAGATGGAGTAACATGGGAGGATGGTGGTATGTGGTGGTATGCAGTGGTATTTGGTGGTGATGGTGGTGGCTAAAATTATCTCTTTCTCATTGCTCAGTCCATACATCAACCACCACGGTGTTGTTGTATTTTAGCCTACATTCCCCCTCTTTTATCTTGTGTTCACCCTCACTTTTTTTACTGTCTCCTGTTCGTTTATGCCTATCCACTTTAACCCTTCCTCCCCTGTCGTTGCTCAATTGTCACAATGGATTGAAAGAAAAAAAAGAAAGAAAAATGTGGACAAGCAAAGATACCCACGATTGTTTGGGTTGGGCAAAGAAGGACCCACAAATAGACGTATAACTTTTTTTTTTGTTTTGTTTTGTTCCGGAAAGCTTAGTTACTGGTGAGGACTGGAGAAAAAGGTGATGTGAGAAGTGGAGAAAAGGGTGGTGTGAGAAGTGGAGTGGGGGATGAAATGAATGGAAGGAAGGAATGGATGACCAGTGTGGAGGGCGTTTTGTTCATTCATGTTTAAGTAAGTATGTGTAAAGTAGAAATAGCCCTCCCCCTATTCATGATACAGCACCAGCTATGACCACCCTACCATCATCATGATCATCATCTCCATCAGAAGGTGCGGGCTTGTTGACCAGTGGCGATCCAAAGATGCGCATTCATTCCGGCATGTGATGGAGAGTGTGATTTATTAATTTACCTCGCATCACAAAGTGGACACTTTTAAGAGAGAAAAGCCATTTGACTGGTCCAAACCCACTATTCGAAATTATTCTTTCGATCGTGTGCCTGTAGAGTTGTGTGATGTGCGTGTGTATGAGTCGATGACAAGGATGACCACTCTGGCTCAATTTTTACTTTACCTTACATCCTTTCCCCTGGACAAGGAGGACTCGGACAACCATACAATTTTCTTCTCACGCATGCCAGAGTCTGTCTGTCAGCCCAGGATCGTTATCTCTCAATAAATCTTTCAATTGGAATGAATAACCATCTTCTCATTTATTCGACTGATTCAATTCGTTCATTACGCTTTTTGACCACTTGATGCCAAAAAGGAAGAAAAAAAAAAAAAAAAAAAAAAAGGTTATTTATGTCTTTGTTTCTTGCTGACAAGTGGCAAACCCATCTCTCGTCATTGGCTTTGCACAGTCCGAGGGAGAAAAAGAGGCACTCTCAAAACAATAAGCGACAGAAAAACGTCAAAGCTTTTTTACTTTTTCTCACATCCATCTCTCCTCGCTCCCATCTCTTCTTTGTTGAAAAAGCACATGGAAACCAACCCATTTTCTTGTTCTTCTTCTTCCTCTACCTTTTTCCTTTTCCCATCACCCATTCATTCATTCAATCATTCATCAGACTGAAAAAATACCAGACATACCACACCCCTCGTATCCACTCGAACCATTACCAATTACCATTGCCATCACCATCGTCGTTTTTTGCTTGTCTGTCAGCATCCCTTTTTTCTTCTTTCTTTCTTTCTTTCTTTCTTCTCTCCCCCTCGTTGTCCACACTTGCCCTTTTTGCCTTGTGCCTCCATCTCTTTCTCTCGCCCCTTCCCCTTCCCGTTTCGTCTTTTGTTTTTATTATATTTTTCTTTGTCTGTTTGTCTCTTGACCTGCCGTAGCACACCTTTCTCTCTTTGTTCGCATCTTATTCAATCGACTGTGCCCACAATACAAAACTCTTTTTTTAAACAATATTTTTCTTATCTTTCTTCTTTATCGTCGTTCTCTTCGTCCTTCTTTCATTCGCCTCGTCTTTCTTTTTCCCTTTAAAGCTGCTTTCTCCCTCTTCTCTCCTTTTCTTTTTTTCTTTTTTTCCTTCCCTTCTTACACTCCTACCTTTCCACCTTCCCACCCTTTCTTCCCTTCCTTTCCCTTCTCCTCTTCCCTTTTATTTCTTATTTCTTCTCACACTCACGTTTACTTTCTCACACTCTCACTCGCTCGCTCGCTCGACCACACTCCCTTTCTCCCTTGCCCTTCTCCCATTTCCTGCTCGCCCCCCTTCCTCCCCCCCTTTTATTGTTCTCACCTCCTTTGGTCTTCTTCCCAATACTCTCACGCTTCGTCTCTCTCTCTCCAAGCCCTCCTACTTCTCCACAGTCCTAGCTCAAACCATCAGCACCATCAGGACCTGCAACAACGTGTTTACTAGGACAACATACATATCTCCACACACACATAACATCCATCCCATTCACATAACAATAACACAGCTACAACCACTACAACCATGAGGTCGCCTTTCCCTTCTGCCGCACAGGCATACGCAAAGTCCAAAGACTCGGCCACGTCAAGTCGGCATCATCCTGACGCCCGTCTGACTATCCTCCCCCTCCCCTCCCTCGCCGCCCTCTACCCTATGGACCCCACCTCTGCTGCCTCCGCCTCATCCTCCTCTTCCTCCTCTCCCACTTCCACCTCTTCTTCCTCTCTTTCCGCAACTGCTCCTTCCTCCTCTTCCCTTACCTCTGGGGATTTTCTCTACCGCCACTCAAGTTCTCCCTACAACGCACAACAACAACAGCAGTACCACAACCACAACCATCATCAGCGTCAACCTTCTTATCAATCATACGACAGGAATTATCAAAAGTCCCCACCTCCTTCTCACCCTACTCCCACTCCCTCTCCCTCCCCCGATACTCAAACCAACAACAACTCGAACAACAAGGCCGCAAGTCAATCGCCTTCGCTCTCCAACAAGCACGAGTATATGGGCACCAACATGGAGTCTCTTCTGGATGCTGTTGAGGTTCATTCGACCCTCTTTGCCTCCTCTGCCTCCTCGACTGGCTCCCTCTCCCCTCCAGCGACCACCCTCTCGCTCTCGTCTGCACCCTCGTCCCCCGCAGCGTCCGATCACTTCTCTGTCACCGACTTCTCCTCTGAGACTGCGACTGTCTCGGGTGACGGCCATTTTAAACGGACACAGACCAGCAGCAGCCCTTCCCTTCGCCGCATGTCCATCAGCAACCTTGTTGACGACCTTGAACCTCTCCACCAGCGCGCAGGATACGACCAGGTCCCCGCCCCTGAGAGCAACCAGCGCCCTCGCCTCAAGCCCATGCTCCCCCGCCCTTCCTCGCCCATGCTCTCCGCCAACCACGTCACTCACAAGCGCAAGTGGTCCCGCCTCAGTACCCACACTTCCGAGGACCCTCGCAACACCAAAGTCAGACGCTCCATCCACGACCTCCTCGACAACACCTCAGACTCCCAGGTGGCCACCCGCCCCTTCAACATGGCCCCCATGGTCGAGGGTATTCGCGGTCTGGCATCAATGCAGCCTGTCATGTCCTCCACCGAGATGTCTCGCAGCTCGGTCAAAAAGACTATAGTCACTTGCTATCATGCCGCAGTTGCACAAAAATCGTACGGATCAGAGAAGCGCTTCTTGTGTCCACCCCCTTTTGTTCAAATCCAGGGAAACCCCTCCGACTCAAACTCGGCAGCCCTCAGCAAGGTCCAGGTCGCCATGTCCGTCATCTGCGAGTCGGGTGAGAACTCTCCCCTCGGTCAGCGCTCAACCTTGGAGGACGACCAATCAAGCACCTTCCGCTACCTCTATGTCAGCGGCACCGCCAAGGCAAAGTCGTTCAATCTGAAGATCCAGGTCTACGATCATCCTTGCCTGCCTAACGGATTCGTCTCTGGCGATGCCACCCAGGCTCAAATTGCAGGCCAGTCAGATGCCGACCTCCCTGAGCCCTGCGCTACGTTCGACTCACAACCCATTACTATCATTTCCAAGCCTTCCAAGAAGACTGCCAAGGCACGCAACGTCTCCTCCTGCATCTTGGCCGGCTCTCTTGTCTCGCTCTTCAACCGCATTAACTCTCAGACTGTCCGCACAAAATACATGTCTGCTCAAGATGGCGAGCTCTGCGCCAAGGGCTCTACCTGGTCTGCCTTTACCATCTCGATCGTAGCCAACGGTCCCACTTCGCCCAGCCCATCCCGCAATGGTGCCGCCAAGTCGCACCACCGTCAGCCTGTCCAGCCCACTGCCTCGCCCATTACCTACGGAGCCGAAATCATTCTGACCGAGACTGCAACTGGCTTGCAGTCTGATCGCTTGATTGTCTGCAAGGTCGAGAATGGTCGCATCATCGAGGGCGCCATTGGACCTATCTGCCAGATGCAGAAGGTTGCCCTCCAGTCGACCCGGCGCGCGGCCGATGATCGCCCCTTGTACCTTGGTGCTGGCGGTGATGACCACCAGGGCGGTCGCTTCATGGATCACACCACGGCCACCAACACTGTTCTCAGATACGAGCCTACCACCAAGCCTGAATACTACAGGCCCGGAAGCGATGATTTCCTGTGCTGGACCATCGTTGGTATCTGTAAGTACATGTTGACATGATTTGTTGCTGATTGTTTTGCATGGCAGAGAGTATTCAACTAACAACCTCGTTTTTTCTCATTTTCCCTTTTGATTCATCAGCCAAGTTTGAGTATCCTGTCGAACTTCCTTAAGTCGTCATAATCACGCGCGTCTACTATACCCTCCCATATTTCTGGCCTTGCAACCATTTGCTTTTTTTTTTTTTTTGCGTTTTTGCCTTTTTCTGTTCAATACTTGTTCCAATACTATGTAGCTCTATATTTTGTAATATCATACAATAATCCATCGTTGCCAGCTTTCGAGGACAATACGTCGACGCGTTGCCCGACACCACATAATAAAACACAATATGATTACTGCCCTTAATTTAATTTACCTTGTTTATGTTTTGTTTTTAACGCGTCAATGTTGGGACTCTTTTTGCCACCAAAACGAGCGCTTTTTCTGACTGCCCATCGTTTGCCTCCATTCACCCCTCGTTCTTCTTTTTCTCTCATCCACCGCCCACCATTCTCACTCCGTCACCTACTTCTCATACCACCTCCACAATACATACACATTCATACAACTCACGCACGGAAAAAAACTGATTGCTCGATTCAACAGCTCCAACCTCCATAACCCACATGACTCGACCTGCCATGGTAACATTAGCTCGACTATTTACATTCTCATCACACCGCAGGTCCAAGAGAGGCGCTCATTCTGAACCATGCTCGTGCTTGTTACACTTCTTTTAGGACACTGATTTGGGCGCTCAGTCTCGCCGGTCGACCCGCACTAAGAGTCAGCCAGCTCCTGCTGACAAGAAAGGTATATTTTGTTCTCACCGCTAACTCTTGGTGCCCCTGGTATTGAATGCATGTGGATCGCAATAAACCCAGTACTCATAGCGTATTTTTTCCCCCTCCCGCGGAACCAACAGGGAAAGCTGCTGCCTCGAAATCATTAAATGAACCCAAATCTCGGGAGGAAGTGATCGACTCGGAGGAAGACGCTATTGAGGAACAGGAAGACAAGGACGACGAGGAAGAGGAAGAAGTCTTGGTCAGGAAATCTCGGAGGGTTCCTGCTGCGGCTGCTGTTGCTGCTTCTGTTGCACCTCCTGCTGCTCAGGAGACTCGTAGGAGTGGACGATCAGCACCTACCCGCTCGAACGCTCGTTCCCCAGCGCAAACTGTCAAACAGTCCACTGCTCGCCCCGCACCTGTAGGAAAGAAGGCCGTGGCAAAGAGCGGAAAGAGCGTACCTCCTAAGAAGGCTAAAACGGTGGCGCCTGTTGAGATCGAATCGGACGAGGATGCTGAGGACGAAGACAGCGGTGATGATGACGATGATAACCATGAGCCCTCCTCTGACGATGATGATGATTCGGGCTCTGATTTTGAACAACCCGCCGCCACTAAGAAGAACGCCAGGTCTCTCGCTACCAAGAAGGCCGGTCAACCCAAGATTCCCATCATCAGACAAAAGAAATCTGGCGCTTCTACCATGACATCCAAATCAGCAAAGGCATCAAAATCACCCAAGACTGCTGCCCGCAAACCCTCTGCATCTACAAACGACCAAGAGGACGGTGTCGAACGTGAAGATGGAGAATCGGACCTTTATGGTTAGTACTACACATCATTTATGTATAGGTTATATGTGATCGGAAATTCACCATTCACTAAACCTCGTTTCCATTTTTAAATTCAATGATAGCTGCTGTGCTGGACTCACAGGTGGCTCTTGACACGGTTGTTACGGAATGGATCGGATCATATGAGAAATCTGCAGACGAGGCCTTGCTAGCCTTAACGAACTTTCTTATCCGGAGCTGCGGATGCACTCAATTTGTCACCGCTGAAGAGTTTAACGACAACGACAATCTGCTCGAGAACCTGCAGGATATTTTGATGCGATACAAGCAGGTAATACATTTACTCTTTCACCATGGTCAGATCGAACCTGACGTATCATAATAGGTGTCTGACATTACTTTCGATTGTATTTACCTACTTGTTAGAACACCACCAACTTTGACTACCCGATTGTGTCTAAAGCAAAGGAATTCAAAAAGTTCAAGAAGAATCTCCTGGAATTCTACACGCGACTTATTCAAAAGACTCAAGGAGACATTCTTTTTGATGGTGTCTTTATGGAAAGCCTCCTTACGTGGACTATCTCCCTCTCCAGGTAAACTAATCCTCATGTTGTGTTGCTGAACACTCTTGCAATTCTAAAAATCTTTAACACAGACGCGTGTCTATTTTGTATTGACTATAATAGCACCACATTCCGACCTTTCCGCCACACTGCGGCAGTCGTTGCCCTCAACCTTGTTATGTCCTTGGCCGAATTTGCATCAGAGATTCAGGAGGAACTGAATGTCACTAACCGTCAATTGGCGACCAATCAGAGGCAAAAGGCGACAGCTACAAAGATCAAGCAGCTGGAAAAGAAGGTCGCTCAAGGCCAGACCCGCAAGGTTCAGGTGTTGGAGTGGATTAATGAGATCTTTGTCAGGTACGTGTTGACTCATCCATGAACGTATCGAATTAGCTCCGCATGTCTATACAGCTTAGCAACTAACATACTATTTAACAAAACAATTTTAGTGTATATGTACTGAGATGGCGCGATGTGGATCCTCTCGTTCGATCGGACTGCGTGCGGGAACTTGGACAGTGGATGATAGCCTATCAGGACCACTTTGTCACCTCGTCATACCTCAAATATCTCGGCTTTGTCCTTTCCGACAAGGCCGCTGCTGTTCGTTTGGAGGCGCTCAAGGTCCTGGCCAAGTTGTACGAGATCGATAACCAACCCACAGCTCTTCGTCAGTTCACCGCTCGGTTTACGGATCGCTTTGTCGAAATGGCCATTGGCGAGTCTGACACTTCGGCCCGTTTGGGAGCGATTAAGGTAGCGACCCTTGTTCACAGGCATGGACAGCTTGAGGAGGAGGATCAGGTTAAACTGAGCGCCCTGATCTTTGGAGCAAACGCCAAGGTGCGCAAGGGCATAGCCAAGTTTGTGAAGGCTCGCATTTGGGAGGACGAGGTTGAGGGTAGAATGGCTGCCGGTGAGATCGTGATCTCGTCATCAAAGGAATCTACAGAGCTGAAGAAGGATTGGATCGAACTCAAGTCACTCGCTAACTTCCTCATCAAGGTTGGAAAGACCGTTGAGGAGCAAAACGAAATCATTGGGCGTAACGACAACCAAGCTGACAAGACTGGTACCCGACTCTTTGAGGAAACCAAGGTTGGAAGAATCGCTTTGGCCGTCGAAGCTCTCTGGCCCGAGATCGAATCCCTCAAGGTAAATAAGCCCACTCTGTGCAGTATGGGTGTTGTACAGATCTGCCTGCTGATTTACCTCTGATACTCCCATATTTACCATTGCTTTTCTTTATCTTCTAGAACTGGCAATCGATCGCCAACTATCTTACGGAAGATCACTCCACTATCCCGGTCGCCTCTTCCAGCTCACAGAGCACCCACGCAGCCAAGTCGCTGGATGAGCTTTACAGCTTGAACGAAGAGGAAGAAAATGTTCTTTTGGAGATTTTGATCGCCAGTTTGCAGATGATTGTTCACCCTCCTGCCGCCCCTGGTTTCCTCAAGGACAAGGCCAAGCTCAAAGCCCAACAGGATGAGGTTGCAAATGAAGTTGGGAGATTCTGCGTTGGGCTGTTGCCTCAGCTTTTCCTGAAATATGGTATCGATGCTGTCCGTGTTCGATCTGTCCTTGTCATCCCTCAGATCGTTCCTCTGAACGTCTATCTGGACATGCGCATGATTGCCGTAAGTGTCAATGATCTGGTTGCTCGCCATTGTTACACAGTATTCATTGTTCACTACACTAACATTATCTACACATTTCTGTAATGCACACATTTTTAAGGCATATGAGGATCTCGTGGACGAGGTGGTGAAGGTTTTCAAGAAGCACACAGAACCCTCTGTTCTCCATACCGCTGCCGTGACGATTAGAGCATTCCAGGGGTACGAGGTCTTAAAGACCTCGCATGAAGCCAAGATTGAAGCTTTGGGAGCATCGCTCCTCGAATCTTTCTTGAACTTGATCGCAACTGTAAGTCCCGGATTTCGTTGTTGACCATAGTTTCCGTATTTTTTTGGCAACCTAGAGATGGTCATTGACGCGACTTTATCTCTATTTTGATGTTAGGAGGAGGATATGACCGAACAGGATGCCCAAGAGGAGATGACTCTTGCCCTCCGAAGACTCGAGCATTTGGTCAAGTGCACAGACGTTACCTCAAGGACGCCCCGTGAATCTACCCAGAACCCCTTTGATGGGCTTTTGAAGGTCGTCGGACGCTACAAGACTGCTCAGGGACCCGATGCCGAGGTGGGTGTGAAGCTAGCTTTATATTGTTTGGCAGAGCTCAAATCAGAATATTGACATGCGGCATCCCTCTACTATTATTAGTTGACTATCTCGGCTCTTTCGATTTCTTTCCTATGGATCTCATGGGTATGCAGGAATAACGCCTCAAAGCACGGACAGGATGCGGATTGGACAGAAGATGATGCCCAGGAGATGCTTCACATGCGAGACGCGCTCGTCCGGACGATCTCTGGCTTGACTGACAAGGACAACCATGATGTCGATGCTCGTCTTCGACGCAAGGCTTTCCAGGTACTTGGTGACATCTACTGGCTTTTTGGCGGAGATATGTTCCACTCGTCGAAGGGCGCCAACCGTCATAGCCTGTACATGACCTGCCCTGAGGCGACTCAAGCAGAGTGTGAGAGCTTTGTCCGCTCGGAATTGGATCTGTGGGGCGAGAAGGTTCGGGAGAAGGCGAAGGCAATTCAGGCAGCCAGGACACCAACGGCAGGTACCGATGGGGCAGGAGCAGATGCCAACCCTGAGAACGATATGGACGGAGCAGAGGGGGGTGCTGACGCTGAAGAGCTTTTGGAGGATGAGAAACTTGCTGCTGCTCAGATTGAACAAGAGGATAAGTATGAGATGTTTGGAACCGTCTTTTCATTCATGCGTCAGATTATCCTCAAAGACTTCAGCATGGAGCATGCCGTCGCTGTGGTTGCCCAATACGGCCGCTTTGGTGCAGAGTTTGACGAGGGTGTGAAGCGAGTTATTGCGGCAATCAAGGCTCAAACCACCTCTAGTGCTTCCAGACAAGCGAACCAGCAAAAGACCGAGGTCTTTATGTCGGTGTGCATGGCCTCCCTCAAGCAGGTAATGCCACGTCTGATTGTTTATTTATCTCTTTCATAGAGGCGCTTTTGGGAGCTACATGTTAACATACCATCTGCGTTTTGTGTATTATACGTATAGGCTTTCGAGCTCTTTGTGGATGGACATGTCAGGTCGACGAACCAGGCACTCCAGCTGGCAAAGGTCTTGATCACAGCTATAAGGCCACCAGGTTTCATGCAGACCATCAGAGCGGGAATTGACGTGGGCCTTGTGTGGAACATGCAGAGACAGGGTATCAACCATGCGATTGAGAAGATTGTGGCCTATGATCAAGATGACGATCAGGTCAAGAAGGCCAAGATGGTCAAGTTCTTTGATATTCTCAGTCAATTGCTCTTTGGTATCCAATCCAGGACCGCCGAGATCACCACAATGTAAGTCTCCTGACGTTGTTCCATTTCCCTTGGATGACATATCTAGCATGGTTTGTTGTACCTCGTGCTGATAATGATTGTTTTGACTCCCATTATGTAGGCAAGAGTTGGTCAAGTCCAAGTGCGAAGAGAAGTCTCTGGCTGTGGATGATGATAATGTCTGGGAGCCATTGCGGCAGTACCAATCCAAGCTGGAGAAGTTGATGCACAAGGCCACGGTTGAGCATGCTGCTGCGGCAAAAAAGGCGGAGGACGCTGCGCGACTTCGGGACGAACAACAGCAGCAGCGGCAAGACAAAGAGCAAGAATTGCACGATGTTGATATGGAAGCTGAGACGACCAACCAAGACGCAGATGCCGCAGCAACAGCTGTAGTCGATGAGTCTGTCCCTGAGGCCGAGAAGGTTGCCGGAAAGAAGCGTCTTGCAACCCCTGAGGAAGACGAGGAGGCTGGAGCGAGTCATGATGGACACAAGCAGAGGCGGACGGATGATGTCGATGAACAGGCTAGCGATAATGAGAGCCGTTCGAGCGAGCAGGGTGTTGCCGTTAACGAGACCAAGCGTCTTCGTGTTCGCTAGACACTGCATATTTTTTTGAACACAGTAAACTCCATGTAATAAAAGCAAGATAGCAGAACCAACTCGATCGTTGTTCAATAGCTTGACACTGGCAAGGGGAGCAAGCAATGATCAACGGAATAAGATCAAACATGATAGCAGAGTAGAGTGAAAGAAAAGGAGTTTATTTGACAATGCTGATGAAGGAAGAGGATGGTTGATTTTCTACGACCATTGAAGGCATGGCGAGAAAAGGATATGATGTGGGAGCAGATATAGGTGTGTTGTATTTGTCTGGTATGGATCTACTATGCACATTGGTTTTGTTTCTTTTGCCTCTATCACTCAGCAAACGTCTTGATTGCAAGAGAGGTTCCCTGTAATTTACTGGGGCTTCTTGCGGAAGGAGACACCCTCGGAGAGACGGGCAAGACCACCGGTGGGCTGTGAGAGGACAGTGCTACATTTCTTGCAGGCGACGACGGTGTCGGCGTGGGAGAAGATCGAGGTGATGGTCTGGCAGGAGTTGCATTTGACGTCCATGTAGAAGGAGTTTGGGCTCTGGATGATGCGCTTGAGCTTGTGGGTCTGGGATTCCTTGAGGGGGGAGGGGTTCAGGATGTCGACGGCGAGAGTCATTTTTTTTTTGCTGTTGTTTGGTAGTGGAGGGTGTGAGAGTGGGAAGGTGCTAACCGGAGTGTGAAGAGGGTAGTGTTTGAGAGTGAGAGAAAGGAAGAGAAGAGGAGGAGGAGGAGAGGATGTGGGGATGGAGAGAAAAAAAAAAGTGGGTGAAGACCTGGGTTTTTATACAATTGTGGCTATGCTTACGAATGGTCAAATGTAGGCAACCAACCTGGCTTGGCAAACGTCCTTGACTTTTTGTTTTTTGCCACTCCGTACAACTCCCGATCTTTAGATCCGGGATAAAGAAAGGCTTCTTTGGCCACCATTTACTCGTCAGGTCTAAGGTGAAAAGAGAAATGTGGGCAAAGAAAATTGCCTTTTGAGGATGGGATGAGTGACATTGGCTGGAACAACCAGGTTGGCTTCTTTTGCTATCTGTCAATGGCTTGCTTGGCAGGAGGTTGAACTGTCATTGGTTGTACGGTCCATGTACAGTACATGTACAGTCAGGGCCACGAAGTATGGTACTAAGGATTTAGAATAGGGAAACAATTCATTCGAGAGATATAGCCGTGCGGGCACTAAGGGATTATAGTACCAGTACCTTGGACCTGTGCTTTTGAAGTAGTTCTTTTGAATTGGTAACATGACCCAATTCAATCGTATTCTATTCCTTAGTACCATACTTCGTGGCCCTGACTGTACATGTATGGGATCCTGAGGATCAGACAGGCAGAGACTCTCTTGAACGACATGATATTTATTTCAGACTAGGATCTTCAAAGAACTCTCCCTCGTGTCAGCGGCTAAGCCCGATGGGCTCGTTACTCGAGGCAGCGAGTGTCTAGACCCGATCGACGCCCTCCGAGTTTGTTTGTTTCGAGTGCAAACCATGTCTTGGTGTGAAAAGGAATAAGATGTGTGGTAGGACCATCAGGACGTGTTGTTTATGCTAGTTCTCTCCACGAGAGACAAAAAGCAGTTGAAAAAAAATCAAAGTGGCAGTTGAGACTGTAACATTGGAGGGGTTTTATCCTGAGCGTATATGCATATGTTGATGAGCTTGTTCTCACTCTTGCTCGCTGAAAACCCCAGGACAAACCCTTTAAAAGATACGCTGATATGGCTCTCCTATTATTCGACAACCCACCTTCCCTCCCTCCCTCGTCCCCCTCTCTGCAGCAGAATAAATCATACAAAAAAATTCCCATTCGCCTCCCTCCTTTCTCTTACTTCTCCATCACTTCACACTCTTCCACTACAACTCATCAAAAGAAAAATGATGTCCACTCGCCCCTGCGGAAACTGCAAGAAGACTGTTTATGTCAATGAAAAGATGGATGCGGAGGGGCGCTGGTACCACCGCCCCTGCTTCAAGGTACATTCCTCTCTTATTTTCCATTCGTAAAATTCTTTTATATTGACACGCGACTGAAGTTCAATTTTTGACATTTTCAACACTGCCCTTCTTATGTTTGTAGTGCATGGCGCCAAACTGCGGGACATCGCTCACGATGCGCACGTTCCAGATGGCAGCCCTGGACGAATCAGTAATTGACGAACTGACCCGCCGGCCCTTGAAGGTTCTTGTCTGCAAAGAGCACGTCCCCATGCCCAAGGCCACCATCAGCTCCGACTCGCTCAGCCTCAAGCACTCGACCTCGGCCCCCAAACCAGCCATGGCCGGTCTTCATCGTTCCCTCATGGGCGATCGCAGCAAGGATGGTCAAGCAGAGGAAGGCGAACACACCCCCACCAAGGCCTACTCTCCACGCTCGCTCGATCAAGGATCGCATGCTAATTTCCTGAAGGGAGGACTGACCAAGGAACAAAAGGACGCGCCACTCTCTGTCTCGACTGCTGCGACGTCTTTGACTTCTTCAAAGTCTCATGATGCCCTTCACTCTGGCGGCTCTAGCGCCAATGCCCATACCCCCAAGTCTGCGGAATCCGAGGTCCGTTCAATGTTGACTACCACGCTACCAAAGTTCCGTGGCGGCCGGTTCACAGTTGCGCCTTCTTCTGCTACCGCAGATTCGATGGCCGTCTCGCATACTGCGGCAGAGAATGCTCAAGACCCAACCAAGGACGACGATTCGTTCAGGACCATTCCTATCCGCCACCGCGATTACGGTCATACCGAAGGTGACCTTGAGGAAGAAGATAACAAGCAGGAGCGTACCTTTACCATGAAAACATCCCACAACAACAAACACAGCAGCCACGACATCTACAACGAGGACCTGCTCGACCCCCACGCAGAGTTGCGCGACGTTGATGTCTCGCTCGAAACGGTCGAGGATGTCTCCAAGCATATCGACCACGATCACATTCATATCAACCTCAAGGACGCGCATGCAGTCGATGAGGCTGAGGTCAAGGCCCCCCACGACGAGAAGGAGGATGACAAATTGGTCAGTATGGCGTTCCAATCCAAATTGATGGACCAGCACTCCAAGAAGGACGATGCGGAGGTTGATGATGACGAGTGGGATGCTACTCCTGCTGATGATTATAGTCGTCGCGATACCGTTGCTGGCATGTAATTTGACAAAAGAATGTATCACGAACTATTGTAGACCATTGTACTTTTCTGTAGAATAATAAATGACTTCGCCAACTCTCCTGACCACAGTTCAAAATGCAAAAAAAAAAAAACGAATAATCAAGAGGCAAAAGGTATTCCCAGTCCGGGGATCGAACCCGGGCCTTGTCGGTGAGAGCGACAAATCCTGACCACTGGACCAACTAGGAAATTACTTGTTAAATACCTCGTTTCTAGGTTTAATTAGTTTCTACGGCACACAATATGTTTACGTCACCGTACTTCAATGTTGCACGTCTAACTCCCGGCCACACTCTCAAGTTTGTAATTTGATGGCGTCTTTTTCACGCGATTAGCTTTTTGTACCGCCCTTCAACTTCAAGAACGACGACCGTAGACAGATGGCGAATTACGACTCAGAGCAGCTCAGCTGGAACACTGCACACACCATCAACCGCCAGGGACAGTATTGCTACTGCGGACATGACAGGCGTCTGGATGAACTATCGCTTCAATGCAAAGGTATAAAACCCTTTTGCAGCTTTCCCGCCAAAACAATTCAATGAAGACTCCTCTGAAACAACGCTCTCCAACCTCCTCTCCTCTTCGCGACAATCCATTAACCGCAGCCCCTCCTCCTCACTCACTCACTATCAATACTCTCCCTCAGGCTGCCACAATTGGTTTCACGCCTCATGCATAGAAGTGCCCCTCGGACCCGTCGTCCCCTTTATCACAAACTACAAGTTCCTCTGCAAGGCCTGCGTCCTTAAACCCACCGGAAGAAGCCACCAACAACAACAGGAGCCAAAGGAACCAAAGGAACCAGGATCAGTCCCTGAATTCTTCGAACGCGTCACAGCAGGGTGGAAAGAGATTTGCGCCACCACCATCGCCAATCTGATTATACAAGAGTACCTCAAGGAGGCTCGACAGTCCAAGGGAGGACCTGGGCCAAGCAGGGATCCACCAAACGAGGAGAATATGTGGTCCAAGAATGCGGATTATATGGATTGGAAAGAGTATCGATACTACTTTAACAAGAAGGATCATATCCTGCCATATGTCGATCGGCATTGGAAGGCGCTTTGTACAGATCGCAGCAGGACTACTACCTGGTAAGGATTTACTCAAAGTGTCCACTTCACGCTCAAACGTATTTTTGACCCACGCTTCCTCCTTGAATTTTGTCAACATATTTTTACGAATACTTTTTGTGTTGAATTTTTTTTTTCGATTGTAGGTGGGCAACGTTGGGAAGCTGCCTTTATATCTCTAAGGATGTTTTTGAAGCGACGGATGAGCAGGCGCGTTCAGCCTCGTCTGATTTCTGTTTGACAAAGGCCAACCTCTGGAACATGAAGCCAGGACACATCGCTGTAAGTCGTGTTGATTTATCATCGGATAAGTAATATACCTTGCACTTATAAACACTACGGACCATATTTCATTGACACAAATGCATGTTTTGATCAAATAGAGCCACCAGTCGTCGAGTTCAAGGTCGCAGCTTCCAAAGGCACAGCGTGAAGGAAAGCGAAAGGCTAACGGAGCGACGGGCGAGGACATTGGAATAAAACGGACAGCTACAGGAAAATCAGAAAAGAAGACAAAGGGCGCCGGATCCAGTCATAACCGCGCACCAGCAACACCGCCCGTCACGTCTCACACCGCCTATATACCCCTCCCCAACACCGTCGTCTCGACCAACAGTGGCAACAACATCACCCCCTTTAGCACATCCAACGAACACCCCTACAACCGGAATAGGTTCAAGTATGTCACTTGCGAACCTGACCCTATCCTGCAGTACATGCTCTATCGACAGACAGCCAACCCGACGCTGGATGGTGTTCGTCTGTGCAGGGAGGACATGAGTCCGTATATGCTGATTGACGAGGAGTGTAAGACAATCACGACTGAGAAGGGGTTCCGTATGGTTCGCGCGAACTGTGGTGTTCGGGAAGGTCAATGGTACTACGAGGTGACGGTTGATCGTGGAGGAGAGCCTCGTTATGAGGGACGAGATGGAGCGCATGTACGACTCGGATGGGCACGTCGTGAAGGTAACCAGACAACTTACTTTTTCAATATCGAAGCTTGCCTGGACAAAGAAGATTATAGATACTGACGCCACTTTTTCTCTTGTTTGATAGCCACACTCCAGGCACCAGTTGGATTTGATGCGTATAGCTATGGAATTCGGGACACGACGGGCGAGAAGGTACACATGTCGCGAGTGACGCCCTTTGGAGAGTCATTCAAGACTGGGGATGTTATCGGACTATACATTTCACTGCCGCCAGATGGGAACGAAATGTCATTCTTCAAGAACAGACGACTTCGACGATCGTTTAAGTTCAAAGGCCAGCTCTATTTTGAATCGGTCGACTATTCTCCCACCAAGCGATACATCGAAATGGCAGAGTACGAAGCGACGCCGATCAAAACCAATATCGACAAGCCGATCCCTCCACCAACGATCCCCGGCTCCAAGATCATTGTATACAAGAACGGAGTCTGCCAGGGCGTGATGTGGCAAGACTTGTTTTCAGTATTGCCCATCGAGCAGAATGCGAAAGAAAAAGACCAGCTGCGTTTTGACGACGGCACGCTGGGATACTACCCGGTCATCTCTGTCTACAGGAACGGAACAGCCACGGCCAACTTTGGACCAGATTTCAAGTACCCGCCCAGCAAGGATCCCGAGGCGGAGGCAGAGAACAAGCGGATAACGGTCGAGCAGAATGTTTGGCGGCCAATGTCGGAGCGGTGGGAGGAAAAGCTGATTGAGGAGTGTCTCATTGACTTGGTGGACGAGGTTGAGCTCTGGGTGTCTGAGCAGGCGGTTCTGGAGAGATCATTAGAGGCGTCGGCATCAAGTCAGGCAGGACGAATTGCTGGTCAGTCGCGGCTGCAGGAGTACGATCAGAGTGAGGATGACTACCGTCGTAGTCAGGACCGTTCGAGCGAATCGAGGATGGATCGATCTCGAGCGAGCGAGGATAGGGATCTGGACGACGCAGACCGTGACATTGATATGGGTACGCCTGCGGAGAGGGAGATGACTGAGGACCGTATGGACGATGACGATGAACGGAGAGATAGGGACAGGGACAGGGACATAGATAGAGACAGGGAGAGAGACGACCACCTCCGGGACCGACTGGGTCATCGACAGAGCCACCACCACCACCACCGCCACGGCGATGACGATTACTCGGGCGACGACCGTTTGCAGCAGGACGTTGAGATGCACACGCGTTACGATGACGACGAGTATGATGCGAGGAGAGGGGACCCAGACGATCAACGCCACAGTAGTAGCCATAGTAGCCACAGACGGGATGATCAAGTGTCAGACGATGATGACAGACATTACCAGTAGCAGGCCGTCTAGTCCTACATTCTCTATTGGGTTTTTAACTAGCCGTATGTTTTGTATTGGGTTTTAAGCTAGCCCGATGTTTTCCACAGGGTTTTTGTCTAGTACGGTTTTAATACACGAATACCTTGGTGTGCATAATGAACATTAAGGTTCGAAATGATAGTAACTGGCCGTAATCATGACGAAATATAAGAGGTGTAGTGAGAACTTGAAATTCTACGCGGGTCTATGCGCACATTCAATAGTGCTGTCATCGTTCTCAACACAAACAGGCAGCAGCACAAAAATAGGCAAAAATAGGTATAAAAGAAGCAGCTTTCCCCGCTCTTTTTTTTTCCCACCATTATTCAACAATTCAACAACTCAACTTTCACCAACAACTACCCAAAATGACTAAACCAGGCACCCACACCACCACCACATCAACCACCACCACATCCGTCCCACCCACGGCCATGGAAAAGGTCAAGGATAAGGTTTCCCAGATGGCCGATAAGATCACCGGCAAGCCACACGATCCCCTTCAACCCCACGTCTACCACGACTCGAACCAGCCCGGCCCTGGATTCCATGGAGCCAACCAGCCCCCAACCAACACTGGCAACGCCACCAACCCCGCGGGCACTTACAATGCTGGTCAGCAGCAACCCATCAATCCTCTAAACACCCAGGATCGTCAACAACAAAACTATAACAACCAGCCGAGGACCATGCCTATGCATACCGGCGCTGCAGCTGCTGGTTCTGCCGTCCCCCACGGAAACACGGTCGATCGTGCCGCTTACCAGGACACGCTTGGCGGTCACCAAGGTGTTGCCGGCAATGTCGCACCCGCTGTCCCACCCAGAGACGACAACAAAGCCCACCATGGTATTTTCGGCCATAAGGACAAGCACCAAACCACGGCCACGGCCCCTGGCGGCGCTTACGCCACAGACCCCAACCTGGTCCATCCCTCCGTCATCCCTCACCAGCAGACGACCGCCGGCGGTCTTCAGAACCCAGCAGTCGCAGGCCCAACGGGTACGAGCCACGTCCCAACCTACAACCAGAACATCCCCCCAACCGCCACCTCTGCTGAGCAGGTCAACCCTTCCGCTGGTGGTGGAGGTCTGATGGGAAACCACCAGGATCGCCATTACCAAACCCATGTCCAGAGCACCATGGCTGGCCCCGGCGCCACTACTACCGCAGCTGGCACACAGATCCCATCCACGAACACCAGCAATAACCCCGTCCCTATGAACCAGGGCGCCCCCGTCTACAACAACAATGCTGCTGCTCCTGGAGGAAATCTTCCTCAGACAGTCCCTGCCATGGGCGCCCCTGGTACCACCACTGCTGCTGGCACCCACATGCCCAACCAATATGGCGCTTAAGTGATTTTTTTTTCTTACCCTCCTTCCTCTTGCTCCCAGCGTCCTTGTACATAATTCTTATTTGATGACTGAAAATAAAACAACTCGATGTTAATGTATCAACAACAACAGCTTTGGCAGAAAAACAAATGTTCATTTTAAGTTATAAAATTTGAGGGGGGTATGAAAAAAGGAAGATTAGGTGAAGGCTAAAAGTAAAGAAGTATTGGACTTCGTCCATGACAACGAGAAGGGGAAAAAAAGTGCTTCAGCTCAACCGGATTGCGCCTTCTCCAAGATCAAAGGAGAGGGCAGACATGTCTCATTGCTGCAAGAGCCCCTGTCGCCCACGGCTGCTGGTGCTTGTCCTGGAGGCACCACCAACCGAGAAAGCCTTCTGGTCCTTGGTCGACGTTGCCCGCTTGTAATCCAGCACAGTCTGGACCTCCGCGATCGTGTTGCTGTATGCCGAAGCCGTCTCGCCTCCGTACAAGAGTCCATACAGGAAATGAACAATCCAACCCGACGACAACGCACTCGCAACCCACGATACAATAAACGCCGCCCAACGAGGCTGAATCCAAAAGTATGCAATGTTGATACCAAAGACTCCCAACAGCATCAGGGGGAAGATCACGGTCAGCTCCAGCTTGCGCCTTGACGCCGAGTTACCTCTATGCTGCTTGAGCACCAACAGAATCTCCTCAAGGAACTCAACCGTGAACTCCTGATCTTTTCCTTGAATCGCTGTCGTTGCTGATGAATCCCTAGCACCCAGCGAGACCGACGAGTCCGAAAGACCGAGGGCTGGAGACCGGTTCTGGAAGTGATAGACTGCAGGTTGGATCAAGAACTTTGCATTGACTCCGAAATGGTCACTGTAGTTTTTGAGGCCAGAGTTGGGTGCTCCAATGCCCGAGATCTGGTCCCGGAAGGCAACCTCGACATGTGTGCAGGTCATCTCCGGGGTCTCCTTGAAAAACACATAATCGAGTCGCTCTCCGATGGGGTCGTTTGTCAGGTAGTTGAGCCAGACGTGTCCAGCCCAGCTGTTGAGGGGTGTATCGCAGGTGACGCCCATAATGGCCACTCCTTCCTCTGGAGTCAAGCCTGAGGGGATGGGATTCCTCGGCTCGGGGTGCACCCTGTTCCATGAGTCTGTCAGCCCTCCTTGCTTCTTCAATAGCTGGATCACCAGACTGTCGGGCGCACTGTTGTAATCTCCAAGCTATTCGTATTCCATCAGAAGAGACTTGTAAGTTTTTTTTTTTCGAGTGGTAGAAAACAAGCAAAGAAAGCGAGATAAAGGACATCATGCTAAGAAAAGGGGAAGGGGGAGAAAAACGAGCTCGCAAGGCAACGTGCGCGTGGGGGGTTGCCACTAGTAGGCATGATCGATAGTCATGCAATTGCTTGTTTGTTGTCGTTAAGGTTTCTTCTCCCTCTCTTTTGGACAGGGGCTTGTGCCACTCCCTCCTTCCAGGGCCATTCCATCGTATGATAGCAGAGGCATAAACGCCCGGGTGAATGCTTACCGAGATAACATGACGGCCTTGTGAGGTCGCCGCTTTGACAAGCGAAGCCATCTCCCAGGCCTCGCCAACACGACATCCAAGATAAGAGTCAGGGGTGCCCACGGGGTCGTATCCAGCATGCAACTAAGTATCGTCAAGCATTGATTGTTCAACAAAGAGAAAAGTAGGCAGTTCGTATCAGCAAAAGCAGGAGTAGATTGATACAATAATATTCAAATTGGCAGACCAGAGAGTAATGGACACAAGAACATGCTTCAAAAACTTACATGGGTGTTAAAGACCTCAATCTCGCCACAGGTGGGATGCGCAATCGTCGCACTGACGACACACTTGCCAACGTACCAGTCGCCATGGAAGAACTTGAAAGGATCGCCATTCAACGCAAAACGACGCATGGAGGTCTCAACGATGGGAAACTTTGAGAGGATGACCAAGCCAGAAGATCCCAAGGCACCAGAGGCCCAGGTCTTGGTGTAAGGCAGCACATCCTTGACAAGTTCCTTGATTCGGAGATAGTCGTTTTCGACCCAGACCTCCTGGAGACCGACAATGTCGTATCCGTGAGCTGGATCTCCCAGGTACCGACCAATAGCAGCCAGACGGTCCTCACGATCCTTTGCGATAAACTTCAGTCCCCTATTTAGTGGAAGAAGGGGCAGAGTGGACGAGTGTCGTTAGCGAGTTGCACACTAGGGTACTGTCTGCACTGTTTTCGGTTGTTGCTGTTGTTGTTGTTGTTGCCGCTGTGGTCGTCCTTTAGTAAAGGTGCTGGTGGTAGCTGTGCTTATGGTTACGGCGGAAAGAATGAGAGTGAAGAGGACCTGGACGTACCAGCAGTTGAGAGTGAGAACCGAGAGAGGTGTACCGTTGGACATTGTGTTTTACTGTTGTCGGTGGGGGGGAAGGAAGAAAGGAAGGAAGGGAGGTAGGTAAGTGAGGGCGGAAAGGAAAGAGCAGGAGTAGCGATGAAGTCTGCGACGGTGTCGATGATGAAGAAGGATTGATGAGAAGTATGAAAGTGAAAACGAAGAAAGAAGAGGTGAGTGCGAAAAAAAATAATCATAATTAGAGTGTGCGAAAAGGGATTTTTATTTTTCCACAGGTGTCAGATCGGAGAGAAAAAAGAGACGGCAACTCAACTGCCGGTCCCTCAAACATCCTTCCTGGCACCTCCGTCGTCATCGTCATCGCTGTCACCACGACCGCCACCTTCATCAAGCTTGGCCACCACCCCCCCACTCTCCTTCTACGACCCTCCCCGACGCAACCGGTCAAGTTCCCGCTTCAACGCCTCGTTCTCCCTCCGCAGACTCTCGTTTTCACGCACTGCAACCTGAAGCTGTCTATCCAACGTGAAATGCATCGGGCTGTGCTCCTGTCGGTGGATTGATCCACTGTTGACAGGCCCTCCTTCCTGTACTCCTCCTGTCCTTGGACCAGGCTTCAGTCCTAGTCCCGCAGACAGCTCATTCAGCACAACCCGCTGTTGTTCATTCTGGCGATAGAGAGTGTCCAGATGGCTGTGAACCGATTGAGCGCTCAATGCCTCCAGGAGCGCTGGCTGCTGTCCCCGCAAGACTGATCCCGTCGGCGAAGTCGTTGGAGTCGAATGAGAAGACCCAAAAGTATCTATCATGACAAACAAAATTAGTCAGTTAACACGTTCGTCTTGTTTCTGATGATGCTGTTCTTCTTTTCAATGGTTGATGTATACCCGCAGGGTGGTCCACGTTGGGTTTGCTGCTCCCTTCAACGTTGGACACCTGGAACCGACTCCGCTTGCTCTGCGAAGCACTGGGTGTGCCTGTGGCCGAGACGGCGGTACCGAGAAGACCTGCTTCCTGTGGGGATGGAGTTGTTGTTTCTATACTGAATCGAGATACCCTCGAGTTGTCCCTTGACAGACCAGTGTCGCCCGCAACCCTTGACTGTGAGGATTCCCTCGATAGAGAGGTGCCATGACTAGGCGAACCCGCGCCTGGGCCGCTGCTACTTGATGGTGCCACCGATCCTGATGCCCCATGCGTGTGATGTATCTCAAAGCGAGACTTTCTCTCTAGACAGACAGAATTCATGATCATCAAACATGCGCACACAAAACATGAGAGTGGTCAAGAGATGGTCAAAGAGAGGAGTGAGAGAGGAGGAAAAAAAGGCATGTTTTTAGCAAGAGTTTGTCTACTATTAAAGTTGTCGCACGGCCATCCATTGTTATCTGTTTCTTCTTTCATTTTTTTTTACGCCATCATCGTCAGATCCTCTTGGCGCTCCTCTTCGCCGTATGTATTGTCTTTTTTTTCTTTCTTTTTTTCGCCTGCAATGTTGTCGTCTTTCCTCAAGCTCGTCGTCTTCATATCATCCCACCATCGTACTCGTCGTCTTCATCGTCCTTGTTCTCATCGTCTTCATCGTCCTCGTTCTCATCGTCATCATCGCAATCCACATCCTCATCCTCATCTTCGTCGTCTTTGTCGTCGTCGTCTACACGTTTCACATCTACTGCTGTGTCGATTGGTTGCCGGTACCTGGGAGGGGTCCATGCTCTGACGCGCCTACAATACGAACACCTTCCGGATGGCCCTCAACAGGTGACGAAGTGAGGCTTCGAGAAGGCGAGTGCAACAGATCGCTAGGCATCGTCTTGATGCTGGATGGGACAGGAGATGACGAGACTGATGTGTCCTTGACGCTGAATCGGCCCTTCTTCACCTCCGGCAGTCCTCCCGCCTCGGTTCCATGAGGAGTGACTCCCAATCCCTGAAGATTCTGTCCAGACTGGATCGACAACGAAGACATGTTGTGACTCAACCCAGCCTGTGGCGATAGATGAGCTTCGGTAGTCGGGTGGAGTGCTGGTGAAGCCGTAGTGCTGCTGTCTTCGACCACAAATCGCGACTTTTTGACCGGTTTGTCTCCTGTGTGACCGGACAATGGCGTGGTGCCCTGAGAGAAAGGTGCTTCGTCAGGCAAAGAGTCGAGTGTGCGAGCCGTCTCGGCGGTTGGTGTCATCGCAGTTCCGGTCGAATGTGCCGACTCTGTTGTTGTGGTCGAACCTGGGCGATCTGGACGCTCAAAGGTAACCGTGCGTGGGCGACGAACTTCCTCCGAGTCTGCTGCATCATCGCCATCAAAGTTCCAAGAGATTCCCTTTTCGATAACAATCGGCTTCTGAACTTGCCCTATTGATTCAAAGCCACGGGCGCAGTCATAATTAGCTTCCAATCGATGGTGACACGAAACGCCATTGTACACAGGAGGTATAGTAGTCCTTACGTTTGTGGGGTCTTTGCTCGATAGGCGGGAGGTTGTGCAACAGGCCTGACACCAAGTATGCCTTCTTCTTGGCCTGCTTGAAGAACGAGTGGTTCAAGAGCTTCTCTGCGGTAGGTCTACACATTCAAATGGCACAAAAGAAAGTATCATTACCGGTTGGAATGATATCCTCACGACAAGCAATGGCCATTTTCTAAAGTTTACCTTCTGGTAGGATCCTTCTGCAAGCAAGAGTCGATCATCTCCTTGAGCAACTTGGAGTAGCGGTGCTTGGTCGAATCCCTGTCCAGTGTTGGAGGGTCGTTCGACAGAGTCAACATCAAGACCTATAAAGCCATATATTCAATAGCTATTAGCGTCAGTAGTAGTGCCAGTGTGAGAGGACCCAACACAATCAATATGATGGTGCTGCGACGATATATTACCTTGATAGGAGGATACTTTGCAAAGGGGGCATGGCCAGTCGCAAGTTCAATGGCGGTAATACCAAAACTCCAGATGTCCGCCTTGTAGTCGTAGCCGGCCTGCTCCATGACCTCTGGCGCCATCCAGCAAGGTGTGCCGACAAACGTCTTTCTTTGACCACGTCGGTCGCCATTCTCCATGAGCGAAGATGAAACGCCAAAGTCAGCCAAAAGAACAGATCCATCATCGTCCACAAGCAAATTGCCTGCCTTCACATCTCTAATATAACAAGATACCAGATGGCCCAAAAGCAGAAAGAAGTTAGAGGGAGATAAACGTCGCTCATCTGGTAATTTGGAAATGATGCGCGTCTGCCTTTGATCTGCTGTGGCTGAATGCTCCTTGATTCCGCAGTGGGCGCATTTAGCCCAAACGGCTGACGAGATTGATTATGAAGTGTGAAAAAAAAATATCGTTTGTAGCTGTGTCCCGAACTCTCATGCCTCCAGATCCCGAGATGTACTTGCCTATGAATGTGTCCGTTCTTGTGAAGATAATCCAATCCTTGCAAGGCCTGCTTGAGAATGGTTGCTATTGCGACCTCTTCAAAACCGTCAGGGTAGGCAGTCTTCATGATGTCAAGGCATGATCCTAATGGTCATCAATGGGTCAGCGGCGGAAAGTGGTGTTAGGCAAGGAAGAGTAAGAGTGGACTGACGGCTGAATTCAATTTGCGCGCTAACCGTATTGAGAAACAGAGTGATCATTGACATGTTGACATGGTGATCCGACTTACCGGCAGAAAGGTAGGGCGTGACAATGTACAGCTTACTGTCGGTCACAAAGGCTCCGTTGACACGCAAGACGTTGGGGTGCTTGCACAACGCCATGACCTGGGTCTCCCTCCGAAGCTCGTCAATCTGGTTGCGTTCAAACATATCGAGGTCGATGACCTTGATGGCAACCCTCCTGTTGAATGGCTTGTAGTACGCATTGTAGACGACGGCCGAAGACCCATAGCCTGTTCACAAACGAAAAAAAAGGTCATGTTAGTAACCCTTTTCTATTACTTCTTTCTTTCTCTCTGTCTTGGATTAAAAAGAAAAGAAAAACTTCTCGACTTTTACCGATAGGAAGGCGGATGTCGTAATCCTCTGGGTTGCTTGAAAATGAATCGTCCGAAAGGTTCAACGAGGATGAGGTCATGCTCCCGATATGCGACGCTAAGTAAGAACTCGACGTGCTATGGACGCTCGTCGGCCGCTTAATCGACCCGGTTGAGGCCATGCGTTCCATGAGACCGTTCACTCCTGGCTTTCTAGTCAACGAAGCGGAAGATGGAGTGATGGGGGCGGAGGGTAAGGGGGATGGTCGATTCGACGAGAGTGGAGTTGAATGAGCGAGCACTTGCGCCTGCTGCTGCTGCTGCAGCTGCAGCTGTTGTTGTTGCAGTAGACGTGCTTGCTCCTTAGCTTGGTGCTGTTGTAGTTGTTGTTCCTGTAGCCGCCGTGCGTCTTCCTCTGTCTGACGCTGAAACTGCTCTTTTTGTTGTCGCTGTGTTTCTTGTTGTTGATGAAGCTCAGCCTGTTGTTGCTGTTCAAGTTGGAGACGTTGTAGGTGTTCAAATGAAGGCTCTTGTTGTTGCTGCTGCTGAAGCTCCAGTTGTTGCTGTTGCTGCACATAGTCTGGTGGAGTAGTGGGGGGTTGTGGGGGCATATCTTGAGCTGTATCATTTGGTGGCGGTTGTTGATGCTGTTGAGTGCTGGTAGCACCACTGGATGGGCTCAAAGGGTGATCTGCCATGCTCGCCTTCTTTCACTTTTTTTTTTTGAGCAATGAGTGATCTGGGCGTAGACGATGGTCCTCCCACGGTAGAATGTATTTATGTAAGCTGTGACAGTATGTGCGTTTGAATGGGAGGGGGAGGGGGGGAGAGAATGGGAGAGAGGGAAGTGATGGGATGTTCAAACTCACTAGTTGGGGATGTGTGTGTAAAGATGCACTCGTTTTATCTTCGTTCTTCTTTCGGTGCCGTGGTGATAGAGCGGAAGGTTGACGACAAACGAACGGAGGAATAAAGAGGTGAACAAACAGAAGTTACAGAAACGGAGAAGCGCGTTGAAGGTGTGAGAGAGTGCGACAAGTTTTTTTCCTATCAAAGAGGCTTGGGCCGTGACTGCCAACATCACTTCTGAGCTGGGCCTTTGGTTCACGACAGAAACACGTTGCAACAGCAAAGACAAAGAGCGAGGAAAAAGAGTAGCACTTGATAGGTCTGCAAGAGGAAAAGAAGACTGTATTACTGGGGGATATTGCTGGAGCTAAATGGCATGGCGTTGACTATTGCAATCAGTCAGCTTCCTATAGTCCATCCTGTAGTCCATCCTGTAGAGAAAACAGCGTGGTTTGGCGGCGCAATTCACAAACTATCAGGGGTCTGAATCACAACCATCAAGTACTCGCCCTCTATTAAGCATAAAAAATGGAGGAATTGTGTATGTGTTAGTACGCAACTCGTATTGTTATATGGACATTGGCCATGAGGCAACAGGAAGACGACCGTTGTCCCTTACCTGGGCAAATCATAATCTCGTGTTTCTTGGTCCTTATCCTCATAAACGTCAATTCATTCTATTGCATGTGAAACAGCGGCAAGGTAAAGCATCAAGGCAGGACTGGTTAGAATATCGCCCTGAAAGACTGCACTCTCACTTCATGGTCACTTTTCAAGTGTCGCTGAAAGTAGGCAAGAAAGCCCGAGCTCAAGACTGATAACTTGCTTGTGAATCCAACTGGGCGACGGATTGTCTTGCGGTGCGAATAAGGTCTGACATCAGGGTTGCATACTGCTTGCCAAGCGAGGCCTCCAAGGTCGACCTAATCATCAGGCCGAGTTGGTTGACCACTACGACTCCCTGGACATTCTTCTTCGATGAGAGTCGGCGGATGGTTTCTTCTACTTCAGACTGTGCACATCAGGAACCGCATCTTAGGTGTCAGTATAAAAGAATAAAAGTGCTCCCGTGCAGCGCGCATGAGTGTTGACGAATAGGAGGGATGCTGAGTCGAGTCATGTCTGTCAGTACCATGGCTGTGGTTGAGGAACAAAAAAGGTTTGAATGGTTTGCATGCAAAATTGCACGAGTTGAAGAAAAAAAAAAAAAAAGAGTCGAGGGAAAGCGCGTCACGAGGACTCTTTATTCAAGCCAAGAAGGGATAAGTGAGTGAGTGAGGGAGTTTGTTACAGAGGGGGAAGGGGATAAGAAAAAAAAAACTGAGCTAATGATGTGCGACGACGACGATACCGCCTATTG
Source organism: Linnemannia hyalina (assembly GCA_019671135.1). Taxonomy (NCBI): domain Eukaryota; kingdom Fungi; phylum Mortierellomycota; class Mortierellomycetes; order Mortierellales; family Mortierellaceae; genus Linnemannia; species Linnemannia hyalina. The sequence continues at coordinate 1,469,758 of JAHRHY010000003.1, forward strand.
CATGGCGTTGGGGTCAAAGTTGAACCCGCCCTGAGGAACGCCTCCAGCCTGGAAGGCAAAGGCTCCAGTCTGGGAATCGACCTGGGGTGCCAGCTCGGGGTCCTCGTCATCCTCCTCAGTGAAGTAGGTGTCGATAATCGTGAAGGCCTTCTTGTAGATGTCGAGGTTGTCGTGTGCCTGCAACTGATGGATCTTCTCCATACCACCACAATCCTCAATATAGAGACTGTATTGGTTGACACCGTTAGTCTGCTCCTTGTCCATCTCGCCAACCTTCAAGAGGTTCTCCAAACCATCCAGAGCAACCTGGATGATCTTATTGTCCATGCAAATCAAGATATCGCAAAGGGGCTTGATGCATCCCTGGGTAACAAGGTATCTGATTTGGTCGGGTTTGTTCAATCCTCCAGAGGTGGCGTTGGAGATGGCCCAGCAGGCCTCCTTCTTGGTCTTGAAGTCGGCGTTCTGGAGAATGTTGATCAGAGGGGGGATGATGTTGGCGTCAATGACATCCTGAATCTGAACGCAGGTTCCTGCGGTAACGTTGGAGATGGTCCAGCAAGCCTCCTTGCGAATGTTGTCCTTGGGGCTGGAGAGAAGGGCCAACAAGGCCTGGAGGGCGCCGCAGTTAACGACAACCTGAGTCTGAATATCGTCACCTGTGACAATGTTTCCGACCGAACGAAGAGCGGGAGTCTGAACGGAGGGCAAGTGGTGCATCAGCAACTCGACAAGACGACGGCAGACACCAGACTCGATAACAGCCTGGATCTTCTCGTTCGAGCCGTCAGAGAGGTAGGACATGGCCCAGCAGGCGTCAATCAAGACCTCATCATCGCTCGAGTGAATCAACTTGGCAAGGACGCTCAAAGCGGGCGAAATCTATAAATTACAGGAAAAAAGATTATTAGGACTCCAGAATTAAGAACGATTATATTGGTTATGCCATCAATGCGGACAATTGTTTTTTCATGCTTACCAACTCCCAGTCTGGTGGGGGGTTCTTGCCACGGCAAAAGTTGGAAAGAGTCCATGTGGCGTTTCTGAGCATCGACAGCTTGTTATTCTCGTGGAGAAGGGCGAGGAGAGGAGCCAAGGCATTCTCGCTCAAGACAATGTCACGGCAGCGGGGGCTGTCTCCAGCAATGTTTCCAAGAGCCCAAACAGCCTATTAATGACAGTGAAACAAAACGAAACGTCAGATTATAGCTGCGTAAAAGCTGAGTAGATACAAAAAGAGAAGCAGGGTAGTCAGCATCGTGCTTTACCTGCTCCTTGACATCAGCGACAGGGCTGCTCAACAGCTCGACAAAGTAAGGGACAGCGCCTGCCTCAATAACGTATTGTGTTTGGAACGAAGATCCGGAAGCAATGTTGGTCAGCGCCCAGGCAGCCTCAAACTATTCAAGGAAAGGACGAGAAGTGTGAGTGATATTGACGGAAGTAATTAATTGACACATTGCCATCATTTCGAATCAGTAAAGACAGGCTTTATACCTGAACGGAGGGGTGGGGAGAGCGCAGGAACTCGACAAACTTGGGGACGACACCGCAGCGGATGACCTCGTCAATAGGGGGGTTGCGCTCCTTGGAGAGGAGCTTGCGGAACTGTGTGGTGGCGCCAAGCTGGTCGTCAACGTTGTCAGACATGACTCCTTGAATCATAGCAGGGAGCTGCTCATGGAACTACAGATAACAAAAGGCGAAAAAAAACAATAGAAAAAATTAACTTTTCGTGTGCAGTAGTCAATATGGTTCGACGCTGCCGGTTTACCGGGCTGGTGATGAGCTAGAAGGAGTTTTTTTTTTCTTCATTTGTGCAGGTTGTTTACCTGTTGGCTGGCAGCAGAAATGCCCTCGTCCTCAGACTCCTCGGACTCTGCGGCGATGGCGAGGTTACGGCGCTTGGAGAGGTTCTCCTCGCGCTTCTGCTTACGAAGCTCGACATTGAGCTCGTTGCGGTTGCGACGAAGCTCCTCGGGCTTGAATGCATTCTTGGCCTTGAAGTTCTGGGATCTGTGTTCAGGGATTCGTTCCATGATAGCGATGGGGTGTGTGTGTGTTGATTGTGTGGAGGGAAGAGTGGTAGGATGGGCAGAAACAAAGGAAAGAAAAAAGGTTGCAGCAGGTGAGTGCAGGCGTCTTGTTTGCTGCTGCTGTTAATTTTTTCTTCAAAGTTCTCACCCAAATGTGACTGCATCTGATTCTTCCATCGCGCGCGCCGCCGTTTGCACCTGCACCTGTTCTCTCTGACACCTGCACACCTGCCAACAGGTCTTTTTCAACCGTGCCTGCGTGCTCTTTCTGCTGCTGCTGCTCTCATTGTCCTCCGCCGAAAAAAAACAAAGAAAGGAGATCCCCTCCCGCCACACTCGCACATCACTTTCCAACACAAGTACCGCAACAACAACAACAACAACAACAATACGACCACTCAATAAAGACACACTTCCTCCCACCCGTTTCCCCCCTTATGCAGCATCACCGTTGGGAGCTGTCTCCTATGGGAAGCATCCCTCACCAGGTGCTCGCCATCCTTCTAGGTTCCCTACCCAAAGTGCCAGGTAACATAAAACCACAAAACCAACCAATTCATGAAAGCTACGTTTAAACGTTTAAATTGCAACCTAACAATGATATGCTCCACGCTGCCTGTATGAATAGATTCAAAGCAGGAAGAAGAGGCATTGGGACGCCAGTACACCACGCACGACGACAGATTGTCTGACGATGGAGACGATGACGATGAGACGAGCAGAAGCACCCACGATATCGCAAATGAACCAAGTAAAGGACACAAAGGATCTGGAGACGACTCTGACGCTCAGAGGGCTTGGAACGTGCCTGATGACGAGTGGGAGTGGTCGGACGAAGAGTCAGCTTCTTCTTCTACACACGCTAAAGCATCGCGGACAACCGTTGCAGCTGCCAGGTCACGACACGGCAATACATTGGTTGTACCTTCCAAAGGTCCAACAGGGTTGGGCCTCTCGACATCGGGATCGGACCAACACGGCAGTACGGGGTCTCGATCCTCCAATACATCATCTAGATCTTCATCTGCCGGTGCCTCAGGAACGAAAAGAACATCTGTACCCGTCACATCGGCTTCAAAACCTATGGAGAGTAAGACTGTCTCGCATCCACTGAGTGTTGCCCAGGATCTCAGTATATCTATCTGCGACAGCGGCCATTACATGGCATGTGCCAGCAAGAAGATGTTTGCTATCCTCCAGCGGCAGCCATCACCAGTCGCATCACGATCGCCGACACCAAATCAACCTCAGGAACGCGGTTCCCCTTACAGTAATCAAGAATGGGTTCTTATCGGTCAAGGATCAGGACTTGATAGCTCTCTGTACGTATTGTTCACTTTGCATTTTGCTGGCGTTCAACTGAAAACCTTGTAATGCAACAGGGAAACTAACGATACAACCGACCTATGTCATTGTACAACAGCGACGCTATCACGACAGTGCTGTGCTTACCACTCTACGTCCCGCGGTCAAATCGAAGGTAGAGCATCAAAGTGGTTCACAATGCACCATTGTATTTATTCAACCTAGCTTGAAGCCTAACTTGACCTACGCGTTCCGTTCTTAGTCAGGTGTATGTCGTGCTAGGCTACAAGTCTGGAATGATACGAATCTTCAACGAGGTACTATTCAACTTCAGTATGGAGTCTTTTGTTACATAAATGAAGCAACAGGACAATGCATTAATTGCGTTCCAATTATTATGAATAGATTGGCCAACTTGTTGTCGTCCAGCAGCTCCATCACACCCCGGTCGTGTCCATCAAGGCCAGGGTTGGCGCAGGAAGAGTTCCTGGTAGTGACGAAGACGAGATGACCATCTTGCACGAAGGAGGAAAGGTGGTCTGTATCGAAGGAGAGAGTCTCTGGGTCGTTTTGCGACTCTCCAACGGGTCAAGTCGCGTCGCAGGTAAGAATAGACAATATATGTAGAGCGTTAAAGTATAGACAGCATCAGAGACTGATACTTCATCTCTTTAACTTTTAGACGCTAATTCGATCCAGGCAACGCAAACAACAACATTCGCTTACCAGAAATGGAGTCTTCAGAACCAAGATCTTATGGTGGACGTTGTCAGCTGTGGTAAGTATCTGAAGATTGCGTCGATATTTGCTTGCATGGCCATATCGTGAGCTACAAGAAACTGACAGTATGCATTTGTCAATGTCCATGATTAGGCCCAGCAAGGCACAAACCGACACTTTCGAATGGCTTTTCTTCATCATCCAGTTCGTCAATGTATACGTCCCAGGCAACAGAGCGGTTTCTTTCAGTAGGATCAAAGCCTATGATGGCCTTCTATGCATCATCCAGCGCTAGTCGGCCTCTGTTCTCGGCCACCTCACTGGCAACCCAGATGGCAGTAAGGGTTACTAGTGCAGTGTTTGGATTTGCAAAGTCAATATGGGGTTCATCACCCAGGTCAGGTTCGCCAGCATTTGGTGGTGCAAACGGCAGGACAAGTCCAGATTCAAAGAGGTTGTCTGGCCAAGGCATTCAGGAGGGGACGGCCGGTCCATACGGAACTATCTATCCTTCAGCCATGGCCCCTGCGACAGAGGTGCCCGCGGTTCTTTGGTTGAACGACTCTCAGCGATGCATTCGGCATGTCTCCTTGGCACCCCCACCTCCTCGGGGCACGTGCTATCACTCGCCGTCAAAACTGGCTGCCATGACGGACTCACTGGGACGCGTGCTCCTGGTCGATTTAGAAGAGTGTGAGATCATCCGGATGTGGAAGGGTCTCCGAGGCGCAAGATGCGGATGGCTTCAGGAGGAGAGGATTGTCAAAATAGGACGAGGAATGGGCGATTCTGGAGACACTGCAGGTCCTACGAAACGGCATCTGGTTCTCTACCTAGTGATATATGCGCCTAAGCGAGGAACTGTCGAGATTTACCCAGCACGGCAAGGAAAGCGGGCGGGACTGCTTCAAATCGGACTGGGCTGGAAGGTCTGTACTACATTCACAACCCCAATTGGCAAGCCTGCAGTATTGGACCGTATCAAGGGAGCGCCTTCGGGATCTGGTGCACGCGATTCGTTGGGGGCTATGCCAAGTATCCCGGCTTCACAACACGATCTGGCTCAGTGTTTCTTGGTTGGACCTACAGGAGAAGTCAAGCGCGTAGGTTCGCGATCGGCAGACTCGTCTGCCTCCAACACCGCTTCTACCTCTGTCCAAAACTCGTTGACAGTATCACCTGTGATCCCGTCTTCAAGCGTCAAAACCGGTACCTTTGCTAGCAAAGCTGAAGAAGTGGGGTCTCCATAGCATTCTTTTCCTAGCATACATTTTTTGCTACATAGCCGTTCTCCAATATATCCTTGCTCGATGTTGTTTAGACAGGGCCGTAGAAAATCGCGAGTGCAGAAGAATGTCAAGATGAAATGCTATGCTATGTTGTTTTTTAATTGCGACGGTATCTGTTTGTTGTTGTTGCTGTTGGTCCGCTTCCTTATTTCCTGCCGGAGCTGTTCTGACGACGTCCCTTTCCTGGCCTCTGTTTGGCAGCACCACCCTTGGCGCCTCCAGCCTTATGGGCCTTATGTCCAGACTTGAAAGAGGTTGACTTGTTGCGCTTGACACTGAATCCAGAGACATCGGCCGAACTGTTGGCGTCGTTTGACTTCCCGAAACGCTTCTTGCCTCCGAAACCAAACTTTTGATCCTTCTTGTGTCGCTTGCCGCGTGATTCCTGTGTGGAGCTGGAGGAGCGCTTCTTGGACTCGCCGTCGCCTGTCTTGTATGACTTCATCTCGTCGTCATCGCTGGCCAATGCCACATCGAAATCGTCGTCTGCGTTTGTTGAGTTGTCGTTACCCTGGCGCTCTAATGTCATAAAGTGATACAAGTGAGAAAAGGTTAAGATCCACACATCGTAGTTGTCCTGTCGATCAAGCGTACAGAAAGAACAAGGGAAACAAAGTACGTACTCTTCTTCAGGGCAGTGATCTTATCCAAAGCATCAGCCTTGGACTTCTCTCTCTCAAGACGCTTCTCCGTCTGAACCTTCTTTCCAAACTTCTTCAACTCCCTCTGTGACTTGGCCCGCTCACTAGCCTCGATCGACGCATTCTCATCCAAAAGACGTTGACGGATCTTGGCCATATGATCGTCCGTCTTGATCATCTCTGCAAAGTAATCCGAGGGCCGCTCAAAGACGCCACCTTCCTTTCTTATCCTGTCCCGTCCCTGCACTGCAGCCTCGAGGGCTTGGTTGTAGAAGGCGACCTCGCGGTTGAGGTCGTCGTCGGGGTCGGTGACGCTGATGGCTTGTGTAGAGGTGATTGATTGGGTCTCGGACCAGGGGATGTTGGTGGGGAGAGCGATCTGTTCACGGAGACGCTTCAATGCAGGCTAGATAGCGAGTGGTGATCAATTAAAAGGTGAGGAAGGTTGTCAGTCTTTGTAGGTTCAAAAACCGTGTCTAGAGTAGACTTGATCGATATATATAATATCAGGCAAAAGTCGGTATCCTGGGCTTCAATGCAGCTTGCAGCCTCAGCAGCATTCCTGCTCCAGAATGACCTCCTGCCTGGTCCTGGTAGTAGGTAAGGGGTGTTTACCTCGTTGTTGATGGTGACACGCTGCTGGGTCAAGATATCCATGGGACCGTCCTCGTCGCCCGAGAGCATCTCGGTATCGGAACCCTCGAGGTCCTCGAGTGTGAGTCTCTGTTCGTTTTCGCTCTCTGAGTCGGACATGGCTGATGGAGTGATGTGGGGAATAAAGTGATGAATGAGGGAGGGCTAAGCGTTAGACTCACGCTCTGCTCACAATTGCACAACCACAAAAAAAAAAAAAAATAAAAAAAACAGAGGTTGTTTATGAAAGTGACTGTGAAAGTTAAGTCCAAGCCCTTAAAGATATAGCATCGACAAACGCGACCCTCGAATTCTTTGACAAAAATTGAAGACCCGATACTGAAGCCGGCAGCACACTTGCCGTCATAGGCCTCGGTGTAGCAGCCGATGCTGCAGCCGTCGATAATGGGGGCCAACGACTAAGGCACTGGCACCAGCAGTATCGATGGCGACAAGGATGGTTGCTCGCATTTGTTTGTTTGATTTGGCAGGAGGGAGTTGCGCTAATGTTTATGGACGAGGTGTATGAGTGTGTATTCACTGGGCAAAGAGTCGCTTTACCTTCCTCTCACACAACAGTCAGTTTTCAGCTCACTCACCCACTCCGTTTCTTCTCTACTTCCTCGATGTTATGCCCCAGTTTCATATTTCCTCTTTACCGTATCACTCCCAGGTACTCAGCTGCGTACTTGGCATAGGAATTATATCCACCGCCTTCCCATCTCTTAGTCTTTTTTTCTTCATGCCTTGGTCTTTTTCATCCCTTGACCTCCCATCCCTTGTTTTTTTTTATATACTTGGGTCTGTTTCCATCCTTTGGTCTTCTTCCTACATTTAATTCCTTCCATCTCTTATTTTCTCAACCCTTGGTCCATGCTAAAGAACGCGTAGCTACCACAACCTACTTACCCCGTCCAGATGCTTTATACCTTTGACTTCTTCCTTTCTCTTTATCTATCCTACCTCTGACAATTTTTCTGCCTCCATTTTTTTTTCAGCCCTCTTCATATGCTCTATGCATCTAATCCTCTTTCATGTCCATGGTGTCTCGATTCCTGACAATATGAAGGACCGCGTGACCATCGGAGCGGTGAAGCGGTTGACATGCGAGCCAATATGCCCTAGCAGAACATGTAAAAGACGCGTGTTTACTTTGCTAATTAAAAAGGCTGAAAGCGTATGTTTTAACTTTTAATTCCAACACTCCCCCACTTGCCCCAGATTTTCCCTGCCATCTCCAAGCATGCGCGCTTGGTGCGTGTTGCAGCCAACGTTTCTGTCAGAATGAGACTGACAGATGCATCATTTCGTCGCGATCTAGTTACAAGTGGACCTGTTTTTATGATGTACTGGTTCAAAAGCGCGATTTTCGACCATTGTGCAAACCAAATCAGTTGTCGTTCGATTGACCTCAAACCAGTACCATTGGATACCATTTGGGATGTAGAAGACGATACCGCTGAGCGGACACGGCTACGAAAACATGGTGGGGAGCTGTCAATCGCGAAAAAAGGGTTTATTTATGACATTGCGCCTCAAATATGCGTTCCGGTTCGATGTCTTGCTTGTCACTTTCGGAGTCTCCAGACATGGTTACCCTAGTCTAGATACTTGTCGCGTTAATATTGGACGTTTTCATGTCGTGCCAGGCCAAAACATCCCTAGTGACAGGGAGAGTTACTAAGTCTCACTCTGTACCTAGCCTCCCCTTTATACAATATATATCATTAGGTTGTTATTCTTAGTTCGCAGAGAGACTTGGGTTCATGAAAGTCAGCCGTAAAAAGAAAAGTCAAAAAATATAGATGTGTTTTTTTTTCAAGTCGGTACACTTGTACACTTAATTCTTTTTGGTTTGTTCCACCGAATTCTCCTGCAGGAGAAGAGAGGAGCCAGCATCGAGGGATCAAACCATAGCGTCGCTATGAACGCAAGGGATTTGTTACACGGAGTTGATGGACAAATTTTACAAGAGGATTATTTGCAAATTACAGACGGCTAACGCCTTTTATTCAAAAATTGGTATGTGTTACTGCGGTGCTATGCGCGAGTGGCGGAGGCGGCGCGACGTGCCAAAAACTCCTGGTTCTCCTGGATCTGCTCCTTGGTGAGGTGGATGCCATGGAATCCATAGGGGACACGTCTGGGGATCTTGACCTTGGCAACGGGATCGATATCCTGTCCAATCTTCTTGGCATCAAAGATCCACAGCTCAGTCACCTGGCGCGCCTTGTCCTTGGGGACTCCGTTTTCCATCTGCCGCTCGTCGTAGACATAGACCAGTAAGAAGCCGTCATCTTCGGCCAAAGGTTGACCATCAGCACGAGGACCATTGGCAACAAACATTGCCTCGTTTCCATAGATGTGAGGACCGAAGCGGTGAGACTGACCCGTCTGAGCCTGAACAGTCGCCAGAGTCTGAGCGCCAATCTCCCATTGTCCCTCACCGCCGACATTGGCGCTCTTGAGTTTGTCGGACGCCTGGAGCTCGCCCTTCTTGCGGATCACAGCATGGACATCGGTCTTGATAATCCCGTTAAACTTGGCTCCAGTATTGAAAGAAGACTCCTCAGTACTGGCCGTAAAGACATATCGCAGATCGGGGCGCATGTATCGGTCAAAGTTGATCACTGGGAACTCGGAGCCGATTGGGCACAAGGTCGTCAGCTCGGTCTCACCGGTCGCGAGCACGAATCGGAACAAGGTCAAGAACGGCTTGTCGGGGTCCTGGCTATTATAGTCTCCAGATCCCGGAGCCTTGTACTGGATCAAACGTTCGGCTTCGGTCTTGCCGCCTCCATAGTTGTCAGGTCCGCTGGGCTGCCAGAGGGTGATGTCCCTGAAAAAGCCATCCGATCGGCAGGCAGTCATACAGACAGCAATGATATTTCCGTCTTGGTCCTTCTCGTCCCAGGCGTTGGCTGTATGGAAGATGTGGCAGGTGCGTGTCTCGAACCAGTAGACCTTGTCGCTCTTGTCGTTGTAGTACCGTGGAATCAAACCGAATCGTGTCTTGGCCGTGGGGTCAAAAGCGAGTGTAGGCTCACCCCTCAACGCGTTGCTGGGCTCAAAGTACAAGGGGCAGTTCACCATGCTAAGTAAAGGAAAGGTTTGATGAAAGAAGAAGAGGTCAGGAGCCGGGCAAAGTTCGGTACCGATGAAACTATACAGGTAGCTTCTATTAAGAACAAAACTGTTTAACGCGTGTTTGACGAGACTTACATGGAGTAGGTGTCGGTGGTGGCAAAGTCATGCATCATGGAGGGCTTGGGGAGGGCAATCTTCTGTCGCCAGACCTTTCTCTTTCCCGCAGCAGAGACGACTGAGTAAAGGACTTGAGGTTTTTGCAGCGAATAGGAAAAGAAAGTTATCTCGCCGGTTTTGGGGTCAATCTGCAAACACCAGGAAGGGCGCGCATGCAGCAATGTATGAGACGAGATTAGATATTTTAGTCAGTGGTCAGGGGTGTGAGGGGTGTGGAGAGCAAACCATGCATTATGTCAACGGTACAATCATCAACTTGGAAATGTACAGCACAGCACATACCTTAGGATGGGCAGTAACAACGGCGTTCTTGTCCTTCTTGTTCGGATCTTCCTCAAAGAAGTATTCGCCTGTGGTATTCAGACTCGGAACGGCCGTCTCGACAGGCTTGCCGCCTTCTTGAAGGGCCAAGAGTCTCGATCCAAAGTAGGTCAACGCCGTGTTGCCATCGCCAATGTTGGTGACCTTGTACCAGACCATCTTGATGTAGAACCAGATCATGTAGAAAACGAACTTGAAAAACGGCGTCGGGGCCATAGCGATTCCCAGAGGAAAGTGGAGGTAGCCATGGTCGTTTTGCTTCTTGAAGATGTCACTTCGGACGTAGCGGTTCATGTATCGTGGACGGATCGGGCCCTTTGGGTCTTCTCCAGACTCAAAGTACACACCATGGAGCATCCCTTTTATATGATGCGCGCACAGTTGACAGACATGAAGAGAATAATTACAAATAAACGAATGTATGAATACGCTGTAATCTATTTCTACACAAAAAAACTCGCGTCTCGTTTCACCCTTTTCAAGCAAGCAAAACGTAGGGGCGAAAAGAAAATGAAGCGCACATAACACCACTTTTCCTCCCTCTTTCTTACCTTCACCACTGAAAAAATGGTGGGGAGCACCATCGGCAGGGACGTTCAGAGTGTTGGGTCCAGTGCGAATGTACTGGGATCCACGAAGGACCTCGGGGATGGTGCCAACGATCTCGCACTCGATACCTTCATCACCGACAGTCTCCTCAAAGACAGGGTAGAAATTACCGTTGAGGTAAGGGTGGGAGTGTCCGGAGGTTCGTTCCTTGGTACGGATCTTGATGTCGGCAGGAATGGCAGAAAGACCGCCTTGCTTCAAAGGCTTCTGGGGGGAAGAGTTGATTGTCATGTCAGAAGCGACCATTGAAAAGACGGAGGAGGGGAATGGTGGTGGTGGGTTGGTGCTGTGGTTACTGGGTGAGAAAGGAGGAAATGAAGTAAAAGATAAAGGCTAAGAGGAAGTGGCTACGAAAGAAAAGGAAACAAAAGAGCACAGAACTGGGGTTGTCGACAAGGTTGAGGTCATTGGAGGGATATGCATGAATTACATCGCTATTTATCGCTTTTCCGCGTCCGAGGTTAGTGACTGTATAAATAAGCAAGAGGGAGGTTGGGTTGGTTGGTTGTCCGGCCAGTTATTTAACCGACGTCGAGGAGATCTAGGAGGTGGGAATGAGTGGGGGACAGGTCGAGTCAACAGCAGGCCAGGAATAAGGCGGTTCACTTCCACAACAACCAAATGTATCTAAAACAAGTGACCCAATGATGCTGTGACAACAACAACAACAACGCTGAAGTCAAGAGGACGGCAGCATGTAAAAAGGCATGGGCGCAGGTGGAGGCGTGAGTTAAAATTTTCGGTGTTATTGTCTGTCGTGCAGTCTGTGGAGAAAAAGAAACGGCGCACAGGGCAACTGTGTCCACAACATAATACCTCAGATCTATTAGAGTAGCGATCGGTTCGGGGGGAATTTTATCCCTCACGCCAAGCAGTAGGGTGTGCTATACAAACAAACAAACTCAAATGTCAACAAACAACCAACCAAACCCCACACTAACGAGCAGCATCCACATAGTTCGTTACACCATTACATTGAGCTCGGCATTCATACTGCCGTGGCTGCCGAGAACAAAGACGCAAATCCTATCATCGGTGCTCTACTTCCACTTAAGGGGGGGGACTAGCTAACACATTTTCGACTGAGTACTCTTGATTTGTTTTTTATTATGTCGCGTATCCTTCGCCTCCACTTATGCCTTGACTGCTGCCTTTTGCTCCTGCTGCTGAATCTGCATCTTGTATTGCATCATATCCACCAATGCTAAAGAAATGGACACACGAGCAAACCAAAAGGTACATATGAGGTTATTAATTAGGTGAGTTCATTGATGAACATGAATAAAAGTTCGATCCCGTTTGACAAAAGCCTTCCTCACTCGTGCACATTGGAAAAACACACACACAGACACAGGGGCTGAGCACACACTTACACCTCAAGTTTCCTTGCTTCTGTGCGACAGTTGCCTGGATCTTATCCAGGTTCTCTTTTACAAAGTCAACCTTTCCGTTATAGAACTTGATCGCATCCTCGGTGGTCTAATTTGAATAACATTTTAGACGCATGTCGCTGTTAGCCAACTCGTTCAAAGAAAACATAAAATTTACTCTAGTTGACACGACGAGCGGTTATATTCTCGGCAATGTGAAATTCGTATCATTCTCTGAAGCTCCTGGCGTACCTTCTCGACGTAGTATCCAGTTCCAATGTCGACAATGACCTTCTCGACGTTGGCGAGCTTTCCAGGGACGTAGAGTGAACTGGTTAATGGGACGAGGATGGTTTTATCCTCGTTCGAAGCATCCACAGACTTGCAACTCTCGATACAGTCTGCGAATCGGTTCTGTGCCTGTTTCAACTGTCCGAACGAAGAAGTCAAGTGCGAGAGTTCCTATCATCATGGTTCAAAAAAATAAGTTCGAGTGGTATTAGCACCGCATCGTCTTTGAAAGGCTTCGATCTGGGCATATTGTCATTCTTGACGTTTTTCTTCCCGTTCTTGAATATGCCGTGCACTGCGTCTCTGAACTGTCGCCTCGGTGAATATGAATCGTTGGTGCCCCTACATTGTCTCCCAAGAATATTGCCACTGTTTCCCCCGCTGTGTTTCCTGGCGCAAACATCGCGACGCATGATAGGTCTGTTGTAAGATAATCGACACGGGCTTTACGCGTAGCTTCCGTGTAAGAAGACGTCAACATATCGTTCTCCAGTTCAGCACCGCGACAGCCTATCCATGTATAGCAACCATTGTAGCGAGACGTGGCCAATGCTCTTAGGCTTCGGTGGTGGTGGGATCCAGTCTGGGTTGTTCCTGAAATATGCCTTTTCCTCACGCCGCGAAAATAATACGAAAACGTCCCCTGGTTATTCAGGGGGACGGTTGACACAAGCGGCAGTAGAGTTGATGCCCAAATTGAAGTAAAAAGTAGCGCCGGCCAATGGCAAATACTTACTTCCTCGAGCTGCTTCTTGACCTCGACCAGCTGCTGGAGGTCCAAGTCCTGAAGTTCAATCTTTTGCTGTGCCATTGTCTGTGTCTGTGTGTAGTTCTGTCGGTAGATGATGATGGCAGTAGTTTGGAGAGATCAGTCTCAAAAGAGGAGAAAGTGACGTCGACAAATTTTTTGGCATCAGTTTTTATGTTGTACAATTTCAAACCTTTCCTCCACACTCCCCAACGACACTTCGTAATGCCACCAAAGAGAGCTTCAAGGGCAAAGGCCAGCAGCACCACCACCAAGGACACCGACAGTCAGGACGTGGTCATGGATGGTCACACCCCCGCAGTTGCCATCGAATCCGCAGCAGAGGAATCGAATCAGGCCGCTGTTGCTGATGGAGACATCACGGCGATCGTCAAGCGATCAGTCAAGAGGACGCGGGAGCTCTTTGCCGAGGACCAGGAGAATATCTACAGCACACCTACAGAGGATCAATTGAGGTGCGCAATCGTGCGAGAATTTTATTGCATGGTTTATAGGGAAAGGAGTTGTCGATCGAGGTGGAAAAGCGATACTAACTGGTCAGCTCTTCTCCTCATTCCTTGTGATAGCCAGCGCGTCAAGTTGCAGTCCAAGATCCATGACGAATACAAGGACATTCAAGTCCTCCCACACCCACTCTTGATGCGACAGAAGGAGCAGCTGGAAAAGAAGAAGGCCAAGACAGGATCGGTCATCGCACCAGCACCATCAGCAACAGCAGGAGATGTTGACAGTGGCGTAGAGAAGATCCTCGACACTCTTCCTAAGAAGTCTTCACAACAGTCGAGTGCATTGGTGATGCACAAACCAACAATCCATAACCCCTTCCCGGATGCACCAGGTGGAGGTACGTCGTTGGTCAGGAGACCTGTCGCCAAGGCGATCCGTCCAGAGTGGCATGCTCCCTGGAAGCTGATGAGGGTCATCTCGGGACATCAGGGGTGGGTCAGGAGTGTTGCTGTCGAGCCTGGCAATTCGTGGTTCGCTACTGGTGCTGGCGACCGTATCATCAAGGTATATTCAAATCTTCATGTCTTTTTACCATATCACTTCGCAATATACAACATCAGTTGTGGATGCGCACTACTAACACCCTCGATTCTTCGTCTGTAGATTTGGGACCTGGCATCGGGAAGATTGAAGTTGTCGCTGACGGGCCACATTGGACAAGTTCGTGGATTGGCAGTGTCACCACGACACCCATACCTGTTCTCGTGCGGTGACGACAAGTTGGTCAAATGCTGGGATCTGGAAACTAACAAGGTCATTCGACACTACCACGGGCATCTCAGCGGTGTCTATGCCCTCGCCATCCACCCCACTCTGGACGTCCTTGTCACCTCTGGTCGTGATGCCACCGCTCGCGTAAGTTGTCCATCTTGAGAATCTACGTCTAAATGGCCTGAACCACAATTGAATGTTATATCTGATCTGTATCCTATTGTATTCAATCTTTACAACATAGGTGTGGGATATGAGGACAAAGCAGGCAGTGCACATTCTCTCAGGACACACAGGAACAGTCAGTGCAGTCAAGTGTCAGGAAGCAGACCCACAGGTCATCACATCTTCAATGGATAGCACTGTCCGTCTGTGGGATCTGGCTGCAGGAAAGACTATGACCACACTCACACATCACAAGAAGAGTGTTCGTGCCATGGCCTTGCATCCTACAGAGTTCACCTTCTCGACCGCCAGTCCTGATAACATCAAGCAGTGGAAGTGCCCCGAGGGCCAGTTCATGCGCAACTTTGAGGGTCCCGGGGGCGTCACCGGAGGCGGAGGCATCGTCAACGCCATGGCTGTCAATGCCGACAATGTCATGTTCACTGGAGGTACATTATCTTTGTTGTATTCATTTCTTGGATGACTGCATGTGTTTGTTAGAAAGACTTTTTTTTTTTTTTACTAACGCCTATCTCCGCTCATGTAATTTCTCTTTCTTCGATGTAGCTGACAATGGTGCAATGGGATTCTGGGATTGGAAGTCAGGACATCAATTCCAGAGACTGGACTCGCTTGTCCAGCCCGGATCGTTGGACAGCGAGGCCGGTATCTTTTGCGCCGAGTTTGACAAGACCGGTCTGCGTCTTATTACTGGAGAGGCTGACAAGACCATCAAGATCTGGAAGGAAGACGATCAAGCCGTACGTTTTTTTGTTCCTTGATGTTTTCTTTCGCTACCTGAACGTGTCGAATCTATCACCACTTGTCAACAGTTGAAAACTAACCCTTGTCATGTCTTTTTTTTATTTTATCGATGCAATTAGACGCCTGAAACACATCCTTTGGATTGGAAGCCTTCGTTGATGAGAAAGCGTTATTGAGAGTGACATCCTTCATTCATAAAACTGTACAATACATCATTAAGCAGCAGCAAAGGAGTTTTTTTTTTAATGTAAAAATGTGTTTGGAATAAGGAGCGCTTTCCGTTAGTTAAAATTACAGGCAGGTCAAGGGAAAGCTATGGTACAACAGTTGGGGTAGGGATAATGAAGCAAAGAAAAAGCTAATAGCGAAAAGAAAAAAAAAAGGAAGGTAATACTAAGAGAGGAAGAATAGAGGGGAGAAATAATATGGAAGCAAAAGATACGCGAAAATGAAAAAGAGGGAAGTAATGGGTTTTTGTCGTGTGCGTGGATTGTGAATGTGTGTGTGCATGTTGTACAATTGACCTGCTCGCTCCGGGAATTAAGGCTGCGATTGAGGGTTTTGCTGCTGCTGTTGTTGTTGTTGCTGCTGTTGTTGTTGTTGCTGCTGCTGCTGCTGTTGCTGCTGCTGTTGTTGTTGAAGAGCCAACTGCTGCTGCTGCAATGCAATTGCCTGCTGCTGTTGCTGCTGCTGTTGCTGTTGTTGTTGCAAGGCCAACTGTTGCGCCTGTTGCTGCTGAAGCTGTCGCTGGGCCAATTGCTGCTGTTGCATCGCCAACTGCTGCTTCTGCTGCTGGAGCTTCTGCTGCTGAATCAAGTGCTGCTGTTGAAGCTGCTTCTGTTGAGCAAGCTGCGCCGCATTCATGGCTGGGCTCATGACTTGACCGTTGACAAGACCTGGCGACTGACCGTTCATGACCTGACCGTTCATCGTTTGGCCGTTGACAAGACCCGCAGTCTGACCAACATGGGACTGCTGGACCAATTGGGGAGATGCTTGTTGCTGCTGCTGAGCAAGAGCTTGAGACTGGGCTTGACTCGTCTGTCCATTGAGCTGCTGACCGTTCTGCTGCTGCATCGCCTGCTGTTGCTTAATCGCTTGTTGGGCATTGTACTGGC
This sequence comes from Linnemannia hyalina, assembly GCA_019671135.1. Taxonomy (NCBI): domain Eukaryota; kingdom Fungi; phylum Mortierellomycota; class Mortierellomycetes; order Mortierellales; family Mortierellaceae; genus Linnemannia; species Linnemannia hyalina. Next base: position 1,486,272 of record JAHRHY010000003.1, read on the forward strand.
TTTCGAAGAATCTCTGCAACTGCTGGCGGGCTTGGGCTTCGGCTTGGAGGCGGGGAAGGTTCGGGTAGTGCTGGGCCAGCTGGGCAATCATCTGAGGCGTGGGCACGGTTGGCATTGTCAGAAGAGACGCCATAGGGGGGGTTGGGGTTCCTTGAGCACCTGCTGTCGCCTGCTGTTGCTGTTGTTGTTGCTGTTGCTGCTGCTGTTGCTGTTGCAACTGCTGCTGCTTCAATTGCTGCTGCTGCTGCTGAAGAGCCTGCTGCTGCTGCTGCTGTTGCTGCTGCAACTGTTGCTGTTGGGGCTGAGTGTGACCCATAATGGGCGTCTGGACAGTGACAGGGTTGGCTCCGGCTGCAGGTGTCGAGGCCGTCGCAGAGTGGAACAACGTGGGACTTGAGATAACTCCGGGGGTCATGACAGGAGTGCTGCCTCCCTTGGTAACTCCGTTGGTGTTCAGAACCTGCTGAGGCTTGGCGTTGACTCCGATAGCACCGTTATTATTGTTGAGGGCTCCGCCAGCAAGAATAGGAGTCGATGGTGTGGCCGCTCCGGACGAGTTTCCTGATCCGTTTCCTGTACCATTCATCCGGTTGGCGTTCGCTGCGGCATGGTTGATCGACTCACCGGGTGTGCTGGGTCCGCTGGGGAGGTTGGGGGTCAAACCGCCCATCTGAGCCGTCGAAGCTTGTCGAGGAGATCCTGTGGGTGTCTTGATCTGCTGGAGCTGGGCGACTTGTTGTTGCTTCTGCTGCATGGCTTGTTGTTGAAGCTGTTGCTGTTGAAGCGCTTGTGCATGAGCAGCCCGCTGAGCCTGAGCTTGCGCAGCTTGCAACTGAAGCTGTTGCTGCTGTTGTTGGTGAAGCTGCTGCATTTGCTGCTGCTGGACCATCTGCTGCTGTTGCTGCTTCTGTGCGTGGATCTGCTGGGCCTGCAACTGCTGGGCCTGTTGAAGCTGAAGCTGCTGTGCCAAAAGCTGTTGTTGGGCCTGCTGCTGCGCCTGTGCCTGAGCTTGAGCCTGGACTTGCTGTAGGTGCTGCGCCTGGAGAGACGGACTGGCGAAACCGGACATAGGCGACGTCATGGGTCTTGCGAGAGGCGAAGACGACGCCTGCTGTTGCTGTTGCTGCTGGAGCTGCGCCTGTGCCTGGGCTTGGATTTGAGCCTGAGCTTGTGCAGCCTGCTGCTGCTGCTGCTGCTGCTGGAGCGCCTGGAGCTGTTGCTGACGGATGTAGGCTTGTATTTGTGGGCTGGAGAGCGACAGACTGGGGTTGTTGCGGATATAGTTGAGGGCTTGGGGACTCAGGCCTGTCAATGGGATCTGCGAAACACCTTGTCCTTGCTGCTGAGCCTGGGCTTGAGCTTGAGCCTGAGCTTGCGCCTGTGCCTGGGCCTGGGCCTGTGCGGCTTGTTGCGCCTGTGCGAGTTGCTGTTGCTGGATTTGGATCTGCTGCTGTTGTTGAAGCTGCTGCAACTGCATCTGCTGTTGGTGCTGCAAATGGAGCTGGACTTGAGCCTGTTGGGCTTGCTGAACCTGTTGGGCCTGAGTCTGAGCTTGGGCCTGTGCTGCAGCTTGTGCTTGGGCCTGAGCCTGAGCCTGGGCTTGTGCTTGTGCTGCCGCTTGAGCTTGTTGGACCTGCTGGACTTGCTGGGGGTTAAGTGGTCGAACTCCCGCCTTGGCCTGGGGCGACATCTGAGGTGGACGCTGTTGGGCCCCAGCCTGAGTACCAGCGGCACGGGCCAATTGCTGAGCGGCGTCCAGGGGAGAACCAGCTGGATTGGGCATGGGAGGGCGAACTCCAACGCCAACACCGGGCTAAGATGATGAACAAAATGAAATGGTTGTAGACAGGTCAGTTTCGATATTGGTTTTTTGACAAGACGTAAGAGCGATTCTGACATTCATTGGACGATAGAGACTTACTCTTCCTAGAGCCATCGATGCAGCCTGCAGCTGTCGCTGCTCGTTCATAACCTGGCTCAAGTGGCGGTCGCGGTCCGTCTTGTACTTGCTCAGATCTGCAGGGGTCAAAGGTACATTGCCGTTTCCAATCTTGGGGCTCTGACCATCCTGACCAATAACCGCCTTCTTGTTCGCTGCAGTCACGACGGGGGCTACGAACGATGCAACAGCGTAATTACAAAGGGGTTAGAGAATAGACCATATAGGTACTCTACAGGGACGAGATGATCAAAACGACAAGAAACACGTACCAGCATTGACTCGACTCTGAGCAATCTCACGCTTCTTCATGGCCTTCTTCATGGCCTCAAGCATACTCAATGATCGCTGCTTTTTCTTTGCTGGGTCAGCCTTGATGGACGTGACAATCTTCTTTCCGTCCTTATCCTTTCTCGCCTTGGGTGATGGTGGTGTCGGGCTCGAGCCGGTAGGGAGGTTACCAATGGGGATGAGTCCTGAACCCGAGTCCGCTCCAACACCATTGGGTCCCGATTGGGGTCCATCCTTCTTGGACCAGCGATCGTAACAGTCGTATGGGGTTCTTCGCTCTGAAGAAAGGATGGGTCCCCGCATCGAGTTGAACATATCGGAGATCAGGTCCCAGTTGTACTGGTATGGCTTGATCATGCTCAGCAACAGATCATCCTCCTCGCTCGTCCAGACAACAGGCACTTTCTGCGCAAGGGGACCGGGAGGTGTAGGTCGGCGAATGGGCGTAGATGGAGCATCCTTGTTTTTCTTGGTCTGGAAGAGCACTGGAACTGTCCTTGGTGGTTCGGTGCCAGGGATGGCGTTCAGGATCCTGCCTTCAATCCTGGGAACTCTGGCGTCCTCATCCTCAAAGTCGTCCATCTCGTCAATAGGATCCCTCTTGTGCTTCAAGTAAACGACCTGGGAAGCCAGTGGACTGAAGTCCAATGAGGGTGGCTTGGAAGACATCAATCGGCTGATCATGGTGACGCGGCCGTGCTCCGCCTCGTCCAAGTATGCGTCGTTGTCGTCTGGGTTGGGTGGTCCGTAGAGTGGCAAGTCTGGGAAGAGTGCGTTGATGTCCAGAGATCCAATGCGAGTTCCCTCCATCAAAGCCTCCAAATTGTCGAGCGAGAACATGGTAACGCTGGTGTCTAGCTCAAGAATAGACGGTCTGCACTTTTGGATGACTGCTGGCGCAAGGGGTGGGGGCATCATCATAAAGTCATCCTTGGCGTTCTCCTTGAGCTTGGGGACGAGTGCCTTGTTGTCGGCACCTTCAGGGGCGGGCGTGTCCATCACAGGCGTCTTGCTCTGATCTGCAGCCAAAGGAGCAGACATGGTGACATCCTCCGACTCAATCTTGATGGGCTTATCGGCGGACGTGTCGTTGATCGGAGGCTGCTCTGACGGTTCTTGTTTTGTGACGACGTCCATTGCCTCTGTTGCGGGTACAAAAGAGTCCTCGCGGGACGACTCGGAAGTATCCACCATGGACTCATCCAAAAAGTCCTCGATCTTGACTGTTGCTTCCATAGCCTCAGTTGGTTGCTCTATGGGCGACTCTGGCCGCTCAATGACCTTTTGACGCTGTGTATTCAGATTCAAGTGTAATACATCCAATAAGTTAGCATCAGGTACTCTCGCATAACATACACTTCATATCATGGAAGAAGCAATAGCACAATGAAATTTACCGGAACACAGACGAGGGATTTGTCATCGGTCTCGTGCCAAGCCATGATCCACCTGGACACCTGGTAGGCGGTGGCAATCTTCCACCGCCTCTCCTCCTTGTAGTCGACTTGGGTCCACCGCACCTCGTCCAAAAGATGATCCCAGTGAGTCTTTGTGCGGGCTGGTCCACGATGCTTCTTGATCTGCTTAAAACTCCATCGGTTTCCCTCCTTGAGGGTATCAATTCGCTGCATTGCTCTCATCAACTTCAACTCCTCACGGGCAACCTTCCAATCCTTGGTATTGACGACCTTGGTTGCAGTCTGAAAAGCTTTGTAGATGGGCTGGCTCTGAACCTTGAGCTGCCAAGCATAGAGATCCACGTGTCGGGTCGGGCGACCAGATGGGCTTCCATCCAAGGTATCGTACCGCTGCGATCCGAAGCGCGAATCCGTCCGCTTCATGAGTGTAGGGGTTGTCGTAGGCTGGGCGTGCTTCTTGGCAGTGTGGAGTTTGAGTGGGGGTGGCTTGACAGCAAGGTGTGATATGGAGCCATGGCTCGGTGCCGAGTATATGGCAGATGCTGTCAGGGCAGCAATAGCTGGAGTCATGGGCTCCACTGCCACGGGCATTGGGGTGGGGGTGGCGATCACGGCTCCAGAAGTACCGACTGGGGATGTAGCGCGCGGTGAGCGGTCTGATGCTGTTCCGAGAATCTCGTCAACACTCCGGTGGCGAATAGCTCCACTGACTCCACGAGTGACCATCCGTTCAGGAGGCGGCAACATCCGCTTCGCCTTGCGTGAAGGGGATGTTTCGGCAGAGTTTGTCTGCGCACCTGGAGTGCTTCCTGGAGTGCTTCCTGGCGTCCTGGGTTCCGGCGTCTGGTGTCTGTCGTTTTGTGAGGGGTGGTTGCTCTCTGGAGTGGCGGCGCGGGAATTTGGGGAAGGATGGTTGTTATCTTCAGGAAATGTGGAACGGGCGTTGGCAAAGCCGGGTATTGTTGTGATGGGTTCCTTTTTGATGTTGCTGTCCATTTCGCTCATCTCCTTCTCGTCGTTCTGCTCGGTCTCGGCGATCTCCATGGCTGAATCGGATGTTAGGTCAGGCACGACCACTGCGCTCTCAGGTGGCGTCATGGCTGCTGGCGTTGTGCTCTCTTGCTTGACCCGTGACTCTGGTTCTTCCATGGGGGTGTCTTCTGAATCGGATGCCAATACGCCCGAGGAAGGGTTAGATCTACTTGTTGAATTACAACCAATGTTCGGTTAGAGACCATTCTGATAGTGTTTTGTAGTCGATCGCAGAGGAAGGGTGGAGGAATATTGAAAATGCCATACTCGGACAGTTGATATTGCTCTTGGAATGCCTTCAGCTTAGCTTCATCAATCTTGGCGAAGTCCGGCTCAGGCTCCAGGCTGGCGTCTGTCCCGGCGACTTGTTTCATATAATAAAACTCTTTGAGAAGAATGTCGCGTCGAACAAGAATCTCACTTTTTTTTTGAACGACGCGTGTCGAAGGGAGAGTGAATGAGAAAGAGAGAATCAGTATCGATATGTTATTTTGACCTTGTTGGAGTTCCAATCTTGATGAAGAGGTATGTGGTGGATACTTACTCAATCTGTTCTCGGTGCGTCTTCTCCGACAAAAGCCTCATTTTGAGGATATGTGGCAACTATTGGTAGAATGGAGGCAACGAGCAAACGACCGGTCAGATTAAGTCCTTGGTAAAGTTATGACAGGCATGGTCTTCATGATCTGGATTTGGTAGGAAAAACAAGCACAAAGTGCGTGCCACTTACAGCTTTGTTCACCTCGGTCATATTGAGGGAACTCTTTGGATGTGTTGTGGGTCAAACTATCAGGCGTACACCGTTCCAATTGGTGTTTCCCCTGACGTTTGCTGTCACTTGTGTTCGAAGATTCGGATACGAAAAAAAGAGTATGCTGCACAGTTGATGAACGGAACAGTACTCGAATAGAGAAAGAAAAACGAAGGAAAGTGGGTTCTGTGTGTGTGTTGGGAGTATAATATGGACGGGTCGCCTAGTTAACGTAACGAGAATTGTCTGAAAGTTAGCAAGCATTGCAGAAGGTAAACAATGCGTTGTTTTCGTATGCCAGCAAACAATAAAGGTCAAAAAAGACAAGGAGGATATGTGCCAAACGCGGCACAAAGTATAACAATCCCAACAAACAAGAATGCAATCGACGCTCACGTCCAAGCCCACCGCCTACTCTACTCGCACGACCAACGAATGGAAATATGCCTGACCATTTCGCATGACCTCCCAGAATCGTTATTTCCCAACCGAGAATGCACATGACTCTTGAGGGGGTTTGTTGCACTGCCAGCAAAGACGAAAAAATGCGGGAGAAATGAAAAGAAGGGGAGTGCGCAGTTGATAAGAGGGGAAAAGACGCACCAGGCCAGTGAGGGAGAAAAAAGAAAAAAAGGCTGGCGAGGGAGGGGATACACGCAAATACCCAGGGTGATTGCGTTTGAACGAAAAACACACATATACAGGAGATGATGGCAGGCCTTGAGAATCGGTTGGATGGGAGCCAAGTGGGAGAAGTGCCCATCCCCAATATCCGCTCGCAATCAAGCCTTGAAAAAGTGATGTTATTTTTGGATGGGAACTTACCAAGTGTTGCTGCGGATGGATGCTTGTTTTTTTTTTTTGTTTCGGGGATTGATTGAACAACAGAAAAAGAAAAGGCACAATCAAACAATAGCAAGAGAATAGAAGAGGGCAGAAAGAGATGGAGTGGAGTTGGTTGTTGTAGTGTGTGTTGATGGTTGTCTTTTTTTTTTTAGCTGCTGGTTGAGGCGCTTTCCGATGATGATTGTCTTGTTTTGCGGGTGTTTTTTGTTTGTCTGTCTGTCTGTCCGTGTGTGTTTGGCCCTGCTGGCGAGTCAGTACGAGAGTGCACAAGGAAAGGGGCTCTCATTTCGATGGTGTTGGTGACGTTTCATTTGATTTTTTTAACCTGTCAACAAGTCACGTGCATTCATTTATTCCTTCAGTGCGCGCATCGTAGGAAAGGCGAGCACGTCGCGGATATGGCCAGAGCCAGTCAGGATCTGGACAACACGGTCAACGCCCATACCCCATCCTGCCGTTGGCGGCAAGCCATACTCAAGCGCACTGCAAAAGGCCTGGTCCATTGGCTGCGCCTCCTCATCACCATTCTCCTTGTCCGTCTGCTGTTTTGTAAACCTGTCGCGCTGTTGCGTAGGATCATTCAACTCTTCGTACGCGTTCACAATCTCCTTGCCCACCACAAACAGCTCAAAGCGACCAGCAACCGTCCGTCCCTAAAGTGTATGAAACCGTGATGCGAAGAAAAACGATTGCTTAGTCACATCAATTAAATTGGCTTCGCTGTATATCAACCCTATGATACAAAGAGGCGTTCTTACCGATGCTAACTTGATGTCTTTGGCGAGGGGACTCATAATAATAGGGTGGCCCCACAGGAACGTGGGCTGAACGCACTCGGGTTCGATAAAAGTTGAGATTAATTTATCCATGATTCTAGGGATGGTATGAGGCGCCGAGACAAAGACGCGGTTTTTCTTGCACAGATCAAGAAGCTCTGCAACTGGCTCGCCTAAGAATGGAGAAAAAGGAACAAACGCAAACAGTACCTGTCAGCTTCAAATATAATAGCATCTACACTCCTTGCATGTTCGTTGAGGTGGAGATACTTACTCTCGAGATCGGGTAAGGGTCCTCCAAGCTTCTCTTCCAGGCACTCCATAATGTTGATCTTCCTGAAGGGCTTGTCGAACGAAATATCGATCGTCTCTGTCTCAGACACTTTGTATGGGATAATGGCAGAGCCAGAGACACTCTTTGCCATTTCTAGAGAAAATCGTGATCATAATACCAATGAGATTGAGTCAACCATGGCATAAAATAAGTTGCCTATGTATCAACTTCTACAAGTCTATAGAGAGCAGAGGCCCTTACCTCGCAGCATATCCTCGGTCATCTGGAACAAGTTGTCGAGGTTGGCGTATGCCTGATAAAACTCGCAGGTCGTGAACTCTGGGTTGTGGTCCGCGTCAATACCCTCGTTGCGGAACTGCTTTCCAAGCTCGTACACTCTATCGGCGCCACCAATGACCAATTGCTATGTTTTGGCAAAAGGCAAATGAATACTGGGTCGTCAGCTTTCATTTCCTTCGCCTTGAAATCATACGTGCGACATCATGCCATCTATCCTTCCGAGTCATACCTTAAGGAATAGCTCTGGTGCAACACGCATGTGCATTTCCATGTCCAAGGCATTGGCGTGGGTAACGAATGGCTTGGCGTTTGCACCACCTGCCTGTGTCGACAAAATAGGTGTCTCGACCTCCAGGAAATGACGGCTGTCCAAATAGTTCCTGATGAATTTAATTACCTATGAATATGGTCGGCGTTATTATTTATGAGTACCAAGGTTCAAAACCACATTCTTAGTGGATTGTAAGAGCACAATCTGGAAAATAACAAAACGCTATCCATGGTCTTTACCTGAGTTCGCTTCCGAAGAATGTCCAGACCATCGCGGTTGACCAAAAAGTCAAGATGTCTATTCCTGAAACGCTTTTCAGGATCCTTGAGGCCTGATCGTGTCGGGATGGGATGCAAGCAAGGCGAGAGAAGCTCAAATCCTTCCGTGATGAAAACGCTCAGCTGTCCCGTCTTAGTCTTTCCAACATGGCCAGTCAACTCTGCTCAGGGCAAACACATCAAACGATAGGTCAATATTGGAGACTTGGAAATGTACCACGTTAATCCATTTGGTTCATTGAAACGAGCGAGTTGTACTTACGAACAATGTCTCCACGCTGAAAGCTCTTGTGAATAGTCTCAAACGCCTTGTCGTCTCCGGCAAACAACCTCCGATTAAAAACTGCCTGGATCGAATGGCCGTCTTGGATCAGGTCGAACCAGGCCAACTTTGCACTCGAATCACGCTTGGAGTGGATTCGTCCTACGATTCGTAGTAATATTGTGTTTCGTCAGTTTCCTGTGTTCCATGTATATGTTGTATCCAATCCTGCCCTGATACGCAAGAACTGAAAGCCTTCGTTCCTTCGAACGAGCATTTACCACATATAGAGACCTTCTTGGTCTCATCCTTGGTTCCATTTTCCAACCTGTGATCGTATTCCTGGATCAAGTCGCGAACAAGAACTGTGGGCACTTTGGGTGCTTGGTATCTGGGGTATGGGGTGAGCCCGAGGCGGTTTAATTCCTCAAGACGAGCTGCTGGCTTGACGACTGTGTGGCCCTCCGAGGCGGATCCAGATCCAGCTGCGGCGGTTGCGAGGGTTCTTGCTTGTACTGTTCCTCGGAGTGAGAGAGCGTTCGAAGTAGCAGCGAGTCGAGTTGTCCGCTTTGAAGTGGTGTTCCTGAGGCATGCCTTTGCCTGGGGCTGCAGGAGGCGTGCAGGGTTGATTCCTGGGATGCGGCTGAGAAGTGAGGCTGATGCAGACATTGGTCTGTGAAGGTTGAATGAATGAATGAATGAATGAATGAATGAAAGAAAAGATTCCCCTGATCACAAGAAAAAAAATCGGACAACTGTGGGGAGCCGGAGGGACTGCTTCCTCTTGGTCAGTCAGTCAGGCACAAGGCTTCACATCCAGGCACAGAGAGCGATAGTTTGATTTCGCGTGGTTGAAATGTGATGCAGTTCTATGGTTATTCTGGATATGACTTCCCTTCTCTCTCTGCTCAGCTCTCGTAGTATTTCCTTCACCTGGAACACATTACAGCAACGCAGCAGCTGCCCATACGGCAGCACCGACAACAACTCCTCTACTCCCTGCTTCACGCCGCCTCAACACTCTCTCGCCAGCAGACGACGACACGGACGAGCTGCTGTCCATGTGCGCCTTGGAATGTCCACCATGGTAAATCCCTCCTACTCCTCCTCCTTCACCTCCATGGCTCATGTCCTCACTCGTCATCGATGCCGCCTTCACTACCGTCATGGCCTCTGTCCCTCCTGCCCCACCCCTTGGTGGCTCGTTATCACTTTCGTCGCCAATTGACACAGAACTGCTGCTGGTGCCGCCTACACTGACAGAGCTGCTGATATCAACTGTTGAATCGCTTCGTCGTTGTCCTTTTCCTTGTGGTTGTGGTTGATGGCATGCTCTCTTTGATAGCGGACCATTGCCTAGTTCCTAGTTTATGAACAAACGATAAAAGGTAATGTGAGCGACCAATGCTGTGACTACCTACTCAACCTTGAAGCGATCCACAGGGTTCATTGTCGGGCTTACAGTATCTATCCTCTCCCGACATGCATTGGACGGTGGAACGCCGACAATAGTGGCTTCTGTAGTGTTCAGAAGAAGAACAACGGCGACGACCGTGCACGTCCAGATTTGAGTCGTCGACGAGTATCTCATGCTGCAATATGTAATTAACTGAAGGTGGTGATGTGAGAGGATACAAGAAAAGCAAAGTTGGTATGAGGTGCAGGTACGATGTGGTCGAGTGAGATTGGTTGTTGGTGTCCAAGCAGAGTAGAACACACAAAAGGCAAAATGGAAAGCGTGGAGTGGTGAGCAGGATGGGACGAGGGAGAGCGACGCAGGCTTGTGAGTGGACTGCAGGTGCCGGTGAGGCGACAAGAAGAGAAAGAAAGAAGATAAAAAAAATCAAATGCAGGTATCATGACGCCCATTGATTGCAGAGGTGGACCTTTATTACAAGAGAGGCCATGAGGAGTATCAAGGGCCAAAAAAAAAATAACTGAAAGGGAGGATCACAAACAAGGAGAAAAACCACGGATAGAAGGGCTTTACATCTCCAGGCACGGCAATGTCTCTTTCTAGGAGGTGTTTCTGCCGAGACGGAGAAAGGGAGTCCGTGAAAGGAGAGAAAAGAAAAAAGAGGGAGGCAATAGGAGACTTGTTTTGCTGCGCGCCGCATCTTACTTCAGCACAGCGCCAACAACCAACTGCTTTCCACACGTGTGAACGAGCGAGGCTACACAATTGCTTAAAAGAAGGAATACTTTTTTCTTTATTCATTCTTCCATCCAAGCTCGACTTCGCCCGTATCCAACTTCGCCTCGGAGATTCCAGGAAAGTGATTCTCAGGAAGGTCAAAGGCCAACGGGACTAGTCTTGGCCAGTTCACGTAATGGACTCCATTTTCGACGATGGTCTTTGTAACATAGGCCATCAACGCGATCCAAAAGGACGCAAACAAAAGCACGTATGTACTGAATATCGCTAATATATTCATTGAAGCAGTAGGGACAAGAGTGTTAGGATCCGATCAAGTCTTGTTACAGCTATTACTGTGCCAGGTAATAAAGGACGACTTACTTTCTGGGACAATGGCGCATGTAGTGAGCATCGCGAAACAAACGAGCAGAATAATGGGCAGTGCCTTGAGAATGAGCGCCTGACCCTCCACGATGGGCGCAGACCCAGCCTCTTGAAGATCGAACACTCCAAGAAACAAGTCGTACGCGTCCTAGGAAGTCAGCGTTATGAAACAAAATCCTGGTCAGTCGTGTCTCACCATGATTTTGGTGGCGTTCATTTTTTGATCGAGCAGGGTCATTGTACCTGTCGTGCGCCGTCTAGGTAATTGTTTTTGATGTAGCGAACGATAGAGTTTTGAAGATCCTGCAGAGCCCCCATCTTTGTGCGACTTCCAGTTCTGTGTAATAAAGTGAAGACGCGTTAGTCATGTTCCCTTTGCTGAACATTTTTTCTTTCAGCCGGGACTCATTGCAGCAAAAAAAAAAAAAAAAAAAAAAAAAAAAAAAAGTACCTTGTGAAGTCAGTTTTCAGAGCTCCTGTGCCAGAGTAAGCGCAACTAACGACATCGGCGTTGTCGGCCCAAACTAAGTGCAAAAAAAAAGAATAAAATACGCGTCAAAGCTCATACTCTCATAACATTTGCACTTGGCTTGTCGCGGGGTAGCGATTCTTCTTACCATTCCGGAATATAGACTCAAACTCCTCTTGAGAATCGAATTGCTCGCCTGAAGCAAGGACGCCCACTGAGTGCAGCTGACGATTTAGAACCCAACGAGAGATCACAGACTGGACGACGTTGGTCCTGTCTAAACAATCCATGCAATTGGTGCGCACCACTGACGTCTGTTTCTGGTACACTCTCAAGATTCCTGCCCCAGAGATCCCCAACTCAGCCCTGAAGTACCTGTTAGGCACAACCGCAAAAGAAAAAAATGGAATACAAATGTGGGATTAGATGGAGCATAACTTGCAGAAAGACAATAAGTGTGAACACCTTGAAAGAAAAGGTGGTACGTACCCTTGGGCCACGAGGTCGCTATGAAAGTGGTCTAGCAGAAGAGACACGCGATGCCATTTCATCTTGCTGCACTCGTGATGAAAATCAAAGTGGTGATACTTGATCTGAGGGTCGTTCAATATGTCGATTTGTTTGGAGAATGCCGCACCCATCGGTGCTTCGTATCCTTTCTTGTTGATTAGGTTGATGACGAGCTGTGGGCCATAGTACCGTTTCTGCGTGTCAAAATGCTTCCTGAAAGCTGTTTCCTATTGATCGTGGATAAGAACCGTTATTACAGCATTAGTCAATCGCTCCTCCAGCTGAAACGCTCACTTAGAATGTAAATAATTGTTGCCCACATTAACTTACAGTGTCAGGATTGTCAAAGATCTGTAGCTTGGGGGTGTACTTGATGTTGTTAATTTGAGTCCAATATATTGGAATCGAGCCTCGCGTCTGGACGTGGGCCATGACAGTTCGATTGCTGGGGATCAGGGCGTTTGTCACCGGATCCAAAATGACAATATGCTCTGTCTCGTTAAAGTTGGAAACATTCCCTTGTGCATCGATTCCGCGTGAAAAGTAGCGTGTTCCTGCTCTATGACGCGACCTGCGTGAGATGAGGACAAAGGTGAATGCCCTTTTGTTGATCTCTGCTGCCCTGAACTCTGCGAAGCCATTCATGATAGGCAGGATAAACCTGCTCAACTAAGTAAGTCATAAAATTGAAAGGTTGTGGTAGTCAGCAATAGGTTCCTGTGCGTTCTGGAATAATCCGCGGGCAGTTTTCCCATGAGGGAAGCTGCCTGAATGTCCTTACATCCTGGTTCTTGTGTGCTCTCATATGGTCAATGAATTTTGATTGCAAACGGTAGTTCCAGAAAAACCGTTCGTCCGCCTAATAAAGATACAATTGACAGGTTCGACGGTGAGCATTGTTGCATTCATGATTGATCTATCCAGATTGGGCTGTGGGAGCACTGTAATCATCCTTGTGTCCATTGACCTGAACGTACCCGCTCCCAGATAGGTCGAGTGTCGCCTCTGAATTCCGATTGGCGTTGGAGGGTGTGGGTGATCTCGTAGCCGTATGAAAAGTGGAATTGGCTGGACTGAAGATGCTGGTGAAGCAGGGCGATGAATGTCGTCTCTTCGTTCGTCTACACAGATCAAAGTTCGACCAACGTGTCAAGAGAAAATAGGTTAGTGGCGAGTTGAACGAACATTTCTGCGGCTCTCTCATTTATTTTTTTGCTACTCCTTCTGGTGAAATTGTTACCTGTGCTTCTGACAAGGCAAGGTAGTTGCGCGAGAACGGCATGATCTTGTAGTCTTTGAGCTTGAAGATGTCGTGTTCGCCCATCCGTCCGACCTTTATCCTGTCCGTGACAACAATCATATACTCGCCTAAAAGCAGAAGCATTGGTCGTGGAGAAATGAGGTGTCAGTTTTATTTATCAGGGCCAAGTTTCAGCAGTAGCAACAAACAACGATCAAAAAACACAGAAAACAAGCTCTGGATTGATCGATTGAAGTACCTGCAAGTAACCGAATGAATCCAATAACACCGTAGATCGTCAAGACCTCTTCATCGGCGGTGACCCTATTTGTTAGACCTAACAATGTGGAAAAGAAGACCTGCTTGGTCAGGAAGACTATTCATATTCCAGTACATCAATTGGCCGTGCCCGACTAAAAGGTGTCCGCGCTCACCATTGAAACGGAGTTCTCCTGTCGCGCGGTGAATGACGATGTTCTCAGACTTGACGGAGGGGTCATTGTGAACTGGTTCTAGCGTGAACGTGTCTGCATTTGTGTACCTGTGTTAGGCGGAAGAAGAAGAGGGAGAGAGAGAGAGAGAGAGAGAGAGAGAGAGAGAGAGAGAGAGAGAGAGAGAGAGAGAGAGAGAGAGAGAGAGAGAGAGAGAGAGAGAGAGAGAGAGAGAGAGAGAGAGAGAGAGAGAGAGAGAGAGAGAGAGAGAGAGAGAGAGAGAGAGAGAGAGAGAGAGAGAGAGAGAGAGAGAGAGAGAGAGAGAGAGAGAGAGAGAGAGAGAGAGAGAGAGAGAGAGAGAGAGAGAGAGAGAGAGAGAGAGAGAGAGAGAGAGAAGAGAGAGAGAGAGAGAGAGAGAGAGAGAGAGAGAGAGAGAGAGAGAGAGAGAGAGAGAGAGAGAGAGATGCAAGATGCATTAGCGTTGTGTTGTGCCTGTGGGTCATTTCGATCAGATTGTTGAGTTGGAAGGGTGGAGGACGTACAGTCGGAGTGAGTTATAGATGACCATCGCGGACAGGTCTGCCTTGTGGGTGGTCGAGGGATGAGAATTGCTGATGAAATGGCGATGCTGAGAGTTGACGTAGAGAGGGGGATGAGGGTGAAGAAGGCAGCAAGGAGAACGAGAAGGGGTGAGAGGGGAAGGATGCAAGGGCACAGAAAATAAGAAGGTTCAGAAGAAGAGCGAGAAAAAGAAAAAGGGAAACCGTGGAAAAGGTGAGAAAAAGGGTCCTCTCTGAGGAGTAATCGTCGGCTTTATTTTTTCTTTCCATCCCAGGGGCAGGCATGGTGCACTGTCAGAATGCGCATTCTTAGCACTAGACAACAGGATGACAGTCAACCCAATACCAACAAGTTAATTGCTTCACTTTCCCCTTTATTCCTTTTTATATTTATTTGCATCTGGAAAGACCGTTTCCCTGTGTGTTCGTCCTTCTCTTCTGCTCATCATGATCGCCTTCACCAGGGTCCATTCGAACTGCAAGCCCGAGACTATTTGTTTTCTTCTGCGACGACCTATTTTAATTTTTGATCTGATCCTTTCTAGTGAGACAGACAAAGTGGTTAATGATAGGTGATAGTGCTAGATGAGGATCGCCCTTTTGTTGATCGTCGATCTCCATTTGTGTGAACGAAGGGGTAAGAAATGGTTGAAGGTGAAGGTAGTAGCTGGTCGTGCCTGAGAGGTTCAAAGGGCAAAGAGAGTCTAGACTGATCAGGTTTGGCACCAATACTAACACCAACCCCTCCCCTCTGCACCCGCGTTTCCTAGGTATTTAACCACGGACACAAAAGGGCGCGCAGACTCAAGCCAAATGGATCTACACGTCCTTTTGTTGCCACTTCATCATTCCTTTTGTTGCCATTGTACTATACACCTTCGTTCCGTCGATTGGACAGTTCACTAATCACTTTTGTCTATTCTCCCGCCCCTCCATTGTTTCTTTCTTCAGAACAAAAGATGCGTAGCCTCCTGTTTCGCCATTGTTTTTTCTGGTCCCTGAAAAAAAAAAAAAAAACACTAGGAACAAAAACGTCTTTTGTACTTTTCTCCACCTCCAAACAAAAAAGTCGGCCGCCAGGTGGCCAAATGGGAGATATTTCAATGCCCTCACCTCAAGTCTCTAGACTCTGTTTGATTCAGTCGCACACATTTCAAACTAAGAAAGAAACAACATTCGACATCGATGTCATGGTGCATCTTTTTTATGTATGTCTCTTCTCCCCTTACCCTTCGGTCCGTCTTTCCTCCTCATATCTTATATCTAATTCTCTCTTCTTTGTTTTCATTTCCCACATTTTTTTTTCTTCTCTCCCCCCCCCACCTCCTCCCCCACTTCTCTTTCATCATCCATCCATCCCTCCTTCTTTCATAACCGTCTTGCTCTTGCTCGCTTTGTTTTCATTTCAAATTCCTCACCCCCTCAAATACCCTATAAATGCCAGCTTTCCCTTGGCTGCTGTGCTGGCTCTCATGCACCATCCTCCTTATCCACGCAAGACCCGTTCCTCCTCCTCGATTTACATCCACATCCACTACAGCCACAACAACCTCGACCTCTCCACGGATACTTTCAACCATCTTCACCTCCTCGATGAACGAACAGAAGCGATCCAGCGTCTTTGCCGACTTACTCAGAAACCCAGCCACCAACTCGTTCCCTGGGCTCATGCTCTACCCCGACCCTCCCCCAATCCCCAACGTCGTCTTTCCCGTAATATCACCGCCTGATCCCCATCCTCAACCTCCCATACCCACAGGAACCCCTTATCGCGGTGTTCCCGAATATCCTTCTGGTGGCTTTATGGACGTTGCACTCCTGGGAGTAACATGTCAGGCTAATAGAATGCCCAACTTCCCAGCGTCGATTCCAATTGCAGTCGGTGTGATCCGTCTGTTTAGGAAGGCGACGTATCGAGACGAGGCCGCGGTAGTCAGAGGATGTGGATGTATGCCCCTCGAAAGTCCGATCCAAATCGAGTCCTTTGTCGCATCCACAAACCACGCTGTTGCCTTCTATACCGCCGCCAATTGCGAGGGACCGCCCTACTTCCAGCGCTTCAACATGCACTATGATGTCGAGCCCAACATGGTCGCCAACAGTATCAAGATTATCCAAGGAGTCGTCGAACCTCTTCCCTCACCCCAGAACGGTGGCCTCCTGCGCTAAATCACAGGGAACAACAGGGGTGGCGACAACGACAAAGATCCAGCTGACCAGATGATTCCGATATTTGAAGGAAGGACAAACATTTCGCTTCCTATCGAATGTTTATCTTTCTATTGGCCTGCTAACTTTGCAGCTCTCACCCCTCGTCCTGGAACCACAGCGCTGAACTGAATGAGCGAGTGAGTGGAACACGCCTCGCAGACCTTGAGCAGCCATCCTTTCCTTTTCTTTTTTTTCCTTCTCCCGATACCCGTGGCTTCTCAGCTTGCACACACATATACCCCTCCGCTACTAGCCTGTAAATAAAATCTTCAACATCACAAAAACAGAGCCCATGTGTCTTTCAATGGTCATGAAGGTGTGGACATCCTCTACTTGTTAGTATGTAGTCTGGAAACAAACTACCAAAAAAACTTGAACGGTCAATTGGAAGACACCAAAAATACAAGAGTAGATATGCTCCTTTGGTTTGACTTTAATTTCTTTTTTTTTTTTTATGCTTGTGAGAATGTATGTCCAGCCGAGCAAAGCAAGCCGGCCGGTCGTGAGCATGAGCGGCAAGAGGATGCCTATCTATCTACTTACTCCCTATTTTTTCCTACGATCGCCCCAGAGTGTGGAAGAGAGCAGCGGAATTGACAAATTGGGTATGGGAATGAGATAATGAATGGAAAACGAGAGCGCGTATTGCAGCAGCAGAGAAGGAAAAAAAAAAACGACGACAGCAATTGCACGTGTGTTTGTGCGCAAGATAGCTTTTTTTGCTGACAAGGTGGGACAACAAGGTTTTTTTTTTTTTCCCTTCTCGTCCTTTATCACTTATTTGTCCCTTCCTTATATATTATATCAGTTCTTATTCTTTTTCCTCACACCACCTATCTCTCCATCCTTCTTGTCATCACTTTCAACGAGTAAGTCTGACCTCCTGTCTGATCACAAAACACCGCTAACCTGCATCTCATAGAACTCAACTCAAGATCAGATCAGTTGCTATTCAAAGCAGGACATTGATGAGCACCATCGCGCTCCATGTACAATGAACAGGGATACTACGTGACGATCGACATGCCAGGAAACAATGTCCATCCCGATGAAGGACGACACGCGCACTAGAAAAGTCAATTCCCTCTCAAGGCCATGCTGCTAACCTGCTTGTTGCTCGTTTTCCCCGTTCAAATAATAGAGCTCCAACATACACACCAGAAAACAGGACAACAACAACACAACAACGGACGCCAATCGAAACAGCAAAAAAAAAGCGATGAACAACTTATATCTCGCCCTTGGCTCGATCCTCTTGATCGCATTGATCGCCCTCGTCGGCTTCGTATCCAAAAAGCTCGGCGCCCTCAGGGATCCTCTTCAGATCTGGGAGGCCCTCAACAATGTCGGTCTCTTGCCCATCCGCATGCGAGCCTGGATCTTCTCGACCGTCGTCGGAATCGCCAACCCTTACTCCAAATCCATCAACTTCCGTATCACTGAGCTGAGAAAGGGCAAGTCTTGCGGAGTCATGAAGGTAAAGAAAAACACTGTGACCCATATATATGCTCATGGCGTACTTGTGTCTGCGTCTCTCTTTCATTCTTAGACGTGTTTTTGATGCACCAACAAACCTACCAGCCAAACAAGGAGGCCATGTTTTGGTCCGCAGGAATGAAAGAAGGATGACGAGACAAAGGTGTGAAGAACAGGATCAAACATGTTACTGACTCCTTTGTTTTTTTCTCTCTCTCTGTTTGGCGTTGAACAGGAGACCAAGGCGATCTCGAACCCTTTCCGTTGCGTCCACGCCGCTGCTTTGATCACCTTTGGCGAGACTGTCGGAGGCCTGGCTGTTTTTACTCTTCTCGGAAAGAAGGATCGCGCCATCTTGACCAATATCAACGCGGAGGTAATAATATTGACTAGAACTTGGACATGGATGGACACTGAATCGAAAAAAAAAAGCATTCTTGCTCGTCCTTCTCTAGTGGTTCATGATATAAGTGATTTCCTAACAGGCTATATATTCCCTTGATTGAACTAATAGTACATTAAAGTGTCGCGCGGTTTGTTGACTGCCAGCTCGGTCATTCAGCCAATAAAGGATCGGGAGATTAAGGAGCTCGTCAACGAGGTTCTCATCAAGAACGCCGCTTTCGAGACCGTTGCCAAGCTCACCCTGACATGGAAAGTCGACCTCAAGGACCAGTAAAGAACTCGACTATTTCGCCAGCATTTCCGGCTACCGCCTCTCCCACTCAGCACTCCTTCCTCAACAAGCGCCACCCCACTCTTCTTACAATCACTACATACATTCACATCATACATAAAGATCATTAAGTATACCAAATGAAAAGATATATATGCTTTATTATTGCTTGGTCATGATAAGAGAAAACGAATCAAAAAAAAGGGACGAAACGATAAACACTTTTCTTAAGCTGGATAGTAGAACACAGCGATGGCGATAATGATATATGTGCTCAATAACTGGACACCCTCAAGCCAATTGGACTCTCCATCCTGGATCAAGTAGTTGACAATGAGGACTGAGACGAACATGATGCAAGTCTCGAAGGTGTTGAAGAACAGGGTCATGGGCTGCTCAATGAACCAGCCGATAATGACCATGAGAGGTGTCACAAACAGAGCGATCTGCATCGACGATCCAATAGCGACACCAATGGCTAGATCCATCTTGTTTTTCATCGCCACAGTGACAGCTGTGACGTGCTCGGCGGCGTTCCCGACAATGGGCAGCAAGATCAGACCGATAAACGTTGGAGAGATGTTCCATGACTCGGACAGACCTTCGATGGAGTCGACCAGGAGCTCTGCACACAGCGCAACAACCAGGGTGACGACCAACAGCAGGGCAATCGACATCCAGATGGGAAGGACAGGCTCCTCCTCTTCCTCGTTCTCTGTGGCGTACAAGTGGGTGTGGGTCTTGAGCTGGAAGAACAAGTAGAGGATGTAGACGACCAAGAGAACGATCGAAGTTCCGTACGAGAGAGACTGGATATGGTTCGTGTGATCAATCTCCTTGGCTGTGGCGACAAAGGCGGCGGGAATGAGGAGGGACAGACATGCGAGGGAAAGGAGGGATGATGAGGTCTGCGCGGCTGTCTGGTTGAACTTTTGCGTTTGGAACTTGTATCCTCCACAGATAAAGCTAAGACCCAAAACCTAAGTCATGGTTCGTTCGTTTTTGGGGCAAAGAGTATGTATACAGAGGTAGTTAGATCACACGTACCGACAGTTGGCAAACAACATCAACAACAAACGCCAACCCCGAGAGAGAAAAAAAAAAAAAAAAAAAAAAAAAGAAAGAAAGAAAGAGACAGACTCCGAGGTTTACCAAAAGTAGGTTGGAAAGGACAGATCCAAGGACCGAGGCTTGGACAACGTCGATTTTGCCTTCCTTGAGCGCAACGATGGACAGAATTAGCTCGACGGCATTTCCAAACGACGCATTCAGCAAAGCGCCAAGGTTCTAGATATTTAGGGACAAGAAAAAAAAGAAGAGATGTATGCGTGCGTGAGAAAATAAAATAAAATAACATGCTCCTGCGTTGCGGCTTGCTAATCCAATCATCTCTTCATTCCAAGCCATGTCATGGTATGTCGTGTTTGTGTGCCTGGAAAGAAAAGATAACAACAATAAGAAAAAAACAAGGGTGGCACTTACGTCTCCAAGTCGCATTGCGATCTCCTCTGTCGCATATCCAAGCACTGCATTGAGACAAACAAAAAAAACCATCACGATCAGTCAATCATTGATTTGAGACACAAAACAGAGCCTAAAAACCTCATGGACTGAAGCAAAAAGACAAACAAACTTACACTTGGCAAGAGGGATAATGGCTATAAAATTGAGCACAAAGATAGTGACGGGTGTCCAATGCAACTTGCTGGCAATGACTCCGAGGGGGATGAACAAAAGCAGAACGTTGATCCTGGTCGCAAACAGGATGACTTTGAGGCACTCAAAGAACGACAATGGCTCGTGGTGATGGTGGTCAGGCCCAAGGACAATTCCCTGTTGGGTATGCTTTGCGCCACAGAGCGAGCGGACACTGCGGATGGTCACTCGGCCTTCGGGGGTGTTCGCCAAGGGTTCATCATTTTCGTCGATAGACCGTGGACGACGTTGGGTGATGTTGTTTTCTGCCATTGGAAGCGGGAGCGGATCCGTGAGTAGAACTGCTGTTGTTGTTTGATGATGGTGGTGACTTGATGAAGGGGTTCCTGAGTTATTTGTCGGCTTTCTTGGTAACGATGGGGGACTTGGATTAGTGTTGATGATAGAGAGTCAGGTCGCGCCAGGAAGGGAGAGTGAGGTGGATGAAGAAAAGAAAGAGAAGAGAGAAAAAGAAGGAAAGGGGAACGGAGACAGAAAGAAATAGAAAAAAGGAAGGACAAGAAAAACCAGGTAAAAACAACGGATGGCGAGTGAAAGGCAGTTGGATCGGACCTTTGAGGGGGCATGCATACGCTGCTCGCGGGCGAACTGAACTCCTGGATCACTCTACGGAGTCAAAGGGGCAGGGAAGGAGAAGAGAGGGTCGAAACGCTCTCTCCATCGATTGCTTTACTCCCATCCTCTTTTGTGGATGATACCTCTCCTTGCCCATTCTCACTCAAAATGGCATCGTGTTCCTTGAAAACGACCGATTGGTTGTTGAGTCTGTGCGCTTGTGTCTGAATATTCTAGGCAAGTCGGATAAACACAAAGCAACAAAGTACAACATTTAGACAGAGCCACTTGGAGAAACAACGCCGCAGTGCCCTCTGCTTGTTGGTAATGGAGCTTGGCGCAAGTTGAACAACTCACAAGCGCCGTTTTGGGACAACGACAAAAGGGCTGAATTGCGAAGCGACAGCTGAGAACAGAGTTTTGATTGATGCATTCAACCTCTCGACAGCCTGTCTCGCGGGTCGAGTTCAGTCTCCAATGCTTTATATGACAGGAGGACAAGGTCCGCGACTGTTTCTACTTGGAGAGTTGTAACTCGGAGGGCGGTGTTTGGGTCGTGAGAACGCGGGGTTGCAACACTGATTTTTATAGTGTCGTTGACAAAAAAAAAAGTTCAGAGGAACGCGTGAGTGACTTTCAAACGCGTCAAAAGATGGTAATAATGACCCGCAATGCTCTTTCACTCCTTTTTCCTAGGTGTTGAATAGACGAAGCCATGCTTGGCTCCCTCTCACTATTCTCAAGCAAGGCATCTGTGGGCGAACCAAGGGGTCCCCAGCTCCACGTGACTGATGGTCTTAGCCGATTTTCAAGATGGTCACGCGGCACTGGTGACTTTCGTCCTCCGTCTTTTCTTCTTTCTTGGGTCTTTGTGCATGCAAACGACCATTGCTCACATCTAACTCATTCCATTACAACAATCAAACAAACCATCAGACTACAACCCAACTACTACCACCACCACCACCACACACTTACAGCACAACAGCGACAAACACAAGCAAAGCATTTTTCATCATGGAGGGCCTCGATAACAGCAACGCCGCCACAGTTAACACCAACACCAATAGTAGTTCAACTGCCAGTAATAGTGCCCTGTTGGCCTTCAACCTTCCTCTCGACAGCTTCGCCTCGGCTCCAACACCTACTCAGCGCTCGATGAATCCGGGCGTCTTGGCCATCTGCCTGACTAACGAGTCTAGCGGGGACGCCAACTGCTACGTTTATTCGACCTGTAAGTTTTCACCCCCTCAAAGCACATGTTGTTTTCGACCTAGCTCTTTTCGCCTTTTGTCTAAGGACAACAACGCTCAGGACACATGAACTAAAAGGAACATCCTTTCCTATATATGCGAGCTAGTGGAGGGCAGTAAGCGGTGGTGTTCCTGACATCGCTTTTAATGATTGCGCGACAATGCTCACTGGCCTGAGTGGCAGTCGGGCCAGTGAGCAGAGTCGCCAGGTCGGCATCTTGAAGGCGACTGCTTCGTTTGTGAGAGAGATGAACCCACATCCTACCACAACAACAGCACCGTTCGATGATGCCGGCCACCCATCACCGACCTACAGCAGTGGAGTCGGAGGAATAGAAGGATCATTTGGAGACGAGGTTGACATACGGACACGAGTCGATGCCACCCTGACGATTACTTCGAACGACGACAAAATGAACACCTGGTTTGGATTCAAGTCTGGGGGCGCTTTGTACCTGCGGGGTGACGGATGGGACGACATGGACATTCGAGAGGTAAATAGCAATAACGCCTCGTTGTATCGAAAACACGTTCAGTTTGGAATTGATACCGTTTTTTTGCTCGTCATGTCGTTTGTTGTTCGGGCGGGTTTTCCTGCGGTGGAAACCATATTAGACCGTTTGAGAACCACTCATGGCTGACTGACTGGAGGACTACTGGCTGTCAATGGGGACCCTGCACTGACTTTCTTTTCTGTTCCTTGTTTAATAATATGAATGATCCGAATAGAGTATTGTTGCGGCATTAGAGCTTGCGGAGGAGCAACTTGAATGCACATCTGTCTACCTGTGCCTCGAGAAGAGCAATCCCCATCTCAGTAAGTGTTATGTGCCTATGCTTAAAGACTTACACTAATGATCTTTACACTGACACATTGTATTTGGCCATCTAACGTGATCTGAACGAAGGAGAGTTGTTGAACTCTTTGTTTGCTAACATCCAAATTTTTTTGTGGTACGACTTTGATAGCACAACTCACACATGCGCTGTTGTATGCAACGTTTCAGTTGGTTACCCCGGGGGTATTACCCCACGCAGACCCCAAGTACCTGGTCATGGGGATTGACTTTTGACTCTTAGGCCCCTATAGATTCCTACATAGTATGTGCTTCTTACTTTTTGCGAATGAATTGCGTTGTCTTTGGTTGCTATGATATAGTGGTCCATGGTTAAGTAGTGTACCGCAGGTTCGATTGATGGTGCGATGCTGCATAAAACTCTGTGCACAGATTGACAACGAATGAGGTGAACGCGTCCTTGTTGTTGCGGTCGTAGATGGATAGATTTGGAGAAACTAATTGACGGAATGTTGTTTTCATTACTTCTTCCCGTGGATGGAACTTGAGCAGACATATGGTACGGTGCGATCGATAACTGGAATATCGAGGCAACTTTATGAGAGAGAGTGTGTAAGCATCGGCAAACGGCAAAGATGTCAGTCAGCATCATGGAACGGAAGAATGACAGGACAACGTTTTATGAAATCGAGCGGAGAATTGAGTTGTTGGATGTGTGTGCACGGAAAAATTGTTTGTCGTTCGGTGCAACATCGCTAAGAAATTAGACGAGAACAAGGGACTCTTTGTTTTCCGGGGCTTGAGCTGAGGACCAAAAAAACAGATAAATAGGCCTGGGGGGGAACAGTAGTAGATCAGACTCAAAACAATCAAACCAACACATCCAAACACTTCCTCTTCTTCTTCTCTATTCCTCTCTCTTCTCATCTCTATCTTTCTCTCCACTCCATCTCCGTCTTCTTTCTTTCTCCTCTCCGCTCTATTTTCCTCGTTCACATTTCCACTCCAGCTCGCAACTCATATCATCCTCAAACCAATACCAATAATGCCTTCCCCCACCTTCTCCAAACGCCTCTTTGTCTTTGACTTTGACTGGTAACCAAACATCACCATCCGGCAGCAGCAACGGACATGCCTCCACTCGCTTGCCTCAATAGCTATACTATCGCTTTTCCATACGGCTTTGCCCAATTACTGACAGGCATCGCTCGCCACCCACTTCTACCCCCTTCACTCTAGGACCTTGATTGAGGCCGACTCTGATCTTTGGGTTGCCGAGACCCTGGCCCCCGATCTTGCCAAGCAGCAAGAAGACTTTGTCGGCAAGATCCTCTGGACCGAGTTGCAGTAAGTATTCCTCCCTACCTCATCTGCCTTCCACCCCTTTGCATTTGTGTACCCTCGAACACACCAACCACTTTGTCATCATTGCGTCGTTCAGGTCCCAGTCCCTTTTCTCTGTTCTGAGTTTTTCTACACCTACACTAAGCAACTAACGAGACTAACTAAAACCACTCACTTTCTTCTTGCAATTGTGTCATTCCTTTTTTCTTTTCATTCCAGGGACTTGCTCCTTCAACGCTTGTTCGAACGCGGGTTCACCCAACCAGACCTGGAAAAGACATTGCACCGAATTCCATTTGTGAGTCAAAACAATGGGCGAATTGACCCTCTTTACCTTCCTTAGCAATCAATTAACCAATCGTTGATCGGCTATTTTTCCAATATCCAGCATATCTCTAATACGCGCCCCTTTCCTTTTCCTTCCATGTTCCTTTGAAGACACCAGAGGTCATTGCTTCCCTTCGCTTGATGAAGTCTCAGGGTGCTGAGCTTTGTATCCTGTCGGACGCAAACACTTTTTATATCGATTGTATTCTCAAGGTAAGGACGAAGAAAAACAAGGCTGTCTGTTTCCCTCCCTCTCGCCTCTTCGCTCGCCCTCGCTTGCTTGTTCTTGATCCCGCGTTTTTGTTGTTCTTCGATTGATACGCGCGCACTGTCCACTCCACTCCACAAAAACAACAAGGAAAGAAAATAAGAACGCCAGACAAAGCCCCCTACTCACACACCACGCCCCCTGTTTTCCCCTGTTTTCCCCTCCATCTCAAAACATGCTTCAAATATATATATATAGGCACACGGTTTAGAAGGAGTGTTCACAAAGATCCTTACAAATCCCGCCCATTTCGACTCCCATGGCCGTCTCCACGTCGCCCGCTTCCACGGCCTCGACAAGGACCCCCACAACTGCCCCCTCCCCTGCCAACCCAACCTCTGCAAGGGCCAAGAACTCCAGAAACTGATTGATTCTCAATCTTGGGACCAGGTCATTTACATGGGCGATTCTACGAACGATTTCTGCCCCTCGACGCGTCTGCAGGGTCGAGACATTGTCCTCGCCCGCGCGGATCTGTTGTTGGAGAAACATATCAAGCTGCATTTGGATATGGTCAAGGCTCAGGTCATCTACTGGCAGTCCCCTGCTGATGTCCTGGCCATTACCCAGAATCTTTTCAATGTCCCTTCCCTTCCAGCCATTGCCACCACTGCCGCTGTCAACTCAAAACCCGTTCCTGTAGTCTCTTCGGCCCACATGGAGGAGGTCCCTGTTTCTCTTTAGACAATAGAGAGGAGAGGAAAGAGGGTGAGAAAGAACATTACCCCTTCACATCCAGTGTACCATAGAATGAAAGACCTTGTACAAAACCAACACTTGCATGGATATAAACCCCCTCCCTCGGAAAAAAATGAGTACCCTTCTCTTCATTACGCGCATGCTACTACTCTTTTCTTCATTTTGTATCTTTTTGTATCTCGCAATTACGATGACCTAAAAAACACTGAATAGGTCAGCACTGAAAAAGCAGCAGTAAAGGAGGAAGGGGTGTAAATGGTGACGTTGTGACACAATGTGGTGATCTGCAAAAGTTGGAGACAGAAAAAAAAAGAAAAAACAGGGAAGGTCGTTCTGCCTAACTGACTTCAGCGGTCTCCTGTACTTGCCAAAACGATGATGCATCAAAATGAAAAGGAAAAAACCGAAAAAAGGCAGCATAGGTAGTAGTGATTGAGTCTTGTCCTTCATTATTCAATTCCTGTTGCGCATACTGAGATTATCTCATGAGCTGGATGTGTCGACCCAAAGCTTCACCGTCTTGTCCTTGTCAATGGCTCCTGAGGCAATGATGTTCTGTGTGGGGTGGCAGGCCACACATAATACGACATCTGATTATAAAATACAAATAAGAACAATGTCAGCTTCGACAGCTTCGACACCTCGGTGAATAAATCGCACAAACGCATAAAAAAAGACTCAAGACGTACCGGTGTGTCCTTCCAGCTTCTGGACGACCTCGCGGGTCTGCAAGTTCCAGATATATATACAGTTGTCCTCGCTGCCGCTCACAATCCATTTGCCTCCTGTCACAGAAAAGCTGCCAAAGACACAGTAGGCATCGTTCTTGTGTCCTGTGTATGTCTTCAAGCACTTTCCAGTGTGGTAGTTCCAAAGGCGTATCGTGTCATCCAGAGTCGATGCCAAAATGAACTTTCCGTTGGGCGAGAACTTCACAAACGACCTATTCCAGCACGAATGAAAAGTCGTATTAAAACACTGTGCGACCTAAGACATTCGTCCAAATACGCTATCATTTCCATGATTGTCACTCACACTGGTGGGTTGTTGTCGTCAATGAGAGTTTTGAGGCACTGTCCAGTTGTCGTGTCCCAAATACGACTAAGAAACACCACAAAAAAAGATCGTAATTGTGAGTACAATGCAATACGACAGCCGTCTTGAAAATATCATTCGAGGCTCCTCATCCCAGCAAATAACTGAGACTTACACAACTCCATCGTAACTGCAAGAGACAATCATAGTGCCATCTCGGTTGAAGTGAACAGCATTCACAGGGTCGGAATGTGCAGGAAGAGTCTTGATCGATTTTCCTAATGTGTTCCATTCCATAGTCCCCAGAAGGTATTAGTCGACCAAATATTGATTTTGCTCTCCATCTGCAGGTTGCTCATATGGCCAAGGCCGTCCGTTTCGCATGTGTCATATACCTTTCCTGACATCCCAGATCCTGACAGTTTCGTCGAAAGATCCTGACACAATCAAGTTCGACTGAGGGTTGTAGTTGACACAGAAAACATAATTGGTGTGGCCGCGCAAAACCTTAGTCGTGGCTCCCTAGATATGCGAAACCAGCGACAGCAAAAGGGAGAAGAATGCAAGATGTCGATCGAGATACGTCAATATCAAAAGCCAGGTATCAGCCAGAAACGATCGCAGTGTAGCTTCTATCAATGGTCAACGCGAATGACACTTGGACTCTTACGGTTTCCAAGCTCCAGATGCGAACGGTCTTGTCGTCAGAGGCAGAGCAGAGAGACAACGAGTCTGAAGCCCATGCTACATCTGAAATTCCCTGTGAGTGACCCTCCATCGTGCTTTCGTGCTTTCCGTCAAAGGCATTCCAGATCTTAATGGTTTTGTCTGAGGCTATTGGTTCAACGGAAGGCAAACATGAGCACAATATATATTTTGATTAGTCGTCAAGGTTTCGACGCAGCGGCATGCAGAGCAAGATAAACTAACAATTGAGCTTGCCCTTGTGAGATGATTTTCCATAACCAGAAATATAATAAACACACAACGAAACAACACCACCATCAAGATAAGATGCAAAAAGAATGATAAATAAGCTATACGAAGAGATCTCTTTCAGCTGTTGAAGTGGTGGAAGTGGTGTCTTCAGCATGTCCACAATCGCCTTTGAGAAGAGAATTCCTTGCAGTCGTAAGGGGTATTGCACCAATTCTTCCACCAAACAAGCAGCCTTTGAAAAAACCGTGTAATTTGTGTTCAAAATAATACGAATGCAAGCAAGCAAAACGCGTCGCCCTGGGTTGTTTTAACCAAGCAAGAAAGCGAGCGCCAAAAACAAAGAAAAAATACTATAGCCTCGATGTGGAATCCTTTAAGTAACTTACAAGAACTGGCAAGCCACTTTCCGTCAGGCGAGAACTTGACACTCGAGACGGCCTTGCGGTGGCCGACCAAAGAGAACTTGAGCTCATAGTTGGGTTTCCTGGTAGCGCTGGCCGCAGCTGCGGCGGACGGGGCTGAAGTGTGAGGTTGGTGCTGTGGATGGGGAAGACCATGGGCTGGATGGGCTGGGACACTGGGGTGGGGCTCAGGATGTCCCGTGCCATTGCTGGAGCCCTCCTTTCTGGCCTTCTTTGAGGGGGCGTCGTAATCGTTGTGCTGACCGTGGGCTTGGCCGTCTTGATCCTCCAGCTTGAAGTCTCGCTTGAGCTCGGACATTGTGGTTGAGAGAGAGTGAGAGGTTGGAGATGGGTTTGAAGAAGAAGAAGAGGACGACGACGAGTGAGGAGGTGATGGGCTGTAGGAGAGGTTGGGTGGCGGCAACACGTTCTGGCAAAGTGGGGGAAGGCTGGAGAATGTGTGTGAGAGTGAAAGGACCAAGAGGAGCAGAGGAGAGGAGGACAGAAGACAAAAAAAAAATCGCCACTGGGCAACTGCAAAGAGGGACTGACTAACTGACTCGAGTGGAGTCCACAATCATGGCTAAGCCACCACGCCCACACCCATATGTTCCTATTGTACTTCGTCGTCTTCGGCTCTTCAAAATGGAAATTATAGTGCCCTCTTGGGAAAACGCCCCTTTCTTTACTACCACTTCTTTTTCAATCACATCCACCATGGGCGCATCTCCCATCGACTCCATGCACCATTCCTTTGGCACATTGCTGGACTACAACAAGGACACTTTTCCCTACAAGGAGTTTGTCCTCGGTGTTATGTTCGCCGTCTTCCTTTGGGAAGAGTACTTGAGGTAACACTCACTCTCTCTTTCGTCCTCTACCCGCACACTCGCACAAATCAAAAGGCCGCGCAATTGGACGGCACTACAAAGAACCTCGCAATATTGGCATTGTACGGCGTTACAACAGATAAGACTGATGCAAAAATACCATGTCAATTGAACAGATTTCGGTACTACAGGAAACTATGCGCTACAGAGGTACCAATCGCACTCCGTGAACACGTCTCGCAGGAAACATTCGACAAGGCGCAAGCCTATGGACGTGACAAGGCTCGGTTCGGCCTTGTCGAAACTGTTTTTAGCTTGGTCCAGAACGCCTTCTCGATTGTGTATGACTTCTTGCCCTGGCTCTGGAACGTCTCCGGAGATGTCATGTTCAGGCTGGCAGGCTACAGCGACGAATACGAGGTATGCACGTTTGGAGCAATCTGTATGACAATGATGCACGTCTCAATCGAGGCCGTCTGTCCATTTCTGAGCAATATCGTCTAATATCTTCATGTTCTTTATTCCTATCAATTAGATCACTCAATCCATCATCTTCTTTGTTCTGTTGACCGTCTTTTCGACCATCGTCTCCCTGCCCTTCTCGCTGTACCAGACATTTGTGATCGAGGAGAGACATGGGTTCAATAAACAGACCCTGAAACTGTTCATTAGCGACACTATCAAGGGGCATTTGATTGGAGGTGTCATTGGCATGCCTTTCCTGGCAGGATTCCTTAAGGTTATCAAGCTCGGCGGCGAGAACTTTTATCTCTACGTCTGGCTCTTTATGTACGTCTATTTTTGACGGTTCAGTCGCGTCTTCATTTTGCAATGTGCATTTCAAACGAGCGAGACTAACGGGCCAATATTCTTTATTATCATTTGCAAATCTAGGGTGGTATTCCAGCTTATCATGGTATCGATCTTCCCCACCTTCATTCAACCTCTCTTCAACAAGTTCGACCCTCTCCCTGAGGGAGAGCTCCGCACTATGATCGAGGCTTTGGCCAGCCGTATCAGCTTCCCTCTGACCAAGCTCTTTGTCATTGACGGAAGCAAGCGTTCCGGCCACTCGAACGCCTACTTTTACGGCTTCTTCAAGAACAAACGCATTGTTTTGTACGACACTCTGCTGGAGCACTCGGACAACGACGAGGTCTGCGCCACCCTTGGTACGTAAACTCTTGTGTCCTTTTTTTTTCCTTGTTGGATCATACGACGAATCAGACAACAAACTGACGCCATCGCCTCTGTCATCTTGCTTGAATTTGATCCGCAGCTCACGAGCTTGGACATTGGGCTTGCAATCACACCATTCAGATGCTGGTCTTTGCTCAGGTTCAACTCTTTGCTGTCTTTTACCTCTTCTCGCAATTCGTCAACAACAAGGCCATGTACACCGCCTTCGGATTCATGGACTCGACCCCTACGCTGATCGGATTCCTGCTGTTCCAGTTCCTCTACTCCCCCGTCGAGAGCGTCCTTCAGTTTCTTGTCAATATGAACAGCCGTCGCAATGAGTTCCAGGCCGACGCTTATGCGCGCGACCTTGGCTATGCGGCACCCTTGGCGTCAGGATTGGTGAAGCTTCAGCTCAAGAACTTGGGATCTATGAACCCTGACTGGCTCCACTCCATGTACTACAGGTCCCACCCTGACCTTGTCGAGCGCCTGGATGCCATCCTGACTCCTGCTCGTGGCTCCAAGGTCGAGAAGGTTGAATAAAGTCCCTTTGAATATCCTGGTTTAATAAATAGTGTATCGTTCCTGATTTCGTCTAGTCTTTTGGGTGGTGCCAGTGCTTGCATAGTTGTTATGCCTTAGGAGTCAAGGCCTGGAACGACCCTATGAATATGAATGAGAAAGAACCAAAGAGAAATGATAAGTTAAGGGATCAAGACAATAAAAAGCACCCCTGCGCCCGCAAAGATCGTGCTACAGAAACATACTCAGGCTGATCTCAGACGAGTGCCTCTCTGAACCATCCTTGGCAGTGTAGGACCGGTATTGAATGGGACCCTCCACATAGACCAAATCGCCTTTCTTGACACGGTCGGCCAAAATTGGGTTCCGCTTCTGGTCCCACGATACAATCCTGTGCCACTGAGTCGTCTTGATAATGTTACCTATTGTTGAAAAATGAAAAAAAAAAAAAAAAAAAAAAAAAAAAAAAAAGAAACGGATCAGTAGGGTGTTTTTGGTGCCTGAAACTTTGTTCCTGATTGCCACCAATTTTTTTTTAGTGCCAGAAAACACAAGATGATCAGCTGTTGGTCCGTTACCTTCGGCATCGGTTTTGCTTTCGGAGGTAGCGACAGAGAAGTGGACAACCGAACGGTCACTGCCCACGTTGTTCAGCTCGGCATCCTGGCCTACGCGTCCGAGAATAGTGGCCCTGTTGACTATTGGATGAAGGTGTTGACGAGTGTTAACTGTCTTTGGTTGGTTCGCACGTTTTTAGGCGTTGGATTGCAAGCGTTTGTCAACACGCCAAGTTCGAGGAACAGCATAGTTACCGAGGGTACGGACGGCACCAAAGGCGGGCTAAAAAAAAAAAAAAAAAAAAGTTCAATGTAGCCATGCACAAAAATAAGTTAGAAGAATACAAGTGCACTTCCATGATACGCGCCATAAGTTGAGACACACTAACGAGAAGCTGCATCGTCCTGTCTACACGCTGCCGTTGGCTCTACCCACCGAGGCGATACGCTTGGAGACTGGTGCGAGTTTTGCGAGAAGCATGGCTGAATGTGAATGTGAATGGAAGGAAGAGAATGAATGCAAAGGCAGGAGAAGTAAGGGGGAGTTGACTTTTCACAGCCAACGTTGGCGTGAAAAATATCAAAGGTTGGAAACAGTCAAACCGCAAAAAAAACGTGACTCTTGAGCCCAATGTCTGTGGCACTTCGGTATCCGTTGCCACCACTCTTCGCCCAATTGAACACTCTGTGCGTCTACCTTTTCCGAAATGAATGGTGTTACTCGACTGATAATCATCCATCACGGTGTCAATTGAAGAGCCCAAAGTGACAGTGTTGAAAGTGGCCTTGGAAAAAGAATGACAGAGGTAATTTATTACTCAATGGAAAAAGGAGCCAGGAACAAAGGAGGGAAGAACGGTATGATGGGTGGAGATAAACGGAATGATAGGGTGACGAAAGGCGCGACCTTTTTATGCCTCGGCGTTTGATGAAGGGCCGCGTCCCTTCATGTCCCGATAACAGTGTTGGCAGAGGTGGTGCATCAACTTGGCCTGGCCACATCCGGGGCACTCGACGATATTGCGCTGCTCCTTGAGACCCTTGGTAGCCTGACGCATGCGCTTCTTAGAATGAGAAGTTTTGCTTTTAGGAACTGAAGCCCAAACAATCGACGGCAAGAGGTCAGAGATGTAGGAGCCGAGACGGCCGAGGACCGAGGTCTGGACATCGCCAAGAGCTGCTGATGCTGTTGCTGGGGAGGCGGCGACTGTAGAGTTTGAGGTGTTGGAAGGGGAGGTGAAGGTGAGAGAGTAGGAGTTGAAGGCGCGGAGGATGGTGAGGTTGCGGGCGGGCTGTGTTGCCCTTGAGGCGGTCCTGAGAAGTGACATTATGTGCGATGTGTATATGTGTAGGTGGTTTGGAAATGACTCGATGTGAATGCAAACAAAGGGTATCCAAAAACGAGGAACAGGAGAGGAGGGTCAAGGAAGAGAGGTAAAGGCACCAACAACCCATGATCGGGAGAGTGGCTTGGATGTAAACAACTTTGTACATTTCCACACGTGATGCAACTCTGGGCTTGCCTTGGTTGGTGGCGCAACATGGAGAGGCGGCAGGTGCCTGGTTGGCCTGAGAGCCCTCAATGATGTCTCACATTATGCGGTCAGACCAGTACATCCTCCGTGTCTAGACGCTAGTTCTCATGACCCAAAGTGTCGCCGATAAGGCTGGTCCAAGTGCACCTTTGTTTATCTCCATTGTCAACTTTCCATGGTCTGGTCTGTTCTGGCCTGGCCTCTCGCACCGTCGTGTCGAAAAGGGTCGCTCGTAGGTTACAGCCCAGACACGATTGGACAGTTATACGGGCGTGTGAGGCAAAAGGGGAGAAGAGTAGACAGAGAGCGATCCATGCATTTTTCGCTTGTGCTCTCTTTCTCTTCGTATTGTAGCTTGGGTGTCTGAGTGCGTGAAGTAAAACGACCCTGACATGTTGTTGATGAGGGTATGGAAAAGGGCTCTCTTTTTTTCAGAAAGCAAGATGATTGAAAGATGTTCGCTCTTCTTATCCTCTCTCTCTCTCTCTTTTCCCTTTTTCTTTCCTTCAGTTGACTCCCAAAACCACTCACAACCCCTTTCTTGTTGCGCAAGCCCAACACCCCAATCGCCAAACGTTAACGCTTCCCTCCCCTATTTCCCCTCAACTCCCACTTTTTTTCTCTCGGTAAACTCAACAATCAATGTCATTCCCCAGCTTTCAGAACGGGTGTATCGCCCCATCCAACTCTGCGACGGGTGTCTACCTCGCAGGGGTTTCGACAGCAGGCACCCTCGCCGTCTACTCTGTGGACATCTCCAACCCCAACTCACCCACTATCGCACACCTCGCCACCAACGTCTACAGTTCCTGGTCGCCCCAGGCCAAGAAGGCCTGCATCGCCTTTCCTGGACTCCAGGGAACGGCCAACACTCCCTTTCTGGTGCAGCAGTTCGGAGTAGGATCCACTGCGCAGGTCAATGTCTACCCGAACGGAACCACCTGGGGAGCGTTCAGCTTCAATAGTATTTCGTTTATGTCGCCTCAGTTGTATAACTATGCAGGTGCATCGAAAGAAAGTGTCTGGATTACTGCGGTGACCAACAACACCTACGTTGGAGGTGGACCCTGGACGGGAATGCGCCTGAATGCTACGGACATGTTTGCGACAATTGCAGAGTAAGTAGATAGCACTTGAAAGTCGGGTCAATTGAGTCAGCGCGTGAAGAGGAACAAAGGAAAGGAAGAGAACGAGAGAGAGAAGACAGACAGACTTTACGAGCGGAAGACTAATGATTTTCCGGTATGCACTGCCATACTGCAATACATCCACATGTGTATGAGTGTATGAGCTTTTACACCAACCGCCGTCTTTTTTCCCTCTCTCCCCCATCCAACTTTATTTTTTTTTCGACTCTTTTTTTCTGCTTCTTGACCCCTGACTTGTCTCGACCTTGTCTTGCCCTTGCCTTTGAACTTTGCGTTCACTATTGGTTGACACTTCGCATTCGCCACCATTCCTTTCTGTTGTCCAATAGTCCCGTCTTGTCGAACTATCCCTCATCAACACCCTTAGTCTCTGTCGGCACATATATCCCCACCGCCAACACCCCAGCCCAAGGATACACCATCGTCTTTGACCTCCTCGGCGGCGGATCCGTTTACACAGCTCTCGACACCGCTGTGTCCATGACAGGTGCAGACCGAGTCATCTCGTTGTCCAGCCCTCGCGCTGTCGACATGGGCGGTATCAAACTCACCTCCAATGTCATCCCCGTCACCATGGTTGGTGTCGCCTACCTCCTTGACCAGGTACAGCTATTATCTTTATCTATCGTTACATTTCTTCATGTCTCTGTTACCACAAGATATGAAATCAACCCTAACCGATAACCAAAAAAATCTCCGGTATACCTTTTTATACATAACATAACACTAGGCCCTCGATGGTACCACAGTCCTGTACACAATCGATCCCAGCCAGGACAGCAAGTTGCAGCGCGTGTCATTCCCCGGCAGCGCCCCCCTCTTCTCGCCCAACATGCAGGCGACCGCTCTCGGTTCTCAGATCGTGACCTACGGAAGTGGCAGTGGCAGCGCCGCCTCTCCCTTCAACACCTTCGACACCATTGCGGCTACCTGGAGTGGACCCGGACTGGTCGTGCCCTCACCTATCACCCCAACTTCGACTTCGGCTTCGACCTACCCATCTCCCACATCCAAGCAGACTGGCGAAGAAGGCGATACAGAGTCGAAGACGCCTATTGGCGCCATTATTGGAGGCGTTGTGGGCGCTCTGGTCATTATTGCCCTGATCGTCTTCTTTGTGATCCGTAGCCGTCGTAAAAACAGGGGAGTGGAGGAACAGTCGTCTGCAGAGTCTGCGCCTGCATACAATGACCCCGCAAAGCCTGACGGCGATGTCAACTACAACAACAGCAACATCGGCTCGCCTAACATGACACAGCTGCAACAGGGTGGCTTCGACCCTCGTACTTCGTACTATAGCCAGCCTCCCACAAGTCCCACCATCTTCCAGACACAACCGGACTACTCCAACGGCCAGACGTCCTACAACTACTCGCCTCCAATCTTCAACCCCAATGCTCAGCAACCCACCATCTTCCAGCCAGCTTCTAGCAGCCCCCAACAGAGTCAGGGTCAGACCTCGTACTCGCCTGCCCACACCGCTGTCCCATGCAGTCCTACTGCTAGCCACCAGAATCAGTCCAACCCACCCGGTACTCCTCACTTCAACGGCTACTCTTAAGCCCCACTCGGTTTTGAGATACTCGAACTATCTTTATCCATTATCTCCTTCAGTTGGTGGCGACCACTTATGATACCCTTACTATTACCTGACCAAAAAAAATAAAAAAAAACGCCACCACGTTCACATTAAAACGAATGACGAATGTTCTAATTGATATTATTATTAAGATATTCCTGTGTCTTTTTGGCGCTTAAACTGTCCTATGAAACCAACTGGCGCAAGAACTGCCATATCCAACCCAGAAGGTACACCAAACTGCCCAAAAACCTCCCCGTGGCACCCACAGTAATAATCCAAACCACAATCGTCACATACAGATTTGACCCATCATCCAACGTCAGATAAGGCGCCAGTTGATCAGCAGAGACGGTGATCACTAGGGCACCATTGGCAACAATCCAGAGTAACAGAATCCGTGTCCGGAAGGTGGTATAGTAATCTGATTGCATTGTCTTGATGTCGTCCTGGCGTGGTCGGGTTGCTATTCCTTTGGGTGCGGCCTTTTCGGAGGTGATTGGTTGAGGGAGGAGGGAGGAGGAGGAAGAGGAGCCGGAGTGGAGGGGGAGGATGGATGTGGAGGTCTTGGGTCGTTTTTTGCGGTCGAGGTCGTCGAGGGCGTCTTGGTATGATGCGGCGACAGAGCGTTCGTCGGGCATTAGGACCGTTGATGCGTGGTAGATGGCGTCGCGACTGATTAGTGGGTCCTTTTCATGGTCCTCTGGCTCCTTGATTCCCCAGCTATACGAATTTGAAAGAAGAAAAGTATGGAGTGGTTAGATAATACAGGTATTACAGATCGAAAAGGATATCGTTGAGAAAGATATTGACAAGAGAACTTACTTGACTTCATGCATGTTACAGAAAGCATAGACGCCCAAAACGCTCACATAGCTCGGCAGCAACAGCATGAACTGAACAAAGCAGGCAATCATATGCCACGGTTCGCCATAAAGGATCGCCGAGACGAGATAAACCGCATAACAACAGACCAGAGCCAGAATCAAGACATGGTATCCTGCAGCCTTGAAGACAGCGACGACGGTCGCGAAGGATTCCCATTTGGCATAGGGGAGGAACTCGGTCGCGTGGAGGAATGTCAGGTATCCGGCGGCGAAGAGGATGTAAGCTTGGATGCATGCAAAGAAGACAAAACTCAGAATGAACAGGTAGAGCGATTGCCTATTTTTTTTAGGGAGGAATTGAACGGTTAGATAGAGTTTCAGTTAAAAGCACCACGAGAAGTAATAGAACTGAGAGAAGGCCGCTTACCCGCGAGGCCGATTGCCCAGAGAAATCATCGTAACCACGACAATCAAGCAGATGTAGATGTAGCGCATCAACATGAATCCTGTCCCGCCAAGAGAGAAGTGAGGCGCGACAGCAAGCGTCTTCGCCATATAGTAAAAGACGAGGTAGTAGTTGCCCTGTTCACATAGTATAAAGAAGATGTTGATTTTAGTAAGAACCGTGCAGAGGCAACCGTTATGACGTAGAACACGTTGAAAAAGAGAGAATGAACGTACCAGAGCAAGGAACCAGAAAATGGTGTCGCATCCTAGATAGATGATCTCCAACGTTAACCAAAGCTTCCTAGCAATGTTATGTCCACTCCTCCAGATCGCTGCAACATGCGAAACCGCATAGATTATACCAAAAAACCGTCTGTTCTGCCATTTCCGTTTCATGCCCAAAAAGCTGCCAACTCCTGCAGGGAGCTCAGTTTCGGCCCAAGCTGAACGGACATACTGCATCGTGTTTTGTGCGTGAGGTCGTGTCACCACCAGGAAGGGCAGGATCTGATCCTCTGCAAAGTACGAGTACTCGAGTACCTCGCCCACATCCCGATGGTCGTCACTGAAAATCAGATAGTCCGGCTCAAAGTAGGTGGTGAGTGGTCCTTTTCCTGAGATGGGCTCGGGCAAGAGAGTTTCGTAGCGGTAGGCAACAAGAGCGCCAGGCATAACGGAAATGTACCCAAAGATGCTCTCGAACGGCTTCTCCAGAACGCTCGATACCTTGTATTCAAAGGTCTGGGCAGCGATGATGGGGTTCAGGACCTTCCACCAGAGCAACCCCTTGGCAACTCGGATCTCTCCACATGCTCCTGCGGTGTTTGGGTTCCTGTCAAATGCGTTCCAGAGATGAAAGAGACTGCCGCTGCCGATTTTGGCTCCTGCAGTAGTGAGCAAGGTGATCTTGGGCTGGAGTAGTGGACAAAGAGCGTTGAAGAACCAGCGGTGAGAGTTGAGCTTCTTTGTGTGTCGCTCCTTGAGGCAAAAGACGATCTGGATTGGTGGGAAGTGGTGTTTATTGCTGTTCTTGAGCGTCCGTCCTTTGAGCTTCATTTTGCTATCCACCGACACTTGTGTTGAGTACTGTTTGGGGATGGGAGATAGATAGTAATGTCAGATAACTTGTTCTCGACACACACAAAGCAATTAAAGGGAGCTGACTTGATCTCTACCTCAAAGATATGCGCTTGGACGGCATTGCCGTTGACTTGGTTCTTGGCGACACCTTCCTGCCAGCATCCCATGGAGGCGAGGACCTTGAGGATGGCAGGGTTGAGGTTCCGTCGACCGTCGGCCACGATGCAGATGACAACCTTCTTCCATGAGTCCTCCTCCGACCAGATGGGGTTCTTGTGCGACTTGTATTTGGACTCTGGCGCGCACATCTGCTTGATGTTCTTTATCAGTGAATGCAACGTCAGACAGAATGCTTGTGGCGATTCCTATTATATCATTGGCATGGAAGTAATGTTAATACATGCAAATGGCCTACATATGAACAGCATACATTACACGTTACCAGATGCTCCTAATGGAATGGTACCTCGTTGACCGTAAGGCAGATGGCAATCTCGATAGATCGGTTCAAACTGTGAGTCCTCAACTTGTAGCGTCCCTCGGGTACCATATCCGCATCACAAGTCACCGCCATGTATCGCATCGTCTCAAACTCCTTGCCGGATTGATGATCGACCGCAGAAAGGTAGCTCGAAGGAACAGAAGTGTCCAGCACCAGGTTTCCATCCGTCAGCTGCACTTTCTTGGGCTTGAACACATAGTGGATCGGGACTGGCATAGACATTGTTGGGAAGGAAATGCTGGGCAGCTGAGAGGCCATGCGAAGCCAGGGAGCCTGAAGCCACTGCGAGAGAGGAAAGTACTGGGGAGGGGAGTGACTGGGTCCGATAGTATTATTCATTGGTGGATAGAACTCGCCTGATGCAAATGGGGTTGCTGTAGATGCTAGGGTCGGTGACATGGCAGGCGATAGTGCTGATGTAGGATACGCCCTCGGTTTCTTGTTATTGGATTTTGGCGCTACCGAGATCTCGGCAGGGTACTGCCCTACCATTCTAGATTCTCGGGGCGGAGAAAGGTGACGATGACGAGAAGACTCTACATGCCCTGATCCTACAGCACCACTAGAACGCCCAGAGTTTGAGGGTGGAGATGGCATAGGCATAGGCATAGGCATAGGCATAGGCATGTGCGAGGGAAGATCGTAAGGCGATCGAGGAGTTGTCTTTCGAGTCATGGGGGGTCGTCCTTCATAAGCAAGGCTTTGCTTGCTGCTGGTCCTTGAATCGCGGTCGTGGATGGATGATGGTTGGTGCAGCGCGTCTAAAGGAGAGTGGATGGAGAAATGCGGTTGTTGTTGAGTGTCCCTGCCCAGATAACGACTTGACCCCATGGTTCTTGGGGCCCCAGCTCCTCCTTCTCCTCGTCGTCGTCGTTCTCCTCCGACATCCTGTCTGCTGTCTCTATGGGTCGATATCCTACTACTGTTGGTGTCATGTCGATGAGACCGTGTTGTCGAAAGGCGAGAGGAGGCAGCGAGTCGAGAGGTGTGTAGGTAGGAGTCATTGTGGAGGGATTCTGACTCCTGGTGGTGGCTCGGAGGGGATCCGGCGCGTCTCATTCCTGCAAATTTTATTGGCTGATGATAAGCAGGGTCCTTCTCTCACAAACGAAGACTAGCCATAAAGCGCGAAGGAAAGTTGGTGAGGAATGGAGTGGAATGGAGTGGAATGGAGACTGAATGTAAAAAGGTGGAGGAAGGGGTGAGGAGAGCTGTCGAGTCTGAGAAGCAGGCCTAAAGGGAACTCTCCTCTGGTAGTCGCTCTCTTACGTTAATTCAAAGGATTTTCGGAGGTCGTGAAAGGATAGAGCGTTATCGAGAAATGGAAAGGAATGAAGAATTAACGGTTATGTGTGGGAGAGGAAGGGATGGGCTGGAATCAGGCAAAGGGAGCAAGGAAGAGAAAGAAGAGGAAAGAATGAAAGAGAAAGCAAAGAGACGCCCACGAAGTCGAAGGTCAAGAGAACAAATGACCGATTTGCCTGTAACCGACTGAGATAACCCTGCTTCACGTCAATAGACGACAGCACGCAGAAAAGAGGGGCATGATGACTGAGGCTCGGCGGGCAAGATTGAGTGCGAACGGAAGGCAAACTGGCCTTTCTTGTTGGTCGATATTTGAAAAGGGGGGCAAAAACATTCAACAGAGTAAAAATACCTGTAAAAACAGACATCATTCGTGACCAACGTACCGCAACACTGACCACCTTACGAAAAAGTGTGTAAAAAAAGGGGCAGGCCGATCTGCTGACAAGGCCTGTTGACGGGTCTTCTTCATCAGCATGGGCTGTCGACGGTGTGCCTGCATGTTGTCTGCCGAGGCCAACAAAGGACTCTGTGCACGCACGTTCTTTATTACTACTACTACCAGTTAGGGGCGTTCGATACTTTTGGGATTGTTTTCTTTACGATGAATGGCATCATTACACAGCCCTAGCAACCATTGGAAGACATGTTGGTTGTATGAAATATTTTTTATTTTCATGAAAGGTCTAAAGGGGTAGAGAGGGGAGGAAAGGATGTCTATGCACAAGTAGTCTGAAATGATCGGTCCAGAGAGAGGAGAGAAGAGGGCGGTCTTATCGTCTATGGTTCCTAGGCGCATGGCTGAGGTGTTATTTACTTGACCTTTTGGAGCTTCTGTTTAGCGAGGAGAGCAAAAAGCACGATCGTGTACTTCTCGAGCTGATCCTTGACCATGAAAAGGAGAGCCTGTGAGATGACGGCCTTGGAGATTTGTGCTTGCATGCCCTACATTTCGCAGATATAAAGGAAAATGACGGCATTAGTCAATGAGTCCAATCGCCCTTTCCAGCACATGAAGATGTATATCAGAGAATACCAAGGGGGTCAAGTGGAGGGAAGGAAAAAAACTTACGGTGTACCAACCCTTGACGCCCTCCTTCTCAAAGACACGCTGGAGAACATCAATGGCTCCGGTGTATGGCTTGTGCGTCTCGGCATCCTTCTTGGAGGGCTTCCACTGAAGACGGACCTTAGCCATGATATAGGGGTATGTCACAACAGTCGCCAGGATCTTGGCGAGAGCTCCGACAAGGAAGACCAGTCCAGGGGTCATGTCCTTGCGCTTGAACGCTTTCAGCACGACCTCCTGGATGCGAGAGTACATGCCGTAGGTGATGGCGGGGTTGATGACCAAGACCAGCGAGGGCTTCAGTCCCTTCCAGAGTCCAGTCCAGCCCTCATCGTCAACAATTTCCTTGGCAGTCGACATGAGATCCTGACGCTCGCCCAAGGGCATGGTCTGCTGGCGAGTGGTGACGACAGCGACGGGGATGGTGAAGATCTGAGCCAATGCTCCAGCTCCAGCGCCGATCAACAATTCCATGATGGTCGAGATGGCAACTCCTGCGGGTTGACGGTTGACATAGCCGGTTCGGATGAAGGTGTACCAATAAAAGTAGGCAAAGTTTTGAGAGGCTGTACCGAGGAGTCCAGAAAGGAGACCGGCATAGAGACCAGGGAGACCTTCGGTCTTGAGAATCTTTTGCACGGCGTCGGTGGTGGAGAGGTATACGTTGGGATCAGAAGCGTTGGTGGCGGTTCTGGACCGAACCTGCATACGAGTTTTGATGCTATTGTGTTTTTGAGAAGGGTAGACGGGTGGTGTTAGGAACGGAGTTTTTAGGTAACGGCGATGGAGCTAAAGGAAGGACGGGAACCAATTGATCCGACATGAGCCATAGGACAGATCGGTGTTGCTTTCTATTCCTCCTTCTTCTTTAACAAGCACTTTTTTTATCACGGCCATGAAGGAGATTAGAGCATGGAAACAAATCCATAAAGCGACAAAATAGAAAGATATCGATGTGAAACAGTGCAATTGTCAGGCGATTGAAACTTAAGTTGGCGTGAGAACAGACAACAAAAAAAGAGCTAGCGAGACATACATGTCAAGAGGGTAGGTGCAGGTCAATGCGAACATGGCACCGCCAGTTCCGGCTATGGCATGACCGAAGGGAGAGAGTTTTGAGCCACCGGCCATTGTTGGAGTGTTTGGGTTTTGTGTGAAGAGTTGATTGGGTGTGAGAAATGAGGATCGGTTGGTGCAATGAACACTTTTAAGTTAGCCGAGGTTGAATGGAAGGAGAGGTGGAAGAGTAGTGGCGAGAGTACGAGGAGAGGAGAGGGGGATGGGAAAAGAACGAGGAGGAGTGGAGGGAAGAGAAAAGAAGAGTGGAGAGGATGGAAGGGGATAAAAAGAGAAAGAGAAAGAGAAAGAGGAGAAAGATAGACAAGCAAGATATATGGAAAGATATGATGCTGTCGGCGAGCACATCGACCCCGCATAATCCCTTTGAATTATTCGATCGCTCTGTCCTCAGACTGGTTCGGTGCAATTTTTATTATTATTCTTTGACTGTCTGTCCCCGGACAAACTATTTGCATGTGGCCTCTCAGAGCAAAGCCCGACTCTCGACATACACACACACAGACACCGAGGGGAATTCAGCTTCCTTGCATGTATCCGTGCTGTCAGTTCCCCCAATCCATCCCTTCCCCTGTCCTTTCTATTCTCTTTACTCTCTCTCTCTCTCCCCTTTAATGTGTCTATTGCAACTGCCTTTCGCCATGCCCATTCGAGCAAGTGGAGTGAAAGTCGTTGTTGTCGCTCAGTTGATTCTTCCGACCGTTTTTCATATTTGATCAAAACATTTTTCTGGGTGGGGATCGACCTTCTGATCACCGTCAAGGAATTTACGGAGACAGCTAGTACACACACAGACACTGATGGGATTTCAGAAAGGGACGAGATGGAGTAGACAAACGGCTCCTTTGTATCCATGCTGTCGCTTCCCTCAATCAACTAATCGTTTTCGACAACTCCATCTTCCAGAATATCCACTACATTGTTATGTTGGGTGTCCATTTCAGCCATGATTTTTCTTGACTCTTGCCGATCACGCTCGCACACCCTTGAGCCAATCACCCACGTCCCAGACGACTGCTTTTTCTTACAAGAAAGCCGTTGACGTTGCCACCAATTTTGATCAACAACAAAAGAACGCGACCTCTGCCCATCTTGTTTTTGTTTCTTAACCCCACCTATGGACCAAGCAGCATGGACACTCTCCTGAAACTTCACAACCAGGACCCATCGGGAGCCACTCTCAGGAACCACCTGGATGAAGTCGACTCTGGTCAGGACCAGGTACCGCTCATTGCATCTTCCATGCAAGTGACATTTCAGAAGGGTATACATTAACACCTACCAGAGCTAAAGGCGTTAACAAGCGAAGCACTCTTCTCAGATTTCAAACTTGATAGCAGAGAGCTTTCGGGAAAAAGGACTCGCGTTCAACGGGAGTGAATATGGCGCAGACTGTCTGCAACTTGTTCGAGCTATCTTGCGAGGTACTTCACTTACTGTGCACCAAGACTTGATAGTGGTCTCAAATAATTCGATTTATACTAAACGCCACCATTCTATTGTGCATCACTTAGCCTCGCCAGAGGAAGGAGAATCGTCAAGCAGGCGATCGCAGGTCATCAAAGGATGCATCTCATGGTACGCGCGATTTTGACCTAAGCGTGTGTTATATAAGTGTTATGTATGCATCTATGCTTCAGTTTTGGATAACGAATAACCGGTTTGTTGTTGCTACAGGCTTATCCAAGTAGGAGACGAAGAGACTGGCGGAACAAGTGCCATTCAGCTGGAGGAGGTTACAG
The DNA here is from genome assembly GCA_019671135.1 of Linnemannia hyalina. Lineage (NCBI taxonomy): Eukaryota > Fungi > Mortierellomycota > Mortierellomycetes > Mortierellales > Mortierellaceae > Linnemannia > Linnemannia hyalina. The sequence goes on from JAHRHY010000003.1 coordinate 1,529,540, forward strand.
GGAAACTGGTCAATATCCTTATTGACGTTGGTCACTCGTTCGACGCGGATGCCTTGGTCCAATCGATCTACACTATGACCGAGGCCGTCAGGAACCAGCGCCACCCTAATCGCCAACTTTTCGCACTCTTCTCCCGGATGTTGGTGATTGCAGCAAACCTCGGCACTGTTCTCGTCCCGGACTCTTCGGAGGAAATCTCAGGAAACGAATTCAAGGATATTATTCTGGACCGGATATTCACTTCACCGTGGAATCGCAAGAGCGTCGTACCCCTGGCATCCGCACTAGCAGATGTTGAGATGGAGAGCCAACAGTTGGAGATGGCGATTGTCAAGATCATGAAGCAGTTCAAGCAAGTCGATGCTGCAGACCTTCCGATTCTGCTCCACAATCTCCTGTCACTCTCATCTAAAGTAAGGTCTCGTAACTGACGATAATGACCTTGAGTCGACGAAGCCTGAGATTAACACTGTCACATTTTTCATGTATCCTTAATAGGGTCACCAACAATTGGTACTGAGGGGAACGCTGGAGTTTTTCGACCGATTGAACGCAGGAGGGCACATTTCTGATAGGTATATACGCGTCCTCAGACTGACATCTACATTAAGACTTGGCAAGAGTGAATACAGACCCTGGGGACTGACATGTTATATCCCTTTTTTATTCTATAGTCTTCGTTCAGAGAACACCAAGGACGTGGCACATTTGGAGTTCAAGGATCTGACTGCTATAGTGAGCGCCATCATCCTCCACTTCAGCTACGCCGTTGGACAGGATCAGGAACTGGGAACAGAGCTCTTGAAGCACATGAAGAATGGAAAGACGGCGTACCTTTCGTCATTCTCGCTGGCGTGTCTTTTGACTATGACGAGGATCCACCGCTTCGAGGATAGCGTCTTGGACTATCTCAAGTCGTCCATTTTGACAGTGTTCAGAGATCAGGAGAGAATGCAAAAGGATTCATGGGTGCTCCGTAAGTCACACCCCGTCTCCTTTAGCTTACAGAATAAGGCTATTTTTCATTCTGAGGGATGAGCGCTGACATTATAATTTGTTCCGCGATGACATAGAATTCGAGGGCATGTCCCCACCTCCAATCCTGGACATGTTTTACGATATCATTCGAAAGCTTCCGTTTGATCTGGAGCAGTTGACGCCAAGCGTTGTACAGTGCGGAGTGCATATCATGGATTATGCCGCCCCGCCAAGCCCTTGGAAGGCATCAGGTAAGCCTATTACCGCATGTATGGGCGGTTTATTTCCACTACACCTTATGCCTCTAGTGACTAACAAAAGCATTCGTCCCTACGACCTTACTGTAGACGCGGTCAAGAAACATGGACCAAAGTCACCAAACGAACGCGCCTGTGAACTTGGAGCATCTATCCTTGCGGAAACATTCAAGGTACGTATTGCTCAATGCTTTATTTTGTCATCGAACCGCACACACGAATCGAGCATGATATCTCATATCCCTCTACAACTTTATATTTTAGACCCAAGCTTCTGCCCGGACAGAGATTCTCGACTGCATCATGTCCCGAATCGTCAGCAAATCTTCCAACACTGTTTACTTTCTGGACCTTCTTGAATCCATTACCAAGGACAGTCCCGATGCGTTGGAAGAGCACCTTTCTCGAGTCAAAGAGTCTCTTGATTACCTCTCCTTTCTCACTCCCTCGACCGCCGTGCGGCTCATGGCGGCGGTCAAGGATGTTGCCAAACAGAACCGCCCGTTCCGCGACAGCCTGATTCTCATTCTTCGAAAGTCCTTGTTCTCAAAGTATGGACTTGTGTTGTATTTCTTCTGCATTGATGGGATTTGTTGTTTTGACCTTGGACTAGGTAACTGACCGGCTTCTACTCTGTCTATGATCAATAGGAACTTGGAAAGTCGACAGGTTGCACTCTCAGGTTTTCTTCTCCTGTTGAAGCCATCATCAAAGCCTCGACTAAGTATGCGAGGTGGATCCAGCCGATCCAGTAACATCCAAGGGCAGGAACACGATCTGTTTGGCTACTCATTGGAGATTCTAGGTATTACTGCACGTCATTTCAGCTTAGACACCAAGACAACCTCTTCCCCTCTTGTTGACGAATTGACGATATACTTCATGTGGATTAGGAACACTTCGGCGATGCTTGGGCCAGCAGGGAGAGGTGCGGCTTTCCCTCTATCTCGGCTTGATGGAGATTGTAGAAGCTATGCCACAGCTAAACCCCGTCGTCTTTGAGATCCTCCAGGCACACGTACGTTTTCTTTGACAGGAAATGCTCGCGCTTCGTAACTCAAACACCAACGAGCTCTGACTCTGACCTTGCTCTCCTTTCTATGTTTAGTTTGCCCACTTTTACGACCCCACGTTCAATCGAATGGCGCCGCTGAAGCTGGAAGAGTGTGTTGGTCAGGCGAGAACTGGAGGAGAACCTACCTTCGTTGAGCCACTTCAGTATCTGATGAGCGGAGTTGTCCGCTCCCTCATCGGTTTAGAAAAGCTCAAGAGAAAGGCACCTCACACCCAAGGTTAATTATGTCAGGTTGATGTCACATCAAAATTCTTCGTGAAAAATTGACAGACTGAACAGTGAGTACTGACATTACATCCATATTATGCCAAGTAGCCATATCGGCGGATGACCAGCTGGTGGAGGAGTGTGTTCGAGATCTGGATAACATCCTCTTGGGTCTCGAACGCGCGGGATTGGAGGACTTTGCACTCGACAAGACGTCTGACTTTAGTATGGCAAGCAACATTGGCGCTCGTAACAACATGTATGCTACGCTGTTAAATGGCTGCTACGAGGCTGCGATCGAGTTTGTGGTGTTGAGGCAATCGTCTCAAGGCGAAACCTCTGCTTCAAACGGTAAAGGTATTGCTCACAGCCGCCAGAGCTCGTCAGACCGTCAGTTTCAATCCATGACCCTCAACGCTGGATGTTCCGATTTGATTCTGCACTTGTTTGGCAAGATGCGCAAGCTTCACGATATTGTCAAAGATAAGGTCGTTATGCAGCGAGGTAAACTACGACGATGGTTTTTTTATGCTCCGTATTGTATGACGACGTATCGGTACTAGTAGTGACTAATTGCAATGGGACATTGCCACCTGAATTTATACGCTGGTAGGCAAAAAGTTGGGTCCACTCGGCGAGTCATCGGCACTTGGAGTTGAGTGTGTGACAAAGCTGGTGGAGTGTATGTTCGCAGAGCCTACCGACGGTGAAGAACCAGATGCAGAAGCTCTCAGACTCAAATCAAACGACGAGTTTTTGGTTTATATCACGACAGTCATTCAAGCTTTGCTGACAAGGGTATGTGACACAAGAAGAAGTAGACCCATCGTTGGTGACAAATGGCATGCTGCTCCATCTTCCATTGCTAACAAAACATTTCTCTTTCTGTTGCTACTATGTTCTAGCTGCACACCTCTGCAGAGTCGCTGAGCGACAATGATTATGACTACTGCAGGAGACTCACGAGCGTACTGGTACGTGAGTTCATTGTCAGCGAGAGACCTGATGGACCCAAGGCCATGGCGGCAGGAGCGAAGGGCAAGGATAAGAACAAGTCCTGGTTGATGTCTGGAATCGAGGCGCTCACAGCTGGTCTGATGACCGTTCAACGATTCTACCCTGTTAATCCCTCGGTAATGGGTACCACATCCGAATCTCTTCACAACCGCAAGGTTGTTGCCGGGTTCTTGGCTGCAACACTGCCTCAAGCCAATGGTGGCCATGGACGTGATCAGCGAGCGTCGGATGTGGTTGCCTGGACCACTTCACGGACGATCCGTAACGATGTCGACAGTCTTGCGGCTGCCTACATTCAATACTTGCAGGAGCTGCTGGTTATGTTTGTGAACGAGACTATCCCTCTGTTGAAAGAGGCCGTCGGTGTTCTCCAAGTGATCCAAGTCCTCTCGCAATATCTCTCACGATCTAGCGATCTCGACAGCCAGGGTGGCCAACAAGGTGCCGGCAACTCAGGTCTCTCCCGCGCCAGCTCGACACTGAGTACGGACTCTACATCGTCCGGACCAAGTCAATTGGATATGCTAGTCCATTGGTTGGTGAAACTATGCAGGGATCAGGCAGTGGACGACACGACGTTGACGAAGGCATTGCTGTCGATGATGCTACAGTTGGAGCAAGAGTGCATGACCCCTCAAGCGAACGCGGACTTGTTGGCAGTTGATGATATTCCAAATGGTTCAGCGTCCAACGTCAAGCCCACCATGGGACCCGTCTCTCTCGGTTTTGGCAGTGTTACAGCATCATCCGTGGTTGCACAGTGCCCCGAGACTGCCACACGGTTGCGCCTGGCAGCAGATATCTTGCTCACTTATGGCATGAACCATGGCGGTCCCAATTTGCCCAGTCTCCGAGACTTGCCGGACGAGATCCCACAAGGAGAAGGTGTGGAGGAAGGCATCATGCGGCTGTTCAATTTGAAAAGGGAAATTGGTATCGAGGCTCGGTTTTCGGTCGTGACCATACGGACGTCCGGTGTTGTCGCGGATGTCCTGTTGCAGCAAGTCGAGCGTTCGCTCGAAGGCCTTGAATGGGCCTTGGGCAAACTCCGATTCTGCGGATTGGCTCAAGCAGGTAAGCATTTAACCCCTCAGTCTATTCTATTATGCCCATGGCTCTTTTGTCTTTTTTTGACGCAGTCTCAACCCCGACCTTTATCTATGTGTTCTCGGCCACTTCAATCCAATTCCCCCCCCCCCCCCCCCCCAGAAAAAAAAACGTGCCCGGTGCAGAGTAAGGCAAGAGGACAGGAGGGTGTATCAAAAGGGGTGTAATCAGTGTCGGAGCCAGAACCAGGACTTTGGTAGAGACATTATCGCTCAGCGGCACTCGACACTCCATAGAGCATCAGCGAGTTCGAGGAGCCAAGGTGAAAAGTGGGTAAACCGTTGAAGTTGAAATACAATAGTGATAAGAGGCGAAAAAAGAGAAAATGGAGCAAGGAGGAGTTCGATTGGCGAATATTTTGGAAATTGAGTTGCGGAGATTATTATTTTTTGGACCGTGGAATATTAGATCAAGCTGATAAGATCTTGGCGGTCTGGGTTCTCTCAATTGCGTCTTTTTTTGTTCTATTTATTGGCACAATTGCATTTTTCAATTACCATGGACTATTCATACGCACCAACAGACCTATATCAAAGGTGAAAGGGGTTGGTTGGTTGGAGATTGTTACTTGGGTTGGCAATTTTAGTTTTACGAGTACTTTTGTACCTGTGGGCATTGCCTTTTTGTTTTCCTTATCATGGTCGAGATGAAAAGAGAGGAGAGGGGAAGCGGACGCTGTGGACCTACTGAGTTTGTGTCTGTATCTGTGGGAGGGAATTGTTATTGGATGTTTATGAGGACAAATGGCAAGAGCACGGGCAAGAAACAAACATTGTTGTACAGAGGAAAAAAAGAAGAAATCACTTTGTTTGCACACGGAGTTGGCTATTCTTTATTTTGCATCATACTTTGTATTGTAGTTATGATTGTATCGAACGATTGAGTGGGTAGTTCACTGTGCAGATTAAATTGATTCTTTGGCCTTTTTTATCGGTTACAAACTGCTGGTCGATATGAGCCTTCCCATGAGCCGTTAGATTCATACCCCTTGCCCCTTACTCCTCGCTCGCTCGTGGCTGACCCATGATTATCAACATCTCTATGAATAACCCAATTTATAGGCTCTGACCTTCCATGCCCTAAGCATTCGACAAACGGCAGCCATGCACAGCTCCACGAGTCACCGTCACCGCACTCTGAGGCCCATGGGTTGTGCCTTTCTGGTGAATGCAAGGTTACGATGGGCAAGAAACCCTTCCAGGAGTTTGAGGGCGAGATCTGTTGGCGAGTTGAGGCTTGTCTCTGGGTCCTAGTCCGTATCTCACAGTCGTGTATCAATCAGGCAACCTCGGAGCACTTGATTCGGGTTCTGCAGCGATGCTATAAGGTTCTAACGGCCCTGACTAAGCATTACCTGAAACCAGCAACGGTGTCGCCTCTGAACCTGTTCCCTATGGTGTCGTCTGGTCCAGGGTTGTCTCTTTCCGCTACAAAGTTGAGGAGCAAGGGAGGACAGAACAAGGCCAGTGCGGGGGTGATTCAACTGCCACATGGTTTCCTTCGTGTTACGCAAGTTGCGGGAATGGAGCTCTCTGTCCATCTATACACGTTCCTAAGTTATTTCCAAATGTTGGACGAGGAGCGAAGGAGCCGAGATCACGAACGTCAAACAAGAGGCAAGAAGGGCAAAGGTGGTGCTAAGGAGGATGACAAGGGCAAGGACCCTATGAATGATGATGAGGGGGGCGTTCCCAAGAACAAGGTAGGAGGAGGAGCAACTGGCGGTCGAGGTGGTGGTGGTGTTGGGGGGAGTGCAAAGTCCCGTCAAAAGGCCAAGATTTTGCGGGAGTCCAAGTTGATTCCGACGTTGATTTATGGGGTGGAGCAGTACGAGCGGTTTGTGATCCAGCTTAGCAAGAAATCCAAGGTTCATCTGACGCAATTTATGAGACGCAGTACAGCGCGAGATTTCCGGATCCAGATTCAGCGGCTCGGAGACCTGGGTTTGGAGGACCAATACGACGAAGAGCGACAGCTTGAGCAGCTGCAGCTGCAGGAGCAGGAGCGAGAGCAAGAGCAATTGCAGATACTGCAGCAACAGGGACATCATCAGCACGAGGAAAGAGAAGGAGATGTCGATATGGAGGTGGATGATGACGACGGTTTGGTATGTACCTTTTTTTCTGTTATTGGATGCATGATATTGTATCTTATTGTTTTTGCGTGTGTGTACGTTTGAGCCAACCAGAAATGGACATACGATATCTGTCAGCTGAACATTTCCTCTTTCTGCTTATTTTTATTTTATCTCTAGGCTCAGGACGAAGATGAGGGAGAAGAAGAGCAAGACGAGGAAGAAGAAGAGACGCTCCACAATCGCAAGCGCGCTCGTCGTACTTGAACAACAATACAAGACAATTATTTCTAACCAAGCAAATAAGCAATAATACAAAAGTGGAAGACTTTTTGAAGTGTATGTGAGAAAAGAAGGAGAATATTGTACAGGTTTTATTACAGGTTGTTGGAAGATTGTTTTTCAGGAAACAAACGACTAGGTATGAGCAATTTTTGTTTTGTTTGGTAGTTGTGGTTGTTTGGTTGCTACCCAAGGGGACCCATTTTTGTTGCAGTTGATGATGATGATGGTGCTTTACATGGGAGCGTAAGCAGAGTATTGCTGCTGCTGTTGGTGCATGTAAGGCTGGGGAAGGATCATCGATGGTGCAGTAGAGGATGAGTAACCCGAGCTAGAGGGCGAGGCCGACCGGCTGTATGACTCGTATTGGGAAGGAGCAGAGTACTGGGAGTAGTACTTGGGCTGCTGCTGCTGCTGACTGTACTGCTGGGGCTGGGGCTGGGACTGGTAGCTGTATGGGCTTGAGGACTGGTAGTTGGCAAAGAGCGAGGGTAACTGGGGCGCAGGAGAAGAATGGACAGCCATGGTGGGGGGCGAGGCCGATGAAGAGCGGTACTGGTGCGAGTCTGGGCTCGAAGGCGAGAGTGGAGGCGACTGGAGCTGCTGCTGGGGGTGGTAGTAAGAGGCCATGGGAGGGACTTGGCTGGCGTATGCCTTGGGAGAAGAGGCGGGGGTGGAGTATTGGCTGCTTGGTACCGGGGCTGGCAACTGAACCTGTTCTTGCTTCTGCTGCATCTTGGTGTAAGAAGTCTGGGAGACAGGCGAGGAGGAGCGGGAGGCGTTGGGGGAGATGACGGCGAGGGATGCGGCGCAGGGAGGGGTGGTGGTCTCAAGACCAGCGCAGGATCGAAGGCGACGGATCTCGGTGATGGCGTTGCGGAGGGTGGTGATCGAGTTTGACTTGACTGGGGCCTTCTTTTCCGTACCGTCGGCGTTAAGCTGTTGTGATTGATACTGTTCCTGTTGTTGTTGTGTAGCAGCGACTTCAGCGGCGGATTCACGAACGAGGTTAGCGAGCTCGGCAAGGAGCTGGTTCATGGTGTCACGACGCTGACGCTCGTCGAGGATGTGGGTTGCACGACGCTTCTCAAGGGCGGTGAGACGCGAGATCGAGTCAACGTTTTTGCGGTTGAGAACGTTGACGCCGTGGAGGCGGAAAACGTTTTTGGTTGGTGGAACTGTTGGGGGGGCGGTTGTGGCGGTCATTGTGAATGTCGATTGTCGTTAAGTAAGAGTGGGTGAGAGAGAGTATGAGGGAATGAGGAGTGAATGAGGAAAAGAAATTAAGTCAATAAGAGAGATAGAGGCGGGTGGAGTGCAGGAGTAGGTGTAGAAGTAAGAAGATTTTTATGGCGTGAGGAGTTGAAGGGCAAGGGAAGAGGGGGGGGAAGAGTCGTTATTTATATGATGGGGAGGGTTGAGGTGAGTGAGTGGATCAAATGGACGAGAAGATTTTTTCAAAGTGAGAGAAGACTCGGACAAGAAGGAGAGGGAGAGATTTCATTGGACAGGGTAACGAATGAATAGGTATACAATAACTGATGACAACCTGAGGAACTGATAAAAAAACCAAGTGAGACAAAAATAACACCTGGACTGCAAGTCCAAACCTTATTCGGATAGACACAGACTGAATCGGATAGAATACTGATATCAAGACATTGTTATATTCTTGTAGACTAAAATAACCTTTCTGTTGATGTATCTTTCTTCTGTTCTCACACAGGAAAATCAACAGACCGAGAAAGGACAGACGACAGGTACACGTTCCTTTTCTTTCATTTCGTCGTTCTTCTTTCTCTTCCTCTTGTTTCTTTCTTTCTGCTTATTCTCTCTTCATTGTTTACTCCACAAACAAAATGAGAAATCCAAGATCAATATTCAATCTTCTATTCACTGTATTGGGACCCGCATTCCTCCTCTCTCTTTCTCTCTCCCCTCGCTCTTTCATAGGGATCCAGTTAGATAAATATTTTATCTCTTTCAACGTCCATGTACTCTCAACTGGATACCTTCACTATCCAACCACTCATCTATTCGCTCTCTTTCTCTGCTCCTTACCCCAACCACTCAGCAAGGAGAGTTTCCTTTATCAAACTGATATCTCCTCCACTCGCCTTGCCAAAACCAGACCAGGGGGATGCACAAATGGACAGGGGAGGACAGAAGGACCTAGCTGCAGTAGCACTGTAGTTAACCAATCCAATCAACCTGATAAACCAAGCCAAACCAACCCATGGATCGGCTTTGTTTCTTGCCTCTTGCCTTTCGCTTCTTTTTGCCTTTGACTCCTCATTTTTTTCCTTCCCAGACTCCGACAGTCGTTCACTCAGAGATAAGATGCCATGACACGAGGAGGATAAGGTAAGGACGGTGACGATGATGATGGATAGGAAAAGCAAAAAAAAAGTGAAGGCCGAAGGATTATTGAGAGTCAGGGCAGGGCACGCAATAATAATAACTCCAACCTTTGGCCTATTTCTCTATCTTCTGCTTTGTTACGAGTTTGAGATATGATAGACGACCATTGAGACAGATTGTTGACTCGCCCGCGGTAAGGTCTCCCACGCGAAAAGGTGGGGGGGGGGGGGGCAGAAAGAGAACTGAAAGGCTCTTTCTCATCCCTCGTTCATTTTCCAAAACAAAATATCATCGCAACAACTGACCCGGACATTGCGAGAAAGAAAGACAAGGTTATCTCAACCCTTTTTACATCTCTCACTCCTACCTCATTGCTCGTTTGCTCCTCGCTCATTCTGCTCATCCTAAAATCCTAAGACTCTTTCCTTGATGATCTACTGGACTTTGACTCTGCGAGGGCGTTACTCTAGGATCAATTGAGTGTGTGCGTGAGGGGTGGTATGGCCTCATTATGAGCCATCTTGTGTTGTGTTGTTGTTTGCTTTCCTTCTTTTTTCATGACAAGACCTCGCATAATCTCTCAACAACGCCTTGTCCTCTTGGGCTCGCTGTAAAGTCTTGCATTATCTTTTTCCCCATCCCTTCCTTCCTGCTTTGGGCGGGTAGGTTGATTGACACACACTCTCCAAGTTTTCCTCCCTTTTTTCACCTATCATTTTCATTTCTTGATCGTTCTGGGAAAGATTGTAGGGTATTTTTTGCGGGAGGGCCATACACGCTCGGACTTGTTTTCAGGTTTGTTTTCTTTTTTTCTCCCACCTAAAGCAACAAAAAGGAGAAGAGGTAACAGAAGGAACGGATGCGCCTACGCGTACTTCTCATCACATACAGGTGAGTCCTTTGGTCCTCGGTTCTCAATGCAAAGAGATCAACGGTCAGAAATTGATTGTCATACCAAGGGAAATAAATAGACCTTTGCTCGGATGGTGAGGAGATGCTGACACTGTATCTGTAGAAGTACCTTCTTTCCCCTTGATTGCTGCTGATGTTGTTGTGGGAGTTTGTGAACAGGGAAACCAAAAGAACAACAGCAACAGCACTACACAACAACACAAACCAAAACAGATAAAATAGAAAGGGTTGCGAACAAAGCGCACGCAATCTCGTTCGATTTTTTTTCTTTCGTTCAATCTCGACCTCATCTAAGGTATTTCTTTGGCCGTTTTTTTTTTACTTTCTGTTTATTTTCCTTTGATGTTGCGCATATGTACCCTTTGCTTTGTTTATGCAGGCTTCCGCTTCATCGGCCAGACCCTCTCCCTCTCTTCATCTCAATCCTTCCTTCATCTCATTCATTTTTGTTTTGTTTTGTTTATCTGTTTATTTGTTGATTCTTCTGTCGGCTGCATTCCTTCCAATATTTTCCCTCGGATGAATGACTTAGAATGTTGTTGTCCGGTGTGTACGTGTGTGGGGTACAGTCCAATGGACCATCACCCACCAAGAACAGGACCTCTTGTTCTATTTGGAGTCGCTCGTTTGACCTGAAGGCATACAGTGACACGATTGACCTAGACCATGAGGCAGGTCACCATTCTTTTTGACACAGGTTCATGTCGCGATGCTAAATGAAGCAATTGAGATGTTCCCTCGTAGCCCCTGAAAACGTGTGAGATTATTTGTTTAGGTCGGATGAGCGAGTGAAAACAGAGAGACGAAAAAGGGATGCAAATGCAAATAGGCAAAGGAGAGAATGAGATAAAAAAAACACGACGCGAGGCGGCTCACAATCTGTTGCTTCGCATATTCTTTTTTTCTTTTGCCCTTCGGCTGGTGCGGAAATGGGAATTGGACGAGCAAGAAGTGAGAGTCCTCAGTGGTCCCTGTTATCGAGATCATCATCGCAACCGGCATGGACCTGTTTTACAACAACAAGGGAGAGGCAAGGGGTTGTAGTCGTGTAGAGCATAAGCATCTCACCCAACATAGGGTGAGTTTAAAAATAAAAACAACAAAAAGAGGAGCTACCCGCTCTCAAGAAAGATAGAAAGTTGAGTACAATCGTTTATCGCATTATCTTTTGCATGAAAGAACATCTTTTGTTTTTGTTTTGTTTTTGTTTTGTTTTTTTTCCTCCCACACTTGTTCTATATCGCTTTGTGGCTTCACACCTTTTTCGTGAGGTCTTGTCTTTTCTATTGTGCTCTCCAACAAAATAACAACAACACGAGCCTTTTTTTACCTTCTCCTTCGTCCTCCCTCTGTTGCCTGAGGAAAAGCAAGAAATCAGATGCTGAGAGCACTTTTTTATCCTTTCTTTCTTCTCCTCTCTTCTGGCCCTTGTTGACATTTGCGATTACGTTTTTTCCCCATGTGGGACAAGGTCTTGATTGGACGATGGGATCCTTCATATCTGACTAGGCATCAGAGGAACTACAAGTACACGAATCCTTTTCGTCCACATACACCCTCTGACTCTTTTATCCCTCACGACACCCAGCAAAACAATGTATCTCCTTTGTTGATTGGCATTCGCGCTCGGTAGTTTTTTGTTCGTGGGGGGGTGGGGGTAAGAAAGGAAGGAGTCGGAAAAAAAGTTGTTGTTGATGTTTAATTGGCATTTTTTTTTGTGCCGTGATTGCAAATGGAAATCCGATCCCTTCCCCATAGCACAACGCACGAGGGATTTCACGCAACCCCTCAATTCACTTCCCTTCTGTCTATCTCTCTCTCTCACACAAACCCTACTGTGAGATCATTTTCTTTTTCCATGGACTCAAAACCATAAAAAAAGTAATTTACACCTCCGCTTGTCTGTCATAGTTGTTGTTGTTATCAGCAAGCCAAATACCTTATGCACAAAATAAAGGATGCTGCAGTTGGTGAGCTAGACTACGTGACCTCAGTTGCTTGTGACAAATTGCCCATCGATCAAAAAGTCAAATGCGTAGAAAGAACATATGCTTCTCTGAACGTTATGCATCAGCGCAGCGCGTGGAAAGGAAGGAAAAAAGGTTCATTCTGGTCACCATGAGAAAAGGCGAATGTAGGTAGCTCTTTCTTTCTTTGCCTGTTCTTTCTCACTCGAGAGGGCACAAGAATGAGATGGTCCGGGCCTCTGTTTTGTTTGTGGTAAGTTCTTGTTATTCTCCCACGCATCCCTTTTCAGTTTGTGTGGATAGGGGTTTACGTCTACCGCAAAAGTGGCTGAACCAAGATCTTTGATCTTTAAGTATGCAACAACAACAAGAAGGAGAAGCGCACTACCTTGTCTCTTCAGTTCTTCAGGACAAGGTTGCATTTCGTCAGCAACATACGCCCATCGATGACAACCATCAAGCTCTCGCTGCTGATGCCATTTCGATCTCGCACTGTGCAGCGCATCAAAAGTAGGTCCAACTCTCTCTCTCCCTTCTTTATCTTCTAAACAGACAACAAAGAGATATCACGATATCACATTCTAACCACAGATAAAATCTTGAACCTACTCTAAATTAATTGACTCGGCGATCCGTGGCACACATTTCAAAGCGAAAGCTACTCATTGACCATTTACAAGGCCAGCTTATCAGTGAGGACGGCCATGCTAACGATGGTGCCATAATGCCTTACTTTATTGCACACTCGTCCGAAAGTGTTGTGATTGATTGACCTGACCCTCGCTGTTGATCCCACACCCCACTAGGTCAAATCTAGCAAGTCCATTGGGTGTGTGAACCTTGCTTGCTATCGCATTGCTCGGCTCTGCTCTCACCAGCGTAAAACAAATCCAAACTCCTCCACAAAATAAAATAGAATAAACAGGTGGTGTAGTCTTGAAGGAAGGAAAAGAGGTACTTCGATTCAGTTGCCTTCTAATAAAATCAGTACTCTAATCTGGACATTCTTGCAGCAAACTAAGAAAACGGAAGCCGAAAACCCGTTGCCTTGCACATGAGGAGATCTCTGTTCGACTTTCCCCATAATTTTGATTTCGCAGCACACGGAACACACGACCAAAGAGAGTTTCGTTTTTTGTTGTTCTTTTTTTCATGCTCTATTTTCCCACCCTTCGTAGGATTCGAGAACTAACATCCAACATAGGAAAAAAAAAAATAAGAGGAGAAAAAGGAAGAAGCAGTAAAACGGCTCACTTTCTTGTGGCAATCCAACGATCCAGTCCTATCAACTACAACACAGTATTCAGCTCGGCATCAGAACCGTTCTACTCTTAGTCTGTAGTTTGACATGACAGATGAACAGAGTCATCACCCGTTTCACTTCCCCAAAGTGGACCCAGGGAGAAAGTAACTGAGGTAGAAAGAAGAACAGAAGGGACTGTTGCACTTTTTTTTTTTTTTTTTTTTTTTGGTTATGTGACAACCTAAGACCTGGAAATGGGCGATGAAACGACTAATGTGATTGTCCTCACCGATAATAAAAGTCAGGGACATGTTCCTGGCACCAAGTCATCAGGTATGAATTGTCGGTTTTGTCACTGAGAAAGGGGAGGGGTATCAATCATTCTTGGACAAAACTTGTGGGGTGAGCAAGAGTGAAGAAGAGGGGGTTTATGGGATGGGGTGTTTGAAAGATGGCGGGTATGTGTGTGGATCAAAAGGGTTTCCGAAGCTATCTTACTGACGACAAGGGGTATCACCAATCCGAGTAGGCCCACATCGCGACCTAGAGATGAGCTTCTTTTTACTTCTTCATTTTCCTCGGATGAAGTCTAATTAGTCCTGTCGTCCGAGGCATCAACGTAGCATCAAGAAACTACGCTCACAGTCCCGACTGACTCCTTGATAGAGCTGACTGTACTGCGTTGATCGTGAGAGCATGGATAGGAACGATTGACGATGGATGGAGCAAGTAGTTGACGGATGAAGAGTCATGGGATAAAGGTGGGAGTTTGAATAAAAGAAAAAAAGGTGCGGGAAGCCATCCCTCCCTCGTCATTGACGATTGGTTTTTAGGCCACACGTATCTCTCAAATACAAAGATGCACATGCAGGCGCACTTTGCGAACGGTACTCTTGATTTCGTACTTTATGTTTTCCACAGGTCTGCCTTGCCCCCACTCCTCTTTTTTTTTCTCGAAATGAGATTGGCTCAGATAAAAGACTCGCCTGTTTTGGTTGTATCCGTGGGCATGAGCCCTGCCTTCCCTTTTTTCTTATCTTTTTTTTTTTTTTTTGTGGGCGATGCAGATGACCTTTTCCTTCGTCTCTCTGTCGGGAAGTGAAAATCCACGTACGAAGTCATTCGAAAAAAATGATTCACAGAACATTCTTGTCGCGCAAGTGTTACGTAGATTCGAGTATATGTCACCGAACGTGGACCGCATGTGTGAATTGCAGGGGTCCCTTTTGGTTGGTGGCAAACTAGAAAAGACGAGAAGATGCACCCTTAAGCAATCAGCTTAGCTTTTTCCTTCGAGATTGGACAGGTCGCCAGAGAGAATCATTCGTCAGTAAGAGATATTTCGACCCAGGTACTTGACCCTCCATCATCCATCGTCTCGCATCGCTTGGTCAGCGCACGTTATTTCTTCATCAATGAAACTAATGCCTATCGAGATCACTATCATAGTCGACTATCGAGCGAGAGACAAGATCGATACTCTTCCTTCCCTAGTCTCGGTTGCAGGATCATCATCACTATACTACTGCTGCACTGCACATTTCTCCACATCCCACCCTTTTGTTCATCCTTTTCATATCACCCACTCTTCTCGAAAACAAAAAGAACATAGGAATGAAAAAAGGAGGGCTAGATCCAATGTGCTGCTACCCTCAAAAGGTATCCATGACCCATCCTCTTCGTGATGACAGAAAGCGTGAAACATATATACGACTGTGCAAATATCTACCCTCACCTCACTCCCATGATCCAATCCTTCATCTTAGGTTCAACAAACCTTGATCAAGAAAAAAAAGCAAAAAAAGGAGCATCTGTTGCTTCTATTCTTCTAGGTGTTCGTAAACCTGACCCAAAATTCCTTCCTGCATCGCACCAATCGTCGATCATTCACCTCACCAGAGGGTGGTACTATTTTTTGTAAGGTTGAAATGAAAGCTTGGAGAGGAAGATGGTGAGAGCAGGTCACAAAACAAATTTGTTTTGTATCCATGGCAAACCAAAAAACGGAGAAAAAAAATCAAAGACCGACAAGGAGGAGAAATTGGTTTATTTGCTGCCTGCGGACTTGCTCTTGCCCTGACCATGGTCCTGGCCTTCTATTCCTCATTCGCATTTCGCTAATGCATCTGTTGGATATTGCGACGGGGATGAAGTCTAGGGGGTTTCTTCCCCGTTGGTATCTTTATGTTATATGATCATATGTGTTTCGTCAACGGGTACTATAGATACACTATCATGCAACCGCTAAAGTGTTCCATGAGATAAATACATTAGGCAAATTGGTCGTGGGTGACTAGACTCTCACTTCTTACTACCAGGTGACCTTTGGTGTGAGCGAGAGCGAGGGGTGAAAATGGTACCCTTTTCCTTGTACGTTTTTTCTCATCCCTTGTTCGGCCTTTTTCTTTTGATTGCTATCCGTTGATGCCCGTTGGACCAACTCCCGCTTCTCTCCACTGCTGGAGTGCCTCAAGGTCGAAGGATGGATGAAGAGGAGGACGATGAATAATTTTTGGGACAATAGAACGGGGTTCCATTTCACCCGTTTTTTTGGCCGTTGTGTGGTGTGCCTATGTGTTATGGTTAAGCAAAAGAAAGAAAGGGCCCAAAAACTCCCATCTTGTGCAACCAACCTCTGTGCTTGATTCGCGGGTCGATATCATATCGCACCTTATCCGATTTCCTTGTGGTCAGGCTTGTGTCTCTGTGGGTAAGAAAAAGGCCAGCCTTCCTTGCTCGCTCCCTCGCCTTTTTCATTGACCCACCCGCTCGTATCGGCCGACAGTCCAGATGGCGAGGAGAATGTCTAGGTACTGCGACTCTGCCACACAAACACAAAAAAATAGAGGGAGAGATGAAATGAGATGGGCGATGAGGAGGGCACACAAACAATAATGCACACGCACACGCACATCCACAAACAACAATACTGTTCATGTATCTCTTTCTAACGTTTCTTTTCCACGGCGCAAAAAACAAAGAAAGTAAAATTAATTTTCTTGTCTTTTGGCACCAAAGCGCCATTGTTTTCTGTTTGTTTGTTTTTCTTCTCGTTGTTGTTTTGCTGATCAAGAGGGCGGACGGCAATGGTTTAAGAGCTTGTTGTTTTAAGGTGTCCTTTTTTCTTTTTTGGAGTTGGAGAAAGTAGTCATCATCACGCTGGCTGTTTTGTGCATCGCTCTTCCTTTTGTTTTTTGTTCCTCACTCATTCGGTTTAGCCCCTCGCCTGCCTTTCGCTCATCTTCCATTCTCCAAAGCTCAACTGAACCGATGACCAAGTACGTCCTGCTGGTTGGCATATGTGAAATAACACCTAAAATCAAACATGCAAACTCTAGAAAGGAAGGGGTGCCTAGACTCCACTACCACTACCACCACGGAGATCTGACCGACAAGCTGCAAAATTGCTCTTGGATGAGGTGAGTATTTGGTGACCCAGCTCAAGCTCAGCTCTCTTTTTTGGGTCGACCGTTGGAGGAGTTTTTTTTTTTGCTTGCTCCGTGGTTGAAGAAAAGGGGATCGGAGGATCAAATTCTATTGACTTCTTTCTACACTCTCTAGTAAGAATAGGTGTATGTCTGTGTGTTTTCGACCCCGTTAGCTCGTTTACACAAAAAAGACGGCGTCCCGTCCCTTAATAGGAGACTGTGGGAGAGTTGCCGCTGCCTGCTGCCGAATGGTGTATCCATGTTAAATCGAACACACTCCCCGGTCGGAGAAATGAAAAAAAACTGGGGCCAGGCCTCACCATTTACATGGACATGGACACGGAACGACAACTCAGCGAAACTGATAGGCTTCACTTTCTGAATGATGCCCCATCCCTGTACCTTTCAGTGCCATCCGCAACTATTCACCCGCTTTTTTTTTATACCTTTGACAGACAGCGATCAAAATCGATCGCCATCGTCACTCATCCCTCTCGCCGTTTTTTCACCTTGCGCCACCCTCTTCATAACTTCATATGTGGGCCTTCAATGCCTTCGGTTGCCGTCGTCGTATCCTTCATCCGCGAGCCCGTTCTATTTTGGTTTGTTTTTCTGTTACTGTCCTTTCCCATTCCTACGTAGCGCTGGTCATTTTGTTTGCTGATTTTCCCTCAACCCGTATCTATATACTCTTCAAGTATCCCTATCCCCTCGGAGTCTCTAGTAGATAACGAAAACAAAACAAAACAGGAAGGAGCTAAAGTAGTGCTTGTACATATGAATAGATGATGATTATGAAAAAAAGACGATGTGCACGCTTGATGTTGTGTATCAGACAACTGTATCGTTCCCAGCGGCTCATTAAACACGGGTGTTCATTTGAGATAATTAAGAGTACATTCTCCTTGTCCTCCTCATTGCATTCATTTTTATCGCCGCCTCATTATGGAGTTGCCCCTGCATTCCTTCTCATTGTCGTCTTGAGCTGTAAAGCTACAGGTTTGCACGCAAAATATGGCACTGGGCTGTTTGGAAAAAGAAGTAGATCATTGGGTTCAAGAAGGACCAGAAGGGCAGGAAAGTAAGGGCGTGATTGTACAAACCAATAAGGAAAACTCAAAAATCGAGATCCTCGGTCGAGGAGGAATGATTGTACGACATTCTGTGTGGGGGGAGGAAGGACAAGAACCGAGAGCGATATCCGACAAACACAAACAACACACACACACACTGGGAGAGATTTGAGAGAGTGAGCCATGGGCGTCAAACAGAGAGGAGACCAATGCAACGAGAAAGAGACCAGTCATCTGTTTGTTTATCCTCGACATGCAAACCAAACCAAGCAAGCATTTGAAATTGTTGTTTGTTTGGAAAAGAAAGTTGGGGTCACACTCGGTCCAGAGAGTGGCAAATGCCCGAGAAACCATATCGATGAATAATGAGATGGACGAGGGCAAGCTGCCATGACCGTTGGTTGGTTTACTGAATGGATGGATGCACAAGTGACATGAAAATAACAAAACAACAAAACAAACAAATGAAAACAAAACAATGAAAACGATAAAAACAAAAGGCAACCGTTACGCCCGCAACGAGGAGGGAGTAAGGAAGGAACTCATGTTTACTTTGATCGAAGAGTCCAGTCTAGCTTTGTTTGATCGATGGGTCACAATGGTGCTTCCTTCATTCAATGTACCACGAAGAATTTGAGCGAAAAAAATAGGTGACGAGGTGTGTGGACATCCTTCGGCCTCGCATGCATCAATGCAAAACAACAGAACTGTCAGTTCTCATATTGCATTTGAGAACGAGAGTGAGAGTGAGAAATGAGAATGTGATTTTTTTGGTCTGAGAGGATATACGCCTGGCCGGGTGTTTTATTCTTTGTATTGAACCGCGACAACCGCAACAGCGACAGCAACAAGAACAACATCAAAGCAGGCAACTGTAACATCAAAGCAGGCAACTGTAATCACGAAATGAATGTGTGCTTTTGCTCAAGCTTTCTCTTACACACTCTTTTTCACTGCGGTTGAAAGCCAAATTCTTTTTTCAGTACGCAACTCCTCCTCCGTGAAATGAGCGGACGTTCATATCTATTCAGTTACTTAGTCGATTAGTCATTAGTCAATCAAGAGTCGAGTCCAGTCCGTCTAGTTCCTTCCTTCCTTTCCTTGAGTTCGTTTGGCGAAAGCTAATAGTGAACAAAGGGTGGTGAATTGTAAGGCCAAGAAGGTTTTTTGTTTGCCTTTGTGCCCCTTCCTCTCTGCTTTCGAGCGGACTTTTGATGTGATGATGTGCGGATTAAATTAACCCAACAGACGAACAGACGACCGGGCCCTCCTATATAACCTGTGCTGCTTGTTGCCCATTCCTGGATTTCCCTTTTCTTCTTTTCTCTTCTCTTCTCTTCTTCTTTTCGTCGCCTTCAGGTCCCATTTGTTGCTTCTTCCCCTTTCCATTGTCTACACATACTCTTGTACCTTATCCTTACTACTACTCATTCATACATCTCACCTTCTTTCCCTTTCAATCTCTAACACATCCCACCACCTTCGTTTCTTACTCACAAACCAATTCCTTAACATGAAACTCTCCGATCCTTTGGCCCAGGTCATTGTGGTGGTACGTCCTCAACCTCCCTCCTCCTATGTCTTCTGTTCACACTCATTCAACACACTCGCCAATTCACCCAGACTTTACACCTACACCTTCCAAACACCTCCACTGTCCTCCCACTGTCTCCTCTCCCTTTCCCATTCATTCTAACTCGACACTTCGTATCATATCGCACTGCACTCGCCTTCAACTCCACTACCACTGCACACTTCAATTGCCCTTTAACAGAGCAAAACTCGGCGATCCTTCGACCCTTTCCTTCTTCCAGCTCACACGCATATTCAATGCCTCCCTTTCCAGATACTCTCAATCCCCCTCCCCTCAATCGCCTATCGTCTAGCCTCTTGTTTTTTCTCCTATTGCTCTCATTTGCGCCAAAAAATAACACGATCGATATCAATGTCAATCTGCATGAATTGAATCTGAACCTACAGCCAACCCAACCCAAAGAAATGAGAAACCCCGTGAGCTGACTGTTTTCTCCTTTCATATATTTTTCTTACTTCACTCCTATCCCATCTCTTCATCTTCCCTTCTCCACAATGTCGTTCTATTCGTCATAAATGAACGCCACTACTCAAAAAATAGGGTATTATCTGTTTCTGCTGTCCAGGCATGTTCAATGCCCTGCAGGGAACAGGATCCTATGGCCTCAGCCCCAAGGACTCTGACGTCGGAAACCATGCCTCGACCGCCCTCTCCTGTGTCTTTGCCATTTCGTCCCTCTTCGCTGGCGCTCTCTTCAACATCTTTGGTCATCGTCTCCTGCTCATCATCGGTGGTTTGACTTACTGTCTCTATGTCGGATCCTTCTTGGCCTACCACTACATCACCTCGATCGTCTTTGTCGTCGTTGCCTCGTGCCTGCTTGGTATTGGTGCCGGTTGGTTGTGGTGCGCCCAGGGTGCCGTCATGATGGGTTACCCCGAGGAGGGTGACAAGGGCAAGTACTTTGCCATCTTCTGGGCCATCTTCAACTGTGGTGGTGTCATTGGTAACGTCATTCCCTTGATCCTCCAATGGAACGACGCCGACGCCGGTGGTGCTAGCACAGGTGCCTATGGAACCTACATGGTCGTCATGGTCATTGGTGCCCTTCTCTCCCTCCTCTTGTTGCCTACCTCCAAGGTCTTCCGTAGGGATGGCACCAACGTTGTCCGTGTCCGCTACTCGAGCCCCACCTCCGAGTTGATCTCGGTCTTCAAGCTCTTCTTGGACTGGCGCATGTTGTGCCTGATCCCCATGTTCTTCACCTCCAACTGGATCTACACCTACCAGTTCAACGCCGTCAACGCCTTCAACTTCACCATCCGTACGCGTGCCATGAACTCGATGTTCTACTGGTTGGCTCAGATTTTCGCCTCCATTGCCTATGGTCAGTTCTTGGACAAGCGCGAGTGGTCCCGCCCCAAGCGTGCCCGTTACGGTCTTATCCTCTTGACCATTTTGCTTGGCGGTACCTGGGCTGGAGGATTCTTCTTCCAGCGCACGTTTGGTCCCCGCAACGACAACGCCGTCCCAGACCCATTGAACCCTGGCAGCTTGATCAAGAACCCCGCCGATTTTCACCATATCGATCTGGTCACCAACACCAAGGACTTCATCGGCCCCTTTTTCCTCTACCTCGCCTACGGAGTCACCGATGCCATGTACCAGGGGTTCTCTTACTGGTTGATGGGAGCCTTGACCAACGACACCAACCAGGCTGCCCGCTTCGCTGGTTTCTACAAGTTTGTCCAGAACTTGGGAGGTGTTCTTGCCCCTGTCGTCCAGACCTCGATCATCGGTAACGGACCCTCTGCTGGATACAATGCCGTCAATGCCCAGACCCGTGGTATGGGTGAGTTCCTTGTCTGTGTTGTTCTGATCGGTCTCGGTGTCCTTGGCGCCGTCCCTGTTGCCTTCAGGGCCGTCCAGGAACACACCATCGAGGAGGGTGACGACATAATCGAGCTCGGCGACAAGCAGGAGCTCTACGACGGCAAGAACTAAAATAATAATATTATGTTCAGCTTTCATACCTCCTTCATTCTCACCTTTTTTGTACATTTTGTTGTTGCACCTTTCCTACTTCTTCAGTTCTTACCCTAATGTCATACCACCTCACTTCATCCACATCCATCCACTTCTCCATTTTTTTTTCTTTTTTTCGTCGAGCACAAAATAAACCATACCTTGTACAGATTGCCCATGCTTTTTCGGTCTTCGCACGCAACCTGCATGTTATGACGTGAGCTTTATTCATGTAATGGCTTCTGATGCAAATGGAGGGAAAGCGGGCTGTGTTGCATAGAAGGCGTCGATGGAAGAAAATGATTACCCAGGTCCTTTTGCTTACATCCAAGCGCAGGCATGATGCCCAATGAAAGCCCATTTTTAGCCAATGTAGTAAAAATCAGCGCAACGGCACACTTGTACGAAGAAGGAATAAAAAAGAAGAGGCACAAGTCGACAGAAATGATCAAATTATCGCTGTTGCTAAAAATACCTTTCGGACAAAAGAAACTCTCATTTATGTTGTCCACCTGGACAAACCTGCACTGACGAGGCGTGGCAAGGCAAGGTGATGCTTCCTTTTTTTCGCATCATCGTAGAATGAACGGATATGTTTACCAATCAGCCTTGCTTGGCAAACATAGACACGCACAACAAGGGGGAAAAAAAAAGCACATAAAAGCCATTTCGCGATTTTTCTCTTTTTCAACTTTTATTTTCACCTTTCACTTTTCATACTCAACACTCACTCACAACTCACCCCCCCATTTTTTTTCTCACAAACACATATACAGAAATGAACGGAGCTCCATCAACACTCCCACAAGGCTGGTAACTACCACCCCTTCACCCTTCAACGTTCATTCATACTCTCACAACCCATAAGCTTTATATCACATACTCACCTCACACACTCTTTCTCCAAACAATTATCACCCTTATTAGGATATCCCAATTCGATCCCAGGACTCAACGCCTTTTCTACATCTACCAACCCACAGGACAAGTCACTTGGGCCCACCCCCTCGGCCAGGCCGCAGACCAACAAGAAAATGCTCGGTACTCTCAACTCCAACAACAACAGTACCAGCGCCCTCCACCCTACATGCCCACTGCCTCACCTGCACCAGTGCCGATGTCGGGCGGTTATAGTCCGTATCCTTATCCAGCAGCACAAGCGGCACCGATTATTGTGCAGCAGCAGGCACCCGTGCCGCAGAAGCATCATGGGCTCGGGACGGGGGCTAGTCTTGCAGTGGGAGCCGTTGCAGGTAAAGAGACAATGTCGTTGAAGTAGAGTGAGGTTGAGTGAAGTGGGGGGGGGGGGTTGTGTTGGGGTAGATGAACGAGTCGGTGGGATTAACTTTCGGCCCGCTGGTGAAACGACAGCGGACAATGCCAGGACAAAAAGGACAAAAAGGGAAATCATACAGAGCATGGACAATGGCTCACGAATTGAGCCGGATAGCAATCGATACAAAAAAGGACTAGAACTCTGTGGGCTCGAAAGGAAAACAAAGATGTTGCTCCCTTTTGGAAAAAAAAAATGGCCTTTCCTTTTTTTTCTTTCACTTTTTTCTTTGTTGGTCTTTTGTTTGCTTGGTGTAACCCCTACCTTTTTTTGCTCATGTCCTCATGATTTGGATTGCCATTTTCTTGAGCAATGACCCCTCTCTACTGTCCTAGATCACATCTACTGCTTCCACCTGTCTCATCCCATTTACTCACATACCCCTCTCTCCTTCCATCGACTCTCAATAGGCGGTGCAGTAGGTCTAGCAGCAGGATCACTCCTAAGCGGCGGAATGCACCACAACTACGGTGGCTACGGATATGGAGGGGGCCCAGGCGGATATTATGGAGGCGATATCACCCCCGTTTACGGTGTCGGTGGAGGTGGCGATGTTACGATTATCGAGAACAATAACTATGGAGGTTATGGCGGTGGTAACGATGTCACCATCATTGAGAATAACAATTATGGAGGATATGGCGGAGGAAACGACGTGACGATCATTGAAAACAACAACTACGGTGGGGGCAATGATGTGACAATCATTGAGAATAATGATTTTGGAGGTGGGGACTTTGGTGGTGGCGATTGGTAACTGGTAAAGGGTTTGCCATTGAACAAAAGTTGATTTACATACAAAAAAACAACGATGACAATGTCGCTGGCCCACAAGCACTCCTACCACATGCTTTCTTGCTCTCCACACTCAGTAAATATACCTCCTCCTGTAATACTAGCATTAAAAATGAGCTCGTCCGCCTTCACAGCATTCAAAAATGAAAGTGGAGAGAAGCTTGATAGGGAAAAAGAAGATCATCAGGATATGTCATGATTTTTTATTTTCATCAAAGTTGACGGTAAAAGCACTTTTGAGAAGGAAGTAGATAGGCGAGGTTATTTGCAAAAAGCGAGGCAAAGGGGTATGCGAAAGAAGAAGAAAGTATTGATACAAAGGGTTGGTACACAAAAGCAAAAGAGTTACAGAAAGAAATTACAAAGGATAGAAGTGAAAGCAGAAAAGTAAAAAAGAAATGGTGTTGCCACCAAATTGAAGGGGAAAAGCTTAGGCCATGCTGACGGTCCAACGCTCACTATCGTCGGGACAGGTAAAGACGACCTTGGCACGGGAGTTGTAGGTAATACCATCAGTCTGACGGACAAAGAGCAGAGGCAACGAGATCGACTTTTCCTCAGGTGAGACGCCCATCTGGTTGCCCTGTGGCAGATCAACCAATAGTGTCGTCTGGTCAACATGAGCACCACCGCTGCCGCCTTCGACAGTAGAACACTCGTTCAGAGTGGTCCTGCGAATAATTTGGGTCTTGAGGGGTCCTCGGGATCCGAGCCAGACATCCATGGGCGCCTGGTCTTGCTGTTTTGCTCCGGCCGGCGCGTGAAAGTTAGATACCACCAACTCGAGCGTGTGTGAGGCCGCGTTATAGACGGGGTTCTTCATCAGGGTAGGGAACGGGGTAATAGGATAAGGAGTCTCGTTCTCCGAGGCAGTAGGAAGCGACTCGAAGTAGGTGTACTCGAACTTGGCTGTAGCATTTGACAAAATGAGAAAGAAGAGGCCATGGTTAGCAAAGCCGCATTAATTACATTTGCCATTAACTTCGACGACAGAGAAGAGCAGAGAGGAGTCAAGGACTTACAGATGCCAACGATGGTCCAGCACAAAAAGTCGTCGCCACCAGGCTTCAAAAAGTCGGGGTTACCGCCAATCATTGTCGAGGCCTGGTAGTTCAAGAGGGTCTTGGTTGTGGTCGAGTGGTCCATGTACCGGCCAACCTGATGGTCATTGCCCACAGCGCTCAGGTACACATGCTCACCATCTTCGTTGCGCTCGGTCGACATCAGGGCAACCTTCTGCATCTGGCAGATGGGACCAGTGGCGTTCTGCTGGATACGGCCGTTCTCGACCTTGCAGACAATCAGGCGGTCAGTCTGGATTCCCGTCTCGGTCTCGGTCAAGATGATCTCTGCACCGTAGGTAATGGGCGAAGATGACTGAACAGGAGACTGACGGTGATGAGACTTGAGCGAACCGATGCGTCCGAGACCACAGGGGCCGTTAGCGACGATGGTGATCGAGAAAGCAGACCAGGTCGAGTTCTTGGCACAGAACTCGCCGTCCTGGACAGACATGTACTTTGTGCGGACGGTCTGGGAGTTGATGCGGTTGAAGAGCGAGACCAGGGAGCCGGCGAGGATGCAGGAGGAGACGTTGCGGGCCTTGGCGGTCTTCTTGGAGGGCTTGGAGATGATGGCGATGGGAGCACTGTCAAAGACGGCATAGGGAGCGGGAAGGTCGGCAACATTGACGACACCTTCCTCGGCATCGGGACCAGCCGCAGCAGCGACGAAGCCGTTGGGCAAACAGGCGCGGTCGTAGACTTGCAGCTTCAATTGAAAAGATTTCGCTTTGGCAGTGCCAGTCACGTACAGATAACGGAAGGTGCCCGTGCGATCATCCTCCAGCGTCGATCGTTGGCCCAACGCGCTGTTGTTGTCGCCCGTCTCGCAAATCACTGACATCGTCACCTGGGGACGACTGCTCAGCGCCGAGTTAGATCCATCGTGAGGGGCCTGAATGTTGACAATAGGAGGAGGGCAAAGGAACCGCTTCTCAGATCCATACGATTTTTGAGCGACAGAGGCGTGCAGGCAGCTGATGGTCGTCATCTGGTAACGCGTCGAAGGATCCTTAGATTCAAAGACCTGACGAGACAGAACAGTTCCACACTGGGTATCAGTGCTTGCAGACGAGGGCATTGAAGAGAGCTTGGGGGAGAGCGACCCAGGGCGGCCAGAGACGTGGGCTTGGATTGACCGACGGATCTTTGCATTCCGCTCTTCCTCAAAGTTGGCGCTGCTGAGGTTGGACCACTTGCGCTTGTTGATGTCGATGGTCGAGAAGGTGGGTGAGGTCGACTTAGCCTTGACCTTGGGCGAGCGTTGTTGTTGCTGCTGCTTTTGTTGTTGGGGGGCAGCGGGCATGGCAGGTACGCGGCTGTTCTCAAAGGGGGTATCGTCAAGGAGATTGCTGATGGACATGCGCGCCTTGTTGTTGGTGGCGCTGCCGAGCTGAGGTGATTGAGGTGCAGGCGATACGCTGTGGAAAGTGCTGGCGGAGGAAGGAGAGGGAGAGCGAGAGGAGGAGGAAGATGCGGATGAGGAGTGGACTTCGATCGCGTTCAGGAGAGACTCCATACTAGTGCCCATGTACTCTGGCCCTTGTCTAGCTCCGGTCTCTCTGGAAGTGAATTTCTGCTCAATCTGAGCAACAAAGGGTGCTGTAGATTTGGATTGTTGCTGTTCAGAGGAGGGAGGATTTGAGCCGGGGTACTTTTGGTACCGGCTATCATAGGACTGGTACCCTGGCTGCTGCTGCTGGTGAGAGCGCGATTGTGAATTGAGCTGCTGTTGTTGCGATGGTTGGGTTGGATTTGAGCGGGAGAGAGGGTGTGTGAGAGTAGAGGTTGGGTCCATGTGGTGATGATGTGCTGAGGAAGGATGGTTGAGGAGGTGGTGAGGCTCGTCCATAGGATAGAGGGCAGCGAGGGAAGGGAGTGGGAGGATGGTGAGGCGGGCTTCAGGGTGGTGACGACTGGCAGTTGCCGAGTCGATGGACTTGGCATATGCCTGTGCGGCGGAAGGGAAAGGAGGTTTCATGGTTGTATGTGAGTTATGAGGTGGTTGTAAAGGTTGGAAGAGAGGGTTGAAGTGAAGGAGGTGAATGAGGAAAGGGAAGGAAGGAAGAAGGAATGAGATGGAGAGAGTGAAGGAGAGAAGGAATGTGATAAGGGTTGGTTGGTCAGTGGGTGGTGGTGTGAGAAAGAAAGAAGAAGCAAAGAAGAAGAGGAAGAAGGAAGAAGAAAGAAGAAGAGTGTGAGAGAGTTGAAGAAAGCGGAAGGTGGAAAAAAATGTCAAAAGATAGATAAAAGAAAAAAAAAGCGAGTCGTTGTCGGATGCGAAATTGTATTTCTGGCAACCCCGGACTCGGATTCGCCATCGACCATCGAGTGGTGGACAAGGCACGGATAAGAAAGCGAGAGAAAAGGGGGGAGGACACACGAACAGCTCGACATTTCATCCGCATGTGCCAATTCAAACAGAATACCATACTCTATTTTATTCAAAGATAAGCAACATCCATCGCCCTCTTTACCCCAATTCACCATCACACAAACAAGACACAACGCTCATCTCACGCGCATTAATATTCGCATCGATAGCAAGTAGGCAAGCACTCCATCCCTACTACCCCAACTGGCCCCTCTCCCACACTTCATCATCATTGCTCCTTTTTCCCTCGCTTATTGCGTAGATGTCGCAGTTCTCACGCAAAAGCCTGCATATCTTCTCTCCCTTTTTCCTTCCCTCCTCCACGTCTGATGTCCCCCGGGCATGCTCTTTTGCCAAGCAAGGTGTAACTTTCCACACAAAATAAACCACTCACATCAATCACAAATTTAAAAAAAATGTTCGTGAAAGAGCGAGCGAGCGAGCGAGCGAGACATGTACTCTGATAACAAGAAGCGAATTGAGCAAGCGTGAGAAAGCAAAACACTTTGGGCAAATCCCCGCGAAACATACACTCGCACAACAGCAACAAACATCGCACCTTCATTCGTAATCCCAATGTAGCCAAAGAAAAACTAAGTGAACAACAACAACTCCAACTACAACTACCACCACCAAATCTCCGGTGGTGTCCGATAAATGAAAAGAGAAAAGAGCAACCGACCTACGATTGCTTTCTCAGCCCGAATGATCTTTCGATCTCGGAGAAGAGAGGATGAAAAAGCCAAGAGTAGTTGTGACAAACCAAGCAAAACAAAATTCTATCCACTAAGTAGCTGTGGGAAACGGACAAATAGCTTCGCGATGGAGGAGTAAAAGTGAGGGGTATGACCAAGCGACGACTGCTCATCTCTCTCTACCCTTTGCTGTCTCCTTTCTATACCCTCTCTTGCCTTGTCCACCACCCGGATCTCCCCTTTGTCTGTCCCCTTTTGCTCCGTTATTTCTGGTTGATGCGATAAAAAAAATAGAAAAAATGAACATGTGAAATCAACCATTTTTTTTTTCCTGCTTGAACCAATGATCCTCGACTCCCTTCAAGGTCACTCGCATCACCACTCTCTCCCACTTTTTCTCACAACACGACGCAGAGGGAAAAGCCATTGGCGACACAAAAAAAATCCCACGCACGACGATAGCCAGCAATGGCCGTTTTGGGGGGAGGAGTAAGAAAAAGAGCAGAGGCAATCAATCGGAAACCCATCTGGAAATGAGAAAAAGAGAGGCCGATGATGTTTTGTCCAAATCTAGCAGGTTCCCACGAACTACCCTTTTTTCAACAGAAGACTCCGCTTCTCCGCAAAATTATCCCATCAGACGACGCATACTTTAGTGACTGCGACTGATGAGATTATCAAAATCAGTGATGGATTGATCTGAGCGTCGACTCGCTTCGCCTTGCAACTACAACATAACTCTAATCCATCATCATATCAGGTGACCAGAGTGTGGGAAAGTAAACCGCGTGGCATTCCTTCTGGCAAGCCACAATAAGATACGCTATGATCCCCAAAAATAATGTTTATGGTTGAAGCTGATGCTGTCACAAGAGGGTGGGTGAAGGGAAAACTAGGAAAGAATTCTTGAGGGCCTCTTCTTCTTCCTTCCGTTTCCGCCCCATCTCCCTCTCCCTCTCCGCCGCAACTGCCGCCTCTGTTCGAAACGCGCTGGGGGGAATGTAATACGACATCGGAAGCAGGGTCGCACTAATCGCCGGTACTGGTACAATGGATTTGTTGTTGTTGTTGCTGTAGTTGATATCGAGGGGGTGGATCAAATCTGACCCATGGACAGACGCCGAGCGGGAAGAAGTGGACGACGACGACGAACTGGTCGAGGCCAAGGGTGAGACCCCCTCTAACCGGAGTGACCTGCTCTCTCCACTCGCCCCACCTGTCGTCGCCGTTGCTGCTACCGCTTCTGCTGCCCCCGCAACCGCAGCAGAACTCCTTCGGCGCTGTCGCTGCCGGTTGAGTCGCATATTCCGCCTTGTGTAATAGTCCTCTTGCACCTCCTGTGGCGTCAACACATTCATGTTGGCAGTGGCCAGCGATATATTGTGTGTCGTCATGATGGCGCTCTTGTCGAGAAGAGGTGGTGGAGAAGGTGTCGGTGAGCATTCTCGAACCATGTAGATATGATTCCCCTCATTCCTTCGTATACCCATCGACTGTGGGAAGACTCTGGTCCCTGTAGTTACACCCTTGTTGTTGTCCATGGTCCATTGGTTTGACTGGATAATCATCACATTCTGGTGTGGGTGCTGCTCGCCTGGTGCGGATTCGTTGGCCAGGTTGTGGTGAGAAGGATTGAAATAGATGGGGCCCTGAGACGCTGGCATGCCTTGTTCGTCAGTTGTCGAAGAGGGAGGCGAGGCTGATGATGACAGGGTGGACGGGTTTGAACCACAGGAGGACGAGTTCAAGAGGGATGGTAGTCTAGGATTCGAAGTCTCAGTTGGTAGTTCGGGGCTCCCTTTCAACCCTTCTCGGTGTCGGCGCAAGATATCAATGTCACGGTGGAAACTAGAAAGGTCTTGGCCCGCAGAGGGCTGTTCTGTCGTTCGTTGGCCAGTGGTGTTGGACTGCAAAGGCGACGATCCTCCATGGGCAAGAATCGTTGGTCCAGGAAAGCCGGTGGCCGTCGATTGTGATGGAGAGGAGTGGGAAGAAATACAGGTGATAGTGGTCGAGGATGAGTGTGAGCAGGAAGGGGACACAGCATTCGACGCAGAAGAAGAGCGTCCTCTCGTGAAAGCAGTCAACGCCGGCTCTGTGTTCAAGTCCTGTAGGTAGTTGTCGTCAAACTTGGGCATCACCAGCTCCATATCCGACGCCATTCCAAGGATCGTGTTCATGTCGGCATCCAAGCTGTTCTCCAAATCAATCTCCAAGTCTGCTCGATCCAGTGTCTTATTATCCATACCATCCTTCAACCATTGGTCCACTCGTGCTTTACTATTCGTGGGAGACTCATCCGCTGTTGTTGGTGCCTTGGAGGATTCGTCTGCAGCCATCTCCTCGTCCGATAGCCCATCAACATCCACAAACTCAGATGAATCTCGATGTCCTCGCTTGGGTGGCACCGGTGGGATTGTGGGAGACTTGGTTGTCATCGCAGTCGTATCTCTGTCCCTATTATTTTCGTCCCCATCCAATTCAATGTCGTCGCCAGAGTCGATCGAATCGAGGTCAGCATAGCTCTTGTTATTGATTATTTCTCCCTCCAGCTGTTCTCCTCGAGGATTTGAGAGATGCGAAATGGATCCAACTCCATGAAGCAACGACCTTGGGTTGGTGGAACCAAGAGTTGTCGAAGGGTAGGATGGTTGTTCAGGAATGGACGACACGGTCTTCCAGGGCAGAAAAATGTCGTCTCCCTCCCACTCCTCTGCAGGGTTCTGCATTGTATAGTCGGTTCCAAAGCCGCCAGAGGTCAAAAGAGGTGATTGTTCCTTCCTAGCCTTCCTAAAGGCACCTCTTAGAAGACGAGGTGTCCGGAAAGATTGGTGTTGATATGGTGCCGCCAGCGAGATGGATTGACGAGCCCGCAGTCGTGGACCGCTGATAGAAGGCCCTACTGAGTAATCAAACTCAACTAGACCGGTGTGTGAATGTCGACGGGCGCGGCTGTAGTTGGGGTTGTTACCGCCGTAAGGATGTAGAGTACGTTGGTCTGGTTGGCTGGGCTGTCTCCTTGATCGACTGTCGTCCATGTGATCCTGCGAGCGATAGACGTTCGATTGTTGAGAGGGTTGTTGGAAGCCGTTAAAAGGGTCGTCAGGTCTAGAGGGCTGAAGAATGCCGAGATGGTCTCTCGAGTGTTTGGGTTGCGTAAAGAATGCTGCCGGGTTGAAGAGCGGGGTGTGTGGAAAGTTGCCAGCGATGATTTCTAAGGTGTCGTTGGTTCCCAGAGTAGTGGTAATGGCTGTGTCAGGAACAATGACATTGGAGCTGATGTCGGTATCGGAGGATAGGAGGACGAGGACTCTGCTGGGAGGTGCCGCATCCTTCCCGACACCCTCTTCGTCTGTCTTGTGCGAAGGTACAAGCAGAAGCATTCTCTAACAGTTGTCGTGAACGACTAATGGTATGTAAATAATGGTAATATATGTCAATGCAACTGTTTGTTGTTTGTGTTGCAGCTGCAGCTTCATTGTGCGCGAGCATTGAAGTAAGAACTTACTCGGACGATATGTGCAGGCTATTCAGACACTAGGTGAGGTTGAGTTGGATCGTATTACTGAAAGGTGGTCGTAATAGGGCGGTGAGAGTGATGAGTTTGTGAATGTCGTCAGGAGGTTGGTGGGTCCGAATGAGGGTGAATGAAGCTCAAGTGAGAGAAAAGAGGGTTGCTAGTTTTGGAATGAGAGGTATGACGAAGGAGTGAGCAAGAAAGAGGAAGAGGGGTAGTTCTATGTTGAGTTAAAAGGCGAGCATGGGCGCTAAGGTTGAATACAGAAGAAGGAACAAATAAAGACAAAGAGAATGACACGGGGAGAGAGTGAGTGAGTGAGCGAGAGAGAGAGAGAGAGAGAGAGAGAGATCGATGGCAACTAGGGAAGTAGGAAGGGGTGTATGGGAAGAAGGTTGGGTACTGCTGCTTGCATTGGGCGAAGAGAGGGAGCGCACCTCAAGTGTTAGTGTGTATATCTGAAAAGAAGTTGGATTGCGATTTCGACCGTTGTCTTTTCACCCTCTCACACTCAAGTGTTACCTTCAATTTGGATCGGTAAATGAACAGCAAACGTCTGAGGGCAAGGTGTGTGTAAAGAGAAGGAGGGAGGAAGTGAAGGAATGGTGGAGCAAAGAGAAGGAGAAGTGGGAAAGTATGGACGCATACGTGAAGGCGTGAAGTTCAAGAAGAGAAGTACTGTACACGAGGAGTATCATGAATCAATGCAGCTGCATCGATTGGCTGGTCTGCCTCGCGTTGCGACACGCTCCGGCACTGGCGCCTGTCTCAGACGAAAGATGATGACCTTCGACTGCACATACGACTCCATTCTACCTCCACGTGAGAACTTCCACCTCAAAGTGTTTTCATGTGAAGGAAAAATTTGGTTCGCGACAAAGCACATCTTTTATTTTCACGCCACCACTACCAAGTTGACAACCATGGGATACGCATCGCTGGAACCACACCTGCCCTCGTCACACGCACCTCTGCTGCCGCCAGGAACATTCCTCTCCATCTCAGACACCCAGGCCTCGGATGGAAACTTTTTATTGCATCACTTCATTTCAAACTACCTCAAGGCTGATCATAATGTTGTTCTCGTCGGTCTCGCCGGTATCCTCGTCCACTACACCATGGTTGGACGCAAGCTTGTAAGCAATTGAACTTATATGAGTACTTAAGACGGCTCATGATGTAACTTATATGATCTACTGCAGATGCTCATAACATACATTTTGTAATTGAACTTGATAGGGTGTCAATTTGGCGACGGCAAGGACAAAGGGAAACTTTCAGTTTGTGGACGGTCTGACACAGCTCACGGACTACGCTGCACCCAACAAGGAATACCTCGCAAAGCCAGCTGAGCCAAAGCCTTCATCAACAACTACAACTACAACAACAACGGCAGGAGCAAGGATAGCGCGGCCCGCAGCAGCAGCAGCAGCAACACCCCCTGCGCCACCAAAGGTGCTGAGCTATGGCCCAAAGTTAGTCGACTTGTACAGGGCACTCGAGGAAATCATTCAGGACACAGCCTCAAAGACAACCGGACCTTTTCAGAAGCAGCTCGTCTTGATCTTGGACGATCTCTCGGTTCTTTTAAACTGCGGATGGCCATGTCGTGATGTGTTGGCCTTGGTCCGCTACTTGAAACTTTTGGTTACCAAGGTAATCACCACACCCCATGGGTGTTCTTTCTCCTTATCATTTATCTTAAGAATGTCATTGTACTGTCACATTTTTAGTATGAGAACTAACAGACTGGGTATTGTCACATTTGATATCGATAGTTCAATGGCACATTGATTACACTGGTACACGCGGACGGACTTTTGGCAGAGGAAGTGAGCCAGGATGGACTGGTCAAGGGAGTTTTCTATGAGGCAGACTATATCATTGATGTCCGAGGACTCGACAGCGGTGGATCAAGAGATGTTCACGGACAGGTACGAACTCATTACATATATATGGAAGGCATGAAAGCGTTTGTAGTAATTACTTGTGGCTGACAGTAATCGTTTCACGTTAATTGTTGATGATAATAGTTGTCATTGTTGCATGGACCGGGATACTTGCTCCGCCAGCGCGCAGGGCAAGTCAAGGAGAACGAATGGCCAGCACTTACGCTCCACTACAAGATCCTTGACAACAATGTAGAGGTCTTTGCCAAAGGATACTCCTCTGGCGTTTTGTAGAGCTTCCGAATAGAACACCGTTGATCACGAACAAAAGCAGTCCTGTCATTGTCCTGTCATTTGCCTACTATTTAAACAAGCATGCGACTCCTCTTCACAACTCATTCATCACCCACACAAACACAACGCCAAATGACTTCTTCGACAACCACCTCATCAAGTGAATGCCACGACCACGACCACCCAGGTCATGTCTGCAACCATGCACCAAGCTCAGTGTCGGAGAGTCTCGACGAGATAGAGTTCAGTCGCTCCATTTTTGCCGCCTGCACTGCCCACAACGTCGACAGGGTTCAGTCGATTCTATTGAGACAAAAACGAGGCGAGTCTCCGGCTGTCACCCGCGATTCGGCTGGATACACCGCTCTGGTAACATAACATTAATAATAAGACGACGCTGTTGTTCGTAACCTCGTTTCTGCTTTGTGTGTGTAGACGATAAGCTTTCTCATTCCATTTGGAGTCCTTTTTTGTATTTCATTGTAGCACTATGCGAGTAGAACGGGCAACATGGCGACCTGCACACTACTACTGGATGCAGGCGCAGATGTTGACGCTAAGACGCCCGAACTGGGAACCACGGCCCTGATGCGAGCTATCCAACAGAACCACCTCGACGTTGCCAAACTCCTGGTTTCGTATGGCGCCAACCTTCAGGAACAGAACTCCTCACACGAGAATGTCTTTCATATCCTCGCCCTTGCTATCAGAGACCAAGCCAGTTCCAGAAAGGGCGTGTTTGATGAGAGCGAGAGTTTCTTGGAACTGGCGACGTGGCTGCGGAATAAGGCCAAGGCCGGCCACCCTGGGCGATTGGAGGCGTTGTTGCAGGTTCGGGATGTTCGTGGACAGACGCCAGCAGAGATTTTGGATTCAGCAGGAGCAACGGCGACAACGAGTGTAGCGTTGAGGGAAATCTTTGTGTTGCCACCATCATCGGCACAGCAGTCCTGAAAAATAATAAAAACTCCTTTCTTTACTTTATTCTTTCTGTTTCTTGCTTTCTCCAACCTTCCATTCATTCACTCAAACTACATTCCGCACACCCCCAGCTCCTTCGAAACATACAAATGAGTGACAGTCAATTCTGCCAAGTCCACTGGCGGGATGCCGACCTTGTCAATGCCGACATCGACTGGGAACTCGAAGACCTGCCCGACGACAGTAAAGTTGTTGCACATTCACACGCCTTTTGCACCTCTCGTTTTGCTCACTGTCGCCCTATTGTTTCTTTCTTATTCCCTTTACGACTATTTTTACTTTCGTTCTACTGACTATTCTTTGCATTGTGATACCACTTTCCCCTCGTTCATTGTTGTAGTGATTGAGGTTCCACTGAACCTGCAGCCTGTTTCTGCAGAGAGCGAACAAGGTACATGTACATTCTTTACTCCAAAACTCCTGTAGACACAAGCTCGACACGACACGACAAGACACTAATACCACCCTAAAAGTGGAACCAATTTTTGCTCTTTTGTGCTATCCCATATTCACGCGACCCCGTGCCTATTCCCTCCACATTTCTACGAACGCGATGAACGCCCTGCCCTGTCTTGTTGCATAATGTCTTAAGTTGTTTATCACATTCGTTACTTATCTGCTCCTTTGTCCTTTTTCTACATGTTCGTTCCTTTCATCTCGGCTAGCCGCATATGAACAAGAAGAACTGGAGATGGAACAGAAATGGACTGATGCGGATTTGCCGATGGCCGTTGACCCGCGAGAGCCTCAACTGGGCGGTGACTTGCCCATGGTCTGAGAGTGAGAGACTTTGAGCTTTTCTCAGGGAACTGGATTCACATCGGTAGACCCCTAGGAGGCAGTGGAGAAGAGCGTGTGTGAGAGAGAGAGGACTGGATGCAGAGAGCGTGTGGCACTCCATCCACACACATGTAAAATACACAAGGCACAACAGCAACAAAAACGAAAGGCACAGCGATTAAATTAGCAATGGAAATATTATTGTTCGTTAAAAATGGGTTTGTAAGAATGGAATGGGGGTCATTAGGCGTATTAGTAGTTACTTTTGGAGGAAGAAAGGAGAGGAGTGGGGTCGTGTCTTTTTTTTTCATAAGGCTATCTAAGATGCAAAAAGGTATTGATAGTGTTGGTGGAATGAGGATAGGGTGTGGACAATTAGTTATGGTATCTCAGCGAAGGTGCTCTTCAACCTCGATGGAATGCACAACAGCAGTATCAACAGGGTGCTGGAGCGTCTTCTTCAAGATCGGAACACTCTGCAAGTTGGACATTGTCAGTCCCGCAGCATCAAACGCCTGTAAGGCACCTGTCTGATGTGGGCCGGGGCGGAACCAGTTCTGGTGGTGAACTCGCTCAACGCGCTCCCAAGGTGGAATCCTGGCCAGGTCGTAGTTTCCGATACAGCTGTTGATGCTGTTGTTGTTGTTGACGTTGTTGGTGGCGTTGTTGTTGGCGCTGTTGTTGCCGATGACAACATGGTTGCTGCCGGCGCTTCCCTGTCGTTGGTGATAACTGCTGTTTCCGTTATTAGTTTCGGTAATGGTAGAGGTGGGCATGGACCTGTTGAAAGGTGGGGGTGGCATGAAGTCGCCTGCGTTGGCAGAGAGGTTCGAGAGACCGTTATTGGTGGTTGGGACATCTCGACGACTAGGACTTCTCTCCAGGCGAGTGCTCTTTGATGACGATGAAGGGGATGTGCTGGCGAGGAGGGGAGGTGAGACCAATCCGACAGGGATGATAACACCTGGAGGCTGTTGATGGGCGGGGAGGGAGTGTTGGTAGGGCATTCTTTCGGGGATGGCGGGGTATCCTCCGTCCTGTTGGTGGCGAGAAGATGAGGAGTATCCTTGGTCGTTACCGCCACCACTGTTGCTGAAACTGTTGCCAGTGTTGGAGCGTGTGGGTTCATATACTCCAGTGTAGTTTCCACGAGTAGTGGGTGTTGGGGTATCAATAGTGTCCTGGTCTGGGATGTAGTTTGAGCTAGCACCGCCATGTTGTGGGTAGTGTGACTTTTGTGATAAGGACGCGTTTCGGCGAGGTAGCGGTTTGCTGAGAGATGCATTGTTGTTGGTCGTAGACGATGATTGGCTGACGGCAGCAGCGGCAGGGTTGGTGGCAGGGTTGATGGTAGGAGATTGGGGCTGGTACCGGGACTCGATTTCGGGTGGCAGGATTCCATCATTGTTGTACATGCCCTGGTTGGGCAGGATCCTGCGGCTAGCCTTTCTGGCCAATTCTGCTTGTTGTTCGGGGGTCAGTTCACGGTGTGCGCTCTTGGGTGGCCGAGCCGTTGGTGGGGGAGGGGTATATCCGACGTTGCCGTTGCTGTCAACCACATCAGCGTCGCCAGGGGCGTTTTGTCCTTGTTGTTGCCAGTCATCGTTGGTGGTTGAGGATTTGGTGGTTGAGAATTTGGTGGTTGAAGATTTGGTTGTTGCGCCCAGGGGTGGAGAGCGCTTGCCGACGCCGTTGGAAGAAGAAGATGCGCCGTCGGTGATGGAGCGATCGAGTTGTGTGACGTTGGCGTTGTTGGAGGGCAGATCCCGGGTCTGGTTCAGCAATTGCTCCCGCTCTGCTCTCCAGGTGGACCCATTGAGGCGCGGGGTTTGTAAGTCCTTCATGCTCTTGCTCCGTGTCAGGCTCTTCTTGAGTGTCCGTTCGCGGTGGAGCTCTACCGATCCTCCCGTAAGGAATTCCTGCATCGCGTTACTTGATCCTGGGTTACTCAACAAGGATGCGGCTGAGGCCGAGGCGAGCGAAGACATTCCGATGATTGATTCGCCGGTGGCGATGACGGGGCTCACGGCCTGGAGAGTGTCGGTGCTGGTGTTAATGTTGTTGCAGTTGGTGTTGACTAGAGGACCTGGGAGGTCACCGACAGGGTCAGCCCAAGCAGACTCAAAGAAATAAGGCTGCAACCGACTCTTTGTCCAGCGTGGGGTGCGTCCAGTAATGATCGGATTATCAACATTATGCGTCGCAATGGGGATCGGAAACGCGCACTGGTATGTCGTATCGCCGCCTGAGAACACCGACCGCTTGACCTTGACGATACACAAGAGCTCATAATAAACCTTCAGAAAGTTGGACTCGAATGTCGGAATGGAATAGTACTTCCCAAGGGGGGGGATAGTGGTTAAGATATCGACCTGCCCCGTCTCACCAGACCGCACCTTGCACTCAACAGTCTTTGTCATGATATGGGTCTGAGATTGGTTGGAGAGGTTGGCGTAGGAGGTTGAGACGGTGCCCTTGATGGTCCGACGGAGAACCATATCGATGGCCGCCACCTTACCCTGACCATTGTTGACCAGGGTCATTGCCATTGACAATGGGTCACCTATATGCATACGCAATGGGTCATCGATATTGTGGAAAGTGAGGAGAATGAAAAATAATAATAATGAGTCGGAATTAATGTCGGGCGCACATTTGATTTTTTTGACTATGACTGAGTGGTGGGCTGGCCAGCTATCGTGCGTGTTGTTGT
This sequence comes from Linnemannia hyalina, assembly GCA_019671135.1. Taxonomy (NCBI): domain Eukaryota; kingdom Fungi; phylum Mortierellomycota; class Mortierellomycetes; order Mortierellales; family Mortierellaceae; genus Linnemannia; species Linnemannia hyalina. The sequence goes on from JAHRHY010000003.1 coordinate 1,567,512, forward strand.
TGTTTGCACACATGCACAAACAAAATTGTAATTTAAAGAAACAAAATCATGTCGTACTGACACCAACCGCAACCACATCCACATCAATGGTAGCAATGGGGGGATGAATGACAATACTACAAAAACGAGAACAGCCATCAAAACAAGCAAACAACTCCAGAGATCGATCGATTTCATGGGGACTCTGCTAGCCGTGAACTTTACCTGGGACATACACCTGCTGGTGCATTTTGATGCTGACATCAATTCCTGTGGGCGGCTTGTTGACCTGTGTCGTGCTCTTTGACATCACTGCCCCAACGACCTCGCGATATGTCCACTCTTGGGGTTTGGGCGCAAGGACATTGGGCATGAACTGGCAGAGGACCTCTTCTGAGGACAGACTGGGTTCAAAGGGACTTTCCACATGTGCCTTCCACACGTAGCGTATAGAGAATCCATCAAGACCCTTTTTGATTACAAAACAAAGAGAGCAAAGGTTAGGTTAGGTTGGGGTCAGGGCGGTGCTAGTTAACTTGACAACGGTCGAGACATTCGTGTTGACTGTCATATCCCATCCTATCCCCGCTAAATGAACTAAAATGCGCAATGACGCCTATCTTTGTCGCCTTCTCCCTCTCTCCCTCCCGTCTCTCCAATATCCAAACATGCTTCAATTGCAGTTCGGTACAAAGATGATTTACCGAAGCGACAAAGCAAAAAAAAAAAGCCAGCTAACAAAAAGAACTTACAGGAATACAGGGAGGAAAGTTGACGTTGGGCACCTTGAGTGCAAAAGGAAACGTATACGATCCGGGGGCAATCTCCTGCCAATTGGCCAACTCGTTATCGCCTTGGTTCGAGCCAGAGACCATGACTTCTGTGTCGAAGAGGGTAATGACGGTCTGTTGGAACTTTTGGCGCATCGAGTCGCCGTTCGATTCTTGACCCAGTACGATTGCAGACTCTTCAGCTAGAGTTATTTTTTGCGGCGGGTAATTAAGTAATTAGGGTTTGATAGTGGAGATGACGAAGGGAAGAAAAAGCATATCAGGGCACACGATGAGTGGCCAAAGAAAGGTGAGTAAACAGAGACGGTTGAGTTGTGCAATAGGATGAATGGCGGCTCTGTTGCTAACAAAGATCGAGAGCACAACAACGCATAAAAAAAGAGGGTGCGAGCCCTCTTGACTTTTGCATTTTTCTCTTGGTATTTTGGCATCGCCCAAGTGAGTGGAGGATCAATCAGGACGGAATGAAGTGGGCGCTGCAACAATAAAACAATTTGGTCCGGTCCCTCATTCCCCCCTCCCTCTCTTTTGGTTGAGACTAAGGTATCTTCCTACCCCTCTGCTGCATATCAAAAGGCGGGCTCGGAGAGATGTGAATTGGGCCATTGCCCCCCCCCCCCCCTCACCCCCCCCCCAAAAAAAAAAAAAAAAGAAGGGTCATGACTGTACTGACAGAGACTCGTTATTATTGTTATTGTTAACATTATCGTGCCCAAAACTCGTCCATTGGTTCATGGAACGAACAGAGAAAGAGAGAAGGAAAATATGCACGGGGTTTCATCTCAGGTCAACAACAGACATTTCATTTTCTCGCCGCTCACTTTGTGTATGTATGGCGATGAACCCACGGATACGCATCTCTCTCCTGACAAAATGCATTGGTCCCATCTTTGTTGTTGATGATGTTCCACGCAGATGTGGTTCAACTGAATTGCGTCACATAAAAACACAACAAACAAGGCGATCCATGTCCCCGTCTGTGTTCTTGAAGAACGAGAGGGTGAGAACAGAGAGCAAGAGAAGAACCCCTCGCATGGAAACATCTCTCTAATAGAACGGTGTGATGGTAAAGTGGAGGCCCTGTTGTTGTATACACAGAAAACGGTCGGTGCCGCGTTTTCTCCTCTGTTCCGTCTGTCCTTCCTGTCCTGCATGTGTTGCACCGAGAGAAAATAGAATCCAACACGCACCCTGTCCTCCATTGAAAAAAGAGATCTCATGCCAACAGCTGTTCTTCTCATTTACCTTTGAGGCTGAGACGAACGCCCGAGGCATGGCATGGTTTGATCAGTTTGAGTTCGACATGACCTCGGACGACTGCATTGGGTCGGAGGAGACAGGTTGAACCGCTACCGCCCTGCGCAAAGACGACGGTGAGGGTTGACGATCGTGTGGACGAGGAGGGCGTTGTGGAGGGGACGGGTGGGGGTGGCGAGGGAGAGACGGCCATGGATGATGGTTAAGGAGGCGACGATAATGACTGATGTGATGGCGCTTATTGGTTCCAGGTACGGGAGAGCTGGGATGCGCTGGTGATGATTGATGATGATGACGATAACTAGTGGACGATGAAGTGTGTCGTGTCGTGGCGGTGATGGTGATGAAGGATATCGGCAGATGCTGGAGAAAAGTGTGAAGGAAGGGAAGAAGGGTATTGAGGATACTACAGTAGATGAGATGCAAATGGTACTAATGGAATGGTAAATGAAAACAAGAGAAGAGAAAGAAAAGAAAGGAAGAAAGGAAGAAAGGAAGAAAGGAAGAAAGGAAGAAAGAAAAGTTGCCACAAGGAGAATAGAAAAAGAAGTACAACTAGCGGATTATTGATTCGAATGTACAGAACAATCAAAAATATGAGGGAGTCAGGGCAGGGCCGCGTGCAATTGACAAAGCCTAAGGACAGTGGGCGAAGGGAGGGGGTAGTCGACAAAACAAATAAATAAATGAAAACGGCCGTTTCGGTGCGAGGAGTAAGTAGTTGACTCGATTGCGCAAAAGAGGGCCTAAGTAGGGCAGGGAGATGCGATATTAAAAATGAGGGCAAAGGAGAAGGAGAATTAATGATAAGGGAGGCAAAGAGGTGCAGGAGAGAAGGTGGAAAGATTACCTGGGGTATGTTTGTTTTTGTTTAATATTATTTTTATTGCAATTGTGATGACAATCATGATGATGACACCCGAGAAGACGGAGGAGGAGGAGGAAAGAAGGGGCCAGTCATTTCATTTTTTTTTTGTCTTCACAGCGTTGAAGGGTAATAATAACTTTGAATGGACTGCCTGGTTTGCCTGACGAAGAATGGACGGAGAGAAGAAAGAGGAAGGTAGAGAGGATTCTGTGTCTTTGTCACTTCCGGGTGGTGAAAAGCAGGGCTCTCACTCTCACTCTCACACCCTCACTCTCAACTCTCTCAACTCTCACCTCGTAATTCATACAATGTTAGCCTCTTTTGCTCTACATGTTGAGCAATATAACACACGCACACAGACAGAGGGTCAAGGACCATCACCAAAAGGGAACAAAAAGAGAAACAGTAAACTACGCTATTTCACTAGTTCAGCGGAGACGGGCGGATTCTTGAAATAGGGCCGTGGAATGCAAAATTAGGACATATCCATGACTACCCCCTCTTTTTTGCAGCGAAATGAAAAGGCCCTGCGTTTTATTTCCCCCCTCTTTTTTTTCGTTTCTTCTGCTAGTGTCGATCCCACATGGCAACATGCCGAACAGCTAAGGGTTTTCTACATGAACTTGACAGTACCGGCCTGAAATACATTCCTTCTGGCCTCCTCCCAAACTCCACCAGTCTTCAACTGTGCGACCTCTTACCATTTAGCATGCTCCCCCTTCCTTCTGAACGAACAAGGGGTCCAGGGATCAGGGTAAAAGACAAGTTCGCTCTAGCGTGAGTAGAAGGAGTCGATCTGGCAGCTGATTTTACGTTTAGAGTTTGCTCGCCGTCACCCCTGTCCCTGTCCCCTGTACCTGCTTGCCCTATTTGAGTTGAAGTGAGTGGTTTACAGGCCCATGCCATCATCCAGTGTCGTCTTCCTTCCCCTCTTCCATCTTGAACAGAAAACGTTGCGCGACAGATGTTGGAAACCACAAGCCATGGTCATAACAAACACTGTAATTAACAAAGGATGATCCGAAGATCATCCGGCGAGAAAAATTATTAGATGAGATGAAAAGGTGCAACTGGTAAGAACGCAAGAGGCCTATAACAAAATAATAAAAAGATCATCGCTCACAAGGTGAAGGAGGAGAACGACCCCTTGCTGAATTGGGCGGGGACATTTTTTAGTGTCAATTTTCTTGAACGATTAGACATCTAATAATACAACCCACCTCCACAGCTAACTCCTTGAATGTATACCCTGGTTGATATTCATTTTGTAGTTTTGCTCTTTCGGAGTCGAGCCCCCTTCATCTCTCTCATTCATAGCCTGCTTTTCAACGAACAAAGCAAAAAGGGTGAGGAGCCTACTTATTTCGCGAGCAGACAGACACCAATTGGGAATGCAATTTGACAGCTGTCGATTGCCGCTTTGCAGAGAATGCTGGTGGGACAAGAGCCAGAAGGAAAATAATGCATGTCATCACATGCATGGACTCTCAATGACTAAGACAGCGTGGCTGATGAGGGTGTCTCTATTGGAAGTATATCTGGGTCATCGTATCTTGCCCGTCGCGATCACGCCCATAGAAGATTGGATGTATGCGTCGCGACAATGTAAAATTGCAATACTGACAAAGTGGGTGGATATCCACCTGAACAATACTTTTGTGTCCAGACGGAGTCACCGCGTGAAAAACGGTATGAAAGGTACATTGAGAAAACCCGGGTCGAGAGCTTGATGTCAGAATCTGTAAAGGATACGTGTGTCCATAGGTCGTGCCAAGCGGACGTGCTTGCATGGACGCAAAAAAGGACTATTGGAAGACAGGGCTTGAGACCATGGAAGAGTCGATGTGCAGGGATAATGAAATGGGGCGAAACGTAGCCATTGTGCTCTCCGGAAACAGTATCCGTTCTTGTGGGTAAAAAACAGAGAGGGAACCACACAGGCGCAAAGTCTGATGATTCCGCGCTGTGGGAGGGGAGTCAGCAAAGTTTAGCCTAGGCTTCTAACCAGAAACATCCGGCTGGAAGCTTTTATTACTTCTGCCTTCCTGTGGTCATTTCGTCTATCCCATCGCCCTGTTTTCTCATTTGGAGGGGGAGGTCTTTGACTACAAAAGCAGGGATACTCCCAGACCTCCCGTTATACATCCTCTTCAAACCCACCCTAGGAAAACGCGCCATGCTGATAGCTACTCTCACGCAGTTGTTGGTGCTAGTCCTTGCTGGTCCTTGCAACACTGCTGCCTGATCTCACCTCAAGTACTCCTGCTCCCGACTCGACCGTGTTCTCAGACCGACCTCCTTGCTGCAGCGACCGCCAAAATCGACATGTATCCGGAGATCCCTCACGTCCTCAACATATTTATTCCAATGATATACGGTCCCAATGCGGTAACAGCCAGGGCAACAACGACAACATCCTCCCAACACCCACAGGAGAGTATGCGCCAACGCCACAGATATACATTCCTGGCCTTTACCAGACAATGGCGGCAAAATCTTTGACGGATACCACCACCTGCTGGAGATCGACGATCTGGACAGCGAAGACCAGCTCCAGGGGGAATGCCTAGTCAACAGTGTTTCAAAATTACCACGCTCGTCTGCACCAGAGGTGGGGATCGTCTGTCTTTTTACAGAGCCATCTTACCGGAGTGAAGTGGGGATTGTGAAGGGATGTGGGTGTATGACCTTGCACGAGCCAGAGTCCATCAAGTCGTTTGTTGGATTCAGGAATCACAGTTTTGCATTCTATACAGAGCGCGGGTGCCGAGGCACACCAGCCTTTCAGCGATTCAGTCCCCACTACGATATGGGGGCTGTCTGATACGACCGAGAGCATCAAAATTATCCAAGGAGTCCTCCCGCCTGTGCCTGCGCATAGTTAACAGACAGCCCACAATTACTTTATACCCATTGCTACGTTAAGCACAAATAATAATAGCATTCTTATTCACGGAGGCAACTCCTTTGTCGACGCGCTCTGAAAGCGAAAAGAACTCCTTCCTCGTACCTCCCCTTTCTGTGTCGTTTTTTTGTATTGTTCTGGCTCGTAACAGGACAACGTAGACTAGCTAGCCCCCCGATATATAGCAAAAAGAACAAAAAATGAAGGAGTTCCCAGGCCGTCTCCTCATCCTCGCTCTCAAATTTTGTGTTTTGTAACGTGGTCCGTGAGGTCCTGTTTGTCCTTCTAACTTCTTTTCGCAGAGCGAGCTTCATCCCCGTCTTCTTTTTACTATTGTCGCCTCCTTTTTCTCAATATCCTGGAATAAAATTTTACATGGACGGACAAGGATCAAACGGCTTCAATGTGCATTTTTTTATGCCTCCAGACATACTGTGTATTCGTCTCGTGTCCATTTCATTGTCTCTCCCTTCTCCCCACCACGAAGCTGCCTCACTCTTCCTTATTCAAGGAGCGATCCCTTGTATTTGTCTCGCCTGTGTAGCTCACACGATCAAAAAAGATAATCGACACAACAAGTGTCAAGTGATAAAAAAAGGGGGATGAAGAGACATGAAGAACAATAACCAAACGAGCTCTCCTAGTTTTCTGTTTGTTTTGCCCCAGTTGCTCAGACATGATCTTTCAAGGTTCCTTCTTGCATTCTGGACAACTTGTCCTGGCTGCTCAGCTCCACGTCCAATCCTTTTGTCCTTCGTCGACGAGCTTATTGCCGATATTGGTCATCGTTCCCGCCTTCTTCGCTCTTTGTTTTTTTCTTTCTTTTCTTTGCTCCTTTCTTCGCTATCACACTCTCGTTCATTTTTATTTCTCCCATCCCACCATCCCACCATCCCACCATTGCACAAACGACAAATTTATAGTTTTCATCCATGCATTCCTCAGGCACCACCCCATTTCAGGATCGAAATGCCAGCACTAGTCCCAACAACATCAGACAAAGCGAAGGTCTTTCGCGCAGGAGTACCAACCCGTTCGCCTCTTGGATGGACCCCATTGACCTGGATCTTGATCCTTTCAACGACCCTTCATCACAATCTCAGCCCCATCTACAACAACACCAGCACCACCGCTACGACATACACCAACAACAGCAAAGTACAGCTGGATTGTCCGAATTGCCCCCTCCTCTTTTCCCTTCCTTTCACATTTCTGGTCCCACTTCGATCGATACTCCATCGCAGGTCAACTCATCCCCGCCGACACTAGCCATTACTCGCGAAAGGTCTGACCTTCAGCAACAACATCATCATCGCACCTACACACCTCCTTCCTTGCACATGCCTACACCTCCCATGCCTGCAGCCGGGTCTTCTTTTAACTCACCGTATGCCTCCACACCTCCAAGCTCCAATGGGAATGGATCAACATCCCTCCCTTACACTCCTTACCAACCACCACCAATAAGGCAAGACGGCCTTACGTCTCAACAAAGTCTGGTACTCAGGGACATTCGGTTGTTGGAGCCAGAGCCGGTCTCTCCCGGCGCCTCTACATTGGTAGGGTCGCCCATGACTCCTCGCGATAACGGAAAGGGCCCCTTCTCGTGGCTCGGAAATTCAGGCGACCAGCCATCGAAAGATTCGCCTGAGGACCTTGCTCGCTCAGGTGGAGGCAACGTCGCATCAACTTATCGACTGGGAGCCTTTGGAAGCAAGCGCAAGTCTATGTCAAACTCCAAGGGTGACCAGGATTTCACATCGTCGGTGGGGCCAGCCAGCGCAGCAAGGACACTAGGATACCACGACCAGTCCAGACGTGGAGCACCCCAGTTTTCTCCACGCCAGGGCCACCCCAACCAACAGCAGTCCGGGCCAGGCTGGGAACCTCACGTTTCGGTGTTTATGGATGAGATTTCCTTGGACAGCTTTGTGCCGTCAGACACACCGCCCAAGAAGAGCCACCATGGAGGACTTTACAACAAAGGACGCAGTAGGGACGGTCGCGCTTCGCCAGCTAGCGATTTTGGCCGGTCGTCCAATACTAGTATGGTGACGCTACTGGCCCAGACAAACACCATGACCAACTCGAGCTCAACGACGTTGTTTGGAGGATTCATGTCAAAGTCCAAGAACCACAACAGTTTCAAGAAGCTGAATGATTCGCAGGAGGATTTGACCGTGGCCCAACATCAGACGATCACGGTGTCCGCTGGAGGAAAGGCGTACTCCAAGAGACCCAAGGACAAGAAGGTTGGAAAGAAGGGAGGTGGGGGTGGGAAGGGAGGTAACGGCGGTGATGGCGGTAACTCGGATCGAAAGGCCCTGTTCTCGAACGAGCGCACGCTGATCCACTGGATTAAGTTTGGAATCCTCCTCGGCGCCATGGCTCTGACGCTCTGCAATTTTGGACGGATTGGTTCGCTTGCATTCTATATCGGATCGTCGGTGTTGTTGCTGGCCATGACGACGCTGGGCTATGCTGTCTTGACATTCCATTACCGCGACCGGTCGTTGAGTAGACGATTGAAGGTTGCAATGGCAAAGAAGAAGGCCAAGCGCAACAAGAAGGGTGGCCCAAATGCTGTTGACCCCTCGACGCTGATTGCGGAAGAGGTTTGTTACTATGATCGGAAGGGACCGACCATTGTCTGCTGTGTTCTTATCTTTGTCTGCAGCATCAATTTTTATCGTAAGTGTTGTTTGTGCCTTGTCTTTGTTTGCTCTCTTGCGTCGCTGGTAAACCTGATAATCGATCTAACGCGATAACAAATTGCCTCACCTTGTTCTCATTTCATAGTGAGTATGGCGAATGGAGCGACGGTGAACGGTGGTGGGGGGTTGAGTTACTTCCACGTTAACGATTTTTAATATCAGTATCCACTTTATGTACTTCGCACATATGCATCCCATTTCCTACTTTTTTCTCTCTCAATTGTATGCACCTTCACCCACTTTTCTACAACCATTTCACTCGCATATCGTCTTTTATGTTACCGCCATTAGCAAAGGAACGCCTACCTTCTTTCCATTAGACTTTTTTTTGCATCACACTTATTGTAGTCAATTCACTCTCTGTCCTTACCGCTTCTTTTTCGTGTCAGTTCTAATGCAACTTACAAAGAATACAACCGATGACAGAAAATGTACAAGAAAGAGAAAAAAACTATCGTCCTCCTTGATTTATTTTTTTCGTTTGTTTGTTTGTGTTTAATTCTGACAAATGTGCAATGAGAGTTTTGGCCTTGGTCCATGCATTTTCCAAATGCCGCTCTGACAAAGATCTGTGCCCCCTTCTCTCTCTTTGGACACGTGTAGTTGGGCACAAGACAGGGCAGGCGGGACAGAGGAGACAACTCAACAGTCAGTCGACCAGCCAAGCAACCAAACAGCCAACCAAAGAGAGCCTTTGTTACCCTGGACTCGAGACGTTGTCTTTTTCGGGAGTGGTGAAAATGGGAAAGGCGCCTTTTATTGAGTTGTTTGCTCTTTGCCACCCCTTCCCCCCGCTGCTTCTTCTTCTCACTCCCAAACTCTTTCTCTCACTCTTTTCTTCTCTTATCACTTTTACTTTGTCTCTCGGTCTCTCTCCACACCCATTCTCACATACATTTTTCTCCACTCTCACGCGCTCACCGTTCACGTTCACGTTTTTCCTTGTTTCACTTTACACAACCTTTGCTGCATTCGGCATAACCGACATTGGGATTCTTTGCATTCGACTATTCATGCTACCCTATTCCATTGATTTCTCATCATCCATTCTTTTGTCATCTTCTTTCCCTTTTCTACCCAAAAACCCCAATCTTTCACCAAACAACGTAGGTAACAAAGAAAGAGATTTCTTGGCATACAACCGTCATTGTGCACACAGCCTCCAAATACTCTTCAAGGCCCGCCGCAGCAAGAAGCTGCAGCGTGTTTGACGGATGACTCCATAGTCAATCAGTCTCACACCGCGACAGTTTATCAGCGAAATATCAGCGGTGGCAAAGTCAGAACCATCACAAAACGAAACTCCTATATGCCTGCGCCACTCTTCGCCCTCCCTGCGGTTTACACCTACTGCGGTGGATGTGATGGCAGAATGAAAGAAACCATGCCCATGGCATGACAAGCAGCAAACTCATCGCTACTCAGCTCATTCAACAGCAACCACGGTCGGTTAACACTCTTTTTTTTGTCCCTTGACCTTTTTCTTCTTTATCGTATTCAGGAGCCACTAGTGCGAGAACAAATCAAAAAGTGAATTATCTCTCTCCGTCGAATTTATTCAGCTCAGCAAAGTAATCCTTTTCATCCAAGCCCAAGTCCGAGCCCATCAACACTCTCGCCTTTATCTCTTCACGTCTTTACACACTTAACGATCACGATCGCCAACAACACATCCCGATACAACACCCATAGACACCACCTCACCCCACACAACAAACACATCCATCAGAATGAGTCCCGGTCTAGCACTAGTTGTCCTTGCAGCCATATTCTACATCACCGCCTACAATATGTTTATCCAAATGCTCACCCAACGACTCGGTGGATCTATACAGGACCCTCTACAACTCTGGGAGGCCCTACAGACCATCGGTCTCTTGCCCATTCGTACTCGAGCCTGGATCTTTTCGAAAATTGTCGGTCTCGCAAACCCTTATGCTAGCACGATCGATTTCCGGGTCACGGAACTGCGGAAAGGGAAAGCCTGTGGTGTCATGAAGGTAAGCCAAAGGGAAGAGTGGTAGCAGTCGTGGAGGGGAGAGATGTATGCATGGTGGATGGATGGTCTACTTGAAACGAAAAAAGAAAAGAAATCAAAACAAACAAACGCATTGTGATTTAAGGGAGAGCGAATAACAATCGCTGACAAAATGAAAACATTATCTGTCCAACCATTCACCTTGAGTAGCAATCAAAGATCAACTCGAACCCCTTTCAACGGGTCCACGAGGCTGCACTCATCACCTTTGGCGAGACCGTAGGAAGCCTTGCCTTTCTGACCCTCCTCAACCATACCACCGACATTGCCGTCCTCACCAACATCAACGCCGACGTAAGTTTCCTTTATCTTCTTCATTACTTGTTCTTTCGTCCATCCATGTAAACTAACTTTCTTCCTTGTTCACATATACCGATGCTGCCTGCTACTCATCTATAACCTGCAACAATAGTACGTCAAAGTGTCAAGAGGACTACTAACGGCAAGCTCAGTCATCCCTCCCATCAAGGACAGGGATGCCACAGAACTGATAACCCGCGTCCTCGTCAAGAATGCATCCTTCGAAACCGTCGCCCAACTCACCCTGACCTGGAAGGTTGACCTTCTAGGCACTTCTCATACCCATACCATCCCTGCTGCCATACCTTCTAAATGATCTAAATACCATTGAACAATTCAATAAACAAAAGACGCATCGAATTCTCTGTCCCTCCACCAGTCTGATGCTCCGATGTAACAGTGCATGCACCACCACCCTCAACTCCCAGAGTCCTCCTCGTAGGCAAAGCGAAATGACGTTACCATCATCCGTCATTGCTTTCCCATGAGCCATTACAGCCACCCGAACGTTTCATCACTTTCCCATAACACCCATGGTTAGAACCATAGAAGCAAAGAGAGGTATATTTTTATTACGATGGACAATGACAAAAAATTAAATATAAATATGAAGGATGAAAAATGCTTATTGACCAGCAACGGCCTGAGCGATAGCCTTCGCAGCTTGACTAGTAACAGTAGCGCTGACGGGGTCTGGGAGGTAGTAGATGGCAATGGCAACGATGACATAGGTGCTCAGCAACATGATACCCTCGAGCCAGTTGGACTCTCCGTCCTGGATCAAGTAGTTGACAATCAGGACAGAGATAAACATGACACTAGTTTCGAAGATACCAAAGAACAAGTCCATGTCCTTGCCTGCACCCCAACCGATGATGACCATTAAGGGACTGACAAAGAGAGCAATTTGCATCGACGAGCCGATGGCGACACCAATAGCAAGATCCATCTTGTTCTTCATCGCGACAGTGACGGCGGTGACGTGCTCGGCAGCGTTACCAACAATGGGCAGCAGGATCAAACCGATAAAGGTGTGCGTCAGGCCCCAGGAATTGGACAATCCCTCGATGGATCCGACCAGAGACTCTGCACAGAGAGCGACAAGGACAGTAATACCGAGCAAGAGGACGATGCCCAACCAGAGAGGGATAAGTGGGACTTCCTGCTCCTCGTCAGACTCGGTAGCGTAAAGGTGCTCGTGGGTCTTGAGCTGGAACCAGAGGTAGAGGACGTAGACAAACAAAAGGACAATGGCTGTACCATGGGACAGGTTTTTGACATCGGGGTGGGCAATTGACTCGGAGGCGGTGGCAATGAAAGCGGCAGGGATCAGGAGGGACATGCAGGACAGGGCCAAAAGCGAAGCAGAAGTCTGGGCAGCAGTCTGGTTGAATGTCTGGCTCTTGTACTTGTAACCACCAGCGAGGAAGCAGAATCCGAGAACCTGAAGTTATTCAATATAGACGGAACACGACAAAATGTGGCGTTAGCAAAAGGCAATAAACTTCTCCAAACATTCAAAACTAGGCACGCGTAATTTCAATCTGTCTCAGCCCCAGCCTCAGCCCACTTACAAGCAACAAGTTGGAGAGAATGGAACCAATGATGGAAGCTTTAACGACCTCAATCTTGTTATCCACAAGCGCAATGATGGAGAGGATAAGTTCGACAGCATTTCCAAAGGAAGCGTTCAGCAGAGCTCCAAGGTTCTAATAATATGAAACGAGATATATGGATATAGCGCGTGAGCAAAGTCATCTTTAAATAATACAGCGACCAATGTTTGCAGCTGCTTGAGCATCTGCCAGGGTCATGTTTTTTAAAATGAAAAGAGGAGTGATATATCACAATCAAGAGTGCAGAAAGTGCAGAGAGTGCATTGCATACCTCGCCAAGTCTCAATGAGACCTCTTCGGTAATGAAGCCAAGGACTATTGTCGTAGATGAGGTCGAAGGACGAGTTTGAGGCGAGGGGCGGAAGAAGAGGATGGAGACGAAGAAGAAGGTTAGTCATGCTCAATTGGAGTGCTCAAGTCTGAGAGCAATTGTTATTGTTTTTGCTACTGAGTCTTGATCGCGCGGTCACTTATCGGTCCAAAATCGTCTTGTGCAACTGAGGCGAAGTGTAAACCAGTCCAGCCAGCAACATATGCCGCCGACGCCGCCTCTCTCTTCCCTTGGCAAGCAAGGGTCGCGGCACGGAGGGCAAGGGGCAAAGGAGAGACAGATGGTGACAGCCTGTATTCCCCATCATTTCCTGCGGATAATTTGGCCCTTCCCGTCAATTGATTATTTTCCCAACGATTCCCCGGTCAGACTGGTAAAAAAAATAATGAGGATGGTTGAACTTACGCTTAGCCAAGGGAATGATAGCAATGAAGTTGAGAACGAAGACAAGGACATCGGACCAGCCGACGTGGCCGGAAGCGATGCCAAAAGGGATAAAAATGAGAAGGATATTAATCTTGGAGGAGAAGAGGACGAGCTTGAGGCATTGGAATATGGTCAAGGGTTTGGGCTGTCCGCCGTTCTCGGAGCCAAGGATGGAGTCGCCGCGGATGAAGGAAGGGGGCAGTGAGTCTCTGTTGAGGCGGGCAGAGCGGATGGTGACCCTTTTTTCGGGGTTGGTCGAGATAGGGACGTCGTTGGTGCAACGGTTACTCATGGTGCTCTTGACGGAGCCAGCTCGCTGGAGAGGGACGTCCTTAATGGAGGGAGGTGGGGAGGTGGTTTGGGCCGCTTGACCGGCGTTTGTGTGGGTGGTGTTCTCCATGGGGGATTGCGGATGTGAGTTACGAGTAAATGAAGGGTGGAGAGAGGGAGGAGATGAGGAATGAGAAAGAAAAAAAAAAAAGAGAAAAAAAGGTAAAGGAGGTGGGCAGATGGACAGGAAGAGTGAAGAGGAGAAAGTTTTAGGAGAAACAAGGGACGATTTTGCTTTATCAGGACAAGTTAGACTGGGTGGAATGAGTGAGAAAAAGGTTATTGTCGCCCAAGTCAAAAAGTCCAGGTGCCCAAAATATTATGAAGTAAGGAGCTAAACTGCTAATAGTATTACAGTGAATGAAATAGGACTATAGTAGCTTAGGAGGCTTTTTCTGAACAAAGGCAATGAATGAAAACGAAGAAGGACAGGGGCAATTATGTACACTATCGGGCAAGGATGGAAATGCAATGATGGTGGGATGGGGGAAGAAAAAAAGGAAGAGAACAAAAGTGTTTTCGCTTTCGCTCTTAATGTGTTTTATCACTCATTCTTCGTCTCTTACTGTTGACCTTTTCCTTTTGCTTTGCCATTTTCCTTTTGTTGGCTTGTTGTGTGGCGAGTCTGTGTGAGCAAAACAAAGCCAACACACTCAACAACTTAACAGCACTCTTTTCTTAGAAACGATAACCCTGCTGCTTGAACAGCCCCGACTCTCTCCCTTCACATTCTTCACACTTTAGCACTCTTGCCGCGGCGGGAAAAAGTGACTCCCGCTCTGAGGTATGCAACTTGTTTTCTATTATTTATATTTCTCTTGGCTGTCCAGGTTTCGAGGTGCCCCAACCTTGAAGTCTTCTACTTTCATCTGTTTGCCACATAAAGATATGAAGAGCAAAAATAAAACAACAAAACATCTCAGCGATGAACAATTGCAGTTCTTCCTATAACATACCGGGGTTCGATGGCATTTTTTGTTATTTCCTTTTTTTTTATTTATTGTGCACTCCTTTGTTGTTGTTGAGCGGTTGCGGGCGAATACCCGCCAAGTAGATGCTCTTTCTGGTCCCATGAGTGGAAGGACACTCGTTTTTGCAATGCATAAGCAGCTTCGTTCAGTGGTGCAGAGGTTCACAAAAAGGCAGGGACTGATCCAGGGGATTACTCCAATTTCCATTGTAAACTGTACTGGTTGGACAACAGCACCAAAAAACCACGCACCCAGACCTGATTGATTGAGTGGCCGCTTCCTTTCTTTCTTTTTTTTTCTTCTCAAAGTCAGTCCACACGGGCACAGAATTGTCCTCTTCAGTCCAAACTTGTCCCTGCTCACCACCCAATTTCGCATATTCGGACGTCGAAACTCCAAAAAGGGTCGAGGCCGTTCCAGTGCGATATCATCATGCTCTTGTACTGTACAGTACCACTTTTTCCGATGGACGAACAGCAGAGGCGGAGAGAGCGGCTGAGGGCCGACAAACTCTGTTCTTTTTTTTTAGCATTGGCAAATAAAAAGAAGCTTCCCTTCATTCTTTTTTGCTTGTGGTTATGTTATTAGCTCCATGATCTTTTGGACTATTGGGCTCTGTATCAATGTTGGACAGGTGCTTTTTGCCATCCGAGTGGACAACATACGCATTCAAGCACACATGAAAAGCATGCTGCTTCCATTTCCATTTCCAACTCCAAATACAACAGCCTGCGACACTCCCCTTTATATGCGCACACCGCCACGCTTGTGTCGACTTCAACTTCGCACCGCCACGAGCCTTCCCACTCCGCCTCATCTTTGTGCCGGGGCTGGGCATTCTTTTTTTCCTTTCCAAGTGAAACGTCATATCGTTATTTCCTATCAATGATAATTTTTTTTAGGTTTGGTGAAATGATTTACTGTTGCACAAAAGCATCATCGCTTGCTTTTCAACCAGACGAAGATCGAGGGGCGCCTTTCACTGACATCATTTTCATCCCTAGGGTGCCCACTGCTCTCTGAACCATTACCATGACCATCATCATCGTCGCCACTAATATATCCTTTGGCTCTTCGTAATGATGGTTGTGGGGTTCATGAAAACAACCAACCATCATAATGACGACACGTATTTGCCGTATAGCATTACCACCATCCTCGTACAGTTCAGTAATGGTGTTGGGACATGGTGCCATACACAGTTATCCTTGCATTATCACATTACGACAAAAGATGTCATCTTTTCCCTCCCTTCCCCAAAGACGACGGCAAGACCTGACGCGGGTAACAGGGTATACCAGGGTGAGTGAAAGAGTGGAATCATCAAGCTTCACTTCGCAACCTCAGGAACCAATTTTTTTCTGATATAAAAAGGCCTACATTGCCCTTCACTTTCTCATCATTAAACCTACACACACTCTCTCTCAACAACAACAACAACAACAACAACAACAACTTCTTTCCAACATGACCCATAACACCAACGCTCCTGCCTACAACAACAACGTCTCTGCCGACAAGCCCTCGACCGTCGAGCAAATCAAGGAGAAGGCTTCTGCCGTCCTCGGCAAGATCACCGGCAAGCACCACACCGACGATACCCATGCCCATGATCATCATCACGACAACAAGGCTCATCCCCTTCATGACAACAACGCCGTCCATACCACCGGCGCTCACACCACCGGTACCCACACCGGCCCCGTTGGTGCCCAGACCGGCGCAGTCCCTACCGCCACCCATTCAACCGGAGCTGGCATCACCTCTGGCGGTAACAATGCCCCACCCACCGCTGCCTACGGTACCCACGACATTCACGATACTCACGTCCCCCATGGCACCCACGGCACTCAAGTCCCCTACGGCTCTCAGGTTCCCCGCGGCACCGGTGTTACCGGCGCCGCTGGTACTCAGCCCCTGAACAACCAGAACAACCAGAACAACCACCCCACTGGTCACGTCAACGACGGCACCCACGGCACTCAAGTTCCCTACGGCTCTCAGGTTCCCCACGGCACCGGTCTTATCGGCACCGCTGGTACTCAGCCCCTGAACAACCAAAACAACCAGAGCAACCACCCCACTGGTCACGTCAACGACGGCACCCACGGCACTCAAGTTCCCTACGGCTCTCAGGTTCCCCACGGCACCGGTCTTATCGGCACCGCTGGTACTCAGCCCCTGAACAACCAAAACAACCAGAGCAACCACCCCGCTGGTCACGTCAACGACGGCACCACTACTGGACGTATCCAAAACAACCACCGCGCCTTGGACTCCACTACCGCCGTCACTGCCGATACCAGGAACGAAATCGCTCAAGTCGCCAACGCCGCCTACCGCCACCCCGAGAAGGTCGACCAAGCCGTCGACGCCGCAACCACAAACTTGGTCGGACGCCAGTCCAACAGTCAGACTGCTAACGCTGAAGCCGCAAATGTCATTACCAACAACCCCAACAAGGCTGAAACCTTTGTCAAGGATGTCACCTCGCGTTTGGTCGGACAGTCCAATGATCCCAGCAACTTGGAGGCTACCCATATCAAGCCTACCATGTAAATAGTCTCCTATTCCATACCCTTGCCAATCTAACCACCACCAGTTAGTTTAGCACTTGTACCATAAGTTTAGTGAATAATATTGTCATTCATCTAAAAATCTTTCGTGTGTCTTTATTTGACGTTTCTTGCGAAGAAAAAAAGAGGAGGGGTATGGTAGAAACATGGGTATGGGTAAGGGTATGGTTCAATCCAAGTGGATGGACCCTCCCGCAGGCATAGCTTGAACTCGACTACTCTGTGCCAAGGGTCCATCTCGCAAGGAAAACACTCCTTCCTCAACACTGTCACCACGATTGTTCTCGAGAGCAAGCTGAACCTCTTGGATGACATTCGTGAAGGCCGAGATGGTCTCGCCGCCGTAAAAGAACCCATAGCTGAAGCAGCCCACCCAACCTATGGTAATAAAACCCACACCCATGGTCACCAACAATAGTGTCCAGCGTGGGTTGAAATCAATCCAGACCGACCCAATCATCAGACCCAGCGTCGCGAGAAGGAGTAGAGGTGTTGCGATGTACATCATCCGTACGGATTTAGATTGTGCTCGGGCGAGGTGTTGTCGTAGAGTTGAGAGAACTTGTTCGAATAAGTCTATTGAGGAATCGTCCTTGAGGTCGGGAGAGGATGATTGCAGGTCGGATAGAAGGATCCTTGGAGCCGTCGGGGCAACCTTCTTGACAGAGAACACAGAGTGGACCGCATAATGATCACTCACGTTGACCCACGGCACATTCGACCCACCTCCGACACCCGGAACCTTCTCCTGCAGGACAACATCAGATCCCAAACACTTGAACTCAGAGCTGGCGTTGAAAAAGATATAATCCAACCGCTCGCCGATAGGGTCTCTCGAGATTTCATTGACCCATTTCGAATCCTTGGTCCAGGTGTTCAATGGACTGTCGCAGGATATGCCCAGATGCGCGACGCCTTGTTCAGGAGTCAGGTTATTGGGTATAGTCTGAGGTAAAGGGTGGATGCTACCCCAACTATCGGTGGCTCCTCCGAGTCGGGTCAGGAGCGCGACTGCAAGGCTTCGAGGAGTACTGTTGAAGTCTCCGAGCTAAATATTTTGTTTGATGCGAAATTAGAAAAGTAAGAAATTTGCCGGGCATGTCGCTTGGACCTTCTACATTTGTGAGACGAAAAACAATCACAAAGAACAATGAGCACTTACCGCAAGGACTCGGCGCCCAAGGCCAGTCGACTGCCGTAAGAGTTTCGACATCTCCCACGCCTGCGAGACCCTTACTCCCAGATACCGATCGTCCGTCCCCACAGGATCATATGTAGCATGATACTATCTTAGGGTTAGGAAAAAGAAAAGTGGTCAGATCACTCGTAAAAGTGAACAGCATGCTCAAGAAGAAAAAAATGAATCAACTTAACAAGAAAATAAAGAAACACGTTTACGTGGGTATTAAAGACCTCAATTTCGCCAACACCTGGATGGGCCACTACAACGGAGCCACAGGACTTGCCATCATACCAATCGCCCTGCCAGACCGGCCAAGGGTCGCCATTGAGGGCAAACCGGGTCAACGAGGAACTGACAATTGGGTACTTTGAGAACGTTGCCAGCCCAGACCCAAAGAGTCCACTGGTCCAGTGTTTTGAATAAGGCAGTACGTCCTTGACAATCTCTCGGACGAGGATAAAGTCCTGCGGTGCCCATACTTCCTGCAGTCCGACAATGTCGTATCCGGGGCTTGCTTTCAGTATGTGTTGTCCGATTGCTCGCATCCGGTGCTGGCGGTGGTTTGACAGAAGTAAACCCCTAAGAATAACAGAGAGAAGATATGAATAGAACGGTAAAAAAGAGGCAATGAAAGAAGGCAGCGTTGCATCTGTGACCATGCATGGTTTACTTACCAGCAGTTCAACGTCAAGACCGAGAGGCGGATATCAGGTGGCGACATGGAGGAGTGATGTGAAACGATGTGAGAAGAGAGAAACAAATCGCAATTGCTTTTATTTATAGGCATCCTCTGAAAATCATGCATTGTTTGTAAACATTCGCAATCGGGATAGCCGTATCGCAAGGTGACATCCTTCAAAACGAAATACACAACGCATCAACCAGTGTATGTCAATGTGTTCCTTCCTGGACATCGCCTACTCATGCTCCCTAAGTTCAAACGCCACCACGGCGAAGACGGTCCAGCTCCCGCTTCAGGGCTTCGTTCTCCCTTCTTAGACTCTCGTTCTCCCGGATGGTCGACTGCAGCTGCCTTTCCATCAAAGTCTGACCTTGTCCACTGCTGGCACTCGATGGCGCAGCCGATGTCGGCTGAACCTCAAAGTGACTGAGTTGGCTCTTGGTCGCCGAAGGAGTCGAGCCGCCTGCTTTCGATCCAAGTCCTGCAAACAGCTCTGAAAGAATCACTCGCTGTTGCTCATTCTGGCGGTACAGCGTCTCCAAGTGGGCAAAGACCGCAGGTGTGCCTTGACCCTCCATGATGTCCACCTGTCCTCTCAACAACGAGGCAGAGGGTGATGTGTTTGGAGTAGAATGGGCAGACCCTCCTACATCTGCTGAGTTTGAAGAATAAACGAGAAGTAAATATATGTTCTATACGCGTTGTGAGGTAGTGAAGCAGAGCGCATTAGCATTAACCTTAGCATATTGCGCTTATTACCCGTAGCAATGTCTCCTGGACGACCTTCTACATTCGACACCTGAAATCGACTCCGTTTGCTTTGGGACGCGTTAGGTGTACCAGCGACTGAGGCAGCTACACTGCTGGGTCCTGTTTCCTGTGGAGACTGAGAGGGTTCGACGCTAAATCTCGAAACCCTGGTCGCTGAGCTCTCCCGAGAGAGTCCAAGATCTCCTGCCATACGAGACTGGGATGGTTCCCTTGAGAGGATTTGGGTGGCTGAAAGCACGGGTGAGTTCAATCCTGTGCCATTCGTAGGTGTCAGAGCACCAGCATGGCTGTGATGCACCTCAAACCTGGACTTTCGTTCTACACATGTTATATACGAATCGTCAGTATGTAGTGTATAAGAGAAGAGGGGGAGGAGGAAGAAAAGCGGTAGTGAGCTCATTGTAACTAACCTGACGGACCGAGTTCAAGAGGGGTCTCGATATTAACACCATCTGGGACACCTTCTACTGGTGAAGATGACAAGCTGCGCGAAGGAGACATAAGAGACTCGCCTCCAGCAGTCTTCATGCTCATAGGTGTTGGCGAAGAGATGTTGAGTGTCGTATCCTTGACACTGAATCGTCCTTTTCTCACCTCCGGGGTGTTGATGGGTTCTGCGCCATTCGACGAGACTCCAAGGCCGTGCAAATTCTGACCAGTTGGTACAGGAACGGGAGACACGACGGTGTGGGGGAGAGATGGGGAGGCCATTCCGCTAGGTGAAAGATTTAATTCTGCGCCCTGGTTGGATATGGGTGGCGACGAAACAGCAGAGCTAGAATCTTCAACAACAAAGCGCGACTTTTTGACCGGCTTATCTCCCGAATGACTTGATGCAGGCGTTCCAATTTGTTGCTGTGAATCGTCCTCGGTCATGTTGTCCAGCGACCGTGATTCTGAAATGAGAGTTCCCGAGACGGCCGATTCTGTTGTTGCGGTTGAAACTGGACGATTTGGTTGTTCAAAGGTGACAGTGCGTGGGCGACGAACGGACTCGTCAGTGTCGTCGGCACCAAAATCCCAGGAGACGCCCTTCTCTGGAATATTAGCCTTTGGTGGCGCCTCTGTAGATAAGTTGATGGACAATAAAATTGAGTTAGTTGTGGCCTTTCCTGGTGGCTATTCACTGCTTCAAAAGGGTAAAGCAATGGACAGTCATGGCGTACTCTTGGAAGGTCTTTGCTCAAGAGGCGGGAGGTTGTGCAGCAACCCTGTGACGAGGTGCGACTTTTTCTTGGCCTGTTTGAAGAACGAGTGATTCAAGAGCTTTTCCGCTGAAGGTCTAAATAATGTGCAAGGAGATATTTAACCCAATGTCAGAGCACATTCCGGAGCGCGGGTGCGATTTGCAGCTTTACAAAAGCCGCCATGGTTACCTTCTACTGGCGTCCTTTTGCAAGCAACAGTCAATCATTTCCTTGAGCAACTTGGAGTAGCGATGCTTAGTCGACTCTCTGTCCAGTGTAGGCGGGTCATTCGAAAGAGTCAACATTAAGACCTATTCATACGTATAGTAACAGGAGGAATTAGAGTCGTTAGAATCTGCCATAGCATAGTGTCAACAGCCAGGAAGTATGGTGCTATCGACGAAACACTGGCACTTTGCAACGTTACCTTGATGGGAGGATACTTTGCGAAGGGTGCGTGACCAGTCGCAAGTTCAATGGCAGTGATACCAAAACTCCAGATGTCCGCCTTGTAGTCGTAGCCAGCTTGCTCCATGACCTCTGGCGCCATCCAACAAGGTGTGCCGACAAACGTCTTTCTCTGCCCACGTCGGTCGCCATTTTCCATGAGCGAAGAGGAGACACCAAAGTCGCCCAGAAGGACCGAGCCGTCGTCATCCACGAGCAAATTGCCTGCCTTGACATCCCTGAAAAAAAAGAGCGCACGCAAAAAAAGAAGTCCTCAGGTTAGAAAAGACAGGCTCACGCCTTGATGATGATAAAAAAAGGATAACTTCATTCATCCTAATCCCCTTTGACATTTTTCTCTTTCAGCTTGCCTGTGGATATGTCCGTTCTTGTGTAGATAGTCCAATCCTTGCAGGGCTTGCTTCAGAATGGTGGCGATCGAGATTTCGTCAAACCCCTCGGGATAAGCAGTCTTCATGATATCGAGGCAAGAACCTGGTATGATGAACAAACAAACACACACCCAAGGAAGAAGAGGAGGAAGAGTGCGTGTGAGATATCGCGTCGACATTTACAGATTCATGCAGGAGAGCGCGTCCGATAAGAACAATGCTCTACCATGTGCCACGCTCGAGTCTCCTCCAATGCAAGGACAGCAAAGCACACAAGCAAAAAAAAGCGACAACATCACCATCATGCCCGCTCGTCCTTTCTTTTTTTGCAGCATGAACTCACCAGCAGAGAGATATGGAGTGACAATGTACAGTTTGCTATCGGTCACGAAGGCCCCATTGACGCGCAATACGTTGGGGTGTTTGCACAATGCCATGACCTGGGTCTCCCTCCGAAGCTCGTCAATCTGGTTGCGTTCAAACATATCGAGGTCGATAACCTTGATGGCGACTCGCCTATTCAGGGGTTTGTAGTAGGCATCATAGACGACCGCCGACGACCCATAACCTAGAGAGGTTGAACCAGCAAGGAACGAGAAAAAAAAGGCAAAAACGAAAAAGAAAAAAAAAACACACACTGGTTAGCATCAGAGACACGATATTGACAAGGCGAGTTTTGTCGGCGAGGACAAACGAAACCAGACCAGGGAGACAAGAACATACCGATGGGAAGTCGAATGTCATAATCCTCGGGGTTGTTGGAGAAGACATCGTCGTGGAGGAGAGATGGAGGGGGCAGACTGGAGACGGGGGAGGTGGGCATGTAACCGGATCCGCTGTGGATGCTGCTTGGGCGCTTTGTTGACCCGGTGGATGAGATGCGTTCCATTGTTCGGAGGGCGAGGCCGTGCGAAAGTGGACAAGGGGAAGGGAGATGGTAGTTCTTGTAGTGATTGTGGTGTTTTGGATATAGGAAGGAGTGTGTAGCTTTTGTCTATTTTTTATTTGGCCATGGGATGTATGATGAAGGCGGAATGTGCAAGCGAGAGCAAGTTGTTGCGTGCAAGCAAAGGTATGTAAGTATGTGTATGGGTGTATAAGTTTGGAAGAGTGTAAGTGTGTGTAGTGGGTGGAGGTGGGATGGAACGGTGGAGGCAAAGGCGGAGTTGAAGTGGGGGAGAAGAGGAGGAAGGAAGTGGCCGAAGGTGAGAGAGAGACAACGAAGGAAGGAAGGAAGGATTACAAAGGAATGGCAAAGGAAAAAAGAAGACCGAGCATTAAATGGAGATAGCACGGAGGAGTCAAAATTCGCGCACACCACGATACACATTTGCGTTAGAAGGAAGTGGCGTTTTGTGTGAGCACGTTCTACCAGTCCGTTTACTGTCTGTCGTTCACACTTGTCTTATGTACGGTTGCTTCCTTTCCACCTTCTCTGTTCCTCACACCTTTGCTCGCGCTCTTGCTACATCTTCCATCGATATCGACCTTGACATTCCACAGGTGTACCTGAGCATTTTTACAAGGGTAGGGTGACATGTCTCACCAAGGACAACATGTGAGTCCCGTTGAGCACAGCTGGAAAAAAGGGCTGCGAGTAGAAGACGTTCACCTACAACCTGTGCTCTCGATTGGGTGTACCCGTCCTCTTTGCTTTTCTTCCACACCACCATGTTCACCACTACCATGGAGAGTTATCGTCATTCGAGACAGCATCATCAGGCATTTTTCACATACGTATTCGAAGTCGAACACAAAGCAGGCAGCCACATGGCCGCATTCCCTCCCTGTGGCACCTTGCGTCCTGTTTTCACGTTGTTGCTCCTTTTATCATTTATCTAACATTGTTCACGTTACCAGTAGCAGGTCTCGTTGTTGTTCTTTAAAGACCCTTGTCAAAGCTCGTTCTTGTTTTTTTGATGAACCACGACAATACCACAAGAAACACACAAAAACGGAATAAAAAAAAGAAGTGGCGCTGAGTGGCAATTCACCTCGTAAGAGAGAGAGAGAGAGAGTCCACAGTGCAGGCTCACAGTGTTTGGTGGCGTCCATCTTTGAAAGACATTGGGAGACACGTCACCTGGACACACAACGCGCGAAAGTCAAAAAGCCAAAAAAATTTCTTTACATTAAGACCACCCCCCTTTTTCTCTTTTTCCTTCTTTTTCTATCACCTCTCCGTTCACTTTCCTGCTCCCGCCTCTCCGTCTGCGGCCACCCTCTTCATCACTCTATCTGCCGCTACTTTTTCTCCTACCACCTCCAGACACAAGTAAGCCCATACACAATACTCTCCTTTCACTAATCACTCGAATCCAGCACACTCCCATACTCTCAAAAACACACAAAACAAAACACACTCGGACATCTCACACTAACTCTCATCAGCAGAAAGCCCAAAAAAAAAAAAAAAAAAGCTCAAACTCACCCGCTCGCCCGCTCACCCGCATATATCAACCATAGGATCGCACAAATGGATAAAATCCCAGAGCACCGTTCCCAGAACTTCAAGGCCAAGAACGCATTCAAGCCCGAGGAGCTTCGCCGCAACCGCAACGAGCTCAATGTCGAGCTCCGCAAGCAGAAGCGTGAGGAGAACCTGTCCAAGCGTCGTAACCTCGCCATCGCCGCAGAATCTGAGGAGTCTGAGGACGAGGGTGTTGCTGCTGCCAACCACCAGGTAATACGACATGAACAAAAAGAGCGAAAAACAAACAAGAAAAACAATCAACCACAATGACTTCTTTCACACTTGTCATCTCATTCGACATTCACAGCAGTGAAGACGATGAAGGCACGACCTCATTCTCGACCAAACAGTGTACCTGCAGCGGTGACCCACAATCAGCCATCACACGGAAGGACTGGATTCCGACTCTGCCAGGAATCCGACCAATCGCAACGATCAGGAACAGGAATCACAGTTTTCTTGGCAGCAGACCGCAGAGGGGGTTGATTAAGGAACACAGTGAAACGCCAACACTTAACTTTGGAGGTGCATCTTGTTTCAAAGGAGTCAAGGATATGGATACAGTGACTACAACCACATGGACAGTGACCACACTCTGTTTTTCTTTGCTGTTTTACGGATGCTAAACTCGAGTACCTTTACATTTACCGTTAATAGTTCCACGAGCAGCTGCCCGCCATGATCCAAGGAGTAATGTCCGACAACGTTGATGATCAACTTGGAGCTACCACCCGCTTCCGTAAGCTGTTGTCAAAGGAGCGCAACCCCCCTATTGATGAGGTTATCCGTTGCGGAGTTGTCCCCAAGTTCGTCGAGTTCTTGCGCTCTCCTCACGCTGTTGTTCAGGTAATTGTTTACA
The DNA here is from genome assembly GCA_019671135.1 of Linnemannia hyalina. Taxonomy (NCBI): domain Eukaryota; kingdom Fungi; phylum Mortierellomycota; class Mortierellomycetes; order Mortierellales; family Mortierellaceae; genus Linnemannia; species Linnemannia hyalina. The sequence goes on from JAHRHY010000003.1 coordinate 1,592,608, forward strand.
TGCCATGCTGAAGAGCCAAACATCTTTTTTTGTCGTGCGTCATACCACGCCAGCCTGAATTTCATTCGAAAAAAGCATAATACAGATACTGATCCTTCTCCTCTCTTTGTCCTATCTTAGTTTGAGGCCGCCTGGGCATTGACCAACATCGCTTCCGGCACCTCTGCCCAGACCCAATTTGTCATCGAGGCCGGCGCAGTTCCCCTCTTTGTTGAGTTGTTGAGCAGCCCCGTCGCTGATGTCAAGGAGCAGGTATGTACAGCACAAGGGTAGACTAACCGTTTACCAATAACGCATTCGACCGTTTTCACATGAGCAAGGATCTAACGGACCGTTTCTGGATATCAAATAGGCTGTTTGGGCTCTTGGAAACATTGCAGGAGACAGCCCCCGTTGCCGTGATATTGTTCTTCGCGAGAACGCTTTGATGCCTCTTCTTTCGCTCCTCCACGAAAACAATAAGTTGTCGATGCTCAGAAACGCCACCTGGACTCTTTCCAACTTCTGCCGTGGCAAGAACCCTCCCCCAGAGTGGGGCTTGGTATGTTCAGCAATCCGAGTCTCTGTTTACTGGCAATGGTATCCTCATACAACATCAGCTCGCTAACATAATCTTTGATGTAATTTTATAGATTGCTCCCGCTTTGAGCGTTCTCGCTAAGTTGATTCACTCCAGTGACGACGAGGTCTTGATTGACGCCTGCTGGGCTATGTCCTACCTTTCTGACGGTTCGAACGAGAAGATCCAGGCTGTTATCGAGTCTGGTGTCTGCCGCCGTCTTGTTGAGTTGTTGATGCACCACATGGCCTCCGTTCAGACCCCTGCGCTTCGCTCGGTCGGAAACATTGTCACTGGAGACGATATCCAGACTCAGGTTATTGTCAACTGCGGAGCTCTCCAGGCCTTGTTGGCCCTTCTCTCCAGCCCCAAGGACAACATTCGCAAGGAGGCTTGCTGGACCATCTCCAACATCACCGCAGGAACCTGTGTTCAGATCCAGAGCGTCATTGACGCCAACATTATCCCTCCTCTGATCAACATCCTCCAGAACGCCGACTTCAAGACTAAGAAGGAAGCCTGCTGGGCCATCTCCAACGCCACTTCTGGAGGATTGAACAAGCCCGATCAGATTAAGTACCTTGTTTCTCAGGGATGCATCAAGCCCCTTTGCGATATCCTGATCTGCATGGATAACAAGATTATCCAGGTTGCTTTGGATGGTTTGGAGAACATCTTGAAGGTCGGTGAACTCGAGAAGGAGCAGACCAATGGCGTCAACCAGTTCGGAATCTTTATCGAGGACTGCGGCGGTATGGAGAAGATCCACAACTTGCAGGCTCACGACAACACCGACATCTACAGAAAAGCATACGCCATCATTGACAAGTACTTTGCCGAGGAGGACGATGAAGATACTGGACTGGCCCCTCAAGTCGATGCCCAGACTGGAGCTTTCGCTTTCCAGGCTGGTGGTGCTCCCCAGGGAGGATTCCATTTTGATCCCAACGCAATGCAGTAAACTTGAAGCCGACGCTTTCTCTTCTTTTCTACTCTCTCTTTTCTTCATTCCCATTTCAATAGTACCCTTTCTTGTCTTTTCTTTTCTTCCTTCCTTCCTTATCCTTTTTCCACGCTCCCCAAGGTTCTTTTCCCTCTTTTCTCCCTTTCAAAATCCATCCCTGCTTGTTCTTTTAGTCTGTTAGTGCCACGTACTTTTACACTTTGTCCATTTCCTTTCCACCCCTACCCCCTTTTACAGTCAATTACAAATAAAATAGCCCAATACAAAAGGAAATGATGCATGCAAATGATAATGTATTAGATAGTTGTTGTGAATGAATGTGCTGAGTCTACTTGCGTCCGGCGCCGTTCTGACGACGTCCCTTTCCTGGCCTCTGTTTGGCAGCACCACCCTTGGCACCTCCAGCCTTATGGGCCTTATGTCCAGACTTGAAAGAGGTTGACTTGTTGCGCTTGACACTGAATCCAGAGACATCGGCCGAACTGTTGGCGTCGTTTGACTTCCCGAAACGCTTCTTGCCTCCGAAACCAAACTTTTGATCCTTCTTGTGTCGCTTGCCGCGTGATTCCTGTGTGGAGCTGGAGGAGCGCTTCTTGGACTCGCCGTCGCCTGTCTTGTATGACTTCATCTCGTCGTCATCGCTGGCCAATGCCACATCGAAATCGTCGTCTGCGTTTGTTGAGTTGTCGTTACCCTGGCGCTCTAATGTCATAAAGTGATACAAGTGAGAAAAGGTTAAGATCCACACATCGTAGTTGTCCTGTCGATCAAGCGTACAGAAAGAACAAGGGAAACAAAGTACGTACTCTTCTTCAGGGCAGTGATCTTATCCAAAGCATCAGCCTTGGACTTCTCTCTCTCAAGACGCTTCTCCGTCTGAACCTTCTTTCCAAACTTCTTCAACTCCCTCTGTGACTTGGCCCGCTCACTAGCCTCGATCGACGCATTCTCATCCAAAAGACGTTGACGGATCTTGGCCATATGATCGTCTGTCTTGATCATCTCTGCGAAATAATCCGAGGGTCGCTCAAAGACGCCACCTTCCTTCCTTATCCTGTCCCGTCCCAGCACTGCGGCCTCGAGGGCTTGGTTGTAGAAGGCGACCTCGCGGTTGAGGTCGTCGTCGGGGTCGGTGACGTTGATGGCTTGTGCGGAGGTGATCGATTGGGTCTCGGACCAGGGGATGTTGGTGGGGAGGGCGATCTGTTCACGGAGACGCTTCAATGCAGGCTAGATAGCGAGTGGTGATCAATTAAAAGGCGAGGAAGGTTGTCAGTCTTTGCAAGTTCAAAAACTGTATTTACAGTAGCGCCCCAATTGAGATTTGATCGATATAGAATATCAAACAAGTCGGTATCCTGTGCCTCGATGCTGCTACTGCTGTTGCAGTGCTCCTGCCCTAATGGCTTCAGCTTCGTCCTGACAGTGGGTAAGTGTGTTTACCTCGTTGTTGATGGTGACACGCTGCTGGGTCAGGATATCCATAGGGCCGTCCTCGTCGCCCGAGAGCATCTCGGCATCGGAACCCTCGAGGTCCTCGAGTGTGAGTCTTTGTTCGTTTTCGCTTTCTGAGTCGGACATGGTTGTTTATGAATGTTGATGGGGTGAGTGTGTGTGCTAATGGAAAGGAATAAAAAGCGACCCTCAAAGCATGTCGTTTTTTCTTTTTTTTGTGTGTTTACAATTTGCTGCAAATGTGACCTTGTTTTTTGTGAGCTAGGCATGTATTTTATTAAGGGCAATGTATTACACGACTGATGGACGGTTGAGGTGGTGTTGGTTGAGTTCGATCTGCTTGCGCGTAACGTGGAGACCATGGAATCCGTAGGGGACGCGTCGAGGGATCTTGACCTTGGCTACAGGGTCATGCTCCTGTCCAATCTTCTTGGCATCAAAGATCCACAGCTCCGTCACCTGTCGGTCAGGGTTCGCCACCAGTCCGTTCTCGATCTGGCTCTCGTCATAGACATACACCAACAAGTGACCCTCATCCTCCTCCAGCGCCTTGCCGTCGGGTCTTGGAAGATTGGGCACAAACAGGGCTTCGTTACCACCATACGATCCTTCAAACAAGTGCATCCTGTGACTCTCCTTCTCCACCTGCAGCAAGTTCCGGGATCCAATCTCCCATTGACCATCACCTCCTAGGTTCTTCAACCCACCATCCTTCAACAACTGCTGCTGCTTGTCCATCACGGCGCGGATATCGACCTTCAAAACACCACCGCTCTTCATGCCTGTACCTGGGACGATATCCATCTTTGCAGCATAGATGTACCGCAAATCGGGCCGCATGAACCAATCCCAGTTGATCATCGGGAACTCAGACGAGATGGTGCTCAGAGTCGTCACCTGCGTCTCCATAGTCTTGAGGTCGAACCTGAACAGACTCAAGTAGGTACCATCGGGATCCTGATTCGCATAATCTCCATCGCCAGGGACAACATACTGCGTCCTAGCTTCCTCAGGTTTCTTGCCACCACCAAAGGGTTGCTCCTCCCCCTTCGACTCCCACATATTGATGTAGGACACGAATCTCTCGGACCGAGAGGCAGTCATGTACACGGCCACGACGTTGCCATCCTTGTCTTTCTCGTCCCAAGAGTTTGCGGTATGAAACATGTGACAGGACCGTGTCTCGAACCAGCGGACCTTGTCCCGTTTACCGTTAAAATGTCGAGGGATGATGCCGAATCGTGCAGGTTTGGTCGAGTCGAAGGAGATGAGGGTCTTGACCTTGTTATAGTGCTTGATGGGGTCCAGCGTGTAGTTCAGGTTGAGGATACTTATGGCGTCAAAGGGGTAAGAGGATGAAAGAGGCACAGGGAGATGAAAGAGAAAAGGGGAGGGTTAATTGGTGCGCGGAGTTTTTTTCCGTTCACCCCATTACTTCAACGCCCTGCCTTTTGTTTTTGCACAACTGTTTGTTAAGATCTCCTCGCAGGAGATATGTGTACTTACATGGAGTATGTAGGGGTAATAGCAAAGTCGTGCATCATGGTTGGTCTAGTGAATCCCGGAATAGGTTCCTCCCAGATCGCCCTTGAACCGTCGGCAGCAATCACAGAATAATAGGCAAACGGTGGCAGTAGCCTCCACGAAAAGAAGACGGTCTCGCCTGTGTTTGGGTCGTGCTATCAATAAACGACGATAACGAAAGTGTTATGAAAAGATGAAGCAGGGGAGAAAAAAACACAAATTCAGAGAACATCAAAGCAGGCCGAGACCCAGATATATGGCCGTTAAAAGTTGCATGTACCTTTGGATGGGCGGTACAAGCTTCCTGGTTGGGAAGAAGATTCTTGCCACGCTTCTGACCCTCCTTCTCAAAGTAAAACTCGCCTACTGTCGCCAAGGAGGGTACGGCCGTCTCAATGGGTACACCCGCCTCATGAAGGGCCAAGAGTCGGTGTCCGATAAACGCCAGTGCAGTGTTTCCATTCCCAATGTTGGTGACCCTGAAGACCACTGAGCGAAAGATCGAAACGGCGGCTTGCTTGAGGATCTTGATTAGACCCCGGCCACCGTTCATCATCAGGCCGACTGAGAGCATGACATCGCCGTGTTTGTTGGCCTTATGGAACGAGTCGCTGCGGACATAGCGGTTCATGTACCGGGCGCGGATGTGACCTGTCTCGTCTTCTCCTTCGGCACTTGGTGGAAAGTAGACGCCGTGAAGCATACCTAGCGTTTCATATGAACAAACGTAGGTGGAGCTAGTTAGCAAAGATGCAACATTTCCACCACAAAAGTTGAATGTCAAAAAAAGGGTGGTGCTATACAGTGGTCGAGTATACAAAAGAAAAGGGCGGCAAAAGGACAGCATTTTGTTGATGATCCCAATTGTTCATTCCCTGCATGCTGGCATTCCTGTTCATTATCCATACCTTCGCCATCAAAAAAATGATGCGCTGCCGTCTCATCAGGTATCCGAAGCGAATTAGGCCCCGTACGGATATATTGAGATCCTCGAAGGGACTCTGGAATGACACCAACGACCTCACACTCAATCCCATCCTCGCCCACCGTCTCTTCAAAGACTGGGTAGAAATTTCCGCTCAGGTACGGATGTCGGTGGGCGACCGTGCGCTTCTCGGGCTTGACTCGGACATCTGCCGGTAGTCTTGATTCAGACTGGGACTGAGCCTTATTGTCGTTGTGACTCTCGGGGTGGTATTCTTTGCTTGGGATCGCCATTATTGGAGAGCGGGGGGTATATGTGGGGTATATGTGTGAGAAGGGGTAAGAAAACGAGGGTTCTCACTTTTTTTTTCTTTACGAATTAGGGAATGAGAGAGTGATGGTGAATGAAGAAGGAGAAGAAAAAAAGAGGAGGAGCCTGGCGTAAGTTGAGCGGGGGGGGGGGGGGGGTTCAGGTTTTTATAGAGTATTGTCGGGGAGGAGGTGGGGTGGGGTAGCCGTGCATCGGGCGCGCCACCTCGAGTCTCTGTCCCCCAGCCTGCCTGCCCTTCCGTTTTCCGTCTTGAACAACAGGTCGCCTTCGTTCACTCTTGTAGTGCCAGGAGGAAGGGTCTGTTCCCAGTTCACACACATGCATGGGAATCGATCCAATTTTGTTTGCATGTGTCTGACACCACATCTGGGATGAAAGGTACACTAAACAACAGGTTCAACTCAGAGGGCTCTCACCCAGAGAATGGACCCAAGAAGAAAAAAAAAGAGCAAAACGGAAGCATTGTGGACAAGGTGGACTTTCACCAATAGAGAATGGTGATACACGTTATCGAAATCATGCGGTTAATTGTTGTTTGTTTTTGTTGACATGGTCTCCTAGTATTTTTTGAGAACGGTACGCTATGGACTTTCACCCGTAAACCCAAAAAAACAACAAGCAAGGTTTGCATTCATGGTTGTAATCGAGCCAATTGTCACCTTCCTCCGAGTCAAACGCTAGGCACAATGGAGACCATGAAGTTTTTGTTTGGAGAGGGGAAGAAAGTGGTGTTGAAGATAGCGACAGTGTTACCAGATTTTAGGCCTCATACAATTCATTCTTGACAGACATTGTTCGTTCTTCCTTTCTCCCGACTAAGACCTCCTTGCCACTATGCACGCCAAGTTTTAGTTCATTGTGCAAATACCACCATTGACACGGCCATGCCGATAGGTGTTTTCTTGGAGAGGTTTGTCGTTGCTATTGCCGGCTCTATGCTGTCTTGTAGACTCAGCGTGCACTCAAGCGTGCACGTTGCGCTGGTGTGTGCCCAGACAACATGGTGCTCGTCTTGAAGTCAACATTTTCCGCACCTCTCTCCATGTCCATCAACATCAATGGGAGTAGCCAAAAGAATGGGAAGAGGGTGACAGGCGATGAAGGTTAGGCGTTGAGAAGAAAGGTGCAATGTCAATGAGTTATTGCTGTAATTGCCTTCCCGTTGTGGACGTCCTCAGGTTTCCCGTCCAACCATGAACGCCTGCAACAAAAAAAAGGCAAATGTGGAAGTAAGGCCAACTTGAACGTCTTTTGAACTCCTCGAGATTTGCTGCCTTGTTTCCTCTCATCCACCTCTTTTTTTTTCACCCTCTCATCACGCCCTCTCTCCTGGTTTTCAACAACATTCACAAGGGTATGGATCTTGCGACAACAGTACCCCACTCGTTTGTTTGGACGACCTCTACTCTTCTTTATTCTTTTCGAACCGTTGGGTTTAGATTAGAGATATGATTTGATCGGATTAGTCTGTGAAACGATCAACGTTTTGCAACGTTCGCATTAGTGAGACAACGGTGACGTTTTTTACGCCGCCAATTTTGGGGCATTAACTAATTCTTGCAGCTTGGCCTCCACCATTCTCCCTCTTCGCCCAAAGTCCCGCCATGCCACCAAAGAGAGCTTCACGGGCAAAGGCCTCTGCCAGCAGCAAAGACACCGAAGGTCAGGACGTGGTCATGAAGGGTCATACCCCTGCAGTCACCGTCGAATCAGCAGCAGAGGAATCTAATAAAACAGCAGCCGCTGATGGAGACATCACGGCGATTGTTAAGCGATCAGTCAAGAGGACGCGGGAGCTCTTTGCCGAGGACCAGGAGAATATCTACAGCACAACTACAGAGGATCAACTGAGGTGCGCATCGCGCGAGAATTTTATTGTATGGTTTATAAGGAAAGGAGCTGTCGATCGAGGTGGACAAGCAATACTGACGGATCAGCTCTTCTCCTCTTTGTTGATATAGCCAGCGCGTCAAATTGCAGTCCAAGATCCATGACGAATACAAAGACATTCAAGTCCTCCCACACCCACTCTTGATGCGACAGAAGGAGCAGCTGGAAAAAAAGAAGGCCAAGACAGGATCAGTCATTGCACCAGGACCATCAGCAACAGCAGGGGATGTTGACAGTGGCGTAGAGAAGATCCTCGACACTCTTCCTAAGAAGACTTCACAGCAGTCAAATGCATTGGTGATGCACAAACCAACAATCCATAATCCCTTCCCGGATGCACCGGGTGGAGGCACTTCGTTGGTCAGAAGACCTGTCGCCAAGGCGATCCGTCCAGAGTGGCATGCTCCCTGGAAGCTGATGAGGGTCATCTCGGGACATCAGGGGTGGGTCAGGAGTGTTGCTGTCGAGCCTGGCAATTCGTGGTTCGCTACTGGTGCTGGTGACCGTATCATCAAGGTATATTCGGATCCTCATGTCTTTTCACCATATCACTTCGAAATCTACAGCAACACGTGTGGATGCGCACTACTAACATTCTCATTTGATCGTCTGTAGATTTGGGACTTGGCATCGGGAAGATTGAAGCTGTCGCTGACGGGTCACATTGGACAAGTTCGTGGATTGGCAGTGTCACCACGACACCCATACCTGTTCTCGTGCGGTGACGACAAGTTGGTCAAATGCTGGGATCTGGAAACCAACAAGGTCATTCGACACTACCACGGGCATCTCAGTGGTGTCTATGCCCTAGCCATCCACCCCACTCTGGACGTCCTTGTCACCTCTGGTCGTGATGCCACCGCTCGCGTAAGTTGCCCTTCTTGAGAATCTACGTCTAAATGGCCTGAACCACAATTGAATGTTATATCTGATATGTATCCTATTGCATTCAATCTTTACAACATAGGTGTGGGATATGAGGACAAAGCAGGCAGTGCACGTTCTCTCAGGACACACAGGAACAGTCAGTGCAGTCAAGTGTCAGGAAGCAGACCCACAGGTCATCACATCTTCAATGGATAGCACTGTCCGTCTGTGGGATCTGGCTGCAGGAAAGACTATGACTACACTCACACATCACAAGAAGAGTGTCCGTGCCATGGCCTTGCATCCTACAGAGTTCACCTTCTCGACCGCCAGTCCTGATAACATCAAGCAGTGGAAGTGTCCTGAGGGCCAGTTTATGCGCAACTTTGAGGGTCCTGAAGGTGTCACTGGAGGCGGAGGCATCGTCAACGCCATGGCTGTCAATGCCGACAATGTTATGTTCACTGGAGGTATTATATCGTTTCTCTTTCGGTTCTTGGATGGCTGTTTGTGCCTGATAACAATAAGGTTGCTAACTTCCAACCTCATTCATGATATCCTCCTCCCTCTTGTAGCTGACAATGGAGCAATGGGATTTTGGGATTGGAAGTCAGGACACCAGTTCCAGAGACTGGACTCGCTTGTCCAGCCCGGATCGTTAGACAGTGAAGCCGGTATCTTTTGCGCCGAGTTTGACAAGACCGGTCTGCGTCTTATTACTGGAGAGGCTGACAAGTCCATCAAGATCTGGAAGGAAGACGACCAAGCCGTACGTTTTTTTTCTCTTGTTGTTTTGCTTGCTGAACGTGTCAAATTGTCTCTGCTTATCACGAATCGAGAACTAACTTCACGCGTCGTTTTTTTATATCCTTATTATTCCAAATAGACGCCCGACACACACCCTCTGGATTGGAAACCTTCCTTGATGCGAAAGCGCTACTAGACACGCACGTACACGCCACATACCACACACACACCCCAAATGTATATTATTAGAAACCACTATTCAACGCTCGCCACTATCACGACAGCAAAACAAGCCAAAAAAAACAGGGGACCAGATATCATGAAACGGGCTACCTTGTTATTCGTCAAAGACTCCCAAAAAAAGACCAAAAGCATCTAGACTGCTCCACTGGTCTGGAAACAAATACGCGACACACCTTTTTTTCCCCTGCACAACAACAAACAAAGAAGCGCAAATCACAACCCAGACCCTCCCTCCATGTGGTACAAAAAGAATGGGGGGGAGGGGGAAGGACGTGGGGGTCATGATGGCCGTGTACATTTCAGTGCACCCTGAACAGTTTTTGGGGTTTTTTAAACTTCAAACGCCAATTGATGCGTAACAGGGGGTAAAGAGGAAGGGCTGGGCGCGACTGAGGGTGGGGACGAGGACGAAGATTCATCGACTAGTAAGATGAGTAGGGAAAAAAGGCAAGCATGCAGGCGTGCATTTGTATTTGCTCTGGGGGTACTAGGGGGGGAAAGAAAACTTCTTGCAGGCGGTTAGAATTGGCAAAGAAAGGGAGAAGAAAACAAGGGAAGGAGGGAAAAGGGACACAGCAGCAGCAACATTGCCCAACGCATCTCCCCCTTCTTTTCCGCCTTTCAACAGATTTTTATTCTGGCAGAAGCGCGGGACTTTCCTTCCTTCCTTCATTTTTCCTCCTTTCCCTCGGCAAGAAAATGAGAGAAGGAGCACAGAGGAAATGAACAGGGACACGTAGGATGGGGTGACCCGTCCGTTTTTGGACTTGACCCATTGGACGAAACAAATGCATGTATGTAAAATTGCGTGAAAAAAAGGAGCGGGATCGAGACGAGAAGAGAGGACGGGTGAGCATTGGCCACCCATAATGCCATTGGTGCAACCATTAAAGGAGACTCGAGTTTTTTTTACCTACCCACAACTTCGGCAACGAACGACGGTGTCATCCTTTCTGTGTCCGCGCCGACCATGGATACTTTCCTATTTCTCCCCTCTTCTTTTTCTCTTTTCTTCTCTTTTTTCCTCATTCACTTTCCTCATTCACCTTCACAGCTCATTGCAACACCCATTCAACAACTCAACTGCCAAACGTCGTCCAACACCTCAACACTCCAACACCAACCGACAACACTTAACACATTTCTACCATGGCCGATACCGCTGTAAGTCAGGTCTACTCTCGTTGATTACTGTTATTGTTATGGCTGTAAATTGCTGTACACACGTCCATGGCCCTCGATCGCGCCACAACGTATAAACACAAAGATCGCCTTGCTCTGCCAGGTTGCTAAAATGCAGAATGCCAGTGATCGTCCTCAACTACATTTTTCTTTGTTTCACAGACATTTAATCGAATTGTGCGCTGTGCCCAGCAGTGACAAATTGTTGTAACAAACGAAAAGTCCGCCCTCACGATAAACGAATGGAACGATCGCCCAAATGGACACTATGAAAGCAGAGCAAGAATGGCGCGACTTTTTCAAAAGGATGAAGCGAACGTGAAGAGCATTCTGCTAACTCATTTGTGTTTCCTATTTTCCCCTCTTGGTACACTCTATTAGGAGAGAGAAACTAACGTAAGTTGACGCACCAGTCCGTTTGACTCGTCTTCATTCTCTTCTTGTTATCGAGTTGTGTGCCATTCTTCGCTTTCTCGGCCACCTCTTGGTCTTTTTCGTTTTTTATTCCTCGGAGGGCAATGCCTAGTCGATGAGAGCAGACCGTTGGGACACGATCACCGAAGCGACAACGTTGTCAGCAGTGCAACAGCCGACAAGAGAGGAAAAGGGCGCGAATATCATCCTAACGCAAATCATAGGGGGCAACCAACAACAGCACAGGAAACGAGAGTTGAGTGTTTTGTGCGGATCTTAACGCTTGTCTCTCGCCGGCTCGAGTACCCTCTTTTCTTTTTCTTTCTTCTTATTCTTGTTTCTCATGCTGTGTGGACAGTAACGGACATGGGACAAACAGAACAAGGAAATGAACACATGCGCACTCATACCTTGAAACACTTCCTGAATGGCCTTTCCAATTGGCTCTTCTTTGTTTATTTCGCGACTTTTTTACTTTTCAGCGGGAAACCGACTCGACCTTCAAACCATACTCAACCTCCTTGCTCACCTTCATTCGCTCATCCACTTACTCCTTTTTTTTCTATTACTCGCTACCATTGGGGGTTGATGTACTATTTTATTGATATAGGTCTACATGGCCAAGGTTGCCGAACAGGCCGAACGCTACGATGGTATGTAGAGGACCCCTGAATATTAACAAATGAGCGTGTCATGACGTAATGATGCAAAGCTTGGAATGAAGTCAACTTTGTTCTGTAGACTACCATGGCATGGACTGACAGATCTCCCTTTTTCTCTTTCTTTTTCTCCCGCTCTTTCTCTTACTCCACCTCATGTAGAGATGGTCTCTCACATGAAGGACATTACCAAGGTATGATAACGCGAACCCACACTACATCATCCCGATTTTAACGCAGGAATCGCGTTACAACAGCAACGACAGAAAATTATGCCAAAAAAACAGAGTTATGTTCCCATACCGTACTCTCTTCTTTCCCGCGCTCTCTCACACCAACTCATACTTATTGCTTTCTTTTCTTCCCACGATCGTCTCCATTACCACCACCAACCATATCAAAACATAGCACCATGTCCCATTGACACTGGAAGAGCGCAACCTGCTCTCGGTGGCATTCAAGAACCTCATCGGAGCACGTCGGGCCGCCTGGCGGATCGTCTCCTCGATCGAGGAGAAGGAGATCTCCAACAACCGCGAGAACCGCGTCGAGAACCTCAAGATCTACCGGGCCAAGATCGAAAAGGAGCTCAACGACACCTGTGCGGATATTTTCCACATCTTGGATGATGATGTTATTCCCTTTGTGGATGCTACAGATAAGAATGAGTGTCTTGTCTTTTACTACAAGATGTAAGTTATTATCTTTTGTATGTTTCGTTTTCCTGTTACTTCTTTCGCGGTTATGGTGGTTTGTGATCGCAATTGACTTTTGATCCTTCGCCTCAGACAATTAACGTTACGACAAAACTCGACGATCCTACCTCTCGCCTCGTTGATGTTCGTGTTTTGTTTCGATAATTAATAGGAAGGCTGACTACTACCGTTACGTAGCAGAGATCACAAAAGACGACGCCCGCAAGAAGGCCTCCGACACCGCAGAGGGGCTCTACCGCGAGGCCACAGAGTTCGCCTCCGACCTCGACCACACCCACCCGATCCGTCTCGGCCTCGCCCTCAACTACTCTGTCTTTTACTACGAGATTCTCAACAATGCCGAAAAAGCCTGTGACATCGCAAAGGGCGCGATGGATAGTGCGATCGCCTTGTTGGAATCGGAGGAGGTCCAGAACTCGGCTCATGACTATCGTGATTCAGTCTTGATTATCCAGTTGTTGAAGGATAATTTCTCCCTCTGGGGCGAGAACCAGCAAGAGTAAGAGAGTAAGGAAAACATGATTATGGGAAGGAGGGTGTGTGGTAGGATACGTGTTTTTATTTGCTTGGCCCGTGAAAAAGGTACCTGTTCCTTTCCCCCCCCTCCCCCCTTTCCTCTCAGGCTTCCAATCTGCTCTCCTACCCTTTTTTTTTCGTCACCGTTCTCAAGAGCTAACAACGCTCGTATTTATCTTCCTAATATTTCATTCTTAATAAATTGCAATCATTGCACCGCGTAATTAACACATTGTACGCATCCGCCACTGAGCGTGAACATGTTGTGCAGTTTCCGATGCAAGTGATCAGTCAAAAACTATTACATCAAAGTGCCCCTGGACCATGGTGCACCCTGTTCAAAAAAGAACACGTCTTCCTTGACTTTACAATCAGCATGGTGAGCATACGTAAGCTTTGTCTGAGAGGTATTAAAAATGTACTTTTGTTTTTAGTCCTTTTTGGGGGAGGGTAGATGCTTCAATTAGGAACAACTATGGTACTACTTCTACATTAGAAAAGAGGATGGAAGATAGAGAGAGGGGAGAGAGAGAGAAAACAAGAAGGGAAAATGGCCGATGTAATATGCGCAAAAAAAAAAAAAAAAAAAAAAAAAGGGAACAGAAAATGAAAAGATAAAGTGAAAAGAGAACTAATATCGCCAGGAACTAGAGGTCATGATCGACGGTTTCTTGCCCTTGCCAGAAGAGCGGGCCGCCGCCACAACATCGTTGATCTCGGCTTTCAAGGCCTCAAACAGCTGCACTGCCGGTGGGAGCTCTTCTGTGACGAACACTTTCCTGGGGCTCGATTCCAATACACCTTCACCGAAACCTTGCCAGGGCTCTGGCGCCGGGATGTTTCTGCGGATCTTCCTTGTATGATCGAGGATCGCGCTGGCCGACGATGATAGGTTGCTTGACGTTGTTGTTGATGTTCCCGTTGTCGTTGACGATGCGGTCATGACAAGCTGACCCAATCCAGAGACGGATTGCTGTGGTGGAATTTGGGCGATCGTATGTTTCGAGAATGTCGATGGCAATGTAGATGACGATGATGATGACGTTGCTGTCATAGTTGTTGGCGACCTTGATGATGTGGTGGATGAATCTGATGAAGCTGATTTCGTGCCGTTGGCGTTAAAGTCCCTGATGGTGCTAACCTTCCGTCGAGGGGCCTGACCCGCACCCTTCAATGACGACTTCTTCTTGGGCTGTGAGACCTTCTTCTCAGCACCTTCATGGTTGATCAGGTAATAGAATCCGTCCCAATCGCCTTCATCGTCCTCGTCATCCTCGTAATCTCCGTCATTGATGGCAGTGTCTCTTAAGGCACTAGTGGGTCGCACGCGAGGTCGATCGATAGCCCAGTATCCACGCTTCCAGTATCTCTCATCGACTATGATATCCCGAAGTTCGATCATCGTGATGAGGAGGACAACATCTTTGGCAGTAACATCCATCCAGACGACCGATTCGAGCGCCGTATCAGGCATGTCGTGCATCACGTTGAAGCACCGCGCCAGGAAGAAGCATACTCCAGCCGAGAGCTCGCCATTGATCGACGCCAATTCCTCATCTCGTGCACGCCTCGTCGGTTTGTCGGTCCTGCCAATCGTCAGCGTTCGGAGAAACGGGAGGAGGCGCATAAATAGCTCATTCAGGGCAAACTTTTGCCAATACGATAGCTCGAAACCATGCTGACTGTGCTGTGACGTCGACGACGATGAGCTGGAGTGGACTGGGATCGATTCGGATAAAACAGAGACAGAGTGAAGGCCGAGTGATCCACCATGATGAGTGTTGTTAGGAGTGTGGTTGTTACTGCCGTTGCCGTAATAATCGACAGAGCGACTGGTATACTGAGGTTGCTGTTTTTGCTGGTTCTGACGTTGTTGTTGTTCTTGTGCTTGCTGTCGCTGTTGATGATAGGTGGTCGTATCAGAGGAGGCAATGTTGCCCAGAGTTGTCGTAGTTGCTGATGTTGTCGTCGCCGTCGAGGTAGAGGATGTCGCCGCATATTCAGCCATTGGAATGTCAATTGAACTTCCAATTGTGTCTTCCGAAGAAGCCGAGGCCGACACCTTGACCTGCTGTGCCATATTCTCTCCTGTACTGTCATAGCTGTCACTGAGGGCACTGTCAGTGCTGCTGCTGCTGCTCGTTCTTGTGGTCTTGAGCCGGTTGATGGTCGCATGCTGTGTTGACAGGGCTTGGAGACTGCCACTACTACTGGGGCTCGATATCTCTGGCTGGTCGTTCTCATGTTGGGTGTGGAGCAAGGACTGTCGGACGGGCGGCGATTGGATGACTGGGTGGTGGTGTTGATAAAGGCTGTTGGCGCTGGTGATGTTGATACTAATACTCTGGTTGATGCCTGTGAGATGTGAGGTTGCCAGGGGCGATGTGGAAGGATGTGAGAACGAAGTATCGACCTTGGAATTGTAAATCGGTGCTGTGATCTCGGGCACGAGCGACATGAGGCTAGATCGATCGCTGTATGTAAAGTGCAGATGGACGGGCTTGAAGCATCGGTATTTGGCCATAAAGTCCTTGAGGCTCTCAAACTGAGCCATCGGACAGACAACTGTCCGCTCTTGGAGGAAAAGGTTCAGGCAGCAGAGGTTGGGCGTCAAGGGGACAAAGATCTCGCGTCGAAAGCGAGCATTGATGGAACTCAGGGAGAGGAGGGACTGGGTATCGAGGTAGGATACGATTATGGGGAACAGATCCACGTTGACGAGAAGCCGAGATAAGACGGGGCCATCGTCGGCCTCGGAGGCGTTGTGCCTGGTTATGCCGTCGGTGGAGGCGGAGGAGGTTGAAGAGGAAGAAGAGCCATGTGTATGAAGACCACTTATACTGGTGGATGTGATGGCAGAGAGGAGTTGGTCGTCGATAGGGCTTTCGTTTTGACTGGAGAAGGAAGAGGTGCGGTCGGGTCGAGCTATGGCCATTGCCATGGTTGGTGCCTGGGATTCGTTTTTGTTGGTGATATAATCGAGCTGTTTGGAAGCCAATGAACGCAGGCCAAATGAGGCGAGTGCCGGTGAAAGGAAGAAAGAGGAACGAGGACGAGTTCAATGAAAGTAGGTCCGTTCAGGCGACGCGGAGAGGTGAGAAAGAGGGAGAGAGCGAGGTAGGAAGGGAAGGAAGGAAGAAGCAGGGTGAAGATATGACGACGATGGTGCTGATAATGCGCTTTGAAGTCAAAGGAAGAAGAAAAAGAAGGAAGACACGAGTTGGAAAAAGAGAGAGAGGTGAATGTGAGCGAGTGAGGGGGAGAGGAAGAGGTGGGGGATGGGGAAGAAGGACAAAAAACAGAGAACAGGCAGGGGGTGGGGGGGTGTTTGTATGGTTGTGTGTTTGTATGTTTGTATGTTTGTATGGTTGTATGCTGAATGATTGTATGTATGTATGTATGTGCAGGGAAAAAGGGATAAAAAAGGGCGCTGAGAAACGAGAGAAGGAACGAAGGAAGGGATAGAGAGGAGAGGAGAAGAGGAAGCAGAGAAGGAAGAAAGGAAGAGAAGGGAAGAGAAGAAAGAAAGAGGCGAGAGAGAACGAAGAGAGAGAGGGGTGGAAAGGGAAGGAAAAGGTGTGACTTTCTCGTCGGTCACACACAACTTTTTGTTCTTCTGTAAATCGGGTTAGCTTCGTTCAAATAAAAAGGAAAAGAAAGGAAAAAACAGGGAGTAGGGTTTTCAAGGTCAACAGGTGCGTGGTAAAAAAAAACAACAAGAAACTAGTTTTGTTTGCTCAAGTGTGTGAAAAAAAAAGCGATTGCAATGTGAATATGAGGGGAAGTGTTGTTGTTGTTCTTGTTGTTCTTGTTGTTGTTGTAACAGTGAATGGCTGTTGCTGTTGATGTTGCTGTTCCTGAAATGAGGTGATTGCGGGGGAGAGGGAAAAGAGCGAATGACGAATGCAACAGAGAGGAGGGGCGCGAAATGGATTAAAGGATAAACATAAGGATCGATGAGAGAAAGAAGTGAAGGGAGAGAAGGGAGCGAAAGAAAAGGCAAGAAAGAGAGTGTTTGCCACCGAAAATAAAATAAGGAAAAAAGGGATCCTTTATGTGTTTCGAAGGAGCCTAATAATGTGTAGCAGACAAAGATATAATAACAGATTCGATACGATACGATGATGATGATGATGATGATGGTGATGCCGATGGGTGATATTGTCGGGGATGGGGAAGGAAAGGAGGGGACGGAAGGGAGAAAAGGAGAGGGCTAGAGTAAGAAAGAGTATGAGGGGGATGACCTGGCAGACCCGTGGGTCACACAATGGAAGCAAAGGACTACAGACGTAAATCTGTATCTGCATTGGCATTGGCACACATACATACATGAACAGACAGAAAATTGAACATTCATGATCATCCTTGCAATTGAACATGGATTAGGTGTCTTTCCAAATGATCTATAAGGAATCAACCATTCATGTCCTCCTTATTCATGTCTGTCTGTCCCCTACAACAATAATATCGCGACATATTCAAGTACCATCCATCAATGCCTCATCCCCATCTCCCCTTTCTCCTCCTCTTTCCAAAGTAGTAAATAACATCTTCCCCAATGCCAATGCCAATGCTAATGCCAATGCCCATAAATCAACGAATGCGCCAACTCACTTCTCAATCAAAAAGCACTAAAAACACGCAGCGTGTGCTGTTGTTGAAGTCAATCAATGTCAATCAATCAGTCAATCCAATGTCCGCTTCATCTGTCCCTTTCCCCCCTTCGTCTCTCATTGCACTCCTTGAATCACATATTTCGCCTCTTTTTTTCGCCCTTCGCCCTTCGCCTTTCCCTTCTTTTTCTCTTTCGGTTCTTCTTTTCTCTCTCTCTCTCTCTTCCTACCTTTGTTCTTGTGGAACTAACCATGTTTGACAGATAGATGTGATAGCCTCGGTTGAAAAGGCGGCTTGACTCACACACATGCACACACACAACAGAAACAATTAGAGAGTTGGAGCAAGAGACAAAAAGAGACAAGAGAGCGAGAGACATTCAGGAATGCTCGAAATCACCATTGCCCAAAAAATAAATAAGCTAGTGTCAACATGCCATGCATCTCATTCTCGCATACACATACTTACATACATGCATTCACTCTCTCTCCCATTCTTCTCTCTTCCGATTTATGTTCCCCCCCATTTCCTTCAAGTTCACCAAGTTCTCTACTACTGTACTTGGCATGAAGTGCCATTCGTTTTCTGTTCGTGATGATTGATGGTTCCATTGTTTTGGATGATCAGTTGATCAGTAGATCAGCCTGTCAAATCAGATTCTAAAACCATTTGGCTCGTTGGTGAGACTAGGTCGACCATCAGTCATCAAGCAACCACAAAGAAAAATCGTTGCGTTTGTAATCTCATTCAATGTAAACGCCACAAAACGGACAATTTTTATTACAAACTTGACAGGGGTAGTGCTGGAGGCGATGGTAAGGTGAGGAAGGATGAAAGAAAAAAAGGTGAAAAGAGGAGCCTCGTTGTTCTGTTTTGTTTGAAAATAATCCAACGAGAAGGGGTCATTCTCATATTTTTTGATCTGTTTTTTGTTTTGTGTCCAACATCTCCCGTGTTTCCACATCCTTTTCACCTCCCTCCTCCTCCCTCTCCCGCCTCTCCTTCTCTCCCTCCTCTCCATGCACAATGGCGTTTTGTTTGTTTTCGATCTGCTTACAGTTCAATTAACAAAGAGACAAAAGGGCTCATTGCTGTCTCTCTGTTTTTTTTTGTTTTTTTTATCTGCTGGAAAATGGATCTAAAAACACATTTCTTAGAGGTCGTCATGAGCTTCTCCCTCCTGTGTGTGTATTGTAATGCTGGATCTGTATCTCTATTCTCGCTTTTCCCGGAGAGAAAAAAAAACTTACAGCTACAGGTATGTAGCCTCTCACTCCATGCACAAACGTACACAAAGCATAAATACACGCACGAGATCCAAAAAATAGACGTAATGAAGCAGAAAGAATGGGAGTTACCGTACTCTGCTCGCTTGCTTTACTGCAGGAGCGAGCGAATGATTTGCAGAGTCGGAGAGGGGTGTTTTTTCAGAGTTCTTTTGTGCAACCCGATCCATCATCGCACATACACATGAGAATGTCATATACATATTCAGACCCTTGGTTTTTTTGCAGCTCGTTTTCCGTTGATTCCATATTTCTGCGTATGTTCGTTCATCTTTTTGTGTTTGGTGGTGTGGTAAACGTGGGGTTGGTTGTTTATGGTTGTGTGTGGTGTTTGGTTTGGTTTGGCTGGGTTGGATAGCTCATTTTCTTTTCTTCCGTTTTTTCCACATCGGACACACGCCACGCGCAAATGTGAGCATGCAAAGGTATCCTTTTAGTCCACGAGATCGTTTTTTTTTTTTTTTTTTTTTTTTTTTTGGGTTTTAGGAATTTGGTTGAATCATATACACCCGACCTCACCCCCCTAACCCGCAAGCCTAATTCCTTTTGTTTCGCCAACCATCAAACTTTTTTCGCGAAAGTGAGAAAAGGGCGACAAAGTAAAGGGAGAAGTAAAGAAGAAAGGAACTCATTTCATCCCTGGCGACCACACTAGCGTGAAGCAAATTGGTTCGAAGACATTCAAGTTGAACAAAATGCGGTTTTTATTTTGCTTCGCAAAGAAAAAGTGGATCGGGGGAGGGGGGGAGAGAGTTTTCAATCAAGGGATGATTAAAGTTTCGCAAGGGCGAGGCTGGCCAGGCGTGGGCATGGGCGTCGTCTAGAGCGCGTTTTTTACTCCACACAATTGAAAAAAAAGGGAACCATTTACGAAGTCGCACACAACACAATGACAGCCAAACTGTAAACTGTAACCAACCGCCTCCCTTAGTCTCCTTGCCCTGCGGTTTGTTTCTGGCTGGTAACATTGCTGACTTGATCATGTACCGACATAGGGAATAGTAATAATAAAAAAACGGGGGTCGCCGGTAACCTTCACTCATGCTCAAGCACTCCAATGGCCTAATCCAGCTTTCTCCTGGGCGATCGTCCTTGATTTACCTTGATTTACCTCGATTGCCTTGATTGCTTTTGATTGTTTTTGCTCTTGGTTCACATATGTCTGCATACCCCGATCTACATGTGAGGATCGGATGGGAGGAGGGAGAGGAGGTGGTGAAAGAGCCTTTTCCTTGCATGCCAACCAGAAAACATATGCACTTGTCGCGTTTCTACAAAAAGATATGCAAGGCCAAAATAAACCAAAAGGCAAACAGACAAAGCGACAGTGCGAACAAAAAGGCGGTGCGGATGGAAGGACGATTCACATGAAAGAAGAGAATGAGAAGGCAAGTGCGCACATGTACGCGTTAAAACAATGAGAGGAGAGAGAGATGGAGGTGAGAGACCCCTTTTTCTCCTCCTCCTCCTCCTCCTCCTTCTTCACTTCCTCCTCCTCTTCGTCCTCGTCCTTCGCACTTCCTTGCATAGAGGTAAGGTCAACAACATGCACTCATCACCCGCATGCTGTCATTTGTCCAAATTCCTCACTGCGAAGGGAGAATAAGTCATATTTCCCAGGGGTAACAAGAAAAATAGCTGATTTCGCCTTTTTGTCCATCTCATTTCTCTCGCTCTCCTTTCACGAATTGCAAATGCGTTTTTTTGTTTATTTTGGTTAGCTGCTACTGCTTGCCTTTCTCTCTCTCCTTGATCGCTCGTTCGTCTGCTGTCCAAGTTCCTTTCTCTCTCTGTTCACCATTTTCCTCTCTCTTTCTCCTCTCTCTGCCCCTTTTCTTTTATGCGCTTCGATTTCTTTCTCAGATGACACCCTCCAAGCAATGGCTCTTGCGGTACAAGATGTCATAATGTCCCGGGCGATAGAGGAGCACCAATGGCGGCATATACGGAGCAGTATCGGGCAAGAACGGCAAAAAGTTGACCTCATCCGCTGCCTGGTTCCCGTTCAAATACGCCACCTCAATCGACACCTGGGTAGCCTTTGTCAACGCAATCAGCATCATCTCTTCAGACTCCCGTCCCATGGCTTCCACATGCATCGAACAGAACTCGTCCATTGTTTGACCAAACTCGAGGAACGGCGCATAATCGTCCTGATGTGTCTTTAAGAATGCCGACGCCACCAACCGGAAATGCATCACAATCGAGTTTGAGATTTCGTCGTTCTGGAAGGCTGCCAAGAGTTCCTCAGAGGTGGAATGGACCAGGCTCTGGAGCGTCTCGAGTGTCACCTGGTAAAAATCCTCGAATGCGAGCAACTCAAACTGTGCAGCGAGCAAGAGGTCCTTGGTCCCTTCAATCGTCCTGACCGCATTCGCATGCAACTCTGGTTTCGACTTGATCGCCAACATCACCCGCTCGAACCAAGCAAACGCGAATGCTATATTTTGTAATATTCAACAACGTAGATAAGTCGTTAGCATTCGCACGCTGAATGATGACAATCACGTCACGATCTCCCCTTTTCATACGTTACCTCGGTAGAAGCAGTTGCCTATGTTGCACCAGGACGACAATAAATCGATGAGCACATAATAGAGGAAAATGAAAAGAAAGACGTAGCGAAATGGTTAGCAAGTAAATAAACGGAGCTACAGATAATAGGCAAACCCCTTCCATTCAGTCATAAACGTCCTGAACACGAGATGGAGAGAAAGGAGGAAGAACTCACCATCGCCCCTTGATCGCCGCATTCTATCATGGGTATCCGACAAGTTCTAAAGCAAAGCACGACATCAAGCGAAAAGGCAAAGAAACGATACGTTAGTCAAACCACCATCACATTGACAAAAGACATCAGTAACTTCATCATTCTTACGCTCGACTATCCTCCACTTCATTATGAACATCCATAACATACCTGGATCTTTTTCTTGAAGGCCTCACTACCGTTCTCATACTCCTGCGCAAGCTCCAAGAGGTCTACCGAGTGATCCACCAACGGGTGCGCATTCGCCTCTTCGTCCTTGATGGCCTGCATTTGTGTCAGAATCTGCTCGTCCGTCAATTGTGCCTCCTGACCCTGCCCTTGTGCTCCTAATGCTGGGACTGTTCCAACAGGGTTGGCAACTGCGCCGGCAGTAACGGGGGCTGCACCAGCGCCAACAGGAGTGGTTGCTGCGGCGGCCGGGATGGGTGCGTCGGTTGGTAGGGGGAAAGGTGTCACGGTCATTTGTTGGGTTGTCCTTGGTTTGGTGTGATGAGTTTAAAAGAAGAACAGTGAAAAGGAAAATGGTTGAAAAACTGGGAATGAGGCGCGAAACCATGGGCGGGCGCTGGACAAACCCTATTTCTGTGCCGGGAAATAATGCGTCAAGTCGCGTTAATTCCCGAATGAATTGAAACAAGTTGATATTAGCTTACACGACACACTTTGCCACTATCATGACATTCTTCCCAAGCACACGCACAGTACATTGACTAGAAAGAGAATGTATTGCATGAAAAAAGAAAGAGGAGTTTCTATAGGTGTGAAAAAAAGTCATAAGAAGTTGTACAAAAGGAGGACAAAGGGACGACATCACTTAGGCCTTGACGTAAGGCAAAGGGACTAGCTTGGGCCAGTTGACATACTGAATGCCATTGGCGACCAAGAACTTGAAGACGTAGGTAATGATGGCGAGCCAGAAGGAAGCAAATAGAATGACAGCCGTGCTCAAAGAGTTCTCGGGAAGGATGATTGATCCAGCAAGCATGGCGGCTCCGACCAACAACACAACGGGGAGGGCTTTGATCTGCAAAGGACGGTTATCGACCAATGGGTATGATCCCGAGGGGTCGACATCGTACCTAAGGAACAAATCATATGCGTCCTATTTGTAAGAAATAAAGGCAGACGGTTGAAGGATTAGGTTTCTGTCCAAACATAACAAGTTCCTTGTAACGATAATAAATTGGTGGCGTAAGTAAGTTTCAGCAAAATTCACCTGGCGAGCTCCATCCAAAAAGTTGTTCTTGACATAACGAACAATCGAGTTCTGAAGATCCTGCATTGCGCCAGCCTTGGTACGGTTTCCGGTCCTGGTAAAGTCGGTCTTCAATGCTCCAGTGCCAGAGTAGGCACAACTGATAACATCAGCGTTGTCAGCCCAAACTATGTATATTGATAAAAGGAGGTACGGTTAGAAGGGTTAGGGCCACTCAAGATAAATGAAGCAGCGCGAGAAAGCATAGAAGGACAAGAGAGTCGGGATTGCTTACCATTGCGGAACTGGAACTCAAAGTCGTCAAAGAGCTCAAACCTCTCGTCGGCACCAAGGATGCCAATGTCACGGAGCTGTCGGTTCAAGACCCACCGAGAAACGACAGACTGGACAACGTTGGTTCTGTCCAGGCAGTCCATGCAGTTGCTGCGAACAACAGAGGTCTGCTTCAGGGTAACCTTCTCAACACCATCCTTGCCGAAAACAGCCTTGAAGTATCTATTAGACCAGGTATTGAAGTTATTGAAAGAGTGAGAACCTAGTGCCAAACAATGGCCGCCGTCAAGCATGAAGGGCAGATCACAATGAATGACATACCCTTGAGCATGGAGTTCCGACTGGAAGTAGTCCAAAATCAAGGTAACGCGGTGCCATCTCATCTTGCTGCACTCGTGGTGGAAGTCAAAGTGGAGATACTTGATATCTTTGTCGTTCAAGATGCTGATGTTCTTGGTGAAGGCATCGGCCATGGGCTTCTCGTAACCCTTGTTGTTGACCAAATTAATAACAAGCTGGGGTCCGTAGAACTTCTTCTGAGTCTCAAAGTGAGCGCGGAAGGAGTTTTCCTACAATTGTTAAAAAAAGAGATGATAGCCGAGTTAGAGAGCGCTCATACATTACAGAAATGAGGCATCCGTGACAAAATAGAAATGAAAAGGCAGAGAACATTGCATTCATTGCGACTTACGGTCTCGGGGTTATTGAAGATCTGGAGCTTGGGGGTATACTTGATGTTGTTGATCTGGGTCCAGTAGATGGGGATGGAGCCACGGGTTTGGACATGGGCCAAGAAGATCTTGCCGCCAGGAAGAACCGAGGCAGCACCATCAATGCCAGCGTCGGCAATAAGGATCTGCTCGGTCTCGTTGAAGTTGGAGACGTTGCCGTCAGCGTCGACACCGCGGGAGAAGTAGCGGGTACCGGCGCGGTGACGGGATCGGCGAGAAATGACGGCGAAAGAGAAGGGCTTCTTGTTGATCTCGGCAGTCTTGATCTCGGCGAAGCCATTGACAATGGGCAAAATAAATCTGCTCAACTAATTATCCAATTACCCATTATCCATGCAAATGAGGGAAACAAACACCGATACGATAGTTAGTACATGTGTCTGTGGAGAATGGACTTTGATTGTCTCTTGGAATGTGTCCGGATCACTCTCATGTCATGCAGCTTACATCCTGGTCCTTGTTCTTGGTGGTATGGTCAATGAACTTTGACTGAAGGCGCCTGTTCCAGAAGAATCTCTCATCAGCCTACAATATCACATAAAGTAAAGGGCGAGCGTGTGGGTTAGAAAAGGTGAATATGCACAAGTGCTCAAAGTTGCAAAGCAGACTTACGCGCTCCCAGATGGGCTGGGTGTTGCCCTTCAACTCGGCCTGGCGCTGAAGACTGTGGGTCAACTCATAGTCATACGAGAAGTTGAACTTTCCAGACTGGAGATGCGAGTGGAGGAGGGACAAGTATGAGGCCTCCTCTCCAACCTAGCGAGATCATAATATAGATATAAATTGTTGATTAATTACGACGATGCCTTTTTCTTACTGTGCTCCTATTGCCCCATAGATGTCAGAAGCAGTTGCGCCATACCTGTGCCTCGGTCAATGCGAGCGTGTTGCGGGAGAGGGGAAGGACTTTGTAGTCCTTGACCCTGTAGATGTCCTTTGTGCCAATCTGGCCAACCTTTGACCGCTCAGTGATGACAACCATGTACTCGCCTGGGAGTAGACGTGTAAAATAACGAGAGGTCAGTCAATTGAAGTCATGCGAACGGCTGACAAAGAGACAGCCCCAAATGGAGAACAAAATAACGCCTTTGGTAACTCCTGATAGATATATGGAATTGCATGAACACTCACCGGCCAAGAGACGGATAAAGCCGATAACACCATAGATGGTCAGCACTTCATCATCCGAAGGAGCAGCAGATGCAGGGGCTAATCCATTCCAGGAGGGGTAGAGAGAAAAGGGATAATAGAAGCATTGGTCAGTTAGTTACGGGCAAGGTTTTTAAGCGGAACAAAAGAGATTAACCTGAGTGGTAGCAGGGTTCATGGAGTGGTGTTGCTGTCAGTCAATCGTGTTCTTACAGTTCAATTGAACGTTTCCGGTGCTGCGCTGGATGATGACGTTCTCGGAAGCGGTAGATGAGTCGGCGTTGATGGGCTGAAGGGTGAATGTGTCAGCGCTCGTGTAGCTGTTTGTGATGAGAACAAAGAGAGTTTGTGGTCGTTAGAACACAAGTGTGATGGGGTGAGTAAGAATCCTTGTCGAAGGGAGGTGATGAACTTACAGCTTGAAGGAGGAGTGGAAAGCCATTGCTGTGGTTGGAGGGGAGAGTGTGAGTGATGAGTTATTGAAACTAGGGACGTTGAGAGTAAAAACGAAAGAAGAGAAGGGAGCGTGCAATGTAAAGAAAAAGAAGAAAAGAAAGGGAACAAAAATATAAGCGCGCGAGCCATTTGAGTTGTTTCTGCCAGGCACACAGGCACACATGAAAGTGTGAAATTATCCCAACAGATACGACGGACGGGTTTTGCGCATGTCCAGTGCGCACGAATTGGGAAAGAAGTCTACGTGTGTGGTGTGAGCATTGGGGGAGGGAGGGGGGGGGGGTTATCTGTTCCCTTCAACTCTCTTTTGCATGTTTGTGTGTTTCCTGCTCGTTCATGCCGATTTGGCATGTCGTCCATCATGAGGAGTATGCTCGCTTATCGACCCTTGTCTGACTGGCCCTCGCTGTCTGTGTGTCAGATGATGATGGTGAAGGTATGCGTTATGGTGGACAGTTAGAAATGTCACGACATTCGTTCTATGAGGGCTATTCCTGTCCATTTTCTCCACTGACTCTCGGTCCGAGTCGAGGCTGTTGCTGGTATGTTGATTATCACGTTGGTTTTTACTTTCGCATGTACTTTGCTCAAGCTTCATGTTGGTCTGGTTCCTTCTCACTTTCTGGTTGTCGTTTCTTTGATTTGGTGCTCATAATTCTCTTTTCATATGGGACCATGGGCACACACACGCACGGAGGCAGTTCCCAGCTCTCTCTCTCTCTCTCTCTCTCTCTCTCTCTCTCTCTCTCTCTCTCTCTCTCTCTCTCTCTCTCTCTCTCTCTCTCTCTCTCTCTCTCTCTCTCTCTCTCTCTCTCTCTCTCTCTCTCTCTCTCTCTCTCCCTCTATCTTTCTCTCTTTCTCATTTTCATTTGCCTTGTAAAGTGAACCTCAACATATCATTGTCCTAAGAATAATACTTTCATTCGATCTGAGCACTCATGCCCTCTGTTTTTGTTTTCTGCACTAACGGATTTCTCATCTTTCTTTGATCCAGGGCGGCACCTATTTCATATGTTGACTTGCAGTTCTTTCGTTGCAGAAGACGCTTTCTTATTTATAATATCTTTTTTCCTAAACATGCATGTTGTCTGTTGGCAAATTACCCTCTCGTCCTTCTTTCTCTCTGTTCCTTATTTCCGCCACGTTTCCTTCCTTCCTTCTTTCGTTCTTTCTTGTCAATGTCCAGGTCACATGTATTACCTTCCTCCTTTGCTCTTCGCCATATAGCAAGCGAGAAGTCGACTTGTCTTCTTCCTTTCCTTCCGTCTTGTCAGAGTTTACTATTGTGTCTGTGTTGGCTATCAAGCCCATATATTGTGTTTGAGACCCATTTAACTCTTTTGCCACCAATTTCCGTCTTTTTATTCACATCAGCAATGACTGTGGCTTGTGTCAGCCATGACCAGTCGCAAAAATAATTCTTCCCCCACACATCATCTCGGAAACGACGAGTTTGGCAATCCTTACAAAGGCACACGGTCGGCCAGTCAGGAACACGTCCACACAACAACGTCAACAAAGCTGCCCTTTATCTCCTTTTTCTTGCTTGCTTTTTCTTGCTTTTCTTTCTTTTCCTTTTCTCTCCAATACTCCACCTTCCTCTCCCCCCTCTCCCACCTTTTCTTGTTCTCTTTGTTCGCTCCATCCTTTTCAAGGCGACCAAACAGTTCAGATCTCTCCTTTCACTCATCCCACCCACCTCGATCAACACTAATCCTCATTTTCAATGCACACGTGCATATAGACCCCTCTCATAACCCTCCCTTTCAATACCCATCCCCACCTACATCATATCTATTATCATGCCTTTCCCCCTCGCCTCCATCGCCCGCGCGGCTGCCAACCCCTTGGCGCGCCAGTCCGCCCTCTTGATGCGCTCATCCTTGGCTCGCGCCACCGCCCCCGTCGCCACCATGATGACCATCCGCAAGGCTTCCTCTGCCGCCGCCGCAAAGGACGAAATCCCCGCCGCAAAGGACGCCTTCCTTCAGGGTAACTCTGCCGGCTACGTCGAGGAGATGTACTCTGCCTGGCTCAAGGACCCCACCTCTGTCCACCTCTCGTGGCAGATCTACTTCAGGAACCAGTCTAACGGCATGTCTTCCTCCCAGTCCTTCCAGGCTGCCCCCACCATCCCCACCACCGGTGGTGTCCCTTCGTTGGTCCCTGGCTCCCAGGTAGGATCCTCCGATGTCATTGACCACTTGAAGATTCAGCTTCTCGTCCGTGCCTACCAGGCCCGTGGTCATCATGTTGCCCGCTTGGATCCCCTCGGAATCAACCAGACCAGCTTCGCTGCCGTCTCGCCTCGCGAGCTCGACCTGAACCACTACGGCTTCAGCGAGAAGGATCTCGACCGTACCTTCTCTCTCGGACCCGGTATTCTTCCCGGTTTCCTTGACACTGGCAGCAACCAGACCCTTCGCGAGATTGTCGACCACCTCAAGAGCATTTACTGTAAGTTTGCACAACGATGATGCGGATTGAACCTTTTGTTGTTCCCAGCCCCTTTTGCTGTTCCTGGACAATGCGATCTCTTTTCTATTCCTCCGCATTTTTTTGGATCCTTCGATCCGTGTGTCACAGATCACACACAACACAGAGCACCACCACGCCACTCAGCAAACAACTACAAATAACTACAACACAAACAACAACAGCAGCAGCAACAAAGGAATGGCAGGGACACACGGAACACGGAACAGGGAAAGGGAACACACAACACTCATTTCTGGAAGACCGGGAAGAAGAGAAACATACATGTGTGTATGCGTGCGGGATAATGGATTCCAGCCCTATCAGGAAGCACTTGTCTCTTGTCGACCTTTCTTTGATGTTCCATGGTCGGGTTCATTTTCCTTCGTTGACTATCTCGTGTCATCAACACATAATTGTCTCGTCGTTATTTCTTCTCTGAAGACTGTTGTCCGTCGTCGTTACTCACGCATGAGGAGCGATTGTTCTGAGTTGACGTTATTGGCGAGGATCAAAGTGGGTTTGCGGGTGTTTGGGTGTTCCCTGCGTCAAGACCGACTCTATGAATTCAGTCTCCTCTGTAAATGATATCCCTCATCTCTCTTTGACCGATAAATCGTCCCTCAGGGACCAGAAATCTCCTTCCAGGCTGGGTTTCTAATCATCCGCGGTATTTTTGGCCGTTCTTCCTTCTCGCCCATCATCCCTCTAAATAGGCGGCTCCATCGGTGTTGAGTACATCCACATTCCCGACAGGGAGCGTTGCGACTGGATCCGTCAACGTGTCGAGGTCCCCAGACCCTACAAGTACACCACCGAGGAGAAGACCATGATCCTCGATCGTATGATCTGGTCCGACTCCTTCGAGCGTTTCGTCTCGTCCAAGTATCCCAGCGAGAAGCGCTTCGGTCTTGAGGGAGGCGAGAGTTTGATTCCTGGAATGAAGGCCTTGGTAAGTCTCTTTTTTTCAGTCATTCTTTCTTTTTGCCCTCGACGTTGCGTTCGTTATTCCTCCCCCCATTGCCCATTGCTACAAAAAAAAGAGAGGAAGGAGGGGAAGGTAGATCTTTCCTTGGTTGTGTCGGGCTTATGTCTCATTGTCTAGAGAAAAGAGCGCTCTGTGAGCAAATTGCGCTGTTTTATTGGATCGTTCCATATTTGGCCTTCCCCCTCCTTTACCCCATCTTTTTCCACACATAGTTGCCCCTGTCGGATGAGCGTTTCTGGTACTCGTGCTGCAGTTCCCTCCTCAACTCACTAAGCCTCGATCCTCCTTCTTTTATCCCAATAGATTGATCGCTCCGTCGAGCACGGTGTCGAGTCCATTGTCATGGGCATGCCCCATCGTGGTCGTCTTAACGTCCTCTCCAACGTCGTCCGCAAGCCCCACGAGTCTATCTTCGCCGAGTTCAGCGGAAACTCTGCCAACGACGGCTTCTCGGGTGATGTCAAGTACCATTTGGGAATGAACTATGAACGCCCCACCCCCTCGGGCAAGCCCGTTCACTTGTCCTTGGTCGCCAACCCCTCGCATTTGGAGGCTGCTGACGGTGTCGTGCTCGGAAAGACCCACGCCATCCAGCACTACATGGATGACAAGACGAGAACCCGCTCACTCGCCGTTCTCTTGCACGGAGATGCCGCCTTTGCCGGACAGGGAGTCGTCTACGAGACTCTCGGATTTATGGACTTGCCCGCCTACTCGACTGGAGGAACTGTCCACATTGTCGTTAACAACCAGATCGGCTTCACCACCGACCCCCGCTTCTCCCGTTCGACCGCCTACTGTACCGATATCGCAAAGTCCATCAACGCCCCCATCTTCCACGTCAACGCCGATGACGTTGAGGCAGTTAACTATGTCCACCAATTGGCTGCTGACTGGCGCAAGGAGTTCCACACCGATGTTGTCATCGATCTCGTCTGCTACAGACGTCATGGACACAACGAGACCGATCAGCCCAGCTTCACCCAGCCCATCATGTACAAGGCCATCAACAACCAGACCCCCGCCATGGAGCGCTACATTGACCAGCTCGTCAAGGAGGGTACCTTCAAGACCGAGGAGATCAATGACATGAAGAAGCGCGTCTGGGATATTTTGGAGGAGAACTACGCCAAGAGCAAGGACTACAAGTCAAAGTCCAAGGAGTGGATGACTAGTTCGTGGCACGGATTCAAGTCGCCCGCTGAACTCGCTTCTGAGGTTCTCGCCAGCCACCCCACCGGCGCTGCTGTCGAGACCTTGAAGCACATTGGAGACAAGATCTCGTCGACTCCCCCCGGCTTCAAGATCCACTCCAACTTGGCCCGTATCATGAAGGCTCGCGCCAAGACCATCGAGACTGGCTCCAACATTGACTGGGCCACTGCTGAGGGTCTTGCCTTCGGTACTTTGCTCTCTGAGGGCAAGCATGTTCGTTTGGCCGGTCAGGATGTTGAGCGTGGTACCTTCTCTCACCGTCACGCCGTTCTCCACGACCAGGAGACCGACAAGCTCCACGTTCCCCTCAAGAACTTGGGTCACGGACAGGCTGCCTTCACCGTCAACAACTCTTCTCTCTCTGAATATGGTGCTCTCGGATTCGAGCTCGGATACTCCCTCGTCAACCCCAGCTCACTCGTCCTCTGGGAGGCCCAGTTCGGTGATTTCGCCAACAACGCCCAGTGCATCATTGATCAGTTCATTGCTTCAGGAGAAACCAAGTGGCTCCAGCGCACTGGCTTGACCATGTTGTTGCCCCACGGTTACGATGGTCAGGGACCCGAGCACTCGTCTGCCCGTATTGAGCGTTACCTCCAGATGTGCGATGACCACCCCAACGTTTTCCCCTCTGAGGAGATGTTGTCTCGCCAGCACCAGGACTGCAACATGCAAGTTATTTACTGCTCAACCCCCGCCAACTATTTCCACGCCCTCCGTCGCCAGATCCACCGCGACTTCCGCAAGCCCTTGGTTGCCTTCAACTCCAAGTTGTTGTTGCGTCACCCCATGGCTCGTTCGACTTTGGAGGAGATGTCGGGCGAGACTCGCTTCCAGCGTTTCATCCCTGAGGTTGAGGAGGAGAAGATTGTTGCTGCCGATAAGGTTAAGAAGCACATTCTCTGCTCTGGTCAGGTCTACTATGCCTTGGCCAAGGCCCGTGAGCAGAACAAGATTGACGATGTTGTGATCTCGCGTGTTGAGCAGCTGAACCCCTTCCCCTATGATCTTGTCAAGGAGCACACTGACAAGTACCCCAACGCCGAGGTTGTCTGGTGCCAGGAGGAGCCCTTGAACATGGGAGCCTGGGCCCATGTCGCCCCCCGTATCCGCACGTCGCTCAAGGAGACTGCCAACCACGCTAATAAGGAGGTCCGCTATGCTGGTCGTGAGCCCTCTGCCTCCGTTGCCACCGGTAACAAGAAGGTCCACTTGGCTGAGGAGTATGCCTTCCTTGCCGAGGCCCTCACCGGCGAGGCTAAGAAGCCCTCTGATGTCGTCGGAGGCGTCCCCGTCTTTTAAGTCCCCTTTCCCTAGAATTTAGAGTAGTATTTGCATTTGTATATAGCGAAAACATGAAGCAGTCACTGTTTTGATTGTTTTTCTTTTTTTTTTTTTTTTTTTTCCTTTGTGAGTGCATAAAGGCGCGGGGTGAATTGCATTCGTTCTTTCTTTACCACTCTTTCCCGCTCCTCCCATCACACATCATACACATCACAATGGTAAGAACCAGTTGATCACAAACGCGCATCCTCTTCTTGGCGACAGCAAGGACAACAATGCAACAACAACCATCAGCACACTCAGTTCAATTCATTGGCGAGAAACAGTAAGCTTGACAGGTCACTAATAAACTTCGTCTCTCGCACTATCCCTCACAACAATAGGCCGAAGTCAACCCCAAAGCCTGGCCCCTTGCCGATGCCGCCCTCACCAACTCGATCATGGATCTCGTTCAGCAGGCCTCCCACTATAAGCAGCTCAAGAAGGGAGCCAACGAGGCCACCAAGACCCTCAACCGCGGTATTGCCGAGTTCATTGTCATGACAGCCGACACCGAGCCCATCGAGATCTTGCTCCACCTCCCTCTCCTCTGCGAGGACAAGAACGTCCCCTATGTCTTTGTCCCCTCCAAGACCGCCCTTGGCCGTGCCTGTGGTGTCTCGCGCCCCGTCATTGCTGCCTCCGTTACCTCTAACGAGGGCTCTGACCTCAAGGCCCAGATCTTGGCCATCAAGCTCCAGATCGAGAAGCTCTTGATCTAAGAAATTGGCAGGATTGTTTATCAGGAATGAGGGGATGAAGGGGGGCAGAAGGATGTTTTCGAGCACCGAATGGACCGACAGACCCAACTCCCAGCAGCCTACTATTTGGAATCGGACTACGCCCCCACCCCACTTGGATTCGAATTGGTGCCGACCTACCTTCTTTTGTCTCTTCCCCCTGGACTTTCCAACTGCATTCTTTATCTTTTTTGTATTTTCTTATTTCTCGCTCTTGTGCTGAAGACATCCTGTAGTTCTTGTTTTCTTTTCTCTCTTATTATTTCTTCTAATGATGCACACTGTCGACAAACCTCCACCCTCCTTTTCGCATTTTGATTCTTTCATCTTGTTTCGCACAGTGTATTTTTAGTCATCCCTTGCATCCGTTCGTTTTCTCGCCGAAAACGAACGTACCAGCCTTTTTTTTTTTCCTCTTTTTCAATGGATTTCTCGGGATCTTGAACCTTTACCCCACAGAATAGAAATGAAAAATAATAAAAAAGTGAAGAAATTTCAAGAGAAAACACGAACTCGTACCGCATAACCATGTCAAATCGATGCCGATGACTGTATCGGTGGGCTTGGTCGTTTTTTTTGCCAGACACGACTTCTCGGTCTTTGAGCTGAGCGAGTAGGTTTAAAGATTTTTTTTTCCCATTAATCACGGACGGTTGATCCTTGTAAAGGAGGTCATCCTTCGAATGACAAGAGTAAGTTATTCGGTTTATTGCTATGACTCGTTTCATTTGGAAAAGAGGAGGGGATGTAGAAATGTGGGGGGGGGGGGGGAGAGAATAAGGAGAGAGAATGGGGAAAAGTGACCGAGGATGAGATGAAGAAAAGACGCTTTCGTCTTGTTCTTGTATTTTTTGTTGCCGTTCTTGTTCTTGTTGCTGTTCCTATTCTTGTTCTTTGCCTTCGTCGTCAAGTGCCAACATTTTATTTTACTATGGTAAATCGAGACTTTGGGACAACTGGCTAGTTTTCTAGTAAACTGCAGTATTAGAGATCATGGTGGCCCTCAATGCTTCAGTGTACCATAGCTGTAAGTAAGTAAAGCGCACATTAGTCCTCTTTTTTTTTCTTTCTATTGTACTACGAAATGACTGCTCTATTACTTTGTACCTATGTGTATGGTTTTCAGATGCTGACGATGGTATGCGGTCCTTTCCAACCTCATAGCTGGGTCTGGTATTCTGTGGGATCAATAGTGGTGGCGTGGTGGTGATAGAGGTGAAGAATACAATGCTTGAATGAAAGTATGTTTAAATCGCTTGTGGGTAATGCGTCGAATATACAAAGCGGCAAAAAAGTCAGATCCGTGCGTTGTGTTTTTTTTTTTTTTTTTTGGTAACATGTCTGACTGGATGGGATCAATTTTGTCTTCAAACCAACACGAAACAAAACATTTTTTTAATAGAAAAGATCAGTCGATTTAGTCGTAAAGGAGGTCTTCGCCCAACTCACGCAGCATGACCCTTTCCAATGTCAACGCATCCGCACCCCCTTCATCGCGCGGCAGCTTCTTGTAGAGCAAGTGTCGCCAGGGCCAAAACAGTTTCTGACGGGCGCTCTTAGATAATATCAAGACCAATGCTCCGACACCCACAAACATTGCTAGAATCAACAATAGGAGGTAGTGCACTTCTGAGAGCGGGAGTGTTGTTCCGTCGGTTGAAGAGATGGAGGTGGCAGGAATGTGGTGGTGGTAGGCGGTTGCGGGGTCGACTTCTGCGAGGTTCTGGGCTTTGGAAGAGGAAACGTCTTGGTGGAGGACAATGATGGACGGTTGGCCGATAGTGTTGTTCTCCAATGAATTGGAGTCCGACACATTATATCCTGTATTGTTATTGCTGTTGAACGAAACAGTGACATTGACGACATGAACCGTCGCCGTGCTCATAACCGATCCTGAATCTTCCAACTGCTCCTGCCTCAACAACGCCTCCATCTCCTCCTGCTGCCGGATAAACGCAAGCTCGTTCTGGGCCTGTAGGTACGCATCGTATGCTTGCATCTGAGCCGGGAGGCCAGGTAGGTATCGCGGGGAGGTTTCGCATATGGGTGCCGACGGAGTGTTATTGGAGGCGATTTCTTTGCGCTGTTGGGTATGTGTTGTCCAGTCGTAGGTGTTCTGGGAGAGTTTGTGGGCTAGTTCGCAGATTCCGCAATACACGCCGTGGCGGTCTGGTGTCCATGTCTTTATAGTCGGTGATGATACTTCTGCCATGCCTGACTCTGAAATGGCTCCTCCTCCAAACGTCTGTCGAAAGAGCGGCAAGAGTGCCCCAGTTCCTTCAGCCATCGCCTCAACTCCTTCACCACTGCCGGTGTCTTTGTTGACACGGTAGAAGAGCCGCTCCAAGTAAAGCGCATCATTCCGGTCCAACCGATCAATCTCCTGCGCGAACTGTTCCGGCGCTAGGAAATTCCTAATCTCCACAAACGCGTTCTCCGACGGTGAGAACCGCGAATAGTCCTGCGGGCCGTCAACGATAGGTACCACACCAACTGTGGTGGCATCGGCAAGGTGTTGAGTGATGTAGTCCTGGCAGTTGACGCGTTCGAGTGCAAAGACGAATTTGTAGTCTTGCATGATCTCCTGTGCCGTGAACGGTTCTATAATGGCCAAAGAAGGAAAATGAATGGAGATGGGGTTAACGCGTGGGGCTCATATAGGCAGACCTTCTTCGAACACGAAAAATGAAAGAGCCTTACTCTGAGTGTCGGGATGGACGGGCCAGACAGAGTTATTCAAACAAGGCCCATATATATCAACATCCATAACCACCATCAACTCCCTCACAAAGTTCTCTCTCCCACTCGGCGCATCCACACATCCTCCTCCTTCACTGTCACCAGTAGTGATCCAAACAGCGGCAGCCCTGCCTCCATTCTCTTTCCCTAGCGTTCGCAGGCGGTTCTTTTCCTGGAGGTCGACCTTTGGCGGCATGGTTACGATATCCACAAACGACTGCTGCTGCTGTATCGGGTTGTTAGGAGAGCGGCTCTGGAAGACGGTCTCGACAAAGTCTGTAGTGGCCGTGGTGGGTGGGAAGGAGTGGGACCAGACGTGTGTTGGGTCAAGGATTGAGGTGATGACCTCTCTCTTCTTCGCTTCCTCTGCGTCCTTCAACACTACAACAAAAAAAACAATAAAAAAACATGGATATCGTTAGAAGACCCATGCGTGAACAAACACCTCCGTCGCAGAACATACTTTTTATCTACAAACAAGTCGAGCTAAAAAAACGTACCATTATTGAGAACCCAGGCCTGAGAAGCCGGCCGCGTAGCAGCAGGAGGAAGGTCCTGCTCATCCAATTGCGATCCCCTGAATAGCACCACATTGGTGGTCGAGAGCACAGACCGATCTGTTGTGAATGTACATTTGTACTCGAGGCCGCAGGTGTCGACTGTATATGGCAACTCGATCTTAATACCTTGTTCTTGCTTTTCCTGCAATGTGGGAGGAAGAGGAGGAGTCCACCAGAGGATTGGGTAGTTGGTTTCGGCCAGGGTTGGGTCCTCCTTGCCTTGTAGAGTCTTTGTCGTCGCTTCCCCTCCTGGTTTTCCTTCTGTTGATGCTGCTGCTGCTGGGTTCCCCTGAGTGCTCAGTTCTGGCAACACGGCAGTGTCATCGGGTGCAGCTGGCACTGTTGGAAGTTGTCTGCGTTTGTGTCGCATTGAAAAAAGGGTATGTACGCTGGAGAAAGATAGAGTAATGATCAAAGCAGACAGGAAGGGAAGAGAGTGAGAGGCAGACAGGAAAGAAGGAAAGAAAGCGTAGTTGACCAAAAAGAATGAAAAATAAAATAGGGAGAAGGGGGAGGGGGGAATGTAGACATGCACGAACCCTTTTTTTGCTTTATCCATGTTATTGAAAGTAGATTCTCGAGATTCCAGTCTCCCCCAACACAACCACCGCCATCAACTCCCCCTCGCCCCTCCCTATCTATCCTCCTCTGCCGTTCAAGTGTTCAATCTAATGTGTGTATTTCGCCATGCCCATCTCTACAACTATGAATGCGACGAAGACGAGGACGAAGATGAGGCACGTTGTCGGATATCCTTCAAGAGCGTCCTCCGTTGCACAACAGGCACACCCCGACAACTCGTCAAATCCAAACTACTCAACCTCGGACACCCAGCAGCAATAATCTCAACAGCATCCTTGGAGATCTGTGTATTCGCCATCGACAACCGAGATAGCCCACGGAGTCTCGAAAGCACAACCGCGCCCTCGTCACTGATCCGTGTTGCGTCCATTCCCAGCTCCTCCAGGACATCGTTGTACTTGTCAAACTCTTGTCCTTGTTGTAGAGTCACCTCCTCGGCGGTAAGACGGTGGCGGTGTGGTGGGTCAATCAGTCCTAGGAGGACTTCATGGTCGTAGCCGGTGTATCCGAGTTCCAAGCGCTTCAAGTAGGGCGCCAAAGTGTTCAGGTGCCAGCGGAGTGCGTCCCGGTCGCGTGCGGACCGACCCAACTCGTAGTTGCCAAACAGGGACAGGGTGCGTAGAAAGAACTTGGGTCTCGTTCGCAGCGAAACAGGAATCACCTCGCCACCTTGTTGGTTTAGCAAGGAGGAAGCTTCTCCTTCATCCTCCAGCTCCTCAAGGTCCGACGAGCTCATCTCCTCAAAGACACCGTCGCTAAAGACCGATCGGCTGTGCGTGATATACCCCATCAGCAGAGTGTGGAGACTGTTAGCTGGCAGCTGTTGGAGTAGTGTAGAGAGTTCCGTCGGCGTGCTCATCGTGAGCCTCGTCAAGTTCAGTTTTTCCAGTCGCGTCGTCATCTTCTTCTTGCTCCCTCCCTTTCCTCCTTCTGCATCATCCCAAACACAGTACTGTCCGATAAGTGAGGGTCGCATGACACCAGTCTGTGAGATATCCAGCCTGCGAAGCGTTCGCCCACATAACGCAAGCACAACCTTCAGCCCCCTGTCTCCCAGGCTCGTCGTCGAGATCTTGAGATTCTCCAGCCTCGACAACGGTCTCGATTCCGCCTCCTTCTTCCCACTACCACCACCACCACCGCTACCTCTACCAGTGTCCTCCTGCTGTTGCTCCTTCTCCAGAGCCAAATTCTTCTCCAGCTGTACAAACACCGCATCCTTGACATTCGCCAACCCAGCAACCTTCAAAACCCTCAACGCCCTACACCGCAACACCATCCCAGAGATCCCCTTCACCGTACACGCCGTTGCTCCCACAAAACTAATATTCAACTCCTCGATTGACCCTTCCGGAAGACTCGCCAACGTCAAGTCCCCGACCTTACTACACCCCTTCAACGACAACCTGGCCAAGTTCGGACAAGCACCCACCAGACCTGAGACCACCTTGTCAGAAAGGCCCGTCTGATGGTTCAAATTGACCTTGGTCAATCGAGGTCCTACTCCAAGAGTCCATAACAGATGTGCCCGGACCACTGTATCGGTAACCTGGGAGGGGATGAGCCCCTCCAAGTCCAGTTCCTCGACTCGGTCGCCGGCAATGGTGTTCGGGTTGAAGAATAGGCCCGTCCAGAGTTTGGTCGACAGGAGCTCGGGTCGAGCATGTTTCAGGACCTTGAAGAGACGTTCGGAGAGGTAAAACGGGAGATGTTGGACCTGTCGTCGGAACCTTTGACCACCTCCGCCACCATTTCCTTGTCCTCCTCCTACTCCTCCTGATCTTACTCTTCCTGCTGCAGCTGCGGATGACTTTGTGGAAGCGGGTGTGACGGCATCCACGGCAAGGCACTCAAAATTCTTGACGATCGCATGCATACAGAACGTCCCAAGACTGTATACCTTCGCCTGCTGCGGCCCTCTTCCTTCCGCCTCACCATCTTGCCCTCCCACGCCACCACCACCACCATCGCTCGACAGCTTCATCACGTCCTGTGAGAACAACGACATGGACGACGGAGACGATGACTCCATCAACGCAGCCGCAAACGCCAAATGATCCTGCTGCAACGACACGTCATACCGGCTCTTGGTCGTGTTCAAAATCGCATCACGGACGGCGTCATCGTAGCTGTCAAAGTCCTTCTCTGGTGGTGAGTCCTCCCGGATCTCCCTCGTCCGCGTGCTCTTGCTTTTGGGCTTCATCTTGGGTTTAGGCTTGGCCTTGGATTTGGGTGCTGCTGTCTTTTGCTTCTTGCTGGTAGAGGCAGAAGCAACAGCATTGGTTCCGGACCGTGATCGTTTTGGCGGCATCAGGGATAGGTGATATGTAATGGTGTGAGGATGTTGAGTTGGGCTGGGGAATTGGGGTTGAGGATGAGAAAAGAAAAAGAGAAAAGAAAAAATGAAGCGAGTAATTATTGATGGATTGTCAATCGAACAAAGAATGTGACGGTGATTGAGATGGGACAAATTGTGGTAGCAGGAGCTTTTATTTTTTTTGGGGGGGCGCAGGCATGGTTTAGGCAGAGTCACTGGACAGGGGTCATCAAAGGTCATTAAGAAGATCACGCACAGCGTCGTGAACAAAGGATGAAGGAAAGTGGACGGAAGAGCATTAGTCGAGAGGGAGTATTAAATGAAGTAGTGTAAGGTAGGGTATTAAGCAAAAATAAAAATAAAAATAAAATAGATGGGGAAAAAAAAGTTCTTTTGGGTAGTAGTTGCATCGTATCAGATCATGTTCAAAGAAAAAGAAAAAGAAATGACGGTAACTCCCTCTGCTAAGCTGGCTGCTTCATTTTGGCAGCATAGGTCTTCTTCAGCTTGGCGACAATGCCTGTTTGCTTGGCCTGCCTCGATAGCTTCCTCGCGATCTTCAATAGCCGCTCGTCGTCCTGAATGTCCATCTTTGCGTTCAGCATCTCCATCGTCCGCTCAAAGTTATTGAGAACAAGCGCCTCTAAGTATGGTTAATGAATGACGAAAGTCAAGGCCTGTTAGTACAATACTCAAACAGTGTCATTCATGGTAGTACCGTGCCGATATAAGTAAATCAAACTAACTACTTCATCCACTTACGTTCGTGATACTTCAAGAGGGCTAGGGCCATAAAGTAGAGCCAGTCAAAGCCCTCAAGTAACAAAATATCCCATATCCGAAGCAATGTTCGGTAAGGGACAACACCTGCGGAATAGAGGGTGATGTACCAACGCGACGCGTAGCTTGGCGTTGCAATTCCCATCGTTTCCTATGGATGAGCGTCAAGTGAAGAGGTCAATAATCTATCTGATCTCTCATGCTCCGACTTTAATGCAGTAATAGTCCGAGCAGCCAGGAGTTGGCATTAGAGCGTGAACTTACAAGAGCCTGAAAAACGTTGGGTGCATAGATCTTTGTCAGTTCTTCCTGAATGAAGAATGCTTCAAACAGTGCCGGGAAGCCGGGAACAACAAGCTCGTTGATGTTGTACCGGTCAAACAGCTGAGCCAAAAGCACAAATGTTTTCTATAGAAAAGTGAAAATGGGGACAAAAGTGCCAATGTTAACAACGTTAGCATGCTACCTTGACAGCTCGCTAAGGAAGATATCATTCGTACGACCCAGAAGTTTTACCTCGGCATCAAAGAAGGTCAGCATAGTAGCAACTACGCTCGCCATTCCTTGACAGTATCCGACGCGGCTGTTGTAGTTGGAGTATGCCTTTAAGACCTTAAAGAGTGCACACTGTCTTATCAATTTGGAAAAGAGACAAAGAAAAGTAAACTTAGCGCGCAATTTTCTCGAGAATGCCAGGTCCAACAAATCAACGAGCTACCACGACAATTCTTCAAGTGCCACATACCCTGGTCCAAAGCGAGCCCTGAACATGATGTGGCCATGCATTGTCCTAATTGATGAGAGGTAGAGTAGCACAGTGTTCAGTCTCCATGTTTTCGGTAACCAGTGGTCAATCCTGGCAAAATGAGAGCCCTCTTTACCTTGGGATGTCCAGGTCGATCTGCTCTTCTTCCGGTGATGA
Organism: Linnemannia hyalina; assembly: GCA_019671135.1. Classification (NCBI taxonomy): domain Eukaryota; kingdom Fungi; phylum Mortierellomycota; class Mortierellomycetes; order Mortierellales; family Mortierellaceae; genus Linnemannia; species Linnemannia hyalina. Next base: position 1,632,735 of record JAHRHY010000003.1, read on the forward strand.
AATTTCGAGCATATCCTATATGTAATTTGCAAGAGAGACAATAAATGGGGCATGAGCATATACGGAACATTCACGCCGACGCATCCCTATCCCGAGAACCACGTAGCAACAGCCTCCGCCCCCCTGTATCCAATAGATGACATACGTGGTATATTTGGCGGATGTTTGGATCAAAGCCTGCAGATCGCCTGGTGATGAGGTGGCTCCTACAGAAGCAGATAAAAAAAAAGACAGAGCAATTAGAAAAAAGCGCGTTTTTTTAGAGCAATCGAAATGTCATTGATATAAGACACCAGAGCAGATTCGTTCATTTCATTTCCTTACCATGCAGCAGCTCGCCAGCAGTCAGGGATGCCCTTGTAAACACGAGACACAAACTGCAGTAAACACACATTCCAGAGAAAAGGAATGGTTAGCCAAGGTCGTTTCTGCAAGTTGCATATACAAAATGTGTTCAAGCCTGCTATTTTTACTCCTGCAGATACAACGGGGGGTGAAATGCGTTTTCTCTCTTTTCTTTTGCCCTTTCCTCTCTCCAGCACTCTCGATCTGGTGGTTTTTTTACCTTTTGGTGGTCTAAAAAGGAGTACTCGATCTCGTTTGCTTCTGAGGTGTATTGCTTCGCCATCCGCGCCCACTTTAAACTTCTCTCCTGTTCCTTTGCAACAGTCCTGGCTTGTTTCCTATTAAAGAATTGGTCACGACATGAGCATAGACACGTTAATGTTAGTGTCTTTGACATCTGAACGAGAAATAGGGGGAGACTTGACTGAGAGTCTACCATTTCTCTCAGCTTACCTTGCGTGTTGTGTGGCCCGCACGGACGTCTGTGACGAAACAGTAGAGGTTTGGCCATTTTTCCTGTCTGCAGTTGGTGTGCGCCCTTCTTCTACCAAGAAACCATATCTATTTCATTCAACAAAACAAAGTGTGAGTTAACAGCCTCCTTGTCTCTCCCATGATCGGCATCGTAACTGACAATAGAAAACGCATAATAATAGGAATCGCCACTTCAGCCCCACCAAAGGCTCGAAAATAAAATGGCATTGAACATCAGCTGCTGAATATAAAAATAATCATAATCTTAACGAACCTGTCCACTAAACTATAGAGCTTTTCGTCCATGGGCGCGATGGCAGGTGCAGTTGAGTCGTCTCCGCTTCGGCAATAGTTGGCACTGATATCTCGAGGAATGGAGGTCATGGACCAAGCAGGAGACAGCGCACCTCCTCCAATGCCGGATCCCGAATTGACAGCGGCCTGTCCAGCCCCTCCGCTGAGAATCATGCTAGATTCTGCAATCATGCGTCGCCGTCCTGTGGAGGTGAGGGAGGAGGATGCTGAAGTCGGGGGTGATTTGGTATGTCGGGTGGGGGAGGTCATGGACATATCCATCTCTGTGTATGCGATAGCGCTGTCCTCGAAGCTGAAGCTACTCGTGCTCATTATCTCTTGGTCGTGGGTGTCCTTGTGATCGGTCGAGTCCATCGACGGTCTGCCAAATGTCCTTGACGACTCGGATGGATAGAAAGAGGACCGGTCCCGCTGGATCACTTCTTTTTGCCGTGCTGTTGCTGATGCTTGAACGGTAGGTTCTGTCGGAGTATTTGCGGCATTGACGAGTTGCCGGGTCAAAGCACTAGTTGTTATCACTGCAACCATTGATGGGTCGTGTGTTGTTGTTGTTGGACGTAGTAAAAATGATCCATGTACTGCATCCGTGCCTAGGTCTAATGGTGCATTGAGGTTGTTGTTGATAGGCTTGGGTAATTGCGTTATCGTTGTTGTCGTCGTAGATGCAAAAGAGTTATCCAAGTGTGGTGTTTGAAGAGAACCAGTGTTTGCTGTGCTTTGGGACGATAAGTCGAGGGCTGCATGATTTGTGGGGTCAGCATGAATGTCAAGCTGGGCTGAGGGGTCAATGGGAGAAGAAGAGGTAAGAACCGCTATGGAGATGGAATCGGAGGAGGTGAGGTCGAGACGAGAGATGGAGGCAGACTTTCGAGAGAAGGAGCCAGCAGTTGTTGGGGAGGGCCAGGAAGGTGGCTCGGTGCTGGTGGTTGTGGTCATCACTGACCGGTTATGACGGGAGTGAGAGAGGGAAAAGAGAGAGGGAAGAGAGAGAAGAGAGAGAAGGATAGGAAAGAGAAAGCGGGGTCGAGTTGAAAGTCAAGGAGGAGGGAAGAAGAGAAGAAAGGGACGGAGGGGGTTCGGTGGTGGTGGTGGAGGAGGAGGAGGAAGAAAGAGTGCGACGACAGTCTTGAGAGACAGAAAGGTGCTTGCAAGACAAAGAAGAAAGGGAATGAGGACAACGACGTCAAAGACAACAGTGAATGAGGAGGATCGGGGCGGATGCGAAGATGTGTTTGTCAGGCTGGTGGTGGTGAGAAAAGAAGGTGAATGACCGGTCTGGATTGTAATTCGCACCAGTCCCAGAGAAGAAGAAGACGAAGGATGCGCGAGGGAAAAGAGAGAGAGAAAGAGAGAGAGAAAGAGAGAGAGAAAGAGAGAGAAGGAAAAAGGGACAGAAAGGACAGAAGGATAAGAAGGGAGAGAGCAGAAAAGGGAGTGAGAAAGAGAGGGGGTTAAAGAGACAAAGGGAGGAAGGAAGAAAAAGTAGAGAGCAACGGTTGGCACATAGGGTTGTTATTGCTTTGCTGTTGTTGTTGACACCTGCGAACACGGTGCGAGCAGATGCACCTTCTCTGTGGCGTACTCGGCTGAGTTGGAAACAAAGGCTGGATGGGGGTTGTTGTTTGTTGGCCATTGCGGCGAAATACTATTGTTATTGTCTATTGCAATTGCCGTTTTTTTTATTGTTTGTCCTCCTCTATCGATTGCTCGACATAGTCTGATGCACAAGAGGCAAGACCCATATAAACAATACACAGCTCAACCATAGACGGGGGTTGACTATTGACGACACCTTGAGAGCCAGCCAGGAGACTAAAGGTATCCATGCAAACACACACTACACCTCAACAACAGACCACACACACATCCTCACATCTCAAAGTGTACATCAAGAAGACACGCCACCATGCAGACAAAAGGGAAGACCAATGACGCGTCAAAGCAAGGGAACGGACACCCTCCACCCCTAGTCAGTACCTAGGAACAACAACACCAATGTGGTTCATTAACACCACCGTGAAACCACATCACAACGGTGGTGGTCATGGTGGTGTCCTCTCAAGCCTGAATGGGGTCAATTGTCGTATCTGCTCACTTTTGATACCCCATATCGAAGGACTGACAATGTGGAGATCTACTATCTCTCTCTCTCCCCCTTTCATTCTCATCCTCATTCTCAACTTCTCGTTCTCTCATAGCTTCTTTCTATCCTTTCAATCTTCTCATCATCCCTTTTCAGATCGCGCATCGGCCAAGTAAAGAAGACAACACAAGCATTTCAAGCCGAAAGAAGGTAGCCCGTTGACTGATGAGCTCTCGTTGTTTTTCTTCTTTTCTTCTCACTCCTTTCGACAACACTGTCTTATCTATTGAGAGCAAAAGGGATCATAAAAGCAAGATACAGATAGAAAGAAATAAAGGAGAGAGTAAAATCAAGGAGAAGAAGGAGGATCCGAAAATCATGCAAGGAATACGCAACAAAGACAAACCAAAACACCTTATTATTTTTGATTAATAGCACCAATACACCGACCATGCAAAAAAGGTTTATTCTCTACTCTGCCTTCTTTTCTGCTTCGTACTTCTGCTCAATTCTAGACCTGCGTATCAAAGTCCTGCTTGACAGCCTTGAGGAACACAGAGTCGACAATGCACTCCAAACCAGTCAGGGCCAAGCTCTTGGATGCTCTCAAGGTCGCAACATGTGCAACGGGTTGGGCAGCAGCATTGGCGAACGCATTGGTGTGAAGTCCCATCGTCTTGTCGTCCTCACCAATCAGGTTCAGAATGTTGAACATTGGGTGGATACCGGGGAGGGCATAGGTGAGGTTGCCCATGTCGGTCGATCCAGAGAGCTTGGACAGTTGTTCTTGCTTTGAAGCGTACTTGACGCCCTGGTTGTTCATGTAATGCTCAAACTTGCGCGTTAATGGGTCGTTTGAGATAATGTCTATTGTGAATATGAAAAACGACAGGCGGTATTTCAGTACATTGCCAATAGCTTTAACAATAACTGATGAGACAATGAAATCAGAGAAGCAATCATACTTACCCTTGTAAGGAACGCCCCAGGTCAATTTGACGGTGCATCCGGTAGAGGTAGCAGCAGCGTTAAAGATCCTCTCGACACGCTTCTTGAGGACCTCAACCTCCACAAACTTGGGGGCACGCACAGTGTAAACCGACTTTGTGTAATCAGGAATAATGTTGGCAGCCTTGCCTCCGTCCTTGATGATACCGTGGACACGCTGGCTAGGGTGCATCTGCTGACGCATCATCGCAATGTTGGTGTATGATTGAACTGCGGCATCCAACGCGTTGATACCCTCCCAGGGAGACGCCGACGCGTGCGAGGCCTTTCCAAAGAACTCGACCTCGACGGTGTCCAGGGCCAAGAAGGCGGGGTAGATGACATCGGCATTGGCGCCGTGGAGCATCATGCAGACATCCACGCCCTTGAATGCGCCGCGGTCCAGCATCACAATCTTTCCGCCTATTCCCAATCATAGATAACCAAATTGTGGTCAATGAAAATTGTCGTGTGTCTGCTTGCTCTCACAAAAAAAAACGCATCAAATCGTTTACCAGAGGTCTCCTCAGCGGGAGTTCCAAACAGCTTGACCTGTCCCTCAAGTCCAAACTGCTCAATGACCGTCTTAAGTCCAATTGCCGTTGCAACGCCGCTAATGGCGATCAAGTTATGTCCACATGCTTGGAAGGCGCCAGTGGGAGAGTCCGTGCTTGGGAGGGCATCGTACTTTTTTAGAATGGAGAACCAAGCAGTATCATTGAAAAGTGTGGATGTGAGTTCAAAGGTTCAAGTGTCACAAATTCGTGGTGCAATTAATCATCAAGAGTGACTGTGAGTGGTTAACTGCCAATGATCACTAAGGCAACTGATGGGATCAATGGGTGATGTGGTTTTTCTTACCTCGGAGCAGATACCGATGGTGACCTTGTCAGAGTTGCCAGCGCGGGCAACAAAGGCCGTGTCGAGTCCATAAGCTTTGCGCTCGACCTCGAAGCCCTTCTTCTCCAGGTAGTCCGTCAACAGGGCATGGGCCCTGTGCTCCTCATAGCTCAACTCAGGGTCCTCGTGGAGCTGATGTTCAAAAGAAAATCTTTGATTACTCGCCTGGGTAAAATAAATGCAATTCCCACGTTCTAATATCCCTTCACACGTTATACACAAACAAGAAAGGTACCTTGAGACTGATCGCACGGAGCTCGGAGGAGACGCCCTCAATGGCCAGATGAACAGCCTTGGCAAATTCGTCCTTCTCCCAGAGGTCTGACAAAGGCACACGGCTGGCCTCGTTGACAAGAAGTTGGCTCATTTCCTGAGAGAGTGATTGATATGCTGGAGGGAGAGTCGATACCGTGCTGTTTTCGCCTCTGTACAAGTGAGCGTTCTTTTCCTGTTTAATATAAAAAAGATTTCAAATGACGAAAAACGGTATTCGTTGAGTTGGTGAATGGAAGCGTTAAATGAATTGTGAGTTGGATGTAGTTTTTTTTCTTGGTGAAGACGAGGGTGAATGAAATGTGAAAAGGTGAGGGTCGTGGGGAAAAAAGGAGGATAAAATTGTACTTTTTCTTTTGCGAAGCTGAACAAGCATGCCAGGGCAGTGCGCAAGGGCGAAGGGCGAACATCTCAGTAAGCGACGAGAAAGAAAAGAAAGGGGGCGTACAGTGCTGTGTGCTGTGATCATAGGTCGTGATAGGTGATGCACAGTACTAAGACAAACAAGCACGCACTGCCTTCAATAAAGGATCATTGGCCATACGTTGAACTCTTCAGAAGTTGAAGTAGTGGGCTTTGAAGCAAAGATTCCTTGAAAGATGGAGAGGCATCCTGCAGCTGGGACTGCTGATGGCGAGGAAGAAGTGGACTTTTCAGACGACATGAGGAAGGGACAATGAGGAGTTGAATGAAGGGAAAGAGGAAAGAGTGGAGAGAGGAGAGTGGAGAGTGGAGAGTGGAGAGTGTGAGAAAAGAAAGGAAAAGAAAGGAAGAGAGGAACGGGGATCGATGGGTGTGAGCTAAGTAAGGTTGATAAGCAATTGGCTCTGCTGGGACAGGGGACAAGGGGACAAGGGACGCCAATTTAGACGCTGGAAAACTAGAAACGCCATCTTTGCCTGATTTGGCGCCGTTATTTTCTTTGTCTCCCACTTTTGATGTATGCCGTGGGTACGCACAAGAGTACAGGGTGCAACAGAGAGAAACGAACCTAACAAAGTCAAAGGCGTGCTTTGACTCTAATGCTTCATGTTTACCCGACTCACCAGCACTTTGAGGGAGACAACAAACCCAGGGAACAAACATTCGCTTGTCGTATCTAGAACCAACAATCATGACGCTCTAATGCTTACCTCCCATCTATTCATGTTCTCTTTTACGCCCTGAAAACCAAAAACCTCTTCCAAGAGAGAGTGTTCATTTCCACCTTTTCTTCCCCTAACATAAGAACCTTACTATCAGCGCATGACTACCCTACATTAGAAGTCTCCGACCTGCGCCGTGTCCGGCAGCTCATTCGTTCGTGAGTGTAGTAAAATGATCACCAACAAGAATCCATGCATGCATTCACCCCATGGTAGTAACAAATGTGGTCGCGGTGGTGTTGCAGCTTTCTAGCTCTTTGTCTATGTTTTAATAGATCTTTTGGGTGGATGTTTGGCGTAAAAAAAACGAGTAAAAAAATTGAACAAAAAACGACTTCTCCTCCACTCTTTTCTCCTTCCAATCTGCTAATGGCTTAGTCCCGTGGCCAGATGCCCAAGTCCTGGAAGTCGACGATGATCTCGCGCAAGCTCTCCTCTGTCAATTTGGGGTGGTCGTACACGAATCCTGTCGTTGTGCAGATCTTGGTTCCGTTGAGCGAGACGGCGTTATTGTAGAGCAACTCCTGGTCCAGGTAAGGCGTCAATGGCGACGTCTTGATCGAGTGCGCCTTCAAAATATCTGACCAAGGTGCCAAGTGCATCTCGTTAATGTCCTCCGTTGCTCCCTCCATGTTCATCTATTTTGTTACCATAATCGGAAGTTGAGAGTATGGTCAGTGACTGACGTTTGTTGATAATAGAGACTGTATCTTCAAAGAATGTTGAGGAGAGAAAATAATATCACTGAAAAAGTACCTTGGCCAATTGAGAGATGATCTTGCCCTGGAACCCAGTCTCGATACCAAAGATGGCGCGGATATGTGCGTTGACGGCCTCCTGGTCAGTGTCGTTCTCGTCTGCGAGGTTGAAGACATAGGTGCCCGTCTTGTCGTTGTTGACGTACCAGTTGGCAGTGTGCCAAACAGCCTTGGCAACATCGAGTACATGAACAGTGTTGATGCGCAAATCCTTTGTCCACAAGAACTCCATCTTCTGGTTCAAGTGCTGGTACACACGACCGCAGATCAATCTAGGGGCTGTGAGAGTGATTGTATGACGAAAGGGTGCAATTGTTAATACCATCGATTGAATATGGAAATGTCGGAGTGCACATTGTCTATCAATTAAAATGGTCCTTACTGAGTCCTCCCATGGCTCCGATACCGTAGACGACAGCGGGGCGAAGAATAATTAAGTTCAGTCTGTACATGCATCAAATGGAGATAAAAAAACGTGGTCAGTGGAGAAACGGATACCATGCGGACAGATGACTGAAGTGGCATCATGTGCAGATCCTCTTCCGCCCTCTTCCTCCTTCCTGGCGCTGATAATGCAGCTCTTCCTATTTCTCCGCTGCAAATATAACCCGTCGATCGATCGGTCGCATTCCTGTCTGTCTCGTAGCGGTAATGGTCCAGGTCAGTCATACAAGCCCCATTGTCCGCTCTTTCTCCTCTGATTGCAAATTTCTCCTGAAAAGAACTCCGACTTACCCAGCCATGTCCTGCAACTCGGTGTCGACCTTCAGTTTGTACTGGGCCATCACGTTCCATGGCTTGGTCTTGGAGTCCTCCTTGCTTGCACTCTAGATATCAGGAAGGGAATGTACCAGAAGTCAGAAAACACGTTACGGTCCAATAAACCCCGTCTCTGCAATCTTTGAGTGTTTCCCGATAACCAAGTTTGTGCTGCAAACAAAAGAGAAAGAATGGCCACTTACGCCGTCGGCTTCGTAGATATCGCCTGTGGAGAACTGGACAAACACCTTTGTGTTCCTCCTGACCGCCTCCTGGGCACAGTTGATTGACAGTCTGTAAATACGCTCCTCATAGATCTATTGCAATAAACCACAGGCAATAGAAAGTCAGGTTAGTGAATTGATCGGTGGGGCCTCCTCTTGGGAAGAGTGTGAAAGAAAGCATGAATGGTGTTTCTCGTGGTTTCCTTTCAAACACGCGCTTCTTCTTTTCTTTATCGCTCTTGATGGTGCCGAGGAAGAAAAAAAGGTTTATCCTTGTTCAAGTCCAGTCCTATGATCATGGCTGCTACCACTGACGCTCCCTGTCTGCCTTTCCCCTTGGCCTGGGCAGGTCGACTCGCCCTGTCCGAATGTTCTGCATTACCTTTTTTTCTGGTTATCGTATTGGCTGTTGCTTCGTTGCCTGTGTTCCCGGTTGCTTATGAACCTAGTTTTTTTTCCTCCTTCGGGTCTAAACCCCCGCTTTGCTTTGCTTTGCTGCAACGACATGCCCCTTCTCTCCCAATGGATGTCTCTGAGGGGATGTCTGATTGGCTCACAACTCACCCAGTCAACCGAAACGGAAAAAAAGCCTATCATTTGCTCACTCTCATGCAGCATAATGGAAAGAAAAAACGCTCTTTTTCCCGCGGACAGAAGAAACCACCATTCCCCCCCCCTCCTTTCCTCTCTCTTCGTTCTCACGCAACGGTCGAAAAAAAGGAAAATGAAATAAGCGACATGGGGTCGCATGCTTTCCCCCTTCTACCTTGCACACTTCCCATTCCCACACCTTTTTGTACACACTCCCATCCACATCCCAGGTCCTTCACCATAGAACAGAGCAAGGTGAGCATGTCATATGTAGTTTGTTTTGTTTTTGTCATTTTACCTCCTTTGGCTGAGAGAACTTTGTCTCGGCAGCAAAGTTGACGACATAGTCAAAGGTTGAGCCATCGGGACGCTCGAACGCCTTCGTAATCGATGCTATTATATTGCAAGTAAAAAAAAATACACTTGGTTAATATACCATTGCGTTTCCACATCCATCGATACTATGTCCCGTCTTCATTGGCGTTTCATTTTTTCTTCCTTGTTGTTTTCATCGCCGATTTCCAACCAAAAACTAGGACGAGCACTTCATTGGTCGAGAGTGTACGATAGAAGGAAAACAAGAGAGACGATACCAAACAGCTTTCTAGCAGAACACGTAGCGCTACATCACGCTCTTTCCGCCTTCTTCAAAAACAAAAACGGCGTCTCTTTTTTTTTTCGTTTTTTGTTATTTTACCTGGGCTGGAAAGGTTGGCCTGCATGAACTCAACCTGGTCAAAGGCAGCAGTGCAGCGCTTGTTGAGGTATGCGGTCTGGGGGAGGACCTTGTCGACGACCCTGATCGATGAGGCGAGATCGTGCTCGATCAGGTAGGCGACAAACTTTCGGCCGATGAAGCCGACTCCACCGAGGACGAGGACTGTGGGTTTTGGGGTCATGGTGATGGTATTAGGGGATATTAAGGGGGGTAGTGATGGGGATGAAGTGGATGAGCGTACAAGTGTGTAAGTATGAGTGTGTGTGTGTCTGTAAGAGTGAGGAATGAGAGTGAGTGAGGAGGTAAAGATTAGTGCTAGTGGTATCGGGAACTGTTGTGGAGGGAGAGAGGGGAAGACAGGAGAGGAGCAGAAGAAGGAAGGAAAGAAGGAAAGACAAAGAAGAAAAAGGGGAGGAAAAGAAGAAGAATAAAAAGAGCAGAGAGTGCAAGGGTGCGAAAGAAAAAGGGGATGAAGGAGGTCGTGAGTGAGTGCGTGCGTGAGTGAGCGAGTGCATGAGTGAGTGGGAAGGGTGAGACAGAGACATTCAGGTACCATCAGCACCATTCAATCACTCACTTCAGTCAGTGGTCAAGTCAGACAGACAAAAAGTCAGACTGATAGGCACCATCCATCACCCACATCACCCACACACAGAAATATCCACGTTTTTTTGAGGCCTCCTCCCCCAAACACAAACACATACGCCTTATGCTCTCCTCTCACAAGACAAGAAAAAAAAGAATCCTGTACACACAAGCCTACCTGTTGGACAAAAAAAATGGGACAAAAATCATCATCCCATCCTCCAGCTTCCTCTACCTCTTGTCGCACATGTCGGGATGCTTTCCTGCAAATGAATGCATGGATGGTTATGTCGAACAAACAAATCACCTACCCGAACCTTCATATTGTTGTCGTCTCGATCGGGGGAAAAAAAATATTCTTCAAACAACAAACATCATCATCATAGCCATCATCATACTCGGCGGCATCCAATCCATCCATGCATCCATGCATGCACATATACCCTGGATTGGTTTTTCTTCTCCCGCATATCCAATATTCTTACAACTTTACTCCTGCCCAAGTCAGCCAGCAAAGCAAAACAAAGCCAGCATCCAGCCTGACCCCTTTCTTTTTATTGCTCCTAAGCAACCCTGCTCCTTTCTGTCAATCTTCCCAATCTCCCAAACTCAACACTGTTTCCCTTTTTCTTTCTTACCGCTCTTCCCCATCCCCCTCAAATATCCAACACATGGCAACTTTTCTATTCCCAGCCAGAAAACACACATATAATCCAAAGAAGATGAATCTCCGGAAGTTGGTGAGCACTTTCTTTTCTATCCACTGTTCTATTAGGTCTCCCCCCCCTCTTCTTCTTCCTCGCCTCACAACCCCTCCACTCAATGAACCCGGATAGACCACATTTGCACTGCCTTTCAGCATTATGACGGAAGAGAGGGTGAAGGGACAAGGCAACGGGAGGCAGGGGCACCGCGTCCAATTTTGCTTTGCTCATGAAAAGAACATATACTTCTTTGACATACAATTGATACTGAACAAAGTTGTTTTTGGTTTGTTTTTTTCAACACGCGACGGTTATTGCTTACTTTATCTTCGTCATACGTATTGGGAAGGGAGGGTTTAAGTGAGTGGGGTCGAAAGGAGAAGAGAAAGTGAGACGTACAAAAAAAATACTGTGTTGGTAGAATGAGGAAGAAACTAAATACCCAATAACTAATACTATTTCTTACTTTTCTGAATACGCAGCTGGATCGTCTTTCCTTCAGATCCCATGGACGAGGACGTAGAAGTACCAATTGCCACCTTCTCTTTTGCCTGCCTCTGCTTCTGCTTCTGCTCCAGAGCAGCAGCCTTCTTGGCCCGATGCGCACGCCGCCGCACGCCCATATAGTACTTCCAGATCCAAAACACATGCAGACACAACGACCCCGCAAAGAGCTCTGCAGACCCCGAGGGTGTTGGGTAATTGAACAGAATCTCCTGGAGTATCAGTGCATGTCCAATGATCCTCGCCAGGACGAACGTGAGGGGGAACCAGAAAGAGCGTGCGCTCTCCAGGTGCGGGAACATGTTGCTTATTGCCAGGAAAACCGTCGATACTATAGAAATTCGTTTCATCGAGGGTTGAAAGAAAAAGGGGTATAAGGTAAGTAATGAAGCGTTCACTTTAGAGATTGCCGTGTATTTTTTAAAGGGTGAACAAACAAATGTAGAGTTTGCACATTATAGCGTACATGGTGTAGTAAGAAAAAAAAAGGTCTCTTTTCGTTTGTACCATCCAATTTCGCAATACCACACCACCACAAATCTCATCCTGCACACGGCCAAACCACCCAAAAAAAAAAAAAAAGAAAAAAAAAAAAGCACCCAACTTACCCTCAAGGGGTCCACCGCAGATGGAAAAGATCCAGAGGTGGTTCACCATCGCCAGTCGCCAGGCCAGTAAGATATACACAATATGATGGACCCACCCGGACAGCGGGTCGACATGATCCGGGTAATGAATAAAGCCCAGAATCAGATCTCCTAGAGCGTACCCCACAAAGTACGCGACCGCGACCGCGCCAAAGACAGACTCCTGTGGGAAGTTCTCGAGTGAGTACAATAGACGCGTGCCTCCGCCGAGGTATGATGATAATGCTTGTGGGTTGAAGAGTTGGGTTGGTTTGAGGGGCGCGAGTGAGAAGATAGGGAGTGAAACCATCCATTGTAGGGCTGCGCCACCGAGCCGAAGAACACCCTCTGCATTTGAGAGGGTCTTGAGGATCAGAGACAGGGACAGGGAAGAGGGCACCTCGGTGGGGGAGAACGCGTAAGCAGGGAGCTGTTGGACCCAGCTCAAGAACTGGGGTGCCCAGACCGTAAACACAGTCGCGCTCTCTGGATCAGCCATACCCAACGAGATCGCGTCCAGCCCAAGTCGCTCATAAATAGTCAAGCGGACGTATCCGAACTGGAGTAAGGACGGGATCAAGAACCCAACGGAGCAGAAGAAGCTCAGAGTCCAGCCCAGTCGACGACGTTCTTTCCCAAAGATGGGGAATATCGCCCAGGTTGTGTAGAAGAGGACGAATTGGAGGAGGAAAAAGATGGCGGTCGCCTGGAAGAATAGGATATTGATGGGGCTCTTTTCCATTCCGAGGATAGTTTCGTATGGAGTTGTTGGTGTTATTACTGCTGATCCTTCTTTGGCGAGTTTGGAGAGGGTCTCCATGACCTGAAGAGGCGCTTGGGTCGTTGCGGGATCCTGAAGGCGATCCATCGTGAACGGCTGGGGTGGGTCGGGAGTGAATGGAGGAGGAAATGTCGAGCCGGGGTGTGGAAAAGGTTGAAGGAAAGAGATGTTGGATGGAAAAAGGAAGGAGACTTAAAGCGCAGAAAGAGAAAACGAAGAGCAAGGAGCACAAAAAGAAAGTAAACGGTGACGACAACTAACACGGAGTCAACTACAGAAAAATAGGAGCGAAAAAAAGTAAGGATGGACAAGGATGAATGAAGGGATGAAGCTCTGGTCCACTTTTACAATGGACAGCATGTCGGTCCGATAGTTCGGAGGATTGGTCCTAATTGCTGTTACTCCCACTAAGTGTAGCAAAGGAGAGTCGCAAATGCAATGTGTCCTTTATTGATACGCGAGGAATGTTGTTGCCGATGGCAAGGATGTCTGTGTCACAAAAGAAGGGAGACAGATTAATCCGCGGGCCAGATACAAATAATGGATTGTACTGTACACGTACACACAGGATTTCACATCTAACAGAACATGCAATGGTAGACCATGATGCTGCTTGTCTAATTTTCTAGCATCTAGCGCTGGCAACTCTGGCTCTAAACTCGATTCATTCGTTCGCCATTAGAAAAGCGAAACATCATGATATTGCGATGCATGTAAAGACTGAACGCCATATCTAAATCGAGGATGTACCAATACGACACACATGGGAGGTGGAGATTGAACGCCACATGGCGGCTCGTACCACATCTGAGTGGGAAAATATGTTGTGGAAGGTGGAGAACGAAAGGCAAAGAGAGAAAACTGCGGGCAAAGAAATAACAAACAAAAATAACCAGATGGGCTGCCGAGGACGGAAAAATAATAACCAAGGAAGAAAAGGACCAGAGTGGGATGGAAAGCCAGGGGGTTTCTCTCTCCTTGAAACCATGCAGCCAAATACTCATTGATACGTAAAAAATGGTGACATTAGAGAAGGGGAAACACGACGTTTAACTCTTGACGGCAGGCATGATCGCTCTTTTTTGCTATCCCTGTCGTCAACTTGCATGCATTGTCACGGTATCAATAGTGCCAACAATAAATGGCAAAGGGGCAATGGCAGGTCTGATTGGTTCCTGAATGTAGGGCAATGCTCACGTTCAAGCATGCAGGTGGTGGAAAATGAATGAAAAGAAATGAAAAATGGCTAACTTCAGATCCGTAGTGCATGAAGGAGTGACAAAAAAACAATGACCGAAAATACTGACGAGAGCCACATTCTCACTCTTTCATCTCGTCTTCATCAGTCACCGCACACGGATTTCAAAATAAGTCTTTCTGCACTCAGTCGAAAAGGTCAAATGAAAAAAGAAAAAAGAAAAAAAAATGTGGTGAGCACCCCCTTCATCAACTTCATCATTCATTTCGTCAATCCGGTTCTCCCTGTTCCATCCTATCCATCGTACCATGCCCTAAAATTGGGGGATGTGACCAAGAAAAAGAAGGGTAGTCAGTTCCTCAATTCACCCGCATGATTGCTTACTATCGTCCAGATCCCTTCTGTCTCCATCCTCGTCTCCACCTTGCAGGAAAAGATTGCGTCTTTGAGTCACCAAACCAATGGTTATGCTCCAACAGGCATCTCGACACATGCACGTCGCGGTCATGGATAAAGATCTTTTTCATTTGAAAAAAAGGATACACATGGAAGGTGAAGATCATCTTGTTTAAATGAACATGTCGAACACAACATGCATCCAAATCGATTATGTAAGTGCCACTTCAAGTAGAAAATGTGTTTAGCACATTGGGGATAGAATACCATGGAGGACTGAACAGATTCTAGACCCCTCTTTTTTTCCTTCCATCCTTCCTTTCTTACCGTTCTGTGTAATGTTGTACCATGCTCTGTTTGTTTGTGTGTTGGCACTTTATATATCGATCTCTCAAAACTCCAAGACATTGTTTTTGTTGCTGCTCATTGCTCACTTCCCCTACCTCTCAGTTTTGGGGATAACGGAATAGACAAATGGACTCCTGTTGACCAGCCCCTCCTCTCTCACTCGCTCATAATTCCACCTCAAAACTTTGTCTCTCAATACCCGCTCAAAAGGCTATGCGGCGCCGCCCTTGTTTTTAGTTTTGCGGGAAAGAAGAGACAGCAGTGTATCTCGGGTCTTTTTTTTCCACGTTTTTTTATGTCTTGTCTTGATCATTCCCCATTCCCCTGAGCTCAAAATATGTTCTAAAAAGAATAACCAAAAAAAAATAAAGAGCCTCCAACTGGGTGAGTAACCGAACGAGTTGTATATATGAGTAAAATGAAGGATGGGGATGTTGCTGCTGTGGAAGTGAATCTATTTTTTGTAGGGGTTTGGTCAATAGCATAGCCCATCTCGGCTCGGCGCCAAGCTTGGAAAAAAAAAAAAAAAAAAAAACCTGACAGAAATGATGACACAGACAAATGAAGAGGACCGTAGTATGATTAGTGTATTAAGAAGGATGGGCTAGAAGCTAATCGAAGAAGAGTAGACTAAAAAGCAGGGTAATAGGTGGGGATCGATAATATGTTTGTTTGATATTGTTGACTGGCTCGCGTTTTTTCTTTTCTCTCGTTCATTTTGCGATGCCCTGCTTATGCTTGTGAGCAGCAAGAAAAAGACATTGAGCAAAAAACAACATAAGAAAAATATGAAATAGAGGAAGGCTGTTGATGGTTCAGAGTAATGCTGTTACCAATCCCTCAAGTTCTGCGCTGTTTCCTGTGGATTCCCGTGGCTCGCCATTAACATAAGCTGTGTAACGGATGGTGGTCGTCGGGAGTACCTCGATCTTTCCTCCAAACTCATAGAACTCTGCGTAATTGACCAGGACAAAAGGGATAGTCGTGATGTTGCCCTTCTCCAGTGCCCTGGCACAAACGTGCATCTTGTGTTCTGCAATCTTGCCCCAACTGTTGTGTCATGTTCATGTGTCGTGTTTCGATTGTTGATGTTATGGTTAAATGAAAAACGCGCAGGTGGTTGTTGATGGTGAGTGGAGTAGAGGTGGTGACAACAACACAGGAGAAACAACAAAGACCGCAAGGAGATGGAGAGAGATAGAGGAAGAACGAAGAAGGTTTGGTTAGTCGTCGAGGATAGAAAATCTCCATGACATGGACAAAGGAAGTGGGCGTTTTTCATTCAATGACAAAAGCCAAATGAACACCAAAAGGAGGATACAAACGTATACAAAAAGTAAACAGAAAAGTAAAAAAAAAAAAAAAGCCGCGGCATTCGATTCAGTCAATTGGGTGTCCCGACTCTTCGACTCTTCTTGAATCGTTGAAAAATTACAGCCGCGCACAGCAAACTAAAAAAAAAAATGCTCCGCCTTTGCCCTTTCATCTATGTTTTACATTACAACACTTTCCCTCCATGTTTTGTTGCAATTGTTGTGATGCGCAGTGTGGTAGTGGCGGCGGCGGGAAAGAAACAAAAAAATGAACCATTGGATATGAAAGTGACACTTACGGCATGGCGTAGCTGTAGTACAGCACAATGGCGCGATTGAATTGGGAGAGGATGCCGTCGAGCTCCTCCTGGGACTTGCAGTTGACGATGATTTTCGAAGGTTGTGGGGTCATCTTGTATGAACGAAAAAGGGAAGAAAGTAAACTTGATTTTGGATCTTCAGGGACGAGATGGAAGGACCGAAGATGCGTGAAATGAAAAAGAGCGGGAAGGTGTGTAACGTTCGGACGGACGGGATAGATTGGACTGAGGAGAGAGAAGAACCACGATAACGGCAGACAGGCGGACGGACAGGGTAGTAGGGACAGGGGTTATGAGTGAGAGTTTTCTTGTGTTTTGCTTTTATATTGAAGAGGGGTATTGAATTATGCAGAACGAAACAGAAAGGGGAGAATTAAGATGAATAAGATGCGAAGGAGAGGAAGTGGGCAGGGTTTGAAGATAGCGAAGAACAGAGAGCGAAAAGAGAAAGAGAGTGCGAATGCGGGTGGATGGGTGAATAAGGGGGGGTGAGAGGGTGAGAGGGTATTTGTGTTTGTGATTGTGTATGCGAGTGAGAGAGGGGATATGAGAGTGAAAGAATGAATGAAAGAGAGTGAGAGAGAGAGAGAGAGAGAGATAGATGAAATGAAAAATGAAGAGAGAGAGGTGAAATAAAAAAAAGAGATGAGATCTTTCTTCTTTTATATGTGGCCCTTTAGTTGGACTTTATACTTCTTTGTTGGCCTGTTGGATTGCTTGTTCGCCCATGGGTGAACAATTGCATTCAAATGGACGATGTATGGTGCGTGAGTGCTTTAAGTCAATCCATGGCTGTGTAATAGTTTTACACTGTCTCCATGTCCCCATTGTCGAAAATGCTCATCCAGCAAAACATATCATCGCGCTCACTCCTTTTTCTTTCCGTTTTTCTTTTTCTTTTCTTTTCTTTTCTTTTCATTCGCATCTTTTCGTTTCCCTTACTTCTCCTCTCTCTCTCCCACCCCTTCTCTCTCCTTCTCTCTCTCCAATTGATACATTGACACAGCAGCACTGCACACTCTCTAACACGTCCCAACCCTTGTTTTCTTACAAATGACCTGCCTTCGGCATTCGATCCGTGTTTATATCATTAATGCCAATACGTCTCATCGTGTCCTCCTACTCCTCTGTCTTCCTCCTATGCCTGCAGCTGCATAGCGAAACGGAAACTGGCCCAACAAGCAAACAAGGATGTAACAACAACAAAACAAGCTCTCTTCTCTCTTTGAGTCTGCCGCTCTTTTTTTTTTGTTCAAGGGTTGTCAAAGACGAGCGAGTGAGAAAAAAACACACACACAAAAAAAAAAGGAGTTAGAGTCCCGTTGCCCCTTTTGGCTTTGTCATCCTTTGAGCGTTTGAATTCTCTTGCTTTTGCAAAAGTGCTCTGTAACCTCCTTCCTCCGAGATCGGTTTGTACTTCTCCGTGCGAGAAAAAAAAAAAAAAAAAAAAAGAGAAAAGATTAGTGCGAACCCCGATATTCCTGGGTCCATCTCTCTCCGTTTTCTGTGTAATGCTCAACAATTAGCTATGTTAGGATCATTGGTAAGGAAACAGCAACGACAAAATCAAAACGAGAGAGAGTGAGCATTCTAAGGACGATTTCTAAGGATTGCTCTCTCTCTCGGTTATTTTCTTTTTCTCTCCCCCTCCTCAGAAGGCAAGGATACACTCCCCAAGGGTCCAATTGCGACAGCTCCAAGAAATTTATGAGATCCTACTCTAAGACTCTATTTGATTCTCTCATTCTCCTGTTCACTTTCTCTCCACTCCAGCAAACCCGTAATCACTTCTTCGCCTTCCTGTCCCTGGCTCCCTCGCTCTCCCTGCATGACCGACCTACTTGTCCGGAAGTTTGCCAGCTTTCCTTGCTGCCTTGAGTTAAATAACCCCGCATAACTTCGATCGCGGCTCAGTCTTTTGCGCTTTTTATGTGAGTACGCCCTTGAGCGACACGTTCAAAGTGGTCTGGACCGCCATCGAACATCTCTCTTAATTGTTTTTTCTCTCGCGTATTTTTTCTAATGCTCTCAAAAATAGACAACAACACAGCTGTTGGACAGTCTTGGTAATAAATGCCTTTTAGGACACTTTTTCTTTCGGCAAATAAGAAAAAAGGGGCGGTGTACACAAACTGATACTTTGGTTGGACGCGGGACATGAGACACACGGGGGTAGGAGAGGACCCCGACCAAAGGAATGCAACTCGATGTTGTTAGTTTTTTTTGCTATGCTGCATTGTAGCCGATAAGCTGACTTGACACTAGCAGACATATGCATTGTCATATCCGCACCTGTAAGCCAGCCGGTGTCCTGCAAATGCACCTTGGAACATCCTACATAACCGCGATTTTACAAATCTGTCGTATTCTGCAAGAGCTTGTTTTATGTTGTGCATCGGCTGGGTAACAAAGGGTTACTGCATATTACAAAGTTCCACTCCACAAGTGTCACAGGAATTAAGAAAATACATAGAGATGCATATTGGTGACGATAAAGCAAAGGTCATAATCCGTCCGTCAGGGCTCCTTTTTCGTTGTTGTTATTGATACCATAGGTTTCTCTTCTTGCATT
Source organism: Linnemannia hyalina (assembly GCA_019671135.1). Taxonomy (NCBI): domain Eukaryota; kingdom Fungi; phylum Mortierellomycota; class Mortierellomycetes; order Mortierellales; family Mortierellaceae; genus Linnemannia; species Linnemannia hyalina. The sequence goes on from JAHRHY010000003.1 coordinate 1,651,654, forward strand.
CAAGAGTCATTCCCGCCAAAGATTGCAAACGCGCTCTTCATTGCGTTCAAGAAGGACAGGATCTGTTCCTGCAGAAGTTCTTGAGGAAAACGCGTAAATTTTGTTGTTGTGAAAACAAAAGAAAAAAAAGATATCGTGAGTATATCCGTGAACCCAGCTTCCTTGTTGTTTGTTTACCTCCTTCCTTGTGTCATAGTATCCTAGGCAACAAGAAACAAATAGACACACTACCTTGGTCCTTCTCCTGTTGGGCAATGGTTTTGTGGTTCGAGTCAAGGACTTCCTCGATCTGTTCGTACTGCTGAGTGAGGTACTCGGACAGCATCCACTGGAGTTCCGCATTCACAGCATCCAGTTGCCGGATGATCCCTACACGAGTTGAAGCGCTTTTGAGTTAGATTAGGCAGAAACCAAAAAAATAATAATATGGTGGCGCTCCCTTTTGAGGATGTCCTGAACCCCAAAAGAGCTAAATTTTCCTTTGCAGTCTTACCATGAAACTTCTTGACAGTAGTAGACCGGTGCTCGGTGACAAAGTCTGCCAACGGCTCGGGGTCGAACGAAGGACACTCCGTGAGAGATCGCTCGACTGCGTCATCTCCTGCAGTCGTCAATGTGATACGATCCTCTTGACCAGTCCTGTCGTCGTTGGAGACATGCCTGTCAGCGGTCACGATGAGACTCGGTCTGCGTGAGCGAGTACCTGTGGCGACGACGACAGGGATCGGGGTGATAGGCGAGAGCGGATGAGGTCCTTGTTTGCTTGAAAGAGGTTTGTTCGGGGTGCATGGTGCTGTTGCTACTCTGTCCTTTCTTTGTTGCTGATGGTCATTTCCTGGAGAGACCAAATACAATATGCTATCGTTGCGGATCTCGGTCTCTGGCATCGCGGCCTCAGGACTGAGGAAGGTCAAAGTCTCCAAGGTAGTAGTGGACGCTGTGACATATCCTGCTGTTGAGGGATCTATAACCGTCAAGAAAGTAAGGGTTACTAGTTGGACATACCAAGAAAGTGAGGTCCGAGCATCATTACAGTTGAAGATAGAGCTTGTTGCTTTACAGGAGTTGGTGATCTCCTCCTGGAGCAAGACTCGGTTGCCATCATTGAGGGTCTCGCAGGTTTTCCTGTTTGTATCGAGTCCGGAGATGTTCTTGGTCTCAGAAGGATTGACATGGGGCATGGTCTCAGTCGTCATGGTAGTATGTATACCTGCGGCCGGAATAGAGGTGAGGTGAGCAGAGGGGGAAAAGGAAAAAGAAAGTTTGACCGAAAGAACAATTTGGATGGACCGGACCCATGTCCCGCTGGATAATAGAACAATGATGAGACAGTCACTTTCTGCTCTCTTGTCACAGGGGTCAATGCTTAGCCATCATCTCGCACACTGCATCGCAACAAAAACAAAAAGCAGGGTCACTCCAATGCTTTCTTGTTGCCTGCAATTGATATCGAGCATCTGGCTGTTGTTCTCACGCCATCCTCCGTGCTATTTTTCCTTTTCCTTGTTCATTCTTATGCCTACTCTCTTCCTTCCTTCCTTTCTTTCTTTTCTTTCTTTCTTCTCTTCTCTACACCCCATCCACCTCTCTTCTCAACCCACCCCCTCCTACTCACATACCTGTACAGCATGAACGCCGCATACTCCTCCGTCGTTTCCGTCTCCATCGAGGGTCGTACCACCCATGAGCAGTTGACTCACACCTACGAAAGCCATATCGAACGTCACGGCTCCTCGCCCTCGCTCCAACAGTTATTCGAGACCGCGCGCGATGCTGCTTCCAGCGATCAAGACCGTGCTGTGGTAAGAATCCATAAAGCAACCCTTTTGTCCCTTCCTCTGCTTCAATGAGGCCATGGACATTATCGGAACAACTGCACTCACTGGTTCTACTTTTCGTTGAGCATAGATTTCGTGGCTCGAGACCGCCATCGCCAAAGAGTCTGGACGTGACAGTGACAGTGACGACGAAGCCCCCTCAACTCCACCTCACCATTACTTGATCAGCCACCTTAAAGAGCACCACGACGAGCACCACAAAGCCAAAAACGGTATCTTCATCAGCCCTATCTTCTTTCCATCTGAGGAGAGCTATGGCAACTTTATCAAGACGCTGAGCAATGCCAAAAAGTCGCTGGATATCTGTGTGTTCACCATCACTGACAACGACACTGCCAACGCTGTCATTCAGGCCCATGAGCGAGGTGTTCGTGTGCGCATTATTTCCGATGACGACAAGGTGAGCTCTTCCCCTCCCTTCCCTTCCCTTCCCTTCCCCCCTTCTTGCTCTTTTCCAATTGCATGATATATTAGAAAAGTATTGCGGCAGTCTAACCCACGTGCGCTTATTTCTATTATTGCTATTTTATTTTCCCCTCTAGGCTGAGGACTTGGGTGCTGATGTCAAGCGTTTTGCCAGGGACAACGACATCCCCACACGTGTTGATGGAAGGTAAACAAACCATGTCCTCGTTGTTCTTTTCATTCTTGTTCCTGTATTGCTGTATTGCTGATGGTCTCATCATTTTCCTTTGCAATGTCAACCCGACTATGTCCATGCACTGATGGTTTTTTCTTGTGTTTCCCCTGTTTACTCAATAGCCCCTCGCACATGCATCATAAGTTTGCTATCATTGACGATGCGCTTGTGATGACTGGCTCGTACAATTGGACAAAGGGCGCTCGCTACCAGAATCGCGAGGATCTCTGTCTGACCAATTCCACCAAGGCTGTGCGTGCTTTCAAGGATGAGTTTGAGAAGCTATGGGACCTCTTTGAGGAATTTCAGCTGTAGCCTGGAAAGAAAGAATAAAAAAAAGGGAACCTTGCCCTTATTGGTGCTCGTTGCATAGCCCTTAATCAAGGTGACTGCCGGTCTATCCTCTGTAGAGCCACACGGAGAATAGAAAAAAAAACTTTTGTTTGCTCGCTGCTCTTTCTCTCTTTCTTTCTCAAACCGCATCATCTTCCTCCCTTCACCCATCGAATCAACTTGCGCATCATGGACCCCAAAATGTGGATCGACATCAACGCGGAGTCATTTCAGTACTCTCTTGACCACTTTGTTATTCCTGACCACTACGAGACCGCCCTCTCGAGCGTACTGATTCCTCACGGAGTGATCATGGACAGAGTCGAGAAACTCGCCAAGTTGATTGTCCAGGAGGCCACCGGTCCTCTTGTCGTCTGCTGTGTGCTCAAGGGTGGTCACCAGTTCTTTGCCGACCTCGTCAACTACATCAAGAAGAACGTCACCCGTGGTGGAAACTCAGTCCCCTTGAGCCTCGAGTTCATCAAGGTCAAGTCCTACAACAACGACGTCTCGGGCGACGTCAAGTTGTCCTTGACCGACGACGAGTGCAAGGATTTCGAGGGAAAGGTTAGCACCCCATACAAAATGTTCAATTGCTTTTTTTTTTTTTTTTTTTTTTTTCTTATGCAAAGACAGAAATACAGCTACAATCACTAATTGACTGCACTGTTTCAATTGCTTTTGCTGGAATAGAACCTCTTGATTGTTGAGGATATCATTGACACTGGAAAGACCATGGTTCAGTTGTTGGCCAAGTTGAAGAAGTTTTCGCCCGAGTCGGTTAAGGTTGCATCGCTGTTGATCAAGAAGACCCCTCTCTCGAACGGATACATCCCCGACTATGTTGGATTCGCCATCCCGAATGCCTTTGTTGTTGGATATGCATTGGACTACAACGAGTACTTCCGTGATCTCGACCATATTTGTGTTATTAGCGAACACGGAAAGGAGAAGTACGCCGTCAAGAACTAGAGACCTTAGATAGAAACCCAGACAGACCCTTTGTATACATACACACATCAAATGCATCATTTATTTTTCTGATACGTCATCCAGGCCTTTTTTTTAGACTGACCAAAAAAAAAAAGAAGAAAAAGTACGGCTTCAGCGCTCTTTTTTCACTTCGCACACTCCTTTCTTTCTTCCTTCCTTTCCTTCTTTCCTACACTTCCTGCCGCTCCTTGCTTTCATCACCCGATCGCCAACAGACTTTACCCTTTCATCACGCTTCTTCACACTAACGATCATGGGAGCCGCCAACATTGAGCAGGACATCCTCGACCTCAAAAAGTCGTTACAGGATGCACAAAGCAAAGGAAGCACAACGGTACGCGGATAAACAGTGAACCCCTGACGCTTTGCAAGTGCCACTCCTTCCTTCACTTTTAACGTACAGCTCTTTCGTGCCGCATGTTTATGTTCGTCCGTTGTCCAAATGCTGTTGGTGGTACTAATATCAACCCTTTTTTAACCCACGCGACATATTATTTAGACCTTGCTTGATCTCCTCCGGCAATTAAGCAAGTTCACAGTCACTGCAACACTTCTTCGGGTAAAGAAATAACGGCCGCACAATCATCACATCCAACAGGCCCATTTCTACTTTTCTGGTGTATTCAAGAATAACGTTCTTAATGGATCAAAAACTACTTTGCTTTTGGATAACTATACTCGATAGAAAACAGAGATGGGCTTGTTCGTCAACAAAATGAAGACTCACGCCGATAACGAAGTTTCAAGGCTGGCCAAGGACATCGTACGGAATTGGAAGGCACAGGTCACAAAGGAGGCTGCATCCCCTTCATCAGCAACATCGTCCTCTACCACAGCCACCACAGCCACTGTCAAGGCGGAAGTCTCAAGGTCAGGGTCGTCCGTCAAAGCATCTTCGACCACTACTACTATCTCTTCCTCCTCTTCATCACGCCCGACAGTGGAAACAAAGTCCTCGCCTGCTCAAATTCAAATCTCCTCGCGCGATGGTTCATCGGCTGCTAGCTCTCCCAGGACACCAACAGACACAGGAAAGGACAGGACAGTGAGATCCGACGGCGTTCGTGTCAAGACAACAGGAAATGATGTTCGCGACCGGTGCATTGAGATGCTGTACCAGGCCCTCGGAACCAACTCTAATGCTGGTAGGTTTTCATTCGTCTCAGCTAGTGTGATATTCTCTTCTGAAGGCCAAAGTGTTTACAGTTGCTATCGTCTTTCCGACTCATATTTTTCTCCTATAGAATCGGATCGACTTCTCAAGAAGGCTACCAACATTGAGTCTATTGTGTTCAAGAACCTTTCTCCAGATGGCTCTCCAAGCCAAAACTACAAGGCCAAGATCCGATCGTTCTTTATGAACTTGCGCGACAGGAACAACCCAATGCTGCGGGAGGCTGTTGTCAGTGGTGATGTGAAGGTCGAGGACTTTTGCGAGTATACGACACAGGACATGGCTTCGGCAGAGGCCAAAGCCCGTGACCGTGAACTTCAGCTGCAGAACATGTTTGCGGCCAAGGGAGCTGAACCCCAGCAGGCAGAAACGGATATGTTCAAGTGCGGCAAATGCAAGGGACGCAAGTGCAGATATTACCAGATGCAGACCCGTTCTGCTGATGAGCCTATGACGACGTTCGTTACTTGTATCAACTGCGACAACCGCTGGAAGTTCTCATAAAGCGGTGCAGCTACCGTGATCCCTCGCCATAAGGCAAATTGCATCTCACATATCATGAAAATACATAGTAAAAAACATCAGAGAAACCTTCGCTATTTTGCGTCAATTTATTTATCTCTTTTCATGCCTTTTGCCTTTTTCTATGATTATCTTTTTCATTTCTCTGTTTCTCTCTCTCTTTTCTTCCTTTCCTCTTCGCCATCTCACATTTCGTCTCCACTCGCCACCATTCGCACCCATTCGCCCTCGCTTCATCATCTGAGGGATTGCTCGACAACAGCAACACTAACATCGCTCCAAGACTGTCGCCAGCCATTCATCACTGGACAGGACCCTTGTGCCGACACAGACGGACGACGACATTCGCGCCCTTGCCTTCGCTTCTGTCAAGTCGCACTTCACCAGACACCCCACGCCGCTTCACCGCTTCGACCTTGACTTGGCGCCAACTCACTTCTCTTCCAACTGCACAGAAAACGTACTCTGCCTTCCGACCAGCCGCACTTCTACCCGCAAAAGGGGCTACAGGAATCGCTAGATCGTCAAAGACCCATAGGCCCATGGATCCACACCCTTCACGATCGCCGAGATATCACCAATCCCACCTCACCGCCAAGCCCGTCCTTTTTCACACCACCTATCACCGCAGCACTACTGCCAACACAACGGACAGACTCAGCGCCTCACACTTTTCCACTGCATTAATGCATTCAATCGACCGCAATCCCATCGGAGAGCAACAGCCTTTGAGCTCTCAACAAGCACCGCCATTACCCCAACGGCCTAACGAGCAGTATCAGGGGTTTGACATGACCAACCCTGACACTGCCTCTGTTAAAAGCAAGGAGTCAGTCGACACAGCAGTGGATGTCGAGCAACACTGCCTTCTATTTCCGACGTATGCAACTCGTCATTCACGATCAGGTATGTTATTTGTTGAAAATGCCGATGTGGGGATATTACTTGTGATGTGGGGATATATATCCATTTTTTTGGGTTAGCATGTGGTATAGTGTGCTGACTAAATTTTTTTCAACTTCATTTTTCATGGGTATCATGCATCGCCAATGACACAATAGGTTCCAAAGATCCGCTGGACTGGAATATTCGTGTCCGGGGATGGGCTTACTCAAAGAGATCCAATCGACGAAAGCGCCTTGTCATGAGTACGTGATAGTGGCGTAAATTGCTAGAGTTTTTGCCATAGTAGAGAAAGACAAGATCCCGTACTAACATATTATACTTGTTTTAGGTATGGCGAGAAAGTTGGCTGGCGTGACAAAGGATAACAAGGTCTACGACACGTTAGAGTCACGTTTTGGCATGTTCCTCGCAAGCAACACGCAGGGTGCCCGGTTTTCGATTCAATGTGTTGGCGCTACCAGCACAAGTCAAATGGAGCTTGCAGGAGACCCCAGCTCTCACGATCCTACGGTCGACGATCTCATGAATGAGATGCATACCTCAGAGGGCGCACTAGCAATTGCTCAGACTGCCAAGGACAAGCTACTGCTCCGAAAGTCATTAGAAGAAAACCGTGAACAGGAGTATCCGGGCAAGTCTCAGGAAGGATCGCTTGCGAGTAGTCCATTTCAACCACAACTGCAACAGCAACAACACCCAGCTTCAGCAATAAGCTCGCCATACCTTCCCTCAGATGGTTCGCTATTGACAAGAGTGACTTCCCCCGAGAGTCAGGAGAGCTCCTTCTCCGGCCGCTGGACCAAAGGCGCCGCCATTGTCAAAGGGGCTTACAGGAAGTACAAGCCTATTGTCGTTGCTCAGGTTCAGAGCTCCCTACCAGGCTCGGAGCAGGAGCACACGCGTTCCTTGATAGTACCGGGAGAGTCCAATGATAATCGCCCAAGCAGTCGGAGTAGCAGTCACCAGGGGAGCTCAATCTCGGATTACTCTGGCGATGAGGCCAGGGCGGATCTCCCTCCCAGAGCCAGCAGGACGGATTCGGGAGACACCATTTTGTCACAGACAGAGACGCATAGCGAGGATCTCGGCCATGGAATGTTCCCAACAGTTCAGATTTCTTCTCAACCCGGAGGTCATTTTGACGGTACGCTTCGGATATCGCATGAGGATGTTCAGGCGCACCGCAAACAGAGTTCGTTGAATGAGCTGAGCAGGAGCAAGACCGTCACTGGAAAGAGCGACGAAAGTCACCCGAGGTTCTTGAAACTTCACGCTTATCATCCCGACATGAAGGAGCTTTGTCATGGTATCGTCAACTTGGTCGATCCAGAGGGCATTTCGATTATCTCCGACATTGACGACACCATCAAAGAAACCGACATTGTCGCAGGAGCGCGGATTATTCTCCGGAACACTTTCCTAAATGACATGATGGATGTGCCGGGGATGGCCAAGGTCTACAAGAACTGGTGGAAGCAAGGAGCGGCGATTCACTATGTCTCGAACTCACCCTGGCAGCTGATCCCAAGTCTGCTCGAGTTCTTCCACAACCACAAGTTTCCTCCTGGTTCGGCGCATCTTCGTCTGCACGACAGCGTTTTGAAGACGTACTTTATGGCCCCAGGAGAAAACAAGCGCAAGAGCATTCGCGAGATTCTGTTGGACTTTCCAGGCCGCAAGTTCATCCTGGTCGGCGACAGCGGCGAAATCGATATGGAGATGTAAGGTCCCTCGCTTTTGTATCTAAGGCGATCAAGGATATGATATCGATTGTGAGCTTTGAATCTGACGCTTTTTTTCTCTCTTGTGATAACTTTATCCTCTTTCTAGTTATACGGAGATGGCAGTAGAATTCCCTGAGCAGGTTTTCAGGATCTTTATCCGCGACATCACCTCGGCCAAGCTGAAGGAAGAGTCGGACAAGATGTCTGCCGCTCCTCCAGCTCGAGCCCGGTCGTTTACGTCAATGATTCCCAAGGCACCCATCACAGCAGTCACCACTGGATTCGGCTACTTTTCACGGTCTGGCGCTGGCGCTGGCGGCGAAGAGGGAGCCTATGCAGCAGCAACCGCGGGGGAGATTTCAGGAGATGGCATGTCGGTAGAGAACAGTGCCTCGGCGCAGTCTCAAAAGGCTAACGGTGCTGGACAACAACCACCTCCCAAGCCGCGTCGCGCAAACGTGGCGGCGTCTAACGGATGCAGCCCACACAGTACTCCGGCTCCAACATCCCCCGGGTCCCAATCGCCTATGATGCCTGGTGATTTGGACGATGAAATCATGCCTGGCCAACCCCCCGCAGAGCCTCAAGTTACTAGGACGCCGTATGAGATTTGGCAGGACCGTGTTAAACACTGTCAAAGGCAGCTGTTGGATGGGACTATGACGTTATTTGAGAATGCTTCGGTGCTGGAGGAAGATCCAATTGTCAGGGATATGCTTCGCCATTATGAGAATCGCCATTCTTTGGATCTGGAGGAGGACAACTAGGACGACTTGATGTAGACCTTATTTATTACTGAAGGACAAATGAAAAGTTAACATTACTATCGCCGTTGGGCTTGTGCCAAGGCTGAAGGGAGGGCTGAAAACGTGTCTATTGTCCCTCTGCCAAGATTTTCCTTTGTTTGGGCCTGCAAGAGAGCCGCTGCAACTTTATTTTTGGATGAGTGTCTAGCGTGTGTGTGTATGTGCCAAGTTGTTGCTGTTGACTCAAAGACTAGTGAGGATGCCGACATACAAGTCATTCTCACTATTCTCTCTTTACCTTTCACTCTTTACTCTTCACTTTTCTATTCTCTCTCTTCTATCCTCTATCTTCTCACATCTCACATCTCACATCTCACTTCCTACTTCTCTCGCCACTCTTTACTCTTCCACCTTTCATACCTTTTCCCGATCGCACACTTTTTCGTACCTTTTTCTTCTCTCAGCGACTATCGTTCCATACAATATGAGTAGACGACAAGCGATAATCGGACACCTCCAACTCTTTGGCAAGATCTTGTTGAAGCAGCTCAACCAGACACACACCCATATCCAACAACAACATCCACATACACATTCAAGTTCGAACGGTGTTTCTTCCCTCGAAACAACAGCCGTTTCCTCAACAACTGCGACCTCCACCACCACCACCACCACCACCTCGATTTCGCCATTTACCTTGTCCCATTTGCGGACCCATGGATCGGTGGCCGATAGTTTGCGACAGATGGCAACCACCGCCGTAGCGGCGGTGACAGGAGTCGTAGCTGCAGCGGTCACCACGGCTGTAACTACAGCAGCAACGGTGGCGAAGATTGAGGCGGAATCGTCGGACGACTCGGAGCACCCGCAGCAACTGGATATGTCGACGTACTTCCCGTTTATTTTTCCGGACACCCCTTCGTTTATCGAATCTACAAGAGCGGGTTTGAGAGGGTCGCGGGCTAAGCAGGGAGGGCGAGAAGGACAGGGACAGGGACAGGATCGGTTACCGTGTGTTAGTACGACTACGGGTCCTCGACCGTCCATCCTCCCATTGACGTCAATTCACCTGTTTATCTCTTTGACCACTTCTACCTCCTTGCCTGCCATCACCAAAACAGCCGACACAACTGCAACATCGGGAACAGCAGGAACAGGAAGAGGAACACTGGAACGAGGACAGGTCCTAAACTTCCGCGGGACATCTCACCACCATGGCTTCCTCATCCTCCTCCCAGACTTAGATGAAGACCTCATCCTCGACCTAACTCCGACCCTCGAACGTGTCTACGGGTCCCCCCTCCACCCCACATCCGAAGAAAACGACATCGACGCTGGATTAACGATTGTGTTGTTCGAAGAAGACGAAGTCCCCAAGAAGATGTGGACATTGACGATTCCGCGTCCCCTGGGTAGCGTGTTGCCTAGGAGTAGAGCTCGGCCGGGACAGGAGAGGGAGAGACGGAGGGGGAGGCGGAGGGAGGGGCAGTTTAGGGATATTTCTGGAGGTGGGTATGGTGCAGGTTGTTCAGGTGGTGGAGGGGTTGGGGGAGGGGGGATGGGGTGGGAGGTGGATGAGCATTCGGTGCTTGTGCTAAGGCATTGGGTTTCGGCGGTTTGGAATGCGTATGATCGGTGGGATCGGTATCGCGAGCGATGGCTTTCGATTGGTGCCGGCGGTGGTGGTTGCGATGGAGAAGCAGGATACACATGGGAAGGAGAGTCGTGCGGTAGTAGAGGTGGTAGTAGAAGAAGTGGTGGGTACGAAGTGATGGATATAGAGGACTGTAGTACAGAACCTAGAGTGTCAGGTCTGTTGAAGAGCATTAACCGACTAAATGGTCTTGTTACATAATTGTGTTTCATAGATGTTTATTTTTAAGAGACGCGTAGAGATCTTGTTCGCGTTTGAGTCTGGCCTGCAGAATGGCTTGTAGACCAGTCTTGTTGGGGGTGTCGCGTGTCGAACTGTCGCCTGCTTCTATTTTGTTAACCAGGCGATTTGATGAACTTGTACTGAGAGCAGGAAAATTTGCCTCCTGGATTGTATGTCTGCTGCTTCTGCTGCTGGTATTTTCCTCCGTAGACTCTCTATCCTCGCTTCTAGAGTATGATTGTGTTTCCCGGTCACGGTCACTTCTCCTACTCTTTTTCTCATCTCTACCAAGCGAATTATTCCTTCCACTTCGAGTACGTCCAGAGTCATGAGGCGACCCATGGCCCCGCCTCCTCGTCCTCTCCCGACGCTCCTGATCAATTGAACCCTCATCATTAATTATCCTCTGGATATCGCCGCCGCCACCGGTCCCCATCGCCGCTGCTGTTGAGGAAGACGTTGATGGCGAGTTGTACTGAGCAGCGCGATCATAAGCCTCCATCGAAAATGGGGACCTTGCAAAGCCCATCAACTCATGCACAAAGTGCTCCGTATGATCAAGCAAGAAATCTCGGATCAGATCCTGTCCTTGGTCTGTCTGGAGGTCGTATCGTTTACAGACTGCAATGACGTATTCTCGGATGATCTCCAACCCTGAGTCAGTTTCTTCATAAGGGCTGTCGGTTGAGCGAGAGGCACTTGCACTTCCTGGTGCTTCTGGAGGAGCGGAAGAGAGGGTGGTGATGGCTTGAAGTTCTCGTCGGATCCAGGGGACGAGACGGTCGAGGCGTTGAGGGAATATCCGGAATGTCTCTGGTGTGATCTGTTGAAAGCCTGAGATCCTGTTTGCGCCTACGTGTCGAACATACAATCCGTTACGGTATACATTCCTATTCAGGGCATAGGGCAAAAACGTTGTCGTTAGCTATATTTCTCGGCACACTAGCGGGTACGCATGGCAGGCTGAAAAAAAAGGGCGTGAGTGGGTACCTTCGATTCTCAAGAGCTGCTTGTTGACGGCCAGCAACAGATTGTTCGTCTGAAGTCTCCGGCCGCAACGGGCGGTCCCTAGCACGTCTTCGAAATTGCGGAGGTCCATAGAGTCGGCGGATGATTCCGTGTGGGACTGTAGCATCGCCTGCGTTTGGCCGTCCAGAGTGCGATCGTATATGAGGCAGAGGTTCAAATTGGTGCTAAGTATGCAATGAGTATGGTTGTTTCTGGTGAGTACCGTTATGTTGGATTAGGCAATCGTGTGAATGTGATGCTGTGGAGACTTACGACGGTGTAATGACGGTCATCTTGGATCTCATGCAAGCAGCTTGTGAAAGGTCGGATACAAAGCGGACAGGTGCGGGAGAGAGTCGACCATTGAATGATGCAGCTGAAGCAGAACTCGTCTAACGAAAAAGCAGAGAATACAATGTTTGTTCAATTGTCCTTCATAAAGTAAGCAACGTTTTGAGAAAAACTAAAATTGACAGCCTTACGGTGACATGTTTCCAGTACGGCTCGATCCTCGTAGGTGTTCAGACAGATAGTGCAGCTGGACGATTCGTTTTCAGGGTCCGTGGTTGGAGAAAGGTGCGCAGTGTTGTTGTCAATGTCATGGACTGCACATGTCGGTGATGAATCCTTCGTGCTTGGTGACAATGCCCGTTTGGTTCTTGAAGGTGGTGGCGCTGAGTGTCCTGCAGCTGTCTTTATGTGTTCTGTTGTATTCCTGTTGGCGATGGCAGTGTCCTTGTAGTTCATTCTGCAGCGGGTTGTCGGACAAGAATGAAAAACGAATGCTTACCTTTGAGCATTTGTCCTGTGCGGGAGAAACCCTTAATTGATTGATTGGTGCCTGATCGCATGTTTCGCACCTCATTTTACCAGCTAATGCTGGCAGTGAGTGGCAGTATGAGCGGCACAGCCGAGGTCGCGAAAGTGTTCGCGTCCCTCATTCATTTTCCTTCTTTTCTCTCATTCCTCATCACTCTTACTCGCGAAAATGGACTCTTCCTCAGAACAACAGTGCGACGTTACGGAGGCCATGTATGGAACACGGCCTTATCTTCAGTCACGTCCTGCCGTCGAAGTCGTTATTGTCGGGGGAGGACTTGCGGGGCTCTTACACAAGGCCGGAATTCCCTTCATCATCCTCGAGCGAGCCTCATCCATCAAGCCACTTGGTATGTCGCATTTAGGTCAAAGAAAGCAACGAAATGTAAAGTTTATTTGTGCGGACTATCCATGCACTGCTCCTTCCATATATTTGTGCATGTACACGCCTTATGCCTGAACGACAGTCGTTCAACTCTTTTTATTTGTGCATTTATTTCTTGCCTGGAACACTTTTTAGCAACGGCTTTGACACCGTGGTATTCTCGCGCCCCGAGTTCTACGAGGTCCTGCTCTCGCGGGTCCCAAGCAACAAGATCCTCTTTGGCAAAAAGGTCTCAAACATCAAGGAGGCGAGCAGGAACAACAAGGTCGAGGTGACCTGCGGATGGCAGCAAGTACCAGGGAGACATCCCTGTCGGCGCCAATAGGGCGTACAGTTCGGTCCGTCAGTGTCTGTATAGGCAGCTCGAGATCGAAGGCGTATGCCTGCATCTGATAAACGCGACTTGAAGTGTGGGTCTGCTACGATGATTGGCACCACTGATCCCCTTGACCCTGAAAAGTACACGGCGCTGAAGGATGAGTAATGTTTTTTTCTCCCAGGTCATTGGAACCAACAAGCCATATCACGTAAGCGCAATATCTGAATTTAAGTTCCTTGACTGAAAACATACTTCTGCCGACAGTACCGAATATGTTCTGATCGTATTATCTTTCCGTTTGTCTCTGTCATAGTGGATCACATTCACCGTGCCAAACAACCGCGTCTGTTGGGATATCCAACTCCAGCTCGACTCTGCCAAATCCAAGGAGGAGTTTTTCCAGACCTCGGAATGGGATGATGACAACAACAGCGATGAGATGATCAAAGAGATGGATGATTTACGTACACCTCTAGGCGCCACTATGGGGGAGTTGATCCGTGCCACACCCCAGGATGGTCTCTCGTATCTTTCTTGAAGAGAAATTGTTTGATACTTGGTATCATGGCCGTGTCGCTCTTATTGGTGATGGTAAGTACTCCTCAAGCCCGTCGCGTTAAGGTATTTCGGTTTATGACTTGGGTCTAACCACCTTCGTTTTTATATCTCCGGTAACGTCCGTCATTATAGCTTGCCACAAGGTAACGAAGTTTGGCTTGGAAAGGTGATCATGAAGTAATGCGTCCGAATACATAATTAATTTCTCTTCTTCCTCTTCAAATAACTGCTGCCGAGTACTGGGCAATGCACTTGAGGCGATGTGCATGCAAAACAATCATGGGCACTCCGATAGACACCATCATCCTCGCAATAATTTTTTATGTTTTGGCAATCATGGGTGCTGTGAGTGCTATGCAAGAAGCCGCGATTGTGGCAAACTGTCTTTATGGCCTTGAATCTCGCAAACGTAATGAAATCATCGCCGCCTTCCTGGATTACAAGGAGTAGCGATACAAATATGTCCAGCGTCATTTCGACTCCAGTACTGTTCATGGAAGAAGTCACTTTGGCCAAGTAAGTCGACTGTCTCTTGCACACAACTGTTCAGGACGAGAAGCAAGAAAAAGTGTCACCATAGCAGTGATAGACATGCTGTCAGTGAGACTGATAAACCTTGCTTCTTGCTTGATCGCTCATTTTTGGTGGCGTTGGCTCCCCAGCCACACAGAAAGAATAGTTTAAGGGTATCTTTGAGAAAGCAACATGTATAAAAAACAGCCACGCCCGCAAATTTTTTATCTCTTTAACTTTGAATCGCGTTGCTGCCCCACCGGTTTGTTTTGCCAATTGAGAGTCGATCAACCGGTGCAAGGTGGCGAGTTTTTTACTCTAGTTCCTCCCTCTTCGCAAGGAGGGGGAAAGGATAATGAGGGATAAATTGGTTAACCGCGAAAGATAGATCAGCTATCCGTTTTGGCACTGCGAGAGACCTTTATGCTTCCACTGGTCCTTGCTGAGTCTAAGATTCGAATCGCACATCCTCATTCAATTATTCTCACATTAAAAAAAGGAAAAAGAGATCAGATCCAAGTCATCTTGATTTTGACAGCGATGATCTGAAAAGGCTTCGTTGGTGGATGATGCATAAACGGCGTAGAAGCAATTGGTTCTCTGATATGTAGTGAATCCGCTTTGCCCACTTCGCAAACCTCCACCACATTCATCCTATTCTATCCACAAAAGCGCACCTGATACAAATAGACAAACCAACCCCAACAAACGTTCATCCCCCTACTCCCTTTCCTTTGCTTTACCCTTCATCCAATTGATGGTGCGCTTTTATTTTCTCGAGTTGACCTGTTGTGGCCATCCGAGAACGAGAACTGCCCTCAGCTACCAAATCTCGTCATAGCGATTTTTTTAATAGCTAGTGTGCGATGATTTCTTCCTGACGATGTTACTTTGTTCCTTGGACGGAAAAACAGTTGTTGCCTCTTCTTTGTTTTGTAGAGAGTGACCGAATCAGAAACCTCCGGGGTTCCCCATCCTGTACCATTGACGGATGACGAGCAATTGGACGAGAAGAGAAGGTGGGCTGAAGCTGTCTTCTGGATAGCCAAGGTATTACCCCCTCTTTCGTGGTTGTTGTTGAGAACCAAGGGATGAAACTAGAGTCGCCCTTGTTCTTTTTCTCTTTCACAAAACAAAGACGAAAAATGAAGGGCGGCTAGCGCACAGTAGGACACAATGCGGGCATGGTGGTGGCCGTGTGTCATTTTTTTTTTGGTGTCTGCTTGAGAAGCTGACCAGTTGACATTTTTCTGGGCATTCACCGCACATATCTAAGGGTGTGGGAATTGTGAACATTGACATGTATAAGGCATTGTCTGATGGAGCGAGTAAGCGAACGAGTCAGTGCAGGAAGTACGCATAAGTGGTCCAGGCCGGCCAAGTCAGGCGGAGCAACCAATGAATTCAAGACATCTCCAGTCCAGTGCAGCCCAATGCAGAGCCATTGTGGGTGTGGCAGGAAGAACATGATTTGCCAGAGACAGATGCAAATAAATAGGCGCGCGCTCGATCCTTCACCTCTTCACTCCTCTCCCTGTTTCTCTTTACTTCACACCCCTACATTTGCTTCTCTCCTTCACCTCAACCCTCACCTAGCTCCCTTTTACTCCATATCATTAGCCATGGTCGCACCCATTCTCCGTCGTGCTCCAGGGTAAGAAATAAATTCACACGACTGAAGTACATCCTCGCATCTTAAAAAACGTCAGGAAGAAGGCCGCTGTAGCCACCTCACGGTCAAATAGCACCAGTTTCATAGTCCGCCGACCATGAAGCAGCTTTTTCGTTCTCCTCACGTTCATTCACTTTTGCCATGGCAACTCTCATTTCCTTCATTTCTTCTCACGCCTCCCCTCTCCATGCTCAAGCCCCATTCACTAACCACTTAGCGTCCTTTTACTTGCATACTTAATAATGATGAAATCGTATTGCGCGCATGAACCGTGATCGTAGAACCTTGCTATCAACTTCCTCGGCCCTCCTCCGAGTCCACAGTCGCAAGGTTGCAGCACCAGCCTTCTCACGCTTCTTGAGCACCCATATCACCAACCTTGCCTGCGAGGACCATGAACCTGGCTTCTTGGGATCCGTCGAGACTTATTTTGATCGCGTAAGTCTTCATTTTCCTATCTTTGTTTCAATGGACATATGAAACGGAAGCGATGAGAAGAGGGGAAGGTGGTGGAGGGGACCGAGCTGTTGTTTTTCATGCGCATTTTGTCTGAGTCATGATAACCAAATGGACACGGCACCGTTGTCCCTGAATAAGGGGAGAAAAAAAGGCGGCGAACAAATCAAAAAACGAGTGTGTGGTTATCGTATAGGACATGGGATGGCAGAAGAAACCTGCATCAGTTGAAACGAAAGGAGAAAGGAAAGTGTTTGCAAGGAAACCCATTCAATTGATTAGAAGCAGGATGATATGGTCTCGCGGGAAGAGAGGCATGTCTATCCCCGTGTTTGTTATCGCTACACTGAGGCATGTTTCCAAGGACGGCACCATTCGTTATCGTGTAGGGGGTTGAGGAGGACAAGTCCGTGGATGTACTATATTGCTCTGAAGAGGGCGAGGCACAAGAGTAATCGAAGAAATCATATTCCCCGTTATTATTTTGTTGGTAGTGTGTATTGCAGTGGATCCATCCGACTGCATTCTGTTTTCTTCCGTCTATCGGAACACGACCTTCGGAATGCACAAGAAACCAAACAAAAAAAGAAAACGGCTTCTCATGGATCTAAGCGTTCTTGTTTTCATTTTTCCCGTAAATGTGTGTATGCATGGTTCAAAACCACTAGGCCGCAAAGATCAGTGGAGTGTCTGAAAAGTCCTTGGCCGGCATCAAGGCAGTCGACTCAGTCCTGAGCGTCAAGTTCCCAGTCGAGATCGATGCCGATACTCATATCATCATCGAGGGCTACCGTGCCCAACACTCGCGCCATCGTCTCCCCACCAAGGGTGGAATCCGCTTCTCGGACGAAGTCGACCTTCAAGAAGTCGAGGCCTTGGCCTCCTTGATGACCTTCAAGTGCGCCGTTGTTGATGTCCCCTTTGGAGGCGCCAAGGGAGGCGTCAAAATGGACCCCAAAAAGTTCACCGCGTCGCAGTTGGAACGTATCACCCGTCGATACACCATGGAGCTTTGCCAAAAGAACTTTATTGGACCCGGCATTGATGTCCCTGCGCCCGATGTTGGAACTGGACCCCGGGAGATGTCCTGGATCATGGACACTTATCGCCAATTCAACCCTCAGGATGTCAACGCTGCAGGATGTGTGACCGGAAAACCCATCTCGCAGGGAGGCGTTCGTGGTCGTAATGAGGCTACTGGGTTGGGTGTCTATTTTGGCATTCGTGAGTTCTTGCAGTTCCCTGAGGTGCAGAAGATGACAGGTTTGGATGGCAAAATTGCTGGAAAGACTGTTATTGTCCAAGGGTTTGGAAACGTCGGTTATTGGGCCGCCAAGTTCTTCCACAACAACGGGTAAGACAAGTCATACATTGTTTTTTTTCTCTTTGTTATCCCTTGTATCTTTTGAGCAGAGAATGTTTGATTTGAACCAAAGAAGACGTGGCATTCTTTCTCCCTTATAGTGCAAAGATCATCGGAATTGGAGAACACGACGTGTCAGCATACGACCCCAACGGAATCGACGTCGAGGCGATCTTCAAGCACCGCACCGAGAAGGGCTCCTTCCGCGGATACGGCAACGTCGAGATCATTCATGAACCCATCACGGTCATGGAACGCGAATGCGATATCCTGATTCCTGCCGCCCTCGAACGCCAGATCGGACTCAAGAACGTCAAGAAGATCAAGGCTAAGATCATCGGTGAGGCCGCCAATGGACCCATGACTCCTGATGCCCATGATTATCTTGTCTCGAAGGGCAAAGTTATCATCCCGGATTTGTTGTTGAACGCCGGAGGCGTCACTGTGTCTTATTTTGAGGTATGACAAACACTCTGAACAGTGCAGCACATGCATGTTGTGAATGATTTTCGTGTGCGACCAACAGACCCGCCCAGGATAATAATTAGCAGGAGAAAAAATTGTCCACGGGCACAGCTTCGTTCCACCCAGTGTGCCTGTGTACCCAACCAACTTAAACCCATGCACTGTTTCTCATTTGTTAACCTTCTCTCTCTCTCTCTCACATACACACACTTTCTGCACCTTAATGACTCCTGAACTACAGTGGTTGAAGAACCTGTCGCATGTCCGCTTCGGCCGCATGTCCCGCAAATGGGAAGAGGCTGGCAAGAGCAAACTCCTCACGTTGGTAGAAGAGAACGCCGGCCGCCTATTGACCCCACAGGAGCGCCGTGCAGTTATCCACGGAGCCGAGGAGCACGAACTGGTCTACTCCGGTCTGGAGGATACTATGATTGGTGCCTGTGAGGAGACCCGTGCCACAGCCTTTGCCAAGAATACCGACTTCCGTACAGCTGCCCTCGTCAATGCCATCCAAAAGATCTCCACCGTCACTACACAGTCTGGACAAATGTTCCTTTAAAAAGTTACGCCGCCGAGGGGTTATTTTCTTAATCAACTGACACATTAACATATCATGGCTCGATACACTCATTAGAATGAAAACCATATCAATTCTTTTTCGTACAGGGTGATGTATTTGGCAAGCGGGTTAAATTGCTATGAGGGGGAAGGAGGGGAAGGGAAAAGCATGTAAGGATGACAGAGAGAGTATGATTTGTTTTGACAAAGGAAAGAGGGGGAGCTATGAAAACATGAAAAAGGTATGGGAGGCAACTATTGGTGTTTTTTCTGCTTCCGAGCATATTTTCCTTTGTGTATGAGTATTGTTCGATCCAAATGAAGAAAGTAAACTGAATTACTCCTCATCCTCCTCAATGTGGTCACCAGAGAGGTTCAGGCGCTTGTCCTTCTCGGCCTCGAGCTGACCGTAGAGCAAGTAAAGAGCCTTCTCGTTGGCCTCCAAGGTACCGACAATGGTGAACATGCGCTCGCCAGAGTCATCGTGGGGGGTCTTGGCAATCGAGATGCGCGAGCCAGAGAGGCGACGGATCTCCGAGATCTTGGAGCCGCCCTTTCCGATGATGCATCCAACCATGTCGGCGGGGATCGAGATTTCCTGAGTGCGGAGGTTGGCGTTGTTCTGGCCAAAAGCGGGCTCAGGGCGGGGGCGGTACTGGGTGGCGTCATCTTGGGGGCGAGTGAAGTCCGAGCCGTTGCCAGTGCGCGAGGTGTAGTTGTTGTTGCTGTTGCTGTTGCTGTTGGTACGGGCACCAGCGGCAGGGGCACCGGCGGTGTAGGCAGGGCCGGCACCGGGGACACGGGGAGCCGAGGGGTTGTAGAGGACGGTGCCAACACCGCGCTCCCAGTCATCAACGAGGCACTTGCCAATCTCGTAAATGGCAATGCGGATGGCATCGATCGATCCCTGGACCTCGACGACACGCTCGGTCGACTGGGGGAGCATCTCCTTGGAGGCAACCATGCGAGCCGAGGAGGTGTCCTGGATGTGCTTGATCTTCAAGCCCTGGCGACCAATGATGGTTCCCATGAGGTTGTGGGAAATCAACAGACGGACAGAGGAGGTCTGGACAGCGGGGCGGATGGTGTTGGCGGGAGTTCCTGGGGGCGAGGAGGTGATGGGGTTGTCCAACAAGTTCTGGGCGATCAAGGAGAAGGCCTATTGAGCATTGAGAAAAAAACAAAATGTCATATGTTAATATAATGTCGCACAATTTCCGGGATGAAAGTGGGTAAACAACAGGTGTGAGCGAATACGAAAGAAAAAAAAGGCGGAGGCGAAGAGACAGGAAAGGGTTGTGTCCAGAAAAAACATGGGGTGTAGTGATATTCGATGTGGGTTCCCTCAAGTGTATGCGCTTCCAAGGGGCTATTCTCTTTCTCTCTTTCTCTTCCATCCTGTAAGCGAGTCGACATGGACGATCAAGATGGCCCCAAGAATCAGTCCAGTCTCGGCAGTCAGTGTCCACGAAGTACGAGTACGAGCGCTGCTGTCGTTGTTGTCGCCGTTGCTATTGCCTACCCACGCCTGATACAAAGTACACAGGGGGAGCCAGGTGATACCGGCGGCAAATGAACAGCACAGATAACAACAACAACGTACAAAGCCCCACTCGGTCTGCCTGATGAGTATAGTCCAAAAACGACAAGCTCATCTTTGAGCTACTGATGTTACTCATCAAGGCAGGTCCATCTGTTTGTGCTGCAAGCCCCTATTTCCTTATTTCCTGAAGGTTGTTTGCTGGCTGCTGATTGTTGCAGTGTCGTGGTGGTTGCCGCTGATTGATACAAAGGCCAGGTCCAAAGTCCAAGGTCTATTCCTGTCCTGCCCAGCTGCTCCTGTTTTTGTGTCTTGTCAGAAAAGCAAAAGTATACGTGATAAAATGGCAACATCGTTTTTGGTTGCTCCAAAGGATAGAGAAAACGAGAGGGTGCAGTAGTGGGGGAAGGGAGAAGGTGTGACATAGGGGAGTGTATGTGGATCATCAGATTGGTAAGAAAAAAAAAGAGTGAGATGATTACCTTGGCAACGCCTTCGATGCTTCCAGAGACGGTCAGGACACGGTCGTGGACACCCTGGACGACCTTGGAGACACCGGCCTTGACGCCGGTCTGATCACGGAGATCAGCGACGTTCTTGCCAGCCTTGCCAATGATGACACCGGCCTCCTTGGTTGAGACGAGGGCACGGAGGGTGAGGGGGGCGTCGGCATCGGGAGCCTCGCCCTCCTTGTGGTCGAGATCATGGTCGTACTGGGCCTCGTACAAGGAGTTGTTGCTGGCGGAAGCGGCGAGGTCGTTAGAATCCTTGGCAAGAGACATGGTTGATGGATAGAAGAGAGAAGAGGAAAGGGGGGAAAGGGGGAGGAGGAAGGGGGAGAGCAGGAACTCGAGGAGGGGAGGAGGAGCGGGAAAGGGGGGGGAGGGAGGAAGGTAGAAAAGAAAAAAGAAAAAGCGTAAAGAAGAAAGAAGGAAAAGGCCGAAAAAAACTTCTCTTTTCCACTTTGGAGTTTGAACGAGGAGTGTTGTTTTCCAGCGCACAAGGAAAAAAAAAGGCACCCACGCCTCTCACACAGAGCAGGGCTGAGGTGCAATGAACACAGTCACTTTTAAACGCCAAGCCACCTCAGAGATAGACCGACCAACTTGCTCCAACACACCCAAAGGGCGAAAGAGCCTCCTCCACACTCCACACCACTCACGCCATGGCAACAGCTGCACTGAACGAACGACTGTAAGGGATCTATTACATTTACTCATCAACACACAGGAACGTAGGAGCATGATGTTACCACAGGATCGAAGGCAAAGGAACAACCAATAGTCGATACAATGGAGCTTCATTAGATCATCCTCTGCATCAGCACACACCATGTTGACTCCGCAGAAACTTACCAACGACCATAGCCGACTTGCATAGGCAACTGAGCGTTTTTATGTGGAGCATCTAATTGGGTTTACAGTGGTCATGGCTACCTAGTTTTCAAGACCAAAGAGAGGCACAGCAAGGACAGAGCAGGGATTTATCACGCAGCGAACTGCGTCGTACTGCGGCGACCCTTCCTCGCCCACTCAGGATCATGACTCACCAACCAACAAACAGCCTTCAGTTCGCCATATGTTCATTACATTTTTTTGTTAGCGGCACAGCATTTTCCTAACTTCACGCGATCCTATTTTTGAAACGCATTCTGTTTTCAGTACACTCCAGATCCCCCTCCCATCGCCGCGGCTAGCCAAGATCGCAGCAGATGTCCTGGATGTTGACAAGGATCTCAAGCCAGAGGTGTCAAGGCGTCTCATCAGCACACAGGACAACATCTTGACTCTGTAAGACCTGCTACATCCAGTCCTGCACGAAAGAATGTTTGCAGGAAAGAGTACACGTATGATTGTTTTTGTTCATGTCACTCACAGTCAACACCTTTTTTTTGGACCGATAGTGACTTTCAAACGTCGACATTGAAGTTGTTGAGGACGGTTGTCAACTCTTCGCTAGAGATGGTACAAATGGTCGTGAGCACGATGGCCTCCTTTGACACCGAGTCTGAAGAGCCATAGATAAAGCTATGTTCTCTTGGATAAAATAAAGAAACAAAATTATACCTCATTTCATGTGATCCACTCTTTAATGAACCTACTGGAACACGAAAACAAGTGAACGCGACAACGCCAATGTACTCGTCAGCAATCTACGAGAGCCTATCCTGGACAGGGCGGACCGCAGGGAGCTCCTTGACAGGGCGGACCGCAGGGAGCTCCTTGACATATTTCTCCGAGTACATCTTGACGGATCGGAGTTCTTGCGGCACGTCTCTGTCCTGTAAGAGATGATCGATCGACTTGGCTTTCGCGACGCGATTAGATGTCTTCATGTCTCCTCTCGCATGCGTCATTTGTTCGCGAAGTTTTGTTCATCCCTTCTTCTTTTCCTCTTTTACTTTTCTTTCTTCTTTTCATCCTCCTTTCTTCCGGCATGAAAAATTCTTCCTTACCCCCCCCCTCCCCCCCCCCCTCCCCCCTCCACTTTCCACTTGACCATTCAGTTCAAGTCGGCACATCCACGATCCAACTTGTGGTCTTCTTGTTCCATTATACAACACTTCTTTTTGAAAATAAGCCGTTAATAACTTCCCCCTCTTCTAATTCATTTGCTTCTATAAGTAAAGGTTGCCGTGCGCTTGGTAGCGTGCCTGGTGTTTTGATTCCTTGGCACCTCATGTTGCGGGGTTGTGTGCTGTTGTTACACGAGCTAACGTGACGTCGGTAATGACTCTAAACAACGTCTCATTTCCTTTTTTCACAGCCATTAACAAACATAAAAGCCTGACAAATGTTTGACGGGAATGTTCACGCGGCAAAAAGGGTCGATGATACCGCACTCCAGGATTTTGAGCCCGCGTTCCCGGATGGCGCGAACATTACCTCTAACATCCCCCCATTCTCCTCACCCTAAAAGAGGCTTCACCCACGGTGTCTTCGCAGTTGCTTGGTTGTCGTCCAAAAGCTGCTGTCTCTTGCTGGCTGAATGATTGGAGTGGGCTGTTTCCTTTTCCGGAAAAAAATTACATGTGGACACCAAATTTACCATTTTTTGCTATTGGTGTATATACCACGAGTTCGGGCATTAACGTAAACCCCTGATGCATGGCGATTAAAATAAGAAATGAAGGAGAGGAGTGAGGCTATGCCGGAAGGGGACCAAAAAAAAGGGTCTTGTGAGATAGCACAAGAAAAAAACGAGAAGGAGAGTTGAAAATGGCGCGACACAAAAGGTGCGCATTTATACCTTCCAAAGGGGATAAATGCGCACCTTTTGTGTCGAATTCTTAATCATAACAAAGGCTGCGATGATAAAAACGGCAAAGGTAATATAGAAACAGCCAATGGAAGAAAGGAAGGAAAAAAGGAAAGAAGGAGGTGAACAGCCAAGCGGTCTGGCATGTTATTTGCTCGCATGTCTCCTCGTCAGGGTGCCTCCTTGTTCGCCACCTCCTCGTAACTCTTGTTCGTAACTCATCCTAATCCAACTTCTCGTATATTCATACCTTGCTGTCCGCCTACTTGACTTCCTTCTCTCTCACTCTCTTATTCTCCCATTTCTCCTTCACTTTCTCTCCTTCTTTTAGAACCTCCACTCCTTCTCCCTTGACTCCCGTTTAGTGCCTTCGTTTTGTTAGCCATGTTCCTGAACGCCTCACAAATGCCCTTTCAACAACTAAGCAAGAAGACACCTCGCTCTTCTTCATCATCATCACGACAAATATCGTTCTTTCAACCCCACAACCATCGCCTCGCTACCTTTTTTACCCTCTGCCTTTTCCTCCTCACATCCTTGGTCAACGCTCATGCAACAACAAGCAGCACAACGAGCATAACTATCAGCTTCCTGGACACATCAGGCACGCTTCTCCCTGGCTCACAACCGCAGACCCTCACTCAATCCATGTGTATCGCGCTCAACACCCTCGCCACTCCAGCTACCACAACCACTACCACTACCACCGCAACGCCAGACGACGAAACCGCCCTGCCAAATAATAGCTCCTCCCTCACAACCACATACGCCATCGCAACCGCCTCAGACCAGCATGCAGCACTCAACCTCTACGTCGACACATACTGTCAAGTCATGGTCTCCGCCACAGTCGGCTTCTGGAACACCTCTACCACCACCCCATCCCTTACCGGCATAAGGGCCATCCGATGGGAGGGCACCGCACCTGCGACAATGATCCCCGGAACCCTTTACCCCGTCGCCTTCCCACCCAACATGATCATCCAACCCCTCGCCCCCGTCGAAGAAGACGGGACGCCCAAAAAGAAGCATCATCACAAGCAGGAGTTTGTCATGGACCCCTCTAGAGGCCGCGCTGTGGTGGGCTTGGTATCGGCGATTATGTTTGTCGGGATCGCGATTGGAGTTAGGGAGGTATATAAAGCTGCCCAGTATGTCCCGCCAGTGAGGTCTCGTCCGGGGTCGATCTTGAACGGGAAAGGTGGGAGAGGCTTTGGTGGTTATGGTAGGTTTAGTGGGGATGGGAGCGTGATTGGAACTGTGGGAGCCAGGAGGGTCAAGAAGAAGGAGGCCTACTACCGAAAGCCCACCACCTCTTCTCTCTTCTCCCCCTCTGTCGGCGGCGCTGATCCGCAGCAGCAACAGCTACAGCAGCTCTCAACGGGCCGGTCCTCGATGACAACATTGGCAACTCTCCGCGCGACAACCTCACCCGTTACGATCGATATGGGCGGCAGCGACGAAAGTTTACCGTCTCTCTTACATCCAAGCCAGGGCCAAGGCCAGGGCGGGACCAGTAGCCACTCCCTCGCATCGTCACCACCCCATTCGCGCCTCCACATAGATCTGCCACCGCGCCTAGAACTCCTGGTCCCTTTCACCCCATCTCCCGCGGAGGGCAACAACAACAACAAATATTCCTCGCTCATGGGGTCCATTGACACTAAACAGCCTTGAGAAATAAAAAAGCCCAAACTGCAATAAAAAAAGTAAAAAAAAAAAGAGTACAAACGCCAAGATGCATGACAATTTTTATAAACCAGAGGACCGACGAGGAGCGGGGGGGTTACGCTTTCGCTAATCCGTGTTGTCTCCTTTGTGATGCCGTGCCAGCACCTCATAGTCGCCTGAGGATGATAAACTTTGTTGCATTTTCCTGATCTTGACATAGTTCTGATGGATGTGAAAATGGGGGGAAAAAAGTAGGGCTTTAGTCAGTACTAGTCAAGTGTACTCGACGCCATGCAAAAGCCTGCAGACGAAGACCCTGAATAAAGGACTTACATATGCCATGATTCCTCCGATTGAGACAAGCAATCTAAAATAAGATGTAAAATTAAACGTGGCGTTAGGAATAATATACGAAGGTAGGAAAACGTTGTTACTCAGGTAGATACCGATATTCAACCAAAAGACGCGAGACTTACCCAAGGAGATTAACAAATGTCAATCTGTCTCCAAAGATGAGCATGCTCAACGAAATGACAACAATCTCCTTGCTGATTCCAGCAACAGAAAGAGTAACGGTGCCCGTGTTCTTGATTAGCTTGAACTCCGCAACGGTCATAGCAAACGCCAGGAGCCCGCCTCCGCCTGCCATGACCAAAGTGAGCGCGCCTGTCCGGAAATCCTGAAAAAACACCGATGACGAAAACTGGACAAAGGGGTCCTCGATCACCAGGGATAGGATCGACATCAGGATAAACATTATGGGGCTGATGTAGTACAGCGTGGCCACGGGGTTGTCCATCCCGAGTTGATCCTTTTGAAGCAGCATCTGGGTCAGCGACCACCGTAGACCCGACATGACAGCCGCCAGAAGCACGAGTACAAAACCTGTCATGTCGAACTGTGTCTCTCCTGCAACCGTCAGCACGACTCCAACGACAATGACGCCTATAATCAGGATCAAGCTGAGTCGAGGCTTCTCCAGGCGAAAGATGAATGCAAAAATGAGGACCCAGATTGGGGTGCTTGATTTGATCTATCGAAAGGCCAGGAATAATTAATTAACCACACCCTTCTACTTTCATTTAGAGGGCTCATCATCGATTGAAATCCCAAGCGACCGTCAATCTTTGGATTGCATTGCTTACCATGGTATAGAAAGAAAGGGTAATGTACATGAGGGATGCATTGGCCATGCAAATCTCCAATGCCGCAGCCACTGCACAAGGCACCTAGCAGGTAAAAAAATGAAGTTAGAAATGACTTCCTGTTAATATCACACACAATTGAGCCTTCAATGTTCCAATACAAGAGCTCCTTAAAGCAACAGACTTACCACTTGGGTGACATAGCTGTGCATGGTGATCCTGCCTCCTTTTCCTGACCTTGTAGCATCAAAGACATCCGGCCAAAAGTGCATGAGACAGGCTGTAATCACAAAGTGGAGTCCAGCATGGATCGACGACACAAACAGGGGTAGGTTAAAGTTCCAATTGTCCTTGCCCATGAGATTCTATTATTTTTAGCACAATCAACATCCTGGGTGAGTAACGCAAATGCAAGAATACACACGCACAGCGACAAAACAAGGGCCAATTTGCTTCCAGCGTTGGTTTGTTGATTGCTGCCATGATAATTCATAGTTGTCTGAGAGTATGCACGTCTGCATCTGTGCTCCCGCTCCTGTGCGTTTCGAAGTTTCGAACCCTACTTTTCTGTATTACCCAGTCTGGCGGGTGTGTAGAATTGCATACCTTATTGTAGATTGACAAGGCCGTGCTAAAAAAGTACCAAGCCAGAATGTACGAAAAGTTGGAGGCCACATTCTGGGCCATCCGCTTCTTGGGCATCACAATCTGCGGTAACGAGCTCGAGGTCCTGCCAATGTTGATAAACACACTCGGCGCATAGTTACTGAAGCTGGATCCGCCGCTGCTCCCTGCCTCCTTCTCTGTTGGCAAGCTGGACTTGCGGATCGGCGTTCCAAGCCTTGAGGGATCCGATGAAGAGTTGCTGGTAAACACCTGGTTGGTGGAGGATACTGATGGGTATTTGAAGGGTCGTCCAACGTTGACTGTGGGTGATCCTGGTCCAGACGAGGTATTGTGGCCAAAAGTGGATGCCAAAACAGTTCCAAGAGGGGTGCGTGCTGAAGCTCCTGCGCCAGACCCTGAAACGGGAGGTGTGCTGCTGTGCCCAGGGTGGCTATGACTGTAGGAAACAGGCGACGAGGGTGCATTGGCATTGTTGCTGCCTTGGTTGAAAGAAACCCCCATTAATGATAGCGGAGGAGGAGTGCCAGAAGCCAATGAGCCTGTGGCAAGTCCAGAGGTAGCGCCTATTGATTCTGCGTCATGATTATCGTCCTCGTTCTTTTTGCGATTGGCAGTGGCGTCCAGAGCGGGCTGTAAGGGCGATGAACCGACATGCTGACTGATACGGCGAAAGGACTTTTCAGACGCAGACGGACTCTGTGGCGAGTTGATAGGGTGGTTCTGTGGCGGTGAAGGAGCTGACTTTGGGATCTGTTGGGATTGACGCCTTGCGAGGGTGGTCTCTCGCGAATCGCGCATGTCACGAAAGATGGTTGGGCTGTTGATGCGAGTTGACGACGAAGGAGGAAAGGAAGAAGGTTTAGAAAGGAAAAGAAGGCCGGAATGAGAATTGTTGGACGAGAGAGGGCGGTCAAACTAACAAGGTATGTAGTGTGATGAGGTTGGTGGTTTGTAAAAGAGGAACGAAGAGTTCGACAGGGTGGTTACGTGATATAAGTAAGTAGGTAAGGGGAAAAGGCTGGATGGGAATCACACTCGACGAAAGGGTCAGGAACGAGAGACAGAAAGGAGGAGAGGAACGAAGCGAGATAGGAGAGAGGGCGGGCTGGAGTAGAATCGACTCTATTCAGCGAGGTGTGTGCTTTTTGAGGTGGAGTGGGGAGTGATGCCTGGATGAGAAAAGGAGAATGGTAAAAGAGATGATGACGAAGAAAGTGAAGTGAAGAGAAGAGGAGAGGAGAGAAGAGAAGAGGGAAGAAGAAGAAGAAGAGGAGGTAATATTGAAGGGAGGGTGGTGGATGCCCAAGAGAAACTTAAAAGGGTTCAAGTGCCCATTGGTTCATTTTGCTCTATTACAATTCCTTGTACGTCGTTTGTTTCTCGAGGGTGTCTGTCCTCTCCCTCTGCTCTTTTGTTCCTTTTTGGGTTGCCCCCCACCTGGGCTGTTGTTGTCTCCTTAGAGAGCAAGAGCACGTACACAGTGTTGGTGCAGAGGCAAAAGGCGGAGGAGCAGGCTGGCGCAGGATTCTTATCATGAGAGAAGCAGCCTTTGTCTTTTGTCTTTTGCCTTTGCTTCCTGTTTTAACCTATCGACAATGATGTCCCTCGGTGAATGTCCAAATGTCATTGCGGGAGCGAATGCTGATTGGTTGTAGAGTCAATTGACCTTGTGTACCTCACGACTCTGCCTCTCCACATATCACATTCAACTACACATTGCCCCCATAGGAATTATCGTCTGGAGAACCATCGAGGCGACATCAGCTCCTTCTGTCCTGATCGAACGCACTTAGTCCTTGCGAACTACAGCAGCGACTGATGATCAATTGATCCATCAAAAACGTTTGTTTGTCTCATTTTGCCTGGAGTATTCAATCGCCACCGACTGATAGCCTCTGATGGGCTGTACGGTGAATGGAAGGGGAGGAACAAATTTATCTTCTTCCCTTTCCTCACCCTACCCTACCCACCCCTTTGCTCATTCTCCTCTTTTCTTCTCTCTTTCTTCCATTCACCTTCTCACACACACACACACACACACTCTCTCTCTCTCTCTCTCTCCCTTTTCATTCATCAACAACAACAACAACAACAGCAAGTCGACATCATCATGGGAGCATGCTGTGGAAAACCAGACCGTAAGGGACCAGGCTACGTCCTAGGCGCATCAAACACCTCCTCAAACGCCTCTGCATCAGACCAACAACGACTCGGAACAGCAGCCGGCAAGGCAAAGGCAGCACCAGTACCACAACAGCAACAGTCTGCTGGTCAGGCACTAGGCGGCGGACCTGCAAGTTCACCACGGGCACAGGGTGAGCTCTCACAGTCCGCCCTGGCTGCTCAAAAGCGCGCCGAAGCTGTAAGCGTGAACGCATTCTTGTTGTTTTCTTTCGACGACGACTTATCGTCTGGGACCTAAGGCTAGGGCTAAAGCGAATTCTAGCTGTCATGTTCATCAGTCTAATCCTTCGCGCTATATTATACTAGGCTGAGAAGAGAGGCGTCCAACAGGGAGGCGGACAGTTGGCCAAGAAGTTGGCGGACAAGAAGAAGCAGTCTCCCTACGCTGTTGAGGAATCCCTGCCAGAGCCTACCAACGTAAGCCCATTGCATCTTCTTAATACCTCGTTGCCATATTCGACTGCTTACTTGATAGCACCCTCTCTTTCTCATGAAAACCTCATTCACATTTTTTTCTTGTCTTGTTGTTTTCAATTGTTATTAGTCCCAATGGAATTAGTTCTAGAGTTTCTCTCTAATTTCTCGTACACACAAAAACTGGACACAAAAGGATGAGAAAAATGGCGCATCAACAACAAACCAACACCACACCCCACCCCAACAACACAACAACACAAAACAAGGTCGTCGTTGTTATGCACAGGAAGGAAGAAAGATAAAGGAGCTCTTCTACATTTTAGAACATGTTGTATTGTTCTTTCCTCGTCCCTGTTGACACAGCCAAAACTTCCCTGCTATTCTTTTATCTGTCAATGCCTCACCCTTCACTGCCTCCAGAAGAAAATAATAAAAAACAAAAGCATAAGAGATCGATCTCAAGGCAAAACATAGGCAAGGGGTGTCTGTGCATGTCCTTGGGCTGAATGCAGTGCATTTTGACCATATCCGGAATGTGGCTTTGACCTCCTCCAGCTATTCCTTTGAGACTTGATCCCGAGATCACTTTTTTTTTTCGAACCATTCTTTCGACATCTCTAGAACAACTCACTCGCACACAGGAACAGGATGTCTTCGAGTCGCGCATTTAGGGACGCTGCCACCATTCTCTTGGCCGGAGGATCCACCTTCACTCGCCTCCGCGTCACCTCCACACTTCGTGCATCAACACCCCTCCGCAATGTTCGAACCTCCCACCACCTCCTCCCACGCCAACGCGCCACCGCCACTTCTTCTCGTGGCTATGCAAGCATTTCCACAAACACCACCTCTGCCCCCTCCACAATCAACTCAACAATAAGTCTAACCCCCGGAGCACGCGTCATCATCGCCACCACCCGCGGAGTCCGCAATGTCCTCATCGTTGCTACCTCAACCCTCGGACTCGTCCTCTTCGCCTTCACCGGCGCACATGCCTACCTCGAACAATACAAATGCCCCTCCCCCGCCGGGGTATCGACTGAGGTTCAGAGGTGTTTGCATGGTGCTTGGGTCAGGGAGGAGATCTCGCCGGATCCGGATGTTGCAGAGGTGTACCTCCAAAAGGCGGTAGAGTTGGCCAGGAAGGATCTTGAAACCCTTTATGCCAATAAGAATAAGGGCAAGGATGGAATTGATGAGAGGTTGGCGTTTTTGGAGATTGAGAAAGATCAAGCGTTGGTCGAGGTTCAGAACCGATTGGCGAGGTTCTATGGACGGATTGGGCAGGATGAACAGGCGGCCACAGTCTGGACTCGGCTCTGGAAACTTTCCGAGAAGGAGGACCCTCGCTCCTCAAGTTCTTCTGAGCAGGTATCTTCGGGACTGGCATCCATGTTTGGTATGGGCGCTTTGGCAGATCGTCCATTGATTTCTCAAAAGGACGGCATCGCCTATGCCAAATCTGCGGCGGATTGCTGGATGCGCATGGGAGAATACGAGATGGCCGAGGAGGCCCTCGCCTGGACACTCAGCACCCTCGCCTCTACCACACCAGCGTCATCAACGTCGACAACATCATCATCCCGGATCGAGGAAATCGGACTCCTCTCAACTCTTGGAGCACTGTACGTCCGCCAGTCGAAATTCGAGTACGCCCTGTCATTGTTCGTCAAGGCCCTCCAGGCTGTCCAGGACCACCGCGCTTCTCAGACCGACAACTCTGTCGAAACCACGACTGACGAGAAGAAGAAAGCTGAGTTGAAGGAAGACAAAGACATGTGGTACTGCCGGGAGGCTATCCTCACCCAGAGCATTGGCGAAACCCTCTACGGCGCCGCTACTCGGTCCCCCATTTCCTCTTCCTCCACTACCACTACTATAACCACCACTCCTGAAACAACGGCAACGAAAAAGTCGTCATCATGGAAATTCTGGAGCTCCTCATCATCATCATCATCATCCTCATCAACGCCCCCAGCAAAATCCAAGGCCGTATCTCAACAAAAGTCCCCACAACAGATCAAGAAGGAGGAAGAGGCTCTGGGATGGATGCAGAAGGCTTTGGAGATGGCCAAGGCCAAGAGCGGTCAACATCGCGATTGTGACGAGTGTGCTGCCCTTGGACTCAACACCCTTGGTCTCATCAACGAGGTACGTTTTCTACACTTACACATATACAAGACGCTTTGTTGTTCTCGATGAATTGGGTTATTTCATTGCTGTTGTACTAAAAACCCCATTTCTACATGTTATGCTATTGTGATAATAGATGGAGGGAAAGAGCGAGGTGGCATTGGCACAGTTCAGGGAGGCAGTCCTCCACGCGACCATGGCCAAAGACTATGTCGGTATCGACGACTACAACAAGAACATTGCCCGTCTCACTGACACTGATTCAGAATCTATTACCTCTACATCCACCCTTGCATAAACACACAAAATACGGCAGCATTGTTTCTTTTCTCATTATTCAATTAGTTATTTTGGCGTTATTCGGGTTAATGTATGAATTGAGTGTGTTTGTCTACCTTTCTACGAATATCTAATCCCAATCATCACCCCATCCATCCCCCTCTAACGCACTCTCATCAACCTGCAATGCCAGTGACGACGACGAGGAAACTGGCTTCACAGGCTCAGGGACAACAACAGCAGCAGCAGAGATAGAGGTAGAAGAAGTGGTCATGTCCAACGACTTGGCAGTATGTCCTGCTGCAACACCGTTCCCGTTCCCGTAGCCATGGCCGTTCACGCCGATAGGGCTGGCCGCGCTCAAAAGAGGAGACGCGACACCCTTGGGTGTCGATTCCGGGCTAGATCCGCGGCTGGGAGAACCTGGTGACGATGACGGCTTCAGCGAGAACAGTGTCGTCGTGCTTGTTGGTGTCGTCGTCTTCGTGGTAGTCGTCTTGCTGTGGAAGGTCGAAGTGGGACTACTGAGAACTGTCTTTGTTGTGGTGGTCGAGACAGTGCCGACAGAATTGGCGAGTGTGATGGAGGAAGAGTTGGAAGAGGACGACATTGAAGCAGTCGATCCAGATATGCCTATTGACCCTGATCCTTGAAGAGGAGTAGTGGCGCCAACATAGGCAGGCTTCTTGTACGTCACCTCCAGATCCTTGAAGAGCTCGTCATCCTCCTTTGAGACAGTACCAGCCTGTTCCTGAAGATCTCCCAAATCCAGATCAACATCATCACCCCACCCATCGTTCTCGTCAATTGATTCCCGAGGCAGCTGGCTAATACTCCTGCTCGATGTCGGTTTCGCAGAGGAGCCAGTCGAAGATGGTGCGCTCGCTGTAGGTGCGCCAACGGTTGCCGAGGATGCCGACACAGATCCTGATGGCAAAGGTCTCGCTGCGACAGGTGTTGTCACAACAGCCGCCTTGGCAGCACCCAACTTGAGTCCATTAGACGACGACGCCTTCCTCTCCTGCTGCTTCTCAGCCATCTGCTGACGGCGAGCATCCCGCTTGGCCTGCATTTCCTGCTGCTTCTGGTCACGCTTCAACCGGAGTTGCTCATGCTTTTCTGCTTGAGCCTGCTCACGCTTCAAGCGGGTCGCCTCATCTTCCACTGGTTGCTCCAAAGTCGACGAGGGAGATCGGTTCGATGTGTCTGTTTTTTTTCCCCAAGCATGCAAAACAAAAAAGGCGTTATCAGCATCCTCATCATATACTAACCCATTCATCAGGGATCATGCCGCTTGCAATAGAATTTACCGTTCAGAGTGGAGAGATCATCTGCCTCCCAGTCATCGGCTTCGTCGTCACCAGTGTTGTCCCAGTCAAACGCTGCCGCCACCTTGATTGAAGTTGGCTTCAAATCTGAGCTATGAAGAGAGTTGCTGGGTTTCTTGGATGCAGGAGTTTCAACAGGGAGCTGACGCAGCCTCATCTCCTCCTTAGCTGCCTCAAGTGCCTTCATCAACTCCAGTTCGTCAGACGCCTGTGTGTCCTCCTCCTCGACTTCATCCTGAGTGTCCTGAATATCGATATCAAGTCGACTGTTGTTGATTCGGGCAGGCTCGACATAAGCAGGTTCCACAGGCAAGGGTGCTGCTGCCGATTGGGCTGGTGCGAGCTTGGCGGTCGAATCTGACAATGGGGGCCCAAAAGAAGCGTCTCTGCTAATGGGCTGCTCAACCGAGAACGATCCTGTCCGTGTCAAGGAGGGCGTCTTGAGAGGGCTCTGCTCAGAGAACATGAACGAGTCCTGGGACACCATAGACGAACGTCTGCTCGAGAGCAAGTCAGCATTTGATCCGCTTCCTCTCATATCGAGTCCGTTCAATCCACGCACTGAGCTGCTTGCAGAAATGCTCCTGTCGCTTCCCAATGCTGACCTCGAGAAGATCGGTCTCCTGGCTGGCAAGAGCATCTGTTGCTTCTCGCAGTACTGGCGAATACGCGAGATATGGATGGCTGATGGTGATGCGGATGGAGTGGAAGCAGTTGAACTGGCGTCCGAGTCCTGGTTTGCACCATTCGCCTCAGCTCCTGTTGATGTCTGTTGCTGCTCTCCTGCGTTATCTGTTGGCTGAACCAATGTTGTGGTCTGGTGGGCAATTGTCGAGATGGCCCTGGCAGCAGCCTCCCGAATCTGGAGATCCTCATCCAACAAGAACTGGGGTAAAAATTTGAGCAATCCGCTGATGCAGAAAGCTCCGTTGGTGCAATGTTTGGTGAAGGAATTGGAAATGAGTTCCAGACGTTCGGGAACGGGTGACAGTTTGAGCACAGAAACCAATGTCAAGGTAAGGGTCGAGCTCATGTCCTTAACAGCAGCATGGTTGTGCAAACCAAGGGTATAGATTGAGCACCACATGCCCATAACAACCTCCACTAACTGCATCCTGGCCTCTTGAGTGCTGTCCTCTGCAATCCAGAACGCCATAATTTGAGGGATGAGAGTCTGTTCGTACAGAGCCTTGACTGAGAACTTTTGCTTCGTCGAGTCGGCATCAGAGAGAGTTGTGACAAGAAGGGAGTATGGGATAGCAGTCGCAAGTCCAGACAGCGAAGCCAAGTACACCTTTGGGTCAGCATCCTGAAGTCCTGCCAAAATCTAGCCGTAGAGGATTCAGTAGAATGAGCCGTTATTATCCCTGCGCGTCAACCTGCTCATTGCATGTCGACATATACACTGGGCAAGTGCACTTACCTCTGGCAAAATGACTTGTCCAAGGACCTCAGATCCTCCTTCGCCAAGAACAACAGCTTTGAGATACACCTCAAAAAGACGGAACAATGTCATACGGATGTCTGCCTGTCGATAAGTCCAGAGTTTGATCATGAAGGGTATGACTTGTGCCCGATAAGTCTCCTCCGAGATGAGGGGTCGCGGGGGTTGAGGGGTGAAGAGTGTCCTGTAAACTATGTCAAAGCCTTCAGCCGCAAAGAACTCCTGTGTTAAGAGCTGAGGCAGCACAAACTTTTCCATGATTGATGGTGGGAGTATCTGCAGCTTTGGCATAATGGATCTAAAGCGAATTTGAAAGAAGGCGTTAGAATTGTATCCAGTTATCCTACGCAACCGAGCTTAGGTGACTCCAAACGTCGCATGGAAAACATACTGGCTCCACTCTGCGTTTTGCAGCTTGTCCAGGCCCTTGAGTCGACAATAGCGAACAACAGACACGGTATTGTTGCGGAGGAAAAGGTCAGACTCCAAGATGGCATCTCCTGAGGGCCGTTTCATGGGATCAGCTTGCAGCATCGCGTTCAAAGGAAGAGCGGTCGTTCCGAAGTGCAGCAATCCATCCTGAACCAATTTCTCGACAAACTTGCCGTATTGCCAGACATCCACTGCGTGCGGAAGTTGTACTTCCTGCGTTGTCTTGGTGGGTTTGCCCTGATGCTCTGGAGGCACGAGTTCCTGCGACAAGACAGAAGTCAGACCGGTCTCCTTGGACTCTGCAACAGTTCCTGTAAATTCCATGCCACCGAGCACCCATCGGCCGTTTGAGACAAAGATGGAACCCATTTTGACGTTGTTATGGGAGATGTGGCATTGGGAGTGCAAAAAGTGCAATGCAACCTATTGTAATGAATAGGGGCACGTGTGCGTATGAGAAAGGGTTATGTCAGATCAAGGGCTGGCGGGTGGTAGCCTAAAATAAGATGCAGGTGCGCAACGTGTCATAACCATCCAGAACAGACAAGCCACGGGTTGGATCATACCATGATGTCGTAAAGGCCCACAAGGATCTCGTCCTCGCTGATCTCCTCCAGATACTCCACCGTCAGGGGGACAACTCGTTCCGTGATAAGATGGAATCCAGCTGAGCTCGCCTTGCAGTCAATGAACCTAAGCACTGACGGATGTCGGATCGTCTTGAGTTTCTATTCAACACCAAACGCAACAATAATATAAGTCAGCAAATATTAAAGACGCTGATAGAATTGACACGCCGAGCATGGCATTGGAGCAGCTTTCATTGTCAGTGTCTCCCCGCGTCCAAATACCGGTGTCCAAATGGCATAAGGGAACTTTACTTTGATGGCTTTGGGCAAGAACTCTTGCTTGTTATCGAGCTCCAGTTGCGATGGATCGTATGTAAAGGCTGAGACGAGTCTTTTCCCGAAATAGGCGTCCCGGAGGGTGTAGATGGTCGTTACTTGGAGTGGTTGGGTGTTTTGGGGGAAAGTGAGTTTAGCCTTCGAGGATCCCTCGGAGGCGGCGGCAGTGCCTGAGATCCCTTGCTTGCTCTCTGATGCTCCCATCTCGACGTTTGATTAGAGGGCTGTTTGTTGTTTGTTGTTTGAGAGAGATGAACGCCTCTTTGTTCGGGTGATGGGGGTCGGCGTGCCGTTATTGCTGATGGTGTTGTTGAGGCGGGGAAAAAGACGAGAGAGTGAGTGGCGACGATGGGATGATGATGATGGAAGAGGAGAGCAGAGGCAATGCCACACAAAGACGAGGAATAAAGTCAGTGTTGGTTGGTTGGCTGTGGGCTCAGTTTGAGAAGGTGTCGGTGAGCAGACATTCATTCAGGCCTTTGTTGTCAAGCCACACACAGGCACACAAAAGCACTTCAGGGGCAAACGAACAAAAGTCAATGTCAAACGAGTAGGAAAGCAGGGACATTTGACGCCTAGGGCACCTTACCCGCAATTCTAGGGTGTTGTACACACATAAAACTAATATCACCAACAAAACGGGCCACTGAGAGATGCGTAAACAATCGAGTCAGATCCGCATCCATTCACTCCACTTTGTCTCAACACGACAAACTAAACGATAGATCCGAGGATCTCGTAGTTTGCTTCTTATTGTTGACAGACGCGAGGATTAGTCACCCTCCTTCAGCCAACTCCTCGGCAATAACCACAAGAAAGAAAAACGAGTACCGTTAAGTGCCTAAAGGTCCTCTGCGCAGCCTACAAAAAACCGGACCAAGCAAACACCTCCACGTTGTCGATGTTGAAAACATCGAGTCACGAACAATGCGAATATTATGAGTAGATGTATTAGATGTATATATTTGATTAGTAGTTAGAGAAGAAAAAACTCTATCGAAAAACCGTTCATGTTTTGACTAATCCACCGCTTGAAGGGACATTGCTGCCAAAGACGTAGTACGAGGGTCGGGTTAGTGAGCTATATTTCCCTGCTCTGAGATGCGAACGTGCCTTGATCGATGTGACCATACTTGATGCGATGTTCTACAGAGAATGATATTGAAGATTAATAACGCGGAACTAGAAATCACGCGTAATAGAAGCGCATAAAACATAAACAAGAGCGAATAATGGTTGTCAAGACACTTACCTTGGCTGCAGTCAAAGGGCCCAGGGCTAAAAGTAGTGCGCTGATATCGAGTCGGTCTTGTGGTAGCTTGAATCTTCCAACGCTCTTTGGAATGTAAATGGCTTCATGTTCCAAATTCATGGTGAGAACCTCACAAATGCTCTCTAAAGATGGCATATGTGAGGAGGGGTGTTAAGTGTTAACATTGAAGGGCGTTGACTTGCCACCACATCAAAGGGGTGCAAGAGGGTACATAATGCGCCACATCTTTCTGCGCTTGTTTCGAAGCATACCGTTCACAAGAAACCCGACCACAGTTGCATCCTGTACATTCCCGTGAAGTTGATGGCGACTGACTGCCTTTTGCAGCTTGGACGAGTCTTTTGCGGCTACTATGATGTTTCTGGTCTGATAAAAATAGGGGAAATGCAGGTCAATTGCCATTACTAGCAATTTATTTTGAAATGGTAAAATATTATTAGGAACGTACCCTCAGCTTTCTTAGAGGCTCCTGGTCCTTCCAGTATTTCTTCAACGCAACTTGTTCCCTCTCCCATAGTTCCTGCATCTGCTTTCCAATTGCCCTCACATCCAAATCCTCAGATGAAGCCGCATCTGAAGCGATGGCAAGGTACTTGGTATAAAGAGACATCATTAATAAGCTGTGCAATATTATCATTGGCGCTTGTTCGAATCTACCCATGTTGCCCTGTCCGGAATCAATCCCAATCAACGAGCCGCAGCTACACTCCCTCACGAGCATGGGAGGGATTAGGCTAGCCTCAGCTATTGTTTGATTGCAACGATTGAGCAACATCCCAGCAATAACCCAATCGCTAACCGCAGTTAAACTCCTTAGCAGAGGGATTGGGAACGCTTTTGTTGGAGGTTGCATGTAAGAACAGAACTGTGATATAGTGGAAGGGGAAGAATAATCAATTACAAACAATCCTAATCAACGAGCCGCAGCTACACTCCCTCACGAGTATGGGAGGGATTAGGCTAGCCTCAGCTATTGTTTGATTGCAACGATTGCGCAACATCCTAGCAATAACCTCAATCGCTAACCGCAGTTAAACTCCTTGGCAGAGGGATTGGAAACGCCTTTGTTGGATGCTGGATGTTGGATATAAGAACAGAACTGTGATAAAGTGGAAGGGGAAGACTTGCCTTGTTCGGCTATGCCAGTAGAGTTGTAGGATGATGAGAAGGGCGTGTGATGATGAGAAGCGTGGGAGTGGAGGTTAAGTCGAGTGATGAGAAGAAGGGCGTGTGAGTGGCAGCAACGATGAGGCGCGACTACAAGAGGAGAACGGGCGCTCAACTTACGTGACCAAGGACGCAACTGAGCCAGTATTACAAGGTATTACAGTATTCAGTCACAATTTATCATTGCTTGGATTTAAGGATAGACAACCTGTTGATACAAACTCTCTGTGAGGATATAAAGTCACACTTAAATTTTAAAAATAAAGGGCATTTGACGCCCAAATGGCTTGAACTGTGCATTGCTCCCAGTCCAATTGACCGGCCCGCTTTTCCTTTCCTGAAGTCCTGAAGTCATTAATAGCCACTCTAGTATGAAGGACCAGGCATGCGCAAGTGATCCAGTCAAATGACCAATCAGGTCCGTCAGTCTAAAACGCGAAAAACAATGACGAAAGTGAACAGTAATTTGAATTTGGTGGCGGTTCCTGTCAACATTTCCTCGCTGTTCAATTGTCGATACTGAAAAAAACGCGTATTTAAAGGCCTTCCTTTGCGCACTAATAATGGTTCCTCATCCTCTCTTCCACTCAGTTCTCTTCCCTTTCCCACAAACATCCAATCCCCCTCCCCTTTTCCCAAGCAAACCAAGCAATAAAGATGCCCAAGACCGGATCCATCAGCCATGTCTCCCTCTCTGTCTCGGACTACGAGGCCAGCAAGAAGTACTACACCTTGTTGTTGGTGGACATCCTCGGTTACAAGCAAGTCGCCGACCACCCCTACTACTGCATGTGGAGCCTCTCCTCCGGCGAATGTAAGCTTTCTGTTGGTGTTTTACCACTCATTGTCTGCTACTCGTTATTCGTTGTTCTGTAGTTCATGATTCGCTGTTGGATATCGCTCTTTATCTCACTCACCAAAACTCACCACACACACTCTTCATTGTAAAATGAACGTAATATAGCCATCTGCATCTCCCCCGGAAACAAGACCCCTCACCACAAGCAGAACCCCGGCCTCCACCACTTGGCCGTGCACGTCGGCACCAAGGAAGAAATCGACACCGCCTACCAAAAGATTCTCAAGTTCCATGAGGAGAACAAGTCCCTCACCGGCTGCTCCATCCTAGATGCTCCTGCTCTCTACCCTCAGTACGGTGAGGGTTACTATGCGTAAGTTGTTTCCCGTCATTATTTTTTCTTCGTTATCGATGGGTTTTCTCGTCATCTTGCGTGTTCAGTTTCTTTACATGAGACAAAAAAAAGCAAGGACGGAGTTGGATGCACTGACTTCATTGCTGAATAGACGACAAAAAAAAGAGTGGGGAAAGCAAAAAGTAGAACAATTATGCCCGATAACTAACCAAACAAATACTACGCCTTTCTTTCGAGAACAGTGTCTTCTTCACCGATCCCGACAACATCAAGCTGGAGCTCGCCTACATCCCCAACGGACACTAAAACAGCATGCAACAACTGAGGTCCTCGGACGATACTAGCAATAAGCGACTGAATCAATAACATCAATATTAAGAGTATCAATATCAAGAATATCAAGCAGGGAGAATTAACAATGAGATGAAAAGCGGCGCAATGTAATTAGATGCCTTTCGTCTCGTTCTTTCTTTCTTGTCTTGAACCGAAGCGTTCGTGAATAACAGCTACTCTAAATACCAACAAAAAAACAAATAAAAAGAATCGCCTTTCTACAAGGAATCCTATTACTGCTGCTCCTGCTCCACCACCTCTATGGTCTTGAACAGATTAAACAACGAAACTGCCCACTCGTCCGTAGGACCGGGCCGCTTATAGCTCAAACAATCTTGTCCGCCAACATGTCCATCGGGCCGCATGTTGGTCATCGTCGCCACGTTCCAGTAGATCCCTCCACTAGCCTCGACAATCGTCTTGGCAATCTTGTTCTGGCGGTCGTAGTGCGCCCAGTTTAGAGGGTAGTGTAGTATTTCTTTGGTGGGGATGTCCTTGGTGAATGGTTTGGCGGGTGGGCCGAACGTCTTGCTGCTGTGGACGATTGGTGCCTTGATCTTGGTCTCCAGTACTCTCTGTTGTTGTTGTTGTTGTTGTTGTTCTGACGTTGTCGGTCCTGCTCCTGTTCCTGCTGCTGAGGATATCGCATGAGGACGAGAAACAGGCTGCTGCAACTCCAACTTCCGATCCTTCTGCTTCTGCTCCCGCAACGCTCGGTCGGCATTAAACCCATTCGCCTTGGAAGGACACTCCGGATGCCCGACAGGGTTATTGCGGTAAATAATCAACGCCTCCGGCCTCACCCTGCGGATCTTGATAATCGTATCCGTCAACAGTCGCTGGAAGTCCTTATCCTTCAACGTCTGATGCGTCGCACCCAGGATGACCGTATCCTTGATTCGTATATCCTTCAACCAGGGCATCTCGACAGGGTCCTGGGTTTTGGTCTCGTTGATCCGGTGGCCTTTGAGATTGCGAACAGATGAGAGGAGGTCGTTCCGGACAAACTTGAGACGGACGTCGTTGGGGAGAGGGCAGAGCGGGTGGCCGACGCCTAGGTGACAGGCTAGGTCGCCATAGCATGCTTGTGGATTGTCAAACATGTTGTACATGATCGAATCGTGCAGCTGCCAGTGGATCAGGTCACCGACAAGGACAATGTGACGCGGTCCCAGGATCCTGCAAAACTCTTCAGGTTGGATCCTCGTCGCGTGCCATCCTCCAATCCCTCCTATCTTCGCCGTCGTCGGTTTCCAGTGGTACTTGCCAGCCTCCGGAAACGGCGGTCGATCGATCGCCACATCCCGATCCCGCTCCCCATGCTTCTTCTTATTCCACCCCGTCGCACCCCCAAAATCTGGGTAGTCCCTCTTTCGCTCATACACCCACCGACCCTTATCCAGCCCATGGCTCATCAACTCCCGAAACCGTCTCGTCTTCTCCACACTATCCAACCTCGTACCGGGGATCCTGGATTCAAAGATTTGGTCTTCCGGAGGCAGCTTTTTGGCAACCCAGGCGTTGGCGGCTACGATGGCTTTTTTGACACGGGATTCGTAGGATTTGAGACCCTTGATTCGGTGGAATTGGGCTTGTTCGTTTTGTTTGTCGTAGGTCTCTGCGAGGGATCCAAGGATTTGGCGGTGGCGGGTGCGTTGTTGTTTTCGAAATACTTTTGGCAGTTCATTGTTGTTGTTGCTGGAGGGCGATGGGGATGATGATGAGTTGAAAGAAGAAGAAGGTTGTATCCGTAAAAAGCCTGGCAAGATCTCCTGCCCCACTGCCGACGAAAGCGGCTCGGACCCCATCTCCGACAGATCCTCAAAGAACGCCCTGCGCCTGTATGTCTTGATATCCGCACTTTCGTCAGTTGTCGCCTTGGTACCCTCCACCTTCTCGAGCTGACCTCCACCACCACCACCACCACCACCACCTCCACTAACAAAGAACCGAATCCGATCCCTAAACCCGCCACCATGCCTCAAATACACATCCTCCTCCATCTGCTGCCTCTTCAAGCTCGCTTGCTGCCAGATCTCCTCCTCTTCCGCCTGCCTCATAACATAATAAGGGATGATACACCCCATGGCGAGGTAGAGGAGGATCATGATGCGGAATCGAAACTTGCTCATCTTGCGTCGGCTGCCCAGCATCCTGAACGTTCCTCCTGCTGTTGCACTTGCGCTACTCCCAGATGGGGAGGGTCCTGATAGTGGTCTTCCGCTGAGTGAGACCATGGTTGTTTTGTCGTAGCTCTTGGGTTATTGTTTTGGCGATATTACGATGAGAGTGGTGTGGTGGAAGAGCGAGGAGAAGGAAAAGAAGGAAAAGAGAACGTGAAGAAAAAAAAAGGGGAATAGAAGGTGACTGGAATGCAGATGGGTCTGCCGAAAGGCAAAATAAAAAGGAGTGAGAACGACACCCAAAATGATATCTATTCCTTTCCATCCTGTCTGTCAGCAATAGCAACTCCCTTTTTCCATTGACAAACATTCCTCCAATAACAACAAAAACGAGGAGACATGCAGCAGTGTGTTTACCTTTTCATCTCGTTTTATTTCGTTGTTGGGGAAGAAAATAAATAAGCCAAAGGAGAGGGATATATAGAAGAGTACATCATCGCGCTTTGTAGACCCTTATTTTAAACCTGAGCAAGGCCGTCCTCGTCGGATGCAGGCTTGGGGGCATCGGCGGTAGGATCCTCGGCGTTGTGGTGGAGGACGATGGGCATCAAGAGACAGATGCAGATGACAATGGTCATGATGATGTTCTGGGGCGTCAACAACGTAAAGTCGTCGGGCGAAGCCAAGGCCGCCAAGGTCACACCAGCCTGGACAGTGACGAGGGTGTTAGGGAGGACTCCGACTAAGTTGGAAAAGAAAGTGGGTTTGCGTGTTAATTCAGGATACTCCTGTATTTGCAGCCGAACTGTATCCATGTTCTTCCATTCTTCCTTCCTGTTATCCTGTCAATCCTGTGACATGACTTACTGAGGGTGCCAAAGTAAAAGGTGACGGGGGGGATGCCCAAGTGAGGCGAAGCGACGCTCATGAACCAGTCTACAAAGGAGAACAACAAACAAAAAATCAGCAGGCTGTCTCCGGCAAATTCGCCTCGGGGTGCTCTGGGCAGATGTAAGCACGCTGCCCTTGCTCTCTCACTTACTGGGGATGAAGGGCGTAACGCGCAAGAAGGCGAAATAAAAGAAGAGCTCGTCCCTCTTGGCTTCAATCTTTGGTAAATAGCAACGACATGGTAATAACACGATATCGACGGAAGACAAAATGAGATTAGTCGACAGAACATTGTCTTTTTTCTGGCTAAATACTTTTGGCGGCGCTCATTTTGACTGAACACACAAAGCAAA
Source organism: Linnemannia hyalina (assembly GCA_019671135.1). NCBI lineage: Eukaryota > Fungi > Mortierellomycota > Mortierellomycetes > Mortierellales > Mortierellaceae > Linnemannia > Linnemannia hyalina. The sequence goes on from JAHRHY010000003.1 coordinate 1,695,179, forward strand.
CATTACCTTGACGGAGAGCTGCTGGATCCTCTTCTTGAGGTACTTCTCGACGATGGGGTGGCAGACATACCACGAGATGGTGTAGCAGCAAAGGGATCCGACACTGGCGCAGAACAGGACAATGATGATGCCTCTCCAGAGCTTAAACAAGGCGCCTCCAAGAACTGACAACATGACCGATCCAGGGATAGCAAATGCTTGAATCCTATGAACATGACGGATCTCCTTTGCGTTAGACATTTGTTCTTGGAAAGACTTGGATATTGGCGACAAGGGGTAATAAACAATAGGCAAGCAAGAGAGACTTACGAGATGTAGAGAGTCATGAAGACAAAGAGGACCTGGTAGTAATGCTGCTTGAGATAATCCTCAAGAAGGATGCTCCAGTGCTGGACATCCTCTGCAGATCTAGGGAACTTGAGCCACTCGCGCCGATCCCTATGAACAAACGAGGAGGTTTTGGAATACAGGCACCAAGTCAGACCGCCATTGGAGCACACGACAAAAAATAGTGGGCAAATCCCAGTCGTTCATTTTTTTTCCTGTTCCTGAATTGTAGTCAGGGACTCTGCAATAAAAGTGTGTATTGGTCTTACTCAGGAACATCCTTGGGGAGAGTGCACTTGACCAAGAAGTACACGCCGGTGAAGGTGGTGATGGCAAGGGCCAAGAGCAAGAGAAAGCTTTGACGGGGGGTCATGTTCAAGAGACGATCTCTCTTCGAGTTCTTGTGTGTAGAAGTGATGGCATTGCTGCTGCTGCTACCGGCGACATTGCCGAGCAAAGGGGTCCTATCGTCAGCCATGAGGTGTTGCGTGTGTGTTGATTGAGAGTGTGGATCTGGCTAAAAAGAAGGAATGAATGGACCGTTGGAGATGGAGAGTAGGAGTGGGGAGTGGGAGGGAGGAGGAAGAAAAAAGAAAAGAAGAAAAGGACGCAAGGGGGAGACAGAGGGAGTTAAGAATAGAGAGCGGTAGGTCGTGTGGAGAGAGAAGGGAAAAGAAGGGCTTCTTTGTTGTTTGTTTATTCGTTCCACTTGCACTGATGGTGCCTGGAGGGAGTTATTGATTGTGGTGCTCTCAACAAAAGCTATGACAGTCATTGTGGCCCTGTTCTCACTCCATGTCCTGTGATACACTTTCTTCTTTTTCTTCTATGGGAGGGATTGGGAGGTCACCAGGCTCATGCAGACCATGTCCACGCCATTGCCATTCGTGCACTAGGCTGTGTCTCTGTTGCACTGGCATTGTACTCTTACTTGGCAAATAAAAAGAAGCCATGGTTTGGGTCATGGCGCGCCCCTTCCACCGCACCAGAATAATGTTGGGGTCAATTTGCTTTGCTGCCTTGGCCCCTCGGAGATCTTATTTTTTCAATGCTGACAAAATAGACCCCTTCTCAGCCTTCCATCGTTTCCAACAAATGTACTTCTGGACATATCTACAAAAACAAAAACGCAACGCAACGCAATGCACTGCATAGGCATATTAAGCGTGCTGCATGGTCGTTTATATAAGACTCTACGACACTAGTTTTTGCTGGACACGGCGGCTAGGGACTGTTCCCGCTCCCTCTCAAGCTCCTTCTCCTTCTTCTCCTTCTCCATCTCCTTTTGCGTTTTGGCCAGCTCCTGCGCATCCCGCCGCCGCTCAAACGGGCAGAACGGCTTGGCCTTGAACGGTTTCGGTTTGCCGGCAATACTCCGGATCGTGCCATACTCACGCGGCATGTTGACAATCTCGAGCATGTAATAGGCCAAGTCGTGTCGTGACAGGATCTTGATCTTATTGTCCTTGGGCAGCTTGTCAGAACTGACCCAGTACCTCTCAGAGAGTTCACCGTCTTTGAGAGTCACGGGGCGGATGATGGACCAATCGATTGAGGCTGAATCGCGTTGGATGATATCTTCTTGGAGGACCTTGTCCTTGAGGATACCTGTCATGAACATGCGTGAGAACAGGCGTTTGGTGCTGATGAGGTAGTTTCGGAGGCCGAGACAGCCATAGGATGTCACCACAATCAACCGCCGGACACCTACATAGAGGCAATGAAAGGGAAGACAAGGTGGATTAGGATCAGTACTGAAAAGAGTATGCATTTTGAATGACAGCGAGGCCAATTGAGACAAACTGGATGGTAAGCTTACCATGCTTCTTCATCGAGTTGTTCAGGACGACCTGAGAATGGGAGCTGATGGTGGTGTCACCCGACATGGGTCGTGCCTATGTAGCAATTAGAACAGTAAACACACAAGCTGTCAACAAACATGGTTCAATTGCTTCCTACATGTCACCCAGTACATTAAGGCCCAAAAAAAAGTCATGTGTTCAATAGTACAAGACAAACAACATACTCCAATAACGTTGATGATAACATCTTGGCCATCGACGCAGCGATCGATATCGCTTTGGCACGTTGGCGAACCTCGGACGATAAGGAGATTCTGGTGTTTGCGGAGCGAGGCATCCCCGACCAGGGCCCTGTCGTCCCTGACGAAGGCTGTGACCCTGTAATTCCGCTCAAGAGCCTGCCTCACAACCTCCAAACCAGTTCGACCGTTAGCACCCAAGACTATATCGAGTAAGCAAAAATTCGAAAGTAATAAAAAGCGTTAGTGGAAAGGAAAAATACAAAACGGAGGTATTTGTCAACACAACGCACGTGGGCAGTTAATGCCCCGTTGTGCAAAAAAAAAGGCAAAGGTCAAGAAGAAACAGAATGAGAGTACACAGGTACTTGTCTCGCAATACGAAACAAAGTGGATGCTCCAAGTTCCAACAACCCATTAAACCATTGGGGCCATTCCCTTCCTCGCTCAGACGGAGCTGTACCACCAGTGAATGAGCAGTCGATTCCTCATTTTACGAGGCTCTTGGGAAAAGAGTCCATCATCTGATGGATTTCATAGAGAGGAGTAGAGAAGAAATAAAAGACGAGAGCCGCAAAAAACTCTGCAGGACTGAATCTTACCCAACAAGTATCTCCCTTTGCCGTTCTTGCTGTCAGTGGAGGTCAGGGTCAAGTTCTCGAGAGACGCCTCGACCTGCTCAGTCTCCATGTCGTCCCTCGACATGGACTCCCAATTGACTGCATCGAGTGAAGAGGGCATCGAGGGGGAATGGAGAGTGTCCATCAACGAGTCCCAGCCCTGCGATAGAGTCTCGTCGCTCTCATAGTCTCGCTGATGGTGTTCCAACCCCGGAGACTGCTGACCGCCATGCCTGGGGCGGAGATCATACATCGATTTTGTCGACTGAGTCTTGAGACTGAGTGAGCGTGTTTGTTCCGCAGAGACTTTTGTTTTGTGAGACAACGAAGAACCCGAGGTCGTCGAGGTAAGGCTGTCGAGACGCGACTGTTGGGAGATGGAGGCGGAGTGGTCTTGGTAGTAGTAGTTGGGTCGCTCGCTCTGCTGGTGCCGACTGGCATAGTAGTACATCTCGTTTGTGGGCGTAGAGAGCTGGGATATAAGAGTGTCTGAGGTGTCTGTTGAGAAGATGGATATTTCGGAAGAGGTGTTGGCCGACGAGGGGATGGAGATGGGCTGTGAAAGTTGCTGGCGCCGTGGCTTCTTCTCCTTCTCGTCCATCTCGGTCTGGTAGTTGAGTTGGTTTTGATATATCTGTTTGTAGTCCTGCTGCTTCTGCTTCCGCTCCTGTTTGGCCTGTTGGCGCTCAAGCCGGTCCTGCTGTTGTTGCTGCTCGTGCCTCTGGCGCTTGGCCTCGAGGTTGGCGGAGGTATGAGGAGGCATGGGAGAGGAGGTGGGGCGCTTGTAGAGGTCGACTTTTTCCGCGTAGGAAGTGGTGTCGGAGAAGCGTGATTGTAATGGTGATGAAGGGGAAGTGGTGGCGTCTTGTGCCGTTGCCTTTGCACGGGTCGAGGGGTTGAATTGGGAGTAGTATGCATCGAGGTCGTAGAGGTGGGGTTTTGAATAGGCACTGACGACGGCGTCTCTGGACTTTTGTGTTTCTGAAGCCATGCTGAGTGCGCGTTGAGTGCGGGGTTGGGGTTGGGAACGAAGTTCTGCGCTGAGCATTGTTGTGGTTGTGGATGCGGATGAGGTTAAAGGAAAGGTATCGTTTGCTGAACAGGAGTGGAAAAGGAGGAGTAGGTTCAGATGTTAGACGAAGAGGAGGAAAGGAGACAGGTGATCGATGGATAGTCAGTTAATTATGTGCAGAGGCGGAGTCAGGGACAGGAACAACGTGCGGGTATGAGGGGTGAAAATGAATGAAAATGCGTAAACGTGTGCAAGGGTGAGTGAAATTGCGTCAGTGGGAGTGGGATAGTGAGGGAGTGAAGGAAGGAAGGGAGGAGCGGATGAGAGTGAGAGCGAGAGCGAAGTAATTCAAGAGATAGGAATGGGCGTATGAGGAACGATGAAAGGGTATGAGAAAAGTTGAGGAGGGAGAAGAGAGAGAGAGAGAGAGGGAAAGAAAGAGAAAGAGAGAAAAGTGAAGAAGAGAAGAGAAAAGACAAGGTAAGAAATGAATTATGAGTGGTGATGACACTTACTTGAATGGGATCGAATTGAAATGACAATATGGCAATTGGAGGCGGTTCCTTTGTTCTCATGGCATGGAATGGTTTGGAGACGGTTGAATTGACTAATGCACTCTGTCCTTTTTAGTACACTCACACTCACTCAAAAAAACAAGGTTGGGCCACGCCGGTGCTCACACTCTCTTTTTTTACTTGGACTTTTTTTCTTTCTATACTTGAACATTTTTACTTCAACCCCATTTGTCCAGCACCTTGGCAATGCATCGATACTTCTTGCCTGCCTGAAATATGCTCCGCTCGATTCTTTGTTTTTTTTTCTCTTACCCACCCCATCCCACAACTCTCTCTCTTTTTTCACATCCAAATCTGCGTGCATTCCTCTCTCTCTCTCTTTATTAATCTCTCCCATTGTCTGTCCGAATGCAAGCAAGAAACGAAATCACAAGCACAAGCACAAAACTAATCATGAACCATCAACATCGCCCCTTGTCAACAACAACAACAACAACAACAACAACAACAACAACAACAACAAGCATGCATGCACGGCAGACCCCATACCTAAACCATTGAACACTGAGTAGACTTCTATTCAGAAACACGCAGTTCCACCTTGTTTTTGGCTGGCTCTTTGTTGTTGTCTCTCTTGATCTTCTGGTGCATAAAGTTCAAACATCATCCCACACCACAAGCCTTTTACCGCTTGGATCTTTTTTCATTTTTCATTCTTCTCGCATCGCCTCCAAACAACAACGGCGACCAACAAAACAACAAAACAGCATCTTTTTCACTCTCTCTCCCCAGTGGTCCAATCCAAGAATCTGATCTACCATTGGCAAATGTGACAATGCAATCGAATCATGAAATGAAGAGATCGTGAAAAATTCCTCCGTCCATGTCCCTATCGCTTACGATCTCGGAAATTGAAAACGGGTGTTTTTCTTTGTCCGCTGGCTTCTTGGTGCTGCTGCTACTGCTGACTGGCTGTGCGTGCTCAAACAGAGAGAAGGAACGAACGAATAAACGAACAAAAGAACGAACATGAAGAAAAGGGAAGTACTTTACCTCCGATACAAGGGAGAAGAAGTAAAGTGAACGGAACTGAGGAGCAAATACATCCCCAGCAATACCTCCATTAAGACAGCGTGAACAACAACCAACAACAAAATCCTGCTGCAATTAGTTGAAGGAAAAATAATGCGATGATGCCAAGGGAAAAAAACCTGTGGGGCGATTCGAAGACAAACAATAATCAAGCAATCGATAATCAATGCGGCAGAGAGACAGAGCGCGTTCTGGGCCCAGTTGGATCAGAGAAGAGGCTATGGGGGCGCATTGGACACAAACTCCACAAAGCAACAAAAACCATTTTTTTCTTTCTTGTTTTTCATAGTAGGAGCGACAGATCGGATCTGGACCAACCCTCAAAACAAAGGAAAAAAAAAAGAGGCGAGAAAAAAAAAGAAAAAAAAGAGAATGAGGAAGGGGGAGAGACGAGAGCCTTTTGCGCCAGTTCAGTTCACACACGCATCATAACCGTGTTGTATGCAGCGAGAAGAGAGAAGGAAAAAGAGTTTCGATTCATTCAGTCAGCCGATTTCAACTAAAACCTTCTTGCTCATTCCTGCTTTCATTCCCTTCTTTCTTACTCGCTTCTCTTCTCGCTTTCGCTCTTGCTCAAATTCTTTATCTGCTGTAGGAGCCTGCTAACCAGCCAGGTGTAGTAGCATTTCATTCTCAAAGGGGATTGAGATGACAAATGCATCAAAAAACAAAAAAAAAGAGGGGTAGATCTCCAGTCCCTTCTTCACTGTCAATCCAAAACAATAAACAACCCTTTTCCAACCGACTTTTTAACTGACACTGGGCACAAAAAACCGATAATAAAATTCCTCGGAGGCTGTTCACCCTTCTTTCTATCAACCCCCTCGCCCCTTCTTGGCGCCTTATCCTTCTCTCCACAAATGCGCGAAGATGTATTGTTCTCGACAAACAAAGTAATTGTTTTGTTAACAACAACATAAACAATGGTGATCAGCAGGTCTCCTCCTAGGCACTGACACCCACCCATATACTCTTTTCACTCTCTGTCTCTCATCCTCATTCCCATTCTCATTCTCATTCTCATTCTGTTGCTCTCTCTCTGTCTCTCACCATTCTGCTGCAAGACCTCAAAGCTGCACCTAGTTTGCAACATGCATTTGAGAGAAATGAGGACTATACAGAAAACAAGAAAAAAACTCAAACCTTCATCCATGTCCACAATATTTAATCCTCTCTTGCATTCCACACTTTCATGCTCTGGCTCACCTCTATTTCTCTCTTCACCAGAGCTTAGCTTCAATAAGGCGCTCCATATCCATTAACGGTCAATCGAGGGGAAGGAAAATAAGAGAACGGTGGTCGAGACCCTTCCTCCTTCTCCTCCACCCATTCAACCTTTCAACCCTTCTTCGATCTCTCCGCACCTTTCGGAGCTGTGCACGTTTTTTGTTGTATCTCTCGGAATTTGGACCTCAACCCACCACGCTCACTGGGCCATAAGAACTTTGTATTGTTAGCTTTACGCCCAAAGGTTGGACATGTGTCCAAACTTTTTGTCGGTAGGGCGCCATGGCCAGGACAATTGGAGTGAAACCTGCATTATGTGATCGATTATCTCTCTCCCTCCCCTCCCCTTCTCTTCTTCTCTTCTTCCATCCCTCGCTCCATCTCTCCCTCGTTTTGCGCCCTTGTTTCCTTACTCGATCGGGGATGCTTACATGAGCTAGCATGACCCCGAATGGCTGGGCCAGCCCTACTTTGAGAGTGAATCTCCACTCACCCACAAAAACAAAAACTGACTAGAAGCACCCAAAAGTCCAAGAGAAAAAAGAGGAAAAATTGCCTTCCGACAAACGACAAACAAGTATGGCAAAGTGTTCTTCCTTCTCTTCTTTCTCCTTCTCCCTCGAAAGTGACGACAGCCACAACGTGGCCATTGGTTCAGGTATGTCCTCAACAGTCAACTCTGAGTCGAGGTACAAACAACCTTCAACTCAGTTGTTTTTTTTGTCTATACAATAAACTTGTTATAAGCCCTACTTTGGTGGCTGATACATTCTGCGGCGGCGGATGGAGTGAAAGAAGGAGGGTATGAAGGAAAGGGCTGTCGCGTTTGTTTTGTGCTTGACTCGAGACGATAGGTTCTTTTATCTCGCCCAATCAGATCAATCGCTGAGCTACGTCACGTATTTCTTTTCTTTTCTTTGTAACCATTGACTCCTGACTTTCCATTACACGACGAACGCGAACGACGCGACTTTTTCTTCACACGTTCACAGAGCTCGAAACCCTACAAACGACAAGGAGCTATTCCTATCAGCCCACCAAAAAAGAAACAGTATTATTACAACGAGGAACAGCAACAAAAGACAAAGACCATGCGCATCACTTCCATTCCAATCGTGATCACTTTGGCGTTGAGCCTTGTCCATGCGAATGTCGCTACCGACAACAAGCTGCCTCGAGGAGTCGCACCCTCGAGTAAGTGACAATTAGTATTTTCTCGCTTCTAGTTTGTATTGTGAAGCGGTGGACTAACGCAGTCTCACTTGAATTGAATGGCATAGGGGCCAAGGTGTATACTCCGGATACGAAGGGACAATTTGCGTGTCTGGATGGATCAAAGACGATTCCTTTCACGGCCGTCAACGACGACTACTGCGACTGCCCCGATGGATCGGATGAGCCAGGTACGACCACGACCAATTCTTTGAAACAGAAGAAGATTCAATCACCAATAGCTGATCATTGCACTTTGATCGAGAGATAAACTGATCATTAATTAAATCTTTCTAAATAGGCACGGCTGCGTGTGGAACAGGGTACTTTTACTGCTCAAACATCGGGCACACCCCAGCTTACATCAAAACCTCGCGACTCAACGACGGCGTCTGTGATCCTGAGTGCTGTGATGGCTCGGACGAGTTCGATGGTCAGACACACTGTCCCAATGTCTGTGAGCAGGTCGGAGCCGCATCTCGAATGGAACGCGAGAAGCTGGAGAAGATTTACGAGGAGGGGAACAGGATCAGGAAGGAGTATGTTGCGTATGGACAGAGTTCCAAGACGAAACTGAAGGAGCAGCTCGATAAACTCCAGGCGGCTTCGGTGTCTGTCAAGGAGGCTGCTGCTGATGCCAAGGGTGTGTATCCAGACGATCAGCTCGTACTTTGTGTATACATGTATTACTTCTCACCATACAGTATGAATATCAGCAAACTTATACCCTTGTCCTCGCTCTGACACACTCTTCATAGCTACACTTGATGCTGCAAACGCAAAGTTGAAGGAATATCTGGAAAGCACCAAATTGGAGCGGGAGGCAGCACGCGAACGCCAGCTGGCCCCTTTGATAGAGCAACAAACCCAAAGAGCCGAACACGCCAACAAGATCAAGAGCCTCTTCCGCACAACACTGGATGACCTCAAGGAGAACCACAACAAGAACTTCCACGATATGGCTGTCAAGTCTACCATTTCTGGATACGATGAGTATTTGGAGGAGCTCAAGAAGCAAGAAGAGGATGAGAAGAACAGCGATACCAACAACAAGGAGGAGAAGGAGAAGGCGCGGTCTGCATTGGAACGTATGCACGCCGCACAGGACGCGACATATGACGCCAAGAAGGATATTGGGCTCATGTTCGGGCTGATCAAGGAAATGAAGGAAAAGTACAACACCGAGTACAACGACGAGGCTGTCCTGAAGGCGATCAAGGTTCTGGACGAATTTGCGCCCACCTGGGATGATAGTTCCAACGACTTTGTTGGCGAGGAGTTTATTGAGATCCCAGATGAGGATGCAAGCGACAAGAAGGAGGAAGTCAAGCCAGAAGGTAAAAGATGCTTCATCAATGCTGTGGATGGAAAAAATGTCATGATAAATATTGTGACATCTCACTCTGTGTTGCTTTTCGTTGTCACATAGATAAAGGAGCTCTTGGCGAAGTGTACAACCGACTCCAGAAGGGCTTCAGCAAGATCGGACTTGGCTTCTTGTTCAAGGGATCCAAAGTCAGCAAGAGCGGTCAGTTTCTGTGCGCCATCACACTCGACTTGCCTTTTCATGTTGTTTTTCTTTTTGAGATGGCGAATATCGTTTTACTAACTGGGTCACTTTATGATGCTATAGAGGTCGAAATTGCACAGGAGGCATACAACAAGGCATCGGAGGAGGAGAGGAAATCCCTGGAGGAGATTCAGAAGCTAGAGAAGAATGTCAACACGGATTACGGACCCGATGAGGCCTTCGCCAAGCTGGTCGATCGGTGCATTGAGTTCAAGGAAATCGAGTATGCTCTTCTCTTTTGCTACCACTAACAGGCGGATGCTTTGTTGTTATAACTAAAAGTGATCTGAAAGCTTGCTAACCCTTTTTTTTACAATTCATAGGTACACATACACGGTTTGCCTGTTTGGTGAGGCGAAGCAAAAGTCGCACTCAGACACATCACTCGGGTAAGTAGAAAAAGGTGTTTATCGCTGTGTAAGGAGCAAAGGAAGCGAGGACTCAGATGGCTAACATCCTTCCGTCCCACATTTATTTTCTTGTCTCTTCTTTTTCCTTGCTTTTCGCAGCACTTTCTCGAGCTGGGAGGGAGACAACTACGACACACAACTGTACACTGGAGGAGCCAGGTGCTGGAACGGACCCGAGCGATCTGTCAAGGTAACGCGAAGACGATAAAAAAAACGACACTCGCCCTTTACCATGGTTATGAAGGAGTAGTAGATCACACACTAACATGGCAAGTCTTTTTTTTTTATATAGGTGATTATGACATGCGGGACGGAGAATAAGATCGTGGCGGTGTCTGAGCCTTCCAAATGCGAATACCTGTACAAGATGGAGACACCAGCTGTCTGCCGCGATCTCTCGGAGGATGCCAAGAACGGCAGCAACAGCAACCTGCGTGAGGCGGTATATCCCGGCGAGAAGAAGCATGATGAACTGTAGATTGAGCAAAATAGCGGCTGGTGTTTATTTACAATATTACTTGCGAATTTTCATCGCAGACGAGAAAAGAAGTTGAAAGGGAGAAAACCATAACCATGTTCTAATTTACTCGATCCTGACGGAAAGTGGGGTCGTGTAGGCGTTGGTACGGCTGTTGGGGCCGTTGGACTTCTCGAGGACCTTACCCTTGCATCCAGTATCACGGTAGAAGGTGTAGGTCTGATTAGCCTTAGCCTTGTAGCTCAACACACCTTGACCATTCAACCTGTGGCACTTCTTGCCCGACAGCTTTGCAGAGCTCGAGCCCTTGTACCAGGGCTGTCCGAACAAGATCAAATCCGATCCAGAGGAGGAGTTACCCGACACGCTATGGTTGGATAGGTACTGGACACGGATGGAGCAGGGCTTGAAGGGCTGCTTAATCTGATCCCTCATCTCGTCTGTTGTACGGAAGATAACGGCACCATAGCAATCATCGCCCTCATAAAAGATGTACGCCTTGTTGGGCAGACCCTTGTAGCCGCGGACCTCGACACAGTGGATGTTGACACAGCCGTCGCCGTTGAAGCGCTGGCGGTCGGCGATGTAGTTGCTCTGGGAGTAGGTCTCGAAGTCCCAGCTGTAGGGCTCGCGCTCTACGGAGATTTCGTGCGTGGAGACGAAGAACGAGGAGCGGCCCTCTTGGTCGATGGAGTGGGGGACTACCGTGCTGTCAGATTCGAGGGTCTTGGGGATGATGGTGGTGGCGTCGGAGTAGGTGTCTTCGCGGAAGGCGCTGACGTGGAAGCGGGGGGTGCCGAATGTTTGGACGTGGGTGCCAGCTTCTGGATGTTGGGTGGTGGCAGTGGCCAAGCCGATGGCCATGGCAATGGTGGCAGTGGCCAAGCCGATGGCCATGGCAATGGTGGCCAAGGATGCGATGATATTCATGGATGGTTACGCGATATTATTGATAGAGGCGAAGGGAGTTGGATGGTGGAATGAAGGTGGAAGGAGATGGTAGCGAGAGTGGAAGGAAACGGCGGAGGTGAGGAAAGATTATGTATAAAGAGGTGAAGAAAAGAAAACAGAAGAAAAGAGGAAAGAAAGTGCGGAGAAGAGTGAGAAGAAGAGATAGATCGTGTATTGTCGATCGCGTTCTGGCTTCTGGCTTCTGACGAAAAAAAAAAATAGAAACCTGCACCTCGTCACTTCATGGCCACGCCACTAAGAGAAATTTAGGCGAAGCAATTCACCTACACAAGAAAAGGTTTCGAACCATATCTTTACGAGGGGCCCGATTGGATGTTTGTTTCAGCAAAGAACACGTCCGTTGCCTGCAGAGCTTGTCTGATCCATAGCCGTACTCGATGCATTGAGAAACGTACTTTTGTCAAAGTTTCATAACATACATCTTCATACTATCTGTCCTTCTATGCACCGATATATTATCAGCTGTCGTTGCCTTTCTCAGGGGCACGCTGACACTTTTTTTTTGTCAGTTAAAACGGAGTGCTGTTCCTGATCACTTCCAGAAAGCAATCGTCCTCCAACTGGCCAATGGAGTACGTGACAAACGCCAATCATTCGCAGGATGACCTCACATTCATTTTTCTTTCTTGCAATTAAACTGAATTGCCTTTCCTCCTCGCTAGCATGATTAAGCTTAATCCATTTTCTTGGCCTCACATACACGGTGCTTGCCCATCATCCAAAATGTGACGTTTGAAGTCAGTGACGCAGCATGTCCATGCAAACAAGGAAACGAGCAATATAATACATCCAGAAGATATCGACAACCAGGCATCGTAGCGCCTTCGTTCGGGTGTCATTCGAAAGGACTTGCTTTGAGCTACCTTGCTGTTTCAGAAAGAATGCAACCATCGTTATAAAGAAAGGAATGGGAACCGTTGGAAACCCATGAAGTGGAGTGACCTGGTGGCAACGTTAGTTCTTGTCTGCCTTCTACAGAGCAGCCAATCACATCGAGCAGAAGGTTTCATATGACATCATTTTATATTTTCTGTGCTCTCATTGGCTCGCTATCTTGTCCCTTCGCCTTGTAAGAGCGCTGTCTTTTTTTCCTTCACTACTTTTCTTCTCTTCCCTCCCTGCACTGCTCCTCCTCTTCCTCTTCCTCCCCTCCACCCTCATCGACAACACGAGCAACAAGAACAAGACAACGATCAGGTACACACTCGACACAACAACTCTCTCTCATCCTCTACCTCCTACGACCCGTCCTCATCGAGCCCACCCTCCTCCGTCACCATCGACCGGACAACAAGAAGAAAGCAAGGCAAAAGATAAGTACCGAGTTGTTTCGTTATTCCTTCCCCACAGAACCCCTCAGCAACCCTAGTTTCCCACAACTACGACAGCAGTTGCTGCACAGGGGAAACACTCATGAGAAGAAGGAGACTCCCCTTGGTGGTTCACTCCTGCCCTATTGACAGGAGTGACGTGGGCTGCGTGCCTCGCCAAAATCGTAAACACACCCATCCCACATCAATAACACTTGGTATCTATCGAGAGGCCTTTCGACATGGTTGAATGGGGTGGTGCCCTGCCAACTGGGTTGATTAGGCTGTTATTGGTGTGAATGTGGCACCATAGGAAGGTCTCATCAAGGTTCTCGTCTCTGTTTGATTTTCTCTGGACAACACATTATCATGCCATGGACATAAGACGGTGTTCTTCCCCTTTATTCGGCAACGGAGAAAGGGGAAGAATAGTGGCACTTCCCGAGGTCTTTAATGCTTGGAGTCTAAGGGAGAGGATGACCCTTTTTGTGGGCAGTTGCCTGTGCAGTACGGCGGCCAACCGCTTCGTACTGTTTGCCTTGGATTGTGCGGATTCGAAAAAAAATTCCGTGTAGTGTTGCTTGCTGAGGCTTTCTGTGGGTGTTGGCGTGGTGATGGTCTAGATACTTGCGAGCGTATTCTAACTCTCTCTCTCTCTCTCTCTCTCTCTCCTTTTTTTTCTTTTTGTCAGCCACTTTGTCATTCTCCTACGATGCAGGGTGTCCGCTAGTGCGAAAGGAAAGTGCAAAGACGATTCTCATACCCACACCAACAAAGCCCCAAAACAACCTTACAGCCCTTCCTAGCTCTGCAATCCACGGCGGACAAAGTACTATCCACGAAGAACACCCAAGAGAAGAAGAGACGAGCTATTCCCTGGTACAGTACGTCACTCCGTACCGCCTGGTACGAGTGACACGGCGAAAATGCACATCCCCCTCCAGCTAGAACTCTCAGCAGGAATGAGGCGATCCCTGCAAAGTAGCTCGCTCCGATGATGATATGCACTCTTCTTATGCCGGTAGATGCGACGGGCCATTTTTTCTCCACTGATAGACGTGACACTGTGTTGCGGGGACTTGTTTTTGACCACCGCTATCAGAGTGTCCGCTCTTGAAGCGGGGAATGGTGGTGTCCGGCAACTTTTACGTACAGTCTGACTGGCGCCGACTTGTAGTGCGCTCCATTGTCTTTTCCACGCGTGAACGTCCTCTTGTTGTTGTTGTTTTTGGGATAGTACCTGGGTGGTAACAGTACTGGTTAAATGTCTTACTTTTGTTAGTTTGTGGATTGTGTGTGGATCTAACCCTCTCTTTCTTTTGTGCTTTTTCCCTTTGTTTGTTTTTGTTGGAGTTTTACTTTTTTTGTTTGCGAGAGCGGCATGATTAACTTGTTGTTTCTGACATGTACTAACCCTTGCGTCTTGATGCCTTGGATGGTACGCAGGTGATAGCAAGGTGTCATCTTGATAAATAATAAAGACAATTATTTTTTTTGGCGATTTGGTTTATTGTAGAAGGTGCATGTGTGCATGAAAAAAAGGATGCTTCTCAACAGAGATTCAAAGACGTTCCTATCCAGACAACGAAGATCCCGAGATGGACCCCTGCTCCAGATCATGGCTTCGATACCTCGGCGAAGACCTCATTTGTTGCTGTTGCTGCTGATGTTGGTATTGTTGATGGTAATGTACATGTTGTGATGGCGTGGACAAGGAGGATGTTGTGGAATGTGGATGTGGATGTTGCGGTTGGGATTGCGGACTCGGGTATGAATGACCATCACCGTCATACTCGTCTTCGAAGTGTATCCGTCCCTCGTCGGTGAAGTAGTAGTAGTCCTCCGGGTGGTGTCTCCTTGTTGTTGTCGGATTTGTTGGTGTAGTCGTTGGCGGTGGCCGGTTGTCAGTTCCCATAGCTACGGCAGCGGCAGGTGAAGAGGTGGGAGAGGTGCGCGAGGGGTAACTTTGCTGGTTAGAGAACCCGAATGGATTCCGAAGGTGGTACCTCTGCGTCTCCTCGAACGACAGTCTATCCCGGTGCGACGCAGAGCTGACCGGCCTGACATGGTTATAATCATAAATGTCCCCACCACCGCCACCGCCACCGCCACCGCCACTGCCGCCAAACACCGCTGCAGCACCAGCGGCCGCAGTCGCAGAAAAGGGCGGATAACAAGTTGTAGGAGGATGTGGTTGAAACCGCTTCTTCTTGACCTGGTAATCAAAGAGTGGTCCACCCGTAAGCGGAAGCGGCATGGGGATGGCCATCTCCCGGATGAGTTTTGATTGGTAATCGTGCTGCTTTTGGACCAGTTCCAGTTCTCGCTTGATGGAGGGTTGTTTCCAGCGGAGAGCAGAGGCCATGAGGATCATGATTGATGAGATGGCGATTATTGCCATGTTCCTGAACAGAAAAGTGAAAGAAGAAAGGATGTTACAAAGAGAAGAGGAAAAAAGATCATGTGTGATGGACATTCACGCAAAGGCAAGGCGGTTATCAATGTCCAAGTTACCAGTAGAAGCCCAAGACGTCGGCAGCACACCCGATGGCCGGAATCCCCGGCTGCGTCTCCCTCAAAGCCGGTAAAGCGAAAAGCGTGGTAATCCCAAGCGTCAAAACATGCTCATCCGAGACCCTGTACTTTCTAATAACCTGAATCGCGATAATCCCGATTGCAATACTCAACATCCACATGATCAGCACAATAAACAAACTGAACCCTATCGTGGTCGGCGACCGGCGGGTAAAGATGACGATCGAGATTTTGTAGAGGTCGTCGTGGTTGAGTTGGACGGTTGGGATGAATTCGACAGATTGGAGTTTTCCGAGGAAGGTTAAGGAGACGGGGATTTTGTGCATTTGTTCGCGGTCTTTGTTGGCGAGGATTTCAAAGTAAGACTTGTAGGCGTCGAAAGGGTAGTCGATGGTCGCTCCTTGCATGTATGGCATTGTTACATCCACCGACCGCCTGTTGGGGGTCAGGAAAGGAAATGGAGGAAGAAATGAAGTGAGCAAAAGAGTTAGTTCTCCATGCATTCATTTTTAATCTGGGCGAAGCAAGTGCACGGTGCGAAAAAAATGATAACGTACATGATTTGGCCAGCAGGAAAGGCAAGTGTGGTATAAAACACCGAGATAGAGACCGCAGCCGCCAGGACACCATCGTCGCCTGCAAGGGTCCCATGGGCCGTAAACTCGAAATGGACTCGAAAGTTCTTGTTCTCAAAGTCGACACTGGCTACAGAGCCAAGGACATGGATAAAGTCGCCTGTGTGGGAGACCCCCTGGGGTTCCACCTCGACGACTGACCGGGCATTGTCGCCCTCGCGTCGGTATATCATGAAGATTGGGAGGACAATGGAGCAGAGGGCGCCGGTGACGAAGATGAACCAGAGGGTTCGTCGGGCCCATGTCCGTAGTTCTCCTGTCTGTTGGTGAAAGAATGACATGCAGGTTTGTTGTTGCTGTTGGTTGCCTTTGGCGTGTGAGGAAATGAGGTGTAAAGAAACGCTGCTGGGAAAGGTGGTAGTGGTCGAGAGTAAGAAGATGGGGAAGAGGAAGTCGGGTGGGTAGGTGAGAGAGTGTAGTTGATTGCTGTTCGCTTGGTTGTTAAGATGATTGTGTACACAGTATGCAAGGACAATGGTATATGGGCGTGAGGATAACGATGGATAAAATAGAAGCGCCGAGTCGGTTTTCCCTGTTTAATCTTCACGCAGTTTCTTTCCCAAGCGAGAAAAAGAGAATGTGTAGGAGAAGGGAAGAGAAAAACAACAACGGTATTTAAACGATGAAAGAAGGAAGCGATGTCAAGGAGGGAGTCCTAAGAACAAAGCGAAGATAAGGTTGTCGGCCCCTCCGTGGAGCCGATTGACCTGGGATCAAAAGAATGGAAAAAGGAAGGAAGGAAGGAAGGAAGGAAGGAAGGAAGGAAGGAAGGAGAAAAGGTTTTTTGTTGGCAGTTACGCTACCAGCTGAGAAAATGGAATACTTGTTGCTGAACGAGAGGGTGGGTAAGGTGGACGATGAGGGTTGCGCCGTATGAGTGGTACTCTGGTAATGAAAAAGGGGAGGTTGCTTTTGCCGCGGAGTGACTGAGAAGAGAGTTGAAGGGAAAAGGTGGCGTTTTGTTGGTTCTTTGGAGTGTTGGATTACCAAAGTGAGGGAGGAAGGAAGAGAAAAGAAGCTAACGCACGTAGAGCTATAGCGGTTGACTGAGAGAGAAGTGTGTGTACGGGAGAGAGGAGGAGAAGAATGAGGATGAGGATATAATTGGCGATATTGAGGAACGAGGAAAGAAAAGAAAGAAGGAAGCGAGAGAGTGGGTGTGAACGAGAAAGAAAGAAAAAGGAGCGAGAGAGAGGAAGAAACGCGCACACCCATCACCTGCATTGGCATTCGACAATTGACATCCTCGCTCAACAATCGATATAATATTACAACAGAAAGAAAAGGGCAAATGGGCAAAGCATACTTGCATTAGGAGTGCTCAGTAAACACATAAAACAAAGCTGTCATGCATTTCAAACGGAGCAGTTATCATCCAACGATCCTCTTCTTATAAGAACAGGAACGGCTTTGATCTCCATTACCATTCACCCAATACCACCAATGAATACAACCACCACTCAACAGCAGGATGAACAGCAGACAACTCAACCCCCATGCAGGGTTGCTTTGGAATATCCTAACGTTTTGTATTCACTATTTTCTTTTGCTCGTGACACATCCCTCATCTCATCAACAATTCCTGCACAGACATGTACACATATTTGGTATCTATTCCGAGTAGCAAACAAAGCAAACACGAGCAAGCAGGCTACTGCTCCGCCTCGCTCTCGCTCAAAGTAATGAAGCCTCGAGTCCCAAGAACTCAAAAATCCGGTCAACGTACTTTTTCGTCTGCGCAAGATCAGGGAGAATAGCAGTGCTTCCCTCGCTGTTGCTCCTCATTCCAGAATCTCGATCGGCATCCTGTCTACTAGTGCCACCGATATCTCCCTGGCGTCCATACAAGTACGCCTTCCTTGCTGCTCCCCAAGCCGCAGATCCAGCCCCAGGCTGCTGATCGTCAGTACCCATGCTCACAACAGGGACTCCAAACACATTTGCCAGTAACTGAAGAAGGACTCGGTTCGATGATGCGCCACCAGTTGCCAAGATTCTGGATATGCCTGGAGAGTTTAGTGACGACGAGGAAGTTGCGTCCTCCTTTTGCGACGACCGAATGCGCATCGCCAGAAACTGGGACTCGCAGATAGCAACGACATTCGCCGCCGCCCTCTTGGCCGAGCCATTAGCGTCCGCATCCTGTTCCCCAAACTCATTGACAGCTACTCCGTTCTCGAACCGGTACACACCCTGAACTGGCGGCCAGATCTCGCGATCAAAATAATAGAATCCAACACCCCCACCACTTTCCTCCATCCCCTCTCGAAGGTACTGGTCGAATCGATCCCAATTGCTATCCGCATACAGATCCCGAACCTGTTCTCTTGCAAGAGACCCATTCTTGGCACAGTAGAGCATCAAGTACCCGTTCGGATCGACAGGATGGCACAAGTACCCGACCGAGAGTAGTTTTGCTACACTACTATTGGCGTCTTGCTCCCCCTTGTCAGAGGCAGTGGCAGAGTTGTTATTGTCACTGGGACTAATGAACGCATGAGTGTCAGTGTAGAGGAGGAGGGTGTCGCTGGTGCCCAGACTGACCATCGCGTCCCCACGCTCTGCACGCAGAGCCATTACCGTTGCTGGGTTGTCGCCCGTGAACGTGACAACCTTCACATCTATCGAAGCATTAGAAGATAGGGTTACTTATCAGCCACGTTCCCCTCATCACAGCCGTGTCCCTCTCTCCCTTCTATTGTAATTGCAAAGACATACCTGACGAGAACCCATAGCGGTTTACAAACCAGCTACTCAAAACACCTTGAATCTTCGTCCCGGACGCATCAACCTCTCCCAACTTCTCCTGCAGACTGTTCGAAACCTCCGCCGCCATCGTCGATTCTTCGACTCGTCCACCTTGGTCAATAAACCGTGTCAAGACAGGATCCCAAGTCTTTGTACGGATATCCAACAGGTTCATACCTGACCCATCGGCAACATCAATGGCCGCATAACTAGCGATCAACAACGACGCTAAGAACGAGCTAACTAACGATATCCTTGTCGTCGATCGATATACCTCTGGACTCTTTTGAACAATCTATGCAGATACCACCATAATTAAACATTACTCGTTTAGTCACTCATGCTAATGCTTGTGCGAAAGGGTGAAAGAAAAAGAAAGGAACATTCCATAATCATAGACCGTCCTCCTCCTTTTCTTATTCACCCCCCTGTATCATCTCGCACCATTGACATACCTTCAGGATCTGACTTCCAGTATACCGCTCGTAAGCGCGCGACCCCGTCAATTCCGCAAGCCTCTGCTGCCCAAGCCGTCGAACCTCCTTCGCTTCCTCCTCTCCAACAGCTGCATCGGCGACAGTAGTAGTAGTAGTAGCGCCGGAGCGCCCACGACGTAGTTTCTCGACTTTCCCAAGGAACACTTCCATCTCCTCGCATTGGCTCATCGTGCTGGTGTCCTGCCAGATAGGCGACTCTTCCACCGTAAACGCATCCTTGAAGGTCTCTACCAATCCCGACGACAATGACTCTGATGATGGCCCACGCAAGGCTTCGAATGCTTGTGTCGCGCCATTAGACCAATACACACTACCATGTTGCTATTTGGTTTTATCCAATGGATAAAGACGTGTTAATGCGACTTGTGTGCCCACACTTTGGTTCTAAGACCAACGCACCTTCCTTCACAAGGAGACCAATGATCCCGTTCTACCTGAGCGGCGCCAGAGATGGATACGACACGGTGGAAAGGAAAGCCGGCACCTTTCATCTTTTCAAAGACACGTTCCAAAGCCTCGACCCACATCAACACGGGTGCCGTGACAACCCCGCTACCCTGCTGGGCGTGGGCGTGAACGCCTCCTTGTGTTCGGTAGTGTGGGAGTTCCGAGTCCAAGTGGATGGCGAATGAGGAATGTGTTCGAAGACCGTCGTCGTCATCGTTGTTGGTGATGTTGTCGCGCTGTTCCAAGACAAGGACTTTGAGCTGCTGGGTCGACAGGTCTAACCCGAGGAAGAGTGGTTGAGTTGGTATCGATGGTGGTTTTGGTGAATGTCCATGCTCCATAGTTGAATGTGAAATGCAAAAGAAAAATGGTGGGAAAGTAGAAAGATAAAATATGTTGCGCAAAGCACACGACAGTCCCCCCCCAAAAAATGGATCAAATAAAAAAGCTTTATATTGTTCTAACCACGCATGGACACAGATGAATAATGGTCCAACAAGAACAGGTCCAAATCCTGCCATCCACCTCCAACACGGACCATCACCTTCCTACTCTTTCCAGACCTAGTAGTTGTCATCGAGGTACTCGATGTGGCTCGAGTTCGGGTGCTCCGTTGAGCAGCAGGTTCGGGTCGTCGAAGCGTAGTATTCTTGGATGCTGCAGGGACCGGTCGCGATAGAGTCGGTTGCCGCTTCAATTGCTGCTGCTGGATACCATCCTCGGCTCCGCTATGGCTACCGCCGCTAGAGACGCCAGAATCCTCCTCAGTCCCATTCGCATTCGCGGGTCGTCCATGCTCCATCAACCGGCACAGCACCATCTTACCGCCCACCACCGAAAATCCACCAGTGCTCATCTCCTCGACCTTGCCACCAAAATAGTACTTGCCCTCGGCAAGTCTCCGAACCTGCATCTGGATGGAACTCGCATTCAAGATCCTCGCAAACTCGTCGTCCAAGGCATCCCCGCGAGTAGCAGCATACGGTCTTGGGGCTGGGGTGTTGTTGATCGACATATCCTTCATAAGGCCCATCAAACTGGTCTTGGACGACTGGCGAGACTGCTGGGTATAGGGCATCCGACCGACCGAGTTCACAGAGGACGACGACGATGCAGAAGGACTGACTGGTTCGTCAAAGACAAGATTACCGTTGCCAATAGCCGATCCAGGGAGAGATCCATAGGCAGAGTCCAGTCTGTCGAGATCGTAGGTCGACGAAGGTTTGGATGTTCCAAGAGATGGTCGTCGATGACGGGAGAGGAGCTGTTCATCGCTAGTCTGGTTCGATGGTCCATTCTGCACGCTAGATCGTCCCGACCGTGCTGAAGAAGGCGAGAACGCGGGAAGACGTGCTGACGATGACTGCGTGTTGGAGGTGGCAGCACCACCAGTGGGAGTGCCACGACTCCGAGGCATGGAACTGGGACTGACTGATCGAAGATGAGATGGAGCAGGTCCAGGTGCAGAGTTCTGTCGAAGTCGAGTAGAGTTGGTGACGACTGGCGGTGGCAATTTGGGTTGAGTTTTTCGTCCAAAGGCGACTGTGGTTGAACCCGTTCTTGCTGCTTCTGCCACTGCCAGCATCGAAGATCCTGACTGACTTCCTGACGACAACTTGCTCAAACTGCCTACGGGAGAAAACACAGGCTTGAGATCTGAGGGACTCCTGTTGAGCGACGGAGTGCACGATAAGCTCCTGTTCCTTGCCATGACGGATGCGGACCGACTCAAGGGTGCTGGCGAAGGGCTGACATCGCGGCGAAGACCCATTGATGATGTTGGACGGGGAAAATATGTCGATGCTGCTGACGGCGCGTACGGTATTCCAGGAATGGACGGCGATGATGTTTTCGTGCTAAGGGATTGAAAAGATAAAGTAATTTAGTCAAACAATTTATCGTCCAGCGATCTATTAACCGTTCAAAGTGCTCTCATAAATAAAAAGTGCAAACCAAACAAACAAGAACTCACCTGGGGCACCATGGACGTGACTTGTCAGAGTTAGCTCTCGAGGGAGTCGGTGAAGGGCTACGGCTGTGAGCTCGGTAGTTGGTGTTCATATTGGGCGAGAGCATCGACGACATACTGCTGAGAGACGGGGTAGGGGACCAGGGTCGGTGGCGAGGTGTAGGAGCAGCATTCAATGGCGATCGTGTCCTTGAACGCAAAGACGACTGGGTGGGATTCTGATATGTCGATGCTGAGGTTGTAGGCGGTGGTCGTCGACCACGTTGAGGTTGCTGGGTCTGGTGAGATGGTTGGAACAGGGCTGGCGGACCGGGCGCCTTCCACTCTGCCTGAGGTTGTGATTTGCGCATAGCAAAGAGCGGCTTCTCAGGCAATTGTGCTGGTGGCGTGGGCATGTAGGAGGGAATAGACGCATCCAGGAAGTCCAGCATGCTCTCGATGTCGTTCAAATCCAGCTCAACCCGATCCAAGCTCCCGCGTAGGTGCTCCCAGGTCTCCTTCATGGCCCGGTGTTTCTGGATCACATCAACATTCCTTGTCATCCGGCTCTCGATCCCGTTCTCCAACATGTTGAGCATCTTGTTGACTGCGGGCGCATAGTACTTGTGTTTGGCCTCAAAGCTCTTGAAGATGGTATAGAGGTGGTCGCGGTCAATGGGTGCTGTCGGGATGACTCTCTCCTTGACCATGTTCTTGATCTGGTCGATAAGGCCCTTGCAATGAATAATGGCCCTGTCCAGCGACGCCATCATCGACTCGACCTGTCCTGCCACCTGGTCAAACACTCCCAACCAGCGCTCCTCCTTGATCTCCTCGCCAATCTTCTCCCTCTGTGCCTTGAGGTCCACCCACAGCTTGGTGAGTTGACGGAATTGATCCAGCAATCCGTCCTTGTTCGTGTCGCCAGCTGACTGAGCCTCAATCTCCGCCGTAAGGGAATGGATGGCAGGCTCCAGTAGTCCAATCCGAGAATCCAAAAGTGTCAATATCTCAGTGCTCCTCTGCTTGGACTGGGTCACCTCCGAGCTGATGGTCATCGTTTCGGTCGTTGTTGAGGAATGCGACAGTGTTGGGCTGGGTGGTGACCGAGCAGACTTTGGTGTCCCCACATCCGGATTGGAACGTGTCCTTTCCTCCTGAAAGCTGTCCATCTTCAGACCAATCTCCTCGATTTCTCCCAACACGCTCTCCATCCTCGTCAAATGATCGCCTCGAGTCCTTAGGCTGGCAAGAATCCCCTTGACCTTCACGACCATTGCCTTGAGAGAGCTCCAACTTGATTCGACGGACTGTATTGTTCCCTGTAACTCCTGATCCGTCATAGGTGCCTCTGCCAACACGTCGTCGTCTTCTGGAGGCAGTGCACCGTTGATCGCTGCGGTGTGGAGTTTGGGACGCATTTTGTCCTTGAGTTCGATCAGCATACTAATGTTGGGCTGGAAGCGATTCATCATCACATCGATCTCCCCCACGTCCCGTCCATCGCTGACTCCGTCGTGCTCGACATCCATCTCGAGACCATACACCGTCATCTCTGCCGTCTCGAGCCATGCAATTAAATCTGAAGCCGCTTTCCGAAATATAGCGCCGACAGCTTCAATTGGAGTAGAGTCGAATGCTGAAAGGGTGTGATAGAGATCGCCATAGGGTACTTGTAGCCGTTTGAGGCTGTCGAGTTGCGAATGGTATGAGTTGTAGAACGATCGAGTTCCTTGTGACGATGGTAATGATGATGAAGGTGCCGATTGCGATAACGTGGTGGTATCCTGTCCTGAGGACATTTTGGCTAGTTCAAGGATGAAGGATGGGTAACTGGGATGTGAGTGGCATTGAGCGATTGAGCGGCGAACTAGCATATCCAAGAGGATGATGACGAAGAAACACGGATGAAGTAGAGCAAGCATTGTAAAAGCAGTAATAGCCACAGCAGTTGAGAGAACCTACTTTTCAGACTGGTGTGGAAGTGTGTCGCTATTGGTTGTTGTAAAAGTGAGTTAAATATCCACAAGAATGGAGGTAGGGTATAGTTCAATGCTGCATGGTTGTGGAAAAAGGGAGGAGCACAAATGAGAAGGACAAGTTAATAAAAGAGACCATTGCTGGAGGATAATGGAGCGGCGAGTTTGTGAAATTGGCCCAAAATTAAAGTCAATGAGCAATTTTTGCCTTTTTAGTTTATTCGCAATCGACAGAGTAACAAGCCCTCAAGGCTTACCAGCACACATGTTTTCACGTTACATCTCCATACACGCAGAACAAACAGCCAAGCTGGATACCTCCTTTTTTTATGCCGTGGTCCTCTTTGGCCCCTCTCCTTCAACAATATCAAAAAAAACAGCGGAGAAAGACTCCTCTCCTCTGTAACCCTTTGAGTGTCAGACAATTCAACGAATATCCCCTCTGGTCAAAAATAAGGTCCAGTCAACAAAAGGAGTAGCTGTTTTGTTGTTGTTGTTGCCTCCTCGTCCAGGCCAAACCCCAAGGAGTCATTTTTTCAGTCCAATGCCATAAAAAATTACAATGTGTCATGGGGTAGATAAGTTAACGATGCTTCTCCAAACAGAATAAGGACAGGCGTCTTTGTCGGGAGAAGCGCCAGAAAGTGTGAGGAGGCTTGACTGAACCGTTAAGAAGGATGCTGAAAACGAATACGCCAGTGCGACCAATCCCCCAAGGGGATATAGGAAACGAAGTATGGGTCAATGGCATCCTATCCACGCGTTCCAGAGCGTTTCGAGGGCGATAGTACAGTTTTGTAGGAACCCCTTTTATAGCACATAACAAGAATGTGGAGAGGGGTGGGAGGAAGGTAATTGTTGTTTGTTGAGTTCGCCGCTGAAAGAGAAGGGTAAGACGTACTGTTTTGAATCCTTGATTTGAGGGGAGGGAAGTGCCAGATATGATGTGTAGGTGAGGAGAGGAGAAGACGAGTGGCAAGGGTGCAAGGGGGTGGGTTCGTGATAGTGGTGGTGGTGGTGGCGGTGGTTGGTTGGTTGATGACTGTGCAGGGCGCAGGGGAATGAAAAAAGGAGAGAGTCGATTGATGGAGAATGGAGAGTGGTGATGAATGAAAGACAAAAAAAGAAGTGGGGAAGAGAAAGAGAGGAGAAAGACAGAGAGAGCGTGTGCGGAAAGAAGGCAAAGAGTATGTGTATGTTGTCTTGGTTGAGTTGAGTTGCAAAAAGAAAAGAATAGTAAAGAAAACAAAACAAAACAAAACAAAAGCAAGAGTGGGAAGGGAAGAGAGAAAGTGTCCTTTGTATGGATGCAGACGTCTCCTATTTTCAAACCAAATGCCACATCGTCGTAGCCATGACCCCTATTCCTTCTCCTCTTCACTCTCCACTTCACCCCCCCCCCCCCCATCGGCATTTTGTCCTGATCAAGCTCTTCCGTTACCACTACCACCACCACCACCACCACTACCACCACCGCTTGTCCAAAGATAAACCGGCAACCGGTCTCTTATTATTAACAAGAAGCATAGCAGGGACAGACCGTTGTGCATCTAATATACCAAACACACAAGGACTTGAGCTCATATTTGTCGCAATCCAATCCTTCCCCTGTCAATTGCTACTCTTTCCTCTATTCGTTTTTACGCCCATACTTTTATACGTTCTCTCCTGCTTTGCTTCCTGCCGATTGTTTTTCACCAGAATGTCCATTCGAGCTGCAAGTGGAGTGAAAAAAAGTGGTTGTTGCCCGAGATTTTCTTTTTCCTTCTACGACGACCGTTTTTTTTATATTTGAATATTTGATCAAATATTATTCCTGACAATGTGATCGGTGATGGTGCCTAGATGAGGATCGACATACTGATGATGGTGGATCAATCCTTGAGTGAATGACAAGGGGACTATTAACACTGAAGTGTTTCGACTACCATGAACTACATTCTTATTGTCAATAACACCCGTTTTCCCTCCAAATGAACTCTTGCATCCTCTGTGATATAAATTGCGATTTGAATGCAGAAGGTTTATTAGTAGACCTCTTCTTTATGTCTTTGTGAGCCCTTTTGGGTAGGGGCTTTCCGCATCAAGCACAAATATGGATTTGCCAAACGCGCGACTGAATGACTGGTGAGCAAGAGAGTGAGCGATGCTAGTCGCGGCTCTCAACATTCTCTTCAATCCGCCACCACGGACAAGAATAACCTCAATGCTCGTTTCATTTTTAATCACTTAGGTCAACGTATTTGGCGGCAGCCTTACCGTTGCCTCCACTTTTGCTGCCACCGCTACTACTGCTACTGCCACCGCCACCACCACTGCCATTGAGGCTTCTACTACTGCTGCTCCTAGTATTCGTCGTTGAAGTATTAGGTGTGCTCGTGGGAGGTTGGGTATCGGATGGAACGGCTGCGCTTGTCGTTGGTTTAGCAGTCTTGGCCTTAGTTCTCTGCAAAAGCATCGTCTTGGATGCAGATGAGGACGATGCAGGTACTTGAGCTCGACCAGGCGCTCCACTCATCAGAGGGTTGAAACTCAGTCGAGACAGAGAAGGCGACATCGACGTTGAAGCAGATCCGGAACTCGAGGGGGCGACTGATCGACTACCACGTACTGCTCCTTTACCATTTTCCCCTTTCGCCTCTAGAAGGTTCTTGTTACGCTGTTGACTGAGCGACAAGACCGGGTTGCCATCGTCATCCAGTTCGGGGTCACTCTCACTACTACCGTCAAGGTCCACCCACTTCTTTGGACTCGTCAAAGGTGAACCACTGCCTCCTGGTGTACCTGCTGCTGCTGCTCCTCTGTCTCGAAAGAACACATCTCCGGCAACTTCCTTTCCTGCTGTTGATGTTTTCCCAGGTGCATGGGCTGCTTTTGACTTTGGTTGTGCAATGACCCTCGTCATGCCCTTAACCACCATCGTGTGTCTGTGTCCAGTTGGTGAGAGACTGAAAAGGGGCGATGAGGGTGGAGATCGAACACGTTCCGCCAAGAGTCGCAGGGATCGTTCTCGTGCCTCTGGGTCCTCGTTCATCCTCTTTGGACTCCCTGGAACAAACTGTCCTGTGACCGGATCATACCCCATCCGACGAACCATCTCTGCGGGGAATATCTCCGAGTTCTTTGTTGGCGTTTCTAGGGCAAGTTCAAAGAAAAAATAATTAATCTCAACCCAATGCATTTGCCTTTCCCAAGTAACATTACAAAGACGAACAGTGGAGTAACTTACTAGGAGAAGGCACGTCTTTAGCCCAAGCCACATCCTTGCTCTCCTTTGCCTGCCGCAGATATTGACCGCCTGGGTTGTTCTGGGTCATCAGGAACGCCGACAATTCACCGTCGAGTTGATTAACAACCTTCTTGGGTTTCTTTGGATCTGCCATGAGTGAAGTGCCAACGCCTCCGTCGTCGAATAGATATGTCGTCTCCTGAGGCGGCCCTTTACTCCCGCTCTGGAGAAAACTCGAGGACGATGATCTTGCAAGTCCTCCTCCAGCCTTGTGTGGTCCAGGCGGTTTGAACGGCCGAGATGCAGACTTGTCCAAATCCAAGATCGAGCTGGTACCAGCAATGAGACTTCCTCGTTGGTTACGCCCCTTGTTGGCTACCATCATGATGTGATAGCTACAATAGCTGGATGCTCTCTTGTCGAGTGGCCTATTGCAATTATCGCCGTTCAGCTTGACCGCTTCGCATAGTCCAAAATCCGTACTAGTTCCAAGGACCAGTAAACAATCAGGGTGCTCAACCTCAACTCCCAGAGTTCCTGCGCGCTAAGTAGCGTAACATATAACACGTAAATAATTGCATTAGCGACAACTTACGGGCTGCATCAAAAGAAGGTGATGTATCGTCGCACGTAGTTGTCATACCTCAGCCTGGCTTAAAACTTTCGGATTCATGATGGCAACGACGTCGCCTATCCGAAGCCCCTCGTAATGTCTCTCCATGACGTCCCGGAATAAAAACACGTTGATCATAGCACTGTGAAGGTCGCTTAGTTGGAAATGACAGTACTGAACTTTCTTTGCCGTCATCTTTGGTTTCGATTTCGCTCCTACAACTCCTGCGACCATCCAATGGCCCAATGTCGATTCGGACGGCCCAGATCCTTGCTTTGTGTCGTTTTTGGGACGAAGAAGACCTGCAGCAGAGGACGACGGTAGTAATCCTGCTTTCGTGCGCTGCTCGGTCCTTGCACGGATGCCGTCGTGATCCTTTATGGGTATATTGCAGATATCGCGTGTCATCCTTGCAGCATCCTCACACGATGTTATCCGTGACCTTTTGAATATAATAAAGTAGCGAAGAACAAAAGTCAGGTATGCTCGTTGTTCCATTACCACAATTCAATAGCCACATCGCAGCAAACATGTTGTCCCGGTCATCACATCTACTCACCTCAGTCGAACTCCAGATAGGGGATCAAGTCCCGCCGTATGACCCAACCGAGTAGCTTCCCGTGTGGAGGCGGGAAGAGAATCGTTTCCGACGGTCCTGAATGTGGCCTTGGGTCCATGTTGAGCTGCCTGTACAGCTAGTCTTTCCTGTTGCTTAGCAATGACAGCTTCCGTCAGGTTAGATGTTGTCGAACGAAGACTTGCCATATCTGTACTCTGTTTTGTCCGTCCCGTCGGTCCTCCACTGGCACTCGCAGTTGAAGAGGTAAAGTCGGGTTGATTCACCTTCATCTTGTTTGAGGAAAGACCAAAGTCGGGTTTGATCATACTCTTCAGCCTGGGTGAAAGTGCAAGGTCGGGTTTGCTGGTACTCTCCTGCTTTGATGAAAAGTCGTCGTCGAAATCATCCTCGTCCAGTGCAGACTCCAACATGGCATCATCAAAGTCGTCCTCGTCTTCCACCTCCAGCGGAGCGTCCGCCTCAACTGTGCCCTTTTTCGTATCCAACGAAACGTCAGTCTCTGCTGTATCGTCTAGCCTCTGCAAGAATCGGCTCTGACCAGAGAAGGAGCCCAGCGGTGTTGATGATAAAGATCCCCTGGGCGACATTGTCAGTCCTCGCGGAGATCTTCTCGCCATGGGCGAAGGGCTATGTTGACGTTTCCGTGCGGACGCTCCTGAGGAAGGAGACATGAGCAGCTTTGTGCGTGCGGGGGGTGAGGGTGTCTTAAATCCGGGTGATGACAGTGGCGTCCGGGTTGTCGGAGGTGTAGTCGTGTTAGAGGTCGTCAGAAGGAACGGATCCTCATCTTCATCTGCTGATGCTGGTGGCAGTGGCACGTGAGATGAATGCTGCTTGGTACGTGGTGTCTGCGCTCCATTTGACGGTGTTTGCGCTCCTGTTGTTGGTGCCTGCACTCCTTTTGATGGTGTGTTGCTTCCACAGCTTTGATCGCCTTCAACTTTTTCAGTCTTGGCTTTCTTTTTTGCCCGCAGCTTCGCTTCCAACTGCGCCTTTATCCTCGAAACCTCCTCCAGAAGCTCCACTAAGCGATAGCGCACATAAAGGAAGATGGTAACGTTGTGGGTTAGAACTGTGCTCCCCTCCTATTCCAGCAAGCGCAAATCAGAAAAAAACGACATATATGATGGCTCAGCGTACAATCTTCGTCGTCTGATGTAGATGTAGTTGGTCCAGCAGGAGAGGCGCTCCGTTGTCTCTTTATTTCGCGGCGAGTCATGGCAGGTGTGAACTTGATGGGAGAAAGCTCTTGCTTGTTGTTTAAATCACTTGGAATGGCGGACGTCAACTCTGTTCCCGATTGATTGTCAGAGTTGCCCTGTCCTTGTTGACTCCTCTGCGCAACATCGTCATTGTCCTTGCTCTGACCGGGGACATCCTTGGCTGATCCGTCGCTGTCCATGATTATGTTGTGGGTATCGACAAAAGCACAACCAACTCGCGCAGTCCAAGAAAAAGACTCTGTCGCTAGAATGGCAGTCACGTCGCTGGACCGAAGTGTTTGAATATTCAGTTGTCCAAGTTGAAAAGAGGGCCAGCATCCTCGCTTGTAATATCTGTGACACAAGAACTGGCACCGTGTTGAAGTAAGTGGCTCGAGGTGGTTTTATGTTAGTTAAGGAGAGAATCTATGAATCGTCCCGGCAAAAAAAAAACTGGTCGCCGTACGGACCCGTGTACTGTACTCTGCGTATGCGGCGGCGGGCAATTCTCCGATCCCCTTCCATTCTCTGCCTCAGCGAAATGTATTTTCTCACGACAAGGGCCACGCGGCAGGGCATGGAGACAAGAAGCTTTGCGATTCCATCACATGACATCACCACACTTTCGTTCATCGATGCAGTCCAGAACGACAACAATAAACAACCCGTTTCAATTCTGCCTGTCTGCTCTATCTGTACTCCGTAGTAACCCTGTGGGTTCCTGAAAAAGTGGCAGTTGTAACAACAAACGACAATGACAGCGGCAACCTTATTTTTCATCACATGAAGAACACTGAAAAGAGTGACTTCTTGCTATGCACGTGGATGATAAGGGAAGGTTTCGGAATCTTTTTTTCTTGTCTCTCCCCACTAACTAGGGCTTCACTGACACCTCCGATAATGGTGGTGGGGAAGATCGCACAGATCGAAGCACAACAAAGATTGAAACGGACAGAGTCTCATAGCTGAGGTAAAGCAATTCAACAAAGAATAATAGCACGAGGGAAAGACTCACAAAAGGCTGGGACACTCCTTCTCTTCTTAGGCTACGTTGGCAGAATAACACTTCTTCATTCCTTCCCCTGATGTCATTGCAAGGCTTAGTCCCTAGGACTAGTCTGGTTATTCCACGGTGACTTCCTCCTTAATATTCGAGCAAGGAAATGACATCCATCTCTACAATTCCACCCGGGTCCTTTTGTTATTGTTTGCGGGGTAACTGCAGAAAGAGATTCTTGCTCTCGGACTGTTGGTTGAGATGACATTGGCGTTATTGTCGCAACCCCCCTTCTTCATCGGCCATGCCCAACGGTTAGAGTCAAAAAGGAAAGGAGAAAGAGGATGGAAAGGAAGGAGAAATAGGAAGGAAAAGAGAGAAGATCAACCTTCCAAGAGGGGTGTCAAACGCGTGTATAGTGGTTAGAAAAAAACAAGATGCGGGTTCACGCGTAGTCAACTGTTTTGCTCCTTCCTTCTTTAACCTTCTATCCTAGCACGGAATGGTAGGTGCACTATAAGAAAGAAAAAGAAAAAGCCGCATCCACTCTTCCTCTCCATCTTTTGTTTTTATCTCAGTTGCTTTGTTCATGGATCATCGTGCTATGAGTTCGTTGCTTGCTCCTTTC
This sequence comes from Linnemannia hyalina, assembly GCA_019671135.1. Taxonomy (NCBI): domain Eukaryota; kingdom Fungi; phylum Mortierellomycota; class Mortierellomycetes; order Mortierellales; family Mortierellaceae; genus Linnemannia; species Linnemannia hyalina. The sequence continues at coordinate 1,726,003 of JAHRHY010000003.1, forward strand.
TGATCTGACGAAATCAACGCCCAAGAATCAAAATAAATGCTATCGTTTCAAGCTCACTAAAGGTGTGTCTCTGCCTGCTGACCTTTTCTTCATTGTTGGAGTCATTGACACCATTGATTTTTTTGTTCATAACGAGTGAGTAAGAACAGGCAATTGGAGCTCAAGAAGATCGGTTCGTAACCTTTGTTGTGGAGTTGATCTCTTTATTTTCTGTTGTCTCCGAATTCCTCCCGCTGGTCTGGTGGCTGGCTTTAATTGTTATTATCGGTCAGCAGAGAGAAAAAATGAGGCCCTGAGTTCTTGAAATGGAAATCAAAAAATGCGGGGCCGACCAACCAAAAATAACTACGCTAACACTTCAGAGATAAGCGCTTTTTCTTCCTTTCGGCCAACTGGCCGCTTCTATGACCTTCTCTTCGGGAATGAGAGAGAGAGAGCGAGAGATCTTGGAGATGTTCAATCAATCAAAGGAGGGATAGAGGTGCTATCAGAGCATACTGTGTGGAGGTGGTTGATGAGGAGAATAGGCAATAATGCTCTCTCACCCTCACTTGCCATAGTCTGATCTACCGCATTATCAGTCTGTTACGCTGTGCCCTGCGACATTAATATCATTCAGGCACACTTCTGATCAAATGTTATTTGTTTGAGTGATTTTTCATGCTCATTGTTGATTGATCAGTGTTTTTAGGTCCATCCCAATGGATCACGGCCTTTGTTACTTATCTTCGGTCAGTCGAAGTTGGGATGAAGAGAGAGATAACCAGATTGTTCAGACGACAATCGACTCAACAGACATAAATGACTGTCTGTTGGGAATCATACACACGACCATACAAAAAAGTCCGTGGAAAAGTAGAAGTATGAGCGGACAAGAAACAGAAAGTAAAAAAAGTTTTTTTTCATTCGCAGCTTCAAGGGTTCAGAGTCAGCAGAAGGAGTGAGTGAGCGAGAAAGTCTTAAGGAGGTGGGAAGAAAGAAGGAGGAGGAGGGAATGGAATGGAGGACGCGATCCTTTGGACGCCTTCTCTTTTCTCGCGTATGCGGAGGCTTGAAAAATTGCCAAAGCGCATTAACCCTGTCCTTAAGAACGACGCCTGAAAAGCAGGGGGTTACTTCTTTTTTTTTTGTTGAGGGGGAAGGAGAACCAATTGATGATGAGGATCGATACAAGGTGGCAGAGAGGCTAGGGGGAAAAGAAAGAATGCACAATGGGTTTTGATCATTGAGTACTACTTTTTTACTGTAGTCGAGTGGGGTGTACGGGAGGAGTGTGGGTGATGATGAATGAGAGACGATTAGATTGACGATGGAGAGAGAGGGTGAGTGAGAAGGATCAAGGATAGAATTGAATTGAGTACAAGAGTAGCTATCCGGAAAGTCAAGGAGAGACCTGCCTTTGAGTAGTAGTGCGAGATAGAAAACCCTTTTGCTCTTTTTTGTTTGTGTTGCCTTCTTGCTTTATGTCATTTTCATAAATCTGTTGTGTTGTGAAGGAGAACAACAACAATTGGTCCAAGGTCAATTCCAGTTTGTGAAGTTTGTTTGATAGCGTGGCCGACAGGAGGGTGGCCAAGAGATGGCCGATAGCAACAACAAAAAAAAAAAAAGGTTGAAGAGTCAGCGAGACTCTTGTGAGGGTGACATGGTGACTGCCTCTTTCTATCTTTTCGTTACTTTCTCTTACTTTTTACTTTACTTCTTGATCGATATCAATTGAAGCTATTGACACATCCACCTCTCCCTTTAAATACCTCGTTGCTTTCCCCCTCCTTTCACCTTTTCTTTTTCTCTTTTTTTCTCCTCTCTTCTCATTATCCTTATCCCTTTTCCTCTCCTCGTCCTCAAAACCAAAACCAAAACCCCTCTCAACCTTACCTTTCTGTATATTCCTCCATCTTTCCCCTAACCTTCTGTACATATACCCTTCTTCTCCCTTCAAACTACTCTCCCCCTCACATCAATCATGGCTAACCAGGCTCGCGTCGATTCTATCCAGGACAACATCAACCGTGTCACTCGCTCCATCAAGTACCCTTGCAAGCCCGATGGCAAGCCCGTCTACACCTCCGAGTTCTTTGGTGAGAACGTCTTCCACCTCCAGCAGATCGCCAAGGCCCTCCCCAAGCCTGCCTATGCCTCCTTCCTTAAGCAGATGCGCGGTCGCCAGGCTCTCGACAAGGGCACCGCCGATGCCATCGCCCACGCCGTTCGCATTTGGGCCATGGACCGTGGCGCCACCCACTTCACCCACTGGTTCCAGCCCCAGACCGGCACCACTGCCGAGAAGCACGATGCTTTCCTCTCCTTAAAGTCTAGCTTCTCCGCCAACGGTGAAGAGGTATGCATTTTTTTTGTTTGTTGTGCTTGTTCAGAGAGATAAGGAAAAAAAGAGGCTGTGGAAAAGAGGAAGATTGCAACTGGACAATTGAAGTCTTGGGACACGACAAATGATATCAACGCCAAAAAAAAACAGCACGAAGCAGGGACGACCCCCGAGGTCGAGTCGATTCAAGTACGATACAATTGGATACAGTATACAGTCGGACACGTTTGGACACGACACAATCAAGAGCGTGGGCATCTCGAACAAAGAAGCAAAGGACACTAAAAAGATAACGAAAGAAAAAAGGGCAGCTAAATATACTGACAAGGGATCAGTGGGTGTGTGAATGGATGATAAGGACCACCCTTGTCCAGTGGCCCATGGATCACATACGACGACCACAAACACGGTCGAGAACGTGCATCTGAAAGGCGGAGCAAAAACGAAAGGATGCAAATAGAAAACAATAGGGATACATATGAGATCACGGCGTCCGAGGGTCCCTATCGTGTGGTGTGAGTGTGTGAGAGGGAAACAAGGTTGGCAATGAGAGCCACATCAACTACAACAAACAAGAAGCATAACATTTTACGTATGCAAACTGTATTGAATATTGACGTGAGTACTAACAATATACTTCTGTCATCGCCTCCAAACGCATTAGGTCACTGCTATCGATGCCTTCTCTGGCACTCAGTTGCTCCAGGCCGAGCCCGATGCATCGTCCTTCCCCTCCGGAGGCATGCGTACCACCTTCGAGGCCCGTGGATACACCGTCTGGGACACCACCTCGCCCATGTTCATCCAGGAGGGTCCCCACGGTACCTCCGTCCTCTACATCCCCTCCGTCTTCATCTCCTACAACGGTGATGCCCTCGACGAGAAGACCGTTCTCCTCCGCTCCACCGCCCAGATCGCCAAGTCGGCCACCGAGCTCTTGAACTTGATCGACCCCGTCCCAGTTGGCGCCCAGCCCCGCACCAGCCACGTCTTCACCACCCTCGGAACTGAGCAGGAGTACTTCTTGGTCGACCGCTCCCTCTACGCCCTCCGTCCCGACTTGAAGCACACCGGCCGCACCTTGGTCGGCAACTTGCCCCCCAAGCACCAGCAGATGGACGACCACTACTTCGGTCGCATCCCCTCCAAGGTCCTCGCCACCATGTCCGAGGCCGAGCTCGAGCTCTTCCGTCTCGGAGTCCCCGTCAAGACCCGCCATAACGAGGTTGCTCCCCAGCAGTTCGAGTTGGCCCCCATCTTCGAGGAGGCTTCATTGGCCGTTGACCACAACCTGTTGACCATGGATGTTCTCTCCAAGGTCGCCCACAAGAACAAGCTCAAGGTTCTTTACCACGAGAAGCCCTTCAAGGGTGTCAACGGATCCGGCAAGCACTGCAACTGGTCCATGTCGACCGACCGTGGCGAGAACTTGCTCGACCCCACCGTCAAGCCCGAGACCAACTACCGCTTCTTGCTCTGCCTCGTTGCTATCCTTCACGCCGTCCAGCAGCACGGTGGTCTCCTCCGTACCTCGATCGCTTCCTCCTCCAACGAGCACCGTCTCGGTGCCTGCGAGGCTCCCCCAATGATCGTCTCTGTCTTCTTGGGTGAGCACTTGACCGAGGTCCTCAACTCCATCGAGGAGTCCCGCCCCATCAAGAACTTCTCCGTCCCCGAGATCCAGACCATCAGATTGGGCGGTACCACCTTGGATGTCCAGGTTGCATCCCTCCCTACCATCTCCCGTGACTTGACCGACCGCAACCGTACCTCCCCCTTCGCTTTCACCGGTAACAAGTTCGAGTTCCGTGCCGTCGGCTCCAAGCAGTCCCCTGCCTTCCCCGTCACCATCCTCAACGCCGCCGTTGCCTCTGCCCTCCAGGACGTCACTGAGGCCCTCCGTACCCAGATGGGTGACAAGCCCTACCCCTCGGATGCCGACAAGGTCGCCGTCATCAAGCAGTTCATTGCCTCGACCAAGGCTGTCCGCTTCGAGGGCGATGGTTACTCAGATGCCTGGATCGAGGAGGCCGAGAAGCGTGGTCTCCCCAACATCAAGACCTCGCCCGAGGCCTTTGAGCAGCTCTTGAACCCCGTCCACTCAGACATGTTGACCAAGCTTGGCATCTTCACCCAGTCCGAGCTCCAGTCTCGCCACCTCATTCTTCAGGAGCGTTACTCCAAGGACTTGCTCGTCGAGGCCACCACCCTCAGCACTCTCTTGGCTTCCCAGATCTTGCCCGCTGCTTTCGAGTACCGCGGTTCCTTGGCCCAGACTGTCCAGGTCTTGAAGACCATCGAGGGCGAGGAGGCTTCCCCCGAGCTGGCTGCCCTCCAGGCCTTGACCCCCGTCGTCAAGGATCTCCAGGCTGCCATTGCTCAGTTGGATGATACCGTCCACAAGATGCACCTCGTTGGTGACGACCCCGTCGAGGAGGCCAAGTTCGCCTGCGCCAACGTCTTGCCCGCCATGAACAACGCCCGTGCCGTCGCCGACAAGCTCGAGGTCTTGACTGCCGACAAGTACTACCCCATCCCCCACTACAGCGAGCTCTTGTGGTTCTAAGCTGTTGTCATCGAAGGAGAAGTCAAGCAAATGAAAAAAAATCTGTAAATTGTAGCATACTGTAAGGGCACTACTAGCCTTTGTTTTTTAAGAATACCATCCACCCATTGAATAAATCACTTTTTTGAATACCAACCCCGCTTGTGCCTTTCCTTTGTTCAACTCTTTTCAAAAGCGATATGGCACAATACAAGAAGACAGAAGGTCATGACTGTAATGAGAAAGGTGCAAATGAATGTAATATTGAAATCTAAGTAACAAAGCTAAGCGAAGAGAGGACAAGTCATTCAAAGACCCGACGTGCTCTTTGTGACCAACCGGGTTCGGAGGGCTCGTTCATCGTGCAAGATCTTGTTGCCGTGTCCATCGTCCCGGGTCACCTTGAAGTATTTGACACCATCGTTTGTTCCAAAGACAGTGCACCATTCAGGCAAGACCTTGGCCATCATCTCTAAACTCTCCCTGCCCTCGATTTCAGAGATGGGCTGTCGTGAACTCTTGACCACCTGTTCCGTCAGGGCCTTGAGCGAGAGCACATCCACACGCTTGAACCGGATCAAGTCAAACACAGCAGGCAGTCGAGATGCAATCAACGCCTGTCGTTTCTCCTCTGGGGTCGCCATTCCTCGTCCTTGGTCCTTCTTTTCCAGTTGCTTTTGCCGAATCTAATTCATAAAACAGGGCGATATTAATCCAGTCAGACACGATTGCACCCCCGTTGTTCAACTCTGCTCATCCCACAACATTCACACACATATGTTCTGATACATACCCGCTCCTTGAGTTGCTCCAAAGCCGTAAGAGCCTTGGTGACGGGGGCCTCAGGTGGAAAGTCGGCTGCCGTGACAGGTTGTAGCTTCTCCCGCGATGTCGATGGGCCGTCCTCCGGATTAATCGTAACCGTCTTTGCCGGTACCCTTACGATCTCCCTCCGTACCCCGAGGTTTCTCAGGTTCAGCTTGGATGAATCCACGACAGTAGGTTTTAAAAGCGGAATGTCGGTTTCTTCAACAGGCGCCACGGTTTCCAGGTCAAAATCAGGGTGCCATTCGTATGGATATGTGTCGGTCCGATGAGGCGTTGTAGATGAAAGGAATGTCTAAATGGTGAGGAGTGAAGACAGTGAAGACAGTGAAGGGAAAGAAAAGAAGCATTTTGAAAGTAAATAAAGCGGACAGTGTGTCTGCCGACAAGGTGATGGCAATAATAATAATAATAACGAGCTGTATTGTACCTGATGGTGTGATATGATGCGGTCGTAGAGACGCCCCACAAACAGTTTCCGCCTCTTTTCATTCTCTGGGATAAAGTTGCCTTCAGACTCGTCCTTCAGCGTCGGCATGTCGATCAAGATGGAGCGGGTCTTGGCACCCTCGAATAAACAAGGTGCCTCCGTTAGCTTGTATCCTTCAGGCAAAATCGTCTTTAGTTGCGCAAGGTGCTTGATCTCAAAATTCCTATAGTCATCAGGAAATGATCAACTGGGTAAATATTCCGTGACATTGCTACAAGGCTGAACAATGTCCATCCTGCATTTCGCAGAGGCTGGAGCATCTTACCGGCCGGACTGGAGTTCGACATGCTTCCTGAGTTTGTGATAGAAACAGAGCTGGCCCTGCCGCTTTGTGAACTCTAGAACTTGTTCCAGGCCCTTGAAGAGTTCAAACATGGCGTTCATATGACTTGGGAGAGGCAAAACGGTTTCGGGCATGTTCGACTCCTGGATAACGATTTTACGAGGACTCTTGGATGGTATATTGACTGGCTGGTGTGCTTTGTCGGTCGAGTCGTGGTTGCTGGTGTCATCCGTATGAGACTTCCTGTGAATTGGGCGCGTGGTCGATTTGACTACTGTTCGGGCCAATGGATGAATGTTGTCCTCGTCTTCCTCTTCTTCCACATGGACCGTGTCCTTTGCAACTGGCTCCACAGCCCCCTTGCGAACAGCCGGCCTGCGCGGGGATCCTTCCTGGATAGGCACGACGCTGTCCTCTCCAGCATCATCTGACTTTTGCTCTGCTTGCTGCTCAACTGAGGTCTCGACGGTAACTACTTCGCACTTCTCCAGTACTATTTGAACATGGCCCGTCTGCACCTGAGGGTCACGGTTGATGAGTGTGTCATCGTCGTCCTGGGTCTCGAACTCTCCGTCCTGCTCGTCCTGCTCGTCCTGTTTGTCCTGTTCGTCCTGTTCGTCCTGTTCGTCCTGGTGTACCTTGCTTGCAGTTTTGTCAATGTCATCAATAGTGGTAATGGATTCCGTGAGAATGGTGCTACTAGATGTGGTGCTTGTTGTTCGTGTAGCTGCCGTTGTTGTAGATGTGGTTGTCGTCTTTTTTGCAGAAGCTTGCATCATGGAACGAAGGCTTCTCTGCGTAGTGCCATCCTTGATGACTTCTTCTGTCCGTTTGGTGGTTGATCGAGAACTCCTCGTAGATGCCGCAGGTGGTGTGTTCTTGGTGCGCTTCTCCTCCTCCTTTCCCTTCCTGTACTCCATCTATGCGATTAAGAAGGTGCGGACAAAAATATTAGCCTCGGCACACAACATTGCGTGTCACAGAACAAAGATGCGATCCCCACGACAAACAGGCGGAAATATTTACCAGTTTCTCTTCCATGGTCTGAGTGAGTGCGCCTGCCTTCTCCAACAGTCGTTCTGTTGATAAGGGTTGTTCAGTTTTGCCATCGTCAGTAGTACCAGTAGGATTGACGACGCGTTTCTACAACAATAACAAATAGCCAATATTGACCTGGGTTAGTTCCTTGGTTGGGGGAAGTAGTGTTCGTTCCATTGCTGCCATACGCCTGGAAGTTAGCTAAAGTGTGATGTCTTATGAATGCGTTACCCCGTTCAACGTTCTGCGGGTTCCGGGCTTTTGATGTACAAGGCCCAGTCGAGTTTGGTTGCCGCCGGCCATTGGAGGTGTAATTGTGCTGAAAGACGAGTGTCGAGGGAGTTGTGCGAAGGTGAAAGGCGATTGTATGCACGAAAGTAAGTGAAAAAGAGCAGGTCAGAAATGGGGGTGTTACACGTGCGATGGAAAATTCTACCAAGACAGTTTTTTTACCTCTTGAACTGGTTGCAGCTCTGAACTACTTCTTGACCAGAGACCACTCACACCAATGCCATCCCCATTCTTCAACTTCAACTAACACTCACACACTACAGACGGCACACCCACCACACCTTCCCTCAATGCAGGACGAAAACGCCATCGAGGCAACTCACAGCCCACGATTGTTCAAAACAACCAACCCCGTCAAAAACAAATCCGAAGTAAACAGAGCTTCCCTGTTATTGTCTGCCAATGCACAAACACACCCTCTCCATTCGAACGACCCGACACTCAGCAACTAACTCACCAACTCGCGCTACAACTTTAACACTATAGAATGCTGCTGAAGGAATGCCGCCACAAAAGACGCAGAAGCTGAGCCATATCGTAAGTCTGAGAACAACTTGTGAACTCCTGTGTTGTTCGTTGTGAAGTGAACCAAGACTGATCTTTCAATTGTTGTTGCCTTTTATTATACTTAGCCCTCAACCCAGCTTCTGGAATCGACACCGCTGAACGCCATTACCAACATCCCACGAGCACATGTAATGAAAGTCGTCATATCATTCACAACGACAGTGTTTGTGCTAGCCATCAATATTATTTGCTAAATATTATCTTAATATGCCGATGTTTTCGGTTATCGCATATAGAGTCGAACCCATCCTCCAGTCGGATCCGGAAAGGCGAAAATGGCGCAGGAGGTAATGCTTAATGCATATTGTTAATGCAAGATATTGCTCCGCCTTGCACCATGGCATGAATTCTCATCACGATGTTTTATTGTTGTCATCCTTAGAAGCGACAGGTTGCCAAGACACAAGCGACACCAGGAACAGACAACACCAACCAACCAATTCAGAGTCGCCTCACGTTCGCAACAAAGACCAAGTCGCCCACACAGCCATTGGAAGAGGCGAACAAGGAGGATCAGGAGACACTGAACACTCTGGATGCAACATTGAACGACCTTCAGCAATCAGTGGCAAAATTACAGTATGATGCTAAGGAAGCAGAAATACAGCTCCAAAGCACCCGCCTGACATTCCAGAAAGAGGAGGAGCTCAGCAAAAGGCGAATCAAGGAGCACGAGGATGAGATTGAGGAACTCTTGGAACAAATCGGTGATCAGCAAGTTGAAATTGAGAGCTACGAAGACCGCGTTTTTCAGCTGAGCGTAGAGATCGAGAACAAGGCCGCAGAGATTCTTGAGCTCCAAGCGCATGCCGACGCGTATGAGGACGAAGTCTCCAAGGAGTTGATGCAGAATAACCTGGAAGATGAGGTTGTCGAGGTGATGAGGTTGAAGGATCTTGTCGCTGTGGGAACACCACAGCTTCAAGTCTACATCGAAGCCATCACTGAACTGACAACAAGCTCGAACGCCTTAACTGCCAAGGCCCTGGAGGCTCAATTGGCACAGCAGGACATCGACATCGAGAATCTGGAGAGCTCTTTGGGTGTCGAGGGCATGGATCTGGAGGCCGCTCTCGGACTTTCGATCGAAGAAGAGTTTATCGCGTTGAGGAACCGGTTCAACTTGACCAAGGGCAGCGACATTGAAAAGGAGGTAAATATAAATGGTTTCTACAACGGACAAAGACTCCTTTTTTTTCGCTGACGATGGCATCAATTGAGTAAACGTTCTAACCAATTCCTCATCGATACGAACGTAGGTTGTGAAGTACCAGTATCAGCTCAAGGCAAAGTACGATCGACAGTACACGTCCATGAGCTTCGAGCATAATGCCAAAATGGAAGATATCACCCAGAAGACACAGTAAGTACCGCTTTTTTCTGCCCGCCGCTATTCACAAGCCGTCGAGAGACTGGAATGTTCGTTCACATTCTCACCACTTTTCCATAACGCGTCATTCTATTATAGATCACACGAGGCACGCCTGTCAAAGCTTGAGACAAACATTATCCATGCCAAAGAGAGCATTGCCCGGTCGGGTGAGGATTTCAGGGAAGCTGAGTCGGAGCGTGAGGAGGTTCGGTCAAAGGCAGCCATTCTTCAACAGGAGATCGAGAGCATTCGGCGGCAGTTGGCGCGCTTGTAGAATACGTTCTTTGTTCTGCGCTCTATCGCTCCGTTTGGGTCCAATCCATTGTTTTAGTATTATAACTCTTCTCCTTCTCTTTGTTTTCTTTTCGCACTTTGCTCAACACCACCTGCCTGCATACCATCCCCCTTGTACATAACCTCACCGACATACTCTTTCCCTGGCTACAAATCAATACAAAAAAGACATGCTCCAGCAAATGATGAAGTCACGTGGGTGGTTGATTTTTTAGTTTTTAATCTATGAGTGGGTGCGAGCGGAGAGTTCCCTCTTTCACTTCAATATGGTACAGCGAGACCCGTGTTGGATCGAGTGACGGAAATCTATACCTAGAAGAACCCAACCATCCAACCATCCGACCTTACCATCGACCCATCGATTCATCCAACAACGCAACCGTCAATTCAATTGGGCACCATCATCTACCTATCCTTTTTTTTGATATTATCGGCATTCTCAAAATGTGGCTCTCGAGCAGGAGGAGACCATCTTGCCCTTGAGGAGGGCTGATTCAACGATTCCATTACACTCCGAAGGACTCGATGGGAGGGGCGAACAGGAAGTTCTCTGGGAGGGAAGCTGTTACACTGATCAGGATGGCGGGACTATCGATGGCAGTACACCCCAGAGGAATCTATCATCAGATAGCACCCCGCTGGACCAAACTTCCTTTGCAGCGATGATCTGTTTCGCCGTGGACGTTGTGCTTGAGCCAGGGCCATTCGATTCCTCTCCGTTGCAATTCCAATACTAGCGAGCGCACACAACGACCACGAAGGAACAGAGGATGCTCAGAGGGAGCTTTTGCGTCTAGTTTGGGCGTTCCTGCCGACAACCATCAACTTTGTCTGTAGGGAGCAACTACCCCAGTCAACAGGATCCGCACCCACTCAGACACACACAGTACACACCATCACACTTCACCAACCTGTCGCTGAAACAAACATACACAACACCAAAACGCCACTTTTCTATCGTATCCAATATGCTCACGAACCTCTCTTTATTTTATTCTGTGTCAACCTGTCAACAGACCGTCAAGAGAAGAAACCACGGACGCAACAAGAACGGTCGCGGCCACGTCAAGCCCGTCCGCTGCTCCAACTGCTCTCGCTGCGTCCCCAAGGACAAGGCCATCAAGCGTTACACCGTTCGTCCTATGGTCGAGTTGGCTGCCGTCCGTGATATCACTGAGGCTCTTGTCTACAAGGGTAAGCAGCAACCTTCGCTTCAATGCCTTTTGTATTTCTGGGAGTGAGAAACGTACTGCTTGATAGCACATGTGCAAGGACAGTATATGCAGGACAATGTTAGCAACCATGGACAGCGGGAGAGCAACAATTTCAGTTGGACTCTACGATCGACGGGACCCGGATTTACAATGGAGATGTAGTCTGCGTTCAGCATCACCACTTACTGAAGGATTCTCAAGGAGGGGTTCGGGAATTAAGGAACGACACCTTCGGATACAATTTGATGCTGCCGCTGTTGGGGTCTTCGCCCTGTTAGCTTGAACAAGAGCAACTTCGACCTCTACAGAAACCTGGGAAGAATAATATACTAATATCTCCCTTCTTAAAATATCAATATCCATCTCAACAGAGTACACCTTGCCCAAGTTCTACATCAAGATTCACTACTGCATCTCCTGCGCTGTTCACGCTCACATTGTCCGTGTCCGCTCCCACGTTGGTCGCCGCAGCCGTGCTCCCCCACCACGCTTCCGTTTCAAGGTACCGATTTTTTTTTGTTCTTCCATTGCGATCCCAATGACGATTACGACGAGCTACAGCTTACTAACTCCTTTCTCCTTCTACCCTTTCTTTTCTCTTCCCCCACAAACTCGTCGTTGATTCAAAATAACAGGATGGCAAGAAGGTTGCCCCCGCTCAGGTCGCCAAGCCTCTGTAAATCACCCTTCTGACCCTTATCTTTGAGTATCGTCTCAGTCTTTTGAGCGAGCAAGATTCTTAACAAAAAGGAAAAGGTGGTGTTGTTTTTTTTTACAGAGACTTCATTCTTGTTGAAAACTCCATCCTAAATAAATGATTCAGAAGAAAGAGTAGTTGGAAAGACGCTCTTTTCGAATGGTCTTTATTCATTTTGAACAAAGCAAATACCATGCCTGTGAACCATATGTGTGCAGGGGGCGTGAGGCGTGGACGAAGTTGTTGGTTATCAGGATGGAAAGAGATGGATAGGTGAGCGGAACTGAGCAAGAATGTAAGCCAAGGCGACGATTTGGAGAGAGCTACAAAAACGCCAAGACCTTCTTCGTCATTCATGCTTTCCGGCCGGTGTCACTCGCCACAGTGGTCAATTGCGATGCATTGTTGTTTGTGTCTCTTCCCCCTTTACTTTTCAGCCATGGATCATACTCCTCTCAATCGGGCTGTGATGTATTCTTGTCCCTGAACGCCGCTTATTTTTCGTCCTTTTTCCTCGTTCCTCTTCCTTCTTTCCTTCTTCCATCCTAATTCATATCATTCCCACCACTTATACTTCGCACGCTTCGCTTGCTCCTCACTTTCCTTCAACGTTTTCACTTTACTCTTCAGGCCTTAGTCATTTCATTATCTTCGTGCACTTTACCCAAACACCTCTTTCACCTCCACAGGCAACCCCGACAAATAATATCAAGAATATCACAAGGAAGTTCAACACCTTTCAACTCAACTCAACTCAACTCAACTCATTCTCCCACTCCTCATTCCCTTCGCACTTCTTCACATCACATTCTCCTTCACCTCCACCTTCACCTCCCATCTCCTTGCCTCCATCCCAACACACCATGGACAAGGAGGAACTCTACCGGGACTACATCTCCCGCTTTATCTCAGGCCTCGAACAGTTCTACGACTCCCTCCTCCAGTTCCACACGCCGCCCTCTCAGAACCACGTCTATAACACCCGGGCCAACAAGTGCGCCATCCTCTTCCTCGCCCTCCGCTGTCTCGCCCTTCAAACCACCCTCAACCTCATCATGGCCCGCCTCCCCCAGAATATCTGCACCACTTTTAATCAGCTCTTCTTCCCTACGGTTCTCTTATTTCGATATATCCACCCAAAACCTTGGGACGACATGTTTATGAACACCGTCAGGGCATTGGGGGCTGATACTCGTGTCGATATTGCTGCCAAGCCAGAGCCGCGCTATTTTGTCCAGCTGCAGCAATACCTTCACAGGACCGTTCTGGCGTACTTTATGATCGGGACTATTCATACGCTTGTCAACTTGAAGGGGATTTGGGCCTATCTGGGAAGTGCGATTGCCATCCTGGTGACCCAACAGTATCTGCAGTACAAAGGAGTCGAGTACACAATGATCAAGACTCTCTTCGCCATGGCGTTTATCGGACCTCGCTGGGCAGTTTGGCTTGTCCAGATCTCGGTCCAACAACAACTCTTCCTCTACGAGCTCCTACAACCCTACCTAGCCCGAGTTCAATTCAAGCCATGGGAAGAACGCGCCTGGTGGGATCACAACAGTCTCGAATTACGTGGGTTCGCCTTGGGCGCTTGGGCACTCTGTTCCATCCCTGTCATCGGCGTGATCGCAGTGCCCGTCATGTTCCCGGCAGTCGCCTTTCTGTTGACAAGATCCTGTGGTCTGATGGAGAACTCAGGTCGAGGTCTTTCAGGGGATGTGATCGAGGTTCGGGCGCCTGGCGTGAAGGCTGTAGCACAGGGGAAGAGTCCCGCGGTCTCGGGCGATTGGGACAAGGATTCGGTCCAGACTTTTGTCAGGGACACCCATCGAAAGCTGTTCAAGCCGACGATCCATGGACCCAATTCTATTACGGATCAGGTCATTGTTGGGATAGTCACGGAGGAGCAGGTTCAGGAGGATGCGGTTACATCTCACGCACGGCGGTTGGATCTTTACAAGGAATATCAGCTCCAGATCAAGCGGCAGGAGCAGTTTGATCAGCTTAATGCCAAGCGACTGGAACAGTATGAGCAACTCAATGCCAAGCGACTAGAGCAGCTTGAGCAGCTCCGTCCACTACCACACGCACATCAGCCCCAGCATCCGAACCTCCCTCATCATCGTCATCATCAACAACAACAACAACAACAACAACAACAACAACAACAACAACAACAACGTCAACAACAACAAAGGCAGCAGCAACAGCAGCAACAGCAACAGCAACAGCAACAGCAACAGCAACAGCAACAAAAACAGCAGCAACAGCAACAACAGCAACTGAGAAATCTTGTTGCCGCCTCCACATCAGCAGCAGCAGCGACCCCAGCAACAATATTTAATACCGAGGAGGAGGAGTTCCAAGCACGAGAGTTATCACAGTACGATTTCAGCGACCGGAAAACAGTCGACACTGCACCATCTGCCCCACTAGCAGTAGCAGCCACATTTGCGACGGACGACAAGAACGAACTCAGGAGGAGGAGAATGGAACTCGAGATTGAGGCCGCGGCGGCTGCAGGTGTGACGGAACAACATGCCCAGGAGGAGATGACGCGGTGGCAGCAGCAGCAACAACAGTATCAACAGTATCAACAGCAACTGCAGCTGCCAATTCAAGTGCAAGTGGAGCAGATAACAGAAGGACAGGATGTAGCGCGCCGGGCACAGGAGGAAGAGCGTCGTAAACTCGAGGAGAAACGCCGTATCATTGACGGAGTAACGCGGCTGGTTCAGGCGAGTCGGAAGGATGGTAACATAAAGCAGACGCGTGCAGAGGAGAAGCAGTTGAGGCGATTGATCAAGTTGATCCATGCTGAGGATGCTCAACGAAGGGCAGAGGATAATGGTGATGTGAGGGAAGCGGCTGAGGAGGATGAGGAAGATGAGGACGAGGACGTGGAGGATGAAGATGAAGATGAGGAGGATGAGGATGAGGATGAGGATGGTGAGGACGACGGCGACGACGACGGCGACGACGACGGCGACGACGATAGCCAGGATGATGACGATACATTTATGGATGATGAAGGGGATGCTGCCGATACCCAGGTTGCAGTTGAGGAAGAAGAGTCCATCGTGCCAGACGTCAACAACAACACCACCAAGCAGAGTCGCCACGGTCAGTCAAAGCGCGATCGGAGTGCTGGCGTGTCTTCCAAGAAAGCCAGCAAGGACGGCAGCAGGTCCAACAAGAACAACACGTCAGTGGCGATCGTCAAGAAGACCGAGAAGCCACTGCCCTTCCTTCCCGAAGAGTACTTTACAGCGGTGATCATGGGAGCCAAGGCCAATGTTCTCTCGAGTCTTTCGACAGCGGCGGCGGCGACCAAGGCCATGACTGGAGCTGCGTCGGCAGTTACAGCTGCCACGACAGCGGCTGCAGCGGCGGCTTCTTCTTTCTCGAGCGACTGGCGCGCCAAGGCCCCCATTACCCGGGGAGGACTGTCGGCAATTATTGCGCAGAACTTGTTGGATATTGAGGGCGAGATTGATAAGGAGTTTCAGAAGACTAAGAAGTCCTGGAAGTTGCCTCGAGAGCATGTTGTAGGTTCTACTGGTACTGTTGTCATTGCCGAGGAGGGAGGAGAGCAGCAGTAGCAGGGATTGGTAGCAGCAGCAGCAGCAGTGGCGGCAAGCGTTCCTTTACCCTCTGACGAATCCGCCTCGAAGTGAATATTCACACGTTCGACTCGGTTGTAAAATAAATCTTTGCATACCATGTACACTTTTTGATTGAAAAGAATGAGGGGGGGGGGTAATAATTAGTTCGGATATTTATTACTTTTGGGATATTGGTTTTGTGAGAGTGGGTGTGTGTGTGTGTGTGTGTTTTCTTTTCTTTCCTTCATTAAATGGTAAATTTCCCATATGTATCTTCGTTTCTAGCTTCCAGCATAAATAAATAAATAAACAAAAAGTAATCAAACTACTTAAAGTCGGCAGCGATCTTGACCCACGTCTGGTCAGGGTGTCTGGCCGAGACAGAGTCCTGATCGAGATGAACAGAAGCCGCAAAGTACTTTGTGTCATATTCCAGGGGGACAGTACTGTTCTCGGTGGCGTAGATCTCGCCAACTGCAACGTTAGTCGCAGCCTTGAGGGGCAACGAGATAGGAGTAGTCTTGCCGCCCTTGTACCCGACCAGACGCAAATCGCGGACGATCGAGTAGTTGTCCATGACGAATCCACCGGGGAACGAGAAGTAGGACAGGGGGGTCTTGTGGATGCCTCCGATGGCGTAGGTCTTGACCTTGTGAGCAATGTTGAAGCGAGTGGCGATCATAGTACAAGCGGACCCACAGAAGCCGTTGGTGACGATGGCCATGTCGGAGGCCTTCCAGGGGAGGAGGTCTTTGCTGGCGAGGGGAAGGAAGGGCCAGGCGTGTTCGAAGAAGGACTTCTGGGTGTAGGTTTGGGTGGATCCGCCGCGCTTCTGGTTGATGCCCTTAGTGAACATGCTTGCGTCCTTGAAGGCCTTGCCGGTGACGGTCGAGGCGTAACCGCGGGCGTCAAAGGTCGACCTGGCGGTGGCTTGCTTGATGGCGAGCTTGGCGGCTTCCTGGGCCAAGGTGCTCGAGCGGAGGTCCTGGACAAAGTAGGCCTTGTCCTTGGGGAAGAAGACGGCGTTGACAAAGTAGGCGAAATCGACGGATCCACCACCGTTGTTGGTCATGTCAAGGATCAGCTTCTTGCATCCAGACTTCTTGAGCTTTTGGAGTCCGTCGATGAACTGGGTGTAGTCTGAGGGGTCAAACTCAAAGTATCCAACCTCCTCGGTAGCAATGACGGCAACACAGACGTTCTTGTTCTTGTTGAGGGTGTAGAAGGCTGTGCTGGTGGTGGTCGCAACCTCGGTCGCCTGGGTGATCACCTTGGGACCCTCGGCGCCGTCGCGGCCGTTACGGTTTCCGGATCCGAACTGGATATGACCACGCTCGCGGTAGAGGGTAGTGGCGGGGGCGACATTGATACGTTGACGCAAGTCGTTGGAGGAATGATCGTCGGGACGACCATTGTCATAAGGCGACAGGGGTGCCAAGCACTGAGTCTCCCAGTAGGTCTTGGTATCCTTGAAAGTACCAGCCTCAAAGTGGCTCGAGGGAGTAACAATCCAAGGGATAGTAACCTTCTGAGGGGCGGCAGTTCCACACTGGAAGGTATAATCCATCGAGGCCTTGGCAGGAACCTCCCAACGACGAGAGAATCCACCGGGGGAGACCTGCCAGTCATTGTACCAGGCCGTGGAGGCAAGGGCATCGTTAAGACGGACACCGGGGTCCTTGGAGATGGCCGAGGTGCGGTCGGTGAACTCCTGGATAGCCTGGAGGGCGGGCTTGCCGTCGATGGTGGTAACGACACAGTCGACAAGATTCTTGGGGACGTTCTTGTTGGTCGTGTCGGCGTAGAAGACCTGGACGGATTGGACGCCCTTGGTCACGGGCGCGTAGAGAGAGATGGGCTGGGTGAATGTCGCAACGCTGTAGCAGTCGTCTGTTCAGATACCAAGGAAGGGACGCGCAAAAGGAAAAGGAAAAGGAAATAAAGGGTGGAGGATTATGAAATGAATGGAGAAATATTTGTTAGTGCAATTGCCCTGAAATTACTATATGCCGCTCCTTGTTCATGTATCCTCCAAAATTAGGTATTCTTATATAATCCTCGATCACTTCCATGCATCTTGCATCCATTCACAAGTACTACAAGCACACAGCACAAAAATGCAATAAAAAAATACAATAGAGAATACTTACTCCTGTAAGCAAGGTGCCCATCATTCGCCGAGAAGGTCAAATAAGTCAATGCCATATTAAAATCATAATCAGACTTGTACTTTGTCGCCTTGATCTTCTTCAACCCATCCATCAAATCAACCTGGGGAGTCTTGAACGGAGCCTTGGAAGCCTCCTTGGCCTGGTCAAGGAAGACATAAACGTTTCCAAGCAAGTTCTCAACAGATGTCAGAGTCTTGGCCGCAATATCGGCCTTGTAGGATTGAGCATTGTAGCAGTCGCGGACAGCATTGTAGGACAAGAAGCCCGTGGCGGCGTCGCCCTCTTTGGCCAAGGTGCTGCAGGGGTCCTTGGGCTTAGGAGCAGGGGTTGTAGGCTTGGCTGCAGCCGTGGTGGTGGTGGTGGTGGTAGTCTTGGCTTTGGCAGTGGTGGTAGTAGCCTTAGCTTTGGTGGTAGTAACCTTAGCTTTGGTGGTGGTAGTCTTAGCCTTGGTGGTGGTAGCCTTAGCCTTGGTGGTGGTAGCCTTAGCCTTGGTGGTGGTGGCCTTAGCTTTGGTAGTGGTGGCCTTAGCTTTGGTAGTGGTGGTCTTAGCTTTGGTGGTGGTGATGGCCTTGGCTTTGGTGGTGGTGGTGGCCTTGTGGACCGAGGTGGTGGAGGAAGAGGAGGGGGCGGCTTGGGCAGACACGACGAACAGGGCGACGGCCAAGGAGAGGATGGATGTAACCTTCATGATGATGATTGTTGAGTTAGTTCCTGAGAATGAATTATCGGATTAGAGCGTGTTGAGGAGCTGTAGAGAAACAGGGAGGTGGTGCTGTTTTTTGTGCGAGACGTTGAAGGTTGGAGGTAAGGAGGCCCTGACAAGGGTTGGAAGGGGTCGATTAGAGAGGAGGGAGGAGAGATGGAAGGGACCAGGCTGGTGAATGCTCTGGCAAGAAGGAAGGAAGAAGGGGCGGGAGGGGGGTTGAAGGAAAGGGTAAAGAGGGAAGGAAAGGTGCAGTACAAAGAGAAAAAAGAAGGGAAAAAAAACCAGAAAAAGGAGGGCAGGGGTGGTCCTTTTTGTATGAACCAGCGAATTAACCCTCGGTACCTGAAATGCCTGGTATCGACCGTTGGGCGGGAGTGGTGGTGGACTTACTCTATCACTACTCCAGGGGAAAGAAAGGGAAACAACCATCAGGCAATCGAACTCTATTCCAGGGGAAGGGGTGTGTGATTTGTGTGTTTGATGAGAGCAATTTTGCCTTGCAGCATCACCCTTCACTTCCTCATCCATCTGCTACTCTCTCACTCATCGATTGTCCTTTGTTATGTCTTTTCTGCTCTCGTCTTCAACAGGGTACAACCCGGGTGTATATCCTCTAGACTAGCCAGTCCAGCGCCTTCGCTTCCCTTCTCTTCTTGCTGCATGGCATGCGTCTTGTGTGCTTCTCTTCACTTCTTATGTCTTGCACTCGTACCTGAACAGAACCTCGCTCAACCCTCATCTCTCTCATACCTTCGATCATCCTTGATTTCCTGAAAAAGCCAACCCACTCATTCTTTACAATTGCGCACCTCTTCCCAATCCCGGGTGAATCTCGCTCCTCTTCCCAGGTCTTTGTTTGTTCACACCACCACACCATCGTACACACAAAGGCTTACCCTATGGCACCGAAGTTCTTCCCAGGAATCCACTAACATGAATATTTTCGAGAGCACTCTCTCTTTCTCTATTCTCACGCACAACATACAAACAAACAAACAAATCGAGGTCGAGGTCGGTCCCACTCCAAGCCTTTCCCTCTCTGTTTTTTGGTTTTGATGCAGGTTCACAATAAAAGAAGAGACCTCTTCGGTCCGGCGTTGTTGAGGTGCATGGCATGGCATGGCACGGCATGATATTAATGCTCATCAACTAGTCTGGCTAGCCTCCCTCCTGTACGTCGACCGTTGTACCTGACTCCCTTGCATCGTTGTTGTTTGCAATTTGCAAATGGATGCCCAGAACATCACTCCTCTTTTCTAACTAATTTTGAATTCACGGCCGTTCATTGGCCTGTTGCATCACTTTCTCAACAACCTCTTTCACCTTTCCTCTCCTTCATCTCTCCCTTCACTCTCGTCATTTCCTTCCATCAGGGTCTACACTTTGCAGCTCAGAGTTGCGTGAGCAATAATGGCAATACTGGCGCCATGGTACTCTTTTTCTTGTTTTCCGTCTTTTCATGGCGTTTTTTTTAATACGCCCTCCTTCGCGGCTCTCTACTCCTTCTCTTCAACAAAAACAGTAAACAGGCCTCTTACTTACTTGAATGAACATTTAGCCAACCCATCGCGCCTCACTCTTCTCACGCCTGACTGACTCCCTTGACTCACGAAAACGCAAAGAGAAATAAACAAGGGCTGTTCTGCTGGTTTGCCTTGACGAAATACAAATCTGCAAGGGACAAGTCTAAATGGTACACCATCGAGTGTACGCACTCTCATATCTTCCTTATAATCATTATCATTAGTTTCTCCCCTTACCTTCATGCACACATCCATACTACGTACTATTATTATTAGCGGGTTTTCTAGGCTGGCTGACCCATGGCGTCAAACGTTAATTATTATTTTTTTGCTCTCACAAACATCCAGGCTGGCTATTTCTACTCAATGAAGCAAAAAGGTACATTCGAAAACAACTGTTCAATAACTACGGAAATAAGTACATCCCACGCTACTCCGGCAGTCATTTTACTCACTCCCACTTCCACTCCACTCCCAAGCTTGAAATAAAAAAAAAAAGTCCACATGTCGTGCTTTTTTTTTTTTTTTTCTTCCTGCAGGGTCACAAAAAAGAACAAGTCGCATCTAATTGCACTAAGTAATTCTTGTAATTGTTGAGCCATTTGCAATAGCCATCCAATACCTGGTTTCCTCATCCGCCGCCTTTCTTATCCCATTGACCCAAACCTTGCTCTTTATCCTCATCAGTGCAAGAATACATACACTGTTGTACATTCCCTCCTGTATCGTACTTTGTTTGTGCATGTTTGTGTATGAAACTCATTCCACTTTATCACATCAAGCCCCATGGGTCCTGGCCTCTAACATGTACATGAATAATTTGTTTATTATCTCTTTTAGTCGCAACAATAGTGAATCGCAAAAAAAAAAAACGCGTCAATGTGTATGTAGGATGAAGAAGGAGAAGAGTGCACAGTACGTGTATACAGGTCTACACCACCCAGAGAGACTCTCACCGTTTTGTTGTCTAGACAAAAAGTGGTCGCTCAAGTACTCTGATTTACGCCTCGGTGTGTCTGCATGCGCTGATGTATGTTGTACATGTAATCCTCTCCTCCTGATGCTTCTTCCATTGCCCATCTCTTCCGCTTATTGTGGGAGCTCGAACTTGGCACCCTTCAACACCCTATCACAATAGTAGTCGCATCGAAATAAAGCAATGATGGTTAGCACATGCATTCCTCTAGACATTTCAAGTCCTGTCTATTCCTCACCCATATACTCTTTTCATTCAAACAATCCTAGGACGCACACATCCTCTTCCCCTGACTCCAGAAAGAAGGGCAAGGACTTACTTTGTAAAGTAGATAAAGAAGAAATCGCAGTAGAGACCAGTTTGGATCGTGCCAGCAACCCAAACAATCCAGTCCACATAGCCCTCGGTAAAGTAGCGGTAGATCCAGTTGATAAGGTACAAGCCACGGTAGGCACCCAAGGCAAACAAGTAATGTGTCGTGATGACCTCAGCCTCGCCCGTCTTGGTCAACATGAACAGCTGGGGCAAAATCGCAAGCGCCTCCAAGTACACCGAGAACGTCCAGAGAATCTATATTATTGATAGACCGATATATGTTTTGAATGATGTTGTGTTGTTAGCGTTGATGGATGCGTGATTAAATCGCGTGGAGAACTAAAGAAAGAACGGTTCGCTGTTACAGATCAAGGAGATCGTGTATGCTGCAGAAATGGTTTCCAAATAGTGTTCGTTCCAATTGCCCCTTGATGGTCCAATGGCTTTAGACGATCGTTTGCACATGTCGTCCTCTCCAGTAGGGATCGTTTTTCCGCTCCTGGTTTACTGCTACAAGTTATCTTGCGAATGCTGAAACACTCCCATACTCATGTCTTTGCCCACGTACTGCTCCGCTGGATCCTGAGCGACTGATCTGCCAAAACTATCCGCTCTCCACATCGATCCTGTGTAAAAGACATCTCCATCCAGACATGCAAATAACGCCATAATTTGTTTCAACTAGCGCCATCGTTCTCGTAACAGTCTCCGATAAGCAATTTCTTTCTTCTTACCTCCTGGAAGGTGAAAGTATAGTTGACGATCAAGGCCAAGAGGGCGGCACCTCCGACGACGTATTGGACCTGGAAGGTATCGAGGCGAGGATCATTGGTGGCCTTGAACTTGATCTTCATCAAGAAGATAATGTAGAGGGACGAGGCGATGAAGAACATCTTCATGACGGTGTTGTAGAGCGAGACATAGGTCGTCACCAGATCAGTGTATCTGGTCAAAAAGACCGTCGCATACAACGCCTGCGTCTTGAACGAAATTCCTGTAGAGTAGGATAAGGGGGGGGGGGGTAAGAACGTGAAGGGTATTAGCATCGATCCGACCCAGGAATACCTCAAAGGAATAGATGACAGTATCGATGTTCTTTCTATTTCGTGTTGGTGTTTCTCCAATGCTTAGATATCAGATTCCTCCATGGTCCATTTTCTGCTTTGTCAACTCTAGCTGACCTAGAAACAGCGACCAATTGTTCGTCCAATGAACGACAACCGAGGTATATCTACGTCTTCTTGTGCTTCCTGCCTTGCCATTACATGCTCCTGTTCCTGTTCCCGTTCCTTGCTTATCTGCTTGATCCAGCGAACAAGAGAGCGACGTGGGGAAAGGGCGCTTTGTCTTCTCGTTATTACCTGCAACGGAGCGTGTCTTTTGCATCTTTAACAGAAGAATAAGGATAGATGCCAAGTGCATCAGATCCGCAACGAGACGAAACAGATTCATAGTCGGTTATATGTTGTCAGAGGCGAAAGTAGCTGGTCCTGGGGGAAAAAAGGATGTTGTCCGAGATGAGTTGATGCTTGTGACTTCTGCGGTGGTGATTGTTGATGACGAAATTGCCAGATGACGACGGACTGTGGCGGATGGAGAAGGGGAGATGGCTGTACAACAGAAAGAAGAAGAAAAGGTCCCTGTTCGACTTGAGAGCGAAAGAGAAAGAAAGAAAGAGAGTTGTGTGATGTAAGAGTGGAGATGATAAAGTTGATGGAAGGATGAAAGTCCAAAAGTGAGAACGAGGAAAATGGACAAAGGGGCACCACCGACCGCGATCAGCGTTGCCTTGCCACGTCAATACATTTCACGTACATTCAATATGTCGCCCAGCAACGGCTCACTGCGTACGTGACATCTCACATTTCCCCTTTTTGTTTGCTCACATACAGGAGGAGGAGGGCGGACGACCCTTTTGTTGTTTGAAAACTGAATTATGAAAAGCGAGAGAGAGGACGGCGCTTTTGTTTGCCGTTGTGGTTGTGGTTGTTGTTTTGCCCTTTTTTTCATTCACCACCGTGGTTGTTGATACTTTTGCACAATACCATTCAATTGCTGGGACCTAGTCTTCGTTAAAGACAACACAAAACCTCACGCGTCAGATACCGGTACCGTACCCAAGGGCAGACACTGACAAAAAAAATGACAAAAACAAAAAATCACGAACACGTCCATGCGACAAGTTTCATTTTTTGGCATTGCTGAGAAGGAGGTCGAAGCGCCGAATCAGCCGTAATTGAGTGGTCAAATGCATGAGATTGGGAGATTATAGCGCTCTTGCTATTTTTAATTACAATGGCTGGTGGATCTAGTGCAACCTTGCCTCTCTCTCTGTGTCTAAAACTATCTACATGTAGCGAGCAGGGGTGTCGAACTTGGGGTTGGTTTGACCTCCCAATGCAAGGAACAGCAATGGGAGCAACGGCAGTAGGAGGAACCGAATATAGCGCGCCGAACTCTGGGCAATCATCTGGGGAGAGTCCGCTGCCATGTCCATCTTGGCTACATCCGTTGCTGTGGTGCAGTTGGCTGTCTTGGACAGAGGTGACGCAGAATGGGTGACCGATCGCCTCTTCATGCCCATGCCGACACAGTAGGTCTCCTGCTGACTACTACAGTATCCAGAGGTTCCCCGACCATGGTTATCAAAGCTGTAGTGGTCGTTGTTATCGTTGATGTTTTCGCCTCTACTACGACTGCTGCTAGTAGAACTGCTCCTGACGCTGCTGTTGCTGTGGCTGCTCATCTGGCTTGTCCTTGAACCCATCGAGGAAGTTCTCCTCGTCCGGCCCTTGGTAGGAATGGGCAGTGACAATGGTAGGGGAGACGGCGAAGGCGAAGGTGAGGGTGCGAGCGAGGACCAGGCTGTGCTTGAGCTGCTGCAGTAGGAGAGAACGGGAGATGATGCGGTAGAAGAGTCGGACGAGGACAGATCGTGCAGGAGCGAGGCCATGGGATTGGGCAGGATGGGGGAGCAGTGAACCATACTGGTCCCGTTTGCCGAAAACGACGAAGACGAAGATGATAATGAAAAGGCGGAATCCATGGAGGAGATGCTGAGAGGGGGTGAGGGCAATGATGAATAGTCTTGAGATGTCGAACGGTGACCACAGGCCGAATCAAGGGCACGAAGGCAAGGAGAAGGAGGTGAACTAAGGCGGCAGGAACGACGGCTGCCATCGCTGCACACGCTACTGCTCCTGATTTTGCTGCTGTTGCCCTTGTTATTATTGTTTTTACTAAAGTCGTTTACATTGTCGGCACTGCCTCTGTTGCTGAAGGAAGTGTCCGTGGTATATTGGTGAAAATGCTGGGATTGTTGTTGTTGTTTATGGAGCTGGGAAGATGCTGAAAGGGCTGAGGAGTAGGCTGTGTAGGAGGAGGGGACAGTGGAGCTGCAACGCTGCGAGCGCTTGCGGTGCGATCGGTCCTGTGGATATACTGGTGGGGCTGAAGAGGACGATGATATCCTTTTTGTTGATGAAGATGATGATGGTGAGGAGAAGGAGTGGTGTGTTGAGTATACGGCAGCAAAGGATAGAGAAGAGGCGGGAGCCATGGCGGAAGTGGAGTCGTATTGGTAAATTGGTGAAGATGAAGGGGAAGGAGAAGACGAGGGGGAAGAGGCCGAGTTGGAGCGTGCGTGGGTTGGGGACTGGAGGAAGGAGGGCACAGGCGGACGACGACGAAGGTAGGTGTTGGTATGTGAAGGAGTTGTTGTTGAAGGTGCTGTTGTTGTTGAAGTTGTAGTCTCGTGTGCTGATAGCATTATTATTACGTCTGTATTATGTGATGATATAGTTGCTGTTGTTGGTTTTGGTTTTGAGGTAATAAAAAGGGTAATATCTCTCGATTGGGTCGATTGGGTTGGATTGAAAGTGTGGAGAGTTAGAAGGAGGGAAGGTGAAGAAGAGAATAAGCGCGCGAAGAGAGAAAGAGAGGGAGAGAGAGAAGGAGAAGAGAGAAAGGAAGGAGGGAGAGAAAGGAACAGGAACGAAGAGTATTGTTTTTGATTGTTGTTATTGTTGAATGTTGAATGGTGAGAAGGAGAAGGAGAAAAAAGGAGGCAAAATACGGACGTACAACAATTGGCTGTGAAATAAAGACAAGAGAAAGTATTAGAAAAGGATAGTGTTGTTGAGTGGAGTGGAAGTAAGAGAAAGAACGTCAAATAGAATGACAGGGTTAAGAAGGAAGGAAAGTGAGATAACGGAAGTAAAAGTGAGGGGGAGAAGAAGTAGAAAAAGTAGATGATGAGGGCAAAGAGGGATGAGAGTGACAGCGAATAAGAGAGTATATTAGCGGAAGGAGTGGAGAGAGATGAATGAATGAATGAATGAATGAATGAATGAATGCAAGAGACTGACAGTTGAAGGACGTGAAATGAATCTGATGAGAGAAAAAAAAAAGAAAGAAGAGTGAGGAAATGATAAAGAAGTAAAGGAAGGAGGGGGTAGAGATAAAGAAGATGAGAGAGAAGGCGCGTACTGTAGAAAACAAAAGAGCGGTTCGGTGCCTGGGACACCAGTGGTTGTGGTCCCTTCATCTCTTTTTCTTGTCGCAGTGTACGGGTACTGTACTCTGTCCCGTACCTTTGAGTTTGATTGAATGAACTGAGCAATTGAGTAAAACACACCGCCTTATTTTTGGTTGCCGCCACAGCCCTACTCTCATCTTATCCAAATCCCTCTGGGTACTGTACTCCTCCTTTGCCTCTTTACTTTCTAAACCCAGGGGTAGCCCTGGTTCGTTCTTGGCCAAAAAAAATATAGAATCTCAAATAAAACAGAAACGAGGCCCCCCTCACATCCACCCCCTGTTCCCGCCTTGCGACACACTGCCAGTCAGGATCCTTTCAGCAAAGAGCTAGCAAACTACCATTTGCTACTGTTAACTGAGCTATTGCTCCTTTTCTTTTCTGTATCTTTCTGAAAGCAAGCCTGTTTTCGCTCATATTTGTTTTCTTTTATCTCCCCCTCACTACTTTTCCGAAAACCGGTTGGGTATCTTGCACATGCAAAAAAAAACCAAAAGCAGGGTTATATTGTTGATGTTGGCGAGATTGTTGTGTGGAGTGAGCTCGTCCAGTGGTGCAAAAAGAAAAAAAGCGTAAAAAAGACAAAAACTATATTCTTCAACCTGCTACTAAAAGAATGACAATTCATCGCGACCTTTTTTCGGCCCACTTACCAACCATGCAACTCGCGCAGATGGATTATAATTCTAACAAAGGGAAGCCGTATTACGAAATGCATTCCTTTCATCCTTCGTTTCTTCGTCTCGTTATTTCTCTTTTTTTTTTTCTCCTTATTCTTGTTTGTTCGACTTCGTCTTTCTTCAAAGGAGATCAAACAAAACAACGTCGTAAAGGTGACAACAGAAAAAAAGTGAGAGAGGGTTGGGCTCACTTCTTTCCGAAACTAGAGAAACATACTTTTCTGAAGTCCAACTTGGTACTAGTCGTCGTCATAAGTCAGAAAAGAAAGGGTGACAACAACTACAGCCGCTAGTACGGCGGCAGGGGAAAACGAAGGAAGAGGAAGAGAGCCAGGAAATCAGTCAAAGTCGATGTCCTTTGCTCCAGAATCTGATCCAGGCACTCACCCACTCACTCAGTATGTTTGTAATGACCAGGGGACCTTATCCTTATCCCACATAAGCATCCTTGTCTTCCTTTCTATTCCGTCCTCCTCATCAGCTAAAATCTTGCGTTCTTATGCATAACAGACATAAAAACAGCCTTTGTCCATCGTCCTCTCTTCACTGCCATGGAATAGTCTAACTCACTTCCGGATACCTCTTCCTTCCCTCAATAAAAGTCGACCACGGTTGAACACAATCCTCGATCCTCGTCTCAACGAGCAACAAAAGAAAGCTCACCATGCACAAGCATGGGACAACTCTTACCTTGAAACGCCTAAACCCAGATCTGAACAGGCGACCACGCATTTTTTTCACTTTTTAGTTCCGCTTTCGTCTTCTCCCACAAACAAAAAAGCCTTCCTCAAAAACACAACGAACACAATCCATATCATCCATCTTTCATCGATCAATTGTAAGTAAACGCCTCCACTTTCACTCTCTTTCGCCACTTCTACACACATTCACCCACCCATAATTCATCTGAATACTTTTTGTCAATCCTTCTCTGTCTTCTTTCCAACAGCTTCGTGTGATCAGAAAAAGCCGAGGACTGGATTGTCCCCACCTGCTGTCTACCTTTCATCAAAATAAAGTTACTCTCACCCCAATACAACACATGCCAACGACTTTTATTTG
The DNA here is from genome assembly GCA_019671135.1 of Linnemannia hyalina. Taxonomy (NCBI): domain Eukaryota; kingdom Fungi; phylum Mortierellomycota; class Mortierellomycetes; order Mortierellales; family Mortierellaceae; genus Linnemannia; species Linnemannia hyalina. Next base: position 1,753,520 of record JAHRHY010000003.1, read on the forward strand.
CTGTTTTGTTTTCTTGTGAGATTGTCTCTTGTTGTATCTCATTCATGTAGGAGAGGTGGGCGCAGGCTACGCAATACACAGAGAAACAGACAGACGAGAAACTCAAACAAAGAAAAAGGCAATACATTTTTCAATGACGCTCCTCACCATCATCGAACATTAAAACAGGCACCCTTGTGGACAGGTAGGTGGGGAGAACAAAGAAAAACAAAAAAAGAAAGTTTTCAATTGCAAGTCCGTCCGTCCGTCCGTGTGTGTGTGTGTCCGCGCGGGTGACCCGTACCTGTTTGGCGAAAATCGACTGCCGTGGCTGTTTTTCTGAGCTTGTGCAGTCGACTTTAGATAACAAGAAAAAAAAAGTGGGGGAGTGAGTGAGTGAACGAGAAGAGAAGGGGTGCGGGGGTTGGGGGTTGCACCACACCCGTTCGTACCGTACTCGCGCATGGCACGCACGCACGCACGCACGCACGCGCCTATTGTCCGCCTCCTCCCTCTCCATACGGTACAGTTACATTCCACAGATGGACGATCACAACTGAACTCCCTCCCCTTCGTATTTCCTTACCCCTCTCTCTCTCTCTCCCCTTCCTCCTTGATTTTTTTTTCTTTTGTGCCTCTCCCCTTCCCTTTTTTTCGCGAACGCGCGTCGCGCATCTTTGTTTGCAACGAGAAAAGGAGAAGATACGCTTTTGTGCTTTTGGATGACAGGGGAAGGAACACTTACGAGCGACTAAAGAAAATGTTCCGCTAGCCTCCCCCTTCTTTTTTTTTTTTTTTGTTACTCTACTTTTTCTTAACCCACATGCTCTCCACAACCTTGTTCACCATAAACAATAATAATAGTAATAAACCACCAATAAATAAACCACCTACACAAGACAGAGTCGAGCGCCACGGACGAGTTATGATCAGACAAAAGATTCAAGTTACGGAAAATATTGAACATGCTAAAGTGTACTAGCGCCCCCCACCCGCCTTCCCCCTTCATTGTTTTAAAACATGTAAATAAATGATAGTGCCAGAGCCTCTCCCATCCTTGCGCAGACGCACGCTCACTTTTCGCTTTAAAATAGTGTAATTGAGGAAGTAGGGGTAATGAACCAATTTACATTGAGCTGAGTACAGTTTAAGACGCGTTTTAGGATCCAGTTGAGGTTGGATGGACACTCAGAGCAGCCTTATTCCTGGACCTCCTACTACCCGTTAGGATATTTTTTTGCCTCAGAGCAAAGACGAGTCTCGCGACGAAAATAAAGATCGTAGTGCCAAAAATACATGCGACAAAGAAAAATACTAGGAATGGGTCGATCATCAACTCAATCAGTCTCACCATTTTGTTTTATCACGATCACCTCTCGTCTCATCAGTTGGTGGCAAACCGATCACTTCCTTTGGTTTGTCATTTGAAGCTGTAAGATTGCACCGCCACACGCACAACACATGTTTACTGGCAGGTTGTCTTTTTTTTTTTTTTTTTGCATGCACTTGCAGATTGGTTGTTATTTCTTTTTTTCTTTCTGGATCCTTAAGCCTCATTCATATCTATCCATCAACCTTGCCCTTATGCATCATGAAGGCAGGAGTGACCCAAGATCCACAAGAACACTGCTCGCCCGACCAGTTGAAAGTTCCCAGCTTCGAGTCGCATTTCGGGCACGAGATCTTGCCCTCCATTCCATGCAGTTCCTGAATCCACTCGACAGGTTCGATAAAGTACGACTGGCATACCGTAGCTGCCTTTGGCGTAATCTTGGAAATATCTGTTTGTACCGCCTATTGTTACCATGCATACAAAAAAAAAAGAGTGTAAATGATTCGATCCAGCGTTAACATCACCACATAGGTATGTTTTGCTTCCTCGCATTGCATTGTCGGTCCTTAGATATCCCGATTCTCGAAATAACACATCATCCATCCAATGCTTTACCTCCGAGATATGAAGGGTGGCATCACGCTTCCTGTATCCGAACGAAGCCTGGCCTTGTCCAGGGGTATGAGTGACAACACTGTCGCGAGCCACAAGCGCACGGCGGCACTTTTTGCACTTGAGTGGCCCTTGCTGGATCCCTGCTGTCATAGCTGTTGCCGTTGTTGCTGCGGCACGTGCGGGTGCGTTTAGAGGATCCGTTGCCAATGTCATATCCTCAATATATCCGAGCACTATATCATTCAATTGATATAAAACGTTAGTGATGATGAACCGATGGTCTGATGGTCAGCTTTGACTTGATAAAGGGGGTCAAAGGGCTCAACTTACTCTCACGTTGGGCGGCGTTGGAGGCGATCAAAAAGCGTCTGTAAGCAGTCCGGTTGACATTGACATCGTGCTCGATCTCAGCGTAAAGAAGTAGCTGTGTCATGAACCCATCATTGGGTCTAGTATGAATCATTAGACGTAAGGATGGGGCTTAGTAAATAGTAATATATGGAGTGTGATTACATTTGTTGCGGCGCAGTTTGCACAAAGTGGACAAAAACTTGTTGAAGAAAAACATGAACTTGGTTCAGAAACTTACTCCGCGACCTCTCGAAGGGATTGGACGTGCTTCAAGGCCTCAAGAGCCGACATACTCTTCTCCCTCATCAAGTACGCGCACACAATTGTCACACTCCTAGATGCTCCCGCCTGACTATAAGAAATTGAAAGGTCACCAAACGAATAATTAGCATTAACATTAAGATTATGTCAATCGCGCAACCTCATGTACAACCATCCTCATACTCTCAACTTACCAATGAACAAGAACCTTCTTCCCGCTCTCAATGGCACCATGAATAAAAGTATAGGTATCCGTGAAATGCTTGATCAAGTTGGTCTCGTCCATATCAGGGACAGGAATCACCTTGTAGATGAACTCTCCCGGGAATCTGGGAGTAGGGACATCTGTCACTTGGATAATGTGCGTGATCCCGAGCTCCTTCATCTTTTCACGCGACTCTGAGATCAATGCCCTGATTTTGTATAAGGAGTTAGAGAAAAGAAGGGTAACTGAGGTGAGCGAGGTGAGATTTTTACGTGTTGGTGAGGATCGAAGTATTTGGTCCTCGATATATTTTTTCCTGGTATTCATGAGAATGAGCAGTGTTTGGGAAGGGGGGGGGGACGTTTTGTTGTATTACCCGCTGAGGAAGAGACCGGGGAGGATCTCCTGTGCTTCACGGAACTGCTTGGCGTCGAATCGGGGAGGTTGGTCGAAAGGGGACGACATGGCTTGTTGGAATGAATGTTTAGGTGGTTGTGAATGAGAAGGTGTGAGTGAAGAAAAAAAAAAAAAAAAAAAAAAAAAAAGAGAGGCGAAGAGTACAAAGAAGGAGACGCAGCAGAGCCACAACAAAGGGACTGCCTTCTCAACCCAAAACCTTGTGCGCAAAAAAAAAAAAAAAAAAAAAAAAAGCTGTCGCGCTTTCTTCGAAAAATACACGCACGCAACTTTCTTCTCCTACCATCATCATTCTCTCCCAACGCATCAGCAACAAAACAAAGAAAAACATCCTACAATGTCAAACAAAAAGATCACCCCAAACCAGATGCGAAAAAACCTCACCTACGTCCAAGAAGGAGCCCCAGACTTTATGCGCATGCTCACGGGCCAATCAGCTTCCTCAGCCGCCAATAACGATCCTAGAAACCCATACCGCAAACCCATCGGTATCGACGCCAAATTCCAATCCGAGCAGCCCTCCGATGACGACGACGAGACGGCGCACGATATCTTGAACGAACGGGAAGAGGAGCGACCTACAGTCGTGGTGTTGAAGGAGAGCAAGCATTTGGATGAACGACAAGTCAAAAATATCCTCAACAACCTCCCTCCAGGTAAGGGAATATCGTGGAAGCATGGTTTCGATATGGTTTCCGCGTGGAACTAACACTCTTTTAATATTCTCCTTTGTGATATGATAGGTCTGTCAGAAGCAGAGATCAAGAAGCGGCTAGCAAACGCCCTCGAAGAAAACAACAACAACGACAACAGCAAGGAAGAAGACGAGGAAGACAGTGATGACGAAGACCAGGACCCCGTCGACGCCAACGGAAAGATCCTCTTCAGGAGACCCAGGGGATCCAAATCGAAACCATCAACCACAACAGTATCCTCCTCTTTCTCCACAAAATCTGAAAAGCAATCAGTCAACTCGTCAGCCAGCAAAAAGAACTTTGAGACCGCTATCCTTGCAGAGGCAGAGGCAAAAGTCCAAGCAATCAAGAAGAAACAATCAGGATCATCAGCAGCGAAGGTGGGCACAGAGACGACTGAAGGATCAAAACGAAAGTCCAGCAGCAACGACAACAACACCAGCGAGGCGCCCAAAAAGAAAAAGCTGCAGAAAAAGACGACAACATCTCTACTCAGCTTCAACGACGATGAATAATTATCATCAAATAATATGTGTTTTTTATTTATTTTTTCCTTCATGGATTGGGTTGTGAGTCAGTAGGCGTCGATATCGATGTAGGTGAAGGTTCCATGGTTGTTGTCGTTGAAGTAGTAATGGCAGGGGCAGTAGCAAGGGCAGTAGCAGATGTGGCAGGGACAGTTGTGGCGGTTGTAGTGGCTGGAGCTGCTACCGGTGCAGCCGCAGTAGAAGCGACAGGGGCAGGTTCCGCATTAGCAGGCTGACTAGCTGGTACTGTGGGGCTGGTGACAGTCGTCGTTGCGGTGGCAGGCGGTACAATCGGAGAGGCAGAAACGGCAGTAGGAGCAGGAGAAGCGACGGAGGTAGCAACCACTGGCTTGACCTCAGGGGTGGCATCAGGTCGAGGAGTCTCGGCAACGCTTGTGGCTGCTGAGGATGGGGTATTAGCGTCCTGTAATGCTTTCTGCTGGGCTTGCTGTGCCTGCTGTTGGGCTTGTTGCTGGGCTTGTTGTTGGGCTTGTTGATGAGCTTGCTGCTGGGCGTCTTGTGCTTCTTCGGCCTGTGCAATCGCCCGAGCACGCGCTTGGAGGGCTTGAATGGCCAGCACCTGAGCTTGTGCTTCAGTGGTTGCCGGTGCGGCTGGCGCTGAGCTTACTGTTGTTGTAGCAGCCGTCGATGGAGGCTGAGATTGGGCTTGGGCGAGTGCCTGTGCTTGAGCCAGAGCCCGTGCTTGTGCCTGAGCTGCTGCCTGAGCCTGAGCTGCTGCCACAAGCTGCGCTATTGGGGATGACAGAGCTGGAGCTGGCGAAGCCATGGCAGTAACTGCAGGCGCTGGTGCGGGTGTGACCACTGGTGCAGGAGCCGAGATTGCCGCGGATGTAGTTGAAGAAAGAGGAAGTTGTATTGTCGTTGCTGCGGTTGTGGCAGTGGTGGCGGTAACGGTGGCGGCAGAAGTGGAGGCACTGGCGCCACTGTTGGCGTTGGCAGCAGCAGCAGCAGCGTTGGCGGCGGCAGAATTTCGCGCGGCAGCAATGACGGCTGCGATGGCTTGCAACGTCGAGAGGGACTGCTGGGTCAATCCTGATGGGCCGGTAGCCGACGACGAGCCTCCTTGCGCCTGTCCTCCATTCGCCTTGGCGGCAGCGATCAGTGCCGTCGCTAGCGCGCTCTGACCGCCCTCCTTGTTTGCGGTTGCCAATGACTGTGTGAGGGACGCCAACATGCCAGGATTCTGCTGCAAAATCGCTGCCAACTTCAGACTAGCCTCACTAATCTGAGAATAATCGGGCTGTGGTGCTGGAGTCGTCCCTGCAACCGCTGTTTGTCCGTTCGTGGCAGTGCCAATCGTCTGGACCTGACCAGGCTGAGAGACCGCAGGAGTTTGTGTCGATGTGAGCGTCGATTGTGACAACGAGTCGGTTCCGGTGTTGAGGCGCTTCCTTGGCTTATCCGAGCTGTCAAAAGGAGATTCCGAACGCGTTCCACCGGGCTTGGATGACATTGCTCTCCTGTTCCGCTTGTACACTCCGTTGGCGAACTGGCTCTCGCAACTCTGATCAATGGTCCAGAAGGCGCCTTTTCCTGGCTCACTGTCGGACCGAGGCACCTTGACGAATGCCTTATTCAGGGAAAGGTTGTGGCGGATAGAATTCTAATATCATCAATAAGAACACGAATCAAAATTGAGTATGCTGTTTTCATCAATGTTTTTTGTCAAAAATGAAAGAGATGACGCGTTAAAATTGTGGTGGTTTGAGCTTATTTACCTGCCAACCATTCTGCGCCATTTGGTAGTATGGGTAGTGCTGAGTGATGTGTTGGTAAATGCCGTTCAGGGTCAACTTGCGTGTTGGGGTCGAGTTGATTGCCTGGGCAATGAGGGACGCGTATGAGAATGGCGGTTTGGTGTCCCGTGAAGAGTACTCGGACGAGTCAAACTGCTCTGGTGGCTGACTAGAGTCCTCTCGTTTGACAGAGACGCCGTTGGAATCCATAGAACCAGCAGCACCAATTCCAGAACCCCCAGCACCGTTCCTCTGAGATCCTGAACCGCTGTCCTGATTGTCATCCGTGTCCAACTTTGGCAGCAAAAATGAAAAGGAAACCTCTCCAATCTGGATCTTTGTGCGATTCTCCAGAGGGACGGTGACGCCCTTTTCGACAAACTGATCGTTCACAAAGGCTCCGTTTTTGCCAAAGACCATCATTTCGAACCGCTGAGTTGTAAAGTTGTAGAAGAGGCGAGCGTGTTGGCGAGAAATGGCTTTGGTGGGTCCCAGATGGATATCGACCTGATCCGATGAACTGGCTTTGCGGCCGAAGGTGACCTGCAGCGTCCTATAAGGAAATGACAACAAAATAAAAAGGGAGGCAGTTAGATTGTCATTCGTTTTCTCTTTCACTTTATTTCTTTGCTCTCCTTCTGTCCACATTTTCTTTCTCTCTCTCTCTCTTTCTCTCTCTCTCTCTCTCTCTCTCTCTTCTCTCTCTCTCTCCCTCTCTGTCTCTCCCATGCACACGCGTGGAAGTCAAAGAGATTATATTGTATCGCCAACAGCAGGGTGAGTAAATTGGGCGCAAAAATGAATAGGTGACAAACCTGATGTAATAACAAAACGAATCCCCTTCGAGTTTGGCATATGCTTGCACGGGCTCTGAAGAGGCCTCGCCGCTCGAGACAGTTGTCGCGCTACCGGTCGCTTGTGGGTACGTTGCATTGGTGGCGTGGGCATAGGAGGCTGCCGAAGCAGCAACAGATGTAGTAGTCGCCGCGATGGCGGTGCCCATCTGTGCCTGCACTTGCGCCTGCGCTTGCGAGAGAGAATGAGACTGGAGCTGGTGGTGGTTGATGGGCTGTTCCTGAAGATGAGTTGTGTGATTGTGTCCGTTGCTACCGAATTTCTCGGCAAGGAGCTCCGCGGCAAGTGTAGTTTCGTCCATGGCGCTACGATTGCAGCTCAGCGTCCTGGACGGGTTGTTAAAGAGGTGCTTGTTATGGAAGGTGAAGGGGTGGTAAGACAGGCTTGGTTGTTAGTCCTGAGAGAAGTGATGTCCTGAGTCCAAGTTATTGTTGCTGTTATGTAGGTTCTGACTGAACGTAGAGTAGCGTGCGAACCGAGATGAACTGCTATAACGACAAGAATAACAGATGAAGAAACGAATAAGAAGGGGCAGACGTCATTAGTCATCCACCTCGAGGTTTTGTTGCAAGTAGTAATACTTGTATGTTGTTCCTGTGTGTTGGAGTCGAAGGAAGAAGGGTCGTGTAGGGAATTAGTCGAGGTGGCGTGGAGTGTACCTGTGGAGGTGTAATGAATGAAGAGGTGGTGTTGTTGTTATTATTATCACTGTTGTTGTTGTTGGTTGTTGTTGTTGTTGTTGTTGTTGTTGTTGTTGTTTTCCTAGCTATCTTCTGAGAAGGGGTCGAATAGCGCAGAAGTGAAAGTGAGAGCAGAGGAAGAGGAAAGGCTCGGTTAGCCTAACTAACTGATGGCTGACCCTCTGACTGCCTGCAATTGTGACGGTCCACTCTGAATTGAATAATATGTGACCAATTCGCTTTTTGGGGGTCATACAGGCTGTGTGAAAGAAAAAAGGTTGGTCAGCGGTGGTCGGTACCTTTTGTTGATGGTCTCGTTCTTCGTTCTTCGTTCTTCTTATATCTTATTCCTTTCGCTTTGGGGAGAGATGAAGGTCGTTGTTGATGGTCGAGGGGAGGGGAAGGTGTAGCCTCTGCAGGAAACAATCGACAGGCCGTCAGAGGTGGGTGTGGGGGGAAAGGGTCAGAGGGAGGGGAGTAAGTGATGAGAGAGTGAGAATGGAAAGATGTGGCGCAGGTTGGAAAGTGAACAAAACGTCAACAAACGAGACTGCTGAATCCACGTGATCATCGCCTCTGCAATTGGTGGCAAAACCCGCTCTCTGGAAGAACTGGGCCCTTTATTCTCACTTTGCCCATCAACTCCAAGGTCTGCTTTTAACTGCTCTTGGAAGGTGGAAAAAGTGTTTCCTGAGCTATCCATGAATGATGATGCACCGTCATGCACTCCTGGATTTCTGCTGGCTTGCTCGCAAAAGTCAATGGCTTCGCATAGTTGAGAACCCCCTTGCTCTTTTCTGTCTCTCTTTCTCTCTATATATCTCTTTTAGCTCTACATTCTCAGTGTCTCTCTTTTCCCTTTGTCTATGTCTCTCTAATAGCTCTTGCTCTTGGTTTATTTTAGACGCGTTACATTTTCTATGCGTACTGTTCACGAAGGCAAAAAAATGACTTCTATCCAACTATCTGCCGACGTGTCCATTGAACAGTCCCAATACAATGCTACGCGCTGTGATGGTGTCTTTGTGAAAGAGAAAAAAAGGCGAACAAGGTAAAGACATCTGGCAAAGGCAAAGGCAGAAGCGAAAGGCCAGGGAGACAAGGAAGAAAAAGGAGGAAGGGGGAGAAGAAGAGCAGGAGTAAGAGGAGGAGGAGGTAGAGAAGAAAGCGTGGGCGGAAGGAGATCCACCCCAAAGCCCAAGCTAGTGCTCAAAAACCTCGTTATCCTACGCATGCAGCAGCGCACTACATAGCATGGCATGGCATGGTATTTAGCATAGAGCGGCATGGCGTGAACAAGTACACAAAGCGCAAGCACAACAACAATCAACAATCAACAATCAACAATGGCAATAAACAAAATGTGAGAGCGCGTGTGCAAAGAGATCGAGGGAGAGAGACACACAAAAAAAAGGAACGACCCCATCCTGACCCTTTTTTGCACCATTTCAAATGCTTGTGCACCTCTTTTTGCGTTGCTGTTGTTGTTGTTGTTGTTGTCTGTCTGTCTATCTGTCTGTCTGTCTGTCTGTCTGATGCATGATGTATGTTGTGTTATGTTGTTGTCGACGTTGATGTTGTTTGCCTTACTTCTTGGGACCTGTGCAACCCTCTTTTTTTTATTCTTCTATTTCGAAATCCACAATAGACAGCCAGAAAACAAAGCAAAACACAAAGCAACGCACACACACATTCGCGTTTGGTCCTTCCCTCCTTCGACCTCCACCTCCTCGCCCCTCCTCCTTGCTTCCTTCCCCCAAAAACCACAGCAGTAAGTGTTACTCAATCTATCTATCCCAACGGACACTCTTTCATATATATTTTTTTACTGTCAGAAAGAAGAAGGGAAAAGGAAGAAGGAAGCCATATTACCATCTACATTCCAGAGAACGATCCCCTTGCTGTTCATTATTTTTCTTTATTTTTTTTGGTTCATACAGAATGGAATGGCTGGAATGAGGACGAAATGACAACAAAATGAATCGGACAAAGGGGGTTGATTCCCTCTGTGGAGAGGAGGAGACGAAAAGAAACACCAGGAAGGACGCAGGGAAGCAAAGGAAAAGATACACGGAGAAGGGAAAGGAGGACAAGGAGAAGCAAAGCCTGGAAAAGGAACGAAAAAAAACCCCCCAAAACAAGAAGCAAGTGACGAATGGAGTCGCCATGGCGAAAAGTTGCGAAGGAGTCAGTATGTTTTTGTATGTGGACCCTTTTTGCCTCTTTGTTGTCATGCTACACCGTTTTGTGAGTCGGTGAGCAGTAAGAGAACCAAAAGGTAACAAAAAACAACGGTGCACAGAACAAAAGGATGAAGAAGTAAAGAACAAAAAAGTCGGGCTTGCCGGTCTACCCTTGGGTTTGCGTATTATTGTCACTGCTATCACTTCAACTAGGAATGCGTATGAGGATGAAAGGGGGAAGCAAAAGGGCAGCGAAGGACCAGCGTGCCAAACAGTCAGGTAGGCAAACAATTGACAATTGAATCTTAGTACATTACTCATCGGCTTGCAACTGAAATACTGATAACTGACAAAGAAGTAAGAAGAGCAGGGATTGGACGACAGAAAACAATCAACGACAACGTTTTTTCTTTGCAACAGAACAGAAGCAAGTGATCCATCCTCGTGGATGGATTGCTGTTTTGTTTGTTTATGTGTCTTGTTATACTTTCTTGCTTTGCCTTGGCATACTGTTTTTGTTTTGTCGTTGGTCTTGTTGTTCTTCTCGTTCTCAGAAGAGAGAGGGAGAGAGAGAGAGAGAGCGGTAGAAGGAGATGGCATCTTTTTTTGTTTTTCTTGCAGGGCGGATATCCCAGGCCGGGTACATACATACATACATACATACCCCCATGTCATAGCACTCTCTAGCTGCGTGCTTGCCTGCTTGTCCGTTTGTTTGTTTTGCTTTGTTGTGTTTGTCTGTCTGTCTGTTTGTCTATCTGTTGGCTTTGCATCCTCGTTGCCATACCCATACCCAGATCCACATCCGCCTTGCTTTGTTCGTAAGTCAATCAGTCATCCAGCTTGTGAGTTTATCAATCAAGACAACAACTGATAAAATCATAAAATCGGAGTATGTCCACTGAAACCTGCCCTGAAAAGAAAAAAAAATCTGGTTTTTTTTTCCCTCGTCCTCCTTCCTCCGTCTTCCTCTGTTTCTTCTTCTTCTTCTTCTTCCTCCCTTTTCCCTTCTTTCTTCTTTCCTTCCTTCCTTCTTTCTCTCTCTCCATTCCGCCCTCCACTCTCCACTTCCCACCTTCTCTTCCCTCACCTTCCTCCTCTTCCTCCTCATTCCTCTCTCTCTTTCCCCTCCACCTACTCAGCCTTTACATTCATTCATACTCCTTTCCCTTCCCTTCACGGGTTCATTCCTTCGTTCCTGAAAACACAAACACAAACAAAACAAGCTCCAACAACGTGCGTATTTTCTCCTTCTCTCTGTCCCACCACCAAAACACCACCGCCACACCCACCAGGTGCCGCTACTCTTTTTTATTTTTTATTGAGCCTTTTCTTCTTCTTTCTATTATACTTCCTCAATTCAAACAAGCTCTTTCCCTTTCTGCTTTCTCTCCCTTTTACTCTGTTCCGTTTCCTCTTTGTTACTTTGATACAAGTCTCAGCTTTGATCCGTCGTTTCTTATTCGTGGTTGCAGTCAGTCGCGTATTATTTCTCTTCTTCTTTCTTCGTGTGTTTCGTGAGTACGTCTGTCTCTCTCTTCTTTCAATTCTCACTGGGGTCGTTTACATCATCATCACAACTTACGAAAAAAAAAAAAAAAGTTTGTTTATTTATTTATTTGGATTTCCATACATACTTCAACGGCCACGAGGCACGAACAATCCATCCCATCCAACCAACCCAACCCAATCAGCCAACCAGCCAAAGTCAACAAAAAGACTCAACCCAACCGTCCTGTGCTCCCCCTTCCTTTGTCTCCTTCCTCTTGCTACTGCCTTTCTTATTTTTTTCGCTCTTTCTCTTTTTCTTTCTCTTTCTCTCTTTTCTTCCCCCCTCCCTCGCTTTGCCCTTTCATTCTCTTTCCTGTCCAAACAAAACCGTCCTCATACTTACTCGCTTCTCTCCTCTCCTCTCCTTCTCCTTCTCGCTCTCGCTCTCACTCACTCACACTCTCTCTCCTACCCCAATCCATCCTCTCTCCCACATACACACACATATCACATCACACATCCGCTTTCGTCGACTGCTGGCGATATAGGGCTTTTGCTGAATACCCCGTCGGATCCTTTCTTACACTTGAACCCCGCAGAATACCAGACGCATCAATCTCTTTCTCCTCCTCTTCTTCTCTCTCTCTCCTTCCTTCTCTCCTTCCTTCTCTCTTTCCCTCTCTTTCTTTCTCTCTCTCCTTCCTTCTCACACACACATACACACACACAGACGCACCCCACAGACACAACCCTTCCCGCTCCCTCTCGCCAGGACTTTCGCCCAAAAAATTAACAACGATATCCACACACCACAAATCGCCCAATCCATCTCAACAACAAACAATAACAACAAAATCACCATTGCGATAGAAAGGAGAAACATGTTTGCTTCTTCAACCACGACGCAGTCGCCTATCCACAGGTCGCTGCCCCAGGCATACGCAGAGATCCTGAACGATCTCAACCAAAAGGTGATCTCAGCCCAGCCCCAGGATGTCCTCCAGTTCTGCGCCAACTATTTCAACCAGAAACTCGAGGAACAGCGCATTCGATTTCTTGTGCAAGGTAAGCCCACTTTTTTTATTGCGTCCTTTCCGCTCCCCTCCCCTCCAAAATCAATTACCAGGCGAAAAGTAGAAATGGCGAGAGTTCAATGAGGTAGCTTGTCTTGCGTGTATGTGTGTGTGTGTGTGTTTTTGAAGACCGATGATGAGGTTTGGTGTGAGAAATATAACAACGGATTGTACCTCTTTTTGTTTTTGCCTCGTTTATTTAATTTTATGGCGATGGGAGATACCGGTCTTGGAAGAATCGATAGGATGGGTTGGATCGGATGGATTGGACGTACACCGTATGACAAGGGTATAGGGAGTACCAACAAGGCAAAAAGGAAGAAAAGGAAAAAAAAAAATGAGCAGAGCATGGACAAACGACAGCATTGCATGGCTATCACGTTTGTGGGTAACAAACGGTGCCTGGCTATCGCAAGAGCAGGGTCATTTTCCTTTTGTCTATTGTCTCTTTTTTTTTCCTTTGTCGTCAGTTGTGCAGTGCATGGTCCAACCCATTTGGGATGGATGCCACATGTCGGCCACGCCTGTGTCGCCATACGTGTGTTCTCTGCCTGCGTCCGTTTTTCTTTTTTCCTCGCTTGTTTGGTCCCGAGGTCTGTTATTTTATGAGCTGCCATTGGTGTTTTTTTCCCTGCTGTTTGATTTTCTCTATCGCTCTCCCTTGCTCTCTCTGGTGTGATATTAGGCAAGAGAGGGACAGGCGTGTATGTGTTGCGAGGGTTTGCCTGCTGGGCTTTAACAGAGAGGAGAGTGCGATGACATGCTTGTGTCCCCGAAGCCATATGCTGCCAACGATTTGCCGCTTGCCACATGGAAGAAAGGAAAGACCGACCCACAAAAACGTGGTGAAAGTTTTTATGTTTATTTTTATTAATGGCTTTTGGGGGTACCATCGAGGGCATGCCTCACCCAACATGTTAGACCCAAACAAATATATGAGCTGAGTGGGATTGAGCTGGACCAACATCAGAGCTGAGCTCAACGCTTTTTTTCTTCTTCTTTTCTTTTCATGGCTCTCATGTTGGTTTTGCTTTCATTTCCTTTTTTTTTTCTTATGTGTAATCGTTATTTGTGTCTCTTTTTCCGGTCAGCCTGGCTGGCGGGCTAAGAGAACGAAATTAGGGAAAGAAAATGAGAGGGGAAGAGGAACAAGGCAGGCTAATCTGGACTGAAGGCAGGAAAAAAAAGAGAAAAAGAAAATTACAACGAGAGTGGGTGAGGAGGGGAAGGAGAAGGGATGGAACGGACTTGAAGTTCTATATTTACTTACATGCGCATACATACTTACATACTACATACAATACAACCATGCCACCGACTGACCTTTATACTTTTACCTTATACATCTACATCTGCCGTCGACTCCCGCCTCTCCGTCGTGTGTTACTACCTTTGCAACGAACTCTGTCTTCCTTCAATCGACGACATGGACGATGACATAACCTCTGCCCCACCTTGAATAACTATGGATCGATTCAAGCCCGCAACACTCAGCAGCCCAACCGAGAAATTCCCCAGTTCCTGCCTGCCTTGATTCCCCCAACCTTGTCCATCTCGTCTCCTAAAATTATCCATACCTCCACTCCTGCTGCTTCCAGCCCCGATCACTCGATGGAGAGTGACTCGGACAGCGACTCGGACGATGAGGACGACGAAGCCCTCGAGGACCCTAGCCCTCTTCTCTCGATGCCCGCCAACTACATGCGTGGACGTCGCACCTCTGTCAGTGCCGAGAGCATGGTCCCCAGTCACCAAAACTATGTCAAGACCGTGATCTCCAAGACCCCCGAGCAGCGCAAGCGGATCGAGGTCTCGATCGCCAGCAACTTTTTGTTCAAGAACTTGGATGAAGACCAGCATGAGGACGTTGTCAACGCGATGGCGGAGAAGAGATTCAGGAGCCGGGAGAACGTCATCGAGCAAGGTGCTGTCGGTGATTACTTTTACGTTGTCGAGACTGGATCGTTGGATGTCTTTGTCGCCAAGAATGGCAACCCTGCCGAGAAGGTGTTTGAGTATGGACCTGGCGGTAGCTTTGGAGAGTTGGCCCTGATGTACAATGGACCTCGTGCTGCGACTGTGACGGCAACCTCGGACGTTGTTCTCTGGGCCCTGGACAGGATTACGTTCCGCAGGATCTTGATGGAGAATACATCGCGCAAGAGACGCATGTATGAGGCCTTTTTGGAGACGGTTCCCTTGCTTGTCTCGTTGGAGCCCTATGAGCGTCACAAGATTGCTGATGCTCTCGAATCTGTCTACTTTGACGATGGCCAGCCCGTGGTTCGTCAGGGCGATCAGGGTGACAACTTTTTCATTATCGAGTCGGGCGAAGCCACAGTGACCAAGTACAACGAGAAGGGTGAAGAATTCCCCATGCCTGGATTGGGACCCGGTCAATACTTTGGAGGTATGTATTGGTTCTTCTAAACCACGTTTTTTTTGTTGGTTTTTTACTGCGATTAAGATGCATATGCAGTATGATGACGCCCATGCCTAACCATGCATCACATCTTTTTTTCCTCTCTGTTTCTGCCTCTCTCTCTCTCTCTCTCTTACCATAGAATTGGCCCTGTTGAACGACATGCCACGTGCCGCAACGATCAAAGCCCAAGGCAGGCTAAAGTGCGCCACGTTGGGCAAGCGTGCTTTTGTCCGGTTATTGGGACCTGTCGTCGAGATTATCAAGCGCAACAGCGTCAACTACCAAACGATTGAGGAGCAGATTCAGCAACACCAGCAACAACTGGTCCCTGTCTCGTCTGCGCCCCCCTCCTCGAACGCCTCCCCTGCATCGACCTCTCCCGCATTAGCCTCGGCACCAACGCCAATTCTTTCATCGGCGTCGCCCATCCTTGCACCAGCGCCACCGCAGGTCGAGTTGAACCACGTCTAGACACATGTTCGCCTTATCATTTTCTTTTCTTACTATCAGCACATCCTTCATATCTTTTATTTTTCATTGCACTTTTTCTTCTTTTCTTCTCCAGCACTACCCACTTACCCAATACCATACAAAACGAATTGAGAGGGGAAGGGTGCTCAACCCATCCATCCCTTTTGATCGCTTCATTCCATCAAGATTTTTTTCTACAACATATACATTTTCTTTTCATAACATGCAACAATAGCAAACATAACAAAAAAACTATTACCCGTTCCCACAAAAAAAAAGCAAAAAAGAACAAGCACAAAACCATTACAAAAAAAAGAGACAGGCATCCATACATATCCCCCAAAAGTAGCCATAGCTTTGCATTCCTTTCGAGCAACAC
This sequence comes from Linnemannia hyalina, assembly GCA_019671135.1. Classification (NCBI taxonomy): domain Eukaryota; kingdom Fungi; phylum Mortierellomycota; class Mortierellomycetes; order Mortierellales; family Mortierellaceae; genus Linnemannia; species Linnemannia hyalina. The sequence goes on from JAHRHY010000003.1 coordinate 1,769,217, forward strand.
AAAATAATACCGACGAATACTTTGAAAACAATTGAAGAGTTATTTTTCGTTTTTAATGAGGAGAGGAGGGGGGTCGTGTCTACTTCATTCTTGCTTGTTACATACAAAGAGTGGGAAGGGGGAAAGTGGATTGCGACACGCACATTTAGTGGTGGGCAACGTTCTTGTGGTGCTCTATTTTGACACGATTTTGGCAAGTGGGTAAAAAAGTGGAACGGGATGGATAGAAGAGTTAGTGTCTTGGTCTTGCCCTTGCCTTTTGTTTTCGAAACGTGCATGCATCGCATCGATACTGTCGAGCGATGTCTTCGCAATGGATGCGTGAGTATGGTATCATCTGAATAATCTATGATCATCTGATCATCGGATATCGACATCGACATCGACATCGACATGAACACGCCAACTCAGTGTATACACATGTCTACATTATATCCTCGTTGTTTGCATAGAAAAACAGATACACATGGAACCATAGTACACCTATAACCAATATAAGGAACAAGAGACTTACTCAAGTGGAAGTGGTAGTCGATGGTGTAGGAGAGGGCAAAGACGGCGGCGATGGTCTGGAAGACGGGGGTCATGTCCGAGTTCTTGCCGTCAAAGTGGCGAGCCTGGTAGCCGGAGGAGCGGGCAGCAGGGGCGGGGCCGTTGGGAAGACCCTTGTAGAAGTTGACGACCTTGGCCATCTGTTGTTGTTGTTTTTTGTATCAAGTTGTTGGTGATATTTAGCGAGTGGTGGGGGTAATGGTGGTTGTGGAATAGCATCCATGATAGGTATCATCGCATTTGATATCGTTATCGAGTTGGCGTGTTGGTTTGTTGGAAGTAGTTGAAGAGTTGTTGTGGTATTCAGATGCAGGTGGTTGGTATGGTGCATTTGATAGGTCGTGGCAATAGTTTGACAGGTTGACGAGACGCGCATGATGAGGTTGCGATATAGAAGTCATAGGAGAGAGAAAGAGAGTAGGCAATGGTTAGCAATTGAAGGTGATAGCAGCGAAGATATACAACATGAATAGGTTATGGTTCCTGAAGATGTGGGTAGTGACACTTACGCGAGCGGCATCCTTGGGTGAGCCAATAGCCTTGGTGGAGCCAATGGTGGGGGGGATGGCGGCCTATTTTATCGATGGAGATAAGGTAGTTGAAGTGGTTAGGATCAGTTGTCATCGAGGGTGGGTTGGATTGATGACGCTTGGTTCCTGAACATAGTATAGACAAGTCTTCAACGAGGCTGATGTGAGGTGGCAGTGATTGGTTGTGTGATGTCGCCTCGATTGTGTGTTGTTGTCCCAAGTCGTCGTCGTTGTTGTTGTAGGATGAAGTCTTAGATGTAGGGAAAAGAAACGTACTCTGGTGGAGTAGGCGCGACGGGCAACGGTTCCGAAGTTCATGGTGATGAAGGTTGTGTTGGTTGAGTGGAGAAGGGATGAAGTGGATGATTCGGGTGTAGTCGCATTCCAACTGATCGTCGCAGGCCCGTATTTTCGGTGGCTTTGCTTCGCTTTCTCGTTTTTCGTCCCTCATTGTCGGACGAGTCTAACTCTTGCGATGATAGAAGTAATCTTAGCGTCACCGTCTTTAGACCAATCGCAAGTGTTTCGGCAGAAGTGATGGTCCCGGTACCTGAAAATCGAATATCAGTCGGGTCTTGGATGAGAGAAAAAATAGCTTCTTGGATCAGGTACTGTACAGGGTCCACTCCCCTGGACTACGCGTGTGGCGGTGACTCTGGTTCCTCTTCCTTCTCTTTCACTAACATGAACAAAATACTCCGCGGAATCTATCCTACTAAAGACTCCCCCGGCTCATTTTGAGACCCCTGACGCTTTTTGCAACTCCACGACACCTGGAATGTTCTCGACTCTCTCAATACACATACAAGGACAGCTGGGCAAAAAAAAAAAACAAGAGACAGGAACAACGTAGGGATGGGGTCCTTTACTACGCCAAGCGAACACATAGAACTGCCTCAGCAGAAAACAGGGTGCAAGACAATGAGACAAACACACAACACGCCAGTCCCCCTCTCTTTCGTCCTCCGCAAGTAAAGTGGCATAGACCGTTATGAGTAACTACGTGCAGGCAAGTATTACCTTTTCATTGGCGATATATCTTTTGCTTTGTGTGTGTGTCACTCACCCATCTCAACTTGCAAGAAAAAAAAAAGTGGCTCAGAAGACACGATATGCAAGGGCAAAGCTAGTTAGCGATATTTCTACTCTAGTACAAAAACATTGGTCAGCTTAACAGGGTCCATTCTCTCGATGGAGGTGAGACTTAAAAAAAAAGGGGGGGCGGGTGATGGTGTCTGAAGTACTAGCCCTGAACCGTTAACACCATTCCTTATTGTAATAACAAAAGGCGGGAGGTTTCGAAGCACTGGCCTTGCTGACCTGGCCCGTTAACAGCTCTTCTTTCTATTGACTCTTGTGTAACAAGGACTGTAAGAATGGTTAGAGACAAGAAAGCAGGAGTGACGGCTACAAGGCATTTGGTTTTGAACAGAGACGGACGGATGGATCCACGTCGTTCGCTTTTATCGAAAAGGCATCTGGAACAGGGGTGAGCAATTGGAAGGGCGCGCGCTGTGAGCTTCGGAGGTTTATAAGCATGCATTGAACAAGGCATGAAAACATGGGAACAAGGCAACAACGGGTGAGACGTGGAGAGCCTCCGAGATATACGAGTGCGTGGAGGACGTTGAGAACTTTGTAGAGGGTGGAGCGCAGAGTGGTACATGGGACACAAAGTAGTAGGCTACATGGGACATAGAGAAAAACACATATCATCTGAGTGATTAGCATTCGACTGGCAAAGTGTGAACATGCAACAGAATGAACAAGAGAACATAGGACAAACAAATACACGACAGCAGAGAATCAATGGCAGACGAGGGAGATTATGTTTTGAATAGGTTATCAAGAGAGGTCGTTACGTTTTTGTATTTACAAGGTTGTTTGAAGTGGTTTGTCAACTAGTACTAAACTACTTCTAATCTATGGTCGGTTTGGGTATGCACAGCAAATGAAATGAAGAGATGGGGTATATGTACAGATAAATGGTTGCAGGCAGAAAAAAGAGAAAGATCATGAAAAAGACAATGTGCGTTAAAAGAAATGACTAAAAGCAACAAACATAGCAGAAGCGGATCGAAGAAAATAATAAAGGGGTATTGGTTGGATGAGGAGATGTGTACAAGATGAAGGATAGCAAAGAAGAGTCGGATGTTGGTTGTTTAGGGGTTTCGCTTCAACATCTTGGAGACGAGTTTGAAATGGTGTTTTGCTTTGTTGCGCCAAGATCCACTCGAGCCATCGCTATGGCTGTCTTGCTGAGTAGAAGACGAGGACGTAGACTGGGAGGAACCGGCGTTGGAAGCTCTCTTGGCAGCAATGGTTTCAAGGAACATAGGGTAGCTGGAGCACTTCATCAAATCCATGATAGACTCACGGGCCTGCTCGAGGACCTGGGGGTGGTAATCACCTTCGGCCACAGACCTCAAGAGACGGCAGCGGACAGCGTCAGAGAGGTTGAGCTCGTGGGGGCTGCTGGGGAGGACAAATGTCTCCAGAATGGCGCGCATCTTGCTCTGCAGGTCAGAGAAGGCGCGAGATTGGGACTGGTTGAGATGGTGGGCGGTATCGCTGTGGAGGGTGAACATGGGCGCAGAGGACTGGACTGATTGGAACAGAGACTGGGCGCACAACTGCGGGAGAAAAAGAGAGAAATGAAAAAATACAGCGTTAATATCACTTGTTGGTAGTAAAGAGGGGGAAATCTGAGAGCATGCATGCTGCAAGGTGAGGTGAAGTTGGGAGGGGGGTGTGGTGACGGGAAGAAAGGAGGGGGAAGATGTAGAAATGAACTGGGGCAAGGGTTGGGAGAAAGTCGAAAAGATAGATGAGGTTATTTACCTTGTATTGGCGAGAAGCGAGCCAGAAGGCCAAGTTCTCGTAACAGAACTGAGACTGGAGGAAGGCGCCAAAGCTATCGAGGGTGTATTGACCGCGTCCTTGATTGACAAGGATTTGGTGGAGGGAGGGGCGGTTCACGAGCGAGTCGTCATCGTCGTCGTCGTTTTCTGAAGAAGAGGAAGAGGAGTGGTGGGATTGACGAGAGGCGAAGCTGGAGACTGAGCGGCGCTGCTTGTGTTGTTTTGAGGAAGGGGCAAAGTATGAGGGGACGGTGGGTGCGGCGGGGGAGTCGATAAAGAGGGTTGATTGTTGGTGCATTGTGGGTCCTTGGTTGAAAGTGTGAGAGAGGGAGACTGTTGTTGGCATTTGAAGGGAGTGTGGGTTGGTTATGTTGGTTGTGTGGAGGAAGGAAGGAAGGAAGAGTAAGTGTGTGTGAAGGAAGTGAAGAATTGGTATATGAAGGAGCGACACGAACAATGAAGGAGCGAGATAGGTAAGAGAAAGGTAGGGGTATAAGAAGAGAGTTATGAATGAAAAGAGAGAAAAAAGAAAAAAATGGAAAGTGGGGGGGCAGCATATCGAAGGGAGTTATATAGGAATGGGTGTGGATCTGTGTGATATGATGTGATACCCCTGGTGCCTGACTAAACTGACCGAGGGCAGAGGGTAGAGAGAAAGGAGAAGGGAGAGGAGGAATAACCTGTGTTGACGAATGAAAGAGGACAGGACAGGGGTGAGGTGTGGTATTCAGTCGAATAAGATTTTGTTACTTTTTCTTACTGGCGATTTAATAGAAAGTAAAAGGCTTTGTTACAATAAAAATTCTCCATTTGTGCTATTCAATTGAACAAGGGATATAGAAATAACATGGCACAATACCACGTTCGACTCACACGCACAAAACGTGGGCAACTCTTCCAATTGAATTGAACTCTTTACTGTTCACCTTGTTTTTCTTTTACTCTCCACATAACCACACATGAGGAACAGACAGGACAGATTCGCACACCCCTAGATCATTCCTATACCTCCTTTTTTTTACAACCATGTCCCGAGTGATGCTGATCACCTCACCCCTTGGACACAAGGCGAAGACTAGGCCACACCCTTTTTTCTTTTTCATTTCTCTACCCATTGGTTCAACCTTTGACCCAAACGTATGTATATCTCTCTGTACACGGCCCTAGTTTCTCTTTTGATATGTCTCTCTCCGTTTGCTGCTTTTGTCCAGATCCCCTCTGTCATCCAAAACTGGTGTCCACGGAGAAGCAAAAAGAAGGATGATGACAAAGGAAAAATGACAACGTGAACAAAAAGAAAAAAAATGACAGCCGTTGCCAGAAATAAACAACGAACCCCTGGACCCGTATCCGACTGCGCCTGACTGCTGGCTGACATCTATGACAACAACAAAAAACACAAAACATTAAAAAAAGAAAAAGGAAGGGTTACCCTAGCCTAGAACAGTGATGTGCCAGCCAACCAGTTAGTCAGGTTTCCAGCCAACTGGTTCTGGTTTGGTGTGGTTAGTATGACAAATATTGACCTCTTCGTTGCTTCTTCTTGTCTCATCCGTCTGTTGCTGTTGATGTTGCTTCTTTGGTTGTTTTTTTCAAAAGGTCAGCCAGTCAGCAGTGTCAGAACTTCTTAAGTCAGCCAGGTAACTCCTCTCTCTCCGTTGAGGCAGTTCTAGTCAACAGTTCGTGAACAGACAAAACATGGAACAAAACAAAGATAATACGCCAAGCTTCCATGCACACATTCCCTCGCCAAGCGAAAATTGACACTGGAACAAACAAAGGAAGACAACAACTGTCAAGGGGAGGATAGCGGCTGTCGAATTCCACACGTTGAACTGTACATGTCCCAAGTTTGCCGTAAGGTCTATCTGTCTTTCTTTCTCTTGCTTCAGATCCCTGGGTCAGAAAATAAACAGCGCAAGACTGGATCCAGTTCTGTTGTTCTGTTGCTGCTGTTTACTGCTGCCGAAGTTGCCGAGGATGTGTGCCAGCAGAGGGGTCAGCGGTCCTTCTTGGCTATTATGCCCCTATGCTGTGATGTCTCTTGTCTTTCAACAAAAAGCGAACAAACAAGTTTGTCTCCGATCCACAGACACACGATGACAGTATACATTTCTTCATTTCTTTTTTTGTTCTGTTTTGCCTTCTTCTTTTGTCCTTCCCGCAGTTGATTTCTTGGCTCCCCGATCTCAAGTGTCTAGGATCGGCCTGTGGAAATGAATCGTAAGTAAGACCATGGTGACAAAGCAAAAGAGCAGAAGAAGGAGGAGCGGTAGTTGACCATGGTGCTCTAGCCTTTTGCCTGGTTTACCTGTTACCCTGTCTGCGCCTTCATTACCCCTGGATCCCAGCTCTCTTGCTTGAGATAGCCAAATAGCTGGCTGGCTTTGATTGCGCCAGGTCACGAAAAAGTGACTACCTCTTAAGTTCCTGGACTCTAAATGAATGGCGGGATGACTGACAACAGCAGGACCCTGGGCAAGTGTACAGAAAAAAGAGGAAATAGAGAGTGAAGTGAGTGGACTTTGAATCCCCAGGCTGCAGGTAATGATAGTGTAACTACTACGTCGCTCTTTCTTCATTCCTTCCCACTCTGTCTTTCACTCTTCCTCAACAACGGTTATCAGATCTGCCTTTTTGTCCTTCTTCTCAGCAAGTATCTTCATGGCTTGTAAAAAAGAGAGAAAAAAAGACCGCCAATTCGACATCCCCCGACCAGACTGGCTAGGAAGGTGAAAGAGAGTGTACAATGAAGCCCCCCTCTTTTGGGAATCAACCCGCAGAGAGAGGTCCATTCCTCTTGTATCCAGGTACGCCAATCACAACGCATCATCACTCATGAACTCTTGATAAACTATCAACCTTCAACGCTAACAAGGTTTCTTCCCTCCTTTTTTTTCTTGAGGTCACTAGAATCTCTCTTTTACTTTCTCTCTTTCATTTTACATACCATATAGGATCACTGTTTATGCCGTGTATAATGATGCCAAAGGAAGGAAACAGAGTTATGAACAAAGAGAAGAAACCTGATCAGGAGCTATTTTGTAGCTAAACAAATGAAATGAGTGCCCAGGCAGCAAGCCACCTGGCTGTTGGTGTTTGTTCAAAGAAGAAATCCGATCCAACCCAGATCGTGAAACCCGCTTCTCACTTTCACTCTAGCCTTCGCACCACTTCCCAAAAAAAGGCATCTTTGGCTTGTCGTGCCATTGTTTTTGATGTCAACCTAATAGCCAACATGGTTGTCAATCATGAAAGAGGATAAGAAAGGAAAAAAAAGGACGACCTTTCTGGTTGACATGCTTGTTTTTGGGATTTGCTTTGCGTTGCTTGTTTGGCTGACATTGTAAAAAAAAAAAACTTGACCTACCGAAACGCAGCGCTTCGCCAATGAAGAGCACGCTGAATCGCGTCAGCAGTAAATGAAAAAATGCCATGCTGCTGAGCAACAAAAAAGTAAAGGTAAAACAAACAAGGTATGCACATCCCTTCTCTCGCTTTGTCCTCTTTCAGATTTTGGTTTTTGTCCTAGAGATAGGAGATAGGGGACAGGGGAGAAGGGAGAACGGAGAAGGGAGAACGGAAAGGGTTTTCATACAACTACTTTTTTTTGTTGTGGTCGGTTGTTTTTGCTGACACAAGACTGCATGCATCTCTTGTCAACGGGACGGGAGGGAAGAGAGACAAGCAGAGAGGGAGAGAGACAGAGGCAGAGGTGGTCATGCAGCATCTTTTAGTTTGGTTTGGTTTACTTTTGACTATTTTTGCGTGTCCTTTATTGTTGTTGCTGCTGCTCGATCATGGCTGTCTTCCTCCCTGACGACAGAAAATAATAAAACCCTGAAATGAATACGATCGAACACACCTCGCCCTATTACAGCTTGTTTATGAAATGCAGTTCGACCGTTTTCTGACGACATTCAGTCACGAAACTACGAACACGCACAAAACGACAGAGAGATCGAGAAAAGGGGAACGATGCCGACCGTTAATAGATAGACACACATATCGCCCTTTCAAAAAAAAAAAAAGTGCCGCCTCTTCACTCTCTCATTCATAGCCATCCAAAATCCCTAAACAAAACAAACAAAACGACGACCATCGAGTGGTTTTCTTCCTGAAAAACTAAGAGAGAGCGGACATCAATGCAAATTTTTATGATGCATCATCTGCGAAAGTTCCTCTACCCCGTTGGGTAGGAAAAACAAGAAAAAGTTGTGTAATTTGGTGTGGAGAACGATGGAAGAGGAAAGAAAGGGTCCCCTACCCAAAATAGACTATTGCCATTGTCCTTTCAAGACTTCGTTCTTGTTGCGTTGAAAGTGTTAGGGTGGGGACCCTTGACATCAATTACAACGTTCAACAAAAGATGTGCCGTCATTTAGGACCGTGGACGTAACAACAGCGGAAAACGAAAACTAGACTGGACTAGAAGAAAGAAAGAAAGAAAGAAGAGAAGAAGGCATAGCATGCTGTAACATGCACAATAAAAATAGTACTCACCTTCGCCAGTAAAGTTGCACGAATGAGATAGATAGAGACAAGGTGGTTAGTGGTCAGATAGATAGATGAGGAAAAAACATGAGTAAAATGAAATAAAAAGTGGACATGCAGCATGCGAGCATCCAGCCAAGACAGACAGCCAGACCAACCAAAGAAGGGAAGTGAGGGGTTTTTTGATGAGAAAAACCTGTTTTCCAGAATGCCCTGCCCTGACGTTTTTCTTCCTTTCAAGCCTAGTCTTGTGTCCATGTTCGTTCTATCGATGCGTTCTTTTTTTTTGCGTTGTTTTTTCTTATGTCACACAACCAACAAAGAGACCCAGAGCCCTGTTCCTCTCTCCCTTTCTTCTGTTTGTCTCTTTTCTTTTGTTGGTCGTGCTCTGATGCTCCCGTTTTTTAATTTTTCCCAAAGTGACCCCATGACTTGCCATGGGAAGAAGCACGTTATTGATTCGATAGACCAGAAGCGAAAAGCCAGGGGGTGAGAGAGCAAGGTAGGGATTGGAGAAAAAAGACAAACACACCATCAACTGCCCACTGAGTGTGGCGTTATTTTCTTGCTCTCTGGCAAGTGTTTGTGAACAAGTGAGTTGTGAGCACTCATTTTTGTTTTTTTTGCGCTCAAACTCCAACCAGGGAACAGTGGGGTAGATAAAAAAAAGTGGAGGTGGATGGTGTGGGACCCGTGATTTTAACAAGAGAGTGAGAGAGCCCTCCGGTGTGTTTAGGTACGGCAGACGAGTTAACGTTACTTGTGCAACGATAGGGGCGTACGGGTTGGTTACGGGTTGGTTACCCTTCCTTTCATTTTGCGTTGGTTTGCTCACACTCTCTGTGAGTAGTCGAGCTCTGGTACTTTTTTTTTTATTCTCTCACCCAGTCACGGATAAGACGAGGTAGTGCTGTAGGCTGGTAACGGCACGGTAACTGTATATAGGGTCGACGAATGTAACCAATTGAGGAGATCTCAGTTTTTCCCTTCCCTTCTTCTCTTCTTCCTGTGTATGTCATTCCCTATCGCGCGTGGTGCAAAAAAAACATAGATGTGAAACCGGGTCAGAGCTTGCCGTAGCCAGAAAGTCAATTCAGGATGACAAACAAGCCGGTTAGAAACAAACCTGAGATAGTGGCGAAGGGAACGAGCGATGATCTATCCGGGCCGAAAATGACCTCAGCAAAAAGGAGGCGCAACAGTGAGGATTGACAGTAGTAGTAATGGAGAGAAGGAAGGGGTCAAAGGGGTCAGGGACTTGAAACTGACGAAAGGTGAATCAACACGGAGAGGCACGCGAGAAAGGAGAATGTTTGAAAAATGGAGTTGCGGGATGAGTTCTGTTGCTATAAAAAAAACCGTTGCCAACATCATGCCCCACTAGCGTGCCAATCCCCAGCATATTTCACGCTTCATCTTGTTCTTGTAGAAGACGTCAAGAAAAAGAAAGAAGCAAAGAAGAGATATGACACAGGGGGTGGGGCGGGCCGACAATTTGGCAAGGTTCGTTTCGCATTACGCGCATCGGGAGAATGAATCATTGCAACAAACAAAAACAGGACGCGATCGTTGTTTGGTCAATGGGCATTGGGAGGAATGAAAAGATGACAGCTGCAATTGTTCGTTAGTTTGTTTATCGTGCTTGACATCATCATCTGACTGACAGAAGAGAACGGTCGCTGCTCTGCCGTGTTCCGCTTTGGTCCCTTTTACAGAAGAGCAAGGACGGCGAATAATGTGGGGTGGATGCTGAGGGGAAAAAAGCGACAAGGACCTATGCGCTTAAGTCAATCGCAATGGTCCAGCCAGCCCTGCCCTGCCGACATGGTCAGACGAGAACAACAAAGAATGAACAAATGAACCGATAGACAAAGAGAGCAGTGATAAACAAACAAACTAACAATGAGGAGAGAGACTGGATGCGTATGCATAAGTGTCCGAAATGACAGCGGGAAGGGAGAATGACAGATGATGAGCCTCTCTCTCTGTTCTGTCCCCGCGTCCATTTCCCATTTCACTCAACTCTGTGATGTTCACTACAGTAGTTCGGTTTTTTGTGCAACCATGGGCGAATTGCTCCCGTTCTCTCCATTACTTTATTGTCGCTTGTTTAGGACTTTGGCGAACAAAACAAGAGATGCATTATGCATCCAGACCATCAAGGACGGCTCTCATCTCTTTTTTTTTGTTTTTATTTTTATTTTTCCCTGTTGTTTATTTTTTGTTAGTCAAAAAAAGAAAACTGAGAGGCACTGTACAGTACATTCTTCAGAGAGAGATAGAGCAGCGGATGTCGGTCTGCGTGTATGTGTATACACAAATATGTGCAGAGATGACTCTTCACCTCTTTGTCTGCAGCCAAACAAAAGAGATAAAAAACACATTGTTTTGTTCATTTTAATTCATCTCAGCACAATGGCCAGAAAATAAAGAGGCTATCGATATATCATGTTAAACAGGCGCCAATTGCGAATAATATTAAAAACGTGTGTAGAGCCGTGCATTACAACATGGATGCCACGACGGGTGATGAAAAAAGGTAGGAGGCTGAAAAAACGTGTGTGGCTAGGATATGACAACATAGAGCAAACAGATGGCGAGAATGACGAACACGTTCGGAGGATATTCGACCACACTACACTTTACAGTCGCTCATAGTAAGGGAGATAGAACTCCTTTCCTATGAATTAGATCGGGGAACTCTTTGTAACCGGCAGGTGTGCATCCTTGGACTGAAGGAGAAAGGAAAACAAGAGAGCGATGAGAAAAAGAGAGTTGGAGCGAATCATAGAGAGGGAGGCGAGCAGGTTGACAGAGGGGCGTATGCCAATGAACAGAGAGGACCTCGTCAAAATTAGAGTTCTCTTTTTCGCCTCTCGTTTTTTTTTCTCCTATCCTCTCTTCGCTCTCTTGGATAATGTTTGTTTTTTGAGTGTGCTTTCAGTGACACTTTTTTTTTTGTTCAGTTGTTGGCTCACAAAGAATGAAGTATCCAATGAGAATGAAGGCGATGAGGGTTGAGTCGAATGATGCCATTCATTTTCATAAACATGCCTTCCTATTCTTTCTCCTCTCTGCCTGCGGAAAATAAAAAAAAAAAACGGGTTCGCTGCCAAATACTGCAGCGTTCTCAACTCAGCTCAGAAATGAAAAAGAGAACAGAGAGGAGGCAGGCATGGAGCGAGAGGAGTATGATTTTACACTTTCTTGTTATTATGGTTAGCCTCTCCTTTCTCCTTCTCTCTCGCTTGTCATCGCTTTTGAAGATGCCCCATGATTGGTCCCGTTGGGTTTCCTTGACCTTCTCCACAAACAAACAAACAAACAAACAAAAGAAAGCTTCTTGCTAAACTCTCTGAACTCTGGGTAAACGGTAAGCCAACTAAGAATGAGATCACTCCCTGAAAAACAAAAACAAAAACAAAAACAAAAACATGAACAAACCAGTTCTTTGAAGCCGTCCTTGCGAACGGGAGATAATCTCTTTCCATTCCCCTTCGTCGGCTCATCTATCAATCTTGCAATGCATCGCTTGGACCTTTTCATTTCTTTTTTTTTTCTGGCATGCAGGCGAGATAGAAATGAAAAGAAAAAAACGGGAAATGAACTGTTGGCCCCTTTTCCCCACAGAGCTCCTTCATATCTTGTACGCCGATGTGATCTGTAGGGGAAAGGAGTGAGCTCCTGCATGTCTTCATTTTTTTGGGGGGTCGTATGTCTCTCTCTTCAAGGGCTATGGCATCGACCTCTTCGATTGGCTCTGACCTGGGGTAGGTTCCTTTGGTCTCAATGAGCAACGTGTGTCGTAACTGTCGTTTTATCCTTTGGCGCTGAAACAACAGCAAGACCTCATATTATTCTAACAACGTCTGTTCAACGTCTGTTCAAAACAAACCCCACTGCCTCAATCCTCCTCTCCTGCGGTGTATGTCGACACGTTACCATTTTTTTCGCGCCCGATTCGACTGACACAGGCTATGACACTACGAATTAGGTAGAAGCAGATCAAGGGCAGACCAACAAAAGAAAAGCAGATACGTTGTTAGGAAAACAAGCGTCTCATACATGGCTTTTGTCTGCCTAGGTCAGAAGCCCAATAACAAACTAAAGAGAGAGGTGAGTGAGCGTCGGTTTTATGAACGAAATGATGGCTTCATTTTCCACTTCCTTTTCATTAGTGTCGATGGCTGCGAGCGATCGCGGAGACAAAAAAAATGAAAAAATAGGAGTGGCAGTGGTCGCATGTATCAATTACCCGGAGCGGAGAGGAAGGTGAGTAATCTCTGGAGAAGCAACGGACCCATGCAATAAATACATCGACAGCAGTGCACAGTGTATTATCTGTGTATAACAGCCTAACACACTCTGGCATTGAACTTTGCTTTTACATCTCGAGATCCCTTCTATCCCAACAGTGCAGACAGCTTACTGAAGCAGGACCAATGGGCAAGAATATTTATGTATGGTTAGAAGGGCGATATGGTTTTATCTATTTTCGATTTATGATGCAAGACATCAATGGTCAAAGCATGAAGAACAAGAGAACAACTCGAAGAGGACAATAGGCCGAAGAGCCAAAGGTAAAAATTGAATGGGTGAGGGATGGAGCCAACCTTGAGTTCCTTTTCGCGTATGTGCCTGTACCTATGTCTGCAGGTAATGTTTCTCTTTACCAAGCAGCTAAGAACAATGGTGTGAAGGGACAAGAGGGGATTAAAGAAAAGGAGCCGACCATGGAGAGAACGAATGTGAACCGTACACTCCCCTTCAATTCCTTTTTTATGTATTCTAGAAGTGGACTAGGGTGAAATACATTCCCCCCCCTCTGCGATCCTGTTCGCTTTTTGTTTTTGCTTTTGACTGCACGCTTGAGAAGGAGCAACGATTCTCTGGATACTTCTCCGTCCTATTCGTGATCAGAGGAGTGTTTAAGGTGCAAGTGGTTGTTCACAGGAGAGAAAGAAAGAGTCGTCTGCCTTTGAAAATGGGCAGAACGTAAATTTCAATCGAGGTTGAGACGATGCGATGGATTGAGTTGGCCACCATAGACGACAGTGACGGTTCCCCAGCAACCAACAGTAGGGCAAGCAGCCTATCATAGCCCAAGCTCCATCCCGCCTCCTTTCTCAAGTTCCCCGTCCTCAGCGTTGGTACCCCTCACTTCTCTTGGTTCCCGTTCTCTCGTATCCACACCCCATGCTAAGCAACCTCCAATTGCTTGTTTTTTTATGATAATGCAACGCCTTAAGTAAACCTTGGCATTTTTGCTGCTCAGACAAAGTGACGAGCCTCCTTTCTTTCACCGGAGTATTTTTTGAAAATCACCAATGGCTAAGGTTTCCTTCTTGTCTTAAATCTTGTCAAGCCTTAAGGACTGGTTTGTTGGCCTCTGGTAACAAACAGTCCTAGTCCTAGTCCCATCTACACTAATGCTCCGACAAACACGAAGGAATATTCCACAAATATTATTGGTGGTGCCGATCAAGCACTTTCATTTTTTGTCCATCACCCAGTAATGCTCAAGAAGATATTCTCTCCGCTTGAGTCTCTGCACAGCCTTTTGACTTCCTAAGCACTCATTGATACACTTTGGCCCATTTGTCATTTCCCGTGTTTACCCTTGTTTTTACCTTTGTTTGCTCATGAGAACCTTGCATCTTCTTCTTGCTTTGTGACAAGTTGTGAGAAACACAAACAACCTCACTCGGGAGTTACACGGATCTCTGAAAGGGAAGGGAAGAAAAGAACATGGAGGGTGAGGAGAAGGGAAGGGTAAGGAGCATGGAGAAACATGATTGCGTAGGGAGAGGATCGGAATGCATTAGAGAGGAAGTAGTTGGACTGTGAAGGGTCCACAGATCAAGGAGCAAAGCAACGGAAGGAGTCGTGATGAACAATAATAAAATGTAGGAAATACAATTTCGCTAGAGACGCGTTTTATTTCTACGAGTCTCCATGACCTTCAAGGGGCGGACACGTAAACGATGTTCATGGAAGGGCTGAACACCAAGACGAGCCTTCATTCCCCTCAGACCCGGATGGTTCTTATCAATCTTCTTCTGTTTCTCGTTCAATTCCTGTACCATCTCGACACACGATCCAGATCCACAGGTGCCCTGGTGCTTCTGTTGACAGGCTGGGCAAGATATCATCAACAAGTTACAAGCCATATTGGAGCAGTTCGAGTAAGTGTCACAGGCAGTGCCGCAGATATGACACGTCGCCAAAACTTCGTCCGTGATGGGTTCTCCAAGACGCTTGTCAAACGTAAAATTCTTGCCTTTGTAGATCGATTTGACCTCTTCCTCGCCGCGACCCTCTGCGATTTGTTGTTCTCGCTGGTCTTGGATGTAGCGCCCGTAGGCGGTGACGCCTCCGCGAAGCATCTTGACTGACTTGAATCCGCTCGACTTGAGAAGCGCGCCTGATCGGGTACAGCGAATTCCTCCGGTGCAGTACATGTAGATCTCTTGGTCCTCCTTGCCCTTGCAAATATCCAACATCGCATCCACGTTCTCCTTGAACGTCGTCACATCTGGGCGGATCGCATGCTCGAAGTGTCCGATTGAGCTGTTTATGTGAACAGATACAAAAGAAAGAAGGTATGCGTTAGCAGGTACATTCGTACAAAAAAGGTCATTGATGCGAGACAGAAACGGCTGACATTTAAAGAAGAGTCCGAGTGGTACCTTTCATAGTGGTTTCTCATGTCGATTAGGATAGGAGGTGTTGTTTGGGAAGACAACTCGTTGTGCCACTCCTCAGGAGTCAGGTATGTTGGCTCGTTGTAGATATCAAAGGAGCTATTGTCAATCCCATCCGCCACCAACTTTTTCAAGTGAAAGAAAACATAAGCAACCCTGAATTAGCAGGAGCGTGACCAGCAATTCAAAAAATACCCCAGTGTTAAGCAACCACGCGAACTAGCCAGCAAAAAGACAAGCCTCAGCCCCGAGTTCGAAAGAAACACTACCTGGCCTTTGATTCGGACGTGCAACTTCTTGAAGGCCTTACCCTCGGACATGGCAGGGTTGAAACGGATCTTGTCAAAGATGGGCCATTGGGTGGCGTAATATTCCTTAAAGTCCTCTACCCGATCCTTGGGACAGCTGATCTGGGCGTTAATACCCTCGGCCGAGACGTATATTCTTCCCACGACATCCATAGCACGGAGGTCTGTGAGAAAGAAGTACTGGATCTTCAAGAGATCATCCTTTTGGGGGATAGGTCGGAACTGGTAATAGGAGAGGGTGATATAGTCCTTGGAAGGTGGGTGAGGGGCCCTTTGGATGTAGTCACGCAAAAGTCGAGCGTTGACCTTGACCAGTCCGTCGGTTCCTTCGAATCCGAGAGGCGATTGGACTTGGATGCTTCCATCCAGAAGGACCTGACTGTGTGGAAATGAAGGAGAAGGAGGAGAATGAGCAGGAAGGCGCTTGCTGGATAGCTTTGTGGACAAGGTAGATTCGGGTCCTGCGGTTGAGGCAGAGTGGAGCGTCCTGAACAGAGAGGGTGTTGAATGGAGGAGACTGTTTTTACTGCTCGTTGCCCGAGAGAAAAGCGCGAAAGCTGGCTGGCGAGGTATGGGTTGGTGTGAGATTGAGGATACAGCGGTGAAGAAACCGGCTTTGGGTGAGGTGAAGAGGTGGCGAGTAAAGGGGGGTGAGGAGGCGATGAGCGCCCGTGAATGAGTTGCGGCGAGCATGAGTTCGACAATGGGTGGAGTTGAAAAGGAGACGGACATGGCAGCTTTGAAAAATGTTTACTCTCTAATCGTCAATTGTGACTGGTAAACCCTAAGTGAAGGCAACTGGTCCAGGTTGATCCTCCCAGGCACCATCATAACCCCTGACATTGAACACTTCCCCCATAAATGATAATGGTACTCGTAGAGGGAATAAGTTCAAAGATAACAACGACTCTCTTCCAATTCACTTGTAGCTCGAATGGACAATTCTGGCAAAGGGTAATTGCAATAATCAGAGCAAAGGCGAGAGAGAGTAGTGGGGGTAAAGACGTGAGAGACGATTGACAGAGGAGGGGGAGGTTGAATTGGATTGGAACAAGTACGTGCATAAGTCCTCAGCTTTTTAGTACATTAGATTTTGCTGCCCTCAACCTGACAGCACTCAATCTTCTTTGCTCTTCTCCTCGATACACACTCCTTTGTCGCCACTTATCCACATACACACTGAAAGAGAAGTCGACAGACTAGACTTTGACTCACCTCAACTCTTGCACACCACTTTCCACCACTAATACCACCTATTAATACCCAACACCCACACCCACACCACCACTACCACAACCGGTAGAACAAGGCAGCAACTCAATATGGACCCCAAGACCGTGGTACATACCATTGTACCCCACCACTTTTAAACGAGTTAAACAAACTGCGGTTCCACGTTTTATTACTATGTACACGTACGCCTAACGCCGTTACACTTTACTTCGCTTTTTGTTGTTGTGAATGGGACCTTCTTCTTAGGAAATGGATGATGACCAAAAGCTGGAAGATGTCCGGAAGCGACTTCAAAAGGAAAAGGAAATCAAAGCAGCGACGATGAAACTACGGGATTTCCAGAAGAGCGACGCCGCCAAGGCAGCATGCGACGCCACGATGGAGGAATCCCAGCAGAGAATCAACTACTTTCAAAACGAGTTCGACAAACTCCAGCTCAAGAAACAATTGGAGAACTCGACAAAGGTCACCCGGACTCATATTCCTATTACTCTGCCGAGTCTTGAGAACGCTCCCCCAATGTTCAAGGCCGGGTTCGAGAGCAGTCGTGGAAGCTCGTATCAATCAACATCGTCTTCGTCGGATAACAACACTAACAGTCGGATGGGCACTGGTCGGAACAACTCCATAACGAGTTCACACTACCCAGAGGACTTTATCTCCAGTCGGCCCTTGTCCACCGTCGGTAAGTCCAGCTCTCTTTCCATGCACCTGGTGGTTTGTCTTAGTGTGTTGTTTTATTTTCAAAGATGGCGAAAGGTAGTATATTGGAGCAGCCTTTTTCTTTTCCTTATCATCAGAAAAGGCAAGGCAGGGGAAGAGAAGGCAAGGGAGGGAGGTTGTCGACACATTTGTTGTTTCATTATCAACTTGTCCCCATGTGAACTCAACTGACTATCGCTCCAAAGGGAGCAGGGTCGACGAACGCCATCATGAGAGGGAAGTACAGGGACCAAGAGGCGCAAGGGTGGGCTATGCGATTGTACAAAGGACCGAAAGCGCCAATTGCATGCTTAAAAAAACGCACGATGAGCTTTTTTGATTATTTACCCATGTCATTATTCTATTGCGCTCTCGCCTATTGCTTTTATTCAGATCTTTTGAAAGCCCCGACTCCAATTACAGCTAAAAAGGTCACCTTCAAGCTGCGCGAGCTGGCCTACAAACTGGACATTGAGAAAAAGGTCAAGGTCGCGTCAGAGAGGCTGGAGCAATTGGGCATGTCCGCCAAAGATGGCAACGTCGAGAGTGGCGAGCGAGTCGTCCTGTTGAAGCGAGCCCTTCAAAAGTATCAAGGGCTCTATATCCCTGGCCAAGGTATGTTCTTTTTCGAGCGCTTACTCTATTTGCCAACTTTATGCAGCATCATGCTCCCAACCCAACAGTGAATAACAACGGCACTATTGGCATTTCATGTAGGGGAAGACGATATCACCAACTCTCCCGGAACAGCGCTGAGGCGACCCATGACCGGTACTCTGTATGTCCGTATCAGTGGTATCCGACACCAGAACAATGCGCCGACACGGAACTCGAGACCAGCAGAATCAATGGCGTACATCAAAATCGACGGAGCCACAAGAGCAAAGACTAGGATGGCTCGGAGCGGCCACAATGGCATTCGCTGGAACGAAGAGTTTGAGGTACCGGTCACCAAGGCCAGTGAGATCGAAATCGCCGTCTTTGACAGGCCCGACCATGTCCCAGTACCCATCGGCATGTTCTGGCTAAAGATTTCCGACTTGGTGGAGGACCTCCGCAGGAAGAAAGTTGAGGCTGACAATGATGCCGCCTGGGTGGCTGCAAATGTACAGGATATTGTGTCGAGAACCCCCACCATCCGGCCTGGAACAGGACCTTTGGGTGACAATCCGATCAATGGTGTCGAAGGCATTGAATCCTGGTGGGATTTAGAGCCCATCGGACAGATCAGCCTCAAATTCAATTTTGGTAAGTACTCCTGGTTGCGATTTATGGTCCAGGATTGTGTTATGTTCGCAGAATCATGGCACTTCGCCTTCCACGACGCGAACTAATCTCAGATGTTGCAATGCAATAATTATAGTCAAAGATGTGGCTCTTCGTAAGCGGCCATCCAAGCTGGGACGTCAGGGCGCCGTTCGTAGACGCAAGGATGAGGTTCGCGAGATCCAAGGACACAAGTTCGTTCCACAAAAGTTCTTCCAGATCATGTGCTGTGCACTCTGTACCGAACTGTTCACTGGAAAGGGGGCTCAATGTGAAGGCAAGTTGTCAAGGGCGCAGGCAACGATCTATTTCTTATGGATGAATGGTTGTGGAATAGCCCCGCATGCTGACGCTATGTTGTTCATTTCTCACTATGTAGATTGCAAATTCACTTGCCACCAAAAATGCGCCGAAAAGGTTTTTATCAAGTGCATCTCTTCCAGGAATGTGGAAGACCCAGACGAAGCCAAGTTTGCTCACCGCATTCCTCACCGCTTCGAGACCTTTACCAACCTGTCACCTACGTGGTGCTCGCACTGCGGTCATATGTTGACTTTTGGACGTCGGCACAAAAAGTGTACAGGTATGTTGCACGGAAAGGTAAGCAGCGTCAATGGACCGCGTTCGAGGTATTTGTACTGATCCTGTCACTACTTTAATTTTCGTTCCTTACGCGTAGAGTGTCCTGCGGTTGCTCATGACGGATGCAGTGACCTGGTGCCAAACCATTGCGGCATGCCGGCGGAAACGGCCAACAAGCTCATGGAGGAGATACGACGTCGCAACCCCAGCGGGCGAGCCCCACTGACGCCCACCAAGACAAGCAAACCATTGGCATGGGAGCCCAAAGACCAAAAGCCATCTACTCCTAGACCAGTACCACCGATTCCTCAGCACGATCGACCAACTCCTCCAAGTAGAAAAGAGAATCAGCAATCCGTCTCGCCCGTAGTTGACTCCAACCAAACGGAATTGCAGCAGCAAATGCAACAGCTCCATATGCAACAGCAACAGCAGGAACTCGACCACTACCAGCGCAAAATGGAGCAGCAGCGTTTCGTTGAACAACAGCAGCAGAAGCAACTCTACGAACAACAACAGATTCAACTGCAGCAGCAGGAGCTTGATCACTACCAGCGCAAAAAGGCGCAGCAGCGTTTTATTGAGGAGCAGCAAAAGCAACTCCACGAGCAGGAACAACTAAAACAGCAGGAGCAACAGCAACAGCTACTTCAGCAACAGCAACAACAAAAGCAGCTGATGGAAGCAGAGCGGGCAGGCCGGCAGCAGCAGGAGAAGGCACTGTTGGAGGACAAGTTCAGGAATGAGCAGGCTCGATTGGAGCAGCTTCAGATCGAGCAGGAGAAAAGACAGAAAAAGACAGCGACTCCATCGACAGTTCCCATTCTGCTTGAGCAACCTCAGCGGCCGCTTGTGATGCCCAAGCCGCATTTCCCGACGTTGAAAATTGTCAACAAGCAGAGTGCCAAGCCGATGAAGAAGTATGGACTGAACGATTTCCACTTTTTGGCTGTGCTCGGTAGGGGTAACTTTGGAAAAGTCATGCTGGCCGAGGATAAGAAGGATGGAGGCGTGTATGCCATCAAGGCTTTGAAGAAGGAGTCCATCGTCAAGTCAGATGAAATCGAAAGGTAAGTCGTTTACTGCACTCATTTTTTTTGTTGCCAAGGAGAAGGATGCCATTCAGCGCGTTGTCTTTGAATTGAAGTACTGACATTTTTTTGATTCATTCACGACTCTAGTGCTCGCTCTGAAAAGAGAATTTACCAGGTGGCCAACAAGGAGCGCCATCCCTTCTTGACGACATTGCACTCCTGCTTCCAAACGGACACTCGTCTCTACTTTGTCATGGAGTACGTGCAAGGAGGCGATTTGATGATGCACATCCAAAAGGACAAGCGATTTGGCGAACACCGAGCCAAGTTTTACGGGTGTGAGGTTCTCCTGGCCCTCCAGTACTTCCACGAGAACGACATTGTCTACCGGTAAGCCACACGCCTCTGATAGCTTGTTTCAGGCTCAATTAGATATGGTTGACACATATACTAACGTGTTCGCCATTTCTCTTTCACTTTGTAGTGATTTGAAGTTGGACAACATCTTGCTATCTCTGGATGGCCACATCAAGATTGGAGATTATGGTCTGTGTAAGGAGAACATGCCTTATGGCGCCACCACTCATACCATCTGCGGGACACCCGAGTTTATGGCCCCCGAGATCTTGGAGGAGCAGCCCTATGACCGCGCTGTTGACTGGTGGGCGTACGGAGTCCTGATGTACGAGATGTTGTTGGGTCGGGCTCCATTCTCGGGAGAGGAGGAAGATGATATCTACGACTCTATCCTGGAAGATGAACCATTATACCCTCAAGGCTTTGGACGTCACGAGCAAGCTCTCCTTCAATCTGTACGTCCTTCGTTTTAGTGCTTTTGTCGTTTATTGCTCTGCACCTCATAACATCGTTGCGCTACTCTAGATGTATTAACTCAGTATACCTTTCTTTCTTTGTCAACCAAAAGCTGCTGGTGAAGGTTCCTACTAACCGCTTGGGATCTGGACCCTCGGACGCCGATGAGATCAAGGCACACGCGTACTTCCGCAACGTGAACTTTGACGACGTCTACCACAAGCGGATCCGACCACCCTTCCTGCCCAAGGTGGCGTCCAAGACAGATGTGTCCAACTTTGACACCGAGTTCACGAGCGAGGCGCCGGGCGAGACGCCGACGGATTACCAGTTGGATAATGTCGAGCAGGATCTGTTCAAGGGGTTCTCGTATGTCTCACCCTGGGCGCAGTCATCATAAAGCGACCGTTGTTTTGTGTGGGAGAAATAAACAGTCATGTTGTTATTTTACAATTTGTTTTTTTTTTTTCTCTCTGAATTCACCATTCATCTTCATTTCATTCATAACGACCACCATGGCGCGTAAAAGTAAGTTGACCTACTTTAAATAAACCCCCTGGCACTTCAAGGACAAAGAAATTGGTGCACTGTCATGCTGAACGGATCTTAATACGTCCTGTGAAAAAAAACTGTAGACGTCAATGGTCAAAAGGCTAACATTTAGCATCGTCTCATATTATAGATATTACCTCGAGCCACGGAATCGTCGAGAGTGTGTATGGCGAATCCTTCGGTCAGCAGGGTAGAGCCCTAGGATCCAAAATCATCCGCGCCGATAACAAGAAGACTCAACCCAACTTCACCGCAGCCCCAGAATCAGGATCAGGATCGGCAAAGGCAAAGGCAAAGAAGAACAAGAAAAAGGGTGCTAGTAAAGGCAAATCGGGAGCAGCAGGAGCAGGAGGCGCCAATGGAAAGAAAGCAGGAGTGCCAAACGAGCCTCTGGTGTTGGACCCTGCGGCGATCAAGAAGCGTCAAAGAAAAGCCAAGGAGGCTTTTCGGACTGGACGCGTCTTACTGGAGAAACTTGTTGAGGGGTCGGATCTGGTGCTTGTTGTCCTGGATGCTAGGGACCCCCAGCGGTGTCGATCGACGTTTTTGGAGCAGTTGGTCAAGAAATTGGGCAAGAGTCTGGTGTTTGTCTTGAATAAGACAGGTAAGGGGATCGATAATGGTTTCTGTGGTTCGTTGTGAAGGGAGATTCAAGGATTGTAGTCCTTGAAAGAGAGAGAAGATATGCGGTGCTAATTATTGTTCTTTTGTGCTTTCTAGATCTGGTGCCGAGGCATAATGTGGAGCGTTGGTTGGAAGTCCTGCGCCAAGAATACGCGGCCGTGGCATTCAACGCCGTGGAAGAGTCACCCAACAGCAGCGCCGACGCGCTCGCACAACTCGTGAAAGCCCAAGCTACCACCTCCAGCGACAACACCAAACCATCGATCGCAGTCGGAATCGTCGGCTTCCCCAGCGTCGGTCGCGCATCCGTCCTCCGATCCCTCCGACAGTCCAAGGAACTTGCATCCAACAGTAGTATGGTCAAGTTTTATGTCAACCTAGGAGCACTCTTGAACAAGGGCGGTCACGGGCCCATCGACTCGATGCTCAGATCCAAGCTCCTCCCCGGGGAGGACCTCGTCGCCGCTACAGCCTCGATCCTCATGCGGTGTAAACAACAGACCCTCATGATCACCTATTCCGTCCCTCGGTTTGATACCGGGTTCGAATGTTTGGCAGCCCTCTCAAGACAGCAAGGGCATTTATTCAAGGGTGGGATTCCGGATACCTTAACCACTGCACGGTCATTCCTGAGAGAGTTGGGATCTGGAAAGTCACCTTTCTTTACCAACCCTCCTGCTGTGAAGAGGACGATGGAAGCGGTTGGGTATGGGTTGAGTGCGGAGGATGATGGGTTTGTGTTGGATGAGATGGTGTTTTCGGGCGAGACGGCAGGGTTCTCGTTTGTGCTTGCTGCTCAGAAGGGGGTGGAGGAGGATCCAGAAGATAGTGGTGATGAGGTGGAAGAGGAAATGGAGGCGCCCATGTTGGTCCCAGCTGTTAAGGAGAAGCAGAGCAAGTCCAAAAAGCAGGCAACTCCAGAGCCGGATATGGGTGATGATGAGGACGAAGACGCGGACGAAGCAGAAGAGGAGGAGGAGGAGGAAGAGAAAGAGATCGCTCCTATCACTCCTATCACGACGAAACGCGGTGCAAAGTCGGCTCCTGTCCAGAAACGACCTGTCAAGAAGGCCAAGAAGTCTGCAGCAGCCTCTGAAGAAGATGGCAGCGCGCCTTACGCCTTTGGCGAGTTTGCATAATTCAATCGCTAACTCACTCATTAAAACCGGCATATTGTCTTCATTTGTTGTTTTTTGTTTGTTCATTCGTTTTCTTTTTTTTATACAATGCGTTTAAATATCTACATAACTCGCTCTTTTCGATCTGCTCATGTTCATCCGTCTTCCTTCAAAGAAGATCAATCTACTTGGTCCTAATGGTAACGGATCCATCTTCGCAACCAAAATAAGCAACCTCAGCCATGTTACAGAACAATCCAACCTCAACAACACCAGTGATCAACTTGATGTCCCTCAAGCACTTAACGGGGTCGTTGATGAGGCCGAAAGGAGCATCGATGATAAAGTTGCCATTGTCGGTGACGACGGGGCCAGCCTTGGCGACAGCCATGCGCAGCTTGGCGTCGTTGGATCCTTGTGCCTGAAGCTTCTTGAGAACTGCTCTCCATGCGAATGGGACGACCTCGACTGGGACTCCCTTCAACCACTATTTTGGATGGAGAGAAAAAATACAAGATGTTTGTTTTGATGTGAGTCAACGAGAAATCAAACGTCGCAATTAATTTTTTTTCAGCGGCAGGCAAACATCTGGATCACTCTTCTCTTTTCTTTGTGTAAGCAACAAAAAGAACGGTACCTGCTCACCAAGGACTTTGGAGTCCTTGCGGTAATCGGCAACAATCACAAACTTCTTGGCAGCCTCGGCAACAACCTTCTCCTGGAGGTGGGCAGCTCCACCACCCTTGATGGCGTTCAACTGTGCGTCGACCTCATCTGCTCCATCGATCGTCACATCGATATCTGGGTACCTATTTTACAAGTAGGTGTAACAACAACGGTAGAAAAAAAAGTTAAATAAACAATGAAGAGGCCTGAAAGCACATGAAAGGACTACTTTCCTTCTCCAAAAGCAGTTCCCCGCTTTTAGGTCTCCGATCTGTTCTTTTTCGGAGTAGCAAGCTCCTGTGAGAAGTAGTCCGGGGTCCAAGAGTTGTTGTAGAAGAGGAATGCGTCGTGTGAAAGAAGTGACCTGGGATCCCAGTTTTTGAAGTATAGACACGGAGGAGTAGGCAAGGGTCATCCATATTTGGTTCACCTCCGATTTTCACGAGGCTTTAGTTCCGTTTTTTAGTTGTTGTCGACCGTCAATCCTCCTCCTTGGTAGCCATCTCATGTGCGGTCCTAGTTGCGGCACTGATCACTCCCACGCCATCTCCTGCGATCTCAATTGATCCAAATTATCGCGGGAGACCAAAACCCCTCAGCCTATAAAGGCCGTTCAGGATCCAAGCATCGACCAACGCCTGAAACAAAAGAAAACTTACTGCTCAACGTCACCAACGGTAAGACCACCATCCAACAAGAGTCCACGGGACTGGAATGAAGTAGGGATAAAGACGGTCTTAGCGTTTAACTCGGGGTCGCGCTGGAGAAGACGCGCAACGACATGGACGACGGTCGATCCGGAGCCGACTCCAATGACCCTGTGGGTGGGGAGGACATGCTCGTCGACGGCCTGGTAGGCGGCCTTTTGCTTTGCTTGTTCGATGAGGGAGGTCATTTTGGGGTATGTGGCTAGGGTTGAGGGAGAGGATCTGAAGTTGGAAGTGGTGCTTGAATGAGAGAGGAGGAAAGGGGAGAGAAAAGAAAGAGGAGAAGTAGAAGGAGAGGAAAGAAACAGTACGGAATGAAAAGTCGTAATTCTGCAACAAGGCAACTTGCGAAACATTGACGTCGTGTTTGGTAACAAAGAATGCAAAAGAAAACAATCAGCCCCGTCCTGCAAACGACGAGTCAGACAAAGAGGCAGCAAAAATAAAAACATTTGATAAATCACAGCGGCAAAAGATTATTCCCAGTCCGGGGATCGAACCCGGGCCTTGTCGGTGAGAGCGACAAATCCTGACCACTGGACCAACTAGGAACTTATGCTGTTAATGATATTTTTATGTGTTCTACATGTAATCTAGACACGCCACCAACATAACATCAACTACAATTGGTGGCAAAAAATGATCTCATTTTGCCTGGTTTTCGGACCCGTGATGGTTTCTGCCCGTGTACGCGGTGTTCCGGACCCCAATGTCCATCGCCAAGACAGGTGTACGAAAAAAAAAAAACATCGCCAAGACAGTCCTGCACAAGTTTGTTGGCTACCTGGAGGCGCAGGCCTCGGAGCTGATCTGGAGACCTCGGTGCTCCGCGACGATCGCGTGGGAGCAGACCCAGGGTATCTCTGCCAAGAACAAGACATCCAAGTACACAGGCCCCCGAGGTGACTGGAGTCAAGGATACGGTTACATCACCCACGATGGTTTCTGCCCGTGTGGAGTTTCGCTAGCCACACATTATGAAAGAAGGTGCCCTGGAACGACCAAGGACCCACGCGCTGCTGATGGGCGGTTGTTGGAGAGTTTGTCAGGAAGGAGGAGGTTGTCAATGATGGAGAGGATGGTAAGAATCTCCTTCATTCGTTTCTAGTTTTATTTTCTTCCGTTTAAGCCGTGAAAGCAGCGATACTTGTTGTGCAGAGCCAGGTTCGGACCGGACTGCAACTGATGGATGGTGCACTGAAGAGTTTATTGTTTGTAACCCCTTCCAATAAAAAATTGTGTAGCCAAAAAAAAAGAAAAAAAAAAAAGCTAGGGAAAAAAAGATTTAAAAAAAAATCCTTCGTCGTTAATTCATGGCCTTTGCCATTCATTCATAGCTACCAAGGATATAATCGCTCGGAAAGACTTATAAGAATGCAAACCACAGAAAAAGATGATGAGAATATGAAGGGGTCGCTGAACGAGAATGAAAAGGATAGGCTAACTTAACTTAACTCTGTTCCCATTTTTTTCCTACTTCTGTCGCCTTGTTCTGTAGACATGTGTTGCCGTATTGGTTTCGTACCGTCAAGGGAGCAATCGTCCATGAAGACGTGAAACTGAGCTGAGTATCATCGAGATGACACGAAGCATCTATTTATTACTTTACTTGGACATGGTAACACATCTGTAAGATAGAAAGTGCAGTTTTAAGTGAAGGTAGAGAGGGGAGGAGAGGAGAGTGGAGAAAGAGAGAAAGGTGGGTATTTATTATGTGTGATCACGATTGCGGTTACGCTCGCGCTCCCGCTCACGTTCACGAGGGATAGGACGGGGCAAGGAAACCAGTTTAGGCGTCACTGGACTCATCGTGCCCGGAGACCCTACCATCGCCTGTACATCGTCATACCGACTCGGCACCTGCTGTTGATACTGGTGGTACTGTTCATCTTGTCGCGGTTGTTGCTGTCGACGAGTTGGTCTTGATGGAGCCAGAGCAGCAAGTTGACTAGAAGGCGACGTAGGTGAAGCTGGAGCAGAGCGATTCCGTTGTGGTTTCATTGCAACCATCTTGGGTGGCATGGGAAAGTCACCGGCAAAGTGGGTGTCGGTCTCTGATGGGACCGGCGATGGAGAGTGGGTGGTTGTTGTAGCCGCTACAAGCCTAGAAGATCCAGCAGCGGGTGCGTATGGAGATGTGGGGGATGTAGGTGATGCTGGGTTAGAGTAACCGTGCTGGTGCTGAAGTTGTTGGAGTTGTTGCTGTTGTTGTTGTTGGAGGAGGAAAAATGGGTCTCGGTATTCAATCTTGTAGGAGCCATAGTCACGATGGTCGGCGTATCTCTGTGAAGATGAGGGTGAGGACTCCTTGGGGAATGTCGGACTAGTAGGTGATTTGTGCGGCGCGGGACCATCCGTTCTCTTTTTTCGTGGCCGAGAAGCCGCACGACTGGAAGGATTGGATTGCTGCTGTTGGTTCAGATGGGATTGCTGGGATTGATGATCGCTGTCTATTGTCGAAGTCGATGGTCTAGGTTGCTTTGGGGATGCTGGCTGAGATGAGGATGAGAACGAAGGGCGAGGGTAGCTGACAGATGTATCGCTCCGCGATTGACTCCGGCTATGACTGTGACCATAACTGCTGTTACCAAGTGTTGCTGAGGAGGCTGTCTCAAGTGGCCGCGATCCAGTAATACTCGCAGGTGAACCGTTAGGTGTCGACTTTGAAGACATTTGGAGGTATGCTTGCTGCTCCTCTGAAGACTCGTGGTGGTGAAGCGGCTGTCGATCGTCATAGTCGTTTGGGACGGAAAATTTGTATATGGATCCCTTTCGACTTGGTGGATCGGCTGATCGTGGATTAGGCGTTCCGGGAGCACTCGTCGACCTGTAGACCGCTGCCGCGTTTTGGAGCTTCTGGAGGTTGGCTGTTGAAAAAGCTGAGGGTATTGTAGGGTTGGGTGGAATGACAGTAGCAGGTCCAGCAAGATAGACGGTCGAGTTGGCAGGGTAGAGGGAGACTCGACTTGAGCTTCCTTCTGATCGCAGCGAGTAGCCACTGGCATGTCTCGACACTCCTCCTGGTCTCCGTTGTTGATTACTGCTTCTCTTCTTGTGCTCGCCGATAAGTGTTCCTGGCATTGACGATGGTGCCATTGAAGGTGTGAGGGCGCTTTCTGAGGCCTGTCCGCGATCGTGGAATCGAGGCCGGTTCTTGTTGTCCATTGTTAGAAGGTCAATAGTATCCTCCTTGACTGGGACCTTTACATCATCGTTGAATGGAATATCGTCGGTGGGTGACCTTGTCTGTGTAGTTCTCCTACTGCGACGTCGTCGTATCCGCCAGATAGCCAGTCCTACCACAAGCAAAATAACAACAGCTGCTGCCGCAATTCCTCCGATGATTCCCATGCTCAGACCTTGGGAAGGCACTGTGGTCGCTGCTGAAGGATCGACAAGGGCAGGTCCCGTCCATGTTCCCGAGATCACGTCGAAGATGTGGATGGCATTTGGCACTGCTCCCCCATAGACGACAATCCTGCTGTTCAGACTGGTGAAGGATTGGGTGACATGGAAGAGAGGCGAAAATCCTTTGACGGGTGTCCGAGTGAGGGTGAGAGTGGGGATGCGGGGGTCGATCGAGTACACCGAAACGACTCCTTGTTCACTCTATTCGCATAGACAAATAACAATATTCGGGTTAATAGGGAACAGGCAGCCTTGGCTAGGAGTAAAATCATCAATAGTACCTCTGTGCAGATATAGATCTTGGAACACAATCGTAGATATAGATGTGCTGAGCTAAACATGTTGTGTTATGTTGGGATGTGTAGTATGTGATACTTGTGCATGGTGTGAGCATGGGGCAGGGATCAAAGATGGGGATTTTTCTTTTGGAGGAGCAAGAGCAAAGAGCAAAGAGAGGTGTAACGTATTTTGGAATGGGTACCTTGTCCAAAATAAAGGCAGCAAAGGCCGTGGTCACTGGGACAGCATCGACTGTGAGAGTATTGTTGTTCATGTTTAGCGGGCTGGGCTTGCCGAGGGTTACCAGTGTATCAGTTGTTGTCAGGTTCCTGTCTGGTCGCTTGTTGCCTGTTGCGCGGTATATTGATCCTGTGGATCCAGACTGGTCGATATAGAAGAGGAGACCGTTGCCGTAGTTGTTTGCGTCTGGAGCGATGGCGCCCACCGTCAGGAGCGGTTCAGAGCCCACAATGGTCAGACTGGACAGAGGAGGAACAAATGAAATGGAATGGATGGGGAGAGCCACACAGAGGGGAGCGAGGGAGTACAAAAAATACAATGCAGACAAAGAGGCAGGAAAGAGAAAAGAGAAAAGAGAAAAGACAAAAGACAAAAGACAAAAGACAATGAGTAAAGGGAAAGTTGTTCCTGTTTTCCTGATTGATTGGCTAATTGCGCTTTGCTTATTAAAATTCAGGCACATACACTCTAAGCGAAAAAAACACTCACTCTTTTGATCCTGCCTCACTCCTGCTTCCAATGCGGAGGTACTGCCATGTCTTGGGTTGACCTCCAGCCCTGGCTACGAACCAATTCCAACCATTTGTTGAACCCACAGGACTGAACATCTTGGGAGTCAAAAAGTTCGAGGCTGCTTCGGTGGTCGTCTCAAAGGTTACCCAGGTGCCATTGGGGTAGAATTGTGTCTGGACACCGTTCCCGAACTGGACGATTGTAATGGACGGAGGAAAAGAAGGGACAGGTGTAAGTGCAGGGGCGGTTGTGTTGGTGGCGGGGGGAGGAGAGGGTTGAGAGGAAGGAGTGTCGCCTAAGTATGGATAGCAGCCTAGACTGGAACTGGCATCCCAACTAGCCTCGGTGGAAGTGGAGGTTGAAGAGACGAGTTTTGAAGTGGGGGCGAGGGGATCGGAGAGGTTGATGAGATGTGCTTCGAGTGTGCCGGGTTTGGGGACGCCGAACAGGAAGGCGTTCTGGCCAGCGCTGTCGGGGGCGATACAGGAAGAGATGAAGGTAGGAAGGTCGGCCATCAGCGGTTGGAAGGGTGGTCGAAGGAGGCAGGGGAGGGGGTGGTTGCCATGGGGCGAGGAAAGGGGCCTCTAGGTGACAGTATCTGTGAGAAGAAGAATGTGGGAGGAATAAGAGGGGTAGGGTGGAGGTAAGGACAGGGGGAAGAGGGAGAGAGGGAATGGTGGAAGAGAGAGAGAGAGAGAGTGAAGGACCTGAGATAAATTAAAAAGAGACAAGAAAAATGAAGGAATTGAAGAAGGAGGATGAATTGCAAGGCCGTACGAGAGAGGAGAGAAAAGAAGAATTGAGCTTCGAGTGCCACCACCCTTCATCCATTCATTGATTCAAATCGGGATACACACCCAGAAAAAACACACAGAGTGAAGTGCGGAAAGTGACAAAAAAAATGTCGACCGCTGAGAGCACCACCATCACTCGTCCCTTCCGGCTGTTCATCCCCAGTCCAGTCAAGCTAGCACATCGGTGTTCAAATAAACAATGCACAAAGAGCTCCAAAGGAAAAAAAAATGCAAAGAAGTACTGTAGATGAGAGGGTGCACCGACAACAAATCTTTGATTGCCAATCTAAGAACCAGTTAGCCATTACCAATTTGAATTCAACACCATACCGAATGAAGTGAACAATGTTGACTTAGTACACTTTCTAATTAGACCTGTGCAACCAACGGCCTCATTTAAAGCTTTCAGTTGCGGAAGTACCCCAGCTCATTATCGTCAATTGAAGGAAGGAAAGTGGACACCACGGGGTCAATAATGGCACCGGGGCAACGCTTCATGACCAACTCTTGTCGCATGAGTACGCAAGAACAGTGCAGGGATCTCGACGCAACCCATCCAAAACACCCCCAAATAGAAAAAAAAGAAAAATAGAAATGCGTAAGAGAGGAAAAGCGATCCAGGCTCACAACAAAATACACCTCCTCATCTCTCTCTCTCTCTCTTTCTCTCAGAAGAAGCAAGAGGAAAACCCCACTCAGCTGCATGTTTTCTAAAAGGCAGTGCGCTCTTTCTTACCGGAACTTGAATATTGTTCCTGGAACATGCTGTCGACTAGAACAGCGCCGATGGATTAATGAAAGATAGACCAGCCAAGAATTTTCAGCATGTTGCTCAAAGGAGGGCAATGGATACGGACAGAAAATAAAAAGGGAAAAGAATAATGGCCAAAGATCGTGCAGAAGCAAATATAATAGCACTCTCGGTCATTTTTTTACTGCTGTCTATTTCTGCGCTCAAATTCCTCTCGAGTCATCATTGGCTTTGAGACCTGAGGTGGGAAGAAAGGAGGGTTCATAGGAAGTCCTGCAAGAATGAACGTAGGAAGATGGCGTAGTTAGAGACATGTACGAGTAAAAAGAGATTGCCAAGTCACCCAGAACTATCGTAATCAACCTAACTTACCATGGTGGGGCATGCCGTTCATAGGGTGGCCAAAGTTGTTAGGCACGAAGTGGTTGGGGCCAGGACCAGGGCCCATTCCAGGCATGGGGCGAGGTGGAGGAGGTCCACCAGGACCACGGTGCATCAGCATCTCCACAGGATTCATCGGGAACATGCCAGGATGCATAGGCGCACCAAAAGGAGGCATTCCTACCATCTGACCGGGGTGTGGGGGCATAAAGTCGCCAGGCCCGCTCACATGCATCTGCTGGCTGAAAGGAGGCATCTGTTGCCCGAAAGGAGGGGGAACTCCTTGGGGTGGGCGCTGCATGGGCATGCCGTGGAAGAATCCTTGAGGGTCGTTCTCCATACCATGACCATGTCCGCCCATGGGTGAAGGACCGCCGTTGGGGAACATGGGCCCCATCCTCGGATCCATCGCGGGTGAATGAAGCATAGGTCCAGGGCCCTGACTGTAGGGCCCAAAGTTTTTGTTCATTTGCTGCTGTGGAACCTGAGGCGACTGTGATTGCTGCTGCAAAGGCGGGAGCTGTTGCTGTTGCTGCGGCTGATGCTGCTGTGGTTGGTGAGAAGGAGGCCCCTGTTGAGCAGGTTGAGCAACCTGTGCATTAAATTGGCGAGGACTGTTCACCGATGGTGATGAGAGCGATGGGCTTGAGCCGCCTCCATTGGTGCTGGAACCGTTGGCAGAGCCGAGGGGTCGGATCAGTGGAGAAGCGGATTTCTGTCCATCAGTCTTCCCGCTCAATTGGCGGTACACCGAGGTAGGAATACCGCCGCCAAAAGCTACTTGAACAGGTCGTGGTGTTGGGCGGGGCGCCTCTGTCGCAGGTGCAGTGGCAGTAGTAGAAGTCGCGGTGAATGTCATGGAGGTTATTGTCGTGGGTGTGACTGTTGTCGTGGGTGTAATCGTAGTGGATGTAGAAGAAGGTGCTGTAGGTGTCTGTCCTGCTGCGTTCTCGGAAGGAGCAACGGAGGGGATTGCTTGGGTGGTATTCAATGGCACTGCGGCCTCATTAGATCCCATCATCAGCGTGTCAAGGAGTGTTGCCGGCTTGGTTTGGTAAGATACAATGGAGGGGTCCTGGAATGCTGCAGACAATCCTGGAGGTGCGTTGAGTTTTGGTTGGTTGGAAGGAGCTGGTCCATCCTGTCCCTTAGGAAGCGTCGCGGGCCGAGAGCTCACTGGACTCAAGGACGCCAGTGACTCTGGGTTGCTAACAGGAGGCTAACAAAAATTACGCCAATGGCTTATGGTGAGTGTGCAGTTTCTTTTCTGTCTGCAAGGTGCTGGCCGCAGTA
Organism: Linnemannia hyalina; assembly: GCA_019671135.1. Lineage (NCBI taxonomy): Eukaryota > Fungi > Mortierellomycota > Mortierellomycetes > Mortierellales > Mortierellaceae > Linnemannia > Linnemannia hyalina. The sequence continues at coordinate 1,801,622 of JAHRHY010000003.1, forward strand.
CCATTTGGGTGAATAAATTACCTTGGAAAGAGCAGCCATAATCTTGCTGAATCCAAATGCGTCATCCGATAGTTCATTCATATCGTCAAGCTTGGCAGGAGGAGATTGGGCTCCCTTCATGGATTGAAGAATCTCGGCTTCTGAGGGCATACGGCCCAATGGTGGAGGGGCCGATGCTGCAGCAGAGTTTGGCGCATGAGACTGGAAGAGCTGATCAAGGGACAGCTGCTTTCCTGGCATGTCGTTGTTTGACCTAGGCTGCTCTGGTTCCTTGGCGGGTTCTGGTTCATCCTCAGCAAAGAAACGCGCAAATCGCGAGCCATCCGTCTTTCGAGCTGGCTTTTGTTGCAAGGGATCTTCTGCTGTGGAAGCTGCGATCGTATGCTGAGACAGAAACTTGTCAAACGCCGTCGATGCGTCGAAAGGCTTGCTGAGATCAATTCCTCCAGGGCTGAAGAACATGTCGATATCCTGGATGGGCTCGTTGGATAGCATTGACCGACCAAGAGATTTTTCCAATGTTGGTGTGCCTTTTGCATCACCAGTCGTCTTATCGTCGTCACCAGTCTGAGCCCCAGGACCACCTGACCTCCATGAAGAACTGCTGTCGGCTCTCGAGGGACCTTTAGGATCAGCTCTGCTCTGGCCTTGGTTCAGCTCCTTTTCCTTCTCTCGGCGTTCGTGCTCCTTCATGCGTGCCTTCCAGGCTTGGATGTCGTCCACAAATGCTGGTTGGTCGCCTCCATCATATCCTTCTTTCGCCGCTCCATCCGAGTCAGGATTGTAGCTCATCCACTCAGGCGCATCAGAACGCTGAACTCGAGAGTTGAGACCCACACCACTGCCGCCATTGCCATTGCTGAGAAGCGGGTTGTTGGATGATGACATCATATGTCCAGAGGTCCTTGTCGTGGTTGCTCCGCCCATTCTTGAGCCTGGTAGACTTGTTGGTTGTCTTGAGCCTGTACATATTCATAATGCGATTACTCCTGTATTAGTTAAGAAGAGCAACGTTTGCTGAGCGTTCGATAATGATAGGGTAGCAATGTTTCTATGAAGTAGATTGCATACCTGTTAAGGATGAGTTGTTGCCTCGGGGTGCGTCCATTCGTCGCCTCTCCATGCCACTCAGCAGCCCGGTGATATCCTTTGGCGTGACCTTGGGGAGTTTGTGAGAAGACAGCTTTTCAATTGTTTCGCGACCAAATCCTTGCTCCAGAATGCTGGGTGGCCCGCGAGGGGTACGGCCTTCTCTGGGAGTCTATAAATCACCAAGGAGAGACCCAGTCCATGATTAGTCCACATTGCTCTCTTCCGAGATCGATTAAGCTGTTGTAGCATGGTGTCCAAGTAAGAGCCTGTGCCTGATCATGACTTGCCTCTAACGACTTTTTGAATCCTGAGAGACCATCGTCCGACCTCTTCAATCCTCCCAGTGACGAGGACGCAAAGCTCATTTTTGGAGGACCGAGGACGATACGGTCTAAAAGTGTTACGATACAAGATCACGCAGTAAGAGGAGAGTGGTGGGAGTCAGTTGGTTGATCACTGCCATGTCCATATTATGTATTCAATACAGCATGTGGTAGAGGCCGTTCTTGTTACCTGGCATGGTTGATTTGCTAGTGGGGGGCGTTGGCAACAAAGAGAAATGGAAACGTGAGTGAGCCAGGGGCGGTAATAAGAAAGTCGTCGATCGATTAACAAACGCATGTCCTCCGTGTTATTTTTTTTGTTGATATTGCAAGAGGGGCGAGCTCATCATGGGAAACATACCTTGGCACCTTGCGGCCACCATTGTTCAGTTCTGGCTCCTCTTTCACAATTTCACTAATATCGAGCAAGCGCAAGTGATGATAGGTCAGTCTAACTGGATGTTAAAGACACCTATGAGAGGATGGCATGTGCTATTGACAAAGTGAAGTCCCTCAAGCAGGATGATCAACTTACCCGAACCATTCGCTAGTAGGAGGAAGAGCCTCTGGTCTCTGGACAAGAGGACTCTCCGCGCACGCCATGAGGAACTCGCGCGAATACCGGATAACAGAGTCAGCTTCTGTGTTGAGTCCATCCTGCGTCTCCGTCGGTTGTAGTTGTTCTGGTGCTCTGGAGCTCATAGTCAATACGAGCGGGCGTCTGTCCATCAGGACGGAGGAGCGAGGAGGTAAGAGTTGCATTCGTTAGGTCAGGGCATTGTATTGCGTGGGACACATCATTGCACAGAGTGGTCCATTGGGTGTTGCTCATGTTCCTGACTCTTGGCAACTGTTCTTCAGTCGTTCCTGACGATGCAAGCATAAAGAGATTGGTGTGTCTGCTAGGCGAGGTGTGTATGAGGCTGACACGATGCGAGGTCATTCCTGGCTAGCAGAGTAAGTAGGGGAGCGAGTATCAAGGCTGGGTGTGGTCCTTATTCTGGCGAACAATGGCGATCAGGCTAGGTAGGTGGTTGCTGGTTGGTTGTGGTGTGAGTTGGATGGACAATGTACCTTTTTAAGGCCGAGTGTGGTCTTGTGTGCGTGTGCTTTAGACTGTGAGTATGGGTATGAGAGTGTTGATGATATGTCTGTAGTTGTTGTTATGTGGGCAGTTTGAAGGAAGGAAAGCGATGGAGAAGGGGAAGAAGAAAGAGAGAAGGGGAGAGAAGGGGAAATAAGGGGAGACGAGACTTTGCTTGGAGAATAAAAGAAGCGGCCTTGAGTGGTGTCTCCAAAGCAAGGTCAACGTGACGTCACTCAGTCCCGATTTGACTTATAAAATAACCCCCAATGCGACTGCACTGTTTTTTCTCTTTGTCATTTTTTCATTGTTTTCTTTTCACCTCCCTTTGTCACTATCCTCCTCTTCTTCCCTTCGTCCACGTCTCTTCCTCCCCTCCCTCCCTTTCCCTTCCCATCTTCGCACTCGACTCTTTCACACACTTACGTCTCCCTCCCTCTTTCTCTCCCAACAACCACCCTTCTCCTTTTCACTCACTCTCTCTCTCTCTCCTCTCCTCTCCCTTTCCAGAGCAACTAACACATTCCAAATCACCTGTCTTCATTTCTTTTCTTTTCTTTTCTTTTTTCTTTGCTGTTTTCTTTTGTTTCACCTATTGCATTTCTCTCTTGTTCTTTTTCTTGTCGTTCATATATACTTTGCATTCACATTCCTATCCCCATACAGACACAACACCAAACACTCCCTCTCTCTCTTTCCTACCTTTGTAACTTTCCACCATGGCTCAAAGCGACAACCTTGCTGTGCCCTCCGGCGACAAATACGTCACCGTCTTTAACGATCCCGTCAACTTCAACGCAAAACACCCTCTTAACAACTCATGGACCCTCTGGTTCGATAACCCCGGCAAAAAATCAAACGCCAACAACTGGGAGCAGTCCCTCAAGGAACTCATCACCTTTGACACCGTCGAGGACTTTTGGGGGTAAGTTTTTTTGTCGGTTGCACAACCGCAAAATAACAACGAAGAAAAGACCGTAGCAGAAGGATTGATCAATGGCATATTCAAGGAGACAGAAAAAAGTAGAAAATGAACACACAGGACGCAGGATGACTCCGTTGCGGATCGATGAAGCCAGTAGACGAATAGAGAGGGAGAAAGTGATAGAAGAACTATCTCTATGCGGATCCCCTTTCTCACCGCGTACACGATCGACTCCATGGATTTTCTATCGCCAACATACTTCCATGTCTTCACTTACACCGACAGCTTCTTTCCCGACGGTTTATCAGGAAATCTCAAACTAACCTAATATCTTATGCTTCTGCCTCTCTTTTCTTCTGTACGTGATCGCTGCGCATAGTGTTTACAACAACATCATGAAGACCTGCGACCTTTCGATCAGCTCCAACTACCATCTGTTCAAGCATGGAATCAAGCCCATGTGGGAGGACCCCGCCAACAAGCACGGAGGAAAGTGGAGCATTCAGCTTCCCCGCAATAAGACCATGAACGATATTGACAACATTTGGCTCTATACGGTACGGACGACCTCTTAACACTCCTTGTTCTTCCGTTGAAGTGGGATCTGCAGTGCAAGGATGCAGAGCAGAAAAACAGAGACACTTCGAACTGACAGCAGCCTTTTTTAATCTTATTATTCTAGATGTTGGCCTGTATCGGAGAGGCTTTCGAGTATGAAAACGAAGTATGTGGCGTTGTTGTGTCGGTTCGCAAGGGCTTTTTCAGGATAGCATTGTGGACCCGCACCGCAGACAACCAAGATATGGCCATGAGCATTGGGTAAGTCGCAAGTGGCACACGGATTTCTACAATACCCTTTGCTTTGTTTTTCTGTTCTTGTTATCTCTTGATCCGGAAGATACATTTTGATTGTGGTCGTTTTTATCCAGACATTTGTTTTCGGAGCGCTGATTATGATTTTCTTTTTTTTCGTCTTATATGCGTTCTAGTCGCACTCTCAAAAAGTCGATCAATGTTGACGGACAGTTCGAGTTCCAGCCTCACCACGAGACAAAGACCAGTGGCAAGCCCTGGACCGTGTAAAATACATCTACTACAACCCAATTCACCTACCGCAGAACGAAGAAATGGCCAGGAGCTGACATGGTCAGGGTCTTTTTTTCTTTTTTTTCTTTCTCGCAAAAACATAGTTTACTTCCATAGTTATTGCTGAAGCAAAAGAAACAACATCCAAAAGCGAAATTGTCCTTTTTAGAGCTACTTTGCTATTGTGAATGATCATTTATCACGCAGATCTGTTTTGTTGTTGTCCGTGTTCAGACACCCGTCCAATCCTTGCATGGGCTTTTCGTTCATTTGTTCACCCTTAGAGCACACGGTCCATGAGTCCTGTGCTCGCTCGTGACATTCAGTATGACCAGAAGCAAAGCAACCAACATTCAAATGAAAACAAATGAAAAAAAGCAATGTTCGGACCTCAAAAAGGCAGCCTTTATTTAATAGACAGCAAGGAGAGTTTTAGAAAGGGGGGGGATGAAACGGACGACCAAGTGTTTAAAACACTTAGTTGGCAGCGCGACGGCGGTCACGCTCCTCAGCAATGGTGAGCTTGACACCCTTGTTCTTGGGGAGAGAAACCCAAGGCTTGTTGCCCTCACCAATGACGAAAACGTTGGAGAGACGGGTGGCGAACTGGCGGTCGAGAACATCCTTGATGTGGACGATATCGAAGCCTCCGACGTGACGCTCACGGTGGGTGATGACACCGACACGACCGGTGTTGCGACCACCGGTGACCATGGCGACGTTGCCGACCTCGAACTTGATGTACTCGTTGAACTTGCCAGTCTCCAAGTCAAGCTTGACGGTGTCGTTGACCTTGATCAAGGGGTCGGGGTAGCGGAGGGTGCGGCCGTCGTGGGTGACAACGAATGGGATACCCTTGGCACCGAGCTGAACCTTCTTGACCTTGCACAACTTGTACTTGGCCTCCTCGGCGGTGATACGGTGGACGGTGAAGCGACCCTTGGTATCGTAGACGAGACGGAAGTTCTCACCGGTCTTCTCGATGGTGATGGCATCCATGAAACCAGCGGGGAAGGTCGAGTCAGTGCGGACCTTGTTGTCGACCTTGACGAGACGCTGCATAAGGATCGACTGAACCTCCTTGCCGTTGAGAGCGTACTTCAGACGGTTGCGCATCAAGATGACGAGGGGCAAGCACTCGCGGAGCTTATGGGGACCAGCGGTAGGTCTGGGGGCCTACAGAGATGTATATTTGTCCGGGAAAGAGGGACAGGCATGTGAGTAAGAGAGGAATTGGAACTCTTGATCGAGCTGTCATATTCGGTACGGTTTGTGGAGCAGCTGAGGTCGATCATTGTTGTGTTGTTGCAAAAATCTCCATGACTGCATTGGTGGCGTCGAACAGACTACTGCTTAAGCTTGGCCTGCCATGAAGGCGTCGCTGGGGGCGTTTGCTGGTGGTCTGTCGAAAAGAGTGGTGTTGGGCAGTTCTCATCCAGGTAAGGGTGAAGGTGTGTGTTGCAACTGGCTTCTGCGTCCGAAAGGAAAAGAGAGATAATGGTCGGCTTCAGCCTGACAACAGTCTCTCTCCGTTCACGCTGTCGAGTCAACCCGTGTGTGTGGTCTCATCCAAAGTCGCACCAGAAAGAAGTGTTGGATCCTGAGGGCTGCATCACACTCCTAGTGTCTCCCGCTCTGTCCAGTCAAAAGAAAAGGTCGACGCTCTCTCTGAAGGAAAGGTACTGCATAGGCCTGGCTCACATACATAAGTGCCGGTAAGCTTGTCCAGCATCCAGTGCTTGGGAGCATTGAGGCGCTTCAAGTGCTTTTTGGGTCCACGAGCCTAGATTCAAAAACAAAGTGATCATAATAACAGGTTAGAAAAAAAAAACTCTTTTCTCCGATGTCTGTTTCCTCCGTGTTTGTGATCTGTCACATCGACGGTCGCTTGTCAAGATCCCTGCCAGGCAAAGGAAGGCTCCTTCCAGTTTACAGGGGGAAAAAAACCATCAGGTCTTTTTTGTTGGTTGCAGGTTCGAGGTCAAGTATTGATGTAGGTCGAGGTGCAGTTCAGCGTGCTCCTGTTGGTCGGCAACGGCGTTTCATCCTCCTGTCTGTTGAACTGATCCATTTCGTCTAGATCCCTCCCTCCCAATCTTGTCATTAAGACGATTAGCTCTCAAGGGAACCATCGTTCAACAAGAATAACCGATATATCGTGAACTTTCTTTCGACAGGACGGTAAGATGGGTAGGGATGATCCGGATGTCGATGAAATGGCTAATGGGGCTCGCTTGGCGGTTGGTGGAGACCGATGGATGTGTTGCTGGGTATTTGTTGGTAGATGCTGGCATCCATGGCTTCTATTGCTGGTTGAAGGGATCCCTGTGCTCTGATTGGCTGAGACACGGTTTGATTTCCTGCTCCATCCGCAATTACCATTTTGAAGTGAAAGAGGGTTCGAGTAGCTGGGCAGACCACCGATCTTTTTATTATTCATATTCTAATAGGAAAAATGTGACTTTCTTTTCCATTTTTCTATCCTATCTCTCTGCTGGAGAACTTGATCGTCCATGACGGATACTCCCTAGGCCTCACCTAGGTCTGGTGCTGAAAACAATTTGCGAAGGCGTTCTCTATGCGGATCAGTGAAACAGCACATCATATTCGCTTTTCCCGCAAACAATGCGTTCAAAATGCAACTCATCTTCTATTATTTTCTTTTATTCTCTTTCCTCACTTTTCTCCTCATTTTTCCCGGCTACTCAAGTTCTACAAGGTAAGCAACCCACTATGAGCTTCTCTTTCCACTTGTTTTCCCTTCACCTTTCCCCTCTACTCTTCTCTTCTCGCCACTCCTTCGTACACTTTCCATCTTGCTTCCCTTACACTGTTGACCTTTTGCCACCCTATCCAGCACCTATCTTCAATGCATCTCGCCCTGAACATCGCCGTTATAATGTGCATCCCATTCAGCAAAACATCCATGAGGCCAGGAAATGGGTTTCCGTTCGATACAGGGAAAGGCTCCCAAGGGTTCGCCTCCATCCAAACCCATACCTGAAAGTATAAACCGACCTTCCACTTTGTGATGTAAGTACCTTCTTCTCAATTGTTTGATTTCTTGATCACAGGTAAAGGTCGACGCCACTTGGTCGTTGCTCTATTGGGCCTAACCATTCCTTTTCTTTATTATTTTCATGTTTGTCCGCTACCGGTATTGACGACGGGTACACCTGGCATTTCACCTCCACGCTATGTTGAAGGCTAAAAACACATCAACTTAACAACATTCAACATCTCCAGCGCCACTGCTAGCGGTGCACATCGTGGATCCTACGCGAAGTAGGCGTATGTACGTTTGATTCTTTTTGTCGTTATTCTGTTTGCTCGTTTGTGAGTGCCACGAACAAGAATGGTACTTCAAGTTTTCAACTGATACTAATGATGGTCGCAATACATTAAGAGCCTCTGAAATCATAGTTCATGTCTCATTTACATTAATCTTGTACACACAACATAGTTGATCGCGAAAAGATGAATGAGGAAAAAAAATGATATATTTGTTTAGGAGACAGGGACGCCTTGGCGCGATGGCGTGTTCTGGTAGTGTGCCAGTGGGACATCGTCGTCTTCGTCCTCCTCCTCAGTTGCCATCCGTGCAGACTGGATCGACAGCGCCATCAGCGTATCGGATTGAGATCCTATCGACTCTTGTCCTGCCTGTGACGTGTAGTCGTCCCCATCCGATTCCTCATACGAGTCTGAATAGTCCGTCCCGCTTGCCCTGCTCTCTTCATCGTGTCCTCCCTGGCCGTTCTGCTGTGACCGTCCGTATTGCTGCTGCTGCTGTAGTTGTTGTTGATGAGCAGGGCCTCCAGGTGGCATACTGGATCCTTGCTGGCGAGGCCGGGGTGAATGTTGGACTTGCAAGTTTTGTTGTTGCTGCTTCTCATACTCAGGCCCCTTGACAACTCGCTCAGCCGACTTGCCCGATCCTCGCTGCTGGTTCTTCTTCTTCTTCTGACTCTTCTTCTTCTTGGGCTTCTTTCCTTCCTTTTCCTCTTTTGACTCGCCACCCTTGGTCGAATCCTTGGCTTGTTGTTGCTGGAGATCGGCCTGCTGCTGAAGCTGTTGCTGCTGAATGACGCCCAAGTACCAAAACATCATGTTAGAGATCAAGACCTGCTCGTGAAGGGGTCGTCTAGGGTTGGCCAGCTTGACGTGTGATAGACGGTAGATGGCTCGCTCGATGTGGATGGGGAGTCGGTTGTAATTGCTGTACTTTGGCCTGTCCGACGTCAATGACTGGCCGTTCATGCTGATAGAGTGCGTGGTCTCTGCTGTTGTCGCCTGGGCCTTAGCCGAAGTCGACTTGTTATTCCGGGAAAACAGCAATGAAAGTGTCGATGGCTTCTTGACGGTCGTCTCGGCCGAAGAGGTAGTCGGGGTATTGGCTTCAATGCTGGAAGTCTGGGATGGAGTCGCCGCGGCAGATTTCATTCCTCCAGGAGAAGAGCCCGCTCCTCCAAGAGTCGATCCGTCTGCGCCCTTCTCGCCCTTTTCCTTGCCCCAGAGCCAAGACCATGACGACGGCTTTTTCTGATGTGTGTGAATGCCAGCCGCTCCTTGACCAGGCTGCTTGTTCTTTCCTGGAAGGTCGTATTGCTGCTGTGGCCTTGAAGGCTTGTTCGGTGCCGAAGGGTCTTGAGAAGATGGTTGTTGGAGAAGGTTGTGGGCCAGTTTGACGGGAGGCGGAATGGGATAGTTGATAGTGAAGCTGTCCAGCTTCTCCTTGCGAGACTTTTCCAATGTCTCCGCCAACTGTGCCATCACCGTGTTTTCGAGCTTTCCGGGCGCGCTGATTCGGAACGAGGGTGTTTCCTCTCCATCATTCAATTCTCCACTTGCCTCTTGATCCCTGCGTTGCTGTTCCAAAAGGTGAGGCTCGACATATGTGGTGATAGTAGGTTTGGACGAGTCTCGTAGTGTAGACACGAAGCGCTTCAACGGCTGAGTCTCTGTATCCTTGGTGGGTTTAGGGAGCTCCTCCTGAGGTGTAACGGGAGTAGGGGTGGTGGTGGAATCCTGGGAATCAGATGGACGAGGCAATGGGCCAGGGTCGACCAGAGAGACTGCCGGATATTCGCCGTTGGCATTGACGGTCTGGCGCAATCTTGAGACGTCATGCCTGGTGTCGTTGGAGGCTGTTGAGTTCCTACGAATCTTTGTCCTGGCACTCCTTCGCAGCAACGAAAGGGCGCTCCGCTCCAGTCCTCCTGGTCGCTTGACTGTTATCAAGTCCTCTTCAACGGCGTCCGATGGGAAGTTGCTCCCTAGATAGCGTCAAAACAGAAAATTGATAACGGATTAGAACCTTCATTGTAATGACGATTGTGACAATGCACCAAAGCCCAGTTGTCCTCGCGCGATGCCAGGTTTAAGCTCATGATAGACATACTTGTTGGAGACGACGCTGAAAGACTGACACTGCGTCTCAGGGATGTCTTTGTCCGTAATGGTGGCTCGCCCATTTGCTCCAAGGGTGCCGAGAACACTCCTGACAAAAAGTCTTCACCTTCGGGCTCTTCCTCCTCGATCTTTGGCGGTTTGCTGGGTCGATCGTCAGTATCCTCGTCCGGGTTGTACTGGGCAGACAAAACAGACTTTCGCCGGGTGATAGAAGGGCTTCTCGATGAGACCATTCCGTCCGCGGACTCTGAGTCGACTCCGTGCTTTGAGAGCCATCTGTTGTACTCGTTCGGGGCAATCTCAGGATGGAGGTGAAAGGGAACCTAAATATTGCCAAATATCATGTTGCATGGAATTAAAAGTACAATTAGTGTTGGAACCGGCCTTTCTATTCAACAACCATCAACAATATTACAAGGTTGAAAGGCGCAAACAACCAACAAGCAAGGCGTACATACCCAAAACAAATGCGAAGGGTCCGCCGTTTCGATCTGAACCTCCTTCATGTCTTCCTGATCGTCATTGGAACCGGGAGAGTGGGAAGACGGGGCCTCGATAATGGGACCATCTTGCGAGATGGTAATGTGTTCGCCTACAAAAATGCTCTGGCGGTTGGATTGGGAGCCTGAACGAACCAATGGCGCAGGGTTGACGGTGAGTGTGTCTTGGCCACCATTCTGACTTTGCTTGTCAGTTGATCCAGGTTGCTGAGGCTGTGTCGCTTCTGGGGTGGAGGTGGTAGAGGAGGATGACGAGGACGCTGAAGAGGCGGTTGGGGATGTGCTCGAAGTGGAGGCTTTTGGTTCTGAATCACAGTTGTCTGGGTCCATTGTGTTGGCTGTGTTGTCGATGTGGTTTGAGTTCGCGGTGTCGAGGACGTTGAGTCGTTTGTTATCGTCACCTAGCGGACTTGATGGTTGAGCACAGTCAGGTAAGTCCTGTGGGTGAGAATCCAAGTGAGAGCTGCTTGCAGCAATGTCCTATGAGGTCCAGTGTCAAGAGAGGATATGTATTAGATTAGCCTCAGTTGAAGAGGGGAAGAAGAGAAAAGGTGAGAAAGAAAGAGAAGAAAGAGAAAGAGAGTGAAGGGGACAAGCGGAAAGAAGAGTGGGGGAGAGAGTGAAAAAGAGAGGGAAGAGTGTGAGAGAAAGAGAGCGAAACATAATATCGAAGGAGAGCGCTAATAAACATTAAAAGTCTGGCTGGCTAAACGAGAGCGAGCTCCAAGGACCAAGAAAGTATCCTTTCCAAGCCTATTGTCCTGTCCAGCTTCCCGTCGTTGTTGTTGTTATTGTTGTTGTTGTTTTACAGTTTGGCTGGGCTCTTTGCCACATTCGACTGCTCCCTACCGTGGCCCTTGGGGTCGATGATGTTGTTGTTCTTCCTGTAGTTCTAGCTGCTCTAGTTTAGCTGGTCAGTCTTGTGCAGTCAGTCAGTTGGTTGGTCGTATGTTCCTCTTGGTATCCCCCTTGAAGACGCAAAGAGTGGCAGTGAATGTGCAGGGTCGATCCTACTTCTCGCATGGCGTTTTTTGTTGGGGTGGCGCTCCTGGCAAAATATGTATGATTGAACGAAGGAAGCCCCATGGAGAAAGAAGACGAGAGGGGGGGGGGGGGGTGATGGGACAACAATAGGACAGGGACGGTGACAGGGGCGAAAGAAAGAAAAGAAGGAAAGGGTAAGTGGTAGAAAGAGGCACTAGTCGGATGTGCTGCTGTACCTGAAGATGCAGAACAGCGGCAGATGGATCTTCCTGCGCAGGGGCTGATTCGAACATCTGGCCGTCGAGTGCGATGACTTCGCGTCTGTTTCGGCTGTCTGCAGAGTGTTTACGAGGGCGATTTTGGTGGGAGTGGGTGAGTTTGTTGTCGGCCGAGGTCAGGGTGGATGAGTCGATGCTCTCTGCGGACATTGGACGGTGTGAGAGAGTGGGAGAAGAGAGTGTGTGTGTTGAAGAGTGGCGGTGGCTACGTTGTGTGTGGTGAATGAGTGAGGGGCTGCCCAGGCCAAAGGTGATGTATTCTCCCCTGAATAAAAAGGTAGGAGGGAAAGAAGAATGGGGTGGGTGAAGAAGAAGTGTGAGGCGAGTGAGAGGTCGGAATAAACAAAATAGGACGAATAGTCAGTTTGGTACACTTTTTTGTTGTTCTTTGTTGTTGAAAAAGAAGAGAGGAGCAGAAGACAAGAATAGCCGGGAGCAGGGGCGGGCGAAAGAGTTGGGAGATAAATACCCAGAGAGAGTGAGAGAGAGAATGAAGAAAGAGAGGGGCTAAAAGGGAGTCAAAGGGAAGAGAGGAAGAAGGAGCAAAGGAAAGAGCGAAAAGGAACAACAAAGGGACATCAAAGGTCGAGAAGGAAACAGCCACTTTGAAGAACAAAACAAGAGAGACTAGACGACAAGAAGACACTAAAAGGAGTCAAGTGTAGAAGAGGAATTGGACAAACAAAGAAAGGGTGAATGAGGATGAAAGGGAGGTAGAGGAGGCAGGAGGAGAGGACAAGGAGAGGCAACTGTTCGCTGATGAAAAAAGGGAAATGAAAACACACACACAAACATACACACATAAGGGGAAGATAATGTGCGCAAACACATCAACAAAAGCAACCGACACCAAGACACAAACCCCAAGAAAGGGATTTATGAACGAAGAACAAGGCGACAAGCAAGAGCACACGATGATTGATAGCAACTACAAAATGATTGCAAACGTATAATTGTAAATGAGGATGGCAAGGGGCAAAGCACCGACTCCAATTGAAAAGCGTGTGTGCGTGTGAAGACAAAGCAATGATAATAATGACAATAATAACGAAGTTGAAGTGGCCAAAAAAACAAGCCCAATTTCAATTTGCTCGTCTGATTGGCTGCTGATCGTCCCTGAATCAAATTGTGATTGATTCGAAGGGTGACATTGGACATGGAACGAGGGGAAGGTTTGACGAAGGGACAAGATAAAACACGTACAGCTATGTTGCCGTTGTGATGATATTTTTTTGCACCTGAATCTTGCATTGGCACTGACCAAGCAGAGCACGACAGTAAGATACAGCCGATGCTGTTGTGGACAGGAACAGGAAGAGAACGATGGATCGATCGTTCCGTCAAGGAGTCAGTCCTCCTTCCAGCATAGCGAAAACCTACTCCGCCATTGCCTGCAGAAGGGAAAAAGTGAACTCGCCGCAGATCAAAAGTCATCCAAGTCACGTGTAATGACTGTACGCTTTTTTCTGGACTTGCTACTTGCCCTCATCATGCGCCAGCTTCCTCACCTTCCATCAACTCCTCATCTCCTCTACATCAAACATGCGTGCCTGGTCTACCCCTTTCTTTCGCCCTTTGGCTCCTTTCCTGGCCGGAGGTGTCGTCACCTTCTACCTCATCAACGCTGCTCAGGAGACCATGTTGAAGAGTACGTATTTCAACCAACCCATCTGCCACACATTTTCTCTCGACTTCTCAGGATCAGCAGACAAACCATCAGTTCCAGTCAGACTTTCGACAGCACCTCTTTGTTGCCACACACTTCTCAACCACCAACGACTTGACTATCGTCTTGCAGGATAAGAGTTTCATAACGCCTAATACTCTACGCTACTTGGCAAAGGATCACGACAAGACATATCGATACAAGGACATGAGGCGTCCGACAATTGCCGAGTGTTGTCTGCGTGAATGGAGATGATAGAGAATTGACCTATATGCTATTTATCGTTCGTTTTATTGTGCAATAGGCGAGTCGTTCAGGAACGATCCCCGCAACCCCAAGTGTAAGAGCTGGACATTGACCTTGTATGTTATATTGGGACGTAAAGCTGAATACCATTGACGGTTTGTACTGACCTTCCCTTTTCGCCGTTGTTTCATTATCATAGTCACCGGCAAGAAGGAGGAGCACCACTAGACTCTTGTACTCAACAACAGCATCAAATAAAAGTTGTACGCTAGATCCAAAAAATAGAGGCAGATCTGATTCAAAAGAAATTAAAGCATTCCCAACAGCATCAGTGTGAAATCCTCTTGTTCATGCTCCTTGATTGTGATGGAATGACAGGTACGAGGGGTTATTACAAGCCTGACTCGTGAAAAGGACAGAGAGGCTACTTGTTGCCAGCAATGAGAAGGAGAGTGAGTGTAAGGGTGGATGAGTAAGGTCGTTTTCTAGGGCGTGTGCGTTTACGCAGCGAGCGAGCGTGGCGCGTCTGTTCTTCCAGATCACACCGCAGCAAACGTGTGCCTGGCAATGTTCATCACACCCGGTTTGTTTCCCTCCTTTCCACAGCTGCCCCTTAACGTTGTTTGTTTTGATTTCCATCGACATTTTTTTTGTCCCTCTCTTCCACTGTGGACAAGAAGAAAAAGGCTGTCAGGGTGTGCTTGTGTGCAAATGCTGTGACAGGACTGAGTGCTGAGGAAGCACCGTCTGGCTTGACACACACATATATATTTTTTACTTCGTTATCATCTCTTGTTCATCCTCACTCATCCCGACACTCTCTCATTTGCTCGTCATGGCCCGCGTCTCCAACACCCCTGCCTCCCGCCCTGAGGTCATCCAGTCGCTCATCGACGGAGTCGACAGATACAACCCCGATAACGTCTCTATTCTCGAGGAGTATCTCGCCACACAGTGCACCAACAAGGAGTGCGATGCCATGGCCAACTTGGCCATCCTCAAGTTGTAAGCATCCTACTTTCCATAACTGCTTGTAACTCCAGGGACCAGTTTCTCTCTCCCTAGAAAGCGAACATAAGGGCAGCAGGACAACTATCAACTGTCTGTGCAATTCACAACAGGATACTATATCGCATACACTTGTATTCTTCGCAGAGGCGAACGTATGCTCAGGGCTACAGGATCACCATATCGCAGTGGAGGAACTGCGGCTACGCACATTAGATCAACTATCGCCAACGCGAAAAACGTGCCCTCGGAAGAACGTTTAATGCGGTTAACATGGACAACGTTTACTTGATGATCACCAGCAGGGTTTTCTAACGTTCATAACCAATTGGCTCCTGGACAACTCCCCTATTAGGTACCAGTTCAACGCTCACTTGACCAACGACCAGGTCGTCAACAACATCTTGGTCAAGGCCCTGACTACTTTGCCCGAGCCCGACTTCAACCTGTGCTTGTACCTCTTGAACGAGCAGATGGTCACAGAGGAACCCGTCGTCCGCTTGATCGCCCTTCAGGATTTGATTGAGCAGGCACGCTTTGCCGATTTCTGGAAGCTCTACGAAGGCGATGATATCTACAAGGAGTTGACCGCCGAGGTTCTTGGATTCGAGGACTCGATCCGCGCCAGTACGTTCATGTCGGGTTGAGATGCTTTTATCGATGGGCACCTCATTTAGAGTGCTTTGGTGTTCAATTCGAAAGTCGATCGATTTCTGATCTGGCGCGCCTCTGTACAACTTTCTCAAAACTCACCACCTCATCGACTTGCTTATTATCGCCTGCTTGCAATAGACATTGCCGGTGCTATTGCTATGACTTTCCAGTCGATCGAGACCGACAACTTGGGAGCATACCTCCACTTGAAGGGTCAGGCTTTGGCAGATTTTATCAAGGCTCAGGGATGGACTGAGAGCAACGGCGTTGTTGCCATCCCCGTCAACAAGGATAACGAGGCCAAGACGACCGTCTTGACTGAGAACATCAAGTTTGAGCGTACGTTTTTTTTACCGAATATGATTATCATTGCAATTGATTGATCGTCCTGAAAGCGTGTCTTCTTTCGATATGAATTATTGTCGTAACGCATGTTTTCCTTCTGTTTGTGCTTAATAGAATTGACGAAGGTCATTGGTCACTCCAACGATGCATAAAAGAGAAGAACGAAAAGTAGTAATTTACGCCGAATAAAACACCAAAATATCTCTGCGAGAAGAACCGTGTAATGTTTTGAGGTCGAAGCACAGATCATGACTAGTTACGGGGGCGTAGCTCCTTCTTCTTGTGACTGAGTTGTGCTCTCGAGAAATGTGCGAGAGTGCGAGAGTACGAGAACAAAAAGAATGGGGAAAAGTCAAACGAATGATCGGATGGCCTACTTGTTGTACGCAACGAAATGAAGAAAGTCGACAAAAGACAAAGGATAAGAGGTCCCGGTAGAAACTTGTCCCTTTTGCCAGGAACCAGTCCCCACTTCATTTCCTTTTCTCTGGAATTGAACAACAAAAGGGCCGAGATTTCTTTATCGCCAATAACCTCGCCACATTTCTAATTCGGTCTTTACGTTTTATCACCCTTCTTTTCCTTCTTTCTCTTCTTCTTTCTCCTGCCTTCTTCCTTCCTTCCCCTTTCACTCCACTCTACACTCCATTATAGCACTATTATCCTTCACCTACCAACTACTCTCTTCCTAAACCCCTCCTCCTCTCGACAAACGTAAGACAATTGACCGAGAATGACAAGCTCTATATTCGAAACCCTGGGCGTCAGTATGCTGGAGCACCACTGGACAACACTCTTATCCTCTGCCGTTGTCTGCGGCATCATCGTCCAGCTCTCACAGGTCATCTGCCCCATTCTGTTTCCTGTCACCTACCCCAAGCTACAAGGATCCAAGAAGCTAAACTGGGATGGTATGTGTCTCCCTCTCACTCATTTCTTCTCTGAAGCTGAAAAGAGATTGTGAAATCTTTTAGAAGGAAGTACCTTTGCATTTCGAGAGAGACAGCCTGAACTCACTTTTACGTCACTTTTTTTTTTTTTTTGGTTATGAATGACTTGATAGTCCATGTAGTGTCGACAGTCCATGCTCTTACCATTGTCTCCTTGGCGACCCCACTGTTCTGGAATGAGAACCTGACACAGAACAGGATCTTTGGATACGATTTCTATGCTGGCCAGGTCTACGCCGTCTGTTGCGGGTAAGAGGACAGTCAAGGCCAATCCAAAACGGGTGTACAGGAAAGACGCTCAGGAGCAACAAGGCAGGAGTAACCGGACAGCAGGATTGACGGACACGCATACACAACTCCGAGCTCTTGGCATGAACAGTCGACCACGAGCATATACTCCGGACCAAACGGCAAAAGAAAAGTGGGATGAGACTGTGGGAAGTTTGGATCCTTTCCCTTCTCCTTAGTTGTACCCCCCCTTTTCCTTTTGCCCAAAATCAACTCTATTTTTTCTTTCTTTTGTGACAATTTCTGTGCAACCCACATCTCTGGGCTTTGACGTTTTTTTTTTATTTTGGTTGGGGTGGAGACAGAGAGAGCAAGAAAGGGTTTCTGTGTGCAGGACTTCAACGCAGCTCTTTGACAGCAATACCAATGACTAACGTTAAATTGTCCACTTTTGATAAATGTTTTTCTTGAATGAGCATAGATACTTCTTATGGGACACCATCCACAGCATCCGACATATCAAGGATTTTGGCATCGGTTTTGTCTTGCACGGAATCTGCTCCTTCAGCGTCTTCATCTTCAGCTTCGTACGTTGCCCCCTTCTGTTGCCCTTGCGCTTTTGTTCATGCTGTGAATATGCATGGCAATCATTCCTGCATGCTGTCTTTTGTCTTTTTTATGCATGGGACGACAGGTTTGCAAAGTGTGGAAGAATGGTCGGAGAACATGCCAATCTCGCTCACACACGTTTTTTTCTCTCTGCTTTACTGCTTAATAGAGACCATTCTTGCAATACTATGGTAGCTACTACTTGATGTTTGAGCTGAGCACACCCTTCCTTAACATCCATTGGTTCATGGTACGTCAACAAAATCACGGCCGTCACTTGATGAAAAGTTTATTCGCTTTACGACAACATTTTCCATAGGGAACAACCCCACACCTTCGGGAAGATACAAGTTTGTAGACTTAGCGACTGACACTTACGAATTGGTTCACTTTACTAGGACAAGACAGGATTGACAGGATCGATCTACCAAAAGATTAACGGCTTATTTTTGTTGACCGTGTTCTTCTGTGTGCGCATCGTGTTTGGCGTCTACACAACCTACGAATGCTTGATGAGCGTGCTACCTGTCCTAGATTTGGTCCCCATGCACCTAAGAGTGGTCTATACCAGTGCCAACGTTGCACTGAACTCGCTCAACGTGTTTTGGTTCTACAAGATGGTCTCCTCCCTCGCAAGGCGGTTCTCGACACCCAAGCACGACGCGGCCAACAGAAAACGCGAGCAATAAGGATAGACAAAGAACCTCTCTAATACAAGCAAAACCCGAACGTTTGAGTCTCAATCTCATTGGTGTCCAATGAGAAAAACATTTCATTGTTTTTCACCTACCCCTCTTACGTATTCCTCACACCATCTTCTCACCCTCGCATTGATATGTTGGAGAAAGGATTTTATTTGTGTTGAACACTCTGTCCGTACTACCCTTTGTTTGTGTTCTGGTTCTTGACGGTGGGCACCAAGGTACCAATTCACACTATTTACATCGCCTGACGATAGCTGGGGCACTCAGGAATAAGCCTCTACTGCGCCTTCTTGCGGAAAGACACACCTATTTCGCATATAAGGAAATCCATTAGTAATGACTTCCACAGCAACATTCTCATCAGTCCGCTACTCTCTTTTCTTGCTCCGTTACAAAGCAATAAGTACCCTCGGAGAGTTTGGCCAATCCACCGGTGGGCTGTGAAAGGACATTGCTGCATTTGGGGCAGTTGACGACGATGTCGGCGTGGGAGAACACGGTAGTAATGGTCTGACAGGCGTTGCACTTGACGTCCATGTAGAACGAATCGGGCGATTGGACGACTCGCTTCAGCTTGTGGGTTGTTGCCTCCTTGGCGGGCGATGGGTGGAGGATATCTTCTGCGAGGGTCATTTGTTGGATACTTTTTCTTTTGTCGGAAAAGAGGTTTGGTGCCGTAGAGAAGGACTGTGTTTGAGGAAGTGAAAGTGCAGGTGGAGGAGGTGAGAGAAGAGAAGGAGGGGATTGCGGAATTTTTTATTTCTCAAGGAGGGACGGCTGCGGCTGGCGCCACTAATTTCCGAACCCATCACGTGTAGGTGGGACCAACTTCACTGTATGTTTGTTCGCGCACCTTCAGCTCTTGTTCCAAGGGTCGTCTGGACCCGGTGAGGACGGACTGTACAATCCTCATGTGCGTTTAGGATATTTTACTGAGTGAGGTAGATGATGTGCACGTACGAGGAACACTTAGACAGCTCCACTTTTTAATTGGACAAAACTGATGTGTCGTCACTGACGGTCATCCTTACCTTAAAAAAAAAAAAAAAAAAAAGCACCTTCAGCTCTTGTTCCTTCCCACACAACACACACCCACAAGTTACACGCAATGGAAACCAGGGCTAAGCGACGCGCTCCAACATCTGACAAGGTACTTCCTTTTTTCGAGATCACACACGATGAACAGGTTCAGAATCAAAACACGTCCCATCCTAACACTACTTTCCAAAAACCCCACACTTTTTCCAGGTCCAACAACCCAAGACTACCACCATTGGCGCCACTGCAACCAAGCGAGCCAAAGTCACCAACAGCACCAACACCACTACCACATCAACAAAGATGGATACCCCAGCTAAGGGAACAAAAACAAAATCCGGCACTGGCTCAAAACCTACAAAGGATACCACCACCACCACCGAGAAGCAACAACCATTGTCGGCAACAGGATTGGCGAACGAGGATGGCACGCGTATCAGCGTGTGGTTGATGAAATCTGAGCCTGATGCCTTCAGCATTGACGATCTGATCAACTCTAAGGACTCTACCTCACAATGGGATGGCGTCGTAGGTAGCGAAGTAAAACAGCATGTTGGTACCTTTCGGTGACAAAACAGTCGTGTTTCTAACATTGGAGCTTCGTTTCCTTGTGTGTAAACAATTATAGCGGAATCATGAAGCCAAGAATTTGATGAAGAATAGCATGAAGGTCGGAGACCAAGTCCTGTTCTATCACTCCAATACCAAGGCACCAGGCATTGTCGGTAAGTCCCTCAAGTACCTTTCTTGGAAAACAACACATCCATCTGACCGTATCGCATTAACGTACGTTTTTTTTTACTCCGCGTTTTTTGACAACCGTCTATCCTTCCTCTCAAAAAAAAAACATAGCAATGGCCAAGATTGCACGGGAGGCATATCCGGACCATACAGCTTTCGACACCAAGAGCCATTACTATGACAACAAATCATCCAGGGATGACCCTCGCTGGTTCATGGTCGATGTGAAATACGAACGGAAACTCAAGCGCATCTTAACGTTGAAGGAGCTTCAGCAGTACAAGGACAAGGAACTTAGTCAGATGAAGCTGCTCAACCGTGGACGTCTCTCTGTTCAACCTGTCTCGGACAGTGAGATGAAGTTTATTATGGATCTTGAGCAGCAGGATGAGCCTAGCGAAGATTAAGGGAGAGTCGGGATCAAGGACTTTGTATCTCTCGCTCCACCGTTTCTCTTTCTGCCTCTTGCGACACACAATTATTCAACACCAAGCATATCACTTACTCGCGCGCACTGTACTTTTGCAGAACAAAAACGTTATGTAAATACAATGTAAATATTTGCAAATCAATTTCTTTTTCTATTACATTTCTAAGAATCAGGCGGCTTTGGATACCTCAGTCGTCAGAAGCGAGCCAGGGCGGACTTGAGTATGATAATCATATGGCTTTGTTATGGCGGGTCCACAACCCGTCTCAACAGCATGATGACATTCTGGTCCACAGGTGTTGTTCCATTTCTGACTGCAGGTGGGGCATTGGATGAAAAGGGCATGGCAACGAGTGTTGGCACAGTTGGTGATGTTGTCGTGAGGGGTGCTGCACTGGTGACAGGAACTGATCACATCCTCGGTGATGCGCTCGCCTCGACGGCCATCGAAGGTGAAGTTCTTGCCGACAAAGTGTGACTTGATCTCGGGTTTGGACTTGACATAGCGACCGTAGCTGGTGATTCCTCCCTTCAGCTGCAAGATTGAGATGTGGAAACAAAGGTACGGTTAGTTGACGGAGGATTGATTCTCTATACTCATTCCATTTGAACAACAACAGGTATTCTTTTTCCCATTACCATTTTGACATCCTCGAATCCCTTTTGTTTCAAGTACCGACCAGAGACACTACATCGGATGCCTCCAGTGCAGACCATGAGGACCTCTTTGCTCTTGTCCCGACCCTCTAGAAGCTCATCCAGCAAATCCATGTTCTCCTTGAATGTCGTGCAATCCATTTTGACGGCCGTCTTGAACGTTCCCACCTCACTACGGTGTGTCATCGTCATAAAAAAAGAGCAACGGGTTAATTCTTTGGTACATACAAGCGAAAAAAGAAAAAAAAAGACCGAGCACAATGATCACAAGAACGCGTACTTTTCAAAGTGGTTTCTCATATCGATCAGGAGAGACTTGTCTCCGACCTGATCCAGCCTCTTATGAAACTCCTCCGGTTCCAAGTACAGGGGAGCTTCCGAGTCTCCAATTGCCCACTGATCCAACCGTCCATCAACCACCAATTGCTTCTTGACAGCAACCTTCAACTTTCTGAAAACTCGCTCTCCAGGCTGATCACACGATACATTCCAGATAGCTCCATCGGGCCCCTTTCCGAACCGATCCAGAACAAGTGTTTGGAGAGACAAGCGAAGGGACTCGGCGTGTTGGACTGGAGTGCAGACATGGAGATTGACCCCATCCTTGGCGAGATAGATCCTGCCTGTGATGTCGAATTTGACGAGTTCAAGGAAGAGTTCTTCACGGAGGTCTTCGAGCTGGGATTCTGGGATGGGGGTGATGGTGTAAAGGGTTAGGGTTTGGTGTTTCTGGTCGATGGGTGGGGGGCCAGGGGGTGTGTATCGGATCAGGGGTCGCTTGGTTGGTGGTGGTGGAGGGAGGTCTATTCCGGAGTCCGTGTGAAGATTGTGTCGGTGAGGTGTCCAAAGGCATTCGTCATTTTTGACTATGAATGCTGTTGATGCTCTAGTGGGGAGTCTTGAGAAGGGGCGGGTTTGGAGTTGTTGTGGCTGTGGGCGAAGTCGGGAAATGAGGAGACTGCCACGGGCTGAAAAAGAGCTGGAGGTTGAAGTGATCCCGATCGACGACTGTGAGGGGACAGCGAGGTTCGCCCATCGGTAAAGGGCGGACCTTAAGTCCTGCCTGAGTCCATGTTTGCATGCCGCCGACATTCTGGACTTCCAGTTTGGTGAATGGCGCAAAAGAGAAGTAAACAAAAAAAAAGTTGCAAGCAAAGAGGACCTAAAAAAACGCTGGAAGGAACAAACGTAAACATCCGAGGAGGCAAAAGGTAATTCCCAGTCCGGGGATCGAACCCGGGCCTTGTCGGTGAGAGCGACAAATCCTGACCACTGGACCAACTAGGAACTTGCTTATTGGAATGTTGGTTTCTGGAACAGTGTGGTTCCGAAATCAAAGATTCCTGGTTCGTCACGTGCAGGTATCATGTGATGACTTAAGGGCCCTTTTTAGGACTCTTTTGTTATTAATGGCCAATCGGACGCCTCGACTTTTTTTTTTCTTCTTTCACACCATACACCATCCCAAATATCACACCCCCCACACCCAACGACAAAAACATAGCAACCGTACGATCTTCGTGCCACATCATCCACATCATCATCTTCAAACCAACACACTCACACAAACACCCCAGTTCCCAATTTCTCCACACCGCTCAGCGAAGACAGCAAAACTATCATGGAGGGCCTCAAACAGTATAATAATAATATGAATATGAGTAATATTCTCTCAATGAACGTCCCCCTCGACAACTTTGCCTCGACCTCCATCCGTCGCATCCAGCAGGCCACTGTCTTGGCCATCTGCCATGTTGACGAGGCCAGCATGGGACCTCAGACCTATGTTTATTCAACCTGTAAGCTCTCTTTCTTTCTTGCGCGCTTGCCCCTACTTTTGTACAAAGCTGTTTGTCCTCTTTAAAGTGCCTTCGTTCTGACTCATTTTTTTTTGCTTCTTGACCTGGTGTAAATAGTGGAAGGAAGAGGACAGTGGCGGCCCTGACATCGCTATTAATGATT
Source organism: Linnemannia hyalina (assembly GCA_019671135.1). Lineage (NCBI taxonomy): Eukaryota > Fungi > Mortierellomycota > Mortierellomycetes > Mortierellales > Mortierellaceae > Linnemannia > Linnemannia hyalina. The sequence continues at coordinate 1,824,544 of JAHRHY010000003.1, forward strand.
GCGCGATGAAGTTTGCAGGTTTCAGTGGCAGCAGAACCTGTGAGCAGAGTCGCCGGGGCGGTATCTCGGAGGAGCAGACGACTTCATTTGTGAGAGAGATGAAGCAGTTCCGTTTCTCGGCCAACGATGAGACCGTCCAACCCCCGCTTATCCGTCTTGAGGAAGGAGAGCAAGAGTTGAAGGATGTGAAGATTGATGCAAGACTGACGATTACTTCGAGCGACTCCAACAACATGAACACCTGGTATGGGTTCGTGTCCGAGGGTGCGTTGTTCTTGAGAGGCAACGGGTGGGACGATATGGATATCCGAGAGGTGAGTTTTCTTAACCTTTCGTTTTTGTTTTATGTGGGTTCTTTTACTTGGCATCTGTCATCACGTACTGGATTTGTACTAAGTGCTAACAACCCACTTCTTTTATTGTTTCTCTATTAGAGCGTCGTCGCTGCTCTTGACCTGGCTGAAGAACAGCTTGGATGCCAAACCGTCCATCTCTGCCTGGAAAAGTCCAACCCCAATCTCGGTATGTAACAATAGTGTGCATCTTTGTCGTTGCTGTAATTCTTCTCCACACTGGCGGCCAACCCATGCAATATTTTTATTCCGATTCATTCTAACCTACTCCTATTTTTGTCTTTTGCCCCCCCTCTTTTCACCTTCTTCCCTTTCTCCTTGATATTGTCTTCTTGTCTTACAGCCAAGCTTGTCCGTACTTTGATGTACGCTGGTTTCGAGATGGTCCACCCTGATGTCCTTGCACATGCAGACCCCAAGTACCTCGTCCTTGGCATGGATCTCTAAAGTGAAAATAAGAACAAAAAGTCAGCAGCCAAAAAGACGACGTTGTAGCTTCTAGAATATGCTCTTCCGATTTTGTATAACTTTCTTTTCTCCCCTTCTCTTTTCCTTTTCCTTTTCAATAATATCTTCTTCCCCTTCAGTACTCTCTTCAATCCCAGACGTAGAAAAATAAAAGCAACATCTCGTTGAACAAAAACAAAGTAGCAAAGCAAAGGGATGATTGACTATGGCAATGGTGTTAGAAAGTGGACAAAGAGGCTATATTTCGTGAACTGGTGTAGTGGAGTGGGGCGTCAGGCCAGCTGAAGAGTCTATTTCTGGCGCTGAGTAAGTGGGTGAGGGTGAACTCGTCCAGAATTCTTGACAAGAAGCTGAACCTGAATCTTGTCGGTTTTCCCACGTGTAATGCCAAGTTCGATCGATGACGAAATGTGGACCCCACCCTTGGCAAGCAACGACTACGGAAAATGGCTCAACCTACTATTCTTACCCTGAGATATCTCTACACTCTTTCCCTTTCTCTCCCATTACATGTATCTGTCTGGCCTCCTCTCTACTCAGTTACTGTTGTTGTTGAATTCATACAATAGGTGACGAGCAACGGGTAGTGCAAGGCGGCAGCAACAAGCCTAGCGTTCAAGATGAAAGGATATGAGAAACACATGAAGCAATTGGAACCAATGGTTTGATCTCATGTTTTTGGTGGCAAGAAAAACACTAGAAAAAAAGTTGTCCACAGGAGTTGAAGGGTGGGTGTGGTCCACTTGGACCCTGGGATTGGCTGGGCTTTGTTCCTTTTCTTGTGTTTCTTGGGTGTCATTCTGGGGTGTTGGTGCACTGACACTTGTGGTCCCCTTTTTTATTCATTCTTTTTTTTTTGGCTGTAGTTGTTGCATCCACAAATGAAAGGCGGCATCGGACGCACACAGCGACGGAAGAATTGTGTGTCATGGGCGCCCTGCAAGAAACATTCATATCTGTCCGCCATGTTTAGCCCCGCCTGTCCGCCCCATTTGCTCATCATCACTGTTGCTATTGTTGGGCTGGCCCATCGGGCGAAATGGTACATTGAGCGAAGAGGGCAAATGGCTGTCAGGGAAGAGTCATAGTCCCAAGGCCTCTTGCGCTATTTTGTTCGGGGATCAACCTTGTTGTTTGATGGTTGTCTGTCGGATGAAATAAGAAGATCCTCATTTCTTTTTTCTTTTCCCTCTCTCTTTCACTTCCATAACTCTCTAGCCTCTATCCTCCTTCCCTTCTCTCCACTCTTCTTCTCCTCTTCCTTCTTCCTCAACAACGACAAAAGAAAGAAACAATTCGCCTTTTTCTTTCAGCCTTCCTGCAACCTCTTGCACAGATCCAAGCACATACGCCACTCTCCCTTCCCCTCAAGACAATAGATACCCATACCCACCATGTCACCATCAAAACGTCTCTTTGTCTTTGACTTTGACTGGTAAAGATCCTCCTCTTTCCCTCTTCTGCTCTCGCCAACCGATTCGACTACAAGGAACGGGGACTCTATTAGCAAAAATAAACAATGACAGGGGCTGCCTGATACACTTCTCTTTCCCCTGGCTGGTTTTTTTTGCCTAACCCTTCCCCACATCTTCCACCGTGCGTCGCCATTTTTCATTTATTATTAGGACCCTAATCGACTCTGATTCAGACTACTTTGTCTTTGAACATCTGAGTGCAGAGCTTTCCAAGATTCAGCTCGACTCCATCGGAAAAGTCCAATGGACCGATCTCCAGTGAGTGTCCATCTATCAGCGGCTATAGCGAAGAAGTGTGGGATCATCATCCATGCATGTATACTCATCGCCGTGTATGACCTGGTTTCCTTTGTTATAAAGGCAACGTCTGTTAGGAGAGCTGTTTGACCGCGGTGTCAGCAGAGAGGACATTGAGCGAACCCTGGCCAGCATCCCCTTTGTAAGTCAGTTTCTCACCTGTAAACACTTTGCAGAAACAAACATGCCCCTCTTTCTCTCTTTCTTTTTTGTTCCCATTTGACTCTCTGTCTCTGCCAAATGGTGCGCATTAGCAAACACTCCACAATGCACCGGTTACATCTTCCATATCCTAACAAAAGTACGCGGCGATTTGTTTTATTCTTTGCTCCGGAACATCATATAACACGTATAGGCCCCAGAGAGAATCGAGGCCTTGAAGCTGATGAAGGAGCAGGGCTCGGACTTGTACGTCCTCTCCGATGCGAACACCGTCTACATTGAAACCATCCTCAAGGTATGAATAAACAAAGGCTGATACGCTTTTGAATGTGGAGTAAACTTGCGAAGGTATGTCTATTGTTTTTTTGGTCCCCCCCTCCAACTCTAACTAATTACCTGTCCCTTTGTCCCTTACCGCCTTCGTTATTCACTTTCGATTCCACTCTTTGCCATTCTTCTCTCTCTATCTTTGTCTATGGTATTTCTCTCCTTCGCTCCTTTTTCTGTTCATTCCATGTAGGCGTACAACATTGACAACCTGTTCACAGGACTCCTCACCAACCCTGCATCATTCGACTCCAGAGGCCGTCTCAATGTCACCCGGTACCACGGTCTCGACAAACAACCCCACAATTGCCCCCTCCCCTGCGAACCCAACCTCTGCAAGGGTCTCGAACTCCAAAAACTGATCGACTCTCATCCATGGGAACAAGTCATATACATGGGCGATGCCAGTAATGACTTTTGCCCGTCCACACATTTGAGTAGAGAGCGCGGGGATTTAGTCCTGGCGAGACGTGGGCTTTCGTTGGAGCAAAGGATCAAGGAACGGCCGGAGCTGGTCAAGGCAGAGATTGTTTATTGGCAGGATGCGCAGGATGTTTTGGAGGTTACGAAAGATATTTTCTTTGGACGCGATCGGACAGCGACTGCGTTGGGTTCGTTCTTTGGTTCTACGGCTGCTTCTTCTACTACCTCGCTGTCGACTGTGGTCGATTCGTCGTCGTTATCGGTTGTCGCTTCACCTGTCGATGAGGTCAAGCCTTCGTCGACGCAGGTTCTTTCTGCGGTCGAGTCGTCCGACTCCAAGATGTTTGCTCAGGCTTTGAAGGCCTAGACAGCCCAAATACGCGCACTGTAGATTAGATTTTTTTTTCTTTCTTGTTCGCGTTGTCGCCCCAGAGTGTGACGCGATTCGTAGATTGCAATATTTTCGTTTCTTGTTGCATACACACAAAAAAGGCCCTTGGACCCCTACTGTCTCTTCCTATCACTTCCCTCCCCACACGTAGTTTCAATATTGTCACATAGCTCATTCTCTTTCTTCACAACCCTATCAATAATTATGGCGGAGAGTGTCCAACAACCATCATCCTAACAAACACACATCCATGAAGAGTCCTAAGGAACAAGGAAAAGGCATAATGTACAAGATATGGTTTTATTACAAGGAATGGTATGGAATGATAAAAAAGGTTTGATATTAGGGCAAAGAACGTGAAGGAGGGTCTAGAAATGATTGGACTGGGCAGCGCCACCAAAATGGTACCCAGTAGCAGCACCAGAAGAGGAGGACTCAAAATCCATCGGTGAGACCATCGAATGCAGTGGCGGCAGAACTGTCGTCGTACTAGTGGGACTTGGTGGCGTCAATGCAATCACCTGCTGGTACTGCTGCTGCTGCTGATGGTACTGGAAATGGTGGTGGTAGTACTGTTGGTGTATTGGTGGCATGGAGAGGTGGTGAGGGTTGGAGACGGTGGGGCTTGAGGGCGAGAGTGGGGGTGAGTAGAGTTGGTTGTGGGTACTATTACTACCACGGGCGTCTACCATGCGCATGGTTAGGTCTCCTTCCTCCTCCTCGTCCATTGACGAGGCCTCGCGCTTGTTGTTTTTGTTGGTTTTGGTTGTTTTCGGGTTGGACTTTCTCCGTGACTTTGTGGGTGGGGGTTGTGGAGAAGTCTCGTGACTTCGAATGCCTTGCTGACAGGCCAAGGCGGCCAATGTTGAGAGCGAGCAGAGGTCAGAGGATGGGGAACTGGACCGAGAGGGGGAGGATGTCGACGAACGCGAGGAGGAGAAAGCATCGGTTGATTGGACGCCGATGATGGTCTGGAGGCCGGCGTATGTTCGTAGCCGATGGATTTCTGCGATTGCGTTGCGGAGTGTCGTGATAGAGTTTGACTTTACGGGCGGCCGCCTTTCGGTCCCTTCTGGGTTCAGACTTGGTGTTGCTGCATTGGTTGTAGTGGTTGTTGCTGTCGGTGTGGTTGCTGTTGCTAAGGCGAGTGGTAAGGATGGCTGTTGTTGAGATGTCTCTTCAGCTGTCAAGGCAGTCTCAGCTGCAATAGTAGAAGCCTCCTCGGTCGTTGACAAGGAGGAAGGGTCGAGGGAGATGAGGTCGGTAGTAGATTCTCGGACAAGGTTAGCGAGTTCCGTAAGGAGCTGGTTCATAGTATCGCGCCTCTGGCGTTCATCCAAGATATGAGTCGCCCTGCGCCGTTCGAGTGCTGTCAGACGGGCGATAGAGTCGACGTTTTTGCGGTTGAGGACGTTTACCCCGTGGATACGGAAGACGTTCTTGGAGTTGGAGGGCGGTGATGATGAGGAGGATTTTGTTGCCGTCATTTTTGAGGGTGTGTGCAGGGGGGAAGGGATGGGATGTGAGTGCAAATGTGTGTGAGAGACAAGGAGGGAGGGTTGCGGAGGGGCGAGGATGGATGTGAAGGATTGATGATGGATGACGATGGATGGTTTGTTGAAAGGGCGGAAGGAAGTGCCAAGAGATGTTTGGAGAGGAGGAGAGTGAGCAGAGAAGGATAAGAAGCGTATCGTGAAGTAGATGTCGATGTACAAATGACAAAGGTGGGAAGAATAAAAAGTGGCAGGAGTGTGAGAACGGAGGGGGGCAGCAAGGGTTGCGGTACATATATAAAGAATCGTTTGAAGATTTTTTTTGGTGAATGATTACTCAGATTTTTTGAACCGTGGGCAAACAAATGGACTAGTAGGGCGGAGAGTCAGTCAAACATACGAGGACAGGGTATGTATTTGGGCTTGAGAAGGCAAGAGATGGCGATGATGATGAGAGTGCGAGGTGGGGAGAGGGTGGGAGAGCAGAGTTCCGGAACGATTGAATGGCGCTTTTTTTTTCTCTCTCTGCAAGATCGATGCTGCAAAAAAAATAAATTGTCGGCTGTTATTGTTGTTTGTGGTTGTTGTGTTCATCATTGGAGAAAGGGGAATAGTGAGTCCATGTTGTTTTGTTTTGGTCGATGTTGTTGTTTTTAGGCTGGATTGATAAGAATGCGATTCGCTGTTTGGCTGGAGATGATGCAGAGATAAAACAAACAGAAAAAAAAAGGAGTGTAGGAAAGTGAGAAAAAAGAAGGCAGAGAAGGAGGGAAGGAAGCCACTCTTCTCGGCAAAGCAAAGAAAGGAAGCAAACGAGAGTGATAATGAAAGAAAGAGTTCAGGAATTGAGCCGAAGCTTGTTGGTTTAATGTCGACCATTCACACTAAAAGCATCAATGTCGGCTAGTTGGCTGGGCGTTGTTAATAAAAATAGCGCCGAATGTATCCATGTAACTTTTTGTTGTGTTCAGGTACAACTTCAGGTACAGGGCTCTCGTCAAGAGATATTTTATCTACTCTTTCGCTCTCTTTCGCCATACCCCCAAAGGTGCGCAATCAAAAGATCTTCCCTGGATTAGTTATCACGGCGTGAACCAAAGGAGGAGGCGGTTTTGGTGGTATCGTAGAAACGCGATATTGATCTATCTTAAGTTGTTTGTTGGGGTGGTATGATTACTCTACACAAGCGGGGTACGGATAGAAGAGTAACTGGTATTTTACATCCTAGGCACCTTGCTTCAATTGAGGCACTCCTCTTATCCAAAGATGACCGTCTACAAACTCTCTTAAGAGAGATTACCAGTGTGTAGGATAGTACAGTATGTGACTGGGCTAGAAGAGAAAAAAGTGAACAATAGCATACAATCACTGCGGGCACATCTCGCGTGGTAAGAACATCACTGTTTTTTTTACTACTATTTAACGACTAAAAGAGTATCTTTTTGGTAACTTGTTAACAAAGGGCAACAGAAGAGCGACAACTTGCAAAAGCAGCCAAGACACATTGATGGATCCCAAGAGAACCCGCCATCACCAAAAAGTAAAGAACAGTACCTGGGGGAGAGTCGATAAGGAGTGCCAAGAACAAGTTATGTACGTATGCATAACGTGTGAGAGTGGCAGGAATGAGAGGAGGCGTAGTTTGGAAAATTTTAGCGTGAACAAGGGAGTACGATAAACTCAAGACCATCGCATTGTCTCAGTCCCGAACCATATCAATTTCGTATCCGTGGAAAAGAACACTTCCTAAAACGAACCGAAGCACCTTCCAAAGGGTAAGCGCCTGCTCTTCTTTCTGCGTGTAATGGGAGAGGCCAGTGGAATCGAACCAGCCACGAGTGTGTGTGCACCGGAGGGGTTTTTTTACTTTGTGTTTTCCACAATCCACTGAGTTGAAATAGAATAAGGAAAAGTAAGAAAATAAAGTGGATATTTGAGTTTACAGAGCCCAGTTTAATCCTGCTCGATCATGCCTTTTATCAATTTTATCTCAATGCCCATCGATTGGGTCCGCCCTGCCCACGCAACATGGAGAGTCAGAATGAGAGGGATGGTACCTCTGGAGAAGTACGCTTTTCTTTGTTGTTGTTTTTGTTTGTGATTGTTATTGTCGACCTGACCTAATGGGGTTGTCACCCGAACACAAACAACAAACCCTCTATCCTGCACCATCGAATTGACCCAACCATATTAGGACCACAACAACAAGGCAAAGATGAGAAGAGGGTGGCGAGGAGCCACCCATTGGTTTGTTCCATCCCGCCAGACAAGGTGAGGGTTAGCTTGGAAAAACAATGCCCACTCACACAAACAAACAAAAGAAGCCTCCTTCTGCAAGTTTGCAAGAAATCAGACTCACTCACTCATACTCACAATAAACAGAAGAAGATTTCCAAAGTAGTCGACGGAGGAGGGAGAGAGGGAGTCAAGAAGAAATGAAAAGAAAAGAAAGGTCCAGGTCGTCGATCCTTTGCCAAGTCTTTTCATTTGGTTGTCAGAACGTCCGTTCCTGAATTTTTCTTGGCCGAATGTGAATGGTCAGTCCTATCTCAAAATGTAAGACTGATAGAGTGTGCGGGGGAACGATCCTGAAGGGAGGGGAGGTGATCAAACGATAAAGAGTGAGGGTGGCGATGGGAAACCGTCTCGCCCTTGGTTGATCAGTTCGTCTGTCTTTGTTCTGGGTCATGGTCAGTTTCTGTTATAGAACCGATGAGCGAATAAAAACTGGAGGAGCGCCTTAGGAGGATTATTGTCTACCGCAGCAAAGCACTTTTCTAATCGTACTTTATCATCCTGCACAGTCAAATCATGATCCCAGAGTAGGTTGAAAAAGGGACCATTTCTGTCACGAACACGATTCTATCGAAGGTACTGACCCTCCCAGAGTCGCATCCTGGGTCCTCCTGCAAAAATCCTTGATTCCCGAGAGTCGGGAAACTAGTTCAGACGGCGAAAAGGTGAAAAAAAGCCAAAGTTGAACAAAGAGAAGGAAGAGGAGGGAGAGAGCGTTCAGAAATAACAAAGGCAGGCCTTTTTCTAGGAATTGGGAGAAATAAGGCCTAAAGGCATTCCTCTTTTTTTACTTATTCCGTGGCATCCAATATGAAGAACAATCTCCGCCAGCTCCGAAAGTCGGTCGCGGGAATGCACTTAGGGATTAAAGAGGCGAAAGGGAGAGTGTACGAGACGACATGAGAAAAGTGGGGCTGGCTCCGCGGCCCCCTATCTCACACTCTAAGTAGTGGACGAGAGAGAAGACAGCCGGAGTGGAAAAGGAGAGAGGAGTGCTGGATGATGACCCATAAACACTCACACCCTCGCCCGGCACAGGATGGCTGACACCTTCCCTCTGACAAAAAAAAGTATACCAGATACGGATGCATCAACCTCCTCCCTTGATGAAGTGGTCTTGCATCGCCCTCTCTCTCCCTTCCCTCTTGTATGACCCTTTGGATCACAATCTCTTATCGCTCACAGGATCGAAGGGGGTTTTGTTGTTGTTGGGTCCGGTATAGTTTGACCACCATGATGCGAGTGAGGAGGGAGTCTGGGCTAGAGCAGACGAGCAGACGGAAAGTAAACAAATATACTGTGAAGGAGGGAGGTATGGAATTGAAGGTACATGTTCCTTTTGATCAAGGTTAGGGGTTCTTGAGAGGCCAGAAGGGATTGATGTTGAATGATATGAAAGCGATAATATTCTTCTGTCACGGCAAGATATGACGCCCATTCTTCTCCTCCTCCACAGGTACAGAGCATCGGTTCAAGGAGATACAACAAAATATATAATGGTTCAATGACCTTTGCTTGTTTGGAAAAAGACAAGAGAGGGGGCGAACCGCCATATGTGAGAGGATGGAGATGAAGATTTGATAACCCTTATTTTTTACTTCATTGGTGTTTTCTAACAAAAGCCGCGCAGGGAAACCTAAACGATGCTCTCGACTTGACCAAAGAAATGTGTGGAGGTTGTAAACAACAAGCATAGAAACAACATTTGTTTGTTCTTGGTTGTACCATCTTCATTATCAATAACTTTCCATTCGCATTAATGAGCGAAATGAGAAGGAAGCAAAAGGATATGAAGGAGATGGGATGAGAGAGGGACTTTGACGCTCCTCATCTGTTGTGTTTTTCTTTTCTTCCCCAAAAAACTCAAAAGTTTGATCAAGGATGCGCAGAAGCAAGATAAAGAAAGCAAGAACAAAGCCATGCGTCGCTCTTGGTCTTGGATCCACATTTGGGCGCTCTATTGTAAACTCTCCCAGTTGACTTATATGCTCGATTGTACATGAAACCAAATTGCGGCGTATGCGTTAGATGGAAATGGGAGAAGAAACCCCCATGCACAACCGAAAAAAGAAACAAAATAATCGTGCAGGGCAGGGCAGAAGGGGGAGAAATGGGAGATGGGTCATTTGGGTTTTCGATTATTTGGATGAGGAGCACTCCCTGTATGTCTGTCTCCATTTGCTCTCGTTCTGTGTCTGTCTCGGTTTGTCGTGTTTGGATGTGAGAGACAGTCGCTCTGTGTGTCGAGTCGATGGCGAGGATTGATTGCGAACCTTGATTGTCGATTGTGTTCCCAACGGAAACCTTAACGGATCATACAGTCGACCAAGTGAGCGACCTATCAGCAACCAAGGGGTATGGAAGGAGCTCTCTCGATGGTCGAGATTACTTTTTTCAAAGATTTTTGTTTCTTTTCTCTTGTGTCTCCCACTTTTCCCCCTGGCTCTCTTTGTTGATGTTGTGTCCATGGACAAGAGGGCGGAGATAATACCACTTCCGATTAAAACAACCTCTAGTCATTTCGACAAGAAAGAGAAGAAAAGTGTAAACTTTAAAACAGACACACCTGACAAGGTGGAGAGCCATTGGGAGGTTGGAGAAGGAAGTTGGATGGCCCTGAACACAAAACAAGTTTGTTTGTGTTTATTATTTTCCACCAGGACCTGCTGACTGCAGACCACATAGACATACACAAGCACGCAAATAAACAAACGCAAAACGACAAAAGAAAGGAGACAAGAGACAGGAAGAAGAGAAGGTAGGGAGGGTCAAGAAGGAAATGCTGAGAGAGTCAACAAACACACAAAACTATATCAGACACACCTGTTAACAATCAACAATCAACATCAACAAAACAAACAAATGAGAAGAGACGGAGGCAAAAGGCGACTGGTTCTCCTCTTCTTACCATGGAAGTGCAATGCAACCTTGTCGGACCAAAGTGCAACTTTCCAATCCATTACTGTCGCACAGAGATCATGCAAACTGATGGTTTTGATAAAACAAACGACTCGTCCCTTTTGCCTTACTTCGCTTCCTCCTATTGTCATTTTGTTCTCGCACACTCCCCAGGTTGTGCAACCGAGCGTTTCTTTTCCTTGACCTTCATCACCTTCGTTCTCCATCATTCTCCACGGCCCTTTTTTCCGTCACTTGCTTTAGTCCTGGTTCAACAGCAAAGGAAGAGCAATTGGAGATTTGATAGCATATCTGAAAATAATCGCAAAACCCACTTTTGTTTGTCATTCACATCCTTCGTTCATTTCATTCTTTGTTTATTTTTATCAACGCCCCATTTCTTCATGCTTCACACCAACATCACTCTCTAGCCTTTCGGTTCTGACTAATTACTCTTTTGTCATGTCTTGAATACTGAATAAGCTGATCATCCCTTCATTCATTGCTAAGCTTCTTTCATCCCGCTTTCTCCAATCCAATGGAGGAGCAAAAGCAGCAAGGTTCAAGCACAGGGAACAAATAAAAATCATCTTTCTATCTTGTGGCCACCTTTTTCTCCATCCACCGCCATATCCATGTGTCCATAAGGTCATGCCTCTACAATCTTAGTTGGATCTCTGTTGTTCCTGATGTTTGACATTCTTTTGCAACACAGGAACCAATCGATTTCTTCCGAAGAAACCAATCTAAAGGGGCCAACAGGGACGGAAGGTACTTCAGCAAGGTTGTTATCTCGTACACCTGAAAAAGATCTTTCCGTCTGTTATTATTTTTGTTCAATTGGAGTCAGCCCTTTGTTAGTTTTAATAAGAAAACAAATGTGAGTTGCTGCTTTGACAGAGTTGAACCTATGGAACACTTTCAAGGTCAGTTTCTCCACGTTAATTGCTCTGAAAAGTCGAGAAAACACTGGATGCAAGAAAGATCCTCGACGACTCGGAGATATTCGATCAATATCCCCTAGGCAAAGGCGCAGGACGAATAACACACTGTTTCTCATCTTCATCCAAGTCTAATCAGCTAGCAGTGCGAAGAACCGCACGACCTTCTTCAAGCAGCACAAGGTGCAAAAAAAGTTGCTATTCGGATCCGCCACTCGCATTCCTTCCTATTTTAGCCTCCACTCCCCGCGCCAACCATTTATATTGACGTCTCTCAAAGGTGGTTTACGGTGCCCCGGGAACGAGACCTTTAGAGTTGGCGTTTCTCCAAAATTTTTATCCCAACCAGCCAGCCACCGTGTGTATTCGAAAATATAATCGGTTCCCGCTGTTCATTTTCTCCAAAAGTAAAAGAGCTTGAGACATTTTGGCAAGACGGAGTTGCTTTCGATGTTTTTTCCTGCGCTCGTTCATGCTTACTTTTTCGTATGTGCGAAAAAAGGAGGAAACCACGCCAAAGGTGAGGAAAAAAAGCAATGCAGGAAGGAAGGTGTTGTTCATGCGAACGAAATGGGACTTGGCTGTTATTTTGGTAGTTTTTTGATTGTTGGAGAGATAACGCAGAATAGAGGATGGAAGGAAAGGAGAGAGAGGAGGAAGACCAACGCGTGGTTGGAAGGGAGATTGATTGTACTCCCATGCGAAGCGAGATAGAAGCAACGAGAGGAGGTCTTGAGGTAGATTAGGTGGGATGAAGGGAAGGAAGGAAGGAAGAGTGCCAGGCTAGAACACAGGAAGATGAAGGAGGGGAGCGTAACCTTGGATTGGATGTGTATTTGACGATAACATTGTTTAGCCTTCCTTGTCCGTCTTGCCTGTTTGTTTTTGTGTTCGTTTGTGGTGGTGGGTTGGTGGATTGGATTGGATTGGATTGGATTGACTAACCTTGCCGGAAGACCTAAAGCAAAAGCAAAAAGAAAGAGAAAGAATAGAGTGCCAATTGAATACAGCACGATCGTGTGCTATTATTGTTGTTTGTATGCCGTATTCATACAGCGTCCACTCAAATTTATACTTTTCTTATTTTATGATGTGTTTTTAATATGATTTTCGAACGCAGCCCACTCTCGCAGTTTACTCTCTGAACGGTGCTCTCAATCCCACCCATCCTCTTTTCATCCCTCTTCATCCGATTCATCTTAGTATCCTTCTCCCTCTTTCAACCAGAAAAAAAAGAGCCATTGAACTGCCAGGAGTATTCATTCTCTAGTCCCTCCTCGGTTCATCCAGCTGCCCCTTCGATTTGACTATAAAACCCACCCCCACATCCGCCTTCTTGTCTTTTTTTTTTCTACTCACCCTCAGGTCTCTCAACTCATCCTCCCCTACCTCCTCTTCTCTCTCCTCTCCCGCCTTCCTTCCCTTCCTTCCACCTCCAACCAACTTCCAAAATGAAGTACTCCGACCCCATCACCCAAGTCATCATTGTGGTAAGTCTCCTCTTGCCATACCATGCCTTGCTCTTCTTCTCTGGCTTCAGTTCTTCGCTCTCTTCTCTGCTGTCTTGATCTTGATCTTGTGCTAACGGCTTTCTTCATTATATCTCAATAATCTCCAATAGGGCTTTATCTGCTTCTGCTGCCCCGGTATGTTCAACGCCTTGAACGGCGCTGGTTCGTACGGTCTTGAGCCCAAGGATTCCGATGTCGGAAACAAGGCCTCAACCGCCCTGTCCTGCATGTTCGCTTTCTCCTCCCTCTTCGCCGGTGCTCTCTTCAACATCTTCGGTCATCGTGTTCTCCTCATCCTCGGTGGTTTGACCTACACCCTCTATGTCGGCTCTTACCTCACCTACCACTTCGTCCAGTCCCTCGCCTTCGTCGTCGTCTCCTCTTGCTTGCTCGGTATTGGTGCCGGTTGGTTGTGGACTGCCCAGGGTGCCGTCATGATGGGTTACCCCGAGGAGGGTGAGAAGGGTCGCTTCTTCTCGATCTTCTGGACCATCTTCAACTGCGGTGGTGTCATTGGATGCATCATCCCCCTCGCCATCCAGTGGAACGACCCCAAGGCCAACGGTGCCTCGACTGCCTCCTATGCCGCCTTCATGACTTTGATGACCATTGGTGCCCTCGGCTCCGTTGCTTTGTTGCCCACCAACAAGGTTTTCCGCAAGGATGGTTCCCCCGTCGTCAAGGTCGCCTATGCCAACCCCACTGGCGAGTTCCTTGCTGTCATCAAGCTCTTCGGTGACTGGCGCATGTTGTGCTTGGTTCCCATGTTCTTCTCCTCCAACTGGTTCTATACCTACCAGTTCAACGCTGTCAACGCCTTCAACTTCTCCATCCGTACTCGCTCATTGAACTCCATGTTCTACTGGTTGGCTCAGATCATCGGTTCCATCCTCTACGGTTCTTTCTTGGACAAGAAGGAGTGGACCCGTACCACCCGTGCTCGCTATGGTCTCTTCTTGTTGGCCGGTGTCCTCACTGCTACCTACGTCGGTGGGTTCATCTACCAGTCCAAGATTGGCCCCAAGGGATTTGTTATCGACAAAACTGGTGAGGCTATCAAGGACCCTGATTCCTGGGTTATCTACGATCTCGTTGAGAACACCTCCGAATGGATTGGACCATTCTTCCTCTACTTCATGTACGGAATCACCGATGCCATGTACCAGGGATTCTCGTACTGGGTCATGGGTGCTCTCACCAACGATACCAACACCGCTGCCAAGTACGCTGGTTTCTACAAGTTCGTCCAGAACTTGGGTGGTATCCTCGCCCCCATTGTTCAGACCTCCACCATCGGTAACGGTCCCTCTGCCGGTCACAACGCCCGCAACGTCACCGGCCAGGGTATGGGCGAGCTCATCGTCTGCGTTGTCCTCATCTTTGTCGGTGTCCTCGGTGCCATCCCTGTCGTCTTCAAGGCCATCAAGGATACCACCGTCGAGGAAGGCGAGGTCGCCTCCGAGAAGACCGAGATCGCTTATGATGATGTCAAGGCTTAAATACCAAACCTTCCTGTAGTTTTCTCTCTTTCCCCCTTTTTCTCTCTTATTTACCCTAATATGTTTGACCTTCTGCCCTCTTTTCACCTCGCAAGTTTCGAGCGAAACGGATACAAATAAAACAAACAGTTTTTTTAAACGAACACAAGCAAGCAAGCAAGCAAGCATGCAAACAAACATTGAAGAGGTCTTTCGGTTTAGATCGATGGACGGATGGGGATTGAGGCGATGCAAGAAAGGTAAAAAAAAAGACTAATCAAGCCAGCGGCCTGAGCACTGGGCGCCATTTCTCGCTCCAAGACAAATAAACGAAACAGAGATATGGCGGGGGCCAATAGGTTGAACGATGGGGAAGTGAGTGAGAAGGGGAGGGGGAGGGCGCATGATCAGGGTAGTGTAACGCCCTTCCATTCACTTTTTTTTTGTTTTGTTTTGTTTTATCTTCTCTCTCTTCCTCTCCATTTCTCCATTGTCTGCAGGTTATCATGTGTTTGAATTGTTTGGTTGCTTTATTTTTCCCACCAGGTGAGTGCATGATGTTGCGCAGAATACATAGGAGAGCGGGAATAATGACTTTCGTTCTTGGCGTTATGCGAAGGAACAGTACCTGAACGATATGAAGAACCAGGGACACACATTTCGATTGCCTGATCGTGAATCCAGGTACGAAAATCATCTCATTGGTTGGATTTGTTGACCCCTTGTGACAGTATGAGTCGGTGAAGAGAAGACACGTTTTTGCTATTGTGAACAAGAAATAAGTGGGGTTGGGTGAGTTGTGGGTGAAGACTTGGTCAGCAATCGTTTTCAGTGGCTGAGAAATATACGCCACCTTCTTGTCCGCATTGTTAGGTGATGTAGATCAAATAAAAAAAGTAAATTGTCGAAGAGAAACGAGACGGAAGATGAGAGAGGTTTTAGGCGCATCATTTTGAAATGTTGTGCTGCAGTGTTTGTTGTTTATCGGTCTCGGTTTACGTATCGATCAGCCCCTGAATAGAACTGATCGTCGTAAAAAAATCCTTTCGTTTTGTCCCTGAATATTGCAGTCACCATCACACGAATGATGTCGGTGGTGCGGCACTGCTGGTGCCACTAATTTTTTATTCCTCTTGAGCTTCATCGGGGACGGTTCTCTGATGTTGAACAAAAGTCGAAAATTCGGATTTGTTTCGCAAACCCGGTAACACCTCCTTCCTTCCCTCTTTCCATTTTCGTCACATTCTTTCTTCACTCCTCAACATCTAACGACACTCACCCACAACCACAACTACGCTCACTCTTTCTTTCATTCTCTCTTCTTTTCAACCGCTCTCTCTTATCCTTGCCACTTCAACCCTTCTCTCTTATCCTTGCCACTTCAACCTTCTCCTTCTACTACAACAACCAACCATGGGCTGCTCAGGTTCTAAAGGCGTCGACAACGGCTCAAGCGCATACCGTCCACAACAACACCAACAGCAACAACAGCAGCAGTACGCTGTCAACATCCCTCCATCAACTTTGCCCCAAGGATGGTACGCATATACTCATTACTCTTTACTCAACACTCGACGTCTGCTTTCACTCTAATCATTCACTTTTCATCCCGCTGTCAAGCTCATGCCCTTCCTGCTCCCTCATCACTTTTTGTTGAAACAAAAATAGGATTTCGCAATACGACCCTAATAAGCAGAGCCTGTACTATGTTCACCCTCAGACAAATAATGTGACCTGGGCCCATCCTCTTGGCCCTTCCTACCATGCACAGGAGACAACTCGCTTCCACCAGATTCAACAGCTTCAGAGACAGCAGTTCAGTAGCAACCAGAGCGGCTTTTATGACTCTTACAACCGCCAAGGTGGTATGGGTGCTGGCGCTGGTCTGGCTATGGGCATGATGGCTGGTAAGTTTTTTTGTTCGAGTTCACTGCTCTCTTTCTTTTGGAGTGTTTGTGTTTGATGTGTGTGAAGATTTGTTTGTGTTAAGAGTGAGAGTTGTTTGTTTGTGAGCACAGAATGTCGTCCCACTTTATTCATCGTTCTGCGTCACTAACTGGTTTAACTGTTTGTCGGGTCTCTTTTGGTAACTTTTAGGTGGAGCAATGGGTCTGATGGCAGGAAGCATGCTTGGAGGAGGAATGCACGGAGGCTACTACGGCGGCGGCAGCGACGTTACGCCCGTGGAACACGTCAGCGGCGGTGACTATAGCGGTGGCGGAGACTATAGCGGTGGCGGAGACTTTGGAGGTGGAGACTTTGGAGGTGGATTCTAAGCGCGCAAGTAGTAAATGGCAACAACTCTCTTTTTTTTCTCTCTAATAATGCAATGATAATGTGTAATGACCCAGCAGCTCTTTCTTTCTCTCCATGTCTATCCGTGTGCCAAGCAATCATGTTTAATATGTATCCCTGCGTCGTTTGTCATCCTCCTCAGTCCTTCTATGAATTCTACCTCTGAGGAAAAACAAAAGGACGAAAGGGCGAAATGCCAATTGTTGTATCTTTTTTTCATTTTGCATGCAACCACGTGATCCCAAGTGCAGCGGCCATACCATTGGGCACGTGACCTTGGCCTGTTGTTATCTTTTTCCTGTTGGCCTTGTGCTGCTTTTTGCTTTACCCACTTCTTTGACATCTCGCAACATCGTCAAGAGACAAAACAGCTGTGCACTCCTTACATTCCTACATTCCTATCTTCCTTACCCTTCCATTTCAAACGCTCTTACTCTTTAATAATCACGCCGCCATGTCGTCCGAGTCTGACCTCCACCTCCCCACAATCGTCCCCCTCCTTCAAGGAGGAACTAAGGCCAATCCTTCTTCCAAACCCGACGCTGATCCACGCCACCAATCCTCTACTGAGGCCTCCATTATGCAACACCCGCACCTCGTTCCTTCCTCTCTCAAGGTCGAAATGGCCCTTCTCACCAAAGAACTCGCAAAGTTTCGCGCCTGTGATCAAAACACCTGCTTCTACTGTCGGGAGTGGGCTCAGTGGGTGTTCAAGAAAACGTTTGGCAAGGACAAGAATTCTGGTAGCACTGACAAAAAGGGCGGCCCTCGCTCCAATGGCTCCAATGGCTCGGACGCTGGCTCAGGATCGGAACCCAAGAAGAAACACAAGGAATACGCCATGGTCGTCTGCGAGCGGTTCTACCAACGGTCGACAGCAGACACTATAGCGAACAGTGGTGGCCATGGACATGGACGCTCCAATGGCGTCTCGGGAGCAGGATCGGTCGCAGCTGCGGCTATTGCTGCTAGCAAAGCAGGAACAGGAACAGGACCTGCGCCTGCTGCCGGGTCTGGTCAAGAAGGATTTGTGACCGAGATTGTCGATACTGTTCGGGACTGGATTCAACAACCAAGCGCACTCTACACATCGCCCGAGGTCTTCTCCCTGGTCGACTTTGAAGCCCTCTACGCGGCATACCCTCTTCAGAGTCAGGAACAGAACCAGCAGCAGGACGACGTCACTCCAATCCTTTCGACCATTTCAATCGAAAAGGCTCAGATGACCCTCGGACATCAGGGATACCCACTCTTGAAGCGCGTCACCAAAACTCAGCTCCAGAACCAGATCATGAACCCGACATGCCAACATACCAAGGGACACTCCAAGACCCCAGCCGATCTCGATCTGGACAAGGAGCTCTTTAACGAAGAACTGCAGCGAATGAGGATGCGAGATCAGGAAGGCCTTCGGAAGCAGATTGGTCCCGTCTGGAGACATGTTGAGGAAGCGTTAGAACGAATGGACGGTGCAGAGAAGGTTCGCTCCGGGATCTTGGCACCTACCCGTGGCAAGGAGTTTGCTCACACATACAAGGAACAACTTGTCTCATTCCAAGAGGTAATTATTACTGCCCCACCTTCGCTTTTGTCTTCCAACAGTATGTCGTCGTGATTATGGCCATTTACACTAACTAACCCTACCACCGGTCCTTACGAAGATCTGGACAGGTGTCGAAGCCAAGGTTAAGAAATCTTCGTCCAAGAAGAAGGGCTCAGTATCGGATAGTCCCCAGGTGGATCCTGTAGAGGAGGTCGACAGCGGATTCAAACTGTTTATCGACAACATGCAGCACGTTCACAAGCAGCTCATGGCAGACGTTCTGGAGTCCTCCGAGAGATCTCTCCGCGAATTCATCAAAGAGTTGGCAGCGGCACAGACAAAGATCCTCAAACTGGCCTTGACGCGTATCCAGGAGGGCAAAGTCGGGACTGCAAGGATCGACAAGATTTTGGAGGAGAGTCCGGAAAAGTGCCGCAATGCTCTCAAGATGGTGGAGCAGTTGATCCCTATCTTCGACACTAAGATGGGCCAGTTCCGAGTCTTGGTCCTCAACAAGCTCAAGGAGGTTGACGAGGAGGTCGAGTCGGTTGCCGCTACATACTTCCAGGAGTCGCAAAAGACGGTTCAAGGACGACTCGAGAAGGTTGCCAACAAGGAGTTCCGCAGGAGGGTCAAGAAACTCGAGTTTCTGTCTGTCGAGACGCGCAAATGGTTCTTCCAGTCCCGCCTAACTTTGTTCTCTAGCCTTGACTTTGCGACCGTTTGTCTGAACACTCTCGGGATCTTGATGGAGGAGGCCGAGGTTTTGGAGGCTGTGCAGCTGGGACTGCACGATGACCATTTCCGCTCTCGAGTGCTCAAGTCGCAGGAGGGTCGGATGAAGTTGGCCCAGCAGTTCAGGGAGGGCGTCAAGACCGGTCGTCGTGTGTTGGCTGTCATGGTATCCCGTCTGATGATGCGAGAGGGCGCGCGTGCTATGGGCGAGATGGCGGCTATCCAGAAGGAGAAAAAGTTCCTCAAGTCGATTGGTCAGGATGTCAGCGACAGCAAGTTCAGCACCAAAGGGTACCTGGTTCCAAGTCGCGATGTCACACCGACTGCCAGTGCCCAGGTCTCGGATGACGAGGACGCGGATTTGACAGGAGCTTTGACATCCAGCAAAAACAGGAAGAAGAAGGACAAGAAGAAGAAGAAGGCTGCCGAGGCTGCCGCTGCCGCTGCTGCAATTGCCGTCGAAGAGCCAGAGCTAGTCGCTCCTGTCGCGGAGCCATCTGGAGGTGATACCGGTTCAACTCGCCCGACCGCCACACCAGTCATCAAGAACACCGCTGTTGAGCCTTTGATGGCGGTTTCTTCCAAGGAGGCCAGGGAGCTGAAGAAGCAGGCCAAGAAGGATGCCAAGCGTCAGGCCAAAGAGGCTGCCGATGCAGAAGATAGTGCCGCTGCTCAAGCGGTCGCCAAGAAGGCAGAGGAGGCTAGACATGCCCGTGAGGTTCGGGAGGCACAGGAAGCCCTGGAGCGACAGGAGGCCAAGGAGTTGAGGGAGAAGAAGGAAGCCCAACTTGCCCAAGAGAAGAAAGCTGCCGAAGACGCTCGTGAGGCCGAGGCAGCTCGGGTGAGAAAGGCCGTAGCGGAGGAGGTAGAGGCAAAACGCCGGGCTCAGGAGGCGGCGCGTCAGGTTCAAGAGGCTCGCGAGGTCGAGGGGGCTATGGCGCGAGAGAGGGCCAAGGAGAAGAAGGCGCATGAGCAAAAGGAAATCCAGCAGCCCAAGAAGCTGTCGTCGCAGGTTGTCAAGGATGCTGCTCCCGCACCGGCACCAGCAGCGGCGCCCGCCACTGCCACCCCAGCCGCCGTTGCCGCACCTGTGGCGGACACTCCTGTCGCCCCTACTGTCGCTCCTGCCGTTGCTCTTACTGTGGCCGAAGTACAGGATGCTGGATCAAGTCCCTCTACTGCTATTGGCACTGACGCCAAGGTCCCTACATGGGGTCCTTCTGCTGCGACTCTTGCCAACCGCGCTGCCCAGGCAGCCAGAGAAGCAGAACGCATTCAGCAGGTGGCATCCCGGAAGCGATTATCGGAGGAGCGTGGTGACAAGTCCTTCGCCAACCAAACGAACGGACCACGCGGAGGCCAACAGAAAGAGCGCTCGGATATTCACCTGGACATTCTCACCAATCTCGCCAAGACCATCACGCCCCAGGATGAGTCTCCTTTGCAAGGACTCGCCGCGCAGTCTTCTCTGGAGGCCGATGAGGAGGATGCAGGAACGGATAACGCCGAGGACTTGGCCAGGCTCCCCAACCAGACCCTTGTCTCGCTTGTTCACACGTTGCAGGTCGAGAACAAGTCACTCTTGACAACTTTGGTCTCGATGCAGCAGCAGGTGTCGTCGTTGACGGAGCGGTACTCCACTCTGGCCTCGTTGGCGCGTGAGCACGAGCAGCAGGCTATCCAGTCCATTGAGGCGCAGAAGCAGCGGGAGTTTGAGGAGATTCAACGGTATGTCTGGAAGGTGGAGGAGAGATGTCGTCAGTTGGAGAAGCATGTTCTTGCTTCTCACCAGCACCGCATGCAGATGCAACAGATGCAGCAGCAGCAACAACAACACCAACAACAGTACCAGCAACATCAGCAGCACTCGGTGGTTTCGGGACCTCCTGGACTCTCAGGCATGGGCAACCTCTCGATGCCACCCCCAGGATTCAACAGCGGCCTCCTTGGTCTTGGTCGCCAGCCTTCAGCCCCATCGTCGCCTTTGATGGCCCATCGTACCCTTAGCGGGATGGACTCCCCATCCCAGTCGTCCATGTCAACTAGTGGCATCACCTCGGCCATGGGGTCCAGTGGATCCATGGAGTCGCTGATGTCCCCCCTGACAGGGTCATTCAACGCGTCTTTGCTGTCATCGGCCCCTTCGTCCGGAAATGGAGGTAGTGTTCCTCCGGGTTACGAGGCTGCTGGACCCAAGAAAACGCATTGGCGTCAGCGAGGCGAGGTGCGCTGTGGCAATTGTGCACAGTTGGGGCATGCTAGCTCGGAGTGTCAGGCCGGCTGCAGGTACTGCGATGTGCCTGGTCATTTGAGTCAGGATTGCCCTAGGATCGGACATACCCTCGTCTAGACCTACCTAATCGGACACATATCCTCCTTTTTTTGATCCGGGTCAATCGGCTGTTTGTCCTTTGAAATCAACCGTGGTGGCCCTTCTTTTTTTTGTCTTTTGGGGCAGAAAATGTTCATTCCCAGCAATAAACACTGAGCGTCGTCTGTTGTATTGTCTTTTCCTTCTTCTTTTCTTCTCATTTACTATGAATGGAGGGTGCAACACGATCAATTGGTTCTCGTTCACTTTCTTTTCTCGCGTCAACCCTGTTATATTTTGTGCATCCACCCAACATATTTCCTTAGCTTCCCCAAACACTCCATACATTGGGTAGACTACAAGGCATTAAAGGGTCTGAGTTCTCGTGGCAAAATATGTCGTTTGTTGCGAATAGGTCGGTGTTTAGGGGTTTTTAGTGTTCATTGCCTGTGCCAGGCGGCAGGCAATGTTTGTCACAAAAAACTAGATTATCATGTAACGTTGTTGTTTTTTTGCCCATCTAAGTATTTCTCGACTCGTACAGCGCATTGCTGAAATGACTGACTTTTGTCCGCACGTCGGAGAAGAGTGTGAGAAGGATTAGTCCTGTGCCTGCCTCTGCTGCGGAGTAACCTCTTTTTATGTTGGATCGAGATGTAAAACAACAAGGGTGGGAAAGTTGGTGGAGGGGAGTTACCATAAGGCGTATTTACAAGCGTTGTTGTACAAACAAACAAAACAAAAGGCAGAGCTCTCGATTTCATTTTTCCCCCCCGCCACCAGGTGTTTGTTGCTCTCTATCGTTTGCGAAGACTAACCAACCAGCGAACAAACCTTCAGAGTTCAATCAACCACGGGAACAGGGATGGGCAGAAATGCCAAATCGCCGGTCGTGAGTTCGATGACTCTTTTTTATATGCATTTCCTTGCCTTCGTTTTGTGTGTTTGTTTCGTTCTCGTAAGGCGCTCTTGTTTTTTTTTATATTTTGTTGTTGTTGGGTGGGTAAGGAGAGGAAGGGGCTTTTTAGTTGCATCCATTGGAGTTATTTCCTAGATATGTTCGCACGCATTGCTTTGGGACGGAAGTAGGGCGTGTATGTTTTGTTTTGATATCACAGGTCCGTCGATGAACCTTTTTTTTTTTTTTTTTTTTTTTTTTGCTTTGGCGCTCTTTCCTGCCCTGCTGTTTATGTTTTCGCCCTTTTGTTGTTGTGTGTTTTGTCAAATGAATGGCGCAACGAGTCGAGTCGAGAACGAGAAGCGAACAGAGAAGGCAATAAGTAAGGTGCTGCGAGTGGTTGAACTTTCTTTATTGACGGATATTCTCTTAACGGACGATCACATATAAAAAGGGCGCCGCTTCTTCGATCTTCTCTCCTCTTTTTTCCTTTCCTTTCCCTGTCTTCATCCCAGTTCTTCATCCAACATACCCACTGTCCATTCATCTGCCTCTTCTCAGATTTGACCGACATTTCCTCATCCCACCAGCATTTACATCCACCCATCTTCCAGCCAGCTCACTCACTTGCAGCCAACCCTTGCGTCGATCCTTCGATCATCCACATATCTTTCCCATAAACCTCACAAACAAAAACAAACCAAATTAATGTCGCCCGCTCCTGCTCCATCTGCTTCGCAATTGCCCATGGCCAAGGACTTTTCAAAGTTCCTCTCCGTCGAGGGAGCTGCACGCAAGAAGAGTCCCCTGAAGAGCCTCCTTCCTATTATGAAAGGCGATATGATCTCTCTTGGTGGAGGTACAGTACTACAGTTCCATCCATTCATCTCCTCATTTTTTGTACAACATTTTACATTCTCATGCTAAATGTTTTGAGATCGGAGCTAGTGAAGTACAGTGTAACCGTTCCACTAACGTTTTTCTTGCATCGATCCAGGTCTGCCTCATCCTTCCACGTTCCCTTTCCACTCCTTGTCGGCGCAAATCACAAGCATGCGCCCAGCAGCAGGAGAGACACACCAACAGAAGACAAAGACTAGCTCGTCTGACCTTGTCACTGTCCCTCTTGCACCCCATCCTGACAA
This sequence comes from Linnemannia hyalina, assembly GCA_019671135.1. Classification (NCBI taxonomy): domain Eukaryota; kingdom Fungi; phylum Mortierellomycota; class Mortierellomycetes; order Mortierellales; family Mortierellaceae; genus Linnemannia; species Linnemannia hyalina. The sequence goes on from JAHRHY010000003.1 coordinate 1,847,983, forward strand.
GATCGAGAGCTTGACCGCTTCCTTGCAGGTAAGAAGTAGTTCCTATTTGTTTTAATTGTAGCTTTGGGTGTTCATGTTTCTTTTTCGTTCAGTTTCAGGGGTTGAAGGATACTTTTTTTGTTTCGTTTACATTTTTGGACTCGATCTGTGTGGGTGACTCGATCCACTCGACCATTTGGTTGAGTTGTTCATTCGATCCAGGCAACCTTCTTTTGGGGAGGATCGTTTTAGCACAGGCGCATACTTTGACAGCAAAAGTATCCAAGGCTGACATTGCTCTCTCTTTCTTTACCCTTACCAATTGAAATATCTAGTACGGCACTGGAACAGGCATCAAGTCGCTGAGAGACTTTTGCAGGGAGCACGTCCGATCGATGCATCAGCCCCAGTACCAGGACTGGGATGTCATCCTCTCTGCTGGCAACACCGACGCATTCTCAAAAGTAATCGGATTGCTCTGCAACAGAGGTGACAAGATCTTTGTCGAGGAGTGGACTTACCCCACTGCACTCGAGACATTGGATCCCCTGGGGGTTGGTCATATTGCGGTCGAGATGGATGGTGAGGGCATGACGGCTACAGGTTTGAGAAGACTCTTGGATAACTGGGGATCTAACCCTGAGCAGACCAATGAGCCCAAACCTCGCGTTGTCTATTTGATTCCCACCGGACAGAACCCCACAGGGGCGACCATGTCAGTCAAGAGACGGATGGATATTCTTTCGGTTGCTCAGGACCATGACTTGATCCTGATCGAGGATGATCCTTACTACTACCTCCAGTTCCATGTCGAGGGTGGATCATGGATGCCCTCGTTGCTGTCGATGGATACCGACGGTCGCGTGATCCGACTTGACACATTCTCCAAGACCTTGGCACCTGGATGCCGTGTCGGATACATTTCGATGAACGCTCGGTTCTGTGATACTATGCAGTACCACAACGAAGTGACCATCCAGCAGCCCAGCGGGTTCTCGCAGGCTATTCTCGCCGAGATGTTGGTCTCGCACTGGGGCCAGGAGGGCTACAGGCGGTATTTGACCGATAATGTCCGCACAGAGTACCTGCAGCGATCCCAGCACCTCCAGACGGCGCTCAGGACCCATCTTAACCCCAAGCAGGCGAGTTTCATTGAGCCCTCGGCAGGGATGTTTATCTGGATTAAGATCCAGCTGGACCAGCACCCACGCTACAAGACCGTCAAGGATTCGGTGTTGATGCTCGAGTTGTTTCAGAAGAGTGTTAAGAATGGGGTGTTGATGGTCCCCGGGTGGCAGTTCAGCTGCAAGCCCAAGCCCCAGGATGTCGACCCTGCGGATGTGATGAACTGTTGGTTTGATGAGGATGCAAACTACTTGCGTGCGACGTTTGCGTATGCTAGTTTTGAGCAGATGACGGAGGCATCTGACCGCTTTGGACACACCGTTAGCGAATTCTTTTCTGCCTAGTGGATTGGAGAGAAAGAGAAAGAGAAGCATCGTCGATACACATATACATTATTCGCACAACCAACCTTGCACATTCTCCCCATATCTTTTGAATAAATCGATCAATATCATTGACATAAACGAAAATGAATCGTGGCAGTCCCTTTCAGGGGGCTCAATTGGGTGACATATGTTGAAGAGTGCTTAAGTATCGCTCTTTATTTCTTTCTTCCTCTCCCTACGCGATCATCATCACCAAAGCAGACACCAACCTATACCCCAAGACAGGACTCGCTTTGTCTTCACTCATCAAGACCACAACAACCTCACACAGGACGCCACGCATACAATCATAACCGCAAATACCAGCAATGGTATGAAACAACCAGGACAGTCTTGATTCTGCCAATCAAGAAAAAGGCTTGGCATTTTTATTCAGCAAGTTACTCAGGGACATCCCCATCCAACTATACTCCATTTCATTCAAGCTGACAACATTATGCATTTGCTCCTCTGTACGCATTGCTTATAGGCAACAACAGACAGGCAGAACTTGCTGTCCGACGCGCAACCGATGGGCGCCAGCAATACCAACAACAACAACCTTGAAGCAGACCTAGAGGCAGGCGGGCAGCCGTCCATTTTGAAACAGTCAAGGTACAGCAGACAGCAAGTGTCTTTCAATGAAGTAATTGAGTCTAGAAGGAAGGCAGTTGATGGGTGGACAAGAGACAATCAGCAAAAGACGACCAGGAAGATGTCGTTCTTGACAAGTGTTGACTCCCAAGGAGGCAAGGCGCATGAATACAAAAGCAGTCTATTCTGAGAGCGTTATTATTAGTCTTCATTTATTCTTCTCCATCCTATTTTGCAACCCTTCACGCAACCAACTCACAACTCACAACCATATTCTTTGTCTTTCCATATCTTACAATCTAGCCACCCGGTGTGCCTAATCTTTCACTTCCTCTTCCGCATTGGTGCAATCTGTACCTACTTTTTCGGAACCTGGTTCACGGACAACTTTGTGCTGATCTTTGTCCTCTGCGTGCTGTTGCTCGTTTTTGACTTTTGGACCGTCAAGAATGTCTCTGGGCGTCTCCTTGTCGGTCTGAGGTGGTGGAGCGAGAACAAGGAGGATGGATCTACTACCTGGCTCTTTGAGTCCCGCGACGTACGTCTTTTTATTCGTTTTATGTGTTGTATTGTGTTGTATTGTGTTGTATTGTTTTGTATTGTGTTGTGGATGTTTTGCCAAGGAGAACATATGGGATAGCTGTGGAGCAGGAATGTTGTCCGACCAGCCCGCCCCCTTATTTTTACAAGATCGCAATTGCTACCAATCCTTTTCTTTAACCACCACCTTTCTCATGCCCCATCTCCAAAATAATAGCCAAGCAGACCTCTCAACCCCGTGGACTCTCGCCTCTTCTGGACAGGCCTCTACGTCGCCCCCGCAATCTGGACCGTTTTCGGGATCCTTTGCATCTTGACCTTCAAGCTGACTTGGCTTGTCATCGTGGCCGTCGCTTTGGCATTGAACATGGCGAATGTGATCGGATACACTCAGTGTGATAAGGACGCCAAGCAGAAGTGGGCTTCGGGATTCGCGTCCAATATGTTGGGTGGCTCTGGGGCTGGGGGGCTTATGGGCGGGTTGATGAGCCGGGGTATCTCTCGTATGGCTGGATCCATGTTCTAATGGAGGGGGAAGAGGAGCTTTGTGCTAGATATCAAATGGACGCGGGATCGATTATTTGCAATTGCCTATCGGCGGCTCTCGATGCGCGTACTGGGTACTTTTTCATCTTACAAAGCTGGATAATAAAGACTATTTTCATTACCTCAATCTAGACGCATGGGTTTGCCTTTGTCTTTTTGATTGTCTATCAGCGCAGCCAGGATTTGTAAGATTCTCCTAGCCAGCACTGTACTATCGGGTTGGGATAAAAATGACAGATGATGACTATTCATTGACGCCGCGTTTGTTTTTAAAGTTGGGTCGGATGTCGGAAAAAAAAAGGGTCCAAGATCCTTTTTTTATTTTTTTTATTTTTGATTGTATTTGCTTCTTGGCTACCGAGAATGACTGGTATGGGTCCGTTTTATTTCTGTTTGTGGAGTACTTCCCCGCTTGCTTTTGTTTTCGGTCACTTCGGTATGTCATCGAGAAAAAAAAAGACAGTAAGTTTGTTTGAAGTCATGGTTGTTAGTCATTGTTTGTCGCCCTCTTTTCATTCCGTGTTTCTTTGGACGATGATTGCCGCCAAAAAAAAAAACGGCCAAGCAAAAAAAAAAAAAAAAAAAAGGTTGCAAGATGCACATTGACATCATTTATAACAAACAAACACCCATGCGCAATTATGTTTTCGTCTATGTGTTCAAGTTTATTATAACAGTCTGAGATGGAGGGAAAGAGATGGAGAGAAGGAAGTAAAAAAGGAGAGAGAGAGGTAGCAAAAACAAGGAAGAAGAATAAGAAGAAGGGAGTTCTTCTGTAGCTATCGGGTCATCGAGAGGATCGATGAGTCGACGCTTGGCCCTCGCCGTCTAATGAGTAAGCGACATGGTTCAGACTCAGGCGCGTCAACTGTGGCAGTCTGCGGATCTGTTCAAACAACCGCTGTTTGGCCAACGTTCCATACTGCATCTGGGCATCTTGACTACTATTGTTTGGCGGTGTCATTGTCGTCACCACGACTGAGTTCGGAACCGTGGCAGCAGCAGCTGCCAGTTGCCAGTGGTAGGGTTGGAGTCCAGGTCCTTGCGGAAACTGCGGAAAGATCGACGAAGGGAGGATGGCCGTTTCGTCGATACCGCCTTGCCAAATGTGAGGGGTGGTGGTACTGATGGTGGACAGTCCGATACTGATGTCGGCGAGGGCCAAGGATTGGAGGTCGAGACAAGCCCAAGGTTTCTCGACGAGTTTGAGGGTTTCTTCGGGCCCCATTGAGTGCGGGTTGAAGAAGAGGGATAGGTCGCGGAGGTTGGTGCAGTGCTGGAGGATGACCTGGCCCAGGTTTTCTGCATCCCTGATAGACAACGACGACGACGGCGACGATGAAGGTGGGGGAGAGGATATTGGGAAGGAAGGAGAGAAGGATGAGGTTGGCGGTGCCATTCTGCGTTCGTAAAACTTTAAGTTGAGCGACTGCAGCGTCAAAGGCCGCAGCACAATCGCCCGTGTCAACTGAGCGTCCAACCAAGGGATATCCAACTTGATCTGCCTCACATTGTCCGAAACCGCGAGGACCAGATCTGCGTACTCGCTATCGGAGAGGTAATCCCTTCTGTCGAGCGAGGACGAGAACCGGGTCACATAGTCAAGTCCGACGAGTTTACGACAGTGGGCTCGGAGGATCGGTGTCAGACGACGCGAGTCCGCAGCAGATTCGGAGTAGAGCGTGAACCGTTCTAGGTCCGGGCAGCTATACCGGAGGAGGTCGACAAAGGCGTCTTCTTTGGGCGTGCTGATGTCCAGGTTGAGGTCCGTCAGCCCTTGGCCAGCGGTGTCTGACGAGACCGGGCGGCAGTAAGAGGAAGCGGCGGTGAAGTTGCACTCAGGGATGGGATCGATCCAATCGATGGCGGCCAAATCCAATCGATGCAGTCGCTTACAGGCACCCAAGAACCGCGCAACCTCCTGTCCAGAAAGCGTCCAATGCGACATATGTAACTCCTTGAGTGTCGGAGCCATCCTCATCAAGAGCCCATAATCCGGACTCGGCCACCCACCTCCAGTTCCACCCGTAGAATTGGCGCCTTTCCAAGACAAATACTCCAACGACTCTGCATTCCCCCCCACAAGGTCCAACAACCCCTGATCCCACCAAGAGATTACCAACGACTTTATATTCTTCGACAGAACTTGACCCGGGAAAGAACGGTCTCCAAAGACCAGACGGAAATGGACCGAGTACTTGAGGATGATGGGCTTAGGGACATGGCGCATCACAAAGCCATTGTAGACATACCAGACGACTGGCAACAAGGCAGAACGCCAAGTCTTGTTGACGAGGGTGAAGGAGAGGAGGTGTTTTGGGTTAAAGTCGTAAAAGCCGAGGTTGTCGCTGTGTTTCCAGAGCGGAAGGCAGCGGCCGACGGTCATGATGATCTCGGGCAGATCGAGCGGGTTTATCCGTTCCATGTTCATCTTGGGGGTAGGAGCAAGAGTGGATAAGGGGGAGTCTTGTGGTTGGGTATAGGTGTTGGAAGTGTGAAAGGTTCAGAGTGGATACGGAAAAAAGAATGAAATGGCTATAACATAGGGTGTGAGACGGTGGTCAAGAGTTGTGTCAGAATACTTTCTTTGTGATTAGGTTGGTTGTGAAATGCTTGATTCAAAACGCCGGTTTTAATATGTGAATTTCGCGGCAAAAAAAAGAAATGGAGGACGGCGATTTGAAATCTCATTGCGAATTGCGATGCATGAACGTTGTGAATCAACTTTTTGTTTGTTACCTTTTTCTTGAATAGTACCCAGGGGAAGGGGTTTGTTGATGGAGATAGACGATAGAGAAGGAAGTGCTGCGCTCTTTGGTAGGGGAGGAGTAGAAAAACCGAGTAGCGTCAATGGTATTTTTGACGCAGAGGGTGACTAAACTATAGGGGAGAGCGTAGTGTGATGTGTATGTGTCTGTGTTAATGGCAAAATGAAACAAAGGAAAGGAGAGTGAGCGCATTAACTAAAGGGCGAAGTCAAGTCGAACGAAAGCGAGAAAAAATGGCGAGCAAGGTAGACCCTTTTATATCGTTTCTCGTTATGTGCTACGCAACAAAACGGTGGACAATGATAATGTATAGTGGTAGTCTGTCCCAGAGTTCGGTCAAGTTGTGCCAAGTGGTGGCAAGAAAAAAAACCAGCAATGCTAGGCAATTGTCGACTTCATGTCGACTTCATCAACAGATCGAACTTCTAGTATAGTTATCCTCCCTGCTTTCATTTCTTGGCCAATGGTTCATTCACTCCCCCTCTGAGAAGTAAGGGACAGGAAAGCCGCCCCTTTTCAAGTCATGATGAGTACTGCTTCTTTGTAGATGTTAGTAGATGCTTGTCGACTTAAATCAATGGCGAAGAAAATGAATCAAGGAGTTTTCTCAATAATTCCTACTGCGACTCCTATTACATTTCTCACTCCATTACTCCATCCACATTCCGGATTCATATTTGTGTGCTCTTTTGCATGTATGTTGTCTGTGTCATTCCAATTCAACTGCTAACAATAAAAAAAAGTTCTCTTGGCTAACATCAACAAACAACCCGCCATTCTTGGCTGACAACTCTCCCTTTCTCTTTCTTCTCTCGCCACTCAAGTCCGTTGTGCCTATCCGCCGCACGCCACTCGTCCTCGTTCTTCTCGTTCATTGTCATCGTTGACGTTGTTTTTAGCTAATGCTTCTTGTTGAACAGAAATGGCAGACAGGTGTTCCCTCTGCTTATTTTTATTTTTTTGTACGATTGCTGGCCATTTGTGGTAATTTTCTCATTCCGTGAAATGAACACTTGAACTTTGTGCTTCCCTCCTTCCCTCTTTTATTTTCCGTGCATCCTTTTCTTTCCTGACAGCTAAAGAATCGACAGCCAAGACAGGGACTGCCTTTATTCGAGCAAAGGTTGTTGAACGGCGTCAAATAGTGGCGAGTGAATGTGTTTGAGTTGACAGCCTTTTTCACTTCAGCCGCCGTCTTTTCCCCGATTACTCTTCTACACCCACCACTGTTCCTCGGAAGTACCCAAGAAGAGGCTGTTAGCAATGAAGAGGATTGGTAACCTTTCCAAAAATGACAAAACTGAAGGACCTTTCCACCTTTTTCGACTCAATAGGCGCTTGGCGTTTTTCTCGATCTCCTCGATCTCTTGCAGTTCCTCCCCCTTATTACCTTCTATCAAGATCCTTCCTTTTCCATGTTCTTCCGTCTACCTTCCGAACCCCCCCCCCCCCCCATGCTTGCGTCGCCTCATCCTCCGCAAATCCGCAGAATGGACTACGGTAGGAATGCGAAAGACATTTCAAATGCCCATCTCCGAGCGAAGATCCGACGTGAATTTGACTTTGCCCCGCAGTCCGCAGTGGTACTGCAATGTGGTCAACCTAGGCAGGTGCCACATAGGGGGGACAGGGGAGGTGAAGCGGCAAAAAATTGACGAAACTAGAGAGTATGAGTAGAAAAAGAATCAGTCAGGTGTGACAAGAACTTTGAAGAAGTAAAAGAAGGGGCGAGAAAGTGAAAGAAGCAGAGCACAAGGTGGCAATTATGTTTATTTTGCGACGCAGCCATGCCATGTGCACGGGGTAAGAGTAGAAGTTCACCGTGTCAAGTGAGAGTCAGAAAAGGCGATGCAGCAAGTCTAAATTGCCCCATCCATGGCGACCACGATATCCGAGTCAATGGGTGCCACGAACTCTTTTGATGGTGGCAAACAGGGACAAGTTTGAACCTTCCGAAGCTTTCTACTGGCTGCGGAGTGCCGCAGAACAGTGGCGCGGGGCGAGGGAGGAGGCACCTACCTGGAGTAGGCGCGTCCTTTTGCACAGCCCTTTTTTTTACTCTAGGCGCGGTAACTACCACATGGAACCTGGAATAGACTTGTTGTTGATAGCCAAGGTTTGAATTGCTAGATCTGTAGTAGAAGGTAGACGAGGAAGGAGGGAAAGGACGAGCCGCAGGAGAAGAAAGAATATTCGCGTTTTTCTGTCAATGATTTTCTACCAAACGGTGTCGTGACTGCATCCTGACCAGGCACTCCTTCCGAAAGCCACTTGCCCCGTTTTCCACCCATTGACCCGTGTGTCGGATCGACTCTTTTTTTTTCATTGTCACTAACAACACTCGCAAGGAGCGACCAACAAGACTGTACATTCACAAACAACAAACAACAACCATGGCAACCTGCGCACGCATTCAGCATACTCTGGGCCTCCAGCGCTCGATCCTCTCCACCCTCATGCCTCGCGTGTCATCAAAACCTTCCTCCGTCCGATTCTACACATCCGCGTCCAAGCAAACCACCAGCAGCAATAGTTCAGCAACAGCAACGTCAAAGTTCGTTCAGAACCCAGCTTTCAAGAGCACATCCTCCCTGAACCAATCCCAGCACAGCCCCCAATTCAAGGCCCAAACCACCCAACTCCCCAACGTCGCTTCCCGCACCCCCGTCTTCATCCTCGCCGGAATCTTAGGACTCGCCTTCTGGGCCGGATCGATCGCCGTCGCTGCCAACCATCAACGTCAAGGAACATCCATCGTCCGTGGAACACTGTTCAATGTCAAATTCGATACTAAGGCCCAGGAACTCTTGGGTGACAAAATCGATTTCGTTAACCCGAGCTGGCCATGGATCTCGGGGACAGTCGCACATTTGAAGGGAAGGGTCGATATCGAGTTCCAGGTCCGGGGAGATAAAGCCGAGGGAAGGGTTCATTTTGTGGCGGTCCGGCCTGCTAAACAGTGGATTACTACGGATTTCACGTTGACAATGCCCGATGGCACTTGCGTTGTTGTCGGCGAGAATACTGTTCTTCCTGAGATTACCAATTAGACCTCTTTTTCTTAGATCCCCTTTCTTACTTACATTTTGCACAAAGCATACAATATACATGTCACATCTTACCATCATCAACATTGCACTGGCTTCTCCGGGGTGCTGACACGGATATGTTCCTGTAAATACCGCGTCACTTGCTATGATATGGACTTAATTGAACGGTTGGCTTCGCATCTATCGGGAGTTTTGTATGTCCTGGCGAAGTCCCCCTTCGATTCGGTGGCTTGGATAAATAGTAGAAGCTCCCCTCCCCTTCCATTGGGTTCCTGACATTCTCTCTCTATCTCACTCTGTCACACATTCTTTGCTCTTTCTCCTTCAACCATGGCATCAGCATTCCGTTCCTTCCTCACGGCATCGACCCGTCTGGCAACAGGACCCCGATTCAGCAGTGTCCCTACCAGCATTACCCCCCGCACCTCGAACTATGCCTCGATTGCCCCTGGCCGAATCATTTTCCGCTCAAAGCATATCGATTATACTCAGAAGTATGCCGATAAGCTGCAGCAGCGTGCCAAGGAGTAAGTCATCCCTTTTTCCCTTTACGAGGATAATAAGTGGAGAGTCGATTACGACGTTGCTTCGGGAAACAATTAGAGCGAGAAGAAGACATGGATGAGGATATCCCCGATCCCGATCTTTTTGGCTGACCCTTTTTTTTTTTGTCCTTTGTAATTAATTACTCGAATAGGGAGGGTGTCAAGTCGATTGAGGAGTTGAAGGCAAAGGTCTTGCCTACTACCCAGACTGCCTTCAAGAAGGTCCAACCACTCGAGACCGATAACAAGGAGTCTTTGTCCTCATCAGCACAGAAACAGAAGCAGCCCGTCGCTGATGCCAGAGCTACATCTGCCGCTTCTTCTTCCTCGGCCGGCGGCGCTCCTGGCTCTGGAAATCCTGTAAGTCTTCTCAATTGCACACTCGCTTCTCCCAGCTCAAGAACACACTGACTAACGTACCCTGCCTTATACATTTCTGCTTAAAAAATAGTCGCTGGATAAGATTATGAAGCTGGACTTGGTCAAGGATCTGGACGCCGAAGCTATCAGCAAGATCTGGATTCAGAAACACATGGATCAGGACGACAGCATTTCGGCCGTGGTTCCTGCCGAGACCTACAAGAAGATGCTCAAGCGCTCCAAAGACTACCCCCTCGTAAGGCCCCCCCCCCCCACTTTTTTTTTTTCTTTGAACATATTTTTTTCCCCTTGAGAACGTCTTACGCAGTAACGCAAAGCATCGGATCTGTCTATCAATTTTCTTTGTCCTGACCAATATTCTCGTTTTTTACACTTCATATTCTTGTCATTTCCTTACAACATAGTTCATATTGCCATTGAGCCACGGCGACGGAGTAGAATTCTACTTGATGCAATTCGCATTCCACCAAGTCATCTTCACCTCCCTCCTGGAATACAAGACCCACGGCGAGAACGCCCGCCCTTTCCTCACACTCACTCATTACCCAGAACTGATTGACGACAAACAGATTGTCCTCATGCACGGTGTGGTCTCGACAAGCCCAAGGGTCCTGACGTTGGACCATGCCCAGATTCTGACGTTTGGATTGCAACAGTATTATGTGGGCGATCAACCAGAGAAGCTGCAGTTGTTGGAAGATTTCCATAGACAGCCTGAGAAGTTCTCGCATGAGAGGCTTATCGAGTTGACCGAGATCTCTGGTTAAATGATTGAAGGAGGGGGGGTTTTTTTTTACAGAGTTGCATGCACAATAGAAAAATGAAGAATAAACAACAGCATTTGATTATTTACAGTTGTTTATTGGAATGCTGGGAGATAATGCCAGATAGAAGAACCCAACCAAAAGAAAAATGAGTGGACAAAAAAAAGCATATCTCCATCTCTATCTACAGGATATTAGACGAAGGGATTTAGTGGAAGTACTTGCGGACGAGCGAGGGGACGTGACCCTCGTTCTTGTAGAAAGCAACGATCTTCTGGACCTTGGCAGCAACATCCTCAGGGACGAGCTCAAAGTACTTGTAGACCTCCTTGAAGGGGCCGGAGGCACCAAAGGTATCAATGCCCAACGACTCGTGGGCGTAACGGTTCCAGCCAAAGGTGGTCATGGCCTCGACTGAGACCGAGGGGACGCCATCGATCAAGACCGAGGCGCGGTACTCGTGCGACTGCTCGTCGAACAAGGTCGTCGAGGGCATCGAGACAATACGGGCCTTGATACCCTGCTCGGCCAGCAACTTGGCGGCATCAACGGCGAGCGAGACCTCAGATCCAGTACCGACCAAGGTAACATCAGCACCCTCGACCTCCTGGAGAACGTAGCCTCCGAAGAGGGTCTTCTCAACCGAGGAGCCCTCGAGCTGGGGCAAGTCCTGACGGGTGAAGGCCAAGACGGTGGGGCGGTCCTTGGCAGAGATGGCAAAGAGGTAGGCTCCCGAGGTCTCGTTACCGTCAGCGGGGCGCATGTCAACCAAGTTGGGAGTGGCACGGATCATGGCCATGGTCTCAATAGGCTGGTGAGTGGGACCATCCTCTCCAAGACCTAATTGAATATTCAGGAAAAACACAAACGAAGGGTCAGAGAAAGATTCCAGATGATTTTGACACATATAGCAGGGCTGGAAGTAACAAACGAAAAGAGGAACGCACCGATGGAGTCGTGGGTCATGATGTAGAGAACGCGGTGTCCGGACAAGGCAGACAAGCGGACAGCTCCAGAGGCATAGGAGATAAAGTTGAGGAAGGTGGCACCTCCGGGGATGATACCGCCATAGGCATCCAAACCGTTCATGATGGCGGCCATACCGTGCTCACGGACACCATAACGCAAGTAGCGTCCAGAGTAGTTGCCGATGCCAGAGTTCTCGGGCTGGAAATCGACAGCGGTCTTCCAGCGGGTCAAGTTGGATCCAGTCAAGTCAGCGGAGCCGATCATCAGCTCGGGCAAGAGATCGGCGACCTTGTTAAGGACGGCCTCGGACAGCTTGCGAGTAGCAATGGGCTTGTCAGCGGGGGTGAAGCGGGGGAGAGCCTTGGCCCAGTCCTCGGGCAACTCCTTGGCCAAACGACGCTTGAGATCGGCAGCGAGGGTGGGGAACTCGGCAGAGTACTTCTCGAGGAGAGCATCCCACTCGTAGTTGATGGCAGCACCCTTGGTGGCCTTGGCGTGGTAGAGGTCGTAGGTCGACTGGGGAACATGGAAGGACTCCTCGGGGTTGAAGCCCATAGCCTTCTTCAACTGAACAATATCGTCAGCCTTGAGGGGGGATCCGTGAACCTTCTCGGAACCGGCCATCAAGGAACCGAAACCGATGGTGGTGAAGACCTTGATCAAGGTGGGCTTGTCGGTGACCTTCTTGGCCTCCTCGACAGCCTTAGCGATGCTCTCGAGATCGCTGTTGCCGTCCTTGACGACAAGAACGTGCCAGCCGTAGGACTCGAAACGCTTGACAACGTCCTCGGTGAAGGAGACCTCGGTGTCACCATCGATGGAGATGTGGTTGTCATCGTAGAGAGCGATCAACTTGCCCAACTGCAAGTGTCTGTTAGAAAAAAGAATGTAAAAGAACAAATTACAAAGAGAGTTGAGTTTGGGGCTTGTGCTTATCTTACTGGCTCACCAACATATTTCGCTATCCATTTTGTGGATCTTTGAGCCCCAACACAAAATGTGGAGAAGGTTGCCAGGAAAAACCTGCACTCTCGCGATGGGTACAGATAAAGACTTACCCGGCAAGGGAGGCAGCCTCGCTGGCAACACCCTCCTGCAAGCATCCGTCACCGGTGATCATGAAGGTGTAGTTGTTGAAGAGCTCGAAGCCTGGCTTGTTGTAGGTGGCAGCCATGTGGGCCTCACCGATGGCCAAACCGACAGCGTTGGCGAAACCTTGACCGAGGGGACCCTATTTGTAGGATGAAACGTTCCATTGGTGAGAAAGAAGAAAGGGATGATCCGTTGGAGGCGAAGCGTGGGAGAGTAAAGATGTTAAGATGCACTTACGGTTGTGACCTCGATACCCTCAGTCATGTGGCACTCGGGGTGACCGGGGGTCCTAGGAAGAAGAGGAGGATCACATGGTTAGATAGCGCACCAATTGAAAAAAAGGGCGAAGTGGATGGGTAATGTCGGCACTATGGTTGCTGGGGGGATTGTACCCTGGATTGACAGATGATGTTGTATGTCGGCGTTTTGTTGCGTTGTGTTCGCCCCAAGAAGATAAAGAAAATGAAAGGGACACAGAGAGGAGACACTAGGGTGGGGACGCGATCTGATTCGCAGTCCACAATAAAATAAAATAAAAACGGTGGGTGACGCATAGAAAGAAGAAAGATCAAATAAAAAAATAATCTCTCCGCTTTGGAGTTACTTGGTCATCCATTCCCCAACGACACAACAAAACACAACGTCTGCTTCCACCATGTCCCCCCAAAAAACCATCATCCTCATCCTCTTTTATGTTGATTGAACACTTGATGCGAACATGTTTTCTCTCGCTCGAAGAAAGTGCCTCTCTCACATCAATTGAGAAGAGACATCCCAATCGCGTATCCAAGAGAGGTTAGAGTATAGGTGGGAGAAAGAGTAAAGATGAGACGTCACGAAAATGAACAAAGAACTTACTTGCTGTGGAGCTGACGGAAAGACTTCAAGTCGTCCATGGTGGTGGGGTAGCCCATCAAGTGGAGCAAGATGTACTGGAGAGCGCAGGCATGTCCGTTCGACAAAACGAAGCGATCACGGTTGGCCTAATACCATCATTAACGACGATCGAACAGAAAAACAAAGAATACAAACTGTCAGTTTGAATTGTCGTTGGGTGTACTTATTCAGGGCAGATTTGCTAAGTCAGCTGTCGAGTCCGCTATCCTTGGTAGTTTCACATTGTCAAAAAGAATAAAAAGAGGGTTGAAGTTTTCATCGCCTTACCCACTTGGGGTTCTTGGGGTTGTAGTTCATGAAGCGGGAGAACAACAAGTGAGCCATGGGGGCACAACCCATAGGGGCACCTAAGAAGCGCAGGACATTACAGATGAACGCAGGCAAGGCGTTGTGAGAAAAAGAGTCAGTAAAAAGGAGAGAGAAAAATGGTGCTTGCGCAGGCGTGGTGGAGAAATAAAGTAGCAAAAGTAGATCTTCTAAATCGCGTTTGAGGTTGATTCTGAGAAAGAGAGACAAGGTAACTCACCAGGGTGTCCAGAGTTGCTCTTGAAGACGGTGTCGGCGGCGAGCACGCGGATGGTGTTGATGGCATGGGTGTCCTCTTGGGTGAAGCTCATGTTGGCGTTTTTGGGTGTGGTGAAGAAGGGTTGAAGAGTCTGTCTTCTCTTTTCATGCCTCATAAATCAGTTACCAATGCAGTGGCTTAGCATTCCTCTCCATTCCAACGGACGCATCGCACGTGACATAGGTCAGATCCTGTGCCTGAAGCGAGGGGGCTTTGTCAAAAAAAAAAAGCAAGGGGGCTTTGTAACAAAAAAAAAAGCAAGAGGGCTTTGTAACAAAAAAAAAAAAAAGCAAGAGGGGGGCTTTGACTGAGCAACATTCATCTCTTGATCCGTTGAAGAAAAACTATAAACGCTGTTCACCATTGCAGCAAATAGAAACAACAATAAGAGACGTTAGACATGGTCGTTGGAAAGAAAGGAAGGGGATACACCACATTCCGACGCGTGCCCACCAACCAATCGTCCAATTGACGTCAAAAAGAGCACGTCCACTAGATTGTCAAGCAGCTAGTGTCAAAAATAAAAAAATCGACTGGCGGGAGAGAAATTTAAGAGTAGTGGTAAGGGATAGGCGTGCTATCTTTTTTTTTGTCTTTTGTTTGCTCCTTGTTCTAACGATCCCATTATGCTCTCCTAGGCATCAAGACAGTAGATCTGGATCTCGTGTCTGTCTACAGAAGTTAATCCACAAGGGCAGTTTATTAACACATCACACAAAACGCGCCATACATACTCCCTTCGGTCACATCCTCGCGCTTACATTTCTCCGACAGGTTAGAGCAGTGCAAGAAAAAATAAGCTTAGGTGGTAAGATAGAGTGGATGACCCGGGAAAAATAAACAAAAATGAACCAAGATCGAAATCCAGACAACACAAAAAAGCGTACCAAACAGCAGAAAAATGAAGCGAAGGATGGAAGAATCGGCAAAGGAAGAGAGAGAGCAAGAAGCGAGTCCAGATGCTTCTTCAAACGGTCTTTTCTTGTCCAACACGACTTTTTCTTTCCTCATTCGTCTTTTTTTTGTTGTTGTTTCTCCTTCATGAACTCCTCGCCTTCCTCCGCACCACCCACACCTGTCGGTTGTACGACTGATTATTATTTTTGGCGATATTTGTCCATTAGGACAACGAGATGCTCACTCAAAACGGACGGAAAGAAGGAGGATGGGTGGAGTGCCATCTTGTTTTGTCGTTGATGGCGTCTTTTTTTATTTGTTTGATGTCTATGTAGTCTATGCGTATGTATATTTGCCGATTTGTTTTATCTGTCGGCTTTGGTAAACAAGGTTTTTCTTTTGTCGTTGGACAGCACGCTGCAAGTGAAGAAAGAGAGCACGACCCTTTTTTACGTTTTTCTTCAGTCCGATGGCGACGATCTTTGCAAAATGACGAAATTTTCTCTAGTTCGATTTGCTCAGAACCATAAATACAAGAGAAGACTGAATACAAAAAAAGGAGGAAGAGTCACCTGGCTTGTTCAGCGTACACATTCATTTCATTTGCAACGAATAAGCCGGTTCATAATTCAGAATTTAGAGAGAGAGAGAGAGAGAGAGAGAGAGATAGAAAGATAGGGAGAGATATAGAGAGAGATACAGAGAGAGAGATATAGAGAGAGAGAGAGATCAAGTTTAAAGGGACGATACAAGAGGGGCAAAGAAGGCGGTTGCCGGGCTGCTACTGGGCGAGAAGACAAAAAGAACGATACTGAAGCAAGGAGAAAGAAGACGAGAGTGGCAGAAAGAGACAGTGATTAATCACTCGATCAAGAAACGGCGAAGCATTTTTCGAAGATGGGCGAGGAGGGGGTGTCCAGGTCGGCGAAAGTGATCAATGAAAAGGTGTGGAGTAATCAGGCCGAGCAGCGAGGGATGAGACAGAGGGAGAAAAAAAAAAAAAAAAAAAAAAGAACGAGTGATCAGTAGTGCGAAATGAATTGATTTGAAAGAAAGTGATCCGATGCAGCCTATCGCATGGCTGCATGATTGCAAATGATGTGATCGTAAGCCTACATCTATCTCTTTATCTCACTGTCTCGCTCTCTGTCTCTCCTTAGGTGCTTATGAGGACAAGTGAGGTTTTGTTTATTGTGCATTGAAAGGAAGGATGGTGATGTTCATCCGCATTCGTAAGTCTTTTGTCCGTGGAGTGCAAGTGAAAGGAGGTGTCAGTGCTCACCGAGATGTGCAACAACAACATGAAAAAGATGTGCGGTTGGATAGAAATTTGTCGAAAAGGAAGGTCTTCTCTCTCGTTTTTGCCTCATTTCCGTTGTGTGAGTGTGCTCTCATCTTTCTCCTTTGGTGCCTTTGTCCCATTTGCCCACTGTGCTACTACTCAACTGGCTATCTTCTATGCTATACCACCACCTCCAGCCTGTCATCGTCGTCCTCTTCTTTTCATATAAAAGGAACCCCACTCCCCGCCTCCTCATCGATCGTTACTCATCCCCTTCCCTTCTCTCCGCCTTCACCAATCCTTCCTCTGACCTTATTTTCCTTTCTTCGCTCTTCACGACTCGTCCGATCTACTCCAACCAATCACCACCACCACCACCCTTTTCTTGCACTTCCTCGTGCTTCACTCCCTTTCTTTCTTTCTTTCCTTTCCTTTCGACACTTGCTCTCCTTTTTTACTTCTCTTCATCCAACAAACCATCCATCCCTCTTCCCCCCTTTAATACCGTCAGCATCTTCCTCAAAGGCACAGCACCTCCTCCTCCTCCTCCCCTACACCAACAATAATAATGGCTGACCAACAATTGCGCGACTTTGGTCGCAACGTCGGCAGCTGGTTCAAGTCCTTCCCAAGAAATTTCCCCCGCTATGTCACAGAACGTCTTCCCATCATCAAATGGTAAACACACATACAACTCTCTCCTACCCAGTCGCATGTACCCTTTGCTGCCTCCTTCGTAAATCACGATCTCGCGCTCATACCTCTCTGCCAATTTATCTTTCGATTCATGCAAACAAAAAAAAACCTATCAGGTTGCCAAGATACCAATGTGGATGGGCAGCCAGGGACATCATTGCAGGTGTCACAGTCGGCCTAATTGTGGTCCCGCAAGGAATGTCCTATGCCAAGGTCGCCGGTCTTCCGGTCCAACACGGCCTCTACTCTGCTTACATCGGTGCCATCTTTTATTGCTTCATGGGAACCTCCAAGGATCTGACCATCGGACCCACTGCTGTTATCTCGCTCGTCACTGGAGAACTGGTTGCTGAACTCGCCGGAAAGATGACCCCTCCCGAAGTTGCTGCCATGTCCTGCCTTATCGTCGGTGTCTTTACTATGCTCCTCGGTGTTTTCCGCCTCGGTATTATTCTTGATTTCTTCCCTACCACTGTCTTGGTCGGCTACACAACCGGTGCGGCTGCTACGATTATTATCCAGCAGGTACCCAAATGGCTCGGAGTACCTGGCATCAATAACCGTGCACCTGTCTACACCATCATCATCACCATGTTCCAGGCCATCAAATCCCTCTCTTGGCTCGATCTCGTCTTCGGACTCGTCGCCATGTTCATCCTGCTCTCGATCGGTCTTGCGGTCGATCGATGGGGCCGTGGTCGGTTCTCGATCCAGTTGATCAAGATCTCGCGCTTCTTCTTTGTCACCGTCCTCGCCACCGCTCTCTCCTACGCCGTCAACAAGAATGTTCCCCTCGACGGCAAGGGTCAGCCCATCTACCGCCTCTCGATCTTGAAGACTGTTCCCTCGGGTTTGCCTCCACCCGCTGCTGGTACGCTTCCCGCAGATCTGGTCTCTGAGGTTGCACCCAAACTGGCTGCGATTGCATTGGCTACTATTCTTGAACACATTGCTATCGGCAAAGCCTTTGCCAGAAGGAACCGCTACCAAATCGACTCGAACCAGGAGCTGTTGACCCTTGGATTGGCCAATGTTACAGCTTCTTTCTTTGGCGCTTACGCCGTGACGGGGTCATTCTCGCGCTCTGCTGTTAAGTTCCAATGTGGAGTCAAGACTCCCTTTGCTGGCTTTATCACTGGTGCTCTTGTCCTCCTTGCCATCTTCTTCTTGACACCTGTGTAAGTTTTTTTCTATTTTTTTAAGGGATCATGCATGCATGTTCTGTTGTATGGTGTGAGGGCGTGATGAAGACAGCAAAAGCTAGCTTGAGGCCCTCTTAGTCCAGGGCTAGTTGCAATTTGTTTGGCCACATGGATGGTCTTTTACTGCTACGCAAAGTCAAGATGCATGACTTCATGTACCGGGTGTAACCTCGCAAAACACTAACCATCCTCTCCACATCCTTTCTCTTCCCTCGTGTCCACGCTTTTTTGTCCTCACCCCTATCTTTGTTTTGCAACAACACAGCTTTTTCTACATCCCTGATGCTGCCCTCTCAGCAGTCATTATGGTCGCCGTGTCGACTTTGATCTCTCCTCCTTCAGTTTTCTATCAATTCTTCAAGATCAACCTCTGGGATTTCCTCTCCTCCCAGGTCGCCCTCTGGATCACCATCTTTGTCTCTGTCGAGACCGGTATCGCCGCCGGAGTCGGTTTCTCTCTCGTCGTCCTCCTCTTCCGTGTTGCCCGGCCTAACTTCCATGTCCTCCGTCAGGTCAAGGACCGTCCTGATGTCTTTATTGACGCATCTGTCGATAGTACCCTCGACACCATCCCAGCACCCCATGGTGTCTTGGTCTTCCGTATCGAGGAGTCGACTACCTTCCCCAACACCGAGACCTTCAAGACCTGGGTTGTTGATGAGACCTACAAGTATACCCGTTTCGGCGGCAAGGTCAAGTCCGCCACCGAGCGACTGTGGTCCGACGATCTCGAGGTCCATATCCATGGGCTCCGCAAGACTGCTCATGGTACCGAGTCCAACATTACAGATGACGATCTCCCCCGCCTCAGGGCTGTTGTACTCGACTTCTCGGCCGTGAATAACATTGACTCGACCGGTCTCCAGGGTCTGTTTGACCTGCGCGAGATCTTGAAGGATTATGCTGGTGTGGCGGATTACCCACAGTACTTTTTTGAGCTTCACTTTGTCGGCATCCAAGCAAACGTCCTCCGCATCCTCGAACTGTCTGGTATCACCAGACCCGTCGGCCCCATCGCCCTCCAGGAGGTCCAGGTTCTCGAGCACGACGATGGTTCCAACAGCCACAGTACCTCGCCTCTCTCCCGCGCGAGCACTAACAACAATGGTGGCGAGATCCGTCTTCAGGACATCGAATCTGATGACGGCAGTGAGCTCCGCAGGGCAGATGGTAGCGCTAAGGGTGGAAACTTCAATGTTGAATCGACCAAGGAGCGCCCCGCTCCTGGTGACATTGGTGCCGCTGCCTTGTCGGTTAACGGTCTGGGCTCGAGCCCCTTCTTGAAGGAGGAAGGGTTGGTCCACTTGACTGTCCGTGATGCGATTGATTCGATCTTGGTCCGCTCTTCACAGTGGGGTGGTGCGAATGTCGACGAGGAGGAGCGACGATCCACTCACAAGATCGAAATCCGCCACGTCTAAATCAACCTTACTGCACGACCTAGCCATAGCGCATCTATACCCCTCACATCTCCAGCAAGAAGTTATACTTTACCCACTTAATAAAACCAACTGAACAACAAGACAACCCCTTGCCCTTTCTTTTTTTCTTTTTGTCTTTTTTTCTTTTTTTCTTTTTTTCTTTTTTGGCACAAAGTCCAGGGAAGTGAAAAAATTTCCACAGAGGCCAAAACTGTCTTCCTGAGGTCCATTCGAAGTCGAGGGCGATGTTCTCCTTGCCTCTCTTCTCTTCTCTTGTGATCACAATGACCAATGTTCACTCTGTCTACGAAATGACCTTCAAATCTCCTTTCACTCTATCCTCAAGGACAAAATCTTCTTTGCAGGTAGTAACTTTCAGATCGAAACAACAACCTTCAATTCCATATGATATTTTCTTTTTCTTCAAGAAGAATGTTTATTTGCGAGTAGCGTTGGGCTCGTAGTCCAAAGGCATCAAGTTCTGCTTCATAACCTCGTATGTCGAAAAGAAGATCGAGCAAACACAGAACCACCACAGACTCCTGGGGATCGCACCAACAAAGAAGGTACTGTAAACACTCTGTCCATGTCGCATGCTCGCCACAAACGCATTCGAATGGACACTCTTCTGGGCGGCCTGGACCGTCGCCTGGTGGTACATCTCTCGACTGATTCCGGTCATTGTCAAATCCACTACTGACTTCAAAGACTGGATCGATCCTGTAGTGGGTCCTGGAGTGATGACGGCAGCGGATTTCTTGAAGGTCATGATCCGGGTCCGGATGACATCCATGGGCGTTGTGAAGTAGCCTGCCAAGAACCCAGAGATCCCTCCAAACAACGTAGAAGTCATGGGTGGGATCTTGACCTCGACAGGCGAAGAGGCGATATAATTCGGGTCGGACGTAATCTGGATCTGGAGGTTGCGAGTATGATAGGCCTTGAAGTTCTCATAGGTCGTAAAGAGGATCACCATGAAGGGACAGTCCCGAGCGGTGGTGCTCCAGAAGCCCCTGAACAGGCCTCGTACGCCTTCTTCCCGGAGTACTGCCCTGAATACATATCCTGCGTTGACGCCGCCCTCGATGTTGGAGTAGTATCCGGTTTGGAGGCGGGAGGTAATGACTTCTCGGGGGACTTTGATTACTGAGGAAGCGAGGTCGCCGATGATGGCAGAGATGGCTGTCGCGGGGATGGGGGAGAGGGTTGGGAGGAACCAGGGGTGTTGAGGTGGGGTGTTGCCGGTTTGGAAACGGGATGTTGGTGGGAGGAGGTATGATTTAGTCAATTCGTAGAATGAGAAGCGCGCTCCACCCTAATCATCGGTTCCATGAAGATAACGGAAGAGAAGAGATATAAAGTTTAGAATTTTCAGGTGTCAAAAAAAAAATAGATGCAAAAATGGAGATGGCAAGGGATGAGGGTGATGGGTCATGTTTCGTAGCAAAGGAGAGGGGCAAGATAAAGGAGAGAATATTACCTGGAGACCGGCACCAATGGAGCTGATGAGGAAGCCCTTGCCAAGGAGACGGACAGTTTCGCGGGTGAAGACGGCAGACCAGGCGATGCCCTTGCCGCCGGGGACCTGCATCCTTGTCTTGAGGGTGTCGAGTGGGTGCATGACTGCATATGAGAGCGAGAGGGATACTGCACCGGCATGGAAGTGGTCTATAGGTGGAGTAAATCGATAGTATCATGGCGGTGAGATGAGAGAAGGAGTGAAGACGGTAGATTGGTGGACACTGATCCACATTGATGAAAAGATCCAGTTGCTTGTCGGTAAGCAGAGAGAGAGCGAGGACTTACTCTTGAACTTTTGTGTTTGAGTGTAGGCTGGTTTCCGTACTACTGAGGCAGCAGCCAGGTGGGCGAGCTGTGCTGCTGGCTTTGAGGAGTGGGTATATGGGTAGTTCTGTTGTTGTTGCTGCATCATGAGAAGCTGTGTTGTTGTTGTAGTTGTATGTGTGTGTTGTTGTTGTTGTTGTTGTTATACAAGTGAAGACAGAAAGGACAAATGCAATTGAAAAGTGGAATTGAATGCTAGAGAGTGTGTATTAGGTCGTTAAGATAGAGAGGGAGAGAGAGGGGTGTGCTGATCTATTAAGAGAGAATTCAGGAAGGATATGTCTATGCCGATGTAAAGAGTAGAGAAGGCAGTTACTGAATTCGAGGGTGGAATGGTGAAGTGAACTTGAAAGTGTAGAAAGAGAAGAAAGAAAAAAACAAATCCGACGGATTGCTCGGAGATAAATAAGACAAACAGGCGCGTGCAAGTGGTAAGCATCTGGGCCAATCAGAGGCTGTCCTCGGGGAAGTGACCCTTATCATTCATCCAAGAGCAGTGACTGGCCTTCTTTATTACACGATTGACTCATTTGTGTACGCTTGCTAGAGCAGCGGTACGGTGCTAGCACAGGTAGGCTAGCACGCCCTGCATTTTGCTTCCTGCTCTGGTGTGTGCGCAAGAGAAAGGGGACTAATGACCTTATTACGATTAGCTTGGATTGTTGATTTTTTTTTTTACCAGCATACCTCACAGACAGCGGATAAAGACAAAGACGGCGATCCTTCAGCTGCCATTCTTTTCTTCTTCTCCTTCTTCTTCCTCCACTACATACATCTGACTGTACTTCCAGATCCTTCTATCACTATCTCTATTTACCATTATTACTACCACTATACCTCTCTCTCCTCGATCATTGACTCAGTGCACCAGACGAATAGTATACAAAAAGGCACGGAGGTTCCAGCTAAGTTAGCAAGACGCGTAGAAATGGCGCACAATAGACTGAACGAGCCTTGTATCTCTTCACTCTTTTTGTTCTTACCATATCTTTATCTTCCTTCCCTTGCTCTCACCTTCGTTCATACTTTACTCTTCGCTCGCTCACTCTCGCTTCTCATGTTCTCGCTTTGGTTTACTTATTCATCCACACACACTCTTTTCATTGTTTCTCAGTCCCATGGGGACGGGCGACATCAGTGCCGCATTCTGCCTTTTCTTTTGTCGTTCAAATACGAAATCATCATGCAGATTATGTTGGAGCACTTTAATATGATCTCAGATGCGAACGGAAGACGTAGTGCCAAATTCTCAAATGGGAGTGAAGAAAGAGGAAAAAGTCAAGACAAAGGATACATGCTACGAACAGCGTACATGGTAGCAATAGTAAAGAGTCGTCTTGGATCATCGCTCTCTTTTTTACTCGTCGCTGACATGCATCCCTGACAGCGAAAGGCCGAATTGACAATGTCGAGTCCAAGGGTGCGAGCACGAAAAATTGAATTCCTTTTCCTTTGGATCTCAGGAGGGTAAGGTGGTGGTGGTGGGACCATGATGGCAACAGACGGAGAGAGTGTTGAGAGAGCTTGCTTCAAGGTTGTCTTGATTCCTTGCTCTCTCTTTCGCTCTTGCCCAGTGTATATTGGTTAAAGAATAAAGTATCAGCTGCAGATGGTGGCTCCGCCGTTGCCCTTGAGAGACGTTTGTTCCTACGAGAGAGCCGACGTTATTTTTTGTCTTCTTATTTTTTGTCTTCTTATTTTTGCGGCGTGTTAAAGGAACCGCGACACTACACCTTTTCAATCCTCCCTTCTCGCATACGCACATACACACACACACACACACACACACATATATTACTTATGTCTAATCCAACAGCCTCCCACTACATTGAACAACCTGCAAACCAATGTGACCCACACACTCGACTCTGAAAACCATTTCCTTATTGGATCTGGATCACAGAGTGCCCTCAACCTTCTCGACCTTGAGGATGGAGCTCTCATCGGCTGGGTTGTTGTCTTTGCTGGATTCATGTTGCATATGGTACCCATGGGGTTCTATAACGCCAACGGTGTATTTCAAGTATATCTTTAGTCTGTTGTTTGCACTTGAAACTCTGCTATGTGGTTTCATGGAGCGCTGTTGTTTTGCAGTCGCTATGTCGTGAATCGTTCTCGCTCTCAAAAATACTTCTTTCTCCCCTCGGTAGCACTACTGTCTGACAGAGACACCCCGAGGCTCGGCATCGACATTCCAGTTTGCATGGATCGGTACCTTATCATGGGTCTCAAACGAGTTCGTCGAACCCTTCACTGGCGCCATCTGCGACCATTTCGGCCACCGTGAAGCAACTCTAGCAGGAGTCACTATCATGACTCTCTCATTAACCTCCGCCGCATTCCCGACAAAAAAATCCGGCAATTCTTCCCCACCCAAGGAGTCTCCTACGGGATCGGTGCCAGTCTGGCCCACTTTTTCCTCCATCACCTTGCCGGCGCAATGGCTCAATAAGCGGTGAGGTCTTGTAACGGGGATTGTTCTGAGTGGCGGTGAGTTTGGCAGGCTTTGGTTGTCACCATTGGTCAGGGCATGGCGTAGACATCGCCACTGCAAAAAATAGTCGGACTCATCAACGGCGGATCAGAATTCGGTCGAATCATCATGGGTCAAATATCCGAAAGGATCGGCTACATACGTCCTCTTCCTCGCCACCCTCGCCTCCTCCTTCTCCCTCCTCTTCATTTGGACCTTCGCAGCCTTCTCAGCCATCTACGGTCTCTGTTGTGGACCCTACTTGGCTTCAACAGTTTCGGTCGCGGCGGTCGTCTGTGGGCTGGAGATGAGCGTTGGGGATTGGGTTAGTTTGGGGTCGCCGATCTCCGGGTTTTGTTGGGGAGGAAGTATTGGGCGGTGGTTTTGTGGGCGGGTTTGATGATACTTATGGGGAGTTGCTTGCAGTTTGGGATTAAGTGTATGGCTAGTAGGAGGGTCTTCGCCAAGGTAGGAGATGTTGACGCGTTTTTTTGTGTTAGGGATCGACAGCATCCAACTTAATAAAAGCTCCGCTTTTCGTTTCCCTGGGGGGTATATAGCTTTTTCTATGAGCGTGGTTGAAGGTGGATCGAATGTATGTTGTCAGCTCCCGGTTGATAGCGCACATATGTTCAATTGATGCAACATTGCCGAGGATTCTTACGAACCATAGAGCTAGAGATGAATACGTGAGAGAGCGAGGGGAAAGGCACAAGGGCGAAAAGCGTTCGTGTCCGTGGGATGTTTTCATCCAAACGACCGAGGGTGACTGCCCTGTCTGCATCAATGTGTCAATGGTCAGGTGACAGAATGCTGCCACCAAACTTCCGATCAGCCTGGCCATAAATGAAAAAAGGGAAGGGATCATTCCCTCTCTTTCCTCACTCTTCCCCACACTTCCATTCCCCTCCCTTCTTCCCTCCCGCCTCACCCCTCGGTTCCCTTCATTACCACATACAGCTTGACCAACCTCGGGATCTCCTTCTCTCTTTCCTTATCATAACACGCCTAAGCAGCTCATGATCTCGATCCCCCTCTAAAATCCTTGCCTCTGTTTCAAATCCCTCTCTTTTATACATTTCAGGTACGAACTTGGTCTGATCAGAATGATCTCGTCAAAGAGGGAGAGAAGGACAACATATGGACGAAGACCAGAGCTTGTTGAGGAGGGCACGCGACAGGAAACTAACCAACGATTTATCTTTCTCTGCTTTCCACTCTTCGGTCTATATGATATTATTGTTCAATCCTTGATCTGTTTGCATGGATTAATTCCGTACTTTCTTTCTCCTTGGGGTTTCCCTCCGGTCTCTTTCTGGCTCCAGCTATGGCCGACCAACAACCCGAACAGCCCGTTGCTGACACCGTCGTCGACACTGAGCAAGGTGAGTCGAGTGCCTGCACAACAAACAGCCATCCTACATACTACATTGATGGCCACTTGTTTACCTGCATTCATCACTCAGACATAGATTCTAAACTCCCACGTTACTCTTTACCCCTTTCACAAACAATAGTGATCGAAGAAGCCGGCGCCGAAGAGTTTTACCAGATCACCGTCAACCTTCCCAACAAGGACGGAAAGGTCCAGGTCATTGTAGGTGCACTTTCTATCTACTCTAATCGAACAGGATCAGGACTTGATTGTTGCGATATTTCACACATGGTGCTAACATCTCATCTTGTTTTTTCTCACTCGATGATCTACGTGGTACTTGCCTGTGTCTAGGCCAGCCCTCGTGAGGCCATTCAGGATGTTCGCCAGTCAATTGTCGAGTCAACAGAGACTTGCATTCACTCGTGCTTCTCTCTTGCCTTCAACGGTGTCAAGTTGAACGACTTTATGGAGCTCGGCGATGTTGAGGGTATCACCCCTGATAGTGAGCTGGATTTGGTTCTGAGTATGTCCAAGTGAGATTGAGAGAGCCCTGTTCCATGCTTGTTGTTGTTTTTACTTTGGTTTTACTGTGCATCGAGCTGCACAACCCAAAAATGGATGACTGACTGACCATGCAACAATATTATTTACTTTGTGAAATAGACAACTACACTGAGCGCGAGGCAAGGATTCACGTCAACCGCCTTCGCGATTTGCTTGCTGGACCTGCCAAGTTGAACGTCAACGCTGTCGGAATCGACCCTGCCATGTCCTTCCTCTCGACTGTGTCTGGCCATGTTGGTAAGATAGAAAGGTGCTTTTGAAGAGGACATTCGATATGACCTCAATTAACAACACGAAACATGGACTGACATCCTATGAACATGTCATTTTTTACGCTACCTGTAGAGGAGATTCCCGTGGATAACTCAACCTATGAGACCGCCCCCAGCACCGTTTTCTCAAAGTTCGACGTCAACGCATCCGCTGCTCTCTCGGATTTCGTCCCCAAGGGTCTCGAGAGAACCCCCGTCCAGTGCGTCAAGAGCATCGCCTTGTCGGGATGGAACCCTCCCCCTCACCACCTTCGCCTTCGCGGCGATCTTATGTACTTGATTGTCACCACCTTGGAGGGCGAGACTGTCCAAATCACCTCGACCGCCACTGGATTCCATGTCAACAAGTCGACCTCCAACCATTTTGACCCCACCCCTCGCCAAGACTCCAAGGCTGCCAGCGACCACTCGTTGATTGTCCTCTTGGAGAAGGTTTCGCCCATGTTTGCTACCAACTTCAAGAAGCTCCAGGAGTTCATTACCCGCCACCATATGCTCGAGGTTCTCCCTGTCACCACTGCTCAGCCTGCCTACCCCTGGGCCATTCAGCCTGCTCCTCACACCTTCGACCCCACTCGTCCCTCGGAGGCTTACCTCAACTATGGCACTGACTCGGTTGACAGCCTGCGCGACTGGAACGACGAGCTTCAGTCTCACCGTGAGCTCCCCCGCACCAACTTGCAGGAGCGCGTCATGCGCGATCGCTTCCTTAACAAGATCAGCTCTGACTTCGCCGATGCTGCTGTCCGTGGCGCCATGGATGTCGTTAACGGCAACGTCGTTGCTCTGAACCCCTTGGAGCCCGAGGAGTCGCACATGTACGTCTACAACAACATCTTCTTCAGCAAGGGCTTTGACGGCCGCAACACCTTTGAGAAGTTGGGAGGCGACGATGCTGCTCACGTTGCTACCGGCAAGGATTTGGAGGGTGTCCGTACCTTGAACGGCGTCGACGTTGAGGGTCTCTACACCTTGGGAACAGTCGTTGTCGATTACAAGGGTATCCGTGTCGTCGCTCAGTCGATTGTCCCCGGTATCTTCAGACAGCAGGAGGAGTCATCGATCGTTTACGGTTCCGTCGACAACGGTCCTCAGGTCAAGTCGGACGAGAAGTTCCACGAGATTTTGGGCCAGGCCGCCAAGGCCCTCCACATTGCCGAGCACGCTGTCGAGGATGGCGAGGGCAAGTCAGCCAACCTTTGGACTTCGTTCGACACTAAGGGACTTATGGGCGCTGACGGCCGTCGTTACCTCTTGGATCTTTACCGCCTTAACCCTGTCGATGTCGAGTTCTTGGAGAACGATATTGCCGCCAAGGACAATATCCCCGAGTACCCCCACAAGCTGACCTTGATGAGACCCGAGTTGATGTTGCTCTTCTGGGAGCACAAGTTGCGTGCGTGGGTACAGGAGCGCGCCCTTGAGATCCAGAAGCGTGCGGAGGAGAAAAAGGCATTGGAGGGCGACAAGGAGGCCAAGGAGACCAAGGAGGCCACCGTCGAGTCGTCGGAAGAGAAGAAGGAACAAGAGCCCAAGGAGGAGGCTACCCCCTCGAACCCCGAGGACGATGTTAACATTCTGGACTTTGATCTTTCCTTCAACGTCGACGCCTTCACCTCGGTCAAGACCCCTGCCGACAGTGCTGATGCCAAGACCCAGCAGGAGCAGACCGTTCGCGAGGCTTCCAAGTTCTTGCGCGAGGACGTTATCAATGTTCTGGTAAACATTCATATCATATGTTTCTTTTATGTCTTCTTCGATGATGATCATCCGTTATTCACATTGTTTTTCTACATCCAATGTTATAGCTCCAGGACTTTACCGCCTATGTCGTGTCACCCATTGACGGTGGCAGCTTGACCAAGGCCATGCACCGCCGTGGTATCAACATGAGATATCTCGGACGTATTGCCAACTTGGCCAAGGAGAGCAAGGGTCTTGCCCTTGTCCACATCCACTACTTGGCCATGCAGGAGATGGTTGTCCGTTCCGTCAAGCGTATCATTCGCAAGGCGCTCCGCGGTCTCCCTACCACCCACATTGCCGACTGCATCTCCCACATCCTCAACTGCTTGTTGGGCCATGAGCTCAACGCCAACCCTATCGCTACGTTGGCTCAGGACGGATATGCTTATGCTCTTTTCACCCCTGAGAGCTTGCGTGATGCCATCCAGTCTGAGGTTTTGTTGCGTTACCGCTTCGAGTTGCCCGAGAACTTTGTTAAGAACATTGCTAAGGAGAAGAAGGTCCCACTACTGCGCGATGTCTGTCTCCGTGCTGGTATCCAGGTCGAGGCCCGCGATTACATCTTCTCGCCCCTCTCCGAGTCGACCACTCCCGAGCCCATTGTTGCTGCTACCGCTGAGCCCGTCGCCGCTTCAGGAAAGAAGGCTGCCAAGCAGGACAAGGCCGACAAGAATCACGACAAGCAGTCGCGCAAGATTGCAAAGTCAAAGAAGCGTGCCGTCACCTTTGAGCCCAGCGATGTCTTGACTCTCCTCCCTCTCGTCAAACAGGCTTCGACTCGCTCCACCTATGCTGATGAAGCTTTCGAGGCCGGCAAGACCAGTTTGGCCCAGGGCCACCGTCAGTTGGGTCTCGAGTTGTTGTTGGAGTCTTTGGCCCTCCACGAGCAGACCTATGGCTTCTTGCACCCCGAAACTGCCCGCTGCTACCAGGCTTTGGCTATGATCTACTACCACGCCGACGACAAAGAGGTTGCCCTGGACTTCCAGCGCAAAGCCGTCATTGTTTCTGAGAGAACCCAGGGTGTCGACTCTCCCGAGGCCATTCACAACTACTTGAACTTGGGATTGTTTGAGCACGCCTCTGGACGCACCTTGACTGCGCTCAAGTACCTCAAGCACGCTATCCAGTATTGGGATTTGATCTATGGCAAGGGCCACCCCGACTCTTCCACTGCCGACAACAACGTCGCTGTCATGTTGCAGTCGCTCAGGGACTTTGACAACTCGTGCGTGTTCTTTGAGCGCGCCAAGGCCACCCAGGAGCTTGCTCACGGCAAGGAGCACACCAACTTGGCCAACTGCCATCACGTCCTTGCCAAGGCCTATGCCCTCAAGGGAGACTTTGAGACCTCTGTCAAGGAGGAGCAGCTCGCCTACGACATGTACCTTAAGCTTGTAAGTCCAGTTGGAGATTTTTGTGTCATGCATGAACTATTGTTTTCTTCTTTTCTTGTGTACTAATCGTCTGTGTCTTGCCTTGTTGTTGTAGGTTGGCGCTGAGGACATGAGGACCAAGGAGGCCGAGGTTTGGTTGTCGGAGCTCAAGAACACTGCCGAGTACACAGCCAACCAGGCTTTGTATGAGAAAGCTGCGCTTGAGCAGCAGGCCCAGCAGTTGCAACAGCACCAAGTCAGCCACAAGGCCACGTCTCTCTCGGCTGCCGCTGCAGCTGCCACCAAGTCTGCTTTGGCTGAGGCTGCTATCCGTGCAGCGAATGCAGATGCGCAGGTTGGATCGAAGGGTCATTTGTCATTGAACGAGTTGATGGACTATATTAACAGCCAGCCCCAGGGATCGTCTGCTGGAGGAAAGAACAAGAAGTCCAAGGCTCAGGCCTCGAAGCGTGTTCAGAAGAAGTAGAGCGGGAGTGAAGGTTTTTATGTAATTTCCTTGGTTTACCTTTTGTTCACGTTCAATTGTTTTTGGGTAGTTCTTATTCCCTAGTGGTATAGAGGTCTTTTTTCTTGTGTTTTCTTCTTTTTTTCATTGTAAACTTTTCACTGTCATTGTCATTATCATCACCATGTTTTCCACCTTTTGTCGTGTTTTTGGCTGTTCATATCCATTTTATCCATTCTCATTTCTTTTCTTTCTTCAATAAAAAGAAAGAGGCGACTAATTGTAATCAAGGTGACTATGTGTTCGTGTGTGAAGAGAGAGAGAGCGGGTTATGGATGTTGCGGTTTAGATGGAAGGAATCGTCGCATCTCCTCTTTTGGTTGTCTTTTCTTTTCTTTCTTTTGTTTTTTCATATGGCGCTCTTCTTCCCCAGTTTGACGTAGGCACACACGCCCGTAGTTCTTGGGATACCTTAGACCGTCGAATTAAAACTCCTATGCACCCGGTGGCACCTCTAGAATGAGTTTTAGCGCTGTTTTTTTCTTTTGTTTGTGTGTTTGTTGTCTATTGTGTTATGCTCGTAGTAGCGTAGTGCAGCAAAGATGTCCTGCTTCCAATGACTCCTTCCATTTGCACCTTCTTCCACTGTCAAAAGAGAGAAAAAGAAAGGGGATGCGCCGTGGGTCGTTGCCTTCTTGGGAATACATCTGATAAGTGGCTTGGGAACTGTGTGTCTCGTTTGGCTCCCCACTTTCCATCTGATAAAAAGGTGAATGCAGTTCAATCAGATAAGCCAAAAAAGTGCCCTTTTTGTTTTTCTTTTCTCCTCTCAAACTTCTTTGTCTTCTTTTCTTTCCTTCCTCCTCTCCCTTTACGCCCTCCCTCTCTTTCTCCTCCACAATAAGAACACTCGCTGTATATTTCTTCCTTGTCTGTTCTCTTTGTCCCCTCCTCCTCACCCTCACCTCTCCCACGAATCGACCTTTCTTTTTTTTTTTCTTCATTCATTCATTCATTCATTCATTCATTCATTCATTCATTCATTCATTCATTCACACACCTCGACATCGCATACACACCAGCATACATCACATTCCCTCACATACATACAAATACCACTAGCCATGACGTTGTCCTTTTCTCTACCTACGTTTTTCATTATTTTTCGAGAAACGACCGAGGCAGCGATCATTGTCTCTGTGTTACTCTCGTTCCTGAGCCAGGTTTTGTCTGAGCCCAAGGACCAGGCCCTGCGCCAGCGTTTGGCTCGTCAGGTAAGGGATAAGGGCGTGAAAGGCAATTGAAGTAGTTATGAGAGAGAAGGAGGCGGGAAGGGCTAGTGTCGGTTTATCCTTGCTCCCTTTCAGGTCGTTGGATAATAGGGGTAGAGGGAGAGGAGAAAGAGTCGATTCTGCTCGCTCAAGGGGGTGGGAAAGGATTCTATCTATGTTGTCTATTGTGAACTTGTCGAGTTGTTGATGTGGTGAACTAACATAAATTGCACTTGCTGTTTGTCTTGCGGATCGGGTAATCTAGGTCTGGGCAGGTACTGTGCTGGGGTTGGTGGTATCGCTCATCATTGGGGCTGGTTACATCGTTGTCTGGTAAATATCCCTTCTTTTTTCTTTTTTTTCCTGTAAAATACTCTCACGATGCAAACATATGCTCTCCTGCGCATGGCATACTAACCCACAATAATCCATCGTTATTACTGCGAATAATAAATAGGAACTTGTATGCGACCAACCTGTGGGCGGCAAGTGAGGGTATCTGGGTCGGATGCTTCTCGTTCGTCGCAGTCCTGATGATCACCGTCATGGGTCTGGCCATGCTCCGCACCAACCAGATGCAGGCCAAGTGGAAGACAAAGCTCTTCAAGGCCCTTGACGAAGACAACCACAACCAGATCTCCAACAGCAACTCCAAGGGTGCCGGCCGCTTCGCTTATCAGTCCCGGAAATACGCCCTCTTCCTCCTCCCCCTGGTCACCGTCCTCCGTGAGGGTCTCGAGGCCGTTGTCTTTATTGGAGGTGTTACGTTCAATGAGGAGTGGGAAGCTATGCCTTTGGCTATTGTTGCTGGTGTTGCTTTGGGTTGGTTGGTGGGATTTGCTATCTACCGTGGAGGAAACCATATGCGTCTGCACCGGTTCTTTGTTGGCTCGACCTGTTTGCTTCTCCTGATCGCTGCCGGGTTAGTCGCCAAGGGTATTGCTGCCTTTGAGTCGGATCGCTGGAACCGCCTGACCAACGCCCAGGGTGATGATGATGGCACGTATGATCCCCGTGTCAACCTCTGGGCGCTCAAATGCTGTGACCCCAAGAAGCCTGATGCCGGTTGGTGGGGTGTCGCCAACGCGTTGGTTGGTTGGAGCAACATTGCCTCGTACTGGACTGTGGGCTCGTATATTATCTACTGGGGTCTCCTCTCGGCCTGGTTGTTCCGTTTGGATGCCAAGAGACAGACCAAGGCTGCCATCTCGGGCGAGCAGAGACCGCTGTTGCACGGCGAGGGTTCTGATGCTGTTGCGACTGGCAGTGGCGAGGGAAGCAGCAACAGCCGAGGCAACAATGATCTCGAGATCACTCCTGCCTAAATCCCATTTACCTTGCTGTTGTTTGTTGTGAGTGCGTGCCTCTCTCCCCCCAACCCATGCAGGACAGTGTGTCCTGCGGACCATGGTGGGGAGGGGAGGGAGGAGGCGAACTCGCCGACTTTTAGCACCTTGTATTTTGCATACCACAATATCACATAAATAAATACACGCTTTCCAAAAAGAAGCAGAATTGCGAAGGATGCTGTGAGGGTGGGTGAGGAAAGAAAAGTGCGCCGTTGCGCCTCGTCAAAAACCACAACCTTATTTCAACTCTCCTGTGTGTGCGCAGTGAGCATGGTCACATACTGGATGTTTGTTTTTTTTTCATTTCCCAAGCATAGTCTCGTCAAGACCCTCTTTATCTCGCCTCCGTCGTCCATGCTCAAGTCGCAACTATATAAACCGCAAACCTACAACGAACGTAGACAAAAACTTAACGCGCCATGGGAAAAAGAGAGGAGAATGGAATAGAAGAGCAAAAAGGTTGAATGCTTCACGCGTTCCGAAAAAAAGGGAGTTTCAGCATTGAATATGCACGCTCCCCCCTCCCCCCTCCCCCCTTTTTTCCCTTTATATGACCGTGGCATTTGTTGCTGCGGAGTTCTTGAGTTGTTCATGCAAGTAGCGTTTTGAGGGCTTTTGGGGCATGACATGACATGTCCCTCGGTCGGCGACGAGGGGCAAGAAGGATGCTTGGGGTCGGTAGGCCATTCCTTTACTTGACGCCTTGGCCTGTACCGACATGGGCATATAGTTGAAGATCAAATGCCGTGCGCACCGTTCCAGGAACGTCTACCATTTCAAGGACCAGGAGTGATACCAGAAAAAAAAATGGACGTGACGTAGAAAGGGAGTAAAAAAAAAAAGCATTTTGAAGATTCGTTACGTTATCGTTATGGTTTCAAAATGGAGGGAGCTGTGCATGAAGAGTACGTGTGGGGTTACCTGGCCGTAGATCAGTTTGGCGTTGACTTTACTGGCCTCGTATTGCTCCTGGACTTGAGAGAACCGTTCGTCTTTGTAGATTTGAAGTGCTTCTTGGATGTGGTCTGGCGAGAAGGATTTTAGTTCGTAGAGGCAGTTTGCTAATGCGACGGCATCCTGCATCGCTGTCACTGCTCCTTGTCCTGAACTTGGGAGCAGCTAGTTGGATTAAGAACCACCAAGGATAAAAATATGAAGATCTCACTATCAAAAAAAATTACACATCCAGTATCCAAGTCTTTGTTTTTTATACCTTATGACACGCGTCGCCTATAAGGACTGTCCGACCAGCGTGCCGGGTCTCGAACAACTTGTCCTCCAAAAAGACCCTAGAGATTATGTCCGTAGGTGTGGCCGAGATCAATTCGCCCATGGTGCCTCTAAAGGGTGTCAGAAAGTCCTTGACTTCGGCGATCATGGGTTCTGTTGTTTGAGGGTTCCATTCCGAGTTTCGAAATTTCTTATCGACGGCTTCTTGGAATGTTGCGAGTTGTGAGACGACGTTCCAGCATATCCTGTTCCCCGGCACCGAGAATGCGCTCCACTATGAGGTAGGAGGGCAATTGCAATAGAAAGATAAACAAAAATAAGGTAGCAAGTATCCACATTAATACCGGAGCGAAAGAAAAAAAAGGAGGCATTGGTTCACGTACGGAATATTTTGATTTCTTGCCAATGACTTGATACGCGCTGGAGACTTCGCCATCGAGACCGGGTAATGGACTGAGTTAAGAGGCTCGGTCGTGCCAACCATACATATGTATCCTTTGCTCAACTCCAGTGCGTCCGAGGAAGGGAGCCGTCCTATCTTTTGGAGTTGTCTGTACAGACCCTGTCGCACACCTACAGAATGGATATATTGGAACAGCGAGGTTGAGAACGGTGG
Organism: Linnemannia hyalina; assembly: GCA_019671135.1. Taxonomy (NCBI): domain Eukaryota; kingdom Fungi; phylum Mortierellomycota; class Mortierellomycetes; order Mortierellales; family Mortierellaceae; genus Linnemannia; species Linnemannia hyalina. The sequence continues at coordinate 1,882,247 of JAHRHY010000003.1, forward strand.
TACGTGAATCGAATACACTAGAGAAAAAACTGGTCAAATGGTTTTAGGCAAAGTTGCTCTACCTGAATAGGCGCCATCGGCACCGACGATAATGTCGCCATAGTAGGTTGTGCCATCACTACACAGGATCATGGCCCCATCCTGGTTCTGTTCAATCGACACGACCTTTTTGTTGTAATGGATCTTTTCTGAGGCCACCCTTGCCATCAGGAGGTTGTACAGCCCTGGCCGTGAAAACACCATCCGATCGTACCCCACTCTATTGGGGGACGACACACATGCATGCATGCGAGCACATAGAAAAGGAGAATATATATATTTTTTTATATTAGAGCCCGTCGATTTTCTCTTTGCACTAAACCATGATTACAATCGTCAACCTGCATGTCAATGTTGAAGCCTGAACAAGAATGCGAACAACACAAAAACAACATGCAAAAACGAGGGACGTACAATTTCTTTTCACCTTTGGTCTTGAGGGTGGCAATCTTGGCCATGCCTCCACTGTAGATGTTGAACTGTTGACTGGGAAACGAGACGTTCTGAAACTCCTCATAGATCCCGAGCTGCTCAAGCGCCGGAAATATGCCCGCATTCAGCGTTATGATCCCTCCTATTTTATTAGCAAAAGTAAATGATATTTTTTTTGTTGTCTCGTCAATTGATAATCACCACTTCAGCCATTGACGAGAAATGACATGAAGCGAAGGGGATGAGAATCGCACATATGATATGTCTCGTTGTTACCAAGGAGCCGGATCTTTTTGGATCGTTCGTAGATCTCCCAGGAGATGGAGGCTTGGTCGAGTAGGATCGCGAGTAGGAGTCCAGCCAGTCCCGCTCCTACAATCACGACGTGAGGGGGTTTCCCGTCGTTGACGCGTGGCGGCGGTGGACGTTCGTTGTGATGTTGTTATTGCTGTTGTTGTGATGGTTGTTCATTATAGCCGTTCATGTTGTTGTGAGGATTCAAATGAAAGTGAAGCAAACGGGAAAAGGAAGGGGTTATGGATTAATCAGGAAGAAAGCGAGGAAGGGAAGATGATAAAGAAAGTGAGAGAAGGGGGGATGGAGAAGACAGTGAACATAAAATGGCCCAGACCGAAGAACATGAATGTGAAAACGAAGGACGTGTATGGTGCTTCGGCTGAAAGGGTTAAAGGTTGATAGTTGAGTGGCAAAATGGGTTCGAAAAAAATGCAAGAGCTGTCTGGGCGTAACGTCGCACAAACAAACACCTACAACGACGGAAAGAAAAACAAAAAATTGCTCAGAAAAAAATACACCATAAGGACCCTCGCGTGGGGACATTGGATGAACTGATTCGTTTCTCTTGTCAGGTCGTTGCTTCCATCGGTTTTTGTTTAATTGCCCTGCTGGGTCGTGGGTTAAGAAGGTAGCTGAGCAGATAGAGAACATACCGGTTGTTGTTTCTTCGATAACTTTATCCGCTCGTTCCTTGATGGAGATATTTTTGTGCATGGTTTAAGCGTGGTGCGTGTGGTTCTTTGGTGGGTGCAGACGAGAGAGAGGGTAGTATCCTTACGTTCTCGTATTGAAAAGTTGACGTGCCATTGACGAACTCGAAGCACAAACCGGTTTATGGTTCAGACCTCCCTTCGGGGTTGCGACAAACGGGCATCATTGGAGTATGAAAAAGGCACTCCTTCCATTTTGTTTTTTTTTGAGCTCAACAAAGGTTGCAACAATAACAAAACAAAAAAAACTTGTTCAAGTAAAAGACCACGAAGGGGGTTCAGAATCCAGCAAGCGGTTGTTCCGATGCCGAGTGCGCTTATTTACCACCTGTTTGTCTTTTCTTCTTTTCTTTTTCTCCTTTTCTCTCCTCCCCTTCCTCTCTACTTATCTCGTAACCCTTTTCACTTCAAACACTTCGGATCGATTCCATCCGCTGCATGCCCCTCCAACATGTCTCCATCGAATAACGCAAATATCAAGCCGCCCCAAGTTCTAATTGTAGGTGCCGGCCTGGCAGGCCTCCTCGCCATTGCCCTTCAAAAGGCCAACATCCCCTTTGAGATCTATGAACGATCCAAGTTTGTTCGTCCTCTCGGTAATATCTACACTTCCCCCTCCCTCTTCTTCATCCCTACCTTTGATCCTTGCAGACTGTCATCACAACGTGAAGCAGAAAGGCAAGAAGCACTTACCGTTGTTCATTTTCGTCATTTTAGGTGGAATTATGGCACTCAATGCAGGAATCTTCCCTGCGCTGGAGCAACTCGGCGTGTACGAGGAGCTCTTGGAGATCTCTATCCCGAGTGCCGGATTTAATATCTACAGTGGCGACATGTCCACGATTGCATTGCTGAAGATCAAAGGCGAGAAAGAACTGTAAAAAGGGTCTTTCACGGCGTCTGTTAGCTATGAAAATGAGGTTTTTTTTTTTTTTTGGATCAATCAAATTGCAGTACATGGGTGGTACTGCAATTTGATCGCACAGTACATTTCAGTACAATTCAGTACATGGATTCTACGCCGTGTAACATTCAGTACAACTTGGTACATGGTTTGTACCCCGTGTAACCTATTAGGGAACCTAATACCATTTTTACTCTATAAACCCTCCACACCCTATCCGCTTTGTATCATCTTTTCCCCATTATTTGGTGCACGTTTTCGTTCTTTCCTCTCCTTCTTTTCACAACCTCAACCTCTTTCCTTCTTCGTTTGCCAAGAGCAATTGACGACTTATTAAAACACCACCAAATAAAAATAAAGTAACAGTAAGAAGGTCAGGGTTATTTACTTCTTTAATGATTTCTAGATCCATCCTCGCAGCCTGCTCTACTTTCGCCATTACCTCAATGCTGCCGTATTACTGGCATTTTGACTTCTCAAGCTCCTTCTCCCTCGTTAGCCCTTTCTTGGCCACTCTCATCACTGCTTTCTCGACCACGGCCTACTTCCCCTCTCATTGGACTTCTTCACGGCCCCCTTCGCCCTTGGCGCAGCCAACTTAGGGCACTTCTTGATTTTGTGGCCAGGCTTCTTGCAGTGGGAGCAAGTGTGAGATCGCTTTCTCTTCTTGGCTGGATCCTTGCCGTCCAGAGTTTGGAGTCTCTGATAGTAACTACGTTGAGCGCGGGTTCGGTTGGGATCCTCGAGTTTGCTCCTGTGACGTCTATTCTTCCTTCGCCCTCGTTCTTTCTTTCCCTCCTCAGGATCTTGGACCATCACATCTCGACAGCCTTCAGCAGGACTCATCTCATAACAACTATCGCCAGAACCCTCATCACTGGAATCCTCGTCGCTGGAGCTCTTCGAAAGGGGCATGTCGTTTAAGGAGCCAACCTTGTCATCACACGTATGGCGTGCGCTACCTCTAACTGGACCCTTGCCGACGGAGCTCTCGTTTCCTGACCTCTCATCATCAAATCCTTCCCTACTGGATCCCTCATCGATAGACCCTCCATCTCGAAACCCCTCATCGTCTGAAAGGGTATTGTCGGGACTCTCTCGGACGGGCTTCGTCTTGATGCGATACCCACACCTAGAGTTGACTGTCAAGTCATCGTGAACTTATGTGTCCTCACTGCTATCGTCTGACACTTCAGAGGGAGTATATCCATCGATTAGTCTCCTCACACTCGCTGCCATCCTCTGGAAATGGGTTGTCGTCTACCGCTTGATGTGAAAGAACCTTGACGCGCTTCCTTTTCGATGCCTGGCGATCGCAATCCTTCCTGAGCTCCTCAAATCCTTCTTGATCAAGATCTGTTGCCTTCCTTTTCATCTGCAAAACGTGGTTGTCGATCGCCTCAAAGCGCCTTGAAATAACGGCAGCTGACAGAGGTGGACGGACCGCATAGACTTGTTCCGGAAAGAAATACAAGTAGGTCGTCAGGAACTGGTCGTCCGGTAATATGTCCTCGGGAGCGGATTTGAACTTGTCTGCGTGAATGAAAGGCCTTGACATGATGTCCATTGAGCTATAATCGCGTGTAACATAGGGAACAAAGAGTACATAAGCACTCTTCGTTCCTGAATAAACAGATCCCTCTCTTTGTTTCGTTATTCCATTTTCCCCATAACCTCATTGATTATCGCAACCCCGGTTATTATTTTCCACTCGGGAGCGGATTTGAACTTGTCTGCGTAAATGAAAGGCCTTGACATGATGTCCATCTCCATGCTGACCGAGTCCTGCTTTTCTTCCTTGAACCAACGTCGATTCGTTAGCCTAATGTGGTATCGGCACTCGGCACATGCTCTCATTACGGAGAAGAAATGGGAGCAGACTATACCCTTGTTTTGGAGCCGCCGGCAGGTGCACAAATGCGCACCTCCTTTCAGCAGCATCACAAAGTGAGGGGAATGTGGGGCCATGTCGCGGTACACCTGGAATATATCGGCAACATTACGGAAAAAGTGTGATAGTATCGTAGACCGTTGTGATAGTATCATAATCATAGTGTCACAGGATCATAGTGTAACAGGATTGTAGATTGCCTCCTGCTTTCTACTGCCTTATTCCTTACTTACCTTGTTAATATCTTGTGTGTTTGTCTTACACATTACCCCTGCTTATTATTACCTCGCCAGCATGCCTAATATCATAGACGTATAAATACCCTCTCTCTCTGTACAATAAACCTGATCCATTTTCTAGCCTTTCCTCTTGTCCCTCCTACTACCTCGTCCTTCCTCTCGTCCTTATCACTCTCTCTGTCCTTTGTTCATACACTCTTGCTCTGCTCCTGTTACAGTAGCTTTAGATAAATAGACACGCAACACCATAATACATCTACATCTCTTCCTTCCACTCCTAACAAAGTTGTAAGGAGATTGCTGCTGTTGTAGCAAAGGGGAGTTATGATAATAAAGTAGTGAGGGAAAGGTGTAAAAAAGGATGTGTCAAGGAGGTGAGCGGGACAGAAACATATCCTCTTTATTTTGGAATCTGTCTATCTTAAATAACCCCCATAGCACGTGAGTAAACATGCACCTACTGCGACTAGCAGATGCTAAACATCTCACACATGTTGTGCACGTATACAACAGCTGCAATGATCAGACAGGACTCGGAAGAATGTGTATTGCTTTTGTTATATTTTATTATGAAGGAAAAGAAAGGGATAAGAAGAAAGTGTGCAGAAGAAAGGCAGGGGACAGATGGAAGTGAGTTATTGTAGACTGGGGAACAAGACAGGGGAACAAGGGGTCTATTTATGCTAAGGGCCGGATGAATAGAAGTAACCAAGGCGGCGCTTGGACTTTGAACGGGCATTGGACGGGGCTTGGACGTTGGACGGGGCTTGGGACTTTAGACAGGGCTTGGAAAATGGGGCGGGGTTTTGGATCTTGGATGGGGCTCAGTTTGTGGCGGAAGTCACGTGATGGGAAATATGTGGTTGTCTGAGGGACATAGGGGTATTAACTGGCTTGTGGCAGCCAAGCGTTCATAGCGACGTTGCTTTCTGATCCTTCGATGTCGGCTCTTCCTATCATACTGAAGCAGAATTCAGTAAGTGTTGGATTGTTCACCCACTCATTGGGAACGTGAGCTGGGTTTAGACCGTCGTGAGACAGGTTAGTTTTACCCTACTGATGAAATGTTGTTGCAGTAAAGTGCTCCAATCAATTGATCACGATTTCGTCCTTTTTTATTGAAATGGTCATTCACCAATGTTCTAAATGGCCCTCAGATTCCTGTCATTCATTCTCTTGATTCGTAACCTCATTCATCACAGATTGCCTTTTTTTGCATGGACCGACATTGGATCATCGCCGGAATTGAAATGCCCGATGTTGCTTGATCTATTAATTGGATTACATGCATCATGGTTTTCTTTTTTTAGCTTGCGGGGTCTTTTTAGTTTCTATCTACCTTAAAACTTCAATGACTTACTTCCTCAATCGTGTAAGACCTTCTATCAAAGTTTGGATCTCCTACCCAAAGTCTTTGTGTTTGAACTATATGCATGACTTTACATGGGTTTAGCACGCATTAAGCTGTTTTTTTAATACCGCAAGCTCAATACACTTTCTACAGATAAATTGAAAGCAGTTCCATACAAACGATATCAGGTGTGATGTAGAAATCAGGAAAAGTACGGTACATTTATATCATTTATTGAAGATATCGTTAAAGTATTTTGTTACATGGATCTAGCATGATTTCACTCATTTTCATGATATTACACTCAACTAAGAAAGGCTGGTCTCGAGTATCATAGATCTTTAGATCACACTTGGCGCCTTTTGTACGGAACTGCTTTCAATTTATCTGTAGAAAGTGTACTGAGCTTGTGGGATTAATAAAAAAGATTGTTCCGTGTTAAGCCCATGTAAAATTTTACATAGAGATCACTCGCCATATATGGCGAATGACAAAAATGATATTCAATTCCGGCGATGAATCGATGTCGGCTCATGCAGAAAAAGACAAGTGATGATGAATGAGGTTATGAATCAAGAAAATACACGACAGGAATCTACAGTGCTCCAATCAATTGATCAACCAAAACGCGATTTCGACGTTTTTTTGAAATGCTCATTCATCAATGTTCTGAGCAACCCCCAGATTCCTGTCATTCATTCTCTTGATTCGTAACCTCATTCATCACCACTTTTCTTTTTTGCATGAACCGACATCAGATCATCGCTAGAATTGAAATGCTTGAAATTGGTTGATCAATTAATTGGATCGCATGTAGTGGCGAATGATTTCCATGTAAAAATTTACATGGGTTTAGCACGGAACGAACTGATTTCTTGAATACTACTATGTCAATGCACTTTCTTCAAGCAAACTGAAAGCAGTCCCATATAGAGCACATTAAGTGCGATCTAATTTCTTTGATGTGCGGAGCCAGCTATTCTCAATAGAGTGCAATATCATGACAAAATGTAAAATTGTGCTAGATCCATGTAACAAAACATACTTCAACAATACCTTCTGTAAATGATATAAACGCTTTGTAGATCACATACCATGTCCTTTGTATGGAACTGCTTTCAGTTTGCCTGAAGAAAGTGCATTGACATAGTGTATTCAAGAAATCAGTTCGTTCCGTGCTAAACCCATGTAAATTTTTACATGGAAATCATTCGCCACTACATGCGATCCAATTAATTGATCAACCAATTTCAAGCATTTCAATTCTAGCGATGATCTGATGTCGGTTCATGCAAAAAAGAAAAGTGGTGATGAATGAGGTTACGAATCAAGAGAATGAATGACAGGAATCTGGGGGTTGCTCAGAACATTGATGAATGAGTATTTCAAAAAAAAACGTCGAAATCGTGTTTTGGTTGATCAATTGATTGGAGCACTGTAGGGGTTAATCGGAACATTGATGAATGAGCATTTCAAAAAAAAAGCTAAATTCACAAAAAGAGTGATCATTTTTGTCGAACACTTTAGAAAGAAATACGAGGCATGGAGAGAGAAAGAGAGAAAACAATGAGAAAGCAAGAAGAGAAAAGAGAGAGAGAGTGAGCTTATTCTTTTGTTTGTGTCAAGTTTTTTTCATGCACGAGAGCAATGTTAGGGTGAAGTTTTGGGATGAAATATCATGGGCGATAGTCCGTCTTGACCAAACGAACCGGTGAACGCTTTCTTTTGGAACTCCTGTCATTATTGTGTGAAGTTGTCGATAGTTGTTCATCTTTATTGCAGCAGGCAAGCCATTTTCATTTTCGTGAATATGGAATGGAAAGGGGATATTGGTGACAGCTACCAGACGATGTTATATCAGATGAGCATTTGCTTGTTGGGTTTCAGCCGTTGGGAACCTTGTTTGTCGCACAAAGAGAATAAGCTCGCATAGGCTCTCTCCATTGCTCTCCAGTGGCATCAAACAGGTCTTCTCAACATCGTAATGGCTATTTGTTATCGTCTTTTCTCGTACACACGGCGCCTTCGATATAAACTACAATTTGTAGCTTATATCGAGGGTGGAGTGTACAGGAACACGATGAATTTATTAGATTGAGACCCACCGCACACGCTTGAAGCATACGATGACTTTGAACTGGTTTGTTGAGGAATAATTAGATTACTCAGGTACACCTCGACATGTTGGATTCATGTTAGTTCTTGTTTGCCCAAGAGAAAGAGAAAAAAAACACGATTTTTATTTACTATTCCCTGAAATATAGAGGAATAAAAAATGACGGCAAACGAGATCCAACACAAAGTAATGCCATCTCTACTGGCAGTACTTCGGAGTGTCACAACCACACGAATGGCTGACACCAATGGGACAGGGCTGGTTGACAAGGCAGAATGGGGGCTTAACGACCGTGTTAATGGTCTTGCAGGTGCAGACGTCATAGGTATTAGCATACCACACCTCGACACGGTTTTCAACTCCACCGTTCTCACGGTCGGCGCTCTTGGGGAACCTGATGCAGAACACGCCATCTCCAGAGCAGACCTGTTGACCACTGTAGGGCTTGGCCTTAAACTTGCCGTCGTATTTGTAACAGTTTGAGCGAAGGCGGGCTTCATACAGGGCATCGAGGCTCCAAATGAGGTCGATTCTCCAAGCGAGGACATTTCCTACGAGAGCGAGGAGGGTAACCAAAAGAAGGAGGAGGATCTTGGAGGTGGCAGCCATGGTGAGAGTCGTGAACTTGAGTTGATCAGGGAGTGGAACAGAGAAGAGGTGTTGAGTGATAAAAAAAAAGAGAAAAGGGTGGTTCTCTTTTTATACTTGTCGTTCTAATGAGTGACTGTAGCTGTTCTGTTGCAGCACGGGTTTATTTTATTTATCCCTTTTTATTTCACGAAGAAATAGCTCAACCGAGCGTGCCACACGACAGTGTTTCTTATCGAATCGACGAATCTTGCTTTCGTTTAGTTAAGCCCGTACTAAGTGCCTGTAAATGGTCTTAACGAAACGTGTTATCGAACCAGAACCCGTTTGTTACGAAACACTGTCGCACGAGCCGAACACTGTCTCTCCCCTCTTATTGGCGCCATTTTTTTCCCTTCTGTTTCAATCTCCTTTACCAATATTACGGTACATAAAAGAATGAGCAGTAATGATGAGTAACGAGGAGAGGGAGAGAAAGATGGTGTGCAGGAAATCGCCCAAAAAAAATGTCTGCCTAGTTTAACCGCATTTTATTTAACACAAGAGAGAGACCTACAGTACTTATCTCATTGCTATAGTTATTATCAACGACTTTGTCTGGTTTCTTGTTTCCTTGCGACGCCTGGAGACTTTCGCACAATCAGAAATGCGACTATACAAAAACAAACAAACGAGAGCGCAAATAATGAGGGTGCATATAGTCAGAGGGGGAGGCGAGAGAATTAGCAAAAAAGATCAGGGCTCAAGGATAAGAACAATCGCATCGCGCGCTTTCTTGTGTCTTTTACACACGCCATGCCTATGACATACCTTGGAGCAGCAATGGTGTCACTCGAAGCTAAATTTTGGGCGTTCAATTTTTCTGGTATTTTTTGAACTCAAGTCGGCATGACTGGCAACTCGCAATTGGAACTTGGCTCAGATGCATGACAGGGAGAGTTGAGCTGTTGGCGTGCATGGACGAGTCACAGAACCTGAGCAATTCACTTCTCTCTCTCTCTCTCTCTCTCTACAGTGTTGGTAAAAACCCTTTACCGACAAATTATTCTGCATAGAGTCGGGCCCTTGGGTGCATGTGGAACGGAGAGTCTTCTAGACTGCCTGCACATGCAGCTCTACATAGGTCGTTATCCTTTTACGAGAATTACGGATAAATACCTTGGGTGAATTGTTTTGCATAAGTCTCGATGAGGCAGGTCCCCACCAAAGCACAATAGTCTGTGATCAAGTCAGAATGCGTCTAAGTCGGTATTGTCAAAGTACCAAAAAATAGATTTCGTGTGTTCCTAATGAGAGGTGGATGATTTTCCACAAAAGGCTCTCTTAGATTCAATGTGCGAATGTGATCTTTAAGATTTGGCCTATGAAGGCGTGCACTTAAAGCGTTCAAAGTTCGATTGGCGAAAATGCTCTTTTACCCAGAACTAATAGATGCATGCGTGCAGCAGTGAGAGACCATACACTATTTGCACTTCCCATTTTTTTCTTTTGTCAATTGCATTTGTATGCCAGACCAGAGGTGCAATTCGCCAACGCCCCAAGTCCATTCTCTGCGCTCTTAAAGCCTTGCCCACTCTTACTCCCACACCCTACTCATAGTTCATAAACCATTGCAGGGAATAAATTTCAATGCCATGGTGCCACGAAACAGGCAGAAAGGTGGAAGGGTGTAAGGAGAAGGATGTACTTAGGCTAGTGGATTTATTGTAAGACAAGGTTAATAAAGAAGGAAGACTGACGGTCTACTTATACTAGGAACGAGGGACGACTTTAGTTACTAGAAAAAGGTAGGTTGAGACTAATAGGCGTGCTAAACCCGTGTAACGAATCTGCGTGCTAAACCCGTGTGACAGTGGAAGAAAGCACTGCCCCACAATCTTCACGTTATAGAGTGGGTGCAACACTCAAAAAAATAAAACCTATCTACTCATTCCTCCCATTAGTCCGCCTCCTCCACAGCCTTGCGCTTCGACAACCGGGTTGGACTTGGCGGGGGCTGAGTGTCATCGATCGCCTTGCGCTTCCTGGACTGCCGAGGTTGACTTGACTTGGGCTTGGCATCGGTGTTGGGTGAGGTACTTTTGCTACTTCCAGCTCCGTCTGCGCTGCTACTGAGGTCCTCCTTCCAAGGATATCGGCCCTGTGCATCGACTGGTTGGAGGTAGTCGGGTCTCTGTTGGCCCAGAAGGTGGCCGCGAACCACATTGGCCATGTTGTGTGCCGCCATCTCATCCCTGTGGAAGTACATACTACAGGTCTTGCAGAACAATCTCCGGATCGTAACCTGCGCCACGAAGGCCTGGCAGCGAGGGCACTTCTTCGAGGAATAGTATTCATTGATACCGACAACGATGTATCCAAGCGAACGGGCCCAAAAAGACATAATGGTGATATGTTCGGCAAGTTAATAAATGAAATGTGCCCGCCCCTAAAAGACAACGCCGATGTTATGAAACACCTACCAGGCACACAAAGAAAGCGAAGAACGTTCCGTGAAGAGATGTTAATCTTGACTGGCTCGCAAATCGCCCTAACCCAATGCCGATAACGGCCATAGTGCTTTCGTTTCTCTTTGCACCGACCGAACCTCCAATCATACTCAGCAGTCGATCCGCAATTGTCCGGAACTCCTCCTCTCGAGCGCGGCTGGCATCGAAATTGTGGCGGTGGTATCGCATGTTGTTGCCATTGTAGAATTCGTTCAACTGGTCCTCCGCCCTTTGGATCTCCTCCACGTAATCCATGATACTCGCATCGTCACCTCGGAGAGGGGGCAAATTCGACTCGATTTCTTCAACCGACTCGGTGGCGCCTGCAGGGACAATCCGCTTCTGCTCCTCTGTCCATCGCCGGAATTTGAAAGATGGTTGAGAGACTGCCTTTTGTTTTACCGATAGGTTATAGAAAACCTGAGACTGAGGGCTGGTTAATGTGGTCACGGCGGCCAGAGTCGAGGTGGTTGGTATGTCCATGGCAGTCGAGGCGGCATGGTTCTTTCCCTTGCTAGTATCGTTCGAGCGTGTTGAATCCGGCAATGAGGCGTAGGCACCCACGACACAGGCTTGACCCAAGTCCAGACACAGAATCTTGATCAGATCGGGCGCACAATTCGGCCACAACTGTGCAACGTCCTCCTTGGTCCGAACAATGTTGCGAATCTCCGTCAGGTAATAGTCCAATCCGCCCACTGTAGTCGTCAAGCGAGGCGGCAGACGATCTTCTGGTAATCTCCTAAACCGGACCGCTTGCAGTTCCCTCAACTTGAAAGCGGCCAGTTGAATACTGAAACCATTCGTCCGAATGGAACCGCGGAGCACATACCCTTTCGTGGCATATGTTCTAGGGTCGAACGCTGGCTGGCGGATGGTGAGGAGATGGGCTTTGATTTCCGAAATGGTCATCAACTTGACAGCGGCTCGATATCCTACTTTGCCCTTCTGTCGACTTGTTAGATCAACAGGGGCAACATCGGAAAGAGGGCTCTTGATCACGAAGCCTGGCTCTCGGTCGCGCAACCAGATATCCGTCACATCCGTCAATGCCAGACAGCCAGGGAACACGGGCGTTACCAACTCCAGAATCTTGACCTTGAGGGTGGGTCTCTTCCAGAACAATGTGATAATCTCTTTTTCTGAAAAGGACACAAATCCATCTTTGCTAGCGGACATAGGGATAATCCGGCGCGAGTTTCCGCTCATTCTGTTGAAGACCAGAAAATTCTCCACTGCTGTCATCTCTTTGCGAATCTCCAGGTCACATCCTACCAACGAGCCCTCAACCTTGTCCTTTCGTCTCTTCAGCTATGATAAAAAAAGGTGAAGATATTAAACACATAGTATTAAAAACTTGCTTTCAGAACGTTACATACAAACTATGTTTTCAAAGACAATATGATCTACTCGTACCTGCTCTTGTATCTCACGCGTTCCGTTGCTGTACATCTTCTTGAGTTCAACCGTCAGCTGGGAAGATACAGATCGCACAAGTTCGGTGGGCGGAAATGCTGTATTCTCGCGCAAAGCAGATCTCTCGCGCAAAGGAGACTGCCGCAAACGATCAAACAAGCCCATTCCCTGGAGTCGCTGAATGAATCCATTGACGGATCGGCCGACACCTTGTTCGCGTGGATAGTTACCAGAGTATAGAAAGCGCAAGAACCCGTTCAGAAACTGCTGCTGGCGATCCTTTTTGGCGTCGTCGTCATCGTCCGAATTGATGTGTGCAATGTTGTCACTATTGTTGGACTCCTCAGGTACGATCCTTGGGCAGAGAAGATCTAGATACTCGCGATCGGCAGGAATGAGATCACCGACGGCCATCCTCTCAACATACATCACTACAATCCTCTGTGCCCGCCTCTTGACCCCATATGCCTCATGAACCGCGTCCTGCAAACAAGTAAAGGCCTCCTTGGCAACGGCGACATCGTCCTTCAATGCACTTTTGACGTTTTTAGACAGCGTTCCAACACGGAGCAATGCCGGTGGGTGTTCCCACCCAAGTGCCTGGACGACCTGTTTTTTGTCCATCCTGGCCCACCCTTGCAAGCGGATCCCAATCTGGTGGCGATTCAAACTGCCTGGAGTGCCAATAGTGCAGCCAATCAGGCCGCCTGGAATACGTATAATGCGACTCATCAAGCTGCTTGGATCTCTTATCAGGAGTCACAGCGTGCAAGTTGTGCTGCATACTGCGAAGCTTTGGCAGTGTGGGAACAACTGAAGAAGTAACCGGGAAAATAGAGTAGGACTAGGTAGCACGATTATTGAAAGCAAGCGAAGGCTTAGTTTTTGTTGCGTTTTGATTTCCGCACGCCTTGATTCTGAGATGAAGAGGAAATGTGGGAGGGCATGACACCATCGGTAGCCAGCCTTTTTCTTTTGTTCGACGTGCCCTTATTTTTGTTATTGTCTTGTCTCTCGTGGGACACATTGTCCAGGACATATGGAGGAAGCAATTGCTTTCTCTGCTGACGCCAATAGTTACGTACTATTTGGATATCGTCAAAGTTTGTAAACGGAATCCAGCTATTGTGTTCATGACCATACCTTTTCCAACGCACATAGTAGTGGACATATGAGGATTTTTCTCGTCTTGTGTATGATCGAGAATGGCTTCAACGTCATACGATTCTATTATAGCGGTTGATTCTGAACTCTTTTCCTCACTGGTTGTGGGGAGCTGTGAACTATGTCTTCCATAATACTTCAATTGAGAAGGAGCATAGCGACGTGAAAGTGGTGAACCTGTGCCATCAAGCAAGATATATGAATTATCATGATATCTATCACCAATCATGAAAGGACCTTTAAGCTTTGGAGCCGTAGTTCCTTCGGTGCGTTCATCTCTTGCCATGACCATGGTACCATTCTCATAATTAACAAGCTTGTGTGTCTTGTTGAACCTGGCTACCATTTTGTCTTGCCTTTCCTTGCTCTTTTCCGATATCGCTGGATAAACCAACTGAGTCAGGTATCGTAGCCTTGTTTCAAGATCTTCGTCGGTAACAGATTGCTTTCCGTGCCACTGTGATCACTTGGGCGATGGAAAGGACGACCAAGAAACAGGCTGAATGGCGAAGAGTTATGGAGACTCGACACACGTGCATTGATCTGCAGCTGTACAGCTGGCAGATGTCGATCCCAATCCGTAGGGTTTTCTTGCGCCATTTTTCTCAGCATGTTTTTGACGTTCTGAACGGATCTTCCGGCAACACCATTGGAGCGAGGATGATAAGGAGTGCAGAGGTGATGTTCTACTTTCAATTTTGATAGGACTTCCTGGAGTAGTTTGTTTGAAAACTATCCACCATTATCACTTTGAATAATTTTAGGAAAGCCTATGAAGCAGAACAGATCAAAAAGATGACGAGCTATACCAGCAGCAGTCTTGTCTTTTATTGCATGGAGGAATACGAAGCGAGTGCATACGTCTACGACGATAAGAATATGCACGTCGTCTCTGTTGGAAGGTTCCAAATCAACGGCCAGATCAATAGCTAGATGCTCTCCAGGCATGGTTGCATAAATAGCTCGCATGGGATGATAACCCTTTTTAGCAATATTGACCCTTTGGCAAGTGATGCAGGTTTTAACATATTCACAGCAATCCTTTTGCATGTTGTTCCATTTGATGCCGCGTTCATACAATTCCTGAATCATGGCATGATGACCATTGCGACCGAATGCGTGAACTTCTGTAAGTAGTTCTTCCCTTTCTTCAGGAGAGGGCATGAAATATTCGGTGTCATCCATCATGTTTTGGACGAAAGAAGCATTGGATTGTGCCTGTAAGACTCTTTGTGGTAAATTAGAGCTGCCCATAGAGGGCGACGATTGCAATTGTTCATTCGAATGAGAAACACTCATAATATTAGAAGAGTTTTTTGTTACTCTTGTATGTTGACTGGTCCTGCTTTGAGTCACTTGTTTATGATGATCATCCTTTAGAACACTCTCGGGAACTGCTCGAGAAAGAGTGTCAGGAATAATATTGAGGAGGCCTGGACGATAGACAATGTTGATCGTGAACCGCAAAAAGGTCTTCTTCCACTCAGCCAATTTCTGATTGGAGAAGGATTTTTGACTGGTAAGAAAAGTCAACGGTTTGGAGGCCGTCCACATCCCTATAGTTTAACATGAACTGCAATGCAGACATAACCTATTGGGTCTTACCATAGTACTAGCATATATAGCAATACCCATATACTGTTGTTGATGAATGGAAGTTGTATGAACTATCATCCCAATCTACCCCAAATCAACGCCCTTTAGTAGATGTAGACGAGTCATCTCCATTAGCCACAAATAAGTTTCGGAAAGAAAAGTTGCCTGTTGAACGCGCGTGAACTGTGTAAAGTCAGCGCGGATTTCAGGCAACTTTTCTTTCCGAAACTTATTTGTGGCTAATGGAGATGACTCGTCTACATCTACTAAAGGGCGTTGATTTGGGGTAGATTGGGATGATAGTTCATACAACTTCCATTCATCAACAACAGTATATGGGTATTGCTATATATGCTAGTACTATGGTAAGACCCAATAGGTTATGTCTGCATTGCAGTTCATGTTAAACTATAGGGATGTGGACGGCCTCCTAAGGTATGGGAGATGACCTGAATACTAGATGAGGAGGTTTTCATGGTTAAACGAATGGGATATTCACTCTCAATCTGTGATGGTTCATATTCCAATTAGTTGCTACCTAGTTCAGGACATGGGGCGGTGGCATCTATGCAGGATGCAGTTGTGCTTGCTAGCTGCTTGTATGACTTGACTTCGCTCACATCCGAGGGCATCCAAGAGGCGTTCCAGGCATACCGCAAGAGCAATTACTCCATGTCAAGGAGCAATACGAAGCGAGCCAGATCAACGCAAAGTTGATCTATGGCCAGGTACAAAAATTAAAACGGCTTACTATTGCGCAACCTTCCCTTCCCCCTTCACGTTCAATGGCTCGAATTTAACCATTCATTTTTTTGTGCTTATGAGTAGACGCTTCTGGAGAGATGTGCGAGGTACCTGATTTTCAACTATATGCCGTTGTCAATCCAGGCCAAGGCGTCGAGCAAAGGGATGGCCTATAGACCTCAGGTCTTGTTCCTGCCTCTTGTCCCCAGGCTTGGGACTGGTTATGAAGAGTCACTGAAGGGCACCATTGCCGTGTGAAAAGTTTAAAGCGAGCTAATTGATCAACTGAATTTTATGAAATAAATTGGGTCAACAAAGCCACCACAGCACCAGTCGTGTCTCAGTTGGAGCTGAGTTCGACGACGACCTAGGCCCTTTTTTGTGCTGGTTCGCTCTTTCGTAAATTCATTTCATTCCTTACCCGAAAACAAGGAGACATCCATCAACCATGAAGCAAAGGAAACGCCCCGCCCCCGTCCTGGGTTCATCCAACGGAAACGAAAGTAACAACAGCAACGGACAAGGACCAGACTCTGCATCTGCATTCTCCTCCTCAACAGCCTTCCACACATCCACATCAACTTCCTCTTCTTCCACCTCTTCAACCGCCCCGTCATCCAAGACCACCGTCAAAAACGACACCACCACAACTACGACTACAACAAAGTCCAAGACAAGCTCCAACAAGGCAGATGCCAAGGCGGGACAGAAGCCGGCAGCGGTCCACTCGCAGACCATGCTCCTCGAACTTCTTGTGACCGTCACCCGCTCTTCCTTGGTGATTGTCACGCCCTTGGTCGCGGGGATGATCCTCCGCGTGGCGCCCACTATGATGGAACCTATCTACGGGAGCATCTTTATCGAGGAGGGCTTCCTTGAGTATTCTCTCGCTTCTGTCATTGTAGGTGTCGTGCTGGCCATGATCTACACCTTCCTTCTCAACAAACGTGCAGCCTCCGCCACCGCCGTTCCTTCAACTTCAATAGCCGCAGGAAACACGCATTTGACCGTGGAGGATCGATTGGCTGCCGAAGCGACCACTGCAGGACTTCGTAAGGATGCAGGACTTCGAAGAGGTATTGTGTCCAGTCTGGATCTGTGTGGACTGGTCCTTGCGAGCGCGTTCCTGACGACTCACGTTATGTTCAAGCACAGCGGAGAGTTTGGACCCTGGAGGGGTCCTCACTTGACCCAGTTCGTCCTTGCATACCCGCTCCTGGCGCTTTTGGGGTTCGCCAATACTCTGGCCTGTGTCCTGCGGTCGTATGAGCGTGTCCACATCAGGACATGGATCAGTTGCGTTTTGATCCAGGTCGGTGCGATCCTGGGACTGACACTGGTGGTCTTCCAGATGGCACCTCAGGGGCA
The DNA here is from genome assembly GCA_019671135.1 of Linnemannia hyalina. Taxonomy (NCBI): domain Eukaryota; kingdom Fungi; phylum Mortierellomycota; class Mortierellomycetes; order Mortierellales; family Mortierellaceae; genus Linnemannia; species Linnemannia hyalina. Next base: position 1,899,591 of record JAHRHY010000003.1, read on the forward strand.
GAGCTGCCCCCGCGTCTATTCCTCTGCCATCTTGGTTGCAGTCATCTCCAGTCTCCACAAGTGTAAGTCTCTTCCTCAATTGTGCTCTCAAAAAGAAATAATAATTTTGATTGTGATTTCCCCTGTCCTTATCCACTTTCTAATCTATCATTTGATCGCTGTTGTCTTTATCCGTAGTGCTGGCATTTATCCACGGTGAAGTCGCCCTTCCAGATGAACGCCTTGAGAGCAGCAGGAGAAAGCCCCAGACGGCGTCTAGCCGAGCATCGCTGGCGGTGAGCTTTATCCCTCTGGTACTGGTTCTAGCCCTGACGGCTCAGAATGTGACCCGCAACCCTCAATGCCAGGCATCGGTCGTCAAGGCGCACAACGCAGTCAATGGCAATTACACCATCCTGGCAAGAAACGAGAGTGTCACTGGATGGATCAGCGTTGTCGATGAGAATATCAGTAGGAGGAATGATCTTCATATCCGTGTGATGCGTGCTGGACACTCACTTATCGGAGGCATGTATGCCGAGACTGGAGACTCCATCTTTGGAAGCTTTTATATCCCCGAAGGTAATAACCAACCGAGGCGCAATCATACACAGGAGAACAATGGACAATGGAACAGGCAGTAGATGACTACTGCGACACGTCAACTGACAACATGATTAATGACTCTGTGTTTACGCCTAAAACTACAGCTGTTCGTCTGATCAAGAACCGTGAGAAAGGCCACCAAGAGACCGTTCTGCAAATGTAAGTGATCGATTTGTTTTTATTTTGTTTTGTTTTGTTTTCTAAGCACCGATAGCGTTGTTTGCAACAACGAAGGAGAAAAAAACTCGTTTGCCCGCACTGAAGATATCCGATTGGAAAAAAAAACACACAAAACAGAACCTGACCAGCTGACCTGTGTTTTTCTTTGGTTTCCCCAATATATTATTATTTTACTTCTCGCTGGGACAACATTTTGCTCACTCTCCTCACCTCACCCATCAACTAGTGGCCTTGGAGTGGGAATCGCCTCAGGGTCGTTAATCCAGCACGGCTTATTGGTGGATATTGTGGAGATCGACCCTGCGGTTGTCGACTATGCGACCGAGTACTTTGACTGGCCTGCACCCCACGAAAAGTTTATCCAGGATGGCCGACAGTTCATCAGGAACGCGCCTGAGGGCAAATACGACTATGTGATTCACGATGTCTTCACAGGCGGCGGCGTCCCACCCTCGCTGTTCTCCCTTGAGGCATTGCATGATATTCAGCGGATTATGAAACCCGATGGCGTGCTGGCCATGGTAAGATGACTCGTTTTATTTTGGGGAGGCTGTTGAGGAAACGCGTTGCGTATGCCATTATTGTCACCTTTTCTTTCCTTGGTCCACTTCCTGTCTTAGGTTGCTAAGGATTTATTAATTCGGGTTTCTTTCTGTACTTGTTCAATTATTTAGAACATGGTGGGTTCAGAGCATCCGATCAAGGCTCAAGCCCTCAACTCGGTCCGGCGCACCCTCCACACAGCATTCAAGCATGTCGTTGCCTTTAAAGAGTCTCCCGATGACGACGATGACTACCAAAACATTGTCTTTTTTGCCGCGCAGTTCCCCATTGAATTCGACCAATACGAGCCTCCACCATTCCCCACTCAGGAAGAGATGGATTTCTGGAAGAAGCAACATCAAGAAGGTGGACATAATGGTCATGCCCTCCGACCGAGTGATATGCGAGACTGGATCTTGAGCTCATTCCAAGATTGGCCGTTGAAGACACCGTATGACCCGTCGAAGGGAGAGCTGATTCTGGATAGGAATAATACGTTGAATGGGATGCAGCGTTTGGGGGCCGAGGATCATTGGCATGCGATGCGTTCACTGCTGCCTCTTGATTTTTGGATTAATTACTAAGATTTTTTTTTGGGGGGGTGGATACTAGATAGATACTATTTCTACGAAATAGGGTTGCGTAGATTCATTTTAAACAAAGAAAGATGATATGTAACAACACTCAAGGTTTAAAACACAGAAACAAAAGACGCGTACACAGATTGCGTGTTTTCGATCGAATCGAAGGGAGGACTCGTCAGCAAGGAGTGGATCCCGACAATAGGTCCATTTGTCTAAATGTACTCTACACGTGACTTGCACCACTTCGCCCACCTGGACAGCGATCGGACGGGAAAAAAAAAGTGATCGTGGAAGGTGAGCACACACGAACACACTGACACACAAGGGGCGGTGAGCTCGCCACTCTTTTTTTTTTTTTTGTATTTTAATCCTCTGCTTGTGCCTGTGGACTTTTGTCTGTTGGATGATTTTGCACAACTTGTCGCCATTTTTGTTGATTGCTTTTCTTTTTTTCTTTTGTTGCTCTATCGCTCTCTTCTTTTCTCTTCTACCATCTCCCTTCTTTCTCTCATCGATCATTCTTCTCCACTCCCCATTCTCCACTCTCCCCACTCAAACAAAATGACCTCCTCCTCCTCCTCCTCTCCTCCTTCCACCACCTCTCCATCGCCCTCGCCCGCTACAATCTCTCCACTCATAACCCTAAATGTTCGCGCATCAAAAGATAACATCTACCCTATCACCCTCTCCCTCACAGACACGGTCCTCCATCTCAAGGAGCGAGTCGCATTGGCCTCAAACACTGCCTCGGACAGAATGCGACTCGTCTTTTCCGGCAGGGTCCTCAAAGATACCCATTCCATCGAGAGCTGTAACCTGACCCATGGGAATGTTGTTCATATGGTCCGGAGTCCAGCAGCAACAAAAACAACGACAGCAATGGCAGCAGCGAGCGCAGCTGTAGGCGCGCAGAGACCTATACCCTTCAGCAGCTCACCTGCATTCTCTGTAGCAGCCCCTTTTGCTATCCCAGATAGTCGGCAACAACCTGCAGGTACAGTCATCAGCTTTCGCGATTGTGAGTTATTTCACTTGTGAAAAAGGAAGAGGACGGGCGTCTAAATCATTTAAACCAACCTCTTCAATTCTTGGTTTTCATTAATAGGCACGTTTGGCACCCGGACTGGATTTACTTCAACAACACCAACAACACCAAACCCAACAGCAGCACATCCGACGAACGCGCAAACAGGATTTGGATATGGAGTTGGCAATGGACAACGAGGTCAGGGAATGGAGGGGGCGGATGTGATGAGCCAGATGATGCAGGACCCCACGTTTGCACAGTTCATGTCGTCGATGCTGCAGAACCCTCAGATCCTTGAATCGATGGTGGCGACCAATCCGATGTTGCAGGCCATGCTGGGACCTGATATGCGACACATTCTGCGGTCACCCCAGTTCCAACAAATGGTTGCTAGCCCTGATGCGTTAAGTCAGGTTGCTCAGATGAGCACCCAAATGAACAGCAGCGGCAGCAATGTAGGCGCGCGTCCGACCAGTCCTATTAACGCCACGGCAGCATCGCTACCAACAACAGTGCCATCACCAACAATGATGCCACATGGAATGGCAGGAATGCGGTTGCCGTCGTCGCTGATTGCGGCGAATGCGCCGGAGAAGCGGTTCCAGGTACAGCTGCAACAGTTGAGTGAAATGGGGTTCTGGGATCCAACCAAGAACATGAGAGCACTTCAGGTCACTGGAGGGGATGTCAATAGCGCCATTGAAATTCTGTGTTCAGGGGTTTGAATTTGGCGGCAAAAAGAAAAATAAATAAATAATGATAATTCTAATGAATGTAATGGTGTGGTGTTGTTTCTTTGTGCTCATTTTCCTTGTGCCCTCCTCCGTGTTTATTGTGCTTTGTGATGTTTGTGTGGAGGAAGAGGGGGAGTGTGGCGAGAACACAGAGAGAGAGAGAGAAGAAAAGAAAACGCGGAGGTAGGGTAAGCAAGCATGTGTGCGTGAGTGTCAGCTTGAAGACAACATGTTATTTGAAAGCAGTTAATTAAAGAACTGATCGTGCCTGAACAACATCTTCTTGAAATTGGACCAATGAGTGTTGTGTCTGAAAAACAGTTAAGCTTTTCGTTTGTTCAGGAACAACAACTCACAAGGACACGAACAACGAGGACTTTTCCCTTGTGCCAAAGAGGAGAAAGGAGAGCGACTGAGCGCCCATTCAGTGGTCATCATCTCCTTCTCCTTCATCCTTCTTTTAGCTTACCTACTCCCCTTCCTCTCTTCTTTCCTTTTTCTCATCCCTTTCTTCCTCTGCTCTTCCGTCATCCGCCACCTTCCTCTCCCTTTCTCATCCTCAACCCCGAGGCATGCACTTCCGCCCAACTGCGTCCACACACTGTTGAACGTCCCTTCCTTAACTTTTCACATTCACTTTCACCTCACACCCATACCATTCCTTTTTTTTTGTCATCCCGACTTTCACCTCTTTCGGGCCCATTCCGTCTCACTTAAACCTCATACTTCCCTTCGCGCAAAGATACTTCCTTGTTCGTCTTCCAACAACCATACCTCTCATCCCTTTACACATATTTATAAAAGACCTTCCTCAACATGGGTCTCTTCACCAAGAAAAAAGAGGACAAGGACACATCCTCCGCCAATCACAACAACACACAGCCTGCAAAGCAACGCCCACCACCCTCTCCAAACGGACTCAACGGCATCTCCAACAGCAGCAGCAGTCTCCAGAATGGCATGCCTTCTAACGGCGGCCCAAACGGTGGCGGTTATAACAGCGGATATGCCTCTGACTCGTTTTCCAATAACGGTCCAAGGAGTCCCATGAGCCCCTCCTTCCCCCACCACCAGAACGGTCATCCTCCTCCTCAGTCACCCACGAGTGGACCCCCTTCACCGTTGCAATCTCGGAACTCTGGTGGACCCCCAGGCTCGACGGCAGCAGCTGCAGGACTCTTGGCGACCCCACAACTGTTCTGGGCCCAGCGTCGGATCCTCGGCACCAACCCTTTCCCAAGGTTCCAACACACTAGCTCTATTATCGCCAACGGGACTGATATCTTTTTGTATGGAGGCGCTCAACGTGGAATTTCAAAAGGGGACCTCTTTGTTATTGACTCTGGTAAGTGGGAGGAAACCCTCAAGTTTTGTTTGAAAACAGGTTGAGGACGAGCACAGAGAAGTGTCGAGCATGTGCTGTTTTGGAAAATGAGGAGGAATGATGTTCTCTTGGGGCGGGTGCTTTTGTGCCCAAGAGAAGGTTTTTTATTACGAAGAAACCTTGTGCGAACAGAGAGTCCAGTAGAGCTAGCTCGCTCTCTTCCTCTAGCAACGTTGTGATTCCTGCTACTTTTCGTAGTGTTTTATTCTCTTTGGGCTTGTTTGCATTTAATTTTCTCTCTCCCTCTTTTTTTTTTTTGCGTTCCATTGGGCTCTCTTGCTGTCAACAAAGTAAAGTGTTGAAGCCAAGTGGAAACCCGAGTCTGACTTAAGAGCAAAAAAAGGGCTCAGTCCAAAAAAGAGAGAAAGGAGAGAGAACCACTCTGTGAGCGTTAGGCTTGCTTTTTTAGATGCTACTCCAGACAGAAAAAAGCGCGAAACACTTAAATGAATGTGATATGGATGGTAACACAGGGAGGGAGAGAGGATCAGAGGAAGGATGAAGAGTGACGACCCCCCCAACCACCACGCGCCGATAAAATAATGAAATAACACGCCAACGGGCACTAACTCGAAAATCCACCTTCGTTGAAATAACCCACTTTTTAGTTTCTTTGCAGTGCCAGGCTGTCGCTGTTGTTGGTGCCGATGCACCCATGCCAAAGAGTGGGCACTCTGCCGTCAGTATAGGCCAATATATTCTCTGTAAGCAACCTTCTGCATAGTTACTGTTGTGCATTTTTTGCATGTGAGCCATCAAAAAAAAAGTGACATTCAGGTACTGTCCGTGTTGTACAACATCGTACTGCGCTAACACGCTCTCCATTCCTTGTTGGTTCATAAATTAGATTTCGGCGGTTGGGACTCCATGTCCGGTCAATGCGATGATACCCTGCACGTTTTGCACACGGCACGAAAGGAATGGAACAGGCCGCCCCTCCAAGGACCCTTGCCTACCCCTCGCCACTCTCACACTGGATGCAGCGTTGGAACGACAATGTATATCTTTGGAGGACAGCTCGACAACTTTTACCTTGACGACATTGCAGCCTTTGACATGAAGACCAGTAAGGAACAAAACTATGATTGGCCGTGCTTGCCTTCAGTTTTTTGTCGATACTGTTACTCACACTCATAACTCATTACCATCCACAATGTAGTTACCCAGAGTCCAAGGTGGGAAAAGCTGGAGCCTCAAACAGAGTCACCCCCAGGTCGTTCCGGCCACTGTGCGGGTGTTCACGATGGCAAAATTTACGTTTTCGGAGGAGCAGACGCCGACTACTTCTACAACGATATCTGGTGCTTTGACCCTCGCGCTCTCACATGGACCCCGATCCCGGCATCTGGATACTTGCCCACTGGTCGTCACGGACATGCCTGTACAGTTACCGATGGAACAATGTACATCTTTGGCGGAAACAGCCCTGATGGCACCGAGCTGAACGACGCCTATGCTTTTAAGATTCACGGTAACCTTCTTGGCAAATGATATTCCCTATGTGATGCAGATGATTGTGCCTTTGATTCAATTTTCACTCACGCAAACGTCTTACCGTCATTTTTAAATACGATAGAGCGCCGGTGGTACTTGTTCCAGAACGTGGGACCTGTTGCTAGCCCTCGCAGTGGTCATACCATGTGCGCTATCAAGGACAGAATCTTTGTCCTCGGAGGAGAATCGGAGCAAACCAAGCAGGAAGACTCCGCCTTGATCCATGTCCTCGAATTATGTAAGCCCAAGACTGAGCTCTGAAAACTTAAACGACTTCCATGCATAATGCTGAAATAGCAAGGAGCCAAGGACACTGACCAGGTGTATCTCTTGTGAATACTGCTATCATCGTATCTAGCCAAAATACGCTATCCTGACATGGGACCCCAGGTGATCCCTCAACGTCAAGCATCATCTCAGCAGCCACCCTCAATTGGACAACAACTTTCTGATGCGCCAATCTCGACAGGCCCACCAGAACGCCCTGACAGACCTGATCGCCCCGATCGTCGACACACACAGCGACCCTCTTCACCTGCGACCTTTGGGCCCGGACCTGACCGCCAAGGCTCGTCGACCAATATTAGCATCTCTCAGCAAACCAGCCAGTTGATGAACCCTCAACTCGGTCAACGACCGCTGACTACCTTTGGAGCACCACCACCACGCGGAGCTAGTGCCGGTTTCCAGAATGCAGGCGGGGCAGGAAATCAGTCCACCAACTATCAAGCGGAGGGTCTCTCTATTGCTACCAGGCGCCAGACTCTGAAGGACGATTTCCAAGGTGGATATGGAGGCGCTGTGATTGGAACTGCTAATGTTTTGAACAGTCCCAACGGTAGCCGCAGGACGATGCACCAGATGCCCATGACCCCGACTTCAGGAGAGGCCAGCCCCTCGCCTTTGCGTGTCATCAACGTCTCCTCCAGCAGCCCTCCAATGTCGGCACGACCTCTTCCAAATGACAGCAACAATCACAACCACCAGTTTGCGAATGCAAGTCATGGTTTGGACGACAATGCGCCCATCGAAGAGGAAATCAACCCTTATGCCATGGAGGCCATCACGACAAGCCCACCTGCACCGCTCAACACCACCCCTCCCCCTCCCAGCGTTAAAACAGCACCTAGTTATATCCCACCACCTCCTGGCGCTGCGAACTCTCCTGTGGGTCCCATCAGCCCATTGACAACTCCTCCACCATCCGCCAGCTTCATGCGCAGCAACCTTCCTCCTCCACCCAGCACTCCTTCTCCCCCCGTGTCAGGAGCGATTAACATCCCCGCTGTTGCCGAGAAGAGACCTGGTCAGATCTTGCCACCCCCAAGCCAGCAGCAGCCTCAACCCCCACAACCTCCATTATCATCGTCATCATCCTTGGCGCCAGGAGGATCGACACCTATCCCTGGAGTTATCGAGAGCAGATCTTCGTCTCCTGGAGCCGGTCGCTTTGTTACTAGGGGATCTGGTGGGTCCACGTTTGGTTTGGGTATCGGACCAGCCCCATCTTCGCCCATTCCAACGACAGCCGGCGGTGACATGACCGCACGGACATCCGCGTCGGATATGGCCAAAATCAAGTCACTCGAAAACCGCGCCGAGGCTGCCCAGGACGAGAATGAGCAACTGAAGCTCGAGATTGAAAAAATGAAGAAGCGCGAGAACTGGCTGGTGACCGAGGTCATTTTGGCTAGAGACACTTTGCTTTCTTCGGGCAAGAAGGATCCCACTGTTTCGCATAATGCTTCGATGCAGGCCAAGAGGATGTCAATGATCGAGTTGGAGCAGCAACTTGATAATGCTCAGTTGGAGGGTCAGCAGCTCAAGATCACTAAGGCCTTGATTCGGGTTAAGGAGGAACTCAAGACCACCAAGGTAAACTTTCACAACACAACGAGGTATCGCTTTCCTTGTCAACAGACACTCGGATACAAAGGATGTTCCTAACTGTGTGCTTATTGAAACGCGCATGTTTTCTAGATGGCGATTGCAACGCAGGCTCAGTCTGCATCTCTCAAGATCAAGGAGGCTGAGAGGATCAGGACCGGTGCCTTGCAGGAGGCGGCGTACTTGAAGGCCAAGCTTTTGTCAATGTCAAATGCTCAGCAAGACCCCGATGCGCTGGCTCGCGTCGAGATAGAGCGGGCGACCGATCTGGAGAAGCGTTTGACAAACGCGCTGAACGAGCTCGACACTCTCGAGTCCCAGTATGCCAAGGTTCAGGAGACTCTGGAGCAGGAGAGAGCTTCTCGTCTTTCAGCCGAGGAGCAGTCGAGTGGTTCTGCCCTCTTGGCCGAACAGGCTCAGTCAGCCCATACACGCGCTTTGTCCGAGCTTTCTTCCCTCCATACTAGGGCCGCCAAGGCCGAATCCGAGTCGAGGGAGTATGCAACCCAGCTTGCTGAAGTCCAGGCAGGATTCTCTGGACACCAGTCTCAGTCCTCAGGATTGCTCCAGAAGGTCACGAGTCTAAAGCAGCAGGTAGAGCAACATGAGAAGGCTCTTGAGCGAACCCAGATGGCCTACTCTGCTGCCAATGAGCGAGCCATCCGTGCCGAGACTCAGTCCGAGGTTGCTTCAAGCAAGGTTGAGAAATTGGAGAGCATGCGATTCCAGCTCTCGAGTGACGTGGGTCGTTACAAGGGCGAGGCCGAACGGTTGCAGTCCAAGGTCGAGGAACTCGAGACAAGATGCCAGGTCACCAAGGATGAGGTCGTGACGCTCCGCAAACTGGTCGAAGATGGTCTCGGCGCCTTCAACCCCCGTGGCAACCAACGGTCGGCAGAGAGGAAGCATGACAGCATCGCTATCCTGAGCACCGTTTCCAGGGTCTCTGAGCTTGAGCACGAGCTGGGTTCGCTCAAGAGGTTGCATGCAGCTTCGCAGGATTCCGCTTCCAGGTCGGCCTCAGAATTGGCCGAAAATATGATGGAACTCTCTCGTCTCGAGCAGTCATCGATGCAGGCCCGTGCAGAGACTATTTCGCTGCAAAAGATGTTGTCTCAGGAGCGGGAGGCATCATCCGAACTCAGGAGCGAATTGATAAGAACCGAGGCCGAGTTGGAGAGCAAGGTTAAGGAACTGGAGGCTCATGAGGTTCAGCTTGGTCTGCTCAAGAATGTGATGCAAGAGAAGGGCATCATTGCCGAGGACGTCGTTAACCATGCTCGAGCTCGCGGTACTGGTGAATATGCTGCTACGCTGGAGGAGAAGGTGCGCGAGGCCGAGGAGAGGATCGGGTCGCTTGAGCAGGACCTGGTCGATTCGCGTGACTACCATACCCAGCAGCTTCAGACCTTTGAAGCCCAGCGTCAGGCGACTATCCAGCACTCAGAGAAGACAGGAATGTTGCTCCGCAAGCTCAAGGACGATCTTGCAGCAACGATGCGGGAGAAGGACGACGTCGAGCAGGAGTTGAACCAGTTGCAGCAGGAGCACTCCCATTGCCACGAAAAGGCCCTCGCGTACTCCAACTCGCAGAAGGGTCAGAAGGCCCAGGACGACGAGCGTGTTCAGATGCTTCAAATGCATTGGGACGAAGAGCGCCGGGAGTTGACTCAACAGACGAATGATGTCCAGAACCGTCTGATGGAGGCTGAGTTGCTCGCTGCAGAGCTCTCTCAGAAGGTGATCTCGATCACCGAGCGCTTGGAGGAGGTCGAGGGTCTCAACGAGTCCATGTCGGAGGAGCTCGAGTCGATGCAAGATCAGGCCGAGGCGATCAAGGTCAAGGCCACGCAGAAGGAGGCTCAACTCAAGGCCGATGTCGAACGTCTCGTCAGCGAGATCCACCAGACCCAGGAGGAGCTCCACAGCAAGCAGCAGGAGCTCGAGGAGACTGTCGAGATGAACGAGCAGCTCGAGACCCAACTCGACCGGGCTCTTCAAGCTCAGGCTGCTGCCGCCGCCGCGCCTACCAGCAACTCTAATATGTCCCAGGAAGCCCAGAGGAAGTTGGAGCAACAGCGTCAGGATCTGGAGCAGCGTTTGAAGAAGGCTCAGGAGACCATCCACGTCTTGGAAGGTGACAACTCGGTCTTAGAGGCAAGACTCTCGGACTCTGAAAAGAAGGTCGCCTTGCTATTGGAAGACATGCAAAGCAACGTCTCCAACCCCAACTCTCCCTTCAACTCTACCAACCTCACCAACAACCTTGCCAGCGTGTTGAGCACTCAACAGCAAAAACAGCAGCAAGGTACACCTGTCTCGATTGCCTCCCCTGTGGCCAGCGCCTACCGCTTAGCCGCTGGCAGTGTCACCAAGAACCATAGCAGTGTCAGTAGCAGCCCTGCCAATGCTCCTTCCAGCTCGCCCCTAAGGAAGACCCCTACCGCCAACCAGGGCTACATGTCGTACAACCACGATTATGAGGACTCGACTCTGAACCTGCAGAAACAACACCACCATCAACAGCAGCTTCATGCGGATGAGGACAGCGACGACGATGTCCAATATGGCCATGCAAGCTATAACCACTACGGTAACATGAGCACCAAAGGACAGCAACAGCAGCAGCAGGGTCAGAAAGAGACTAGCTCTCGCCGGGACTCTGTCGATTCCATCACACGGGAGCTCGAGTTGTTGAAGGTTCCATGGAACAGCACCAAGCCCGCGACCAGTCTTCGCGGATTTGGGGGAGCAGCCTCAGTAGCATCGTCCCTTTCCGCCTCACCCGCGGCATCCTTGCCTCCACCCCCTCAACAACAACCCCCTCAGCGCCACCAGAGTCCTGTGGCCCCCCTCTCCCAGAGCCATCAGCCACAGCAACAGAGCTATTCCTACGGAGCAGGAGCAGGAGGACATAGCCAAGACATGCACACCGGCAACCAATACTATGGCTACGGCGAAGATGAGGACGACAGCAGCGATGGCGACAATGAGGAGGAGTACTTGAATCATCTCCGTCAGCAACAAGAACAGCAACAGCACCAGCAACACCAGAAGCAGCAAAAGCAGCCACCGCACGATACCCACAGTTTTAACGATAGAAGCCCCTCGCGGTTGAAGGAGTACGAGCAGATGATTGACGAGATTGAGAATGCTCGGATGCATTAAAAAAACAACGACTCTCGATCCCCATATCCCCTTCTTCACTCCCTCCTCCGCCCACGAAACACGAAACAACACCTTTTTTCTTCTCACCCATTTAACCAAATAAATAATACTCTTAATGCACTCTGTTCTCGTCCATGTCAATATGTCAATGTCTAACGTGTACAAACAGTGAGCCGTGAAGCTCCTTGACTTTTTTGTACTCCCCCTTGTTTTCTTTCCGTGCGAATTTTGAAATGATCTTTCTCTTGTTCACTTTGTCTCTCTCCTTGTGTGCTCCTATTCGTTTTCTCTCTCTCTCTCTCTCGCCTATCTCTTTTTTGCGGCCTCCTCACCCTCTCACACATACACGCACCCTCTCTCTCTCTCTTGCCTGGCCACTTTCTCTGTCTTGCCTTCGCTTCCCTCTCAAGAAAATAATATACTTCCTCCTAACGAACGAAGGTATGGAACGAGCAGTAAATAATATCGGAACCATTCATTGTACCCCCAGTTCTACTCCGTTTTATTATCCCAACATGCAACGACCAATCCTGTAACACTTTGGGCTAGCTTCCTGGACGCGTTGACCCTTTTAGCACACCCCCCTGACTTTGCATACCATATTGACCCTGTAAATAAACAAAAAAGGACAGTGTCCTCATATGCGTTGTGTGCGTTGATGAAAGAAGAGTCCGTGTCCTGCGTTTCGTATTTCTTTATCTTCGTCGTCCGTTGGCAGTAGGCCAATAACGCCTATCGGCCGCTAACGAACGACAAATGACAACTAAACAGTTTTTATGCTGGCGGAATAGATGGAGTGCAAGATTGTCACTGCTCCCCGTTCCTTGCGACAAATGCAAAAGAAAGGGAGTCTACGTCGTTGTCAGTAACAAACGAGTGCAGGAAACCGTGCATAAAATAGGATCCACCAACCCTATTTACTGTTTGACAGATGATTATCCCTGCCTGGCATGATATCGAGTCCATGCAGACCCTCTTCTATCTTCTTCCACCTCCACTCCACCCTTCCCTTCTACACTCTCCCCCCTCTTCCTTCCTTAATCATACAACCCCTTTCGTCTCAAACAGTCCAAATGCCACAACCCTGAAGCCTGCAAGGTGCACACAAATGTCCATATGATCCACGGTTCCCATTTGTGCAAGGTTGCCAGTTCGTAAATGGAACGAATCTGCTCAGTTGGACGCCCCTTTTATTTCTTTCCCTTCGTGGTGATTAATCCCTCGTCAGAGTGTTAGGCCTTGTGAATGGGTGATTGGACGTGCTGGTTGAAGGTGCCGTGGACTACGGTTATGGTGTCCCTGGCTTGGGTTGAGCTTTCCAGGGATGAAATAAGAAGGATGAAGGTTTGTTTAGGTGGCTATATAGGAGAGGACTCCTCAAACCATGATCAGTGAACTGCTCATTACGCACCACATCCAAACCCCTCCCCTCGTTCATTCGCTTTTTATCCCTTTTTTCATCTGTTGGACGTTAACTCGTCATGTATCCCAAGTATCCTAAGCAAGCCCTTTCACTCATCGCTCACCTTCACTTTATATTCTCATCCAACGCGCTCAGTTCTTAAACTTCTATCTTCTAATATCGTCTTTATACTTTCCTCTCTTCCTCTCCCTCGCTCTCCACGCTCTCCTGCCCCTCTCTCTTTCACTCTCTCCCCTCTGTCCTTTTTTTCTTCATCATCCCTCAAGAAAACGCTCTGCTAGCCTTGCTATTTTTCAGTTGCCTATCATTCCCTGGTACCTATCTTTGTTCCGTCGGTCACCTTGTATATTTTGCCATTCCCGTCGCTTTTAATATTGAATTGCTTTATGTCCATCGCCTCTCTCACACACTGACTCGCTCCTCCACGTCCACAATTATCCTTGTCATCCCTCACGCTCGCTCTCTTGATCTTGCCTCACATCGCACCCCTCGTTTTTTGTCCCTCGAAATTACCTGCACCTCCGTGCTAGTCCACCCTCTCATATTCTTCATGTATAACTGTATTACTTCACCATTTTTTATATCTCTTTGCACCCTCTTCCTTCTCACTTCTCTTTTCTTCTCTCCTCTCCACTCTTTCTCTCTCTCTCTCTCTCATCTCATTCCTCATCCATTCATTCTCTCTCTCCATCTATCTCCCGCCTTATTCTCTTAACTATTACTTTGTTGTACTTACATATATACTTAATTTCTTCTCTCTAATTGCCCGCAATTACCTTTGTCATTTTGTCTGGCATTCGCGGTTCACATATTTACTTTCACTCCTCTTCGCATCTCGCACTATCTCAACGTACCTCACGCACTCACCTCCTCCATCGTCACCCACCATTCCCTACTTGTGAGTCTTCCCTCCCTATCCTTCTCACCCTCTCCAACAGTGGATCCTAATTTATTTTTGTGATCAAACCCTCATGGTCTCAATCACTGATGGTACCTGGTTCAGTCTTGCCAAAGGGTTTCGGATTGGGGGCGTCTCGTACTTTGATCAACAACGCGCTGGACTACAACTAACAACGACGAAAGGGGACACAACACAAAAAGTTGACGGACAACACCAACCTCTTCTTACAACTCTCATCCAACTCCTTATCACACTACGATATCAAGTACTTTTCTCCCTTTCACGTCTAAGACACAACACAGACGGGGACGTTCTGGACCCCACCTGATCTCCTTGTCCTTCTGTCTGCACGCTTCCACACTCCTACACTCATGTGTGAAGTTGGGACCCAATGCCATTCAACTTCCATCTTTTTCGATCACTTTCTTTCCCTACTCCTCCTCCCCTTTCTCCACCTCCTACTCTTGTTATGTCCTTCTATCCCCACCGTTTTTCTCCACCTCCTCCTTCACCTCCTCGTCCGTCTCCCTTTATTGTCCATGTCATCCTGTCCTCTTGCCCAAAAGAAATAGAGAAAAAGTCGTTCGAGGTTGTTTTGGGCAATTTAAATTAGCACCTCATGCGGGGCCCTGGCTTTGCCCAAAAACCATTTTTTCTTAAATGCCCCTTCTCTTCCCTTCCCTGCTTTGCTTGCCTAGTCTGATCTGACTTGGTCTGTGTGAACAAGCAAAAAAAAAAAAAAAAAGCACCCCCTTGAACGCCTCCACCTCACCCCCCCTTGAGAAAAATGAGACAGAGAAAAACCGGAAGAGGGGACGACAATGAGTTTGTTATACGCGTGCTTTTATGCCGGATCCACATTTTGAGTGAGGGGAGAGAAAACGAAAAGATGTTGAACGTGAAATGCGAAGGAAGAAAGGAAAAAAGGCGAAAAAGATGGACGAAGGAGAGGGAAAGGAAAGAGGATGAAGACAGCAGAATTGGAGGGGTGGAGATGCAGATAGTGAGATTGGGAGGGGGAGGGAAGGAGAATAATGGGCATATGAGGAAGGGTTGGTCGTTCATAAGCAACAGAGCCTGGTCTCTCTCTCTCTCTTTGTAGGGAAAGAACGGAGGTTCGAACTAAGAGAAAGAGAGGGAACGGGTTGAGTAATATCGTTCTTTCTTGGACCATGCAGTGCGCAAATTGACAATGGTACCCTTTTTACTAACACCTTTAGTTTTTGTTAACATTCACTTCGTTCTTAGTGAAAGAACCGCTCTTCTGGTTCCAATTGCTTCTCAATATACCCTCCATTCCCGCCGTATTATTTCGGCGTTGGCTCGACAACCAAGGGAGACACTCTTACTTGCTCAATCCACCCATTCGATACCCTTGCCTCTCTTGCTGATCAATCATCCATTGACCATCGTCATCGCCAGCCTTCCAACCGCCACTTTTTTACTACCACTTATAATACCTACACATCATGGGAGCAGGCTGCTGTAAAGAAGAGGCTATTGACTTTACCTCTGAGAGTAAGTGACACCTTTGCCAAGCACGAAAAAATCCAACAGTTCATTTGCATGGACCCCCCTTTCTTATTTGATTCATGCATCATGATAATTGGCCACGCCACATGGCATATTGAAGAGTCTTTCCAACACCAACCCCTGCATTCATCAACCCCATGTTGTCATTTCCACACTGATGTGATAAGACATGCGGTGTTTCTGCGACGTATGCTTATACACGTATTCACCCCTGAAATTCAACTCACACACATCCTCACCACTTATTCTATTATCCCATTTCTCGTTCCTCTCTCCTCATCTCAGTCGAGCTATCGCATTTCCACCTCCTCCGGTCAGTCGGCAAGGGAGCTTTTGGAAAAGTCCGCGTCGTCCAGCACAAAAAAACCAAAGAAATCTACGCCCTTAAATACATCAACAAGGCCAAATGTATCCGCATGCGGGCCGTCGAGAACATCATCCAGGAACGCCGACTCCTCGAAGAGGTCGAGTTTTCGTTGATTTGTAATCTGCGGTATGCGTTTCAAGACGATGAGAATCTGTTTATGGTGCTGGATTTGATGTTGGGTGGTGATTTAAGATTTCATCTGGAGCGTGCGGGGCCGATGAAGGAGGAGGTTGTGAGGTTTTATGTGGCAGAGTTGGCTCTTGCTTTGGACGCTCTGCATTCTCGGAGGATTATTCACAGGTAAGTAACTTTGACAGACAAAGAATACAGCGAGGGAACATTATGCTTGTAGTGTTGGCGGATGTAAAGCTGACTACCTTTTTCTTTGTTTTTTTATTCCCATCCATAGGGACCTAAAACCGGATAATGTGCTGCTGGATGAGCACGGCCACGCTCACTTGACAGATTTCAACATCGCGGTGTACTACAACCCCTCAAAGCCGCTGGTCTCAATAGCAGGGAGCATGGCATACATGGCGCCAGAAGTGCTTATGAGGAAAGGATACTTTGAATCGGTTGATTGGTGGAGTCTAGGCGTCGTTATGTTTGAGCTCCTCTTTGGGCGGGTAAGTCCTCTCCTCCCCTCCTTCTTTTGTCATCAGCGTTGTTTCTGGGTTCATGCATCTAAATAGGGTGTTTTTTTTTTTGGCTTGGTGTTTATTTTTATTAGCGTCCATTCAGGGGAAAGAGTAATGACCTGCTCACGAATTCGATCCTGCGAGACCCCTTGCCATTCCCAGAGAATGTCGATGACATTATCAGTGCCCCTTGTTTAGACGTACTCTCCAAGGTAATTTGCCTCGCTCCACGACAATGTGTTGAGCAAATGTATACGCATCCCACACTTCTTTGAGAGAGTAAGACAAACCCCCAACTGACAAATGTACGTTAATTTGAAATAGTTATGCGAGAGAGATATTAGCAAACGCTTGGGATGTACGCCGGAGGGACTGGACGCGTTTAAGCAACATCCTTGGTTCCAGGGGATTGAATGGGACAAGTTGGTCACCAAGGAAGCGATTCCTCCTTTTGAGCCTGATGTAACTCCTTTTCTTGTCTTTCCTAGGTCGTGTGTCACAATGTAATCCCGCTAATGGATCGAATGTTCTAACATCTGTCCTTTTTCGCCTCTGAAAAACAAAAAAAATAATCTATAGTCGAAAAAGGCAAACTTTGACGCGACGCACGAGTTGGAAGAGTTGCTGATGGAGGATAACCCGCTCAAGGCCAAGAAGCGCGCCCAGACATCCCCCGAGGTCGAGCTCTCGAGTGAGATGCAGTTGATGGAGGACAAGTTTATCATTTACGATTTCTCAAAAGTCAAGAGGTCGCATTCACTTAGTCGACCCACTGGTGCTTCGGGGGGCGGGAACAAGAACTTGCCTCGGTCGGGGTCTGCTGGTCATGGGCATGTACACGGGCAACATCATGAGAGCAAGATGAGCATGAGTAGTGCGACGTTGGATGGGGTTCTGACTACGAGGAACAGTTCTGGACGGATTGAACATTTGCCGTCGATGGCAGGCGCTAATGCGACAGGCCCCGGGGCAGCAGCGGCTGCGCAAGGGCCCACGAAGATGTATCGGTCTGACAGTCCGAGTGATTTGGTGGGGCGGGAGAGGTTTAATCCAGATGAGGATCAGCTCATCACTACGATCTTGACGGTGACTACGTCAGCGTCCGGTGAACAGAATGTCGATCCAGCTCCTCCTTCGACCTCTCAGAGTCTTCAGCCGTTGTCAAAGACGCCTTCGAGAGAAACCCAGGATACTGTTGTCCAGCCAGAGGAGGAGAGTGAGTTTTTGCAGGAGGAGCAAAGAGGAGTTGAAGAGCCTGTTGCGGCAAAGTCAGTCAAGCCTACATCGGCCGACTCGCGAACCCTAGGGGCCTCACAACAACAACAGCAGCAGCAAGAGCAACAACCCGCAACATCAGCAAATGTCCCTTACGCAGCCTCAACAACCCCATCTTCACCCTCCAACTCCTTGGGTTCATCCACTCTCTCAACTCCCTCCACAACCTACAACAGCTCCCCAGCGCCCTCTCACCCACATAAGCATGGTGCCGCAGGAACCGTCTTGTTCACGTCACCCGATTCTGGAACCTCCCTGTCGACGATGGGGGGGCCTTTCGGGAGTAGTGCGACGCCTTTGATGGACTCGGTGACGATTTCAAACACCCCTGTGACGCCGAGATCTAGAGCATTGAGAGGACGGGAGCCTTCGCAGGGTAATACTGGAAGTGGGGTGCTACCCAAGGGCGGGCGGGCCTTTGAACTGAGCTCACAGGCGCAAAATGAACGCCATCATCATCTTCAAGGACAGCAGCAAGTACAGGCGCCCAACCAACAACAACGACAGCAGCAACACCACCTGACACATCAAAAAACCGCCAGCCAGATCTCATCCGTCCACGGACGGCCCATGAGCGCCTACACAACTAGCACCAGTAACGTCGGGTCCTTCCACGAGGCCATGATGGAATTCCAAGAGACCCGATCGATGACCTTGGCCTATCAGCCTCACCCCTTCCGGGCGTCCATCTCGGGTGGGCTTGAAGGTTTGTCGGGCGGGTTAAGAAGGGGTTCCTTGGACGGAATGAGTTCTGGTGGGAACAATAATAGTTTGCCGCCTCCTTTGCCGTCCAACACTGAGTCCAAGGTGATGGCGCCGAATGGAGGGAGCCATGTTGCGGTGGCGACTGCAGAGTCGGCTTTGTCGGAGGAAGGTATCAAGACTAGTAGTGGTGGACCTGGTATGGCGACCATCTCTTTGTAAACAACCTCTGTCGTCTCCCCCCTCGCTCACTCGCATTTTGCTTCGAGTAGAATAAAAAATACCATTACACTTTGCATGTTCAACCACGGAGCAAGTTGTCGTGTGAAAGGAATTGAGAAATCCTCTTTTTTATAATTCTATCGTCTAGGATGATTACATATGGATACAAGATGGATGGGAGAACAGAAAATGCAAAAATGAAGAGAGTGGAGTGTGTGTGGATGAAAACATGAAGAAGGTATCAAAAGAAATGAGATGAAATAACAAAAACAAAAACGGAGCCAAAACTCCCTTTAGTCAGAGTCAGAGTCGGCAGGCTTGGGGGTACCCTTGTCGGAGGCCAACCACTCCAAGTGGCGGAGACGGCGACGGACCTCCTGTGCCTTGACCTCGTTTCTCGACTTCTTCTTCTTCTTGTTGACGACCACGATGGGCTTCTCGGAATCTTCAAAGTTGCCCTCCAGGACAGCGGACTTGCCGTTGCTGGTCAGCAATCCGGCGTTGACAGTCCAGGTCTCGGGGCAGAGGGCTCCCAAGAACTCGGTGTTGTGGGAAATCATGATGACGGCTCCACCCCAGTTGCGGATGGCGACAGCAAGACCTCCGAGGGACTCACGATCCAAGTAATTGGTAGGCTCGTCCAGGACCAACATATGAGGGTTGTTCCACATGGCGGCAGCAATGACGACCTTGACCTTTTGTCCTCCAGAGAGACCGTTGATCATGTTGTGATCAGCAATATCTCCGTCGAGACCAACATCCTCCAAGTGCTTGCGGATAGAGGCTGGGGAGAGGTCACGGTAACCGAGACCCTCGCGAGAGGCCTCACGGTCATCGAACTGGCGGATCAACTTGTCGAATCCGAGCTCGAGGAGCTTCTCGCGGGGCATCCAGGTGTTGAACTTGTGGACATGGTTCTTCCACTTGACCTCGTACTGGAACGACTTCTTGAGCTTCTGACGACCCATAACCATCTCGACCTGGCGCTTGGAGCCATCGCCTCCGATGACCCAAGTCTCCATCTGCTCGAGCTCCTCGGGGGTCATGGCGACCGTGGGCTTCTCGAGGATCTCACGATCGGCACCACCCTGGTAACGCCACTGGATGTAGGCGTTGGGGGTCTTCTCCAAGTGCTGCTCGAGATGGTGGAAGGCATGCTGGGCAACGTATCCGATACGGAGGTTGGGATGTCTCCAGACGGTTCCCTCCTGGGGGTAGGTCTCTCCAGTCAACAACTTGATCATGGTCGACTTTCCGGCACCGTTGGGTCCGATAACACCGACACGGGAGGAAAGGGAGAGCTGGACAGAGACGTTGTGCATCGAGGGCTTGGCGGCTCCGGGGTAGGTGTAAGTACAGTTGGTCATTTTCATGATCGCCTTGGTGTTAGACTTGACACCGACCAAGAACGAGGGCTTGGGGAACTCGAACTTGACGGTCGTGGCGGCGAGGGTGTAGTAGGACTTTGCCTCGGGCTTGACCTTGACAAACTCGGAGAGGTTACCCTTGTACATCTTCAGCTTCTTGCGCTCGTAGTGGAGAATGTTGGTGCAGACGTTGTCGAGGAATCCAGAGTCGTGAGAGACGATGATGGAGGTGACGTTGGTCTGGCTGATGAGGTAGTCCTCGAGCCACTTGATGTTGGCGACATCCAAGTGGTTAGTAGGCTCGTCCAGCAACAAGATATCGGCGTTCATCAACATGGCACGGGCCAACTCCAGCTTCATCTTCCAGCCTCCAGAGAGCGACGAGACAGTGTTCTTTTGCATCTCGTCGTTGAAGCCGACAGTCCTGAGGGCATTGACGACATCCTCGTGGGGGGTCGAAGCAAGCTTGGGATCCGAGGCAACAAAGTCAACAATCGCCATCTCGCCCTGGTCACCCTGCAAGGAGTGCTCGACAAAGACAGTGCGGAGGACATCGGACGAGGGGAATCCGTCCAACTTGCCCAAGGAAATGGCTCTCATCAAGGTCGACTTTCCGGCTCCGTTGGGGCCGCAGAGACCATAGCGGTGTCCACGGTGAAGTCTGAGCTTGGTGTGGTTCAACAACATCATTCCTCCGTAGGCGAGCGAAAAGTCAATGTTGCAGAGCTCCTCGCCTTCCTCGGTATCCTCGACGTTCTTCTCTCCGTTCATCTTGCGGTCTGCCTCGACGTAGTGCTCAGCAACGGTGTTGACAACAGCCTTGCCGTCGGCGGCGGGCATGAAGGCAGCAAAGTAATCGCCAAGGATCGAGATCCACTCACGGGGCGACAAGTTCTCCTCCTTGACCAAGACAATCGTCATCAGAGAGACATGGGCCTTGACGGCATCAAAGAAGGCAGGGAAGAATCCAAACTTGCCAACGGCCTTGTCGACAACAGCACGAGCCACGGCCTCGGTGGGGACGATCGAGTCCGACTGGGCAGCGGGGTCGGCCTTGGTAGCACCTCCAGCCTTGATGAGGGTATTCCTGGCAGCAGTGGCCAAGGCACGAATCTCGGGGACGGCGGCAATATCGATAATACGCTCCAAACCGGGCAAGAGCTCGGGCAAGAACTGACCGGCCTCAGCGGGATCTTTGACGAGCTTACAGAGGTTGTCGACAATGATGGTGGTCTGACGTTGAACATGGGCGGAGCGCTCGTTGAGGGCACGGACGAGAAGGGGGACCATGATGGCAAGGGCGGGACCGTTCATGTCGGCAACAAAGGTAGTGGCGGACAGCTTCTCCATGACCTGGGGCACATTCTCGGGATGGGCCATGCACTCGCAGAGGTCCTTGAGATGGCGGGCGATATCGGGGTTTCCACCGACGTTGCAGACACGCAACATGGTCTTTGTGGCCTGGTCAGAAACCTACAATTGAATAAGAAAAAGATGCATATGTTTAGCGGGACAGGATTCTTTCTTTCCGTCATCGTCATTGCCAATCACTCCTGCAGCGGGCAATTGGATACTGAATTTAATGTAGAACCCCTTGGAGAAGGTCTAGAGGCAGATAGTCCAAAAGAATTCCCTCTTTCTCTTATCGGTCGCAAACAAAAAAGCCGGATTAAGAATCAAAGTCAGCCACACCTTTCTCTCTTTTTTTCTTTTCTTTTGCTGCCTTGTGTGTGGAGGTGCCCTCCTTCCTTATGCCTCGTTCCTATGCCCTTGCTCCTGTTGGCTGATTGTCCGCTTCTTAATCCTGTGTTTATGTCGAATCAGGTCCATTGCTCGCTAACTCGTGGGCAAAGATATTGGCGCAGAATTCTTTTTTCCCCCTCTTTGCGTTATCGTACAAGGGGGAAGGGGGCAAGGAACAAAAAACCACCGATATGAAAGCGAGACAAAGGGAAGAGGGAAGGGGCACAGACATGATGCGATATAGAAATAGAGCACAGACAGTTGGGGGTGATATAACTTTGCAAGGAAAAAAGGGGGGACAGGAATATAAAACAAAAAAATGATGCGGACACACATGCAACCAGCATTCCTTTTGTTCTGCGCTTCTTTGTACTTCCAATGAAAAATCCCGATCCCTTCACATGTGCGAGACAAACGGGAGAAAGTGAAAATAGGCGGAGTAGCTCACAAGAAAAACACTATCTCCGTTTGAGAATAATAACAATGAGCAAAGAAAAAAATATTTACCTCCTTCTTGGTATCAGAGAGGCAGTCCTTGACAATGGGAATGATCTCGGGAAGGGCGATACCGACTTGGATGGGCGAGGAGTTTGAGAGATCGGCAAGGATCTGGAGAGCGCCGACCTTGGTCTGCCACTTCTTGCCGGGACCACCGATGCTCTGGAAGAGAATGGGCAAGACAATGGGGGCAGACTGCGAGGGCATGTTGGCCATGATGGCCAAAGCGGCTCTGGAGGCAGCATCCTGAACGACGGGGCCCTTGTCAGCATAGAGATCGAGGATCAGGGGCAAGAGGGGCATCAAGAAGGGCTCCGAGGGGCGGCCAAGGACATCAGCAAGGGCACAGATACCGATCAGGGCACCCTCACGGGCAAGACCGGACTTCTTGTTCTTGCACTCGGCCTCGAGGTTGGTAAGGATGTCGCTGGTCTTGAGGGTGATGAGACCCTCCTTTTGGACACGGGCGGCCATGTGCCTGGCGATAGCATCGCATTCTTCGGAAGTGGAGGCGGTGTAGAGCTGGGAGAGCATCTCGGTGAGCTCGTTCATCTCGGCCGCGGCACCGCTTTG
This sequence comes from Linnemannia hyalina, assembly GCA_019671135.1. Taxonomy (NCBI): domain Eukaryota; kingdom Fungi; phylum Mortierellomycota; class Mortierellomycetes; order Mortierellales; family Mortierellaceae; genus Linnemannia; species Linnemannia hyalina. The sequence continues at coordinate 1,922,419 of JAHRHY010000003.1, forward strand.
CATCTCAACAGAAGGCATAATATATATGTATGTGGGGGGTGTGAGAGGAGGAAGACGAAGAGAGAGGAAGTGCAGTTGCTTAAGGTCGTTGTTGTTACAGCGGTTCAAGCAAAAGTATTATTATTGGCGGGGAGTAGGCCAAAAAGGAGGTCGGGAGAGAGGAAGAGAGTGGGGAGGGGGGGAAGGTAATGAGATGGGGGATGAAGAATGGGAAGAGGAAGAGAGAGAGAACAAAGGAAGGAATGATGAGAAGTTTTTTTTATGGGGGTGTGGTTGGGACCACCAAGGCCATGGCCAGCTTAAGTGGCCTGGAGGCTGATAGGCTGATAGGCTGAATGACCGAAGGTGAACGGACTTTTCTCCTTTTTTTTTTTTTTTGTTCTTTCAAACACCGCAGGAGAGATGGAAAAAAAAAAAAAAAAGAAAAAAAACGAGGCTCTTAGTAAACAACAGTAGGACTGCTTAATTAAGAGTTCCATCCAGGCACCATCAGTGCGATATCACTGATACCATCCCCATGAGGATCAACAACTGGGTCGCAATAGGAACAGGGAAGTGAAAACACATGATGGTGTTAAATAACGTTAACATGGACCGCATTATTTCATTTCATGAAGCGGTATGCATGCATTGCAATTTCATGCCTATTTCTGTATCATCAATAATACCGCTCCTTCCACTTCCTTCATAAACAGGCTATCCTTCAACACATACACTATCGACCTATCATTATCAATTGGCGATCACACTGGTACTTTGCTATGTATCTATCATTCACTCATAGCTACATATTCACAGAGACTATTAGCGAACTTTTTATACGTTGACAACACTCTGGCAAGTTATTCGCAACTGCATTGATCGAACATGTACCTACTTTGACTTTAGAAAAAAAGACGACTGAGTGTGATGATGGTCTTATCATCGTGCCAGTCTATCTGTTCTCTTCCGACAAGCCTTCTAAATTGACACAACAGACAATAACCTGCAATCATCTCAACAAAGGCAGGAGTATTGCGTGATCTCGGATATCCATCGTCAGTTTTTAGCATAGGAGACATGGTAATGAGTCCTCTCAGGCCGTTGGAGCCGACATAAGGATGTCTGCCTCAGTATTTAGCAACGATAGGAAGCTTCAAGCAGTTGCTAAGCAAGAATAGGTTTTCCTATGGGCGCGTCCTTCCCAATCACCGTTCCCCATTCCCCGCTGTTTGCTACTGTACTTATTTGATGTGGGTGGGAAAGGAGGAAGAGACCAGCCAATCAGGCGGCGTGGATTAAGATATGTTGAGTCATCCAAGCCACCGACAACAAAGTGAATAAAGAGAGAACCACGCACGCAAGGTCAGTCGGCTTCAGTACTCTCTCCTTTCTGCATCATATTCGACATTATGGCTGACGGTAAGCACTCAACGCCTCCACCAGCACCAGCAACCATGCAGTCAGTCAGTCAGTGAGTCAGCCAGTCAGTCAACAACAGCCAGCATAAACACGCACGCACGACATCTATAATGGCCAAATGATTACCAACAAACGAACACAGACATAAAGTACACAACAGGATCCGGAGTGTGAAGACAGACTGAGCTTCAAGGCTCACTTCGCAAGAGCAGACATTGACCTCGCTGCATCAACCCCACAAGTGCCATGTCTTTACAGCAAACTAATTCATTCTTCTCTCCCTCATGACCTGTAGGATCCGCTCAGTTCAACTTCCCCAAGGAGGAAGAAAAGATTCTCCAGTTCTGGCGCGAGATTGACGCCGTAAGTTTTCATGAGCTTTTCCGACAAGAAAAATCGTTTTCCTTCTTGTTGCGCAGGAACATCCCTTCCAGCAAAGCTTACTCATCGCGTGTGAATGCATTCTTATATCTGGCCCCCCTCTGTAGTTCAAGCGCTCCCAGGAACTTAATAAGGACAAGGAGCCTTTTGCCTTCTTTGACGGACCTCCATTCGCCACCGGTCTTCCCCATTACGGACATTTGCTTGCCGGTACCATCAAGGTAAGGTTGGCAGCAGGCGTCAACAGGAGCTTCTCTCGTTCAGTGCATTCCGGATCTTGCTCCTAACCCGCCATTGGACAATTGAACAATACTATCTCGTAGGATATCGTCACTCGTTTCGCCCACAGCACTGGACACAGCGTCGAGCGTCGTTTCGGTTGGGATTGCCATGGTTTGCCTGTTGAGTACGAGGTTGACAAGGCCCTCGGCATCACTGGAAAGGCCGATGTTTTGGCCATGGGTATCGACAAGTACAACGAGGAGTGCCGCAGCATTGTCATGCGTTACGCCAAGGAATGGCGCCAGACCGTTGAGCGTGCTGGACGCTGGATCGATTTCGACAACGACTACAAGACCTTGAATGTCGAGTTCATGGAGTCCGTCTGGTGGGTCTTCAAGACCCTCTTCGACAAGGGCCAGGTTTACCGTGGTGTCCGTGTCATGCCCTTCTCGACCGCCTGCAGCACCCCCGTCTCCAACTTTGAGGCTCAGCAGAACTACAAGGACGTCAGCGACCCCTCCGTCGTCGTCTCCTTCCCCCTCTTGAACGATCCCTCCGTCTCCTTCTTGGCCTGGACAACTACCCCCTGGACCTTGCCCTCCAACTTGGCTCTCTGCGTCAACCCCACCCACGACTTTATCAAGTTCTTGGACGAGGCCTCTGGCAACACCTACATCATGCTCGAGAAGCGCCTCTCGATCCTCTACAAGGACCCCTCCAAGGCCAAGATCAAGATTCTCGAGCGCATGAAGGGAGCTGACTTGAAGGGTATCCAGTACGTCCCCCTCTTCGAGTACTTTTACAAGGAGTTTGAGGCCACTGGTTTCCGCGTCTTGAACGACGAGTACGTTGATGATTCTGCCGGTACCGGTGTTGTTCATCAGGCTCCCGCCTTCGGTGAGGACGATTATCGTGTCTGCATCAACCACGGCGTTATTACCGCCGATGGTCACATTCCTTGCCCCGTCGACGAATCCGGCAAGTACTTTGATGTCATCACCGACTTCAAGGGCATGCATGTCAAGGAGGCCGACAAGTTGATCCAGAAGCACCTCAAGGGCAAGGGTCGCTTGATTGTCCAGACCCAGATCAACCATAGCTACCCCTTCTGCTGGCGTTCCGACACTCCCTTGATCTACAAGGCCTTCCCCTCCTGGTTCGTTCGCGTCCAGCCCATTGTCGACAAGATGTTGAAGAACAACGCTCAGTCTCGCTGGGTTCCCGGATTCGTTCAGGAGAAGCGCTTCGCCAACTGGATCGCCAACGCTCGCGACTGGAACATCTCCCGCTCCCGTTACTGGGGTACCCCCATCCCCATTTGGGCCACCGAGGACTTTTCCGAGATGCGTTGCATTGGCTCTTTGGCCGAGCTGGAGGAGGTTTCGGGATGCGGCAAGTTGACCGACATCCATCGCCACTTTATCGACAACATCACCTTCAAGTCGCCCACGACCGGCAAGACCATGCGCCGTGTTGAGGATGTCTTTGATTGTTGGTTCGAGTCTGGATCGATGCCTTACGCTCAGCAGCACTACCCCTTCGAGAACAAGGAGTCCTTTTCCAAGGGATTCCCCGCCGATTTCATCTCGGAGGGATTGGATCAGACCCGTGGATGGTTCTACACCCTCTTGGTTCTCTCGACCCACTTGTTCGACACTCCCCCAGCCAAGAACCAGATTGTCAGCGGTCTCGTCCTCGCCTCCGACGGCAAGAAGATGTCCAAGCGCCTCAAGAACTACCCTGAGGCCAACATTATCTTGGATGCCTATGGTGCTGATGCCCTCCGTCTCTACCTGATCAACTCGCCTGTCGTTCGTGCCGAGACCTTGAAGTTCAAGGAGGAGGGTGTCAAGGATGTCATCACCAAGGTCTTCTTGCCCTGGTACAACGCCTACAAGTTCTTTGTCAACCAGACTGTGTTGCTGAAGAAGGAGTTCAACCACGACTTTATGTACAACGGCGCCTTGAAGAAGAGCGATAACGTCATGGACCGCTGGATGTTGGCCTCTTGCCAGAGCTTGATCAAGTTTGTCCGCGAGGAGATGACCAACTACCGCCTCTACACCGTCGTGCCCCGCCTGTTGCGCTTGATCGAAGAGTTGACCAACTGGTACGTCCGCTTCAACCGTCGCCGCCTGAAGGGTGAGAACGGTCTTGAGGATGCCACCCAGGCCATGAACACCCTCTTTGAGGTCCTCTACACCTTGGTCCGCGTGATGTCGCCCTTCACTCCTTTCTTGACCGAGAACATGTACCAGACCTTGAAGACCTTCTTGCCCAAGGACCCCAAGATTGTCGACGATCGCTCGGTTCACTTCTTGGACTTCCCCGAGGCCAAGGAGGAATACTTTGATGACGATATTGAGCGCGCCATGTCGAGGATGCAGGCCGTCATTGAGTTGGGCCGTACCACCCGTGAGCGCAAGACCATTAGCTTGAAGACCCCCCTGAAGGAGTTGGTTGTCATCCACCCCGACCCCCAGTACCACGCCGATGTCAAGTCGTTGGAGTCGTACATTGTCGATGAGCTCAACGTCCGTAGCCTGATCGTCACGTCCGACGAGGCCCAGTATGGCGTCAAGTACACGGTCGAGGCCGATTTCCGTTCGTTGGGAGCCAAGCTGAAGAAGGATGCCGTCAAGGTCAAGAACGCTTTGCCCAAGTTGAGCGAGGAGCAGATCAAGGACTTTATCCGCAACAAGGCGATCACCATCGAGGGCCATAACTTGAGCGAGGAGGATTTGACTGTTGTCCGGTTCTTTGAGTCGTCCGAGAACAGCTTGGAGACCAACTCTGACAAGGATGTGTTGATTCTGTTGGATGTGAAGCGTTACCCCGAGCTGGAGCAGGAGGGATTGGCGCGTGAGATCATTAACCGCGTGCAGCGTTTGCGCAAGAAGGCTGGTTTGGAGCCTACGGATATGATCCACATGTACTATGAGTTTACTCAGGACCTCAACAATGCACTGGAGCAGGTGATCAAGGAGCAGGATGAGACGCTTGTCCGTGCATTGAAGCGGTCGTTGGAGCCTATTGCCGCCAAGAAGGGGGCGGATGCGGTTGTTATTGAGGAGGCCCAGGAGGTCAACGGTTCGACCTTCAACCTTACCCTTGTTCGCGATTAAGCCCGCCTTTTTTTTATTTTTTGCTTTGAAGAAAAGAAAAGAGAAGATTCACTACACACATTAAACATCATTACCAATTGTAAAAAAAAGAAAAGAAAGGAAGAGAAAAGAAGGAAAGGAGGGAGCAGGAAAAAGGTTTTCTTGTGAAACCATAAGCTCAGGCACCATTGAATGTCGTCACCTTGTGGTCATTCATTGCGTCTGTGTGCTGTGTGTGTGATCTATCTGGCCAGATGAGGAGAAAGAAAGAAGATCAGGCCAACAAGCACGGAAGTGAGGGAAAAAACGAGGAAGAGTGAGAACGATGCAAAACGTATGTAATCCATGATGACCGTGATACTTCAAATAAAACGCCTTTGTTTCCTTCGTGCTCTCTTCTTACTTTTTCTTCTTACTTCTTCTTCTGCTTCTTGTTCTTGTTCTCCAATTTCTCTCCTCCATCCCCCTTTTTCTCCTCTCTCATTCTCTCCACGAGATCACCCATTCCACGGCCATTGCATTCACATCCACTCACTCTAAAACAAACCAACTCCCTTCACAATGTCGCTTCTGGTCGACAACAACGCTCCAGACTCACTCCTTGCCGCGGCGTCGCTCCTCTCCACAGCCGCCACTGCTGTCTTCTCCACAGCCTCTGCTGCTGTCTCTGCTGCTGCTAACGCAGTGACAACTTCCTCCTCCTCCTCCTCCTCCTCCTCCTCCTTAATCTCTCTAGCTCCCTCACCCACAACAACAACAATAGCATTCGCATCAGCTGCCACCTCTGCTATTGCAGCCCTCACTGCCGCTGCTGCCTCGGCCGCGGAGCCACCTCTGGATCCAAAGCTCGCTCATGACGGCAATATCCATATCAATACCCACCAGGATGATCAGCAACAACAGCAACAGCAAAAAGAACCCTATCAACCATCGCACCACCGCCATTTCCACCATGATTCCATCCACGACGCCGAACAACCTGTCACCTCCTTAGGCGCTATCCGGTCGCTCTTTTCCTTCTCGGTCACCATGTTGACCTTCACGACAATGACTCTTCCCACAGCACTTTACCGCCTCTTGTCGTGGTCCTTCACACTCCACCTCACCTTCACCACCTTGCTCATTGGTGTTGCCTTTGTATGCTTCTTCGCCTGGGCAGTGATCCGGTACCGCGTCCTCACAAAGTACTCTCGCCTCCCAAAAACGGGCCAAGGAAAGCACGGTTCTTCGTTCGATTTGCATCCCGACAACCCCTTCAAGAGCCCCCAGGAGGAGAAGGAAGATCTGGGCTATCCGGATGAATTCCTCAGCGCCTTTCTCTCCAGCATCAAAATCTTTGGCTACCTCGAACAACCCGTCTTCCACGAATTGGCTCGACACCTCCAGACGCGTCGTTTGCCCGCTGGCGACACCATCCTGCAGAACCCGGATCTTGAAAAGTCGTTTTACATTGTCGTCGATGGCTGTGTTCAGGTGTATGAGCAGGTGGTCAAGGGCGAGGAGGACGGGTATGACGAGGATGAAACACTCGACTCGACTTCTTGGGACGACCCAGATCATGGATATCAACTCTTAAACGAGGTCAAAAACGGAGGCACGCTCAGCAGTCTGTTTACGATCCTGTCGCTATTTACGGAAAATGTTAAATTACGCCACGAGGATGAGCCCTTGAAGGAATTCAAGAGGTCCGACCCAAGGAGCAGGCAGAACAGCAGCACCAACCTTAACAACAACAGCAATAGCAACAACAACAACGATGGTGAGGATCCTACCAGTCCGACAATGACCTCGGCCCAATCCGACCAGCACAAGAAGCACGAGGGCAGCTCGTCGCTCTCACCACCCCCTTTCTCTTCTGGGAAAAAGAAGCATTCCTCTGCTTCTCACGGACACGGACTTCGAACCAAGGCGGCCATCCACACCCCGACCAGTCCACTCTCCAATCCGGATCACATGGCGCTCTTCGAGGACGATGGCACCCCCGTGGCAGACTCGTCCGACGGTCTAGACATGACCCCTCGCCAGTCGGACATTCATGGCTTTGAGGACTCAGAGTACCCACCAGCGTTGACACAAGAGCAATATCAACGACAGCAGCAACAGCAACAGCAACCATCCCGTACTCCCTCTCCGAGCTATGAGTCTCCCAAGATGAAACGCCGTGTGATTGTTGCCAAGGCTATGGTCGATACCACACTCGCTGTCATCCCAGCAGAGGCCTTCCATCGTCTGACACAAAAGTTCCCTCAGGCAGCCGCACATATTGTGCAGGTCATTCTGATACGGTTCCAACGAGTGACCCTGCTCACGGGACACAAGTATCTCGGTCTGACCAAGGACCTTTTGCGGATGGAGCGTAGCATCAACGAGATCGGGAGCTACGGTTTGCCACCAAATTTCTTCCGACCCCGGACGATGGAGTACCTCAAAACAAAGTTCAGCGCCGTTCGGGATGAGAGTGACGATGACCATCCTATCGCCATCCGTATGAGGAATTCGCGCAAGCGTGCTAGTCGCCTGGTAAGAAGAATACGTGTTGATTTAAGTTCTGTTTCTTGAGTTTGTGGAATAAATCGCTAATAACTTAATTCACATTGTGGTGGTTTTAGGGTACAAAGGGCATGGACGGAAGGTCGGCGAGCAACAGCCCCAACCCAATGTCGCCTGTTATCGACAGCAGCGAACACGTCCGTCATGGGTCTGGATTCAGTGCCTTGATGGGCGACAACGAAGAAGAGGACAGCTATTTGCGGGATCAAGTCATGGAATGCCTCTCAAGAAGCATCGGTCTTGTGCAGTCTCCTCCCTCAAAGCCTAATGTGCGACCAGACTTGAAGACGACCGGAAGCTCGGACTATTTTTCAGCCATGTTCCAGGCAAACATGACGGGCTCGAGTGGGCTTGGAGGTTACCCGATGCGCAAGACCGGATCTTCGACCAACTCGGATACGGCCAGCATGGGCATGGATGATTTGAACACCTCCAATCCGTCCTCGACTGTCCCGTCGGTCATGAGCGAGATGGAGAACGATGTCGAGATAATGTACTTCCCAGCAGGAGCAACCTTGGTCGAGGAAGGCGAGCGAAACGCAGGACTGTTCTTTGTCATTGACGGAGTCTTGGATGTCTCGATATCGCCCATGCAGCAAACTAAGCAGGAGAAGACGAAGTCGGATTGGCCTACGAACATGTTTGGACCTCACCTCTCTTCCTTGGATCTCAAGGCAAACCTTACTACGACAAAACCAAATATCACCCTGCCTAACAGCGGATCCATTCACAAAAAGCGAGCGCACCCACTGTTCTCGATCCAGGCAGGAGGGCTGGCGGGGTACCTTTCGGCCCTATCTGGGTACCCGTCTTTTGTGACAGTCAGTGCACACACCAACGCTTATGTCGGCTATCTGTCCAAGGCTGCCCTTGATCGCGTCATGGAGCGTAACCCAACCGTTCTCTTGACGCTTGCCAAGCGACTCATCACCTTGGTCTCTCCCATCGGTATGTCTTGACAAGTAATAGGCATGGCGAATTCTCAATCATTGTACTGACATTTTCGATTTACCTATTCACTATTTACTTATTAGTACTCCATCTGGACTACGCGATGGAATGGATGCAAATCAACGCCAGCCAGGTGCTTCATCGACAGGGCGACGACTGCGACTCAATCTACATTGTTTTGAACGGACGACTGCGTACGATCCTGGAGAAGGAGCCAGGCAAGATCGAGATCCTGGGCGAGTTCAGTCAGGGTGAGTCAGTCGGAGAGATGGAGGTTTTGATGGGCACACCGTTCCCTTCGACTCTGCACGCCATTCGAGACACGGAGGTGGCGAGGATGCCAAAGTCGCTCTTCAACGCGTTGGCACAGCGACACCCAGAAATCACTATTCGCATTTCGAGACTGATTGCTCAAAGAGCTAGCGACGCTTTGAAGATGGGCTCCAACATCAAAGCTGCTGGCGTCACGCCCGACTCAGCTATCAACAACTCCAACCTCAGGACCATCGGAATCATGCCCGTTTCCTCAAGTGTTCCTGTGGCCGAGTTTGCAGACCGTCTTCGCTCTGCGCTGGTTGGGATTGGTTCAACTGCTACCCTGCTAAACCACAGCACGGTGATGGGTCTCCTTGGCAAGCACGCGTTCACCAAGATTGGAAAGCTTAAACTGGACAATTGGCTGAACGAACAGGAGGAGCAGGCACAGATTGTTCTCTATCTCGCTGACGGTGGCCTCACATCCCCTTGGACTCAGACCTGTATTCGACAGGCTGATTGTATTTTGCTCATCGGCCACGGTGACGAGGATCCTGCGGTGGGCGACTACGAGCGACTCCTTGTCAGCATGAAGACGACGGCGCGCAAGGAGTTGGTTCTGCTGCACGCGAATCGACACTGTGCTCCTGGATCGACGGCGGCGTGGTTGAAGTCCAGAGTGTGGGTCCATGCGCACCATCACATCCAGATGCCGTACAAGGGTCCGACCATGTTGAGCGACCAGGCCAGGAAAAAGACCATCATGAATATCAAAGACCACCTGGAAAAGTTTTACACCAACATTCGACACAACAACTCTCAAAAGAGTCCTGCATTTAAGGGGAACAGGAGTGACTTTGCCCGGTTGGCTCGACGATTGACTGGACAGACTGTCGGCTTGGTCTTGGGTGGAGGCGGTGCTCGTGGAATCGCCCATATCGGTGTTATCAAGGCACTGGAGGAGGCTGGCATTCCGATCGATATCGTGGGCGGCACCAGTATGGGCGCCTTCATTGGAGGTCTCTATGCGCGCGAGTCGGACAATGTGGCCATCTTTGGACGCGCCAAGATGTTTGCGGGGCGAATGGCGGCCAAGTGGCGTATGGTGGCCGATTTCACGTACCCGGTGACTTCGTGGACGACAGGACATGCCTTCAACCGCGGTATCTGGAAGTGCTTCAGCGACACCCAGATCCAGGACTTTTGGTTGTCGTATTACTGCAACACCACCAACATTACGTTCTCGAGGATGGAGATGCACCAGTCCGGATACGCGTGGCGTTACATCCGTGCGTCGATGTCCTTGTCCGGTTTCTTGCCACCGCTGTGCGATAACGGACACATGTTGGTCGATGGAGGGTACATGGACAACCTGCCAGTCGAGTTCATGAAGTCCCTGGGCGCCAACACCATCTTCGCGGTCGATGTCGGAAGTGACGAGGACACGTCGCTTCACAATTATGGCGACAGTCTTTCGGGATGGCTTGTCCTCTTGAACCGATGGAACCCCTTCTCGAATGTGTACCAGAACATTCCCAACTTGGCCGATCTGCAGTCGAGACTGGCGTATGTGTCGAGCGTCAAGCAGTTGGAGGCGGCCAAGGCGACCCCCGGACAGTTCTTTTACTTTAAGCCCCCCGTCCAGGACTTTGGGACGTTGGAGTTTGGACGGTTTTTGGAGATCTGCGAGGTTGGCTATGAGTATGGAAAGGAGATGCTGGAGAAGTGGAGCAAGGAAGGTCGGCTGGGCGACTTACTGGCCGAGAAGGAGAGTGCCAAGAGTCGTCGTGGCAAACGTATCCGACGCAACTCGATCTAGTTAGCTCTTCGCGTTTCCTGCTTACTTTTTTTTTTCCCCTTTTGTCTTCGTTTTCTTTCATTCTCAAAATACAATCTTGCTTTCTTTCTTCAAAGTCCTTTGTCTCCTTTTTGTTGTCCTTCGGGAGTACTTGGCCCGTCTAGACTGCATGTTTGATTTTCTGTTTATTTCCTTTTCCTTTTCCTTTCACTACACTCAAAAAGCAGAACATGTTCAAAAAGGTGTATGTTACAAGGCGCTCGTCTGCGCATCGGACTCTGAGGAAAAATGTGTCCTCGTCGTTGGATATGTACAGTACAACTTTGCTCGAAGATGTTTTGCCTTCGCATCCCTGCGCCTGGGTTGAATGTTTTCAAAAGTAAACATAAACTACTATCTCGTGTATATTTGCTGGCGGATCGTCGTTGTCATTCGTCGTTTTTTTTTTGTTGGTTTTTGTTTGTTTGTTGGTTCTGTCGAGTCTCGGTCGCTACGCATTCTTGTCGATTAGAAGAAGGTGAGGGTCTTCACGTATAAGAAAGAACAATGCAAACGGATAATGAAGCGTGATTAATGGTTGGGGTTCCCTTATGAGAGCAATGCCGCATCATTCCAAAAAAGAAACAAAAGTGAAAGTGAAGATAACTTACGCCAGACATCAACGACTGCGTTGGTGGGGTGTCCGCATCGTCCGCGTCTCCAAAGGTCGCCAAAACACCTGGCAATGTCCTCAAGGCCGGTAATGAAGGTGTTGAGGACATTCGTAAAGAGGCCGGGGAAGACAAAAGTTGATAACACTGGCCGCGCCCTTGAGGGTAGTAGTGACAAGAGTGATAGCCCGCCGATGTGCCGGTATTAAGGCCGTTCGCTATTGCGTCAAGGATACCGTTGGTGATGGGGGGTAATCATACCTCCAAGGCCAAAAGGAATGTTACCGAGGATGTAGTTGATCCAAGGTCTGGAGTAGGATCTTCGCAATTTCGATAGCACCCATGCGCTTGGCCTTTCCGCCCACCGCAGTCTCCCGCAACATCGGCAATGCCCAAGAAGGCGAGGATGGCGTCCGTCTGGGGATCACCAGTGTTGTCAGCATCCAGGACGAGTCCAAACATGTGGATGATACCGACGACCATTCCAATGACCCCGCCAACAGCCTCTCCTCCTCCGTTCTGCAAAGTAATCACGACCTGCTTGAGGGCTTCCAGGGTCAGAGTGGTGAAAATGGGTCCAATGAGAGGAATGTTGTTGAGAGTGGTTTGGATCCACTCAATGACGTTAGTTAGGATTCCTTGCAAACGATCACCATAGGCCGAGCACTTGCCCGCGAACATCGTGATGTCGAAGCCTAGTGATGCGACGTTTGAAGGTAAAAGAAAAGCGAGAAAAAAACAACAAGACAATAACGGTTAGACTCGCCGTTGGAAAGGCAAATGCTTTACGCGTCAAATCCCAAACACCTTACAGAATCAATCTGAAAAACTGACATCCATACCTTCACATCTCAGGACCTCCTTGGCAGCCTCGTAGTACATGTTGACGGGGAGAGACGCCTGCTTGAAGATCTTGGAGTTTCCGCTGAGGGTTCCGATGATTCCGTTGAGGAGTTTTCCGGCATCTGGCAGTGTCGTATCTTCGCGGGTCTTGAAGACATCGTCAATGATCGATGTGACACTGTTGATCCCCGTTATCACGTTCTGGACCGCGGCGGCGTCAGCTCCTGAAGTCGCCGCAAGCTCGGTCAAATACATGGTGATCTCGTCGTTGAAGTCATTCATCAGCTGGGTGATTCCAGAGCAGTCGGCACCGCTGTCTCCGGCACAGGAAATCACAGCGTCGATCAGAGGGATCAAGACTCGCATATCCTGGATCAGAGGCAGAGACACGCCCTTGCTGTTGGCGGGGAAGAGTGGCTGGATGTTGACCATGACCCTTCCCATTCCGATAATCGTGTTCTTGAACGTACCCGCCTCAAGACTCAGCGCCTCGGGTTTCTCAGCATTCGCCAACATGTCGATTTTGATCTGGTCGAGAGCCTTGATGAATGGCAGGTAGGCGTAGCATTGAACATTATGATGGGATGGGTCTTCCGAGGACAGGCGATCTTGTCGATAATAAAGCCATCGCAGACAAGGTAGATCTTCTTGGCTATTTTATGGGGGATCGATCCAGGAGAAAATAAACGATACGCGTTAGGTCAACAGTTAGCGCGAAATTAAGTTTAGTCGTCATTTGACGCACGTACACTCGGGAGTTTAGTGGTAGAGGAATGAGGACAGGGAAAGATCTACGTACCGATCTCCACCTTTGGGGGTTTGTGATGGTGGGGCTTCTTGTGAGGCTTCTTGTGGTAGTGTTTGCCATGATGGGGCTTGCCATGGTGGTGCTTTCCATGGTGTTTGTGGTGGTGTTGACCGCCATGGTGATGATGATCATGTTGGGGATGACCGCCGTGATGGTGATGGTGGTACTTCTTATGACCGTTGGTAAGAGCCTCGTATTCTTGGCTGGATGGGTTAACTGCGTCTGAGGCTTCCCGTCCGAGGACAGAGCGCATTGAGACAAGGCAAGTAACGCTGTCGATAGCTACCAAGGTAGCTAAACGCCGCGAAAAGGACTTCATGTTGAGAACTTTTTCTCGGTGCGTGTACTCTCTCGTTTACTCTCACTGTCTACTCTCGCTCTCTCGCTCTAACGATGAGATGAGGTGGATGATGGATATGTGTGGATGAAAGGGGATGGAGGAAGAGAGGAGAAAAGGCGGACGGTGAGAGCTAGAAAAGGAAACGCGGATTGTCGATGAATTGTCTATCAGAAGGGGACGGGCAGACAAAGTATAGAAAAGGAGAGAAAGAGAAACGTAGAGAGTTCTTGGAAAAGGTAGGTAGCAATTGAGGTAGAAATAAAATCCGGTCGGACTGAGCCTTATCGATCGTAGTACGATCGGTGGTAAGGGAAATAGTTCAAAGGCTCAAGGGGCCTGAGAAGGGTTGAGGCAAACCTCATACTAACTATTCTAGGAGGCAGAATCGAGCCTAGGATCTATCACGGTGTTCTTCCTAGCTGTCGCCACGCCCAAGGTCAAGGCAGACTCTATAGGCATGAAATGAATGGTTCAAGGGAGAAAGTGGGCAACACTTAAGAGGGAGAGATAACTCAATCGTTTAATCGATCAATACACGACGGTGTCACTTTGACACAAAGAAAGGGGCAACGAGGTGAAGGTAGGGGTTCGCATCTGATAATGGATTCAACCAGGGACGTGTCGTTCCTTCGTTGTATCTCTATATCTACTACCTGCCTCGCGTCTACTTGTGTCTACGAGACTTGAATGAAAGAAAAGAACAGAATAGAAGAAAAACGAATCGTCATAAATCCGTTTATGTCTTTTTTCCCAGTTGACGATTATTAACCGATGGTGCAACTCCGCATAAGTTGAATTCGTTCAGTCCATGTACCACCGTTCCTATTAGACTGAATAACTTCCCGCAAAATTCCATTTGCCGCCCCAACCGCGACCACAAGGAAATTGGCGGGGAATACGTACGGACGACATGGACACTCCATTTTGACCGAGACCGAGGCTCTGGTGGCGTTTCTCTACACTTGGAACTTTGGACACAAAATAGCCAATTGGGGCTGTTAAGAAGGGCTCGTCGCCCAGCAACTTTTTTTTTGATATCATTCGGCCATTTCCTTGTTATCTACTTTTTTCTATTTCTTTCTCCCTTTCTCTCTCTCTCTCTCTTTCTCTCTTTCTTCTCTCTTCTTCATCCAACAACAACAACACATCGCATACTCTTTCCACCCTCTCAATTCCCCAACCAGCAACCACTCACAAATCAACAAAGATGCCTGTCACATACACCAAGGTCGAGAAGATCACCGATGCTGCCGCCGTCAAGCAGGCCTACAAGCCCACCCACCCCGGCCTCTTTGAGGTCGTCTATGCCGAGGGCGACTACAACTCCAAGTTGATCGCCTGCAAGGCCTATGCCAAGGGCGAGATCATCTGCCCTGTCGAAGGAATCACCCCCGGCCCCAAGAAATATACCAGTGTCCAGACCGGCAAGGATTCTCACATTGAGCTCAACTCTGATCGTATGTCTCTCTTTCTCTATTTATTGTTCGTGGTTTCTTCGTTGTTGTAGTTTAGTTTTTTTTTCCTTCCCTGTCAGGATCGAAGAATCGTTGAATATTGCAGTTTACAGCAGGAGGATGAACATGACTGCAAGGGACAAGGAATCAAAGGAACGAAGGAGCAAGGAAGACAACAAGGGATAATTGATGATGTACGATCGAGGCCGAAGACACCAAGACCGACACCGATGGGTGTAATGAACAGCAGAAGATGGTCATCCGGACAGGAAGAGAGGTGGATGCAAGCTAAGGCAAGGAGGAGACAATAAGCCGATCCGGATCTTTTTGTTCAAAGAAGAAGCCAAGACCCACATGCCAATGAACGAATTTATTGTTGTATGTTGTTTTGTCAGGAACGATCAACAACAACAACGGTCGACCTCGGATTAGACTAAAAGGGGAAGGCGGCTCCATCAGATCAGTTGTTATTACACATCCAAAACACTCTTCTATCAGATCTAATCATATCATGGCAGAACACCGTTATTAACAACAACAATCTTGTTAACTGCTTCATAACATAGTCGTGTTCATGAACCACTCCTGCAACCCCACCGTTTCCCTCGACACCGACACCTTGACTGTCGTCGCCGTCGTTGACCTTAAGGAGGGTATGTTGCTTTAATTTAAGATTTCACTTCTCTGCACCTTGTCGTCGTGTCTTCTATTTCTTGTGAAGTGGTCCTCATTATACCTCATGAGGATTAACCAACCTTCTTCTTTCTGTCTCTACATTTCAAAACCAAAAGGCGACAACTTGACTTTCTTCTACCCCTCGAGCGAATGGGAGATGGACCAGCCCTTCCCCTGCTGGTGCGGCGCCGACCAGTGCGTCAAGAACATCCAGGGCGCCAAGTTCTTGTCCCAAGAGACCATGAACCGTTACTTCCGTACCAAGCATATCCAGGACCTGTTGACCGAGCGTGATGCTGCCTCTGCTTAAATGCAAGACGAAGAACGAAGAACAAAGAACGAATAACGAAAAACGTGTCTTGTATTTGTCAAAGCATGCATGCATACATTTTGTATGTATGACGGAGCTTCAACTACCCCCGCGTTAAAGACTGAAGGGCACGATAGAGAATTGAAAAGCAAGCCCCTTCCTATGTAATATACTTCCACTATACTTGACATACTATTGTTCAATTGTCTGTTAACTGTTGACGTGAGGACAAAGGCTACTAAAGCAAAGGAGAGAAGCCGAGAGAGAGGAAGAGAAAGATCGAGAGTAGCCCTGTGTCCGGATGAAATGAGGCCGAGGTGGGGTGGGGTGAGAAAGAGAGGAGAAAATGAATGGGAGTCTTAGCGGGCGAAGAAGAAGCTGGTTCACCGGCGTGGGTGATGGAGAGGGCAGAGGGGTATTGGTCGGGCTCGAATCCAACTGGATCAGCGAGAGAACGGAGGGAAAATTTCACAATTTTCATGTGGGGAAGAAAGAAGAGGAAGAGTAAAAAAAAGGTATGGACGGCCTTGCTTGGTGTGTGTCCATTCCAGAAACGGAGGACTCGACTCCTACTCGACAAAAGGAGGGAAGGCATTGGCATCCCACAAGGCGCAGGGCACGGGTGGATAGCATATCAACGGATAATGATCATCCAAGGTTCAATTGCAACATTGTCCCCGGACTCAACTCCCCTCCTTCACCGATCGAACGGTCATTATTCTTCACCGCTACGGGCAAATAAAAAGGACACCCCCTCCTTTTCGGTCTCGCTTCTTTTTTTTTTTTTCCAATTCAACTCATCACTCTCTCCCCTCTCATTCCACAAACTCACTTTCACATCTCGCAATGTCTGCCATCGCCGCTAACCGTGTCTCGGTCATCATGAACCACCTCTCCAGCAGTGCCTCGCACCCCGCCGGTCTCTTGGCCGGCCAGGTTGCCATCGTCACCGGTGCCGGGTATGTGTTCTCACAGGATCGGTCGATACACACTTACTACTCTCCCACGCACACACACACACATACACACACGACTTGTCCGACTAACAAATATTTTTAATTCCATGCTACATATGATCCTTCTAGTCAGGGCATCGGTGGTGCCACCGCTCTTCTCTTCGCCAAGGAGGGTGCCTCCGTCGTCGTCAGCGATCTCGATGACAGTAAGTCCGAAATACACCCGATCAATTGCAAAACCGTATTCCTGTTCACTATTATCACGAGAGTTACTGACTTTTTTGATCTGACATATATCATTCCTCTCCCCTTTGATGGTCCATTGTAGCCAAGGGCAAGGATATTGCCAACCAGATCATCCAGGCCGGTGGAAAGGCCATCGTCGTCTCTGGCGATGTCACCGACCTTACCTTCCCCGAGCGTTTGATCGAGGAGACCATCAAGTACGAATCGCTTAGCTTTTGTTTCTGATCCGGTGCTGTGCTTTTTAGTTACCTTCCGTCTTATTTGTTGGTCCTAACCCAAACCACCTTTTCCAATTGGATCGATCATCAAAAACTTATAGGGCCTTCGGAAAGATCAACATCATTGTCAACAACGCCGGATTCACCTTCGACGGCATGCTCCACAAGACCACCGACAAGCAGTTCCAGCTCATGCTCGAGGTCCACAACGCTGCCCCCTTCCGCATCATCCGCGCCGCCGCCAAGTACATGCGTCTCAAGGATGGTGAGCCCCGCTCCATCGTCAACGTACGTTATCTATTCTATTCGTGTCTCCATTGCATTTACATCGCGGCTTTGCTTCTTTCTCGTACATGTCCAAAACGCGCTTCGATCTAACATTCCCTTTGATCTTCCTGCCCCATACTACTCAGGTCTCCTCCACCTCTGGACTCCACGGTAACGTTGGTCAGGCCAACTACGCCACCGCCAAGGCCGGTATCATTGGTTTGACCAAGACCGTCGCCAAGGAGTGGGGCCCTTTTGGTGTCCGCTGCAACACCGTTGCCTTTGGCTATGTCGACACCCGTTTGACCCGTGCCAAGGAGAACGGTGAGACCATGATTGTTAACGGCCAGCAGATTGCCCTCGGAATTCCCATGGGCGCCAAGAAGGAGGCTCCCCCACCCTCTGTTGTTTTTGCCGACACCCCCTTGAAGCGTGCTGGTCAGGTCGAGGAGGCCGCCGGCTCGGTCCTCTTGCTCTGCAGTCCCTTTGCCTCCTACGTTACCGGCCATACCCTCGAGGTCACCGGTGGCAAGGGCATCTAAGTCCATTTCCCTCGTTGTAAATATTAATAAAATAGACACATTATAATACACCATGCCCTTGTCTTGTCCACCTATAGTCATGTCGTTTTGCAATATCATCCTCTCGTGCACTGTTGTTTATGTTTTGGATTGAAGTATGAAGTAAAGATGTCAACAGGTTTTCTTCTTCTGGCCCCATTGGTCCAGTAAAGGACTGACGGCTAAAAGCTTTTACACTGTTACTAGTTCTCATCGCCCTCCGTTTCACTTGGAGGAAAAGGGTCTCCTTGTGCAAATTCCCGCACACACAAGGCGTACATTGCTGCACGCCCCACACATGCGGGGAACGATTGGAGTCTTTTCTCGTTTGCGGGGGACAGGATCGGTTTTGTTCCATTGAGACTGGCTTTTTTTTTGCTACGAATTATGAATTATCGGTTTGTGTGGCCTGTTTAATGAGTTTGTTTATATGGGGCCTTGGTTTTATCATCTTGGCGATCAAACTTGGCAAGGATGTGTGACGGTTCTTTCACCGCTCGTACAATGTTTTTTTCTTCTCTCTTCACCTTCAACAACTTCAGCAACAATCCAAGTCAACTACACACTATATACACACAACAACAAATAATACCTTCCAACTCCTTTCGCTTATATTCACACGCTTACACGTTAGCAAAAAGCTATAGCCAAAGAAAACAGAACAAAAACAACAAAGCAAAACATCACGCTTTATTACTGTGGTCATGCAAGATTAAGCTTTTTCATTCACTCGACGATTCTGTTCGTTCTTCGAGCTGTTTCTTCTTTGTCCAAAAAAAGGGGTGGGGGAGGAGAAGGAGAGAGAGAGGGATGGGGGAGGTGGTCGAGGGAGGGAAAGGGAATCTATTCTTACACAAATGTGCCGGCCCTCTTTCGCGTCCTAAACACTCCCAGGGGTGAGAACCCACTGTTGCTGATGTTGCTGTTGCTGACAGACGATGATAATGTGGTTGGGGGGATAGGGGGTAAAAGTACGATGGTCGAGGCCGAGGAAGGTGATTGAGGAGGGGGAAGAGGAGGAAGCAAGTGATGGGAGGGGGAGGGTGACGAGGGAGAAGGTGTAGGTGTACTTCGTAGACTGGACCGAGAGTTTGGCCGCGACGAGGAATACATCGTAGATCCGCCGCTGGTCATGCTGTTGGTATTGACAGGGATCAATAGTGGCGGTGGCGGCGGTGTATGCTTCCTTTCTAGTCCTGTCCCTGTCGTTACCCGTTTCTCCAACTCTGCCTGGTTCTCCTCCAAAGTAACATCATTGCCATTATTGTGGCCGTTCTTGTTAGTGTTGCTGATGTAGCCGTTGTGGGTGTCGTCTTCGTCGTGGATCGAGTCGATATTAGAATTATTAATAGTATTAGTGATATTGTCGTGATCGGGTTCCACAGGTGATGATGCCTCTTGGTTCATATCAGAGGATGCTGCTGTAGATTCCGTCGTAATGGCGGTTATTGTTGTTGATGTTGGGGAAGTGGTTGTTGTAGTACTAGTAGTGGCGGGTTCGACGACGACGACGACATTGTCGGTTCGCGACGAAGTGGTTGCATGAGTCTTTGTGGTCCTGACAGAGGTGGCCGATGTGGGTGGACTGGAAGCTGCTGTAGTGGTCGTGGTAGTGGTGATGATGGACGATGTTGTTGCTGTCTTGACTCCCCTCAGAGAGGCAATCATAGATCGTTTGTTCTTCTTCTTGTCCTCGGCCTCTTCCTGTTGTTGCAATTGTTGCTTCTCACTGAAAGATCCGGTTCTTGTACCAGCACCAGAAGCGGCAGAAGTAACGGCAGATTTACGCGCACCAGCCTCTTTGAGATCCATCTCGCCAGCAGTAACAGCACTCATCTTTTCAAGACTATCCCTCCGCAACCGAATCCGGAACGCCGTCCTGTCCAGCAACACCTCAGGCCCCAGTCTCTCAAGAGGTACATGGAGCAAGAAGTCCATACACTCGGCACTAGACGGACAGCTCTCCAACAACGTCGATCGACAGATCTGCAGAATCCCCAACCCGATCCGGAAGAGCGTCTTGACCCCGTCGAAATAAAACACATCCCAGACACGGAGGACAGATGCCCATGGGAGGGACAGTGTGAAGAGCGTCAGGAACCAAGGGGTGATGTACATGATCGGCGAGACGTCGTTGGTTTCAAGGTGCTGGGCCAGTCGAGGGTCCTGGGCCTTGAGGAGTCGTTCAAACACCAGAGCGTCAATCCGGAGTTGTCGTAGCGTCGGCGTGAAATAGTCGTTCAGATATCCATCCTCCAAGGTCGCGACCAAAAGCCAGAAGGCCTCTTCGACAGGCATCTGCATCAACATCATCCCGACAAGACGGCCCATCCCCTGACAGTAGCCCACACTAGGTTTGTAATGTGCATAGGCCTTGAGGATCGAGTGAAGATCCTCTTGGCCAGTGCCGCCCATCCCGTCTCGGAAATGGACATGGTCCGGGTAGCAGCGGTGGACATCGCGTGCGATCACGTCGTGGATGGGGAGGTGGCCCCGGGAGAGGAGGTCTTGGAAGAGGCCCGGTTCGCGGTACTGGTCGACATTGGCGAGGAACTGCCAGACGCGTCCTCGGACCGATGACGGTACACCTCCTCTCGCCAATTTCTTAAACTATTGTTTTTGTGGTTGTGTTAGTGAATCTATGTGAGCGTTACAGGGCTCACATGCGTGTCAGACAAAAAAAAAAAAAAAAAAAGAAAAAGAGAACTAAATATTTACCTTGGTCAGTTTTTTGACTTGATCGGGCTGGAGTTGGTTCATGGCATGGATCCACTTGGCTTCACTCACACGGTTGAACTCGTGCTGTTTCTTCAAGTTTCGCTTCCGCTCATGCTCTGCCAAAAACGACCCCGGCTCAGATAACCTCGCCGCCAGCTCACTGACCATCGATCCATTCGGCAACTCTCCGGGAAGGTGGTTGTGATTGCCTTGTTGGCCATCGCATCCGCCATTTTCATCTGGCGCACAGATGAATCCATAGTCGTTCACAAGAACTTGTCTCCGTCTCTCCTTCCGCACTCTGCCCACAGGTGTCGCACGCCCACCTTCCTCGCCTGTTACACCAGTAGCATGCTCGTCCTCCTCCAAGTCCGAGTCCTCGTCCAGATCGTCCAGATCCTCATCCCCGTCATCGAGGATAATCAAGCTGTTCCGTTGAGACCCCACTCCTGACACCTCGAATCCATGATAAGGTTGCCCTCCATACACAAATCGTCGCTTCGGGTCCTCCTCCTCAACCGACGGGAACGATCTCCGCTTCGAGACCATCCCGAACCAGTTCCCCATCATCGACTTGGACGGTGGAGTTGGCTGCTTCTCTGGAATCGTTTGTTGCTGCAATGTCATTCCTGTTCCTGGCGGTGGTGGTGGTTGGTTTAATTGCTGTTGGAGACCCTGTAGTTGAAAGCGTTGCGGAGAAGCTCCTGCAGAACGTGTACTCGCCATGGTTAGAGTCGTCGCATCGCTCACTCGTCGCTGGTGACTCTTCTTCTTCTTCCGCTCCTCAGCCGTCACGCGTTCGTCTGCTATTGTTACTGGCGCCAGATTACTCGGCAAAGGAGGCAGAGGTGGCAGAGGTCCAGATGCTGTCCGCACATGTTGGTGATCTCCACCGACACTACTGCTGCTTGTGTGTTGGTCCAAGATTCTGTCGCTGCCCTTTGGGACGATATGAGCATGTTCAAGACCGACCGTCATCCTCCTCTTGGGTCGAATCGACCAATCAGAGGGTCTTGCAGGTCCCGAGCTGGATCGCTGATGGCCGCCTCCCCATTGTGGCCAGCGCTCAAACTTGAAGACAGACATCGAAGAAGAAGAGAATGTAGATGCAGGTCGGGGCGGACTACTTGGTGAGTAGTCGATCAAAGTCGGACTTGTCGTCAGGACAGCTGTTGCGGTCGTTTGCGAGGTCTTTTGTTGCTGTGGCTGTGAAAGAACTGAACTCAGTTCGAGTGACGGCCTAGACGTCTCCCGAACAGACCGACTCCGAGGTCTTCCAAAGAACCCCGTGTTCTTGGCCGTACCAGCACCGCCACCCGTACTGGCGGAGGAAGAATCCTTAGAATCCGTGATATGTCCATGTCGATCGCCGTTCGCACGAGACAAAAAGGAGGCCGAGGCAGGGAAGAGACGAATGACCTTGAGGTCGGCCGGCTTTGTCGATCCACGATCTGCAAACAGTCCTGCATCGGGCGCGATCGAGAAGCCTGCCTTTCGGAGCACATTTTGAGTTTTGTTCTTCAAGTCGCCCAAGACAGAGGACCGAGAATGGTCGTGATGGTGTGTTGGATAATGATGCGATCGCTGCGAGGTCGGTGGTGCTGGAGGAACAGCTGCTGCTGTGGAAGGTGAGGTCGAGTGAGGGTCTTTTCCTGGATCCATTTCGTCCACAGAGGGCGGTGCCAGTGAAGAGGTCCACGAACATGTCGACGAATTCGACGAGTGACCTTTGCCTGATCGTGAATTGTCGATAGAAAACTTTACAGAAGCACCACCTTGTCCTGGTCGCAGCTCGTCCTTGGTAGAGGTGGCAGGGATTGTAAGTCGCAGGCTTGTAGAGTTATCGGTGGGTGTTGCCTCCAGAGTTGTTACAAGTTGAGCGGTAAGCGGCGTTGATGACATGGCGAGGGGATGTTGTTGATGATGATAATGATAATGGTGGTGTGCTGGAGACGCAGATCGAGAGGGAGACGACAGAGAGTTGGTCGAGGACATTGGAGTCGAGAGCTGGTAGATGGGCGCGACGACCATGGGCATGAGCCTGGGCTGCTGGTGGTCCTGCTGGACAAAGACGTGGGACTTTATAGCGAGCAAGTTGGTGGTCATGGAGGCCGAAGAACTGTTGCTGAGATTTGCCATAGACGAGGCTGTCGATTGAGTCGGAGGCGAGAGGATCCCCGTCAAAGAAGCAGTCTTCTGCCGACGATACCCTTTTGGGTAGAAAGAAGTTGGAACGGGTTCCTTGATGGCCGCCAAAGGGTACTCTTCTGTGTCGGTGGTCGATTCTTCATTTCGTTGCTGGAGCTCCTGATCCCACTGTATTGGCAGGTGTCCATCGTCCCGTTGTGATACCACGGTATAGTATGTCTCTTGGTATAAAGGTATAGCTGTTGCTTCTGACAACGGTGATAAAGATTCCGACTTCTCTTGTGCAACATCATCAAGGGGACCTATGGCCAGTCTCAAGTCGTCTCCCGTGCTAATGCCCGCCTGCATTTCTTGCTCTTCCTCCTCCCTGAATGGTTGTACATTATCTCCAGCTATTATTGTCTCTGGTGCCGGCGCTGCTCCTCCTGTTCCTGATTTCAAGGGGCTCAAGAAGGCGGTCATGGATGGTAATGGTGTACTGGTATGAGAATGATGACGAGAGGTGGTAGTGTAGTTGTTGTTGTGGTCTATGTCGAGAGTTCCTTCGTTGTCGTTCCGGGTATTGTTGTAGGAGGATGGCGAGGGTGTCCTAGAGCGAGTCTTCATTTGTTGGGCGGGAGTGGTAGCCCAAGGCAGTATCGGCGAGGCGGGAGAGAAAGTGACTGAGGAAGGTGAAGAGCAAGAGGAGGAAGATGACAAGGAAGAGGTAGGAGACGGAGAGAGTGAAGTTGACAAGCCCAAAGGAGTTGTTGGCAAAAGAGACGAGGGAGAAAATGAAGACGACGACGAAGGCGAAGGCGAAGAAGAGTGTGGAGGGTTGGAGGAAGAAGGAGGAGGAGGGGGGGCAGTAGTATGAAGAGGTGACGAGGATGGCGACAAGGGCGGGATGGGACGACCTCTATTCTTGTCCGTAAGATCCTTGTCTGTAATGTCCTTCTGGCTATCCTGGTCAGAGGTGGTGGCGCGACCGAAGGTGCCTTCGCAAAAGCCCTGTTTTGCCAGCAAAAAGAAAAAGTGGTCCGTCCAACAGCAGTGCCGGGCAAGTAAGGTAATGAAAGAAGAAAAAGATAAAGATAAAGAGTGAGTAAAAAGAAGGGAGGGAGAAGCTGCGACGGAGAGAGTGGGGAGAGGAAGTGAAGCGGAGAGAGAGGGAGAGAGAAAAGTAAAAAGAGTGAATGGGCACTGTTCGTTGTTCAAGGGTCAATTGGGTTCGTTTCCATTGCTTGCTTGTACAGCATACTAGTTTGCGGTTGTTGGGTGCGCTTTCCTGTGCAACTGTGAATCACTCAACCCACAACGCACACGCTGCGTCCTGTCCTCCCTTCCCTTCCCTTCCCTCCCTTCCCTCCCTCCCTCCCTCCCTCCCTCTCTCGTCCCTTCTCCCTTGCTTCCCTTTTCCCTTGTTTTCCTTCCGTGACTCCTCCTCGTCCTCATCATCCTCCTTCCCCCTTTTTTTTTCCTCAGTAGTGAGTAGTGTTCTTACCAGCACTGGTCCCTTTTCCAGACGATTAGGTACTACCGTCTGCTCTCCTAGATGGCGTACTGAACAAAAAAAATACAGAGAGACGGAAACAGTCAGAATTGAAGGGAGGGGAGAACTGTACGTCAATGAAGGATGGGAAAGGAAGGGAAGGGAAGGGGAGAAGGATTAAAGAAGAGGATGAAGGGGAGAGGGAAGAAAGAAAGAGGCAATGCCAATTGAACGAATAAGATGAAAGTAATATTGGGAGAGGTAGCCCGCGGAGAGTCAGGGGTAAGCAAAACACACAGTGAAGGATAACCCAAAAAAAAAAAAAAAAAAAAAAAACCAGGATGCAACAGGACGGCGGGATAAAGTTTCCAGCTTATGGATGGATGCAGGTGATGTGACAGGATGAGTTGCTCCATGGCTTCTTCCTGTTTTCTTTGCTTTGTTTCCACAACTTAATATCCCCTTGCCTCTTTGCATTGCCAAACGGGACAGCAGTGGGAACATGGCGCCCACCAATGTAATTATATATGATGATCTTACGGGAAGCAAAGACAAAACACTCCTGGGGATCATCATCACCTTCAGAATTAGTTTCAATGATGGTGCCTGAACGATGTCTCATATTTTATGTGAAGAGGTGGAATACGGGAAGAGAAGCTGTGCGAAGGCAGTCGTGATGGGGTGAAAAAGAATGAAAGAGAGACGAACTCGATTCGAAATGGCACAACTCCATTGCCATCCTTTCTCTCTCACACAAAAGAAAGCAGAGGAGGCACGCTTGAGAGAGCGAATACAAGAACGAGCAATATGCTTGTGTATGTGCATGGCACAGCCAGGCCTAGCTAGGACTACAGAGCCTTCCATCCGCCGCAGAGCATTGCCATGGAAAAAAACCACGTCTATTGTCCTGCTTGTATAGATATTACAAAAGAGCAAAAGGAAAAAACTGATGGGCTCGTATGGAGCTAAAGATATCTCCGTCTTGGAACACACGTTTGACGGTGAATGTGGAATGTGAAAGGAAAAGTTACCGTGGACTTCAAGTTCATGCTCATGTACATCGTCTTCATTGATGAGCAGCATCCGCAAGTTGGACAGTTGGACGAAGGTAAAATTAAAAAAGGAGTAACACAGAGGTGAGCATAAAGTGGGGAAACTAAGCAGCGTCGCAATGGAAAAAAGAAATGGTAGGGGGTGAAGGTGGTTGGATGCAAGCAAAATGTGGGTTTTTTCAAACGTATGTAGATTGGGTAAGGGGGAAGAGAAATGAAAAAAAAGACAGGGGAGGAGGAGGATTCATGCGTCCAGGAGATACATGCGAAAGAAACGAGATATGAACCCAACAACGCGAAAAGACAGGCTGTAAAGGAAACACAGGCAGGTCATCGTTCACCCACGGCTGCGACCACGTCTTCCTCGCAACGTGTCAACACGTCTTACTATGATATGCTCGCCATTCTACTCGTTTTCATAACACAGTGTCATCCCAGCACAACAAATATGAGCATGCTGGTTTGAGAATCACACGATAGTCTTGTTAAGGGTACAGAGCGCAAGAACATGACCATCCATCGACAAGAGGCGGACGTTATTTTTTGTTGACGCCACGTTTTTTGTCTGTCTGATTTTTTTAGGATAAGGAATATTCTTTTTGTGTTCAGACAAAAACCACTCAAACACACAAACATGATGAGAGGGGTTTTATTTCAAACAATTATCCTCCGCTCCGTTATCTTTCAACATACAAACAAATAAAAGAAAGAAAAGAAAGGAAAAAAAAACGTTATGTCAATGCCGATGCCAATACCAATGCCTTTGTTCATGCCAATTGCCACTACGGGAAATGGGGGATGACTTCTTCTAACGTTCACGCTCATGGCCCTCCAATGACGATTCTGGATCTCCTGCTTCCAATTGATACATGTCCGTGTACTTTCGAAGCTCTTCCTCCAACAGTAAAATGTAGTCCGTCGCTATTAGTAAAACAAGAGTGACAGCCGGTCAGTATTTTGGTACGTCAATGGCCGTTGTTCCTTTGTCCTCAATTGTTATTGTTCGTTTTCAGGGATAAGAAAGTGGCAAATACCTTTTCTAAGAATGGTTGCCTTCGAATCCGTGTTCTGTGCACACCTACAGGGCAAGAAATGATTCAGTTGAAAATAAAATTATGTCAGCGAGTTTTCTTCTCCCCTCTTTACCCAGGAGAGTGTCCCTTCCCGTTCCATTCACATGGGAATAGATTATCCACATCCACATCCACGAGACAAAACAAAATACAACAAAGCCCAAACAAAAAACGTACTCTGGGATGACACTTTTGAGCTCATCAAAACCACCATTGATCTTCTCACGACGCTTCTGTTCAGAGATGATATGGGCCACCCGGCGCGTGGGGTCAACGACCTCCTTGGGTACCGGTGGAGCCACCGGCACCTTGCGAGTCTGGCGGCCGTGGTACTTGCGAGGAGCCGAGGTTTGAGGTGCGCGTGGGGGCAGGACTCGGGCTGGTGGGATGATGCGAGGTGTTGGAATGGTCAGACTCTTACTCCTTGATCTCTGCTGATGTTGCTGTTGTTGTTGTTGCTCTTGCTGTTGTTGCTGTTGCTGCTGCTGCTGTCGTTGTTGTTGCTGCTGCTGCTGCTGTTGTTGAAGATGCTGGGAGGATGGGTTGTGTTGATGTTGGGCTTGTTGGAAGGGGTTGAAGGTAGAGTGGCTAGGAAGAGAAGACGACATGGCAGCCGAAGACATCTGTTGCTGTTGCTGTTGCTGCTGTTGTTGCTGTTGTTGCTGCTGCTGCTGTTGTTGCTGGCGTTGAAAGTGTTGACTCAAGGCCGAAGAAAAGGCACTGAAGGAAGGAGACTGAGCGGCGGCCGAGGATGTCGGCATAAAGCCTCCTGCATTATTGTGACCACCGTCACTGCTGTGAAAGGCCGACGGTTGGTTCTGGTATATGACCGGCAAACTTTGAGGCTGGAAGGACGACGTGGTCGGTGTGGTCGCCATTTGGCTAGAGTTGTGATGCGGCGACGAGAATGTGTTCCGGCCGCGGGACGATGTGGGCATGGACATGGGCATGACCGACGACGAAGACGACATCACTGACAGCGAAGCCAACGAGGCTAGAGAAGACTCGATCCCGTGGACACCACCGTTGTTGTTGTTGCCGCCGCTGTTAGGGTTGTGGTTTGCATGACTTCCACCGGATGAGTAAATTCCGCTCGTGGGGGATAAGAGCCCGGGCGAAAGCATCGAGGCAGTCATCGACGCTGATTCGGAAGCGATCGATCCAGGAGACGACGGCGAGAGGGGCGATGACGGTGTGAAGCCTGCAAAGCCGATAGGGATTGAGAATCCTTGGGTCAATTGAGGGTGGGACAGAGTGCGGTGGTGATGGAGACTTTGCATGCCACTACTACTATGCTGACGGTCGTCCGATGTCTCGATGTTGTCATCGTCGTCCTCGTCGTCATCATCCTTGTCAAGGTCGTCGTCACTGTTCATATCATCGGTGTTCTTGATGTTGATATGTTGATGGGTGGTACTGCTACCTCCACTTGCACCAAAGGATTGTTGAAATGAACGATCTTGGTTACTGTTGGGTTTGCTGCCGCCCTGACTGTGCTTCTTCCTCATGACATGTTCGCCAAGACCATATCCGGACTGGGATTGCTGCTGTTGAAGCCGACGGTGTTGTTGGATCTGTTCTTGAAGCTGTCGGACCTGTTGGGTTTGAGGGAGGTGGTGCAAGGGGTTGGCGAGTCCAAGGGCAGAGGTCGGCTTTGACCAGGTCGGTGGTGGGTTCATATCCAGATCAGGGATGAAAGTTGATTGAGCAGTTGGGTGCATCCGGGGGAGGGGTCAATTGTGTTATTGCGTATATTTACAGGGTGCCTGAGTAATGGTATGGCTGACTATGGACAAGGGGTGGTGGGCGGTAGTTGAAGGGTATGAGTGAATAAATAAAAGTTGAGAAAAGCAAACAAGAAGGAGATATTAACAATGAATGAAAAAAGGGAATGAGGCGTTGAGAACGGACAAAAAGGTGTAACGATAAAGTGAGCGAAGAAAGGGAGCGAAGGTGTGTTCTTTTATATGGAGCACGGAGGCAGTGAGGGTAAGGTGGATCCGACTGATAGAGTAGATAAAGACAGACAATAGGCATTAAGACAAGAGGTACCTTTCAATTGAAAAGAATAGAGTAATAGTGCACTGTGCTTGAGTGAGCGGGAAGAAAGGATAAAGTAAAATGTCAACAAAACCATATGTACACGCGCACGAGTGAGAGAGTCTTGATAACGAACAAACTCAAAATAGGATAATGACAATGGAACGTGAGTGACAGGGGCTGAAGTTGTACTCCTTGTTCACTCAACTGGCATAAAAATGACAAAGGAGGCGAAGGGGACTATTGACTATCGATCCGTTCAAACAGACCCACACTGGAGCGTGAAAGAGGATTGCTGGAGTGAAGGAAGGAGTGAAGGAAGATGAGAAAGCGGGAAGTGTGCTCTTCTCAGAACAACAACTAAAACAACAAATATCTGCTCCGAACGACCATCCCATCATACCATTCCATCAACAGGGAGGCAGGCAGGCAGGGCTTACTGTCACTTTTTTCTAGATCAATGGACGAGAAGTAGGAAGGGACGGATACACAAGTCGATGCAAGGAGGTACAGTAAACATGTCAACAATAGCAAAACAAAACAAAGCAAAGTAAAGAAAAAAGAAAAAAGAAAAAAGAAAAAAGAAAAAAAAAAAAAAAAAAAAGTGATCAAAGAAAAAAACATAAACACAAAAACGAGGGACAGGGATGATCTCGGGCGAACATGGGCAAACAGACAAACAAGGTCGGCCCTCTGATAGAAAAAGAAACAGCGACTTTGCTTGCAGTCGCATTCCACGATCGATCGTATCTCCCTCTCCCTCTCCCTCTCTTTCTATAGGTCGATGGACAATGGTTATCCTTCATTCCCTTCACATCTCATTCGATTGACCATGGTCATCCTAGAGAACGCTCTTAATATGCTCCGTGGACGTGGATCTGGACCCCACAGAATTAGAGAAAGGAAGAAAATCCATCAGTGTTATGAAGTTTTCTCTCCCTTGACCCTGACCTTAATCATGGTATTCGAAGAGTGGAGGGTGGATGTTCGCCAATGCAAAGTAAAAGACTCGATGGCTCAAGTCAATGGTTGGCGATGAATAGGGAGATACGCGATGTACAGTACCGACGATCTTCTCCCAAACCCTCTTGCACCTCATTCACCTTACACTCCTCTCTCTCCTTCACTTTCGTTTTCAAGTATAAAAACCACTTCAAAAAAATGTATTTGGCACATGCTGCTATCTATGTTTCTGTCCTATTTCTGTTTTTTCGCATCGACCACCTTCTGCACCAAAAAAAGAAGTGTAGAAGTAAGCCTGAAAGACAACACCCCCCCCCCCATTTGCACTTGATATTTTGGATTGTCGCCCGAGAGCGATGAGAACCACCCTCGCCTTTCTTTCCACTCCCTGTAGACAGCTCGCCACCTCTCCCAAAATAGTGCCCAAAAGATATATCCATCCTAGGAGGGTCTGGTAATGCTGACTGAGAGGGAGGGTTAGCCATAAAATAAAAAAGAGACCAAGGAAGACGGACAGAGAGGTAGATGCAACAGAAAGTGAAAGTGTGAGAGTCAATCTGTTATCGGCTTCAAGCATTTGTCAATGCCCTCCTTCCTTTTCTTATTCTCTTTTTCCTTCACCCTCCTCTTCTTGGCTCCTACAACTCCCTCATCTGTTTTTTTTTTACTATTTTTGCTCTTTTTTGTAACCCCCCTCCCTCCGTTATTCTCTCTATCTCTACTGGGAAGGAAAGGGGAAAAGAGGGATATCAGAAAGGTAAAAAATGGACATGTGGTTAGCATTGGGTTGTGAACGTACTAGCTAGTATCAAGTACGAAAAAATCATTATCAGAAAGGGCTTTGTCTGAGAGATGAGAGGAAGACACGGAACAAAATTCAACGGATTTTTGTTGTTGTTGTTCCAGTGCGTACAAAAGTAGAGGGGGAAGGAGAGAGATACGGAAGCTCCTTTGGAACGAAGATAGTAATCACGGGCACACTTACACACAAAGCAAAAAAAAAAAAAAACAACAATCAGCAAAGCAAGAACGAAAACAAGGAGGCATGGCATGGCTCATGTCATGGCTCAAAGAGAGGAAAGGAAGGGGGGCGAGTCAGGGTCCAGTGGTTTTTTCTTGATTTCACACGAAATGGGCTTCGGTCGTACACCACACCCATTCTTTCCACGCGGAACAAAAAAAAATAAAAACAACATGCAACTGAAGAAAAATAGACGCGTCGAAGACCCGCGCCTCCCCTCCGTTCCGTTCGCGTCTCGATTGTATTTGATCAGTTCTTTTTTGGTGGTGAAACAATCAATCAGCATCATCAGCATGAATTTGTTCAATGATGAATATTTTCAATGACTTTGCAAATGGGCCAGGGGTACTCGAATACTCCGAGGGAGAGGGGGTGGAGGAGAATTGGCGAAGGGTAGTGCGGAACTTCTCTCTCGCTCCTTCTTCCCCGGTGTTCTCAATTGTTATTCTTAGTAGCAAACAGGACATGTACTGTACTTTTTTTGCGTAGTTCGTCAGTAGGCCTAGGAAAGCACGCAACCACATAGCCGTCGTTCAAGGTACAACGACATGATAAAAGCGCGGGCGTGAAGAATACCAATGTCATCCCTCTGATAAAAATGCGCAAATGCACACACACAATTTTCTCCCTCATTTTCCGCACCCCCTCTTTTTGGTCAATTTTCATATGACAGCGGATGGTACACAAGACAAGGACCCCGAGCGTGCTCCTTTTTTTTTTGTTTACGATTTCGGATCCACAATCGCAAACAACAACGACACGTTTTTATCACGTTTCCGTTCTTTGTCTAAAATAGAAAACGAGTTCTCCTTTGAAGGTGGTCAATTGCCTATCCATGGAGATGCTGGATAATGATGAGTGAAGTAGGGTGGATGGACGTTTTGTGGTTCGTTTTTGGAGTTTTAATACAAAAGATAAGAGGAGGAAAAGGGAAAGTCGGACAGGATTCACGGTCGATGATTGGTCAAGAAAACGCGGGGTCTGACTCGATTCGCACGATTCAATTTATTCGTTATGTATTCTAAAAATCTAAAGGAGACTTAGAAGAATTCGCCTGTGGTCCCTGTTTTCTTCTTTTGAGCGACCTTTGCATTGACATAATCCTTTTCAGGCTCGCATTGGTCTTTTTTATTCTTTATCTTTTTTATGACATCAAAACAGACGCGTCAGTTAATGAACTTGAAATAGAAACTGGATATTTATTCCACTGGCTTTCTCTCTTTCTGTCTATCGCGATACAAAAAGACGCTAAACTACTCGCTAGTTCGCCATCACTCAAAGCTTCAACTCGCCATGCTTTTTCAACAGGGGGCGGATATACTCTTCATATCCATCACACACCTCGCGCCGGTTCAGAGGCTCAGTCTGAGCCTTGTCCCAAAGACGCTGATAGGCATCGCCATCACTGGCTCCTAACGCCGAGTCCAACAAAAAGTCCGGATGATCAAACGCATCGACCAGTCCCACCGCCTGGTCAGCAATACTGGCAACCAACGACTTGACTTGGGCACGCAGGGATTGACATTGGGCGGGGCTGAAGTAGGCGTCCTCGGTGAAGTCAGCAAGGTTGGTCTGGATGGTGTGGAGGGCATGGAGGTTCGAGAGACGCTCAAGGATCGCGATCGCCTCGGGGGTAGCACGACGTTCCTCGTCTGCCTCGGGGTTACGGGCTTCACGGATGGATTGGATGAACCAAAGGACCATGACGTACTGTGCGTGAGCGTGTGAGATGCGATAGCACTCGATGTTGTGGTCCGACCAGGTTGTTGACTCCATGCCGCCAGCGGCATCGACAGCATCGCTCAACTCTGTGGCCAGACGAGCACAGCGGTGTTCAAAGACCGTCAGTTGGATGTCGGGGTTGAGCCAGTCCTCAGCCTTGGTGACCACGCATCTGGCGTGTGCGAACGAGTCTCTGTTGAGGGCAAGGAGGAGGTACTTGGAATAAGGTGTGACCTTGCTGGGGGTCGTGCGAGCAGTCTTGACCTCCTTAAGCAAATAGCGGGCCATCTGCTGGGTAAGTACGTAGTTGTCGCCCTCGTAGGTGTTAGAGGGTACAATCGAGGCAAACATGTGCGCCAGACCGGTAAAGTACGAATAACCATGGCCACCCATCAACTTGCGACATTCTTCAGCGCCAGCTGCAGCAATGGTGGTGCAGTAAGACTTCAGTGCGGACGATGTAGCATGGACCTCGGCCAGGGCATCGATGTTGCCCGATGAGAGGCCAGTCATGAGCCCAATGTACATCTCCATCATGACGGATCCCGCAGCAAAGAGGGCGTAGGATTGGGCGATCATGGGGAAGAGACGGTTCTGAACCATTGGGTAGTTGATGACCTGGGTCTCCAGACCAGGGTTGATATCGGCGTCGTTGCGCTTGGTTGGGTTGTTGAACTGGCGACGGACGGTCAAGTAGCGGGTCGATATGGTTGTCGCACGTGAGAGGTGCAGGGCCATCTGGCGAATAAGGACCGAGCGCAACAACACCATTGAGCCATACGAGAGCTGTTATTGTTCAGAAAGCAATATAGTATCGCTGTAAGTAAATGTGGTGTATGCATATCATTCATCTTGTAGGATATTGGTAATAGGGGTACCGTACCTTGGCGTGAGGGGGCTTGGTGTAGACACCGTCCCTGGAGACCTTAGAGAATCGCATCAGCATGTTCTCGCGAGGGATTCGGTATTTAGTGAAGCGTGCAACTAGCAATTACAATCGAAGAGAGCATGTCAGTTATCATTTCGTGCGCAAAATAACTAAAATGACGAATACGCCGAGAGGATTGATGAGAACTTACATCCGTTTTCCATCTTGTTGAAGCCTCCATACGCCTTGGGTCCAATATCTCCAACTTGGATGCCAGGAAAAGGCTTATGGTCGTCCAAAGAGCGGATGGGGACCACAAAGACATGAGCACCATAGTCCTTGCCAGCAATAATCAGCTTGGCCTGGACGACAGCGTGAGTGCAGATGGCGCCAAGACCTCCGATCCACCACTTTGCGGCCGTGAAGGTTGTGCTGTTGATCTCCCATTCATCCGTCTCCTGGTCAAAAGTGGCGGTGGTTTCGAGCTGGGAAAGGTTGGATCCGTGACCCAGCTCTGTTTGGGCGTAGCATCCGATAATTTGGTACTTTTCGGCGAGAGGGATCCACTTTTCAATTTGTTCATCGCTTCCCTGCGAGTTGATGACCGGGATGAATGCTATTATGGTTGAAAACATGAGTGTGGAAAGCGACATTGTTAGGTTGCTAAGTTGACATTGCTCTTTGCTATTTGTCCAACATCATAAATACATTAGAGTCCTACCTCCGTGATGGAGAAGAATCTATTCATTTGAAAGGCAGAGGCCCAAGAAGAAGAGAAACGGAGTTAGAATCAATCGAAGCTATGGTGCGGCACCTGCTTTCATTACAAGGGTATTGGCAGAACTTACAGGGAGGCTGTCATCGATGGCCTCGACCATGCTAGCAAAGTCCAGGTCGTTCAGTTCGTGCTCCATCTTGATCTCGGCCAAACGAGTTGACATGGCAATACCGCGCTTGACCGCATCGGTATGGTTCAACCAGGGCCTACACGTAGGACAATCAAAATTGGCAATGTCGGTATCACTTTCTGCAGTAGCACCTCTTGTTCGAGGCCAATACAGATACAACCACGCGTAGCGGAGCACATGAAATCACTGGTAACGTACCAGTCCTCCTTATTAAAAATGGGCTCGCGAGCAATGAGGTCTATGATGTATCGACGCTGCTCGACGTTCGCGGCGCCTCCGTAGAGGTAGTTGGTCATGTCGGTGATATCAAAGTTGGTCTTTGTCCTGGCCTGGGCCAAGTCCTTCTTGTTCTGGGATGTCTGTGCCATATTTTTTTCGATCGTTCTGTGCGATAGATTATTATTAGTCAATTGAGGCGGAGCGCGTAAGGAAAGAAGAGGGAAAAGGGTTAATGGAGTGTCTTGACCGAGGGAGGTGATGGTGAATGGAGGAGAGCAATGAGGAAGACGAATGAGAAAGTACAAAGTGAAGAAAAAAAGAAAAAGGACGGTTGCGTTTGTACTCTTTTCTATTCGCTCTCAGATGGTCGGCATTCTCTGTCTCGGCTGCCCTTGCAGCAGTGAAAACAAAGCAACATACTCCTTTTTCTGCCCAACATCAATAATAACATCCATGCGTGTCACTTTCGTACTTCCTTCCGAGGCTTGTGTGCGGGTGGCATTTGTTGTTGGTGCGCAACTCTCGTTTCCCCTTTTTCTTTCTTTGTTGTCAAAGAATTGCTTCCAAAGCACGGGTGTGGAGAGCGAACGCTCGAGGTGTGGAGTGAGACTCACTTTCGACCGCCGACACTCATATTTACTCATGCTAAGCCCATGTAAAAATTGGTGTTCTGTTTGTTTGTTTGTTTGTTTGTTTGTTGTTTGTTTGTTCGTTTGCACTCCTAAGCCGATGCGGTTATTCTCCCCTCACCTCGCTCCCCTGCTATGAGCAAGAGTTCTCGTAGTCTACTCGCTTCCCTGAATCAAGTCCTTTATCATAAACTTCTCGATTCTTGAGCCGCTCCCTGTTGTTAACTGCCCTTTTTACACACCTTCGGCCCTTCTTTGGACGCGCGAACCAAAGCGAGTTCATGTTCGGTCCGACTGGGAGATATGTCATGTGATGTATCACCTGACGAATAAACGACTTGAGCAAGCAGCCTGGCTTGCTTTTGCATCACTCACAAACACACACCACAATCAGGAGCAAGGAACAGGAATCAGCACAACCACAGACGCGACAAGGGCACTGCAAGAAACAAGGGACAAGCGACAACAACAGCAACAACAACAGCAACAGTACTATACTAGCATGGCAGACATTGACATTGATCGGTTCTTGGAGGTGGAGGCGTCGGCCATTCAGAAGGATGCCGAGGTCGAGCGTATCATAGCCTGCTTCAAGTTGGATCCATATGATATTTTGGAGCTGGATGTTGGCTGCGTAGAAAAGGACATCAAGATGGCATACCGCAAGAAGTCGTAAGTGCTCGTTCATCCTGTTATATTGTGCTGTCTTCGTGCCATTGTGTTGATCTGACCCCATACTAATCTTAATTATCATGTTCCTCCTTTGTCCTTTAGGCTGATGATTCACCCGGACAAGGTCAAGCACCCCAAGGCACGAGATGCGTTCGACATACTCAAGAAGGCAGAGACGGACCTCATGGATTTGGGCAAACGGACGTTCCTCAACAGTATCATTGAAGAAGCAAAGTTCGAGGTCAAGAAGGCCCAGCCGTTGCAGATGGCACCCACAGATCCCTTTTTCAGTTCGCCCGTGTACAACGGGCTGGTCAAGCAAAAGACCAAGGATTTGTTGATCGAGGTCGAGCTCAGGAAGCGCAAGCTGATGAAGAAGGAGATGGAGGCTGAGGGCGAGGTGGCGAGGAAAGCAGACGAGGTGATCACTGAGCGGAAACGGAAACAGGAGGCCCAAAAGGTGTGGGAGGACCAGAGGGACGACCGTGTGCAGGGGTGGAGGAATTTCCAGGCGGGCAAGACTTCTGGCGGCAAGATGAAGAGGAAGAAACCATCGACTTTCCGTCCTCCCAAGGCCGTTGCTGAGGACTCGCTGCCCTACAGCAAGCGCCCCACCACCTCTTCTGCCTCTGAAGGCTTTTAAACGTAGCTTTTATTCGTTAATGCAAGGAATAAATAGCATGCTATGGTGCGCTTAAGGGTGCAATCGGTCCCCTAACATTTGTTCCCCTATTGACTTCTCTCTCTCCTTTATCCCCTTTCATTCCCTCCTCCCTTTCCCCATTGCACGCGTGGACACAAACAACAACCTAGACCTCCTCTGTCTGTCTCCTTCGGAAGGTTATTCCTATATTTTAGTACTAGTAGCACATAGCACAAAAGGTAAAGAAAGTTCGATGGGAATACAGAGAAAGAACAAAGAACACCACTTGCACACTTGCAAATATAAAAGAAAGTAAGAGAGATAAACGCCCTTTGCACATCTCCGTCTTTTTTATTATTTTTCTTCCTCTCCCTCTCCTCTCAGTATACCCACCTTCCTCTTCTCCTTCACATAATAATCTAACCAGAATGAGGCATTGCTTAACTCTCGTTCTGGCTATAACAATAGCCACCTCACTTCCAGGAACGCACGGCCATCCCCAGTCAACCATCATGGGAGTCGACTTCAGCACAGGATCTCTTGACCCGTCTGATCCCTTTTCAAGCTTACTCGGTCGAGATCAACTCGACGCCCATATCGATCGGTCCTCTATCATCCCCACACCCATCCCCCACAGCGCGACCATCTTCGACGATTTCGACGACTTCGACAGCGACGATCAAAGCAGTGGCAACTCCACCGATGAGACTGTAACTCCAGAGCACTATGAGACAGACTGGAGGCGACCAGATACTGTTCTAAAACCCATATCGACAGAACCGCCTCTTCCCCTCTTCAAGCAGCGCGATCATCCTGTCAAGCCAATGCGAGTTCGAGTCACCGACCAATCCAATCCCCAGCCGACAAACAAGTTTTATGGGAATCTGATGTTAGGCGACTCGCATGCTCCGATCTGGACACATCCTTACGGTTTGCGATGGGACAGGATTGAAAAGACACAAAATGGACTCTCTATCTCGCATATAGATGACTCCTCCAAGGCTTTTGGCCCTCCTGGGTTGAATGTTACCGCTTCGGAGCAACGACCCCCAAAATACTACCTCAACCCATTTCTGGTCAGCGTGGGTATTTCTGCGACAGAGCTGGATGAGCGCCACGAAATGACTGTCGGAGACTTTAGCGAGTTTAGCTGTGCTGTCGAATTGACACCGGCAAGTGAGCAGGCCCTGGAGAGACAGGATCCACCTACATCAGTTCTTCGTGTTCCAGTTGTGCGAGGCATGGTGTTCCTTACAGCCCTTTACAAGGACCTGACACCCCAATTTTACTCCGACATTTTGATTCGTACCTTGACACTGGACCCGCAACCGATGGCGGATGGCTGGGTCAAGTACCGCTTCTTGATTGAGAATGGAGTGACATGGTTGTTGTACGCCAAACCTGACAGGAGCACGGATGGTCCCCTCCGACTCACGATGCGTGGTCAAGGTCTAGCAGTAGCGACATCGGGAAAGTTCACAGGGTTGGTGCAGATTGCGAAGTTGCCTGTGGGCATGGAGGACGAGACGGAGAGGGTGTACGACCTGTCGATGGGAGTATATCCGATGGAGGGGGAGCTAATTGTTCGACCCAGATATGTCAACAGGTTAGTAGCTTCATTTCGTGTTGTTGTGGTTTGTCGTGTTATCTTCCCAAGATCGGAATACGGGGCACTCCCTTATGCATTTAATTTTGGTTCTGGTAATTCGATAGCCGGTCAGGAGGCTACAGGATCGATTGGAAGCTAGCCGGCGACACCACCAAGCAGTTCATACACTTTACTCTGCCTCATCACCGGGAGGCATTGACAGACAAGACCAAGCCGACTGTCCTTGTTTTACCTTCAACAACCAAGGGAAAGATGATCGCATATACCGGGTCGAAATGGTATCTCCACGAACCAGATCGTCTTGCTCTCGACTTTTTGCCGGATGAGTGGGAAGACACTGTGACGCCCGAGCAACTGGAAGTGATCAGGAACCAGGCCCGACGCGATATCGAGCGTGACTTTGACGAGGAAACCGATCTGGAATCGATGTACTTTGCAGGCAAGGGACTGGCCAAGTTTGCACTGTTGTGTCTGGTCGTCAAGGATGTGCTTAACGAGACAGACGAGACGCAGAGGAGATGTCTGGACAAACTGGAGAACGCCTTTGCGAGATTCTTGGAGAACAGACAGGCTTTCCCGCTGGTGTATGACAAGACCTGGCGAGGCCTTGTCAGTGTCCAAGGTTTGACAGACCATGGCGCGCTGGCTGATTTCGGTAATACTTGGTACAAGTAAGTCGTCGCTATTTCTTTTTTTGATTCCAGTGAGATGTGTTTAATGTGCACGTCGAAACAGGACGATCTTCTTTATTTTCCTCTGTGGGTACTCGTGGACCGACACGACTCATGTTATTGTATCTTGCCCTTCACAAATAGCGACCACCACTATCACTATGGCTACTTTATCCATGCAGCAGCAATCGTTCGACATTTGGATCCCAACTGGAGATCAGACGAGTTGGTCGCCTATATCGATTCTCTCTTGCGCGACGTAACCAACATGTCCACGAACGACAACCATTTCCCCAGGTTTCGCGCCTTCGACTGGTACATGGGCCACTCTTGGTCCCAGGGTATATTTGTGTCGCAGGATGGCAAGGACGAGGAGTCGACGTCGGAAGACATCAACCTGTACTATGGCTTGTCGCTCTGGGGTCGTGTCAACGACCGGCCAGATATGGATAACATGGGCGCCATGATGTTGACCGTTGCTCGTCGAAGTATCCGGGCGTACTTCTTGCTGGAAGACGACAACATGAACCATCCGCGGGCGTTTGTGGGCAACAAGGTGACAGGTATCTTGTTTGAGAACAAGGTCGACCACACCACTTACTTTTCGTCCCGTCTCGGTAAGTTTTCTACCCTTTTGTCGTTGCAATCGATTTGTTTTGTCTATTGCATCACACAAGCTGTTCGTTTGTTCAATAGATCCTATTTGATATTTTCCCTCTCTTCATTTCCCTCTTTTTCACCTCGCTCTTATCGTTCTTCTTTGATTCGACTGTAGAATGTATACAAGGCATCCAGATGATCCCAGCGACACCCGCGCTGCCGTTGATCCGCAGTGAAAAGTTTGTGAGGCAAGAGTGGGAGAGTGTGTTGCGATCGCGTGCTGAAGAGATTGACGACGGATGGAAGTCGATCCTGATGATGAACTATGCCACCCTGGATAAGGCTGGCGCCTGGAAGCACTTCGCAGAGTCCGAACGACCGGTTCAGTTGGACGACGGTATGACGCTGACCTGGGCCATGTTTTACGTCGCTTCCTTGCAGCCTACTTGAACGAAAGATCGTCGTTGTTGCTTATCGCGTTCCACTTTTCCTTCTCAATGAAAATTTTTCTTAAGCAACATGCAAAATGAAAATAAAAGACCAAACACAGCACGAGGAGTTTTTTGTAGTGGATCGATTCAAGGATCGTCCTTTTTTTGTTTATTATTCTTTTCTATTGTTCTTGTCTTTTCTTGACGCATCGTTATGGCTTGATCTGTTGAACATATTCAAAGAGAAAAAGGAGGTTAATATCTAAGCGATACTTTTTTTTTTTTTTTTGTGAAAAGTGATGAGAGTTCATCTCGATCCTCTTTGAATGGAGTTGCGCGAATCCCTTTTTTTTTGCCCTTCAAGTAAACAGCACACTCGATAGTTTACACTACCAAAAATGATAGCAAGTAAACCATTGAGCGTGGTGTTTATGAAAATTGTATCAGAAAAAAGGCAATAAGTGGTTGTCCGCACGATTGTGCTCGGAACAGGTCTGTAAAATTTGCTTCATCAGGTCAATCTTGAGGGTGAAAAGGGTATGAAAAGGGCTGGACAAACGCGTGCTGAAAGAGAGATGGATGTGGATGGATGGAGGT
Organism: Linnemannia hyalina; assembly: GCA_019671135.1. Classification (NCBI taxonomy): domain Eukaryota; kingdom Fungi; phylum Mortierellomycota; class Mortierellomycetes; order Mortierellales; family Mortierellaceae; genus Linnemannia; species Linnemannia hyalina. The sequence goes on from JAHRHY010000003.1 coordinate 1,962,463, forward strand.
GTGGGAATAGGAGGTGGGTAGGGTGCTTACCTGGAAGGTGGGAGAAGGATAAGGGAAACAACAAACACACGAATGCGTTGCCTTTAAATACTTGGTTCGGTCCAAGAAAAAGTTTTCTTCGCGCCTCGAAGTATGTGGCTTATGCATTAGGGTCAGGTGACAAGACGACTCCGTCCCCAGATGACTCCCACCGTTTTTCTAGGGTTTTCTATTCGGCGAATGATCTTCATTCTCTCTTCCACAGACAGACAAACTACACATCCACACTGACGCATCATATTGCTTCGCAACCGGCTTTTTTGACTAAAGGCCTTCTCGACTCTTCTATCAGCTCCTCCACAGCGCCACATAAACAACAACATCCACTCCAACTGCTTCACCGGCACTTCTCTTTTTAATGGTCTTCGCATCGTTTTCGCCTTCATCGTTCACTTCCTTCTCTTCTTCGTCGCCCCTCTCGCCCTCCTTCCCCTCCTCCCTCTCTCCGTCTTCCCTCTCTCCTTCCCCCTTCACCTCAAAGACCTTCCTTGCTCCCTTCTAGCTATCTCTTTTTTGTTTTACTATTCCTTTGTCGTAACGCACAACGCAGACACCCTTCTTGCACCCTTTGGTCCTTCTTCTAACAACATCCACCCCCCTCTTCCGAGTGATGAGCACAGCAAAGACAGGCTTGACAGTTCCATTCATCCCTGCAGACCCACCCTCAGCCTCCTCCTCAGCCTTGGGAGCCAAAGCCAACCGTACCCGTAAACAACGAAACAATAACAACAGCAACAGCAACTGCACTTCAGGAAACAACAACAGCAGCGGTGCTCCTTCAAAGAAACTTGAAAAGAGTCCTTCGTTCAACTCCAACTTACAGAATGGCCTAAGCACCTTGGCCAGTGGTGCCGAAAGCACCAACATCAACTCTTCAACCAACAATAACAACAACAACAGCAACAACAACGTCACTGATAACCACAATGGTCATGGGAATAACCACCCCAATCCCTTGACCAACAACAACAGCTCCCCCAAGAACCACTCCCAGTCGCGCAACAGTCCCAGGAACAGCGGCAGATCCCGAGACAACAGCCGCCTGGCTGCCGACAGTCTTGATAGAGACATGCCTGGACGAGCCAACAACAATAACAGCTCGGGACGTCCGTCCGGACCCGCAGGTCGTCTCTTCGACCATAAAAGAGACCCTGTCCCAGTTTTACCAGCCTCGTCTTCTACCTCGTCCATGACTAATGGGCGCGCCGCCACGGGCAACTCCAGGAACCAAGGCTCGAACAGCAACAACCGACAGCAGCGACAGGGGATGAGTCAGCCACCTCAGCTTCAACGACTCTACGACCCTAATCAGCCGCAGCACTCGCCCAACTCGCAGCCGCAGCCGCAGTCCCAAAAACTGTTAGAGTCCAACTATCCGGAGAACAGTTCCGCGACCAAGTCATCGGGGATTTCGACTACCGCCCCAGTCACGGCACCCGCCCCCAGAGGCACCACGGCAGCCTCCGCTCCTTCGGATGGCTTAGTCCGCTTGACCAAGGAAATTCAGCAGCTGGAGAGGAAGCTGATGGAGAAGCCAGGACGCCGCACTCTGGACAGTGACGATGATTCGGAGAGTGGCCACCGCAAGGATGAGTCTCTTGGCTGGAGCCGACGCATCGACAACTCCAAAAGGTACAATCCTAATTTTTTTTCTAGTTGTAAGGCCTGGAAAGCAGCAACACTCAACAAAATATGAATCATAGCGCAAGTGATTGAAAATGGGTCATAGTTGCGGGCAAATTACAGAGGGGATATGCATGAAAAATCTCACGCCATTCGTCTCAAATATGCATCCCGTGTGTTAGTCTAACCATTTTCACCCCTCCTCTTGTCTTTCGTAGGTTGGCGTACAAGTACCTCAAGCTGATGCAGCTCGACTTCAAGTCGTCTCTCAAGCATGAAATCGACACCCGATGCTGGAAACTGGCCATCTACCCACTTATCGAGACCTTCCGCGCTGCCCTTCGCAACGCAGAGCACACCAGCAACCTTTCGAGCGCAGGGCTTTGTCTTTCGGATTCGGACGAGGATCATTCTGAGAATATTCGACATTACTTTACCGAGTTCATTAGCGTCGCCCAGGTGTTTTATGCGGACTTGAAGACCACCCTTCAGCAATTGGAGGCAAAGTACGCGACGCCCAATGGCGGACTTGCACGCATTGTGCAAGTACCCCGATGGCACCGGTGTGTCGGTATCTTGGGCGACTTGGCCAGATATCGATGGTTGCACAAGCTCGACAGTGATGGCCCTTCCTTGCCTCCTACCGACTGGCTTGTTGTTGCGAGGCGCTATTATCGAGAGGCGATTGACCTTGGACCCGGCAACGGCAAGATGTACAACCAGCTGGCCCTATTGTCTGGGTGCCGTGGACTCGAGTCGCTCTACTATTACAGTAAAAGGTGAGTGAGCTCAAAAACAGGGGCGCTGCCGCAGGATGTCGCTGAGTTGATTTCGTTACGTTACAATTGTTTTTGCGACCAACTGACTCATTCCTTTCTATTAATTTTCCACGACCTGTACGTAGTTTGACTGTGAGGTCTTCTTTTGTTAATGCGCGAGAGACGTTGATGTCGTTCTTCTCGTCGAACGAGCAGATTCAAACCTTGATCCAATCGAAGCAGACCTCCAAGGCTCGCCAGGCAGCTTTGGCCGATACCACGCGTCGAGACTGTGAGGGCTCTTTTCTCCTCCTTCACGCCATGCTGTTTGAAAAGATCAACCTCGACAAGTTCGACAAGCGACACAGGACTTTTACTAAGCAGCTCAGGGTTCTTCACCAGCCCCGCTTCCCCGACACCTCCGCCGATCAGCAATCTTTGGCCGTGTCTGAGCGATGGGACGTGTTTTACTTTATGTTGGCTGTCGTCAACATTGCGGCCATGTACGAGTTCAATTGGACTGCGTCCGTCTTGGCCAAGGCCAATACAACATTTGGCCAACTTCGCGATCACTTGGCCGCAGTCGCGACTCTCCCGTACTCGTCCACGTTGCTCTTGTCGACAATGGAGCAGTCGATGCAGCGATACCTGACAAGCGTCGGGAATACTCAGCGAAAGGTTGCCGTGTCGTCGTTGGAGGAGCAGCAGGGCTGGCTGGTGTACTGTCACACGGTTCTCGTGTGGATGGCTGGACGCCCCCTTGGATCTGGAAGTGACATGCTGAACAATTGGCTTGCATTGGCGAACCATGAGACTCTGCCGACCTTTTGGACGACTTTGGTTCAGTTCATGAACTACCATTGGAACGAGCTTTCGCCTTTTGAGCAGTCGGATATGCTCTCGGCTCTTTCAGAGGAAATATCTGAGCAAGGATTAGCAGATCGGCAGCATAAAGCAAGCGAAAAGGTTTCGTTCCAGTTGTCGCTCCCACCCCTCGGCCAGGAGTGGGAGTTGCGAGGACTCGCCTGGTTGCCGACGAGCCGATACTCAGGCGCCATGTTCAAGGGTTTGCAGCCGGTTCTGGACGATGCCGATTTGAACGGCGGTAGCTTTTGGAAACAGGAACCGCCAAAGTCGGAGCGCTTGTCTAAGCGCTTGGTCGAGCTGAGTTTGATTGCAGCTATGGTAAGTTCTTGGTTTCAGGCGTATTTCGTTGAACTCGCCTAAATCCGCCATTCCATGTTCTGACATCAGGATATATTTTTCTCTTTATATTTACAAAATAGCACATGGAGGTTGTCGAGTTTGATTTTTGCGAGAATGCGTTCAAGATCAACGAGGAATACGCGGCACAGGCAGAGGAGGCAGGATTGCAGGCAGGAAGCGCAGAGGACGACACGACGGACGACAATCTCTTATCGTCTTCCCATGCCAGCCTCAGTCAAGATTCAGGACTCGAGGACGAGCCCGTTCTCAGCGCGACCTTTAGCGACATGGGCATCTTTGATGGTCACACCCCCAACGCCGATATTCTGGAGCTCAAATCCAAGCGGGACCAGCTCAAATCGATGCTCAGCGACAACCGACGTGCAGCTGGAGCTGCTACCCTCAAGGGGTATGGGTCCCGAGGAGGTCCTCAGGATGGAGCATCAGGTCGCAGGAACAACAGCAAAGGTGGACGTGGGTATACCGATCGTAGGATCCAGAATGGTGGTGCTGCACCCTCAAGGGCGCTGCAGGTGGCAGAGAACTCGATCTTGGTCATTGATACCAACTGTTTGGTGTCGGACTGGACAGTGATTCAACGAGTGGTCTCGGCAGATCGATGGACAGTCATTATCCCCCTGGCGGTTATCACAGAGTTAGACGGACTCAAGAACAACCCGGCACCCTTGGGTCCTGCAGCCGCAGCTGCTTTGGACTATTTGGAGGGCTGCCTGGCGATGCGACCCAAGCCTCGTCGTCTCAAGATCCAGACCAGTCGCGGCAACTATATGAATGACTTGAGCTTCCGAGTCGAGTCGTTCAACTATGAGAGACAGGCGCCTCAACAGCAGTTGCAGCCACCGCAGCAGCGCTCGAACCATCAGCGCCACAGGAGAGCAGTGTCGGGAGGAGGCTCAGGAGCTGTTGGATCTGGAGGGAGCCATGATGAGCGCGACCAGGACGATGAGGGCGGAAGCGAGGGCGATTATTACTACTACGATGATCGCGACGAGGAGATTATGCGGAACCACAATGTGGACGACTTTATCTTGGGGCTGTGTCTCTGGCATCAGGAGAATGGCCCCTCTTCATCGTCGTCATCGTCCTTGTCGCCCTCGCCCATGACGTCATCGTCTGCGGTAGGGATCTATCTTGTCACGTATGATCGCAACCTGCGTGTCAAGGCGCGTGCGAGAAGTGTCCAGGTCTTGGGCAAGGATGATCTCGGCGCCCTTACCTCTGGCCTCTAGCTCTCGTCGTTCGTTTTTTTTAATACTCTTTTTTTTTGTTTTTGTGCCCTTCATTATCTCTTTCTTACCCTCCCGTCCTTGTCGACATCTCTTTTTTTTTTTCTCTTGATACCAAACCATACTCTCCTTTTCTTTTTGACAAATAAATCACAGACGACCATAACGGATATGAGGAATTACGGAAGTTGGATATTGAAAGGGAAACAGAAGAACCCGTCAAGTTAGCTATGTATCTATTTTCTATTGACTGGCAGAGGCGGGTGAGGGCGAAGGAGCAGCAGCAGGGGTAGAGGCGGCGAGAGAGCGTCGTGGCGCAGATGCTCCAGAACCACCACCGAGACCCGTCATACCCGTCGTATCAGATCCATGCCTCGACATCGTCGACACCCTCCTCATATGCTGTCCGCCGCCGCCGCCGCCACCGTTAGCACCCGAATTAGAGGACATCGGTGCCGGAACGGGGGTAGGCCTGATGACCGACATGGCTGTAGGGTTGATCGAAATTGACTTTGTCTTGTTGTCAGTCTTGTAGATTCCGACCAGTCGGTCAGCCATCTCAAACATGTTGTTTCGCAAAGAGATGATCACAAACTGAGCGTTCTTGGTCCGGTCCTTAATGTAGTTGGCCACAATCGACACATTCCTGAAATCCAGCGCGGCGTCAATCTCGTCCATGACATACAGGGGTGTTGGCTTGAAGTGGTGCAGCGCAAACACCAACGCCAGTGAACTCAGCGTCTAATAATCGTTAGATTTGAAAGCAGAAAATATTGACTGTTAGTGACTCGATAACGTGCACGAAAAAACATCTCATTGTTACAACATTCATCCTTGCTACCTTCTCTCCTCCGGACAAGTTGGAGATGTTCTTCCAGCTCTTCTTGGGAGGCATAACACTGAAGATAATGCCCTCTGAGAAAGGGTCCAGACTGTCGACAAGCTCCAGCTCAGCATTGCCTCCCATCGTAATCATCTGGTACATCTCCTTCAGCCTCATGGAAATAATTTGGAATCCTGCCATGAACTCGTCCAACCGCTTTTTCCTCAAATCATCATAGTCCTTCTTGGCCTCCTCTCGACGGATCGTAATCTCTTCAAGATCCTTGGCTCTCGACAGATATTCCTCCTCGCGCTTCCTGTACTCCTCCAGCACTGTGAAGTTGGGTTTCGCCTCCGAGAGTTTGTGTTCGAGTTGCTGGATCTGAAGCTCGACATCCTGTTTCTCAATCATGGCTAGATCGGTATCTGCAATCACATGCAGCTCCGCCACAATCTCGTCTTCATCATAGTCGACCTCTTGGATCGTCAGCTCCTTTAAGAGATCTCCCCAGTGCTTGAGGCGACGCTCATGTTCAGCCAAGGATTGCTTCAGATCGTTCAGCTGGTTCCTCATCTCCACCTCGGCCGTCCTGATCCGGTTGATGACCTTTAACTTGGCATCAAGTTCCAGCTTCAGCTCTTCCATCTCTTCCTTCTTCTCCTCCATGATCTATTTGTGCACGCACCAATGAATAAACTGTTAGCGTAATGTGTCTCAACTATCAGCAAAGATATATGAATAATAATCGCACGATTAAATAAGACATTTACCAATTTTGCTTCCTCGGCGCGTTTGCGAATACCAACAGCCTCCTGAGTCTTCTCCTTGATCTGCTGCTCCAATGCCTCCAGATCGACAGATACCTCAGCGAGCTCCTTCTCATGCTTGGCAATCTGTGTTCCGAACTTGACAGTGTCCTTCTCGGCCTTGTTCTTGGCAACCTTGGTCTTGGTCGTCTTGTCACCCAAGGCCTCAATCTGCTCCTTCAAACCATCGGCCTTGGACTTTTGGGCTCTCAGCTTGACACCGCCAGCATCCAAGATCTTGTTCTGCAAATCTTTGATCTTGGCCTCAATGGACTTTGCGTTCTGCTTGATCGCCACCACCTCATCCTTGAGCTCCTTGGCCTTTGCGCTCAATGCCTTCATCTTGGCCACCTCCGTAGGCTTGGGCTCGGCTTCGTTCCTCAAAGCCTCAATGCGCTTCTCTGATTCTACAATCCGTTTCTGGTTTGCCTGAACATCCATCTTGAACATCGACAGTCGCATCTCCATCTTGGGTCCGTTCGCAATCGTTGACTGCAATTCACGTTCCAAGGAGACCTTCTGCTGTTGATGGAATCTGTACTCGGTCTCCTTCTGGTCCCGCTCGGCCTCCATTTGGGCGATCTGCTCGGCAGTGAACTCGCCCGTTGATAGTGTCGAGCTCATGGCGCCACGGTTGACACGTGTTCCACCACCCGTCATGGTTCCAGACTTGTCGATCACCTGTCCATCCAAAGTAACGACCCTCCAGCGCTGCCTTCCATAGGCGATCCTGTTGGCCTGGTCCATATTAGTGGCGACCAAAGTATCCTGCATCACACTGTAGAACGCTGCCGCAAATTTGGGATCGGCAGGTCGGACCAGATCAAACAGACGAGGCACATTCTCTGGAGTTTGGATTGGACCCATGTTACGTTTGGGGAGCTGGTTTAGCAGGATCAAAGAGACACGACCGAGGTTGTTCTTGCGGACGAATTCGATACACTGCTGACCAACTTCGACATTGTCGACGACGATGTTATCCAGGGCAGGGCAGGCCGTCGAAATGGCGACGTCATACTTGTCATCGATAGCTCCCAGGTTGCCCAGACGTCCTTGAATGCCGATAATCTTTCCGAGGTCTCGTTGACGCATAAGGTTATTCAAGAGAGCAGAGCGGGTCTGATTCGACTGTTGGGATGCTCGGCCTTCCTCTGCGCGTGCTCTTGCCGTGGTGGCCTTATCCCTCAAGATGGTCTCTTTCTCTGCCATTTCCTACGAGCGAGTCGAACAATGTCATGAAGGACAAAGGAGGTTAGAGAACCGACAGCGAATAGGTATTTAGTATATGATGTCTTTTGCTCGTATGTTGATCGCCCTGTTACCTTGATCGTTCGCTCCATGCCTGCAATTTGATCCGCAGATGCTCCGATGTTCTCTTGCAACTCTCGGATTTCACCCTCTTTCGAAGCTTGTGATCTCTTGAGTGTCTCTAGTGCCGATACTGCTTCCCGATATTGTGTTTGCGCGTTTCTCGACCTCTGCTCCAGGAGATCATGTTCTGACTGAGCCATATCGACCTCGCTCTGCTTGGCCACGATCTTGGCCGTCCACGGCGCCAATTCCTTTTGATGCTCCTCTATTTGCTGAGAAAACTCTTCCGTCTTTCCTATTAATCATATAGTGTTCAGAAAGCAAAACAGTCAGCACTTATTTGCATTAATAAGAAACAAACTCAGGTGGGTATATCTGTTTCATTACATGCTTTACCTCTCAGACTTTCGCGAATGACCTCAAGTTCTTCCTCGGCAGCCTCTAGACTTTTCTCCAGCTTTTCCAATTCGGTCTGCTGCTTGACCAGATCTGATTCGTGGTTGCGAATCCATGACTGGTTCTCAGAGAGTGAATGTTTGTCCTAAAGACGTGTAATTTCAAGCGCAAGAATATTAATACCGTCAACTTTTCCACGCGTTTCCAGCAATCTCATACTCATCCTAAACCTTACTGCTGTAAGAGACTTGGTGGCTTTCTTTTGCTTGTTCCTCAAATGTTTCCTGTTCTCTTGCATCTGAACATCCTCACGATCGATCTTGGACAGCTGCTTTAGAATCTCGCTCGTTTCTTTGTCGACTTTCTATTGAGAGAAACGACATAGATAAGTTATCAGACTGAAGAACTGGCGCACGTTGATATGCGAGGTGATGCCGTCACACATATCCTTAGATTGGGTACCTACCTCGTACTCCTTGACGCGCGAATTGTGCTCGTTCTCGAGCTTCTCGATCTCATCCTTGAGTCCCTTGTGCTTGTTGTGGTCCTCTTCCAACTTTGCTTCAAGGTGAGCCTACAATAAAAAGGAGAGATGATGTTTTAAAACCGTGGCGTCTCAATCTCAGAGACGAGATAGTTACAGCAACATTTGTCCTGCCAAGGAATAGAGACGTACCACCTGCTTTGTATCCTTTGTGAACCGCTTGTTGGCCTCCCACAAGTAGATCTGGTAAAGCGCAGACTGCTTCATCGCCAAGTTGTTCTGGTCCTTGATATAGTCCTCCACCTCCTGTTTCCTGGCCTATGAATAGAAAGGTATATGCCGTGAGGTCAGTCATTAACAATGGTCACAGCCAACATTTCAGAGAATGCAATATAAACTGTTCAGATATTGGCAAACTTACCTCAAGTGCATCCCTCTCCTTTTCGACATACTTGACACGAGTAAGTCGCTCTGACCGCTCATCGTTCAATGCTTCCAGCTCAACAGCGGACTTTTCGATGTTCTCCTTGTATTGGGATGTTCCGATGATGTCCTCCAGATACTCCAACAGACCATCGTCATGCTCGGTAATCGCCTTGGGCTTCATCTGTGAGATTGACTCGACCTCTCCTTGCAAGATCAGGAAACGCTTGTGTTCCAAGTCGATTCCTCTGCCTTTCAAAAGTCCTGTTACTTGAAGGTAACTGCTCGTCAAGCGGTTGATAAAGTACTTGCTGGAGTTGTTCCGGTACGCCTGACGCGACACAATCAATCCTGATCCCTCGATGCGTTCAAACTCATTCGGTCCAGGCTAGGAGTTATAGGTTGGCGTTGACGACGGCAGATAAATATTTGTGTGAGTAATTTACGTGTTTGGTGTCAACATACCTTCCTCAAAACCGAAGATGTAACTGCCAACTTACCAAGTCCAGGATCTCACAAAAATGAATCTCGACTGTGCAGCTCTCAAGATCCTCGGCACCCTTGGAGTTGTGAATCAGCTCCGAGAGCTTGCCCTGACGCATTTTGTTGGCTCTGTATCCAAAGACGAACAACAGGGCGTCGATAACATTACTCTTTCCACTTCCGTTAGGACCAACGACGGAGGTGAAGGATTTGTGAAAGGGTCCGATCTCCTGTCGCCCGGCGTAGGACTTGAAATTGACGAGCACCATCTTTTCGATGACAAGGCGGGGCGTCAGCTCGATAGTTGGCTCCTTGACGGCTGCAGCCGCAGTGGCGGCGGTTTCTGAGGAGGCGATTGAGTTTCGTTTAGCAAAGGCGTTGGCGTTGGGCAAGGATTGCCGAGAAAGGTTGGCGAAGGTGTTGGAGGGTGGGGCAGGAATATCAGAAGAGGCTGGTTGTTGAGGACTGGAGGGGACGATTGTAGGACCTTCCCCGGTGTTTTGTTCTGGTTCCTGGAGGTCAAGGTGTTGAAGATCATGCTCGGCAGATTCAAGTTCGACATCAGATGCATCCTCTGCGAGAGGTGATGACTCTGTTGTGGACTGGGGATGTCCTTGAGTGTGTTCTTGTTCCTGCATATCCTCCGTCTCTGATTCCTCGTCCATACCGGTGTGGAATGTGATGTCCTCCTGTTCCTGAGGAGGAGAAGGGGAAGGAGTCTGTTTGTGATCCTGTTCCATCGAGGTCATTCGATTCTTATTGTTTGCTCTCGTTGTTTCTTTTTCAGAGGCGATGGTTATGTGTGCGCGTGTGTGCTGTTTGTGGTGGCTGTTGTTGTTGTTGTTGAGTGAGATGGTGTTTGTTGGTTGGATGGACAGGGGCACGGCGGGATGAAGACAACAACAACGAGAGACAACAAAAAAAACAAAAGACAAACGCGCGCCTGTTGAAGAACTTCGTTTGCCACCACAAATTGGCTCGCAAGACCCTTTGTGTCGCAGTCACACAACCTTCGTCTTTTCACTTTCACGTTCAACAATCATTATTTAATCTCTCGTGTCTCACCTCTTTCTTCCTTCACCTCCCTTCTCTCCGTTTCCTCTCCCTCTCTCTTTCTCTCTCTTCATTCAAAGCCGCACTCATTCCCCTCACTCCTCTTTTCATTCTCCAGTCAGCCTCAGGAAACACACCCCCTACTCTCTTCACGAACCAACCCTTTTCTTTTACTCGACTGACCACTTGCTTGCTTGGCACTCACTCTCACACTCACTCCTCACTCCTGCAACCCTCACGCCAACTACAACCATGCTTGACGGCGTGCTACATATCGCCACTGCATGGGGTGCCTTTGGCATCATGGTCACCGTAAGCAACTCGTTCTTAATACGCAGGACCTTGTGAAGCCAACCCAGAAATAAGACGATCATGCTGACATGTCAGACGTATCTTTTTTTTTCAACTTTATTCGGGCCTTTCTCCCAAAAAAAAAACGACGACCCTCTTTTTTTCTGTCTGCGTTCACACATATAGATCCTGCTGGGGTTCTCCATTTTCTTCACACTCTACTACTCGGATACGACAGACAGGGAACCGTTTGCCCTGATCGTCACCATCCTCGCCTTGACTGTCTGCCTCTCGACTGTCGCCCTCTTCCCTGTCGACATCTTCCTTGTCTCGCGGATCATGGACCCCGCCACCGGTCTGAGGAGCGCCTGGGCCACGGACGAAGCTATTGCCCATATGCAAAATACTGTCCAGATCTTTTACTATGGTAAGCAAGCAAAACAACGAGGGAGGAGTCTTGTTCTTTGTCTTTGTTTTTGTTGACTCCGTCATCATAGTCCGTTTTATTTTTCCCTGTTTGGTTTTGTTCATATGCAGTTCTCGTTCTGTCCTGCGTCAGTCAGCCCGATCCCGCATGCATATGTCCTTTGTTTGTCTGCTCTTATGCAAAACGAAAGACCGACGCTTCCAAAGAAATGAAGCCGATCCATGGCGATAAAAATGAGAGCGAAAGACAAAAAGTGAGCCATGAGAGAGTTTTCCTTCTCGGTTCCCTTGACAGCTGGACATTGTCTTAACCCCACCATTTTTTTTTCATCCTTATGTAGGCGCGTACGGACTGATTACCAGCTTTTGCTTCATTTGGATCCCTCTCTCGTACTTTTACTATGAGGAGCTGGTCGAGGGACAGTCGATGCGGCAGAGGCTGGTTGCCTCGCTCAAGTACACTGTATTCTTCATTCTTGTCGCCTGTACTCTGCTGATCACTGGCTTGTTCATGAAACCTAACGACCATGACAACAAGGACTTGGAATGGCTCCGGAAGATGCTAACCGATCTGGGTAAGTCAACCTCGCCTTACCAACGTCTTTTTTTTTATTCCAGTTATGCGCGATAATGACCGCCATTTGCGACTGAAATTCGAGCGCGCGTTTGGTTCGTTGGGATTGCCGTCATTTTACTGAAACAGTGATGGATTTTTGACGTAGCTCTTCCGTTTCCTGTATGCCCAACTCTAACCGTCTTCCTTTGTTCGATCCCTTTTGTTCGATCCCTGCGCTATGTAGACGGAGCAGGAGCGCTGGCCTTTGTTGCCGGTGTGCTATCCCTTTTCGGAATGGGTGTCCTGGTCTTTTACACTGTAAGTGTCTGTCCCCTTTTTTTTTTGCTCAATCGACTCTCGTTCCTTTCATGCTTTATATCAGCTCTAACCTTGTAGGTTATGCAATACACTTATAGGCGCCTGGTCTTTCGTTGTTGCCATTGCACTTGATTGCAGGACTGAAATCGATCCCTGCGACTATGAACGAGACAAATGCTCAACTGGCTGCCAATCGGGAACGACAGAACGCCATCATTAATCGCTATCCGCAGGGAGGACTCACGCGCGCGTCAGAGCGGGACCTCCATGCTCTCAGGGAACTGTCAAGAGAGGCGCTTGTCCTGGAGAACCGATCAAGGATGGTCCAGAATGTCCGCGACAGCTGGTTCAACCGTTGCCAATGCATCATTCGCCCCTTTGAGGTACACACCATTTAAAGTGTTTGGTTAAAGGTACCATTGTTTTACTCTATTCCTAAGCGATAAGCTTTCTTTTTGCTGTGTAGGTTCTTCTTGGGATGGCAGCATTGACGCTCACCGTACTGCTCATTACATCTATCGGGATTACAACGTATGTCGACAGAAGAGGAATGTGAGAAATGCATTCTGCTTGTACTTGAGGAAACCAAGCTAACAGCTGTCTCGTTCTCACCTTATAGCATCGACAATTTGACAGAGGACGTGTGCGGCGCCCCTTGTGGATATATCCTGACACACCCAAACATCCCCAACCCTCTCAACCTCTTGTTCTTGAACCTCTCGCCAGTAAGTTGACAACGCCTTCAACAACATGACCGCAGAGACGTATAACAGTGGCTAACAACTGCTCCTGTGTTTTCGATTGTTAATAGTTCTTCCCAGTGGATTACATTTTGATGGTGTTAATTATCCTGTACATGTTTTGGTCGACGACAAAAGGGATTATTTCGATTGGCATCCGCTTCCTGTGGGTCAATTTGTTCAGGTTCCGCAAGGCTGCTACCCAGCCTCAGGGGCTTTTGGCTGCAACCATGCTTCTGATGCTCACCCTTGCGGGCCTCAGCTATTCCTTGACCATGTCTGTCGCGCCAGATTACTCCATGTTTGGCGGCCAGAAATACGTAAGTTTCAAGTTGATGTTCAATCGAGCACTCTCCAAGATACTTCAAAACATCCCAGCGTTACTAAACAATACTTTTTGTCGGTTTATGACAATTAGTGTAACCACACGGTGGTATTGCAGAGAGACTGCAAAGACTATCCTACACTGATCATCCCCTGCCACGTCGGAGCACCAACGGAACTCTGCACACCTACCGTCACATCCTCCATCATCACAAAGATCATTCTCGGAACACCCGTACTGGGAATCGCATTCTACTACATGCAGTGGCTCTTCCTCCTCGCGTTCCTCCTTGCCCTCGGATTTAACCTTATCCAAGGGTGTAGGAAGGGATTCGGCGTCGAGCCTATCTATAACGATACTGAGGAAGATGTCGATGATATGGAGTCAAGGGGATTGTTGGACGCTATTGGCGCCATGAGTGCCGATGGTAGACGGAGGCAGGCTGAGCGGACAGGGTTGTTAATCCCTGGACCTAGCTACGGATCTCTCCGGACTGGCAATAATGGATCTGATGGCGGACCGACGTCCTCACAACAACAGCATCGGCCTACCTCTGCGCATTCAGGAGTTCCTGGACTCTCTAGCAGCAGATAAAACAAAACCATGTTGCAGAATTGGCATACTCTTTCTTTTTCTCACTTTCAACTCACACTCACACACATGCATTGGAAGTAAATGGCTGTACATATCTCTATCACACCAATATCTTTGTGTTGCAATGGCTTTGTGTTGACATGCGGAGCAAATTATTTTGTACAGGGGGAGGGTTTTCGCTATCGAATTACAGGTGTTCATTTGTGTTGTGTTGTGTTGTGTTGTAATGTTCAAGCATCGGCTTGTTTGTTGGCGAGCAAGAGCTTGTTCAGGATTCGATCTTCCATCTCTTGGAATCGCTGCTCTATCTTGGTCATGATCCTCTCCTCCATCAACGCCAGTTCTGCCCTTGTCACAAATGTCGTCATCTCTCCTTCTGCCGCCGCTGTTGATTCCGAGGGCGGTGTCAATGAGGATGTGACAATGGATGGTGGCGGGAGAGGAGAATGAGGAAGAGGAGGCAATGGTGGCGTAATCGCCGTATACGCCCAAGGCGGGGGAGGAGACACGATAGGGGAAGGCGAAAGACCTCCTCCAGTCGCCATAAAAGAAGCCGCCGCGGCACTCTGTTGCTGTTGTTGTTGTTGTTGTTGTTGTTGAGCAAAGGATTGCATCTCCATAGTCCGCATCAAATCCTTGGCACCCTGTGGCATATTGTCGATCTGGACTTGACTGAGCATTTGGCGGACCTTGTCGAGGTCGATCGAGGTACTGATCCCGGGGGGGATTATGTAAGAGTGGGCGAATGCAGATGCTGAAAAGTTGGAGGATGTCTGGTTTCCGAGGTTCTGTGAGGATGAGGTGGAGTGGCCGGGGGATATGTGTGAGGTTGGTGTGGTCGAGACGTCGCTGTAAGCGGTGGTAGCAGTGGCTGTTGGTTCGACGTTGTCGACTGCTGTTGTAGTGGTTGCGCCAGTTGTATCAGTCTGTGTCAAGGATGGTGGGCTTCCTGGTTGGGTTGATGTCGATGATAGTGATAATGATACCAGGGGTGATAGGAAAGCTGGTGTAGTAATCGGTGTTGCTGAGTGTCGAGGAGAACTTTGAGAAGTGGGACCGTGGTTAGACAGTGAGAGCGATGGCGAGGGTGGTGGCAATGCGCCTTGTATAATCAACCAGTGAATCGAGAGTGAGTCCTGAAACGCCGTTGGCTTTTTGGGGATGAAGAACTAGATTGAGCTTTCGTGGTTAGAGACAACTTTCAAGCTTTGATACATTACGCGTCGCCTATTGACGCGCGATAGTTTGAGAGCTTATCACTATGGGAGAATGAACAAACTGGTTCGTTTGAATTTACCTTGAAGAGCAAGTTGCGACATCTGTGCAGCAAACTCTCCTGATCGATCTGGATCAAGAACAACGGCGGACTCGCCGATCCACCTCCAGCTCCACCAGGTCCAGAAATAGCAGGTGTGAAGGAAGGAGTCGAAGGGAGGAAAGACTCGCCACGGAAGGTACCCGAGTACTCGCCCGAGATGTAGAGTTCCATGGTCCTTGCTGAGGAGACGATAGTGATAGCTGAACAAACAAAGGGACGCGTGTCGGGGTCAGTTGAGAGGCGGGCGAGAAGGATGGCGGGGTTGGAGGGGGACAAGTCTGTGAGGATTCGGCTGTGTTCAGGGGAGGTCGTGATTGGGTTCAAGGACGCGTTTGGGGATGGGGCGGTAGTCAAAGAGGATATGCGTAGGGGACTAGGGTTCTCTTGCTCTGCGGTGGTAGTGGCACTCAACCCATCCGTCTATTTTTACCATGGGTCGGCAGTAGTGCAGTAGGACGTTAGTTGAGTGGGTGAATGGGATCGAAGATTTTTGTGTCTGTGGCAAGGCAAGTAAGTGTGTGGTCACAGAAGCATAGCATAGCCACTCTTTGTGTTTAGGATGAATGAATGAATGAATGAAAGAAGAAAGAGATTGACCTGGTCGAAAAGACATGCGGAGTGGAGAGCAGCGGGGTCATCGACAGCGCTGTTTGTTGTGAAGTGGAGAGGTGCCATCTCGGTCGTGTTGGTTGTGTGTGTTCCCTAGGAGAAAAGTGGCGGAGGAAGAATAACAAAAATGAACAAAGAAGGCAAAGAGGAGGAAAGTGTGTGGCTTGGTTGCAGATCGAAAGGCAATGGTGTGTGCCTGCAGTGTGATCGTCTGTTCAATTTGTTATCTTGCCCAGAGTGATGCTTGTCATTTTATCGCCTCCTCTCTTTGAGTTGAGTTGGGCGCACGTTTTTCTTGTGTGTGTGTGCATGGCTGGGTCGTGCTGTGGTCGAAAGAAGTGTAGTCAGAGAGAGAGAGAGAGAGAGAGAGAGAGCAATGGGGCAAAATAGTGCTGTAGAGTCCCGTTCAGCTGGACTGGATGTTGGATCGGGTCCGTTGAAAAAAATAATGCAATAATTAGATGCTCACAGAGTTGGATCGAATAGAGACTATGGATTTCGTTGTTGAACTTGACAGCCCACCTCTATCTCTCTTTGTCTCTCTTGTCTCTTTTCTCTTGACTCTTGTCTCTTGTCTCTTGTCTCTTGTCTCTTGTCCCTTGTCTCTTATTCACACACTACACACCCCCTTCGCTCTTAATGCTCCAGGGGGGGCACTGCACCATTGATACATGTGTCCTGGTACCTGCAAAGACATATATCTTTGAACAACAACAGGCAACTAAAATACAAGAGGTGCAGGCAAAAGAGAACCACATCCCACCAGTGGAATGTCACCGTTGGGTCATTTTTTCGTTCTCCCCCTTCCTTCCCTGAAATCCAATTCAAAAATAGCCGCTGTTATTTCTGATAACCTTTTTTTTATCTCTCATCTCTTTTCTTTTCTTTTCTTCTCCATCTTTGCATCCCTCCCCATTCCTTTCACTTTTCTTCCTTTCTTTATCCCTTCTCACTCCTCCCCTGTCTTCCATCCGTCCCTTCTTTCTCCCAACTCATCAACCTCACTCATTACCTCATCACATGGCAAACACTGCTGGCCCGTCCTCATCCACAAGGCAGTCGGCCCCCTCCCACAAACCCCAGCCCGGCTCTTCCACAACCGATAATGACCGCATCCCCACCGCCGATGCCCTCTTCGAGGCCCTGGCAAGCCAGAGCCACAACCACACCACCACCGCCGCCACACTCACCCCCTCCGCCATCCACGACGATGACTCTGCTATCCCCTTCTTTGACCAACAGCCCCACGACAACAACCTACCTTCAAATATAGATAACCCGCTCATGGTCCACGTTCAACAGCTGCCAACCCCAAGGACCTCCTTCTCCTCCGGGGCCTCGTCCCCGCCAGAAAACTTTTCGCCCGGCTCGCACTCTTCCAACAACCACAACCATGGTCATACCCATAGCCACAGCCAGCATCTCCACAACACCTATCAATTCGCTAGCCTCACTCCAACTTCGCTAGCTTCTTCTACCGTCTCTTCGACCTCTTCAACACCGGCACCCACGTTTCAGAGCACTTTTGCTTCCTCCTCTTCTTCTTCCGCCGGTTCTGCCTCTGGTTCCGGCCCCATCGCTTCCTCAGCCTTGCCTCTCGCAAAGTCCCCTTTGTCTGTGAGCCACCTCTACCAGCCTCAGACCTACCCAGCCTTGCGCTCAACCTCGCCTGCCCTGAACCCGACCATTGGGCCTTCTCTTTATGACGCAACCAGCGCTTCATCATTAGCTTCGTTAGCTTCTGCGTCTGCCACCACCACCACCACCACCTACAATACCCAGTACACAGGATCCAGCAGTCATGCCATTGGCACCTCGAGCGTTCTCGGCGGTCGCTGGCCAGCACAGAGCCAGCAGCCCTTGTACGATCAGCAACCCTCGTACCACCACCAACAACAGCAGCACCAACACCAATACCAGCAGGAGCACATGTACTTTGAGGACGACGAAAAAGAGCTTCAAAAGAAGCAGAACCGATCGGCACTCATTGGCGTCGCTGCCTATCTTCCCCCAGCCTTGAACCAAGGACTGAGCAAGGTGGTTCAATCGGCTCAGGCGGTCGTTTCCTCCAATGGACGCAAGCTCTCGTTGCCCTCGAGTCGGCCTTTGGACGGAGTTTCATCGTCAGGATTCTCTGCTGGAACCAGCGCTAGTGTGGACCCAAGCTCGCTCCGCGGCATGACCATGAAGTTTTACAAGGCTTCCAAGTTGCCCGGTCTTTGTCTGCTCTGGTACCTTTCCTCGGCCGTCACCAACAACATTGGAAAGCAGATTATGAACCAGTTCCGATACCCCATCACCTTGACCTTTGTCCAGTTCGTGTTTGTGTCCTTTTTCTGTTTTTTGCTCGGCACAGGATTCAGGATGACCACGATCCGCCGACCCACTATGGGCATTATCCAAATGACCGCCCCGCTGGTCGGGTTCCAGGTTGTTGGACATGTCTTTTCCAGTTTTGCCATCAGTCGAGTCCCATTGAGTGTCGTCCATACCATCAAGGTGAGCTCCTTGTGCTAATGCATAGCATCTCCAGTGCCACACTTTTTTTTGTTCTATCTATTTGGCAGTGATGCGATAGGAGACATGGGTCGAATTGGCGTTCAAAGCAATAATACAGGGACAGGACAGCAGTCAGGACAGTAGAAAGGAGACGGAGAAAAGAAGTCATGATAATCAACAGAAAACTATGGAAGAGAGAGAGCAGCGCAAGTGGTTCAGATTCAACATTCTCTGGACAACAACAATTTTTTCAAGGAGACGACTTTTTATCAGGGATGCTGGCACAGGCCAGATCAGGCAAAAAGGGGTAGGCACGATGAAAGGATGGACGAATGAACCCTTTCAACCTTCGTCTGCTGGGAACACCACGCCTTTGTATTGGACCGATAAAACACTTTTCGCAACTCCTTATTTTCTCTTGCGCAATTCGTCCATGGACCAGAGAAGAAAAAAAACACAAACAAACAAACAAACAAAGACACCTCGGCATTCATATTAATCATTGGAATTCTCTCCCCTTGTTATCATCTTCAAAGGCATTGTCACCGCTCTTCACTGTCGTCTTTTACCGTGTCATTTTGGGCACAACCTACAGCAGGGATGTCTACATCTCCCTCGTTCCTTTGACAGCAGGTGTCATGTTAGCTTGCAGACTGTCGCTCGAATTCAACAACCTTGTCGGCCTCGTCTGTGCGCTGGCATCGATGTTGGTCTTTGTGACCCAGAACGTTTTCACCAAAAAGATTCTCTTCAGCAACAAGGCCAAGCAACAGCAACTGGGCAACAAAGAAGGAACCAATCAGGATGACGACGACATCGGATCCAGCAACGCCCAAAAGCTCGACAAGATCAACATTCTTTTTTACTCGTCGACCATGGCTGCGATCTGCATGATCCCCATTTGGTTATACGCTGAGGGACTGGGACTCATGTTCCCGGACGAATCGGCAGCCTACCACCACGCCTCGGGCCATTCTTCTGGATTCTGGGGTGTCTCCTGGCTGTTGTTCCTGAACGGCGTCTCGCACTTTTTCCAGAACATCTTTGCCTTCTCGGTCTTGGCGCTCACCTCTCCAGTGACGTACTCGATTGCGTCGTTGATCAAGCGTATTGTAGTCATTGTGGCCAGTATTGTGTACTTCCACCAGACTTTGGGCACGACGCAGTGGACGGGAGTCTGCCTGACCTTCTGGGGTTTGTGGCTGTACAACTCTGCCAAGAATGCGGCCAAGGTTCATCCATCAGGCGGTATTCTGAGCAGCACGTCCGTCGGCCGCCGTGTCAGCCGGAACTTTGGCGGAGGTTCCGGCAAGGGAGGCTTCATCGCTTAGAAGCAACTTTCCCCCATTTTTTCCTTCGTTCTATCCGTCACTTTTCCCATTTTGCATAGACTCCCCTCTCCTGTACTCTTTTAGAAACAACAAAAAATAATACACCTTCCTAGACAAACACAGATGTTCTTTCTCAACCTTGAGTGGGTTTGAAAGTCAGTTGTTTGAACCTACAAATCAGAATTGCATCCGCCAAAGCTTGGCTTGGTGGAGTCTCAACAAAAGAAATAACAACAGCCACTCCCAAGTCCGAGGGGCTGTTCATCGTTTTTTTTTGAACCCTTCACAGAAAGTCGTACCTGAGAATTTGTACCGAGAAAAAGAGCCCAGAGAACAACGAGGCTGATGAAGGGAACAAAGAGAGCAAAGATGGTGACATTCTGTAGAGACGGTGACGAGTCAAGCAAGGTAGACGATCGATCGATTCATTAGAGGAACAAGGCAGAGTCGGATTCCCGCGAAAGAGAACGTGGGCTGTCCTATCGTAATACCTGTTTGGCTGCAATGAATTTTAGTTGTATTAGTTGGGGAGTGAAGTGAACGATGATTGGATGGCAGGTTCGAACGGTTGTTTAGTTCCTGGGCAACAGTGCTTTGAGACTGGTTCTTTATTTTATTTTTTTGCCTTTCTGTTTGTTCTAAAAAGATAGGTCCATTCATTCCTCCCCTTCTCTTCCCTCCTTTCTCCTTCTCCTTTCTCCTTTACCCCTCTCCTCTCCCCTCTTCCCTCTCTAACCTATTCCCTTCCCACCATATTGACTCTCCTTCGTCGATTCTGACGAAAACAACCCTCGCCTTCAAAGAAGACATAAAGATCAATCACATCCGCTCACAAAACTAAAACACAAAGCTTCAGGACATGGCCGCCACCCCAAGTGCGCTCAAACAGCGTAACCAAAAGGCCGCCTCAACCACCCTCCCTTCCTCCACCGGCACCAGCAAGGAAAACAACAAGCATGGACTGACAAAGGCACATTCAGGATTCTCGTCCCGCAAGACTATTCTCTCCGCCTGGGCGACCTTCCTCGGTTTCCTCTTGATCTTGGGCATCATCAACTACCAGCTCCATTACACCCTCCCGACGCCCGTCCAAGATGCTACCAACCCGGTGACAGGAGAGGTCCAGTTCTCGGAGGAGAGTGTTCGTAAGGTGGTCAGGCATCTGGCCCACGATATCGGATACCGTGTTGTCGGGACTGAGCAGGAGGTCGAGGCCAAGGAGTATCTGATCAAAGAGCTGGCCCAGTTGAAGGAGCAATCGCTTGTTGCTCAGCATCGTTGGAAGGGAGAGAACAAGGCTACAGAAACTCAGGATGTCTCGTTCCCTAACTTTGATATGTGGGTTCAGGTCAGCGATGGGTCTCATCGGTTCGACTTTATGTCCAAAGGCAAGTCTACCTTCATTTTTTTTTTTATTCTTTTTGATTTCGCACAAATATATTTGTGTTCTGTTAATGGACACATGGAGCAACAGCCAAGGGAAACACAGGAGCAGGACCTACCTCAGAGGAATATGACATCGATGCAAGGACAGGAGCCAACAGTTAAAATAGAAAACAAACAGTGGGCACAGAGGAAGAACGAAAGAACGACAGCCAGCCAGGACTTGGCATTTCACCCCATTTCGATCGAGTCGTCCCTGACAAAGAATGGAGCCGAAACTCTCACAACTCCAGCAATTTTGCGAAAGAAAAAAAATCCGAGCAGGGGATGAGCTGAAGGGCTGAAGGGCTGTACCTTAGCTGTCTTAGAGGAGAGGGGGGGGGGGGGGGGGACACATTACATTGTAGTCTCTGTGTGAGTGTGTATATAATTATGACCACTTCAGCCCTCATTTGTTGTTTTGGGACTTTCGGGATTGGTCAACTTTTTCTTATTCCAGTAGAACGGCATTGTATGCCAACCAGTTTTCTGTTGTCGTTGTTGTTGTTAGCTTGTGTTTGTGTTTTGTGCTTTGTCGTTGGCTATTACCACGGGAAACTAACCACCATCTCAACTCTTCTATTCCCGCTCTCTTTCTCTTTTTTTTCATTCAACCTACCCACTTTCACAACAACCCATTTGTGATTTTTTTTCCATGGGCGCTTCTTCCTCTCAAACTTTACCTTGCGTTACCTCCTCCTCTTATCCGTGTGTCTGTTCGCCCGGGTGTGTTTGTGTCACAACACAACAAATAACACCTCACTGGCATGCGTGGACACCAATTCTCATGGAACCAATCGATCACTTTTCCTCTCTACTCTCAACATGAACGCCAACGGTTATCTTTTTATTCACAACAACAATAGTGGTGATGAAGATGTACACCAACATGACCAATATTATTGTTCGACTCTCCTGTGGACCCGAATGTGATGAAAATACTATCCTGCTCAACTCTCATTACGACACGACCCTCGGATCCCCTGGTGCCGTCGATGACGGTCTTGGAGTTGGCGTCATGATGGAGATTATCCGCGTCATGTCCCAACGTCCTTCCAAGATGAAGAACGGCATTGTTTTCTGTAAGTCCTCATTTTAGCATTTCCTTGTTTGTATGAGCACGATGTGACATCATGAAATGGTACGCGGACTGTTTAAAGTTATCCATGCAAATGATGGTACCTGAACTAACATTGTTACGACATCTCAACGTAGTGTTCAACGGAGGAGAAGAGTCGCTGCAGGATGCTTCTCATGCCTTCATTACCCAGCACGAGCTTAAGGACAACGTCAGGGCCGTCGTCAACCTGGAGGCCTGCGGTACCTCTGGTCGGGAAATTCTCTTCCAGGCCAACTCGCGTGCCATGATCGATGCCTACGCGACCGTGCCTCACCCCCACGGTACCGTCCTCGCAAACGACCTCTTTGCCACTGGACTCATCTTATCGGATACCGACTACCGCCAGTTCGCTGAACACGGCAACCTGACAGGATTGGACATGGCGGTCTACAAGAACAGTTACCTCTACCATACCCATCTCGATCTGGACGAGTACATGGAGGCTGGTCTGCCCCAGCATATGGGCGAGAACGCCTTGGCGCTGGCGACCTTTTTGACCGAGAAGGCGGAGCTCACCAACTTGGAGGCAACCACGAGCGTCGTCTTTTTCGATGTCTTTGGCCTCTTCTTTGTTGCTTACTCGTGGGCGACCGCACTCAAGTCGCATTTCCTCATTGGCGGCTTGGCTCTCCTTACTATGGCCACCCCAGTCTCTCGCCCCTCTGTCCGCGGCACCATCTCAATCTTCCTGTCGTTCCTCGCCGCGATTCTGTTGCCCAACGTTTCCGTAATCCTGCTCAAGGCTCTGGGTACACCCATGCAGTGGTTCTCGCACGAGTGGCTTTCGTCGTTGCTCTTCTCGCCCATGTCCCTCGCCGGCATGTTTGGTGTCCAGTACCTGTTCCATGACAGCAAGGCCAGTAGTGGCGCCAACGAGTTGAATACCTTCTCGAGTCTCCAGCTCTTCTTCACCATTGCCCTTGCCTCGGTCTCGTATGCCGGTCTTGCCAGTTCCTACGTCTTTGCGCTCTTCACCCTTAGCACCACTATCGCCCTTTTCATCAACTACAGAAAGGTCGCACAGGAGAGCAAGAACGGATCGGAGGTCCTCAGTGTTGATTTCTCGACATACTTTATTGCTTCCATCATCCCATCTTCCTACTTGGCCTTTGTCATCTTCAGTGTGCTGGACATCTTTATTCCCTTGACCGGTCGCATTGGTGTCGATGCCCCCGTTGACAACATTGTCGCCGTCTTGACCGGTTTCCTCACATTCGTCTTTTGCCCACCCGTCCTCGCCTTCTCTCACCGTTTCGGTCGTACAGTCTTGAAGCACATTGTCATTGGCCTCTTGGTCATCCACCTTCTCATCGTCCTCCTGTCCTCGGCCACCAGCTCGGCGTACGATGAACTCCACCCCAAGCGCGTCTTTGTCCAGCATGTCCGCAACATGACCTCGGGCGAGTCGGGTCTCTACATTGCCCATGCTGACCCCGGTCCATTCTATGAACCCTATGTGACCAAGGTCGAGACGCTGTTCAACGAGATATCGACCTTCCGCTCCGCCGAGGCCAACCCCGGTGACTGGAGCGCCATCTATCCATTCAACCAGTTCTTGGAATCCTATGTGATCGATACCACGCCCTATATCAAGGCCCAGACCAAGAACCAAACCATCTCCGAGTCCCAGGAACCCCTGACGACCTTTGTCCAGCAGACACCCCGCTTGACCGCTGAGAAGATCTCGTACGATCCCTCGACCGGTCTCCGCAAACTGACGGTCCTCTGCACCCATCCCAACTATATCTGGACGGTGGCCAGTTTTGATACCCACTTGACTTCTTGGTCATTGACGTCCTCAGAGCCCTTCACACACCATTCGCACTATGTTATCCGTCATGTGGGCACGTTTGCAAGCGATGGATGGAGTTTGGAGTTGGAGTATAAGGCCTCGGGACCTGAGGACAAGTTGACGGTTGAGTTAACGTCGATGGAAACGGAGGGTTTTGGGAAGGATGAGGAGAGGGAGTTGATTGGAAGTGGGGAGATTGGAGTGATGCGGAAAGTGTTGAAGAATGCGCCTTCCTGGGTTGCATTGACTTACTTTGGCACCACCGTTGATCGGTTCCAGCTTTAATAGACCGTGAGAGGAAGAGGAAGAAGAGGCGCTGTTGCATTTTTGTTATAGATGCTCAAATACACTTTATTACTACATTGCGTACTGGCTGACTCGTCGATCTTCAAGTGAAAAAGTTGGTTTGTGTATCTTTGTCCGTGGGACACCCCACACACAAAACACCGATCGGAAGTTCAATTAGAGAAAAGTGCCGGGTCACGTGCACCCAGACCCGTGAGAAAGTTTTGAACATCTGCTGGTTGAAAGGGTCAAAAGGGCTGATGGATCCCCTCTTTTTCTTTTCTCTTTTTCTCCAGTTCATCTCCCCTCCTTCATTCCACTCCACTCTCCACTCTTTCTCTTTCCATTCCTACATCACAACCATGTTCGCAAAGTCCTTCCTCCAGAGAGCCACCACCGCTCGTCTCCCCACCCTCTCCGCCGCCGCTGTAAGGATCTCCTTTTTCTTATTCTCATCACACTTCCTCCTTTGTCTCATTCACTCTTTTCCTTGGTGTTCACTTTCTGTTACATCATGGGCTGCTCCTTCGGATGACCGCAATCGTCCAAACAAGTAGTAGCTCTACTCTCTTTATTACTCGTTCTTCATCTTTTTCCCGATACTAATACACTCCACACTTCCAACTTCCTCAAAAAAAAAAAAAAAAAAAATACCACCCAATTAGCGCTTGAACGGTCTCCGCGCCACCGCCGTCCGCTACAACTCGCGCTCGTCGTACAATGCCCACGTTGCCGGTTTGACAGAGGAGCAAGAGGAGTTCCGTCAGGCCGTGAACCGTTTCTCTACTGAGGAGCTTGCTCCCCGCGCTCAGGACATTGACCGCGAGAACACTTTCCCCATGGTAATTATATGCTTTTTTTTTCATTTATGTATTTTTTTGGCTCCTTTGTTGTGGGAAATCACTTTAAGTGACAACAAACAACGGAAAAAACATCAAGAGACGGCACCCGTTTCCCATCCTCTTTGGCATCTCCTGCATAACCTCATTCCAACCATTAATCCCCTCTCCCTTTCTCTCTTTCTCTCTCTCCTTATACTCTACACCAAAAACTAAAAACATAAATAGGATATGTGGAAGAAGTTTGGAGACATGGGTCTCCTCGGAATCACCGTCCCTGCCGAGTACGGTGGTTTGGGTCTTGGATACCTTGAGCACACCATTGCCATGGAGGAAATCTCCCGCGCTTCGGGATCAGTTGCTCTCTCGTACGGTGCCCACTCCAACCTTTGCGTCAACCAGATTAACCGCAACGGAAGCGATGCCCAGAAGAAGAAGTACTTGCCCAAGGTAAGCAAAGAGACGAAATGTTGCATGGAAGGAATTTGGAATTCTACTCGTTTTTCCCTCGCTGTTATTTTTGTTTACTCACATGCCATTATTCTCAACTCTCACAAACGAATATAGCTGATCTCGGGTGAGCATGTTGGTGCGTTGGCCATGTCGGAGCACACCTCTGGCTCGGATGTTGTCTCGATGAAGCTTACTGCCGAGAAGAAGGGTGACAAGTACATTTTGAACGGAACCAAGTTCTGGATCACCAACGGACCCGATGCTGATACCTTGGTTGTCTATGCCAAGACCGATCTCAAGGCCGGTCCCAAGGGCATCACTGCCTTCATTATTGAGAAGGGCATGAAGGGCTTCTCGCGCGGCCAGAAGCTCGACAAGTTGGGCATGCGTGGCTCCAACACCTGCGAGCTCATCTTTGAGGACTGCGAGGTCCCCGCCGAGAATGTCCTCGGAAAGGAGGGCAAGGGAGTCTATGTCCTCATGTCTGGTTTGGACTATGAGCGTCTCGTCCTCTCTGGAGGACCCCTCGGTCTGATGCAGAACGCCCTCGACATCACCTTGGACTATGTCCACCAGCGCAAGCAGTTTGGTCAGGTTATTGGAGAGTTCCAGTTGCTCCAGGGCAAGGTTGCTGACATGTACACCAAGCTCAACGCCTCGCGCGCATACGTCTACGCCGTTGCCCGTGCCTGCGACAGCGGCCACAGCTCCAACCGCGACTGCGCCGGTGTTATCTTGTACTCTGCTGAGCGTGCCACCGAGGTGGCCCTTGATGCCATCCAATGCTTGGGCGGTAACGGATACATCAACGACTTCCCTACTGGCCGCATCTTGAGAGATGCCAAGCTCTACGAGATTGGTGCCGGTACCTCTGAGATCAGGAGGATGTTGATCGGACGCGAGTTCAACAAGGACTACAAGAACTAAGCTTTGACATTTAGTCCTCGTTTTTTTTGCATATTAAAGAATTTCCATAGATACCATACCCCCACCTCTACTCTCTTTGTTCTGTTGTTCTTGGCTGTCGTTTTGTATTAATGTGTTGAGAAGGTTCGAATAAGGGGGAGGAGTAGAGAAGGATGGGAAAGTCTATTGTGAGATGATGATGGGCGGACGGTTGACCTTGTTTCTCTGAACCCGCAAGAACAGCCAGTCGACCGCTTCCTTGACTCCATTTCTAACACATTCAACAGAGCGAAAGAGAAAAAAGTGGGTTAAAAAATACGAAATACGAAAAAGGACAAATTACGATTGGTCATGCAATTATGGAACTAAACTACCAAATTCGCGAAAGGAAAAAGGAGTCCCTCCCATACACACACACACACACACACACACACACACACACACACACACACACACACACACACACACACATGGAAGGATCAGTCAATTATTTAAGCATGTAAATAAAAACGCGCATGCGTCCTTACTCAAAAGAAGAACTTACCCTTCAAGTGCGGATATTGGGAGAACTCTAGAATCACGCGCGCCGAGTCGCTCGGCGATTTGGTTAAAGATCTCTTTGATGGATTCTAGGCGTAATGCAGTCGGCACATCCTGTTTATTCGCCAGCATCAGGACTGGTACTCCTTCCACCGTGTCGTCCAAAATCACTCGCTCTAGTAGAATATAGATTCCAGTGAAGGACACAGGATCCTGTTAGCCTAATCGTTTGCACCTACACTGTTGTTGATTATCCGCCATTCCGAACTTTTAAAAATATGAAATCGTTCTCCTCTTTTTTTTCTTTTGCATGTCAAAACGCTATCACCCTTCACGGTCCATATAGACCCATCTTCCGTATTCAAAGACTATTAACACATATCCAACCTTTGGTTCCACCTTGCGAAAAGGTGGAGACTTACCAAGGGCATTTTTGCACTCTTCGATACGTTCTGGATCTGAAGAGTCGACAACAAAGACGATAGCATGGCATTCCCGATAGTACCGTTCCCAGATTGTCTGCAGATCAGTTTGTCCTCCTAGGTCCTGGAAATTGATCCTTGATCCTCCAATGTCAATCCTTCCGACTATTAGGTTAAGAATGTGATAATGAGGACAAAGGAATTCATTAGCATCCATTAAAACATCATCTTGCTCCCTTCATTACTGGCTTTGTTGGCAGTCTGCCTTGTGAAGTGAGTGAGGCAATTGATGGTGGTGACGGGTGAGCATTGTTGACGTACTGTTCAATCCCACGGTGGGCGCAATTCTCTCTGGTGGCAATCCAGGCACACCCAAAAAGATCGATTTGATTCTTTCCAGTAATGTCTAGATGGAAATAGGAGGAGAGCATAGGAAAATGTGAGTTACAGTCATCAATCGGG
Organism: Linnemannia hyalina; assembly: GCA_019671135.1. Classification (NCBI taxonomy): domain Eukaryota; kingdom Fungi; phylum Mortierellomycota; class Mortierellomycetes; order Mortierellales; family Mortierellaceae; genus Linnemannia; species Linnemannia hyalina. The sequence goes on from JAHRHY010000003.1 coordinate 1,990,363, forward strand.
GGGTCACTGACACGTCCTGTTATAACCAGGGAGGCGACAGAACGGTACATAAAAACAAGAGGATGAGAACGAGGTGAAAGTTGTACATACAGTCTTGCCGGCATTGTCAAGTCCGATGATGACGATATAGTAGGCCTCACGCCTGGTGAGGTGCTTGTACAGCCCGCTCAAGAATGAGTACATTCAGTCGTGTACGCGTTGCCGTCTGGTGTATCTTGGCACGGGTCGAATTGAGGAGAGGAGAAAGGAAAGGTGGAAGACGCGCGGACGGTTTTCTATGTTGGTTGGTGCGCTGTAATGTTGAAAAGGATGGAATGCCCTTTGATGATGAGGAATGGACAGTGATGATTGAAAGCCTGGCTCTTGCAATTCAATGCTATGTTGTTGAAGGGCTATTCCGGACGACTCTTGCTTCCTGTGTGTTTGTCGAATGTCCTGTTTTCCGGAGGGCGGCGTCCAAGAGTGATGACAAGGTGTGAAAGTGATGTCGCCCAACTTAACTTTGGACCCCAGCACTTGCAACGGTCACTTCCTGCACGTGATTAATGGAAGGGTTCGCGTCTCATTTTCTTTTTCACCTATCTCTTTTCCTTCACCTACCAATGCGTTGGGGTGCCTAGCGAGAAAACGAGGCACGGATATTCTTTCAATAGGTTTCCTCCAAAAGGGACATTTCGCTCCGATTCCCGCAACGAAGTTCGCTCTAGAACGTCTCTATCTTTTGTTCGTCACTAAGGCATGTCATGTAAACGTCGTCGTCCATTTGGATTGAGCGTATTGCTTTTCTTTACACAATACAAAATAACGACTTGCGACGACTTAGTAATGGCATTGGTTCGAAGATCATGCGAATCATGCGATATCCACCCCATCCAACTCAAATCGACTGTACAGATCTTACTCCCCCCGTCTAATCTCCCTTCACGTTCCCAATGTGACTCAAGCGCAAGCCAACGTAACTCAACGTAATTCATCGTTGCTCTTTTTTTTTTTTTGGGCTTGTGGACGTCAAATCTTATTACCCATCGCAGTCATTACTCATGGGCCTTCAAGAAGAAGCTTGGCAAATGGGCCAAAATGGTAGTCAGCAAGAAAGCAAAATCAAAAGCTTTTTGGATTGATACCCTTACCTTTGAGCAATTAATATTTTTTGACGATCACAAGTCCCGTGGCACCTCTCTCGACTTAGACAGGAAATAATAATATGAGCATGAGCGACAGACACCTCTATCATGGGCAAGAAAGTGATGGGACCCAACATGTACTGGAAATAAAGTACGACGATCATACATTTGACTCCTTAAAACTCTTTTTTTTTTTTTTTTTCTTATCCGAGTTGACGAATGTCGCATGCTAATAAGAACTCTGACGACAAAAGGTTCGTAAATCATCCACATGTCGTGATTTTTTTTTTTTTACTCCTTGTGATGTCTTTTATGGATCCCAATGTACCTCCGCCCCGTCCCCCCGTCCCATTACCCCAATTTTTTTTTATATTTATTTCGCCTTCGCCTCCGGGTTCTGACACGAGGGAATTATGAAAACCACGAAACTGCTGTGTTTTCACAAGTACAAAGTAGACAGGGTGACATCAATTGTAAGTTATCATATTCAGTTAGTGCAACATTGGGTATGAAACGTTGATTGGTCAACGCTCAAAAACGTGCTTGTTGCTTTGTTTTTTTTTCTTCTCGTTGCCCCTCTGTTGACGATGGAAAACAACCCCGTTTGATATAACGGCGTTCTGCAAACTTGGGGGACCCTGTGCTATTTCTGTTGCGGTGGTAGTGTTTGTAAATCAATTGAGTAAACAGAACTGCAAACTGCCTTTGGGTGATCTAGCCACTGGTAACTCTTTTTGAAATGTCAAAGGTACTCTGGAAAGGGCAAAAATGGAGAAAGTGTATCGGGGTCAGAATAAATACTTTTCTAGTAAATGATCGAGTTTTCGCCAGTCATCAGTTCAATGGATCCCCGAGCCCCTATCTCTCTCTCTCTCTCTCTCTCTTTTCTCTCTCACTCCCGGGACAAAGCAATTGAGAGGAGCTGAACAGAAAACTCAAAGTGAATAAGAGCAAGTAAAAAAAAAAATAGAACGTCTAAAAGAAAAGATGACAAGGGAGATAGAGAGTTTGGGCGCGAAGTACGCGGATCTAGCCAAAAAGCTCTTCTTTTTCTTTTCTCTTTTTCTTTCTTCAGCATCACTTCTTAAATTATTTTATTTTTTTTCAAGGTCCGAGTCGGTGCTTGGTTTACTGCCCTTGTTATGGTGGCAAGATGTTTTCTATCTTTTTCTGATGCATGAGCCGGAGATGGGATAAGTTGAAGGAAAAGAGGACTTATCGCATCATTTGTTTTCTTTTTTTCGATCTGGAATTAAAGAGAAAAGAACAACAATGGAAGGATAAGGAAGAGGAGTGAGTGAGAGAGTCTGCGTATGTGTTTGAATGACAGATGGGAGGAGATAGAACCACGCACTCAGTCACAGACACAGCAGTAAGCAAATCCTTTTCATATACACATGGTCGTGCAAAACGAGCAAGGTTTAGTACCATGGCCAGACTTTTCTTTCTCCATTTGTCAAACACGAGGGTGAAGTTGTGTCTTTTTTGTGTATGCGTGCAACAAAATTGTTCAAAAAAAACTGGCAATGGATCAGGAAAGTCTGGAGATGAACGGAGGGAGGGAGGAGAAAGAAGGATATGAACAAGGGTGGTACGTACAATCGGAGGAAATTTGCAAAGCCCTTGTAGTTGTGTCTTTGTATCGAAATAATGGTACAAAGAAGCCAATTGAAGAAGAAAGCGATAGGGGGATAAAATAAAAATATGCAAAGGACGAGATGAGGATGGGAACGAACGAGGTGGCCAATTGGTCGGAAAGAGAGTTACAGGGGGAGGGACAAAGGAGAGGAGAGTGTGCAACGCCAGCCAACGCACGTTACCGTTTTCTTTTTGTATTTTGTTCTGAATAGAAATTCCTGTACCTCCTATCGAACCATCAAGACAATAAGCATGGACGACCTCAATTTTGTTTTACTCAACCTTAACAACCAAACGAAAACATAACGTCCATGTTGGTCAACGAAGAGCAAAAAAAAAAGCACATGGGCCCCAGGAAGAACAATCCTGGGTGTAGGGAAACAGAAGGATATAGGAGGGAAGACTAGATATTTTTTTTGCAACGCGAATGCAAGATATAGAAACTTGAGCGAGGTACCTGCCAGGGTATGTTAACGTGAGAGGCAAAGAAAGTGGCTCCATCCATCCCCTCTGACCAGACTCTGTTGAATCATACGAGAGACAGAAAAGTAAGAACCAAACGAGATAGCCCTTTATTTCTATATTTCAAGTGAATAAGCGTGGCTCGTTCGGTTTTCCATGTGATGCCTGTGAGAGGAGTTTGAAGCAAGGTCGCTTGGGAGCTTGGTTGGTCGGGGTGGTGTGAATTTCAAATGACTGATCACAAATGCGTCTGGGGGTCGATTGTCTACTCCAGTACTCATTTGATGGTTTCTGTCCTCTCTTGGTCTGGTCTCGTCATCGTCACTCCTCCTCCTTCTTCTCAAGGCTGATAAGGATTCCGCTTCCCTCCTCCTGAATTATCAGCATTCTCTCTCTCCCCTCTCTCCCTCTCTCGCATGTCACCGCTACCTCGCTCAACTCCACGCGCCAAGAAAAAAACTAATCTGATTCTCTAAGCATGGTGCAGCTCTTCTGATCCGACCCGTCCCCATGCCCTCCAATAGCTCTGAATCGCTAATTGCTTCACTCCCTCCACCCTTCATCATCCGATATTTTGTTTACATACTACCCAGTCCGATGATCGTCATTAGCTACTTCCTACTTAATGTTAAAACTATCACGTTTACCTGTATTCTTTTTTTTGTTTTCAACGCACACAAAAGAGAACCCCGATGGCCTCAACTCATCTCCCCCATCAACCTCCCCCGAAAATAATAAGCCTGTTTGGTATGCTAAGGCTCTCTTCGTCTTAAAGGACGATCCTTCGCGAAAATAGACAAAACCAGCTTATTAAACTAAGCCTACAAAGAACAATTGAGGGAAAGATGAGAGAGAGAGTGGGGGGATTGGTTTGAGCGGAAAACATTGAATACACTAGATGGGGCAACTGACGAGGGAAACTGAAAAGAGAAACTAAAGGATGTTCGGATCTGATGGATGATCAATGAAAACAAAAGGGTCAACAAGAGTATAAGAGTAAAGAATAGCAACAAAGATAAAGAAAGAGAAACAAAAAGGTACATTGGTTGAGTACCTTCTTCCCATGTTGTTGATGCTCTTTCATCTACGTCTGTCATTGCCCCGCTTCTTAGTCTGTGTGCAATGCCACATTTTTCATCCACGCACACAGACGTAAACACAGACCCAGTTCCCTCAGACCACGGACATTTTTAATTTTTATCGTTGTTGTTTTCACAGAGACACGAGAGATCCCTGAGAGAGTTGAAGGAGAAGCACATGTCATGAACAAAACTAAAGACCAAAAAATATGATGATTGCCCCCTTTCTCTATCTCTCTGTGTGTGTGTGTGTTTTGAGGACTCCCCCTTCATGCCAAGGGATGTCAATTGGCAAAATCGACACACACTCATACACAAACAACACAGGCAAAACACAGAATAACCGTTAGCTTTTCTTTTATTGTCTGTCCAGTTTGGTTGAACCATTCGCCCCGTCCATTGATTAATTGACGGTATATTTTCTTATCCTTTTGTCTTGTCAATCTCTCAGCTCTTTCTCTCTCTCTTCTTCTTTCTTTCTCTTCTTCCTCATCTTCTCCCTCCTCTTCTCCTCCTCTTCTCTTCTTTCTCTTCTTTCTCTTCTTTCTTTCTCTTCTTTCCCATTTCACCCTGCCTATCTCATTCATCTCCACTCTCGCCCCCACCCTTATGCTTATTATCCATTTTTTCTTCCATCTTTACGACCTTGTCCTCCACTTCATATTTTTCGACTATTCGATCCGTTCTTCACCTTTAATACCTTCCATTTAATCTCTTCTTTCTCTTTTTCAGCGCGCGCCTTTGGTTCCTTCGCCCCCCTTTTTTTGTTGTCCCGCTTTTGTCATTCTTCATTCTTTCATTCGTCCAATATTTTTACGGCTTCGATCGTGTCTTTCACTCGACATTCATTAACGCCAATTTCGCCTTCTCTTTCTTCCTTTCATCCCGCCATCACGCTTACTTCTTTGTTTCTATACAGTTTCTGTCCGCTTTCAAAAACTCTACTTCTTGTTTACCCCTTGTTTTGTTAGCCTGTCCCATCCTCAAAGTTTGTTCCTGACTGATCGTTATTCGCTCAAGGCAAACTCGCTAAAAAATATCCGAAAATCAAGATCCAACAGAGTGGCTCTCTGCCACCATCATCATCATCATCATCGTCATCATCATCCAACCACCTGCTCCTTTTTTCCTTCTTTTTTCTTCTTTTGTTTATCTCCCATTTGATGCGCAATTAGCATTCGCTCTCTCATTCACGCTCGTGCATTTTTTCCTACCAGCAAAGGGAGCACAATAACATTGTTCCGGGCTATCTCATCTATTTTTTTTCCAATTGTATTGTCCTTGTCGAGGGTAGAAGCCAGTTATTTTTAATATCATTGCGTCTCCCGATTGGAGAACACGCCTTTGTCTCGTTCTACCATTGAACACAAGAACGAGGTCCACCACACACTACCATTTTTTATTTTGCATCATCACTTTTTTTTTCCAGTTAGCCAGCCTTTCGTAAAAGAGATCGATCCCTTCCGTCCTTCCTTCCTTCTGACTCTTCTTTTTTTTTTCCATCGCCCACTCTTCTTGCGTCCTTTTTTATATTCATTCATTCATTCAGTTTCTTTTTTTCGTCTTTTCCTTTCGTACTTTTGTAGCTTAGCTCATCGATACCTCTCTCCATTCTATTCACTCCGCATATCATACTCTATACACATTAGACACTTTTTTTTGCGACTTTATCAGCCCACGACACCTCTTTTCCTTCCAATTCCCTTTTCAAGAACCACAAGCCGGATCTCTTCGATCGCACCAAGAACAATCGACAACACCAAATCAACAACAAACAAATCACAACAAAAAAAAACATGAATCTTTCACAGGCCCCTATGGGTCAACTCTCACCTTCTCAACAACGAACGCAACAGCTTATGCAGCAACGACATCAACAACTGCAGTTACAACAACAGCAACAATACCAACAGCAACAGCAGAGTCTTGGCGATCAATCGGCGGCGGCAACAGGTCAGACCATGGGGTTCCAACAGAATACAGGCCAAGGTCCTTCACGAGAGGGATCATCAGCTACAGGAGGGTTTCAGAGCCGCCGGGAGGAACAGCAGCAACAGCTTCAACATCCGCAGCAACAGCAGCAACAACAGCAACAGCCCTCGTTCCCTCAAAATTTCAAGTTCCCCGGGTTTGGAGGAGGTCCAGGAGGCGGAGGAGGTGGAGGGGGTCCGAACCCTTTCCTGCCAACAGACAACAACCATCGATACATCCCGTCGATGCTCAGTCCTTCATCGCCTCAATCGGCAGCATCTATGTCACTATCATCGCCTTCGGCTTCAGGAGGCGGTGGGGGCGGGTTTCAACAGACCAACGCAACAGGACTCGAATCATTGGAATCACTGGCGTCGCTGTCTGTCCTGTCGCCTTCACTTCCTGTACCTACCGGCAGTGGAGGTGGTAATCGAGGCGGAGGAGGGGGGCCAGATGTTGTGGATCGAAAGAACTCGGGTGGGTATTTTTCGCCTTCGTTCCAGCCACTGCCAAGCATGCCTGCCGCATTTCAGAGCCATCATCAACAGCAGCAGCAAGCTTCATACGGATCATCTCAACACCATCATCACGCGGAGAGCAGCAATACTGGCGATGTACATGGCGCGTCACCTTATCCGTCGACTTCTTCTTCTTCTTCTTCTTCTTCTTTCGGGATGCCGCCTTCGTCGATGTCGAGCTCATTGCCTATGCCGTCAAACTTTCATCTATACAGTCAATCACATCTTTCGGGGCCGCAACACTCACATCAACAACAGCAGCAGCATCACCCACTCAGCGGATATTCGCATCAGGACGGATCGTCTTCGTCTTCGTCGAACCCTTTACTGGCATCATCTCAGAATAACAGCAACAACGTGTCGATGCTGCCTTCATTTTCACGTGAGACGCGTCCAAGATCTCGGAGTGGCAGTCCAGCCAGTCATCCTCATTCGTCGTTGAGTCCGATCCGCAGGAACACACGGATCAATTCGTTGTCTCATCACTTCAGGAGCAGTAACAGTAAGAACAACAGCCAGCAGGCAGACGCCCTCTCCACCATCTCCTCAACCTCATCGTCTTCGGCTGCAACCACCTCAACACCAGCAACAACATGGACCGGAGACGGAGGCGGAACAGGAGGCACAGGAGATCCTTATACCCTACCGCCAATGACACCTCCTCCAGTCCCAACAACGCGGAGCAGCGCACGCGGACTATCAATCCCACCGCAGCCACGAACGATCCCATCACGAGTATCCGATTCTGGCTCACCACGCAAGTACCATGGTCGCCAGCTACGCAAAGTCCCCATCCCGACAATAGATCTTGTCTCGGGTGTCCGCGATTATGTCGTCCCCCCTACGCGGCGGTTGGCTCATATCCTGTCGGAGCAGAAGCGCCGCGAGAAGATTAATACTGGCTTTGAGGAACTCAAAAGTGTCATTCCCGAGTATGTTTCCCTTGTTTGTTTTTTCTGTCGTTACATATTTTACGATCTATTTTTTTTTTTTGTCATCTGGCGTGCAAAAGTCGCGTCGCGCAAAAAGTATATCTTTGTTTTGTCCATATACTATGTCACCTTTTTCGCCTCTCTAAAGTCGCGTCGCGCCATCTTTTTTTTTTCTTTTTCTTTTCTGTTTTTCTAACGGCGAATTGCACTTATTTATAATATATCTTTTCAAAATAGATGCGCGCAGAACACAGACTCCAAGGCAACGATTCTTCGCAAAGGTAGCGTAACACAACTTCCTTCCTGCTCCCCCTCCCCTTCCCTCTCTCATCCATCCCTCATCCATCCCAATCGCCGATCGACGAGAAAACAAAGAACAAATCAACAGAGGATAATGGGGTTGCGCATTCTCCTCCTTCCCACGCTCCCTTATGCTCCTGCTATTATTTGAAACGTTACTACTACCTCCCGTGTCATATCATGCTATGCTATGTTATGCTATGCTATGACCTTGACATATAACGCCCTCCTCATGACATAAGCGGGTCCGTTCATCGCCCGTGACATGCAACAAAAAAAAAAAAAAAAAAAAAAAAAAAAACGCGACAAATCAATCAAAACAAAAACCTAATTTTCTTTCTGTATCTTGCAACAACAACAACAACAAAAAATTAGCTGTAGATCGCATTCTGGAGTTGGAAGGCGAGTTGCGGAAGTATACTGGTGCGTATGGCCATAACAACAACAACAACAACAACAACAACAACAACAACAACAATGAGGAGGAGGATGACCAAGTGGAACGGAAACAGAAGTTCACAGACTGGGAGGAGCAATAGCCAACTATCAAGGCCCTTTTGTTGTACAAATATACTGTACCTGTAGAAAACCATGCTAGGGTGATATAAAATAGCTAGGTCATTTTTCTAATTTTGATCGCCCAAAAAACGACCGGAGTAAAGAGTATGTTAAAAACAGCAATGCCGTTCTGAACTTAAACGAAGACAAGGCAAGGGGGAAACCCCCCCCCCCCCCCCCCCCCCCCCCACAGTAGCATAAAGAACTGCTGACTTTTGGAGGAAAATGAGTGGTGTGGCTAGAAAGAAAACTTTGATCGTCAAAAATTGAATGGGATGAGGCATTAGAAAAAAACCTAGCAAAGAGGAAAATAAACTGTAACAGAAGACCTCAACCATAGCGAAAAGAGGAGGGAGAAAAAAAACGGGAAGGGGAATAAGGAGAGCGACAGAAGGGAAAAATGAGAGAGGTTAGGTTTACATGTCTGTCGCTTTTTTGTCCACAAAAAGGAGGCACAGTAGAAGGTGGATATTTCGGAAACCCGCGACCATGAAAAGTAGGTTAAAGACGAGGGAAAGAGAGGGAGGGAGACAGAGTGATAAAAGAACGTTTAAGCGGTCGACATTTTCAACCTTGGGGATGTGCGATTCGCGACATTTTTTAGGTTAAAGGAGGAAGGAAGGAGGACGGAGGCGGGAGGGGCATAGAAATCATATACGCAGACAAACAAACAAAAACAGAAAAATAATCAACAACGCCGACTCTCGGCTTCATCAATTTACTCTTCTTGCTGCATCCTCCCTCTTTGAGCTTTTTAGGAGTTGACAAGCGAGTGCACTGACAAAGGGTAGCGATTCAGGGAGGAAAAACAAGAGTAGAAGGAAGGAAGAAGGGGATCAGCGATAGAAAAACGCGGATCAGTAGGCATACATGAGCAGCAATTGGCCAATTGGCAACTTCAGTCGCCCTTTGGCCATTGGAGGGGAGAATGAATGCTAACAACAACAAATAAAAGGGACCCGCGCCCCCTCCCGTCCTGCACGTCCTTCCCCTTTTTCCTTTTTAGCGTTGATCTCCCGACCATCATCAGTCGGATAGTTTGACTTGGTCAGTCGAGGAGGCAACAAAAACGGCATGAATGAGTAAGGTTGGATGAGCGCTATTGCTGCGTTGTGGGTGATCCTCCCCCTTAGCATTCTGATCTCCCTCTCCCTCTGGCACACTGCCTGTCTGTCCGTTTGTCTGTCTGCCTTCCCTTCTCTTCTCGCGTCTCATGCTCGCTCTCTTTCTATTTGTCGCCCGTCTTCATGAATGACGCGAGTCGCTTTATTTCAAGGTATAATCCAGAGTTCAAAAGCGCGCGCACCCTGACCAAAAAACAACAATCTCTTAGGAGTGCCCACACACACACACATGCTAACCTTCCTGATCATCCTCTCCTTTTAGAATTGACCTCAACGTTTACCTAACCCGAAACAATGGAGAAACAAACATGCTCGATGACACAACATGGGGAAGATCGTGAACGACAATCGCTTAAAACAACGATGACAACGACAACGACAACGACAACGACAAAGGCGGACAGCGATGACGACAAACGGACCTATAGACAATGTTTAAGAGCCATGCATCGCTCTCGCGCTAGTGAGCAGGAGGGAGGGAGAGGGTGACCATGGTTTTTTCTTGTTCTATGAACTTAAAGTACAAAAAAGAAGACGTAGAAGACGACGAAGAAGGCGGCGAAGAGAAAGACAACAGAAGGAGGAAAAGACATGAGCGGTGTCCAGCTGTATAACTGACAAATTGCAGGACTGGGTTAAAAAATGGATCAGCGCGGGGTGGCTTGTGCGTCGCGTTTTCGCAAATTCAGTAAGGAGGCGAAGGAGGAAAACAAGGGATTGGGGATGGAGAGAGAGAGAGAGAGGAACGGAACAACCACAAAAGGAATAAGACAAAGAAGGACGATCCTGTTCTGTTCTTGTTCCTCTTGTTCTGTTAGAGGGTTATTCCTATGGGTTTTTGGAGCCGTATGCGATTTTTTTGGTTGGCTCAGAGTATTGGAGAGACAAAGGGAAATGTCCAATAGAAAAGATGCCTCCTTTCTTTTTTTTATCGTACTCTCTCTTCGCATTGATCCTTTGATCTTCTCTCTTTCCACCTTTACTTTCGTCCTTTTGTGTGTGTGTGTGTGTGTATGTATGTGTTTGTGTGTGTGCGTTCTCGGATTAACTTCAAATCATCCACAGCCTTCTTTTTATTTCCCAGCCATTTTTAGTTATTCTTTCACTCTCACTCTTACTTTCTTCCGCTCACGCACTGACACATTTACGCTCCTCCAAGACACTTTTACCTTTTTTTTTTTCTTTTCCTTCTTCCTCTTCTTCTTCTTCCTCTTCTTTCAACCCCCTTCCTCTCCTTCCCTTCCCCCTTTTATTCAGACAGTAGCAGGATAAATCACTCCCGACAACCACCCCTCAGCTATCTACAGGCTAAACTCTTACACACGCACCCACTTAATCATTCATCCATCCACACTCCTTCAACTCCCATTCACTATCTCCTCGACAAACACCATTACCATTAACCGCTACACAACAATCACAGCTACTGCTGCAACTTGATACCGCTACTCTTTTTATTAAAAACCAACGTAGCAACAACGACACCAAACATAAACACAACAACAAACAACAGAGCAGCGGATGTTTGAAGTCGACAACTTCATCTCATTCCACGACCTCTCCCCCAGCGGGACCTTCATCTGGGCCTCGCCCTCGGTCACAGCCGTCCTTGGCTATGAGCCCGAGGAGATTGAGGGCGTGCCCGCCTACGATATGATCCATAAGGACGACATTGCCTACTGCAAACGCACCCACCAGGAGAACATTCTTAACGACATGGTCGGAACGCAGATTGTCATCCGCTTCAAACACAAGGATGGATCCTATGTGCCCTGCATGGTTATCTTCAGTGTCTGTTACGACTATCTCGTTACCTGCTCCACTGCTATCGACACCGCACAAGAAGCATGTAAGTTTTTTTTTTTTTTTTTTTTTTTTTTTTTTTTTGGTTCAACTCTACTGAAACCATCCACAGAGCAGTAAAAAAAATGCTCGCAATCGATATGATTTGCTGCTTTCCCTCCGCATGGCCATTTAGACATGAAGAAAATGAGCCACAAAAGAGGCTGAGATCATCTCTGTTCGTTGGTGTGTTGTGTGATTAATAATGCATCCTTTCTTGAATAAACCCTAACTGACCCACTTTTTTTTTGATGTTCTCTTCTGAACTAGTCCGTAAGGTCTATACCCACTCAGCCGCAATGACGAGTCTCGTTGGATCCAGGCACAAGGTATGGATTGGCCTCTCTCCCATGTGTCAACTCTCAGAACCATATACCCACCAGGGATTTAAAGACGACATTCAAGGAAGTCAAAAGGACCAACCAAAGAGCGGAAGTATCCATGGAGTGTCAGGATGATATGAAAACAGAGTCTCAGTTGACTATCCTGGATGTTCCCTTTTGCGATTTGCGGGGACCGAAAGGACTTTTTTCTTTTCATTTTCACACTGCGCGTGGTTGGACGAATAACGGGTCGAGATATTTGGGTTAAAAAATAACAGAATAACAAGGAGTAAAGCAACGGAAGACAAGGCAGAGTGAATGACGCATTGAAGGGAGTAAGCAAAGTGAGAGCGTATGTCGTATCTGCGTGCGTGTGTATATGCCTGTTGATGCCTGCAGGCCTTGCGAGAGAGAGAAAGAGATTGACAAAAAAGTTGGAAGGGGTGGGAAGGAAGGAAGGAAGGAGTAGGTGAGCATGAAAAAAAAAGAGGGGGTTGGAGGAAATGACGACTGAACCAGCCATGGTGATTGGTCCGCAGAGTAACGCGGGAAGTTTTTTTTTTCTTCATTTTGGTTAATCATTCTCTTGATCTGGGCCCCAATTGGACCTGCCAATTGTGCCCCGAGGACAAAACGTGGCGAACAAACGCTCTTGAAAAAAAAAAAAAAAAAAAAACCATGAATAACTTGGGGCGTGGTTTGAACAAAAACAGAAGGGTGCATAAAGTTTGCCTCGGAAAAACAGGCCGTATTCCAACGTCGCTCCATGGACCACCTCCCCTTCAATTTTCCAGCAGCATGTGGAGCAGAAGAGAGCGTACATCCATCCTTCCCTATGCCAGTCCTGTTTGCGCGCTCATGCCAGACAGATATCTTTTATGCGCATGAGCACCAGATCATTCAGGCAAACACTCTCACACATGTATACTAGCGTTGTTCAACAACTATTAACATTGAAGACTGACGCTGACCTTGACCAATGAACATATTTAATTAGGAATTTGAACGGATCAAACGGCATCACAAGGCATTCGGCCCCAATACCTGGAATCCTACCACACTCGACCCCGAACCCAGAGCCTGCATGATCCTCAACCGATTCTCACGCAATCTCGGGATTATGTACGCGTCACCGTCCTGCCAATTTATTTTCAAGATTGATCCCGACAAGGCCGTTGGAAAGCCTTTACTAGTCTTTCTTCGGGCAGACGATCTAGGGGGGTTTGTCGAGCAGGCCGAGCTTGCAAAGTCGTCCAACGTGGTGACCCACATGCGGTTCTGGTTCCAGTCGCCCAATTGTCGGGAGGAGATTCCATGTGAGGCCATGTTGTTTGGAGCGGCAGACGGACTGGTGGCAGTTCTCAGGCGGTGTCGACCTTTTATGCGACGACAGGCAATCATGGGAAGTATCCCCTCTTCGGCATCGAACTCAGAGAGTCCACCTCGATTTGCCGGACCACGCTGTACCTGCGGCGATAGTAGTTGTCGCGGCACTCCACCCTCCAGCACTCCACCTTCCGGTACCTCACCCTCCGGTACCCCACCCTCCAACGGCAGCTGCAACAACAGCAACAGCAACAGAAACAGCAATAGCAACAGCAGCAGCAACAAATCACATCCATATCACAGGAATGATAACAAGAACGAACCGGGTCGACGGAGCCACAATGTCCATGGACAACAACGTCACCAGCCTCTCCAGACATTCCACGAAGCGCATCGTCCCGATTCAACAGTAGGCAACCATCCTAACGTCATGAACGGCTTCACGACCAACCCCACATTTGCGGAATACCCTCCCTCAGACTCATCGACATCATTGTCCGAGTCGTCGTCGTTCAACTACTCACAGTCACCACTGACATCGCCATATTCGTTATCACCCTGTGGAGGCGGCGATGTCAGTTACGCTAGTCAGTCGACATCCGCCTTCCGGTCGACGTCGTTCTCGACCAAGACGATCAGGTCGCCCTTGCAAGGGATCCCGATCGGATCGATCAACTCGATTCGCAACCTGGACAAGGATCAGCACCGGCTTCGACCCCTGACGTCTCTGCAGGATGACTCATTGGATATTGTCGACAGCACCACACAGCTGCCGGCAAACTACCGGCTACGGTCACATTATAAGCAGGAGCCAGACGTGGAGGATGCTGAATTGGACCGGATGATGTCGCGACTGGATACTGGGTATGATGATGATTCTGACGAGGAGTACTATCGTGAGGACAGTGTGGAGGAAGTAATTGATTGTCGTGATACGAATGGTGGTCAAGACGGGACTAGGAACGGCGTGAGGAGGAGTTACAGCAGCAGCACCAACGAGATGATCGAAATTGATATGGAGATGGAGGATATTGCGGCACAGACTGGGAATAGCAGGGTAATGGAGTTTTCAGTGTCACCTTCGTCGTCTGCTTCGTCAGCTAAGGCTAGACGGAGGCAGGACGAGGAAGGTGACAGGGATAATGGTCATGATGGCTCGCCTGTTCCCGGACTGCAAGTTGGACCAGGCCTGCTGTAAATAAAATAAACAATCCCCCCCTCCCTCCCTCCCTCCGTCCTCCTCCTTCCCCTCATTTCTTCTTCATGCGTAAAAAGAAAGGAGGAAAAAAGAAAAACTTTGGCCACATGTACTTGTCGCGAAGTACTGACTTCCAATATACTTACTCATGCATGAAATGATTGATATTTTTTCAATCTTTTTTTTTTTCTTGGCTTGTTTATTTACATAATGCTGGAGGGTACTTGTTTGTTACTGAAATGATGTGGTTGATGTGTGTGTGGGATTGAAGATATTTGTTTGGAGTAATGGTGACGGAAGGAAATTAGACGGTCCAGCTGGACTCCATGTTGCGCATGACGACCTCCTCGCCGTTGTTATCAGCCTTGGACTTGAGGACACCGATCTGGTAGACGACCTCACCCTCAGCCCTACAGAGCTGGGTGACTTCCTCGACATCCTCGGCAGCAACGACAAGGACCATACCGATACCGCAGTTGAACGTCCTGGCCATCTCGCGGTGGGGCACGTTTCCAGTGGCCATGATCCACTTGAAGACGTCGGGGAAAGGCCAGGAGGAAGCATCGACCTCGACACCGAGCTCGTGGGGGAGGACTCGGGGAATGTTGTCGATGAAGCCACCACCGGTGATGTGGGCCATGGCCTTGACGAGGTCCTTGCGGACCACGGGAAGGAGCTGCTTGACGTAGATACGGGTTGGGGTCAAGAGGGATTGGCCCAGAGTCTTGGTCTTGTCCCATGGGCAGGGGGAGTGCAATTCCTGGTTGGACTTTTCGACAATCTTGCGGATCAGCGAGTAACCGTTCGAGTGGGCGCCCGAGGAGGTGAGACCGAGGAGGATATCGCCGGGCTTGACGAGGTCCATGCGGGGGATGATCTTGTTGCGCTCAACAGCACCGACGGCGAAACCGGCCAAGTCATAGTCGCCGGGGGCGTACAATCCAGGCATTTCCGAGGTCTCGCCTCCGACAAGGGCACAGCCGGCCATCAGACATCCATCAGCGACTCCCTTGACAACATCCTTGGCAACTTCGACCTCGAGCTTTCCACATGCATAGTAATCCAAGAAGAACAATGACTCGGCGCCCTGGACAATCAAGTCGTTGACGTTCATCGCGACCACATCCTGTCCGATCGTGTCGTGGATTCCAGTCATGTGGGCCAACTTGAGCTTGGTGCCAACACCGTCAGTGGCAGAGACCAGGATAGGATCCTTGAATCCAGCAGCCTTCAAGTCAAACAATCCTCCGAATCCTCCAATCTCACCATCGGCACCAACACGGCGCGTGGCCTTGACAAGGGGCTTGATCTTCTGGACCAAGAGGTTACCGGCATCGATCGAAACACCGGCCTGGGCATACGTCATCTGGTTGGCGCTGGCAGTCTGCTCGGCCAAGAAGGTGAAGGCGCGGTGGGCAATATCCTTGCGGTAGAACATCTGGTCAAAGGCAATTGTTCCAATGCCCTCGTAGGCCTTATCAACAGCCGTGCGGAGATCATTGGCAACTCCAGTGGCGGCCAAGACGCGTCCTCCAGAGGTAACCAACTTCGACTCTTTGATAGACGTGCCGGCATGGAAAACAATCACATCCTCGCCAGTCTTCTGGAGCGTAATCTCCTTGCCGGTGGGGTAGGCACCAGGGTATCCACCCGAGGCGACAACAACAGTGGCCGCAAAACCAGGCTTGATACCGACACGGACAGAGTCCAGACGGCCCTCAGTACAGGCCTCCATAACCTCGGCAAGATCAGTATCGTCACTCAGAAGAGGGAGGACGACCTCAGTCTCGGGGTCACCGAAACGGACGTTGTACTCGAGGACCTTGGCGCCCGAGGAGGTCAACATGATGCCGGTGAAGAGGATACCGACAAAGGGGAATCCGTCGCGACGCATGCCGTCGATGGTGGGCTGGAGGATGGTGCGCTTGATGTCGGCAAGCATCTCGGGGCTGGCGACAGGCGTGGGGGCATAGCAGCCCATACCGCCGGTGTTGGGGCCCTGGTCGTTATCAAAGATGCGCTTGTGGTCCTGAGCTGGGGGCAAGGGGACGACGGTGTATCCGTCCGAGAAGGCGAGGATGCTGAGCTCCTGGCCCTCCAAGAACTCTTCCACAACCAGCTCGTTTCCTATTGGATTTCGTTGATGGGAACGATTCGTTAGAAATCTTTGTTTTTATCCAGATTACGGTGAAAGCAAAGACCCATTCTCCTTCTCCAGAGCCCAGATCAGTTCAGCCCTTTGTGTGAATCCAGTCCCATCCAGCAGTCGAGTGTTTTGGTCCAGTTCCTGGGATATGACGCCAATCCAATGAGCGATTATTTTTGTTCCTTGTGGTTCTTTTTTTCCCTTCCTCCTTCCAGCACCACACGCGATGAGCGAACTTGTCTGGGCTGGCACCTTCCTGTCTTCTTGTCCTCCATCCACTATCTCCTTCATTGTATCTCTTTTTCTTCTTCCGCAACTTCTTATTTTTGATTTCCTTATATTTCAAGGGCCGCCTTTGAGTCAACGATTAAGAAGAATCCCCGCATTTTTTCGACGAATGAGAGTGCGCCCTTTTCTGCCTGTTCCTTTGGGCTTTCCGGAGGTCCAATTCTCATTGTTATTTTTTTCTCAGCAAAAACTGTTCAATTGAGTCGTGGTTGTCGGCAGTGATGATGGCAGTGGTGTGCTCTGGATTGTCCGCCGTCCTCGATAAATGGTCGATAATGGTCGATGGCGTCGGTCGGATGGGCCCCATCCAACGATAACAAGTATCCCAAACCAAAACAAAAAAAAACAAAAACAAAAACAAAAACAAAAAGAATACATACCAGCATCACCAAAGACCTTCTCGACCAAGATCTGATCAACACCCTGGCAAGCCTCCTCCTTGGTAGTGGGGATCAGAACACCCTTTCCAGCAGCCAAGCCAGAGGCCTTGAGGACAACATTAAAGTCGCTCTTTTGGATAAACTCCTTGGCCGTGGCGGCATCGGTAAAGTTCTCGTAGGCGGCTGTGGGGATGTTGTGCCTCTTCATAAAGTCCTTTGAGAATGTCTTGGACCCCTCCATGCGGGCGGCCTTGACTGAAGGTCCGAACACGGGGATTCCGACTGGCGAGGAGGAAGAAGGAGGAAGGGAGGGAAAAAAGGAAGATGGGGAAGGATTGTAAGTGATATTGCGTCAAGAAGAATAGTGAAAGCCAAAAAGTCAAGACTTGTTGCAGATCATCAACATAATATGCAAACAGAAAAAAGTAGCTTACTCTTCTGGAAGACAGCGGTGACACCCTCAACCAAAGGCTGCTCAGGGCCAGGGATAACAAAGTTGACCTACATCCATATGGACAGAAAAGATAGAAAAACAGGGAAGACGTTAGATTTCCTCGTTGATCGTTTTGCGATGAATGCCCGCATTTTCCATTATCGATCCAGATCCCGAATAGAGATTTTTATCCTTCTTAAATCGTTAAATACCTTGTTCTCGACGGCGAACTTGGCGAGACCGGCAAAGTCGAGGACACCGATGGCAACGTTCTCGACCTTGTTCAAGCCAGAGGCAGTACCACCGTTACCTGATATATCGAAAACACACGCATAGATGATTTGGTCAGAAGTTGATTTTTCTCACGAAAAAAAAAGAACTAGATACGTTCTTTAATGATAACATGATGCCAAGAGGGATAAGCAAGTAACTTACCAGGGGCGACAAAGATCTTGGCGACACGGTCGGACTGGGTCAACTTCCAGGCAATAGCGTGCTCGCGACCGCCGTTTCCGAGCAAGAGGACGATCAGCTTGTCCATTATGTGTGATATATGTGTGTGAGGAAGAAGAAAGGCAGGGTATTTCCTGTACCGTAAAAGTAGGCCGCGATAAAGAAATGAGGGAGGAGTGTATTCCAGACAAAGGCAAAGAAGCCAAAGATAGGAAAGGCAAGGGGATGAAGAGGAGGGGAGGTGGAAAGGATAAAGAGCGGAGTGAAAGTAAAAAACACAAAAAGAAGCGTGGGGAAGGCCTTTTCGAGTCAAAGAAAAAAAAAAGAAGTCATCCTTGGGTGGCTTGGAATTTTGTTTATCTGTCCTATCATCACTCAACCTTATTTCTCTTGCAGGTGTGATCTGTGCCTTGTCGACGCTCCAAGCTTAAAACGCATGCATACAATCTGGTACAAGATACATGCGAATAGCATAGAGAAAGGATAAAAACAATGCTCTATTACAACTCGACAAAAAATAAACTATGGGCAGAGAGATAATAAAAGAGATGAAAAGAAGAAAAAAAAGAAAGGATATGAAACAAGTAACGCCTGCGGTAAAAGATCTTACAACTCTTCTTTCGCTTTTTAATCGCTATCGCTGTCGCTGTCGGTCTCGGGCGCCTTGCCCTTGCCCTTGCTCTGAGGAGGTGCGGCCTTCTGGCCACCACCACCAATGGCCGCTGCTGCCAAACCCTGCTCCTTCAACAACGCCATCTGACCAGCGATCGAATCCTCGTCAGGCTCAGAAATCTCGTCGTCCAGTTCGGGCTCAGGAGGCAACTGGGAAGCATCCAAAACAGTCAGGGTCATGTCCTGGAGGACATCAGCTCCCAAGATCGAGTCAGACTTGATAAACAGGTTGAACGAGTACTGGCCAGGGCGAGGGGGCGACTGGAACTGGACGCGGATCGTCTTGGGCTTCGAGGTCACATCGGCAATCTTGGTAGGGGCAACGACAATACGGTTGTTCTTGTGGTCTCCCAAAACAACCCACCAGAAAGGCTTCTTCTCGCCGGGGAAGTGAGGGGCATGAACGGCAGGGGCAGGGGTCTTGTCCTCCTTCTTGGGCTTGATGTTACCATCCTCATCCTCCTCACTGTCCTCAACACCGTCGAACAAGGCGTCGACATCGTCCTTGGCAGACTTGACAACTTTCTCCTCCTCCTCGACCTCCTGACCGGGGATAACGGCGCTGACCTTCAAAATAAACGTGCAAAGAGATCCTGGGGTAATGATGTTATCGCCCGCAACGCGGAAGAACGCCTTGTGGACCTTCAACTCGGGGTACTGCTTAGCAACGGTGGCAACCTGGTCAACCTGATCGGCAGTGACGCCCTCCTGGAGAAGAGCACCACGGTCCTCGCGATCCATGTCCATGAACTGGCTAATCGACTTGACCTGGTTCTTGCCCTTAAGAGCCTTGATAGCCTCGGTATCGACAAAGGGCAACTGCTGGAGGGGCGAATCGTGGAAGTAAAGACCCTGGACCAAGATCTGGGACATGTCCATCAAAGCAAGGGAAACCGAGAGCCATTGGCGTGCAGTAGTGATCTGGATCATTCCGTGGATCAAGTGCAAAGTCTTGGAAGCAATATCGACTTGGTCTAGATCACAATTGAGCGACACGGGTAAGGGTTAGCATCCAATCGTAGTTCCTGACACTACAAGCCATTTGTCGGGCGTGGACACATTCATAGAGCAGTTCCTGCTGATTACCTTGGGCAAGATCCTTGTCTTCAACGGGGACGTTTAGGGTGTGGGCATACAACAAGGTCAAGACCTTCAAAGGGGCAGGCGAGGTGGTCTTCTTGGTGTATTCAAACTTCTCGCCGTTCTTGTTCTCCAAAGCAGTGTTGACCTGGGCACCGAGCTTCTCCAGAGCAGCCTCATCCGTGGGGCGGCTGACGATATCCTCCTTGAACTCCTCTGCAAGAGACAGAATCTCGACGATCTCCTTGGCATTGGTGGTCTCCTTCAATTGCTTGAAGAACACGCCCATGGTTTTGGTGCGAATCTTGTCTTTGGTGAAGTCTCCAGAGCGGTACCACCACTTTCCGATAAAGTAAGGAAGCATCAGACCGCAGGCAATACCGTAGGCAGCAAGGACCCAGAAGTTGTTGTGTGCCTCGACCAACCAGGTGGGAAGGGCAATGCTCATGGTCATCGAGTTCCTGCTACCATCGGGGTGTCCGTATTTCTCCCAGTTCTCGCGGGTAATGTCGTCAGTCAAACTAATTGAAACGAGAGCAAACAAAACGAACGAAATTAAAAATGAGGTGAGCAAAACAGGGTCGTGGATCGGATTGGTAAACAAAAAAAAGAGCTCCTTGAGGCAAAGACGGATCCTGCCATAGCATTCCTCGATTGCCACTTACGTTTCGTAAGCCTTATTGATCTCGGCCATCTTGGTGTCAGCCTCCTCGCGCAGGTCGGTTTTGACCTTGTCAGGATGCCAGATCTTGCTCAGTCCACGATATGCTGACTTGATTTGTTTAGGGGTAGCATTCTACAGAGAGATCAACCAGGACAGAAAGCACAAATGTATCAGTAAGAATAAAGCTTGTCTCCTGTGCATGCTTCCTATCCCTTTTCTCTCACCCCCTGGCATGAGTAAATGAAAAGGCGTCGATTGCGTGTGATAAAACGACTGTTGCTG
This sequence comes from Linnemannia hyalina, assembly GCA_019671135.1. Lineage (NCBI taxonomy): Eukaryota > Fungi > Mortierellomycota > Mortierellomycetes > Mortierellales > Mortierellaceae > Linnemannia > Linnemannia hyalina. Next base: position 2,011,156 of record JAHRHY010000003.1, read on the forward strand.
CTGTATATACTTACATCGGCAACGCCAAGAATGTCAAAGGGGTTCCACTTGAGGACTTCGGGCGAAGGGGTGATGTAGACCTGGTAGGCGACGAAAGCGAAAACGATCCAGCCAAGGAGGATACCAATTGACCTATACGACACACCACATACACGATGAAAGTAAAAAGAGTTAGTTCACGGTCAAGGTGTTTGCAGTAGTCGGAGAGAAGGAAAAGGGCGAACAGCCCAGTTTTTGGAATCTCGTCAAAAGAACACATACTTCTTGCCAACTCCTGTGGACTTGCGGGGGGCGGCAGCTCGGGAAGACTTCTTGTGGCAGGCATCGCAAGGGCAAGTATTTTTCTTTGCCGTAACGACTAATATAATCAAACGAAAGCGAAGTAATCATGAAAGTGGTTAGATCGTGGCTTTCTTTGGTTCATTCACACTTGTGTGTTTTTTTGCATCCGTATGTGTTCCAATTCATTCAGTCTCGGTTCCTCTCGGGTCTATGCGTAGTTGGCTTCGTATTCATTCCTTGCTCGATGGAAAACAACAAGCCGAGTCCAGTCTGTGTTTTGCCTAGCTGAAAAACGTCCTTCGAATAAGATTCATATATTTACCTGTCTTCTTAAAGATGTTGAGGTAGGTGACGGGGATGAGGATGATGGCGAGGGTGGTGAGGACGAAGAAGTTGAACGTGTCGCCGTTCTCGTCGAATGTGTACTTTGCCATCTTTGCTTTTCCAATCTCTCTCTGTTGGCTTGCTAGGTAGGTCTCTTTGTTGAATACTCCTGAAGGTGTGCTGGTGTGTTTTCCTTGGTGCTAGTTCTGGTATTCCGACAAGGCCGTTGAGGAGGAGGAGGGAGGTGTTGTTGTGCTGCGAGTTGGGCCCTGGACGATAACGGGATAAAAAGAGAAAGAAGAAAGGGAGGGAGGGAGGTGATGAAACGAAAAGAGAGGATGATGGGAGAGCGAAATAGACAGAACACTAATAGCAGAACATCAATAAAGGGGCGGGGCACAGAATTGATATATCCAATGAGTGCGAGCCAGAGAACCTAACAGACCAGCCTTGTCCAGCCAATCAGACTGCGCTGACACGTCGGATTCCCCTCTACTCGTTTCCCTGGCTCTCCCCTCTTGTACCCCTTAAAACTCAATCCTGCGTTCTCTTTCTCTTTGGTCTGATCACCAAGTGATCTATCCTTCTATGGCTTCCATGCCCTTCTAGAACTCCCAACTGGAGTCACGCTAATCCTTTCAATCCACGTCTTAATTGATGTCTATCATTCATTCACTTTATCTTTATCGCTAAATGAAAAAAAAATCTTCTAATATACATGTAGTCGCATCGCACCTTTCTACCGATACTCCCCCATAGCCTCAGTATGATACTCAGGCCAAAGGTGGTTGATAATATACGCACTAAACGTGCTCCGATCCGTCCCCTGGAACATCCGCCCCTTGGCCGCCAAGTTGGCGTCCATCAGCGCAACCATATACGGCCACATCAGCACATTGTCCACCGGGTTCCGGATGTTTTCCAGAAGTGCATCCGATTCACGGAAATCGGACAGAAACATCGTGCACGGGAACCGGTCTAGGAAATCCTTGAGAAGAGGTGCTGAACGTGGCTGGTGGACATCTGTTGCCATGAAGATCATCGGTGACTCGGCTGGACTCGACTGACACCGCTCCAGGAATGTTGGAGCTGCCTCATCAATGAGGGTGGTGGGCATATGGGATGCTAGTACCTGCGCCGGTTGACCTTCTCCCTCTGCTGCTGCTGGTAGCGCATGTGGTACTGGATCTGCTCGCCGCCGCAACTTGGACGAATACCGCGACTGATCTTGCTTAACCATCTCCTCAACCCAAACCACAATCCTCTGCAGATTCATTGGCGCACCCTTCTCAAAGATCCCATCCTCCGTCCTCAAATGAACTCCCAGAAACCCCTCTGCAAGCCTTTCCGTCCCCTTGGACCACACCTCGATCTGATCCTCGGCCATCCTCGTCGCGTCCAGAATCGCCTGGTTCCAGAGATCCATCCCATTGGAGAGATACTGTTTCAGATCCCGCTGTCGCTGTGATCGTGCCTCGAACCGGTCGGTGGCGAATAGAGATCCAAAGTGGAGGATCTTTTCCGGGCGCCGGTGGAGGTCGGTGAGTAGAAGGCGTTTTGAGAACTTGCCTTCTGTGGCCATGGTCTCTGGGATGAGTGTTGAATGGTCGACCTGCACCTCCACCTGAGGCTTCTCGTCTCCCGGCTTGATACCATAGTCCGTCTCTGAATCATCCACAATAAAGTACTCGTACCGACTCGTATCATTAAAAAAGTACATCTCCTTCTGCAGATCCTCCACCTGAAGGTTGTCCTTGAGCCACTCCATCGTAATCTCCGGACGATTGAACACTCGAATGGGCGTCGTCTCCCCCGCTACGCCCACAACGTCCGACAAAATCTTGGGGATGTCGTAAAAATAGGTCCACGGAGTCGTAGTCCAGAGATGGTAAAATCGGCATTGGTGCTCGGTCAGTCGCTCCTTCTCTGTCATCGCCTCTCGCTGTTTCCGATTCTTGCGGGGCCATGTTGCGGGCTCGATAGTTCGACAATACTCAACTCCTGTCCGGTTGCGGTCCGACCACTGCTTGAGAAGGATGGGCGGCTCCTTCCAGACCAGAGCCTGCTTCTTGTGACTGAGGTGTAGCGGTGGGAGAAGTAAGGTTCGGTTGAGCGACACTGCCAGTCGAAGTGCAGTCTCGAGGGTGATGAGTTGGTTGTGGAAGCCGCTGTGGGGGAGGTAGGCCAGGAACCGTTCGCCTTCTGCAGGGGGTCTTGGTGGGAACATTGTAATGAAAGGATTGTGTTCCTTGTTTCCTTCCAGCTGCAGGGGCTCGGGTCTCGTTGTTGTCGTTGTTGTTTGTGTGTGAGAGGGCGTTTGTGTATTTGATGTTGTTGTTGTTGTTGTTTGGTTGTTACTATTAAAGTCGTTGCTGTAGTCGTTATCGTTATTGTTGGCAGTGATGATGGTGCGGTTATGTCGCCTGGCGCTGTCGAGGACAACTGTGCCGTCGTCCTTCGAGGAGTAATTATTGAGGTAAGGGACCCACTCCACTTGTAGCGCAAGGAGAAAGAGGACCACAACGAAAATTAGACTGATAAACAGCGTCCTATTCCTTGATCGTGGCTCCGACTTGATCAGGGAACCCTGCTTTGACGTCATGTTCACCCCCTCTGGTTTTAGTGGCGAGAAGAGCGAGCGGTGCTTCGTTGAGTGTTGAAAAGTGAAGATTGAGTCGAACGGGTGGAACAGGAGACGCTGGAGGGAAAAGAGAGGTAACAAAGGTGGCGGCAAGCAACTAATATAAAGATGGGATTTGGGTATATGTGTGGATTAAGGGATTGAAAGAGCAGGAGAGAAAGCAAAGTAGAGGACGAGAATACGGAGACGACAAGGAGAAGAAAGGAGAGGAGAGAGGGCGCCAGGACGGGAATATCGAAATAAAGAAAGGGGCGAGAGGTATTAATGGAGGAAACGAAGAGATGAAAGAAGGATGAAGGACGAAGGATGAAGGAAGAAGGAAGAAGGAAAGGAAGCAAGAATGAAACAGAAAGTGAATCGAGAAATAGAAATTGCAAAAGTAAAACGTAGTAAGTACCACCCATCCATGCAACAGCACCCAGAGAAACCCAACGGCGGTGTCTTGTACCTAAGTCTTCGGACCAGAAGGGAGGTGCAGTAGTCTGTCTGGATAAAACACCACAAAACGAACTGGGTCCTGACAGCAGACTAGCTGCATTCCTCCCCTCTTTTAGTCTGTTTTTCTAATTCTTTTAATAACGAGAGCATCATGATGCTAGGTGTTGCCTCCGACAATTGACGCTAACTCCATTAAAAGGAATATCTTTGCCAGTGCCTCATTTTGGTGCAATCTACCCTAGCGCCATCCCATCCACTTTTGTTGCAAGTTTGTCCAGCAGGATTCAAATGTGGACAAAGGAAAGGCACGAGAAACGAAAATGTGAACAAAAGGAAGGAGGGCTCTTTTTGCGCCTTTGTGTTGTCCATGCCTTGGTCACACGAGGTCCATTGTCAACAACAAATGAAAACGCCATCTATTTCTCCCAATTCTTTCTATCAACGTCAATTCGATGGGAAGAAAGGAAGATGAACTCAACGTTTGAGAGAAATTCATTCTCATCATTTTATTTCATTGCTCTCAATTCGGATGAACTCTACAGTAACAGCGATTGACAGACTCTTAGGGAGCTTGTCTTTGGGTGTAGGGTGTAGATCAGGGCATTCAATTCATCACTCCACCTGCAGTTACCTATGTGCACACCTCTATGCCTTTTATTTATTTTTTGGGGATTGTTGTGGGGGGGGAGGGGGAATACAAAACTGGATGAGCAAAAAAGGAAGTTATTAAGCAACACAATTGTAGAACATGGACGACGATGAATATGCACGATAAAGCGGTGTCTCACGGCTATGTACAGAGCATCGGTGGACATGGGCGAGGGCGAAAAAATCAACTGGAGATAGATGTCAAGAATGAACGGGGCACTCTTGACAGGAAAACCAAATAGTGTTGTGATCCGTCCAGTCCTGCTAGGATTGCATTGCTGATTATAGAGCCACGGTATGTTGTGTTGTGTAGTGTTATGATGTGATATGCTGAGATGTTTTGTTGTTGATGTTGTTGTTGTTGATATTGATGTTGTTGTCCAATGCACCGGTAACATTGTCCAGAAGGCGCTGTCCTTCTGTTCCTCAGTGGGATCTAGGCAGAGCTGCGCCAAGCTTGCTGCGGGGTTGAACGCGACTGACTGACTCACGAAGATCCAGGATACAACAACCAAAAAGTAATCTACAGTTGAAAGTTAGTTGGCGTACATAGAGTGAGACATCAATTCCCTAGCTGGCATCGTCAACCTTGCACCTATTCGGCTCAACACAGACACTTCCATTCGTGAGCACCAGGAATGGCTCGGTCAGAGTACTGAAGTATTATGTGTAAAACAACTCCAAAAATGACTCTACGCTGGAATCAGTAAAGTCCGCGTCGCTGACTGGTGATTCACCTTCCTGCAAAGTAGGACTCGAGCTGATCATTTCTGGCTTCTCGGGGTTGACATTCAGCAAGGCTTGGGTGGCATCAACAAACTGGGACATGGAGTTGATTGCGCTCAAAGATGATTTGAATCAAAAGGGCATCAAAGAAGACTTTGGAGCCTTGGCGGGTGGCCTGCTTGACGCATCAGTTTGAGGTTGGTCTCCAAGGCGATCTGCATAATCTCGATGGCTGCTTGCTTAGCCTAGTCGTCAAAGGAGACAAAGGCAAACTCGAGAAAATCAAAAAGACTAGCAGGACTTACATTCCTGTGAAGGGCGTTGTATTGACTGAAGGAAGATTGAAAAGAGAATAGTTAGATATCCTGTCGAGAACATAACCGTAACTCGGCGATCATACATATTGTAGAAACATGTTCTTATCTGTAGATGGCGAGAGTTGTCTTCTTGGTCGCAAAGTTGGTGCACAAACAGCACAACTTCATTTCGGCGACGCTTTGGCTCCGATGGGTTCTTCAAGATATCGAAGAGGTCCTTTCATCAACTGGCGGTCATAGGCAATGTCCTGGACGAGCTCGAAGGTCTTGACCTTGATCATGAGAGTCACCACCAAAATCGCGTCCACTTCCAGGGTATCAACCACTTAGGAAACTGGAGACAGATCAACCGATTGATAAGCTTCATGGTGTCTGGATCGTCGATCGGAACGACCTCCTTGAACTTGCCCACTCGAGGGAACATCTGCCGGTACCCTGGATTCCCCTCCTTCAGGTTCGGGTCGTCTATAGTAGCGGGAGGAAGCAAATGTTGCTTGTGAGTTTGAGTTCTGACAATACCTTCAAAGCGAGTGCGATCTTTGCAAAAAGTCACATGGTATAGTATATTCACTTGCATTCCATGATACCAAGGCAGCCTACAAGGCTGCTGTTCTTTAGCATTTCCTAGATGATATTCGCGTCGTAACGGTTCACTAGAAGCGGAAGAAAATAACGAAGTAATCGGTCAGTAATCGCTCCAGGCTATTAAGCATTGCTCGGTATGGTGTTAAGAAAACAAGATTACGAATATTTTTTCAGCTGGACTCACTCATATGCAAGATTACAGAGCGGAGTGTGGGCAAACACGAAGTCTTCATCGACTTCTCGCAAATTGCCAGCAGGGCGACAAGCTTGTTGATCTACTTCTACAAATGAGAGCAAAAAAGTGAAACGCACACATGTTAGTACGTTCTATCACCTACACAAAGCCTACGAAGATGAGGCTGACATGGACAGGCGAGAACTTACCTCCTCGACAATGTACTTGTTGAGCTTCTGCTTAACTTCTCCGTCAGTAGTTGGGTTTCCCTCGAGAAATTCCTTGGTATCCGTGATATTGGCCATGGTTGGGTCGGACAGGATCGACTCATCGTCACCCATGTCATCGTCGTCACTCGAATAGTCGTCGCTTGAGGAGTCGCCGCTTGAGGAGTCGCAGGACTCAATGTTGCTTGTGTAGTAGTCGCTGATGTGGATTGTCAATGAGGCTTCGTCGACCATTTCAGAAACATGAACAAAAGTAAACTTTGTTAATTTCAGGTACTCATCGGCCGCTGGAGGTTCATTTCGTCTTTGGTGCAGTTGTTTGGCTGGAGAACGGCTTGCTCCCTATCGTGGTTGAGAAATGAAAAAATGAAGTTGGATTGGTTTGGTAAGCCTAGATCAGTTACTGGTTGTCCATTGCGAATATTGCGCCCAAAAGTGACTGCTGTTAACGTTCCTTCAGACTCGTTTCTTGGTGGAAGCCCAAGTCGTGGTTGTTCTTGGGGAGCAATGGCAAGGCGGTCATGGTGTCCTCAGCGCTCAGTGTTATTATTACGAGTAAACGCAAGAGAAAAACTGAAGTCAGCACACAAGTATTCAGGTGGGTATGGGTTTTTCGTGTTTGACTTGGTCGTGCGTTCGTTTTGCAAGAGTTTCCTTTGAGGTCGTGTGTTGCTTTCGTGACAGTGACGAGCTTTGTTCCTGAGACCGAGTTGATGCACAATTAGTCCCCATGCTGTAATCGTTGTCCTAGAGAGCTGGGGAGGAATGAGTGTTTCTGGGGAGGGAAATCACTGGAATCGTTTTGGTGTTGGTATGTTATGGCGATCGTTGTTGTGAGATTATCGCTGTTCTTCTCTTGCGAGGGTGTCGTTATAGCGAGTTGAGCGATGGGTTGGGAGAGTGAAGGGGTATGAGTCGTGTCTTTCTGAAAATGCTGGAATCACTTTGGTAGAGAAGAAAAATGTAATTCTGAGCTTAATTCTCAGCAAGAAAGAGGCTCAGAAACGACCCCGTTAAAAGAGTCCCTGGCTGGCTTCTGACAATTCTTTTGGTTTAATAATAAAGATTCAATTGGTACAAAAATAACCTAAAGAGGCATCTCCTGGTGCCTCTGCTGCTCGGCTTGCTCAAGCTCACGATCGTAAACCTCCTTGGTCCTCCGGTTGTTCTCCTTGATCGCCCCACGGATTCTAAAGTGGCAATCCGAATACTCCGCCCTGTCAACAAGTGCAGCCTGGTGCAGTCTCTTGGCCTCCGCTAACAACGCTGCGCCACCCACTGCGACTCCAGGCTCACCCACACCGCCAGCAGGTCGAGGTCCAAACTTGGCTTCCTGCTCTCGGGCCGTCGATTGCATAGTCTCGATGCGGTTGAATTCAGCCAACCGACGCTCCACCTCCATCGACATCAAATCCTGGTGGAGAAGTATTTCTACAGGGTTAAAGTCCCACACAGAAAGTGTGCTGTTGTAACCTGCAGCCTGTGCCTCCTCGATGGTTCCGCGGTAGGTGACAGGACCAGATAGTGCCATGCCCCTGGACAGATGACCAGACGTCACTCCGTGGATGCTCAACGCCGATGATGCAGGCGCCATACCAAACGGAGGGAGTGCACTCTCGACCGCCCTGAGACCCTTGTGAGTGTAGGCATCGTTGCCGTCGCATGACAACACACCGAGCTTGCGGTTGGAACTGAGAGCCTGAGCCAAGGTAACCATTCCGTCCTCTCCGAACCGGTTGTAGTCCATGACCAACAGCTGGAGGGTGTCGTTATCAGCCAAGGCAGGGAAGGCTAACGAGATCCGTCTGCCGAATCCACCCATCGACCGACCGCCCGCCGAGTTACCTCTGCGACCGCCGCCGCTGCTGCCGCCAACCGACACTGACGATCCGGTTGAACCAACGGTAGCAGAGACATCAGGGTCTTGCTGCTCAATCTCCTTGCCAGAGATATCCAACATGACCAAGGTCTTGTTCATAGCCAACATGCGGCCAAGGGCGCAGCAGGTGGCTTCCGAAGCATCCTCTGGGCGGATTCTGGAGCAAGCTTCCTGGTAGCTCAGTCCCTCTAACTCGGCCACTTGACTCTCGCGCTTGATCATCAATCCATTGACGTTGAGTTCGTTGAAACACGTCGTCTGCTCCAAAGCCTCTAGGACACGTCGCAAGACAGCATCACGGACAATGAGACCCTGCATGTGAATGCCAAAGGGCTCACCGCTGTTGAACGATCTCGACTTCTCCAGGCTCCGAATCCAGCTCTCAATCGACTCCTTGGACTCGAACAGAGGATTTTGGCTAACATCCAACGTGAACTTTGTGGTTTGGTTGACCTTGCAAAGAGCATCAAACACGCTGACGAGGCTCGACCATCCCAGGTTGCAGCGGGACAATGTGAGTGTCAAGAGTTCAGGGTGGGACGGGACATAGGCGGCCAAGACAGAGATGGTAGCCTGGTTGATAGGCGCGGTCGAGAGATCCAGAACAGTCAACTTTTGCAGTGTGTCCAAGCGCTTGCCGCTGAGAAGACTCTCGTGAGGCAACGAAGGAGCCACTGGTGCTCCAAGACGACACTTCTGGAGATCGGGGTTGCGTTCCAGCAACATGTCGACCCATTGCCACCAGCGGTTGTCGGCTTGGTTGCCCTTGAGACGGATGGTCAACATGTTCTCCAGACATCCAACGAGCGCCTCCATTCCGCCCACGCCGATGTTGCAGTCAGTGAGGTCTAGAGTCTTGAAATGTCTCCAGGTAGCCAGGCGCTTGGCAAAGAGGTGACCGACGGTATCCTCGCCTCCAAAGTCATTACCGGTCAAGGAGATGCGTCTGCAGTGCTCGCGCCCTGCGTCTCCTCTAAGCATATGGGTCGACTCCGCGGTGGGCTCGAATCCGTCCAAGAATCCCTGGGCAGTCTCCGAGGACCATCCGCAACCGGCAAAGTTCCACCGCTCAATGTGTTTCATGTCTTTGATCATCCTCTGCAAGTCCTGAATCACCTCTTGCTTCTTCCAGCCTCCATCCAACGCTTGAATGCCCTCGAACCGGACCTTGGAGCCTTCGTCGTACTCACGGAGCGTTCGCATGACCGTCTGGATCTGTGGCGCAGAGTAAGCTCTCCTGTCATCCTGGGCAGGCTTGAAAGTAAAGGTGCCAAGACGAGCAGAGTATTCGATTCCATTCAGGTCACGGTCCGAGAGCTTGAAGAGCTTGGCCCATATGGTAAGCGTTGTATCGATCCAATCCTCAGTCTTTTCCGTGGGCAAATGGTAGTGTTGATGGGGCTGATGTTGCTGAGGTGCCGATCCAAACTTGGACTTGAAGCCAAGGTGACGCATAAGATCGTCGTGAGCATTGGACACTGCATCGACATATCCACCCAGGTTGTCCTTGGATCCTGTCAATTGAATCCTTTGACCGAGAGGATATCGACCACCACGGGAGCCCAATCCACACACCTCCATGTCAATAGCAAGCTGAGAGGGACCATTTGTGGTGTGACCAATATGCTCAAGCTCGACAAGACTCCAGTGCTCAACATCGCGGATCACGGTCCCTTGGGGGGAGCGACGCTCAGTAAAGTGGTGGAGTCCTGTTCCAGTCAAAGCCATAACATGAAGGGCAGTGTCGTTCCGTGAAGCTGACAAGGCGGATTCTACCGAGTCCTTCAATGATGTGGCCGACCAAGTGTCACCAGTCCATGTCTGAAGTCCAGTCTTGGTCAACAGCGCGGCAGTCGAACCGAACAGTTCAGTGCCACGCGACTTTTCCCAAATATTGGTAGCGTTCAGGATGTGGCTGTGCTGGGCGGGTGTAAGGTACTCAGCCTTGGAGGACAAAGAGGCCGAAGCATGCGAGTCTTCATCCTTGATCAGCTTGCGGGACGCATCGCCGGCGCCATCTGGAGCACCGTGGGCCTTCCGCTTACGTTCGGTCTGGCCGTGATCAGGTTCACCAGATTCGTCGTTGGAGTCCATGTCCTCGTCATGCGACTTGGCTCCTTCAGGGGACGACGCGTTCGACATCTCCTCATCCATAATATCGTCTTCTTCGGCCTCCTCGACAAACACCTTGGGAAGATCTTGGCCAGTTGCACGGGGTTCTTCATGGACATGACCTCCTTCGGCGTTGGCCGCCTCTGTCGGTACGCTGGTATGGACTTCGGATTCGGTAAGGGCCTCGTTCTTGATGTCCATGACGTGGGTGGCCCTCTCCTTCATCTCTCTGAGCTGACGACCCCTGCGGTGACCTTCCTGTTTCACAACCTTGACGAAGTTTTCCTGGTGCTTCAGGATCAAAGTGGCAACAGTTTGCTGCATGGTGGCGCTGGGGTGTTGAGCAGACTCCATCCGTGGGACCATAGGGCGAGGGGGAACCTTCGCTTCGGAGATCAGCCTAGCGATGTCTTCATGACCTGACATGCGAGCAAATTGGAGAGCTATTACAAAAGAAATGATTGTATAATTAGTGACATGGTTGATTGAATGTGTTCAAGTAGAATAAAGTAGACCCTAAAACTGTAGCTTACCAGTCTTGCTATTTCTGTCAATGGCAGTGTGGTCAATACCCATGGCAATAAGCTCCTTGGCGAGTCGAGTCATGCCCTGCTGTGCAGCTATATGCAACATTGTGTGTCCAGAGTCGCTCTATATCCATCGGAGAATCGAATAGTTAGCCAATAGTTGACGGAGAAAAGAAGAATGATATAGATATTCAAGCTTATTGGAAATAAAAGTACACTCTTACCTTGAAGGAAGGCAAAATGCGTCCTGGAGCAAGAATCTGAACCGTGCGCAAAAACTCGAGTGCCATGTCTTCCTTGCCGGAGGCACTCCATGCGAAGCCAACATCAAAATCGTTTCCTACAAACGTTGTGGCATCATCCAACAAGCCAAGTCCAACACCCGCACCTGCGCCATGAGCGTTGAGGATGTAGGCCAACTATGCATAGCAACAAAAAATAACAAGAAAGGACAGTTAATACAAAGGCCCCTCAAAAGGGCCATAATAACGTACGAAGTAAAATGCACCAATGGCTTACAGTGTTGTCCTGTGGGTACTCGTTCGACATGGCGTAGGAAAGCGAAGTTGCGGCGAGGTTGCAAAAGTCGTAGTCTGGTGGTGCCATGTACATGTAGTCGACCTGGTCTGTTTCGGGGCCAATAGGGTACGACATCGATGCAATCTTCACAGCAACAATGCCTGGCTTCAAGTTCTCCGCAGGAGGTGTGGTACACTCCATCACGTCGTGATGGGAAATGGTGACCAGCTCGGCAGGAACCTTGCCGAAAAAGACGACGGGGTTCTGTAGAAGATCAAAGTTGGCCCCGTGGATGGTGACTCGAGTACCTCCGAGGATAGTACCCTCGCATGGCGTGAGAGGGTAGATCTGTCGGAACTTGGGAGGGGCCATAGCTCGACCATTGGTGCCGTTGGGACCGTGGCCATTGCGGAGTCCATTCATGTTAGCATTGTCCATCGCAAGTGAGTTCACCATCCGCTCATCCATCGATCTTGGAGAGGCCATCGATGCTGAGCTGGCAGAAGGAGTACGCTGGTGACTCTTGACCATTGGGCTTCTTGAGCTCTCATTGCTCAAGGATGGGCTCTGAAGCATCTGCTCGTTGGGTGCCATCGCTGGTGACCGCGAGCCAGTGGAAGCTGGGGCATCGATATCAGTCAAGCCATCCTCCTCCTCCTGGTCTTGCTCAGGGCCTCCGTTCTTGGATCGAGCCTCGCAGCAGATACGAAGCTTCACAGACCCACCGACGCGGACGACCTCGGGAAACGTTTGCAGGCGAACCACAAAGCCTTCTTGCTCATTGTGGTGATCACAGTAGCAGTTCAGCTTGATGCAGATGATCGCATGGCCCTTGCGGATGTCGATCATGGGTTCACCGTTAGGGCTCTGTTTGAAGTTCTTGGCCAACACTTGCATGATCTACATAGTTGAAAGAGGTACAGTTGACGGCATTGTGAATACGCGGATGGTTACGACAATATAGAACGATGCAGCATTACAAAAAGCATTAAGTTACCTTTCTCTCGCCGTCCATACGCATGACACAAGCAGGGCAAGAGTCCTCAATGATGCGGTCTCTGTTATTTGGCGAGATGAGGACAATGTCCACGTCCAAGATCCTTGCCCCTCTCATCTCTAGAAACGTTTTTATCCGCGGAGAAAATTAAGAATCGGAAAGCATACTTAATTAGTAGGGCAAATTCGCTAGAAAGAATTCTGTGGGTAAAAGACTGGACTGGAGCGCTCATCGATCATATTTGCCTTACCATCGGGGCTCAGTTTTTTCTTTGGCTGTGCATTCTCTCTGAATCGATCGAGATTGAACCGCAAGTAATCCCAGTTTCGGACCACTTGCCGATTCGAGTCCAGGATGCTGGTCTTGAGGTAAATGATTGGCTCAATACGCAATGCATTCTTGTGCTTGACAGCAACATAGTGCCTCGGCTTCTTACGGAAGGTGTAGGCCTTGACATCGAACGCTGGAAAGTCAGAGAGAGACTGAGACGTGGCGTGCAGGAGTGGACCACCATGTGCTAGTGGCAAATGAGCGCCCTGTAACACCGCGCCGCTAAACAATACATAAGGAGCAAATGGTCTTTTAATTAGTTACTGGATCATCATATGAAGAACCGAAAAAAGAATAAGAGAGAAGTGGCGATCGTCATTGTTTATGCAGCGTTGGCCGACTTACTTTGCCTGAGACCCAAGGCCAAGATGGACACCATTGGTCAGATCTTGATAGAAGGGCGTGTGCAATGACCGTGCATAAAGGTTGCTCATGGTCAATGGGTTTGACAGGTCAGAGACGAGCCCAGACCCATACTTGGTCTGATGTATACCAATAATTGCAGAACGACGGATGCACGGATATAACAAAGGGGAGAGACACGAATGAAGAAGAAGGGGTTTGAGAAAAAAAGAAGAGATATGTGTGAGTGGTCACGTGCAGTCCACAAAACCAAAACTCCAAAGAACCAACAGACAACTCGGAAGCCTGAACAGTCAAGAAGATTGTCCAGGGCAAGACACTAAGGCACACTCCTCATCCTTGTTTGCCTTCTTTCCTGTGTTGTGCGCTCTCTTGTGTTAGCATTGGCGTCGCCTGTGTGTGGGAGACTCTCCTCAGAAAGAGGGATCACCTTCAAAATGTCAAGAAAGGGCAAGGGCAAAAAAATTGTCAAAGGAAAAATAACAAAAAGGGGGAAGGAAAACAATGGCACTGTTGTCGGAACAGTGAGTGGGAAAGGAGTATTGAGATCATTAAGAAGGGATGGATGAGATATAGTCGCTGCTTTGTGCATTGGGCAAAAAATAATAATAAGAAGGGCGTCCAGTGGACCGAAGGATCGATGCTTCCGTTACTGGCAATATGGCCAATTTGACCGAAAAAGAAAGACGACTGAACGCAGATATTCTCGACGACACTCGATCTATTTACCTCAAACGTGTCCATGTAAGCTGGCATAGAAGCAGTCGAAGATGGGCTTGTGGATGCGTGAGCGGGCGACCATGCAGGCGTCAAGCTATCATGGCTAGCCCGCGCCGGGTTCAGGTGGGGCGAGACTTGAGGTGTTAGAGATTGTCGGGTTACCAAACGAGCGGCGGCGGCAACTGCGGAGACTGCAGCGGACGTGTCGGCCGCTGTGGCGGGGTGGGAGGTGACGGTCGAATGATGGGCCAGGCCCTCCGAGGGGTTCGATGGGTTGAGGGACGCGTGGGAGAGGAGCGGCGTTGTGGCCGACGAGGCTGGTGAAGGGTACATGGGATTGAAGCGTTGACCATAATGTGAAACGGACTTTTGCTTGTGAGGCGAAGCTTGTCTTGTTTGTTGGAGCTGATGTGGCGGAATTGGATCAAGAAGGTTTGGATACTGGTTGGACGAGAGTTGAAGCTCATGATGTGTATGCGGATGTGGCGGTATCACGGACGAATAGTGTTCGCTTTCTTGACTCTGTTGCTGTTGCTGCTGCTGCTGCTGGAGCGGTGAGATGGTTTCCGATCCATTGCGAGTTGTCGTATATGACGGATATCCTGACTGACCAGGGAGGGGCGCCGCTGGGAGGGGGCGACCATTGTGCTGTGTAAGTAACGGCATTTGGTGTTGCTGCTGCTGTAGCTGTTGGTTACTATGGTGGTGCTGTTGTGGTTGTTGCAATTGCTGGTGTATCTGTTGACTCTGGTTCTGTTGATGTTGCAGCTGTAGTTGTTGCTGTTGCAATAGTTGTTGCTGTGCTAGGGATTGTTGGGTGAGTGGTACGGGTTGATATGCCTGTTGGTTCTGGAGGTGCTGCTGTTGTTGTTGTTGGAACTGTTGCTGCTGCTGCAGTGGTTGCTGTTGTGGATGCAGCGGTTGCTGGGGCTGGGGAGTGATCGAGTGGCGCATATTTAGTCGATGATCAAGAACGAGAGATTGAAGGAAGGACGAGGAGGAAGTAGAGTGTGGTGTGAATGGGGTAAGCTATGTGGGTGGTAGGTGGCGATTGTGTGAGGATAAATAAACAATAGGAATGATAACAACAGAAAGAAAAGGAGCTCGCTTGGGTGACGATGAGAAGCGGAGCGAGGGGAGAGAGCGAGAGCGAGAGAGAAGGAGGAGGAGGAGGAGGAGGAGGAGGAGGAGGGATGTGAGAGGTATGGTAAGGGTAAGGGAAGAAAAAAAAAAAAAAAAATGGAAGACGCAGAAGAGAGAGAGAAGAGGAGGGGAGACGGGAGAAAGAAGAAAGTCAATTGGCTGTGGCGTCGTCTGTCGGTACAACAACTACTTTCTCGTCCCCCTCCTCCCACCCCTACTTCCTTCGCTTCCTCGCCTAGTTTCCTCCTTCTTAGTCCCTTCTCTCTCACTCTCCTCTCTCACTCTCCTCTCTCGCTCCCGCCCACTCAATGCCCTGCCCTCATCCTTCACTCCATCTCTACACTGTTCTCATTGAGCTCTCTTTCCCAGGTCCACCCCGATTGTCTAATCCAACCGTTTCACTCTTGTGCTCTCAGACCCTAAAAGAAAGAAAGCAGACTCTACTTTGCACAAGCATCGGTCGAATCTAGAGCCTTTCTCGTATCCACAGCGAAAAGTCGAAATCGAACCTGTTTGCCTTCTAGTCGAGTCTGACTAGTGTTCCGTCATCACTTTGAAGATTGAACTACCCAAATTGATAAAAAAAACACCACGCCAGACTGGCATGTTTCATACGCCGCCAACGCCCTCTTTCTTTCTTTCTTCCTAGAGGTCGAATCGGTGCTTTCTTATACACGTTCTTGTATTTGTCTGTGTTTTTGCAAAACTACCAAAGCGTTACTCCACAACACAAATTGTATTGGCGTCGTTCGGTATTGACGTATTTTTCTTGGATTCCTATGCATGATTCCTGTCGGGAAGAAGGGAGGAAGCGTTGTCATAAACAACAATCGAGTATTTCTCTTCTCTCTCTCCCCACCTTCGCTTGCTTTGGACTTGTGGTGTGTTCATCAATTTGGAGTTTTGCGTTCCCAGACCTAGGAGGAGAAAAGAATACATGCATACGCGAAAAAGCCACCATTGGGAAAAAGAGGAAAATGTCAGTGTGCGAGAAAAAAAACAAGTAGCATAACAAGTAGCCAATTAGCATAGGGGGTACACCACATCGACGATTCTTTCCTATGCCAAACTGATCGTCCTTGCAAACCACACTGCAAAATAGTAAGGACAGGGATGCATAATAGAAAATGACGAAGGAACAACGACAATGAAAGTGACAGTAAAAAAATATATGGGGACCCCGTACCTGAATATAGGACTCGGACAAAAAGATCATCTGTGCATTGATCTCTTCCACAAACAGATCCTGGATCTGATACCATTGCTCTTTGGCGCGGTGCTGAAGGTGGACTTTGTAGCTTGTCGAGCTAGGGACAGATGGATCGCCCTCGTGCGTGATATTAGCCAAGAGGTCGTACTGCAATCCAAGCACCTTTTCTTTCTCTGGGTCAGCGACAACTATTGAAACAATAGTAGATAAGGTACACGGGTTAGCGTGTTACTTTAAACCATAGCACAATGGGAACATTTACAAGTGATACTGAAAAATACATACACTCGGCCATGCTCAGGTTCTTGATAGGAAAAGTCACGATGGTCGGGTTCTTTTCCTTAGCAAAACTATTCTTGGAGAACCTCTTGATGTGAAGAATAATGTAATTGGGGAGTCGAGTGATCTGGAACTTCTTTAGGTCTGCGACGCTTTCCTACAAGGTAGGGTGGCAATGGAACAATCAATAAAACGAATTAGCACATGAAGAACAGCCCATGCCTGAGATCGCAACCCTTGTTTAGCAAACTCTAGGCAAGTAATTGTGAACGAACCTGGAGAGTCCTGCCGTCGTATTTCGAAAGGATGGTCGTCAAGGGAATCTGTGGAATGATGTTCTTCTCCAGTTCGTCGTGAAACAGCGGAGGCGGAGGCAATTCCAATGCTAAAAACAAGAATGGAGATTTGGTCTTTGTAATGGCTAAGGTCCGTGAGTAGAGAACGGGAAATCAAATACCGCTTGTGTTAGTCGGCAAGGCATAAACAAGCAGATGAATGAAATGTCTGCGGAGTAATGAACACAAGCAAGCACAGAAGGCTGATCTCGTTCGTTTCGCCTCTATTGCCCATACCGCTGTCCGAGTTAAACATAGGGTCTGCGCCCTTGACTGCCTTGGGGTCGATTGGTTGAGTCTCGATCGAGAGCTCTCCTTGAAATGACGAATAGATGATACTGCTGTTCTTCTTCCTCGTGCCTCCAAGGTCTTTGTGCAATGTGTTGAGGAACCATGACAAGAACGCCAGTGGGTCGCTCTGTTCCGTCAACTTGAACTGTCTATTACTTGCGTTCGAAATTTCCTATAATAATTAAGAGAGTTTTGGTGTTGGTGAGGATGAAGACTGGTCCGTGGAAGGCGAGCTGAAGTACGAGTTTCGACCCTGTGCCGTTCGGATGGTAACGCGAATGCTCTATTTGTCCGTTTTTCTCACCTGTAAAAGCTCGTGTGGACTGACTTGGCCTTTGAATGCCGAAGGATTCCAGATCTTTCGCACCAACGTTCCGAACCGCTTCACGAGCTCTGACTTGTCGTCAAACTTTTGCAGCATAAAGTAGTCACGGATGTGAGGGATGTGGGCGAGAACCTGGATTACCACGTTGACATAATCGTTTGATTTGATGTTGTTCAATCCGATAAAGCCTGGATGATGAAGATCGAGAGAAATTCCTTTGTTAGTAAGTGACTTCTACAGTCGTCAGAAGAACAGAGCAAATAAGATGTCAATGGTTACCTGGGATATAAGGCTTGCGATTCAGATCAAACGATTGGCTAGAGTTCTTGTCCAATGCCTTGACTTGCGCATGTGTGAAACGAGGGTCCAAGACATACTAGACGAAGGACAACAAAACACATAAAACTGAGTGAGTAGGAAGATTTAGCACAGCAATTGGTACGCGGTATGATCATGAAGCCAATAAATGGAAAGAGAGCCGCTCGAAGCTGCCTACCTTGATATCATCCAGCGAGCTGTCGGTTACTTCGTACGATTCTGGCAGAACATAGACCTTGAGGGTGTTCAGATTGATGTACACATGGTGGTTCTCATGCAGACTGTGAAAGTAAGCGTGGGATGTTGTCCCGCGTCCTGAGGCGTGTCGAATATCGATCCAGAAAAAGCAAATAGATGAGAACAAAAACAATAACAAACGGTCAGTACCGCGTTATTCGCTCATTGCATCCGTCCAATGGCCCTTTATCAACTTCGTGTGCACAACGTAGTATGGGATTCAACCAGTCACTATACCTTGAAAGTACTTTCCACAGACAAGGCAAGCGTAGACGTTCAAGTTGGACAAGGAGACGGAGCAGACCTTCTCAAAATCAAAGTCCAACATGTAACGACGAATAGTGTCAAGATAGAGTCCTGAGCCCTTTCCTCCTACTCCTCCTGCTCCTGACGCTGACACTGTGCCTGTTGCTCCATTAACGGATGCGCCACCCGTCTGGCCTTGTGCTGCTCCTCCAGCATCGATCTTTTTCCGCTTGAAGCGGACGGAATGAACAGCGACATCGTCATCAGAGAACGAATCATCGTTGTGCTCGTTCTTTCTTGATGCCTCGTTAGTCGTCGCGTCCTTAGTATCCATTGTGCGTGAAGGCTTTTGAGATCGTCTTTGAGGTTGGTGGAAGAAAAGAGTGATCGTATTCAAACATGAGAGAGCTTTGACAACTTCAACGAGCTGGTGTAGTCACGTGTGAACAATGTGAGAGGAAATGTAATTTGGTGGCGGAATCAGAGCAACTTTATTCAATTATTCCTTGGATGGCTTCTCATCTTTCCTCGAAGGGATTCTAATCGAGTACTTGTTGAGATGGTTCGCAAGGTCATTGTTGTCTAGTAAAAGCGAAAGTCGGAAGAAAAATAATATTCGTCATGTTAACAAATTGGTCTCACAAGTGTACTACGGTGTACTACATCCAAACAACAAAAAAATTGAAGGGTGCCGTACCACAAGCACCGAGGAACTTTTTAGGAGATTGCACATGAATTGGATCTGAGAACACTTGGTAGAGTATCTCTGTTGTCGTCCTAGGAACCCGCAGAAACAACAAAAACAAATTGGTCCCAAAAAAATGTTAATTAGTATTTGCGTACATACATCACAGATCAGCGGCGAAATAAGAGAAACAACGCGCTGGTAATTTAGCAAAACCTACCCTTTCATTTGCATCACATCGCAAAGGGTGAATCGTAGCTTGAACACGCCCTCCGTCCGAATTGAGAGCATGTTGAATGCGAACCAAATGTGAGTCGTTCTTCCGTCCAGATCGGGAGCTGACTGTCCTCCCACGGTAGTTTGGCCGACAAGATTAGGAGTCGACAAATTCTCCCAGTCAGACGGCTCTCCGTAGTGATAAAATTCGTATTCGTCAATGGGTCCCCTTCCATTCCCGTCATACCGGCGTCCACCTCTTTCGGCCTGTTGGTCTGGTTCAATTTTGATTGGGTATTGTTGCGAATTGTGTTCTCGTTGAGCCCATGATCCATGGTTTTGGTTATGGTAGGGAAATGTGATGACTGAGGTACGTGGAGGAGCAAATTGAATCGGCGTTGGATCCGTCACGTATCCTAGCTCGCCTACGGTTTGGAAAGAGGAAAAAAGGAACAGTCGTCAACAAACTCGGAAAGAAGATGAACATGAAGACCTTTGAAACCAACTGCTTCTAGCAGCAATGCGAGGTCGTATCTGGGTTACCTCCGTGGTCTCCGTGGTCTGCTGAGGCATGAGGCTCAGACATGTATGTGAAGGCTCGTGTCGGTGACTTTGTGGAAGCGATTGAGGAGATCAGCACCAGGTTGCGCTCAGTGACTTCATCTTCCAGCCAAAGGTCAGCATTGACCATGAAAGCCTGTCGGCAAAGTGCACTATGAACCAAGTCAAAATAATAAAGAAATAATAAAGGATGTTTTAAATTCAGACCATGGCGGCGTAATAATCCCACTCATTACATTTCAAGCCGAGAGATCGGTTAAGAGTATGTGGTTTTGTGCTTGGACTCCCTTCTTCCTAGCCCCCTTTCCCCCCCCCCCTTATTTATCGCCATTGCGCGCTCCCGGGAAAACGCAAACACAGAAAACGAAACAACAAAACAAGGTTGGAACTGGGCTGGAGTAGAGTGTTACACGATACGTCTTTAGTTGATCTGGTCATGTCGACCACCCACACGTCTTTTTATGTTGACACAATGGTCCGTCTGTCCTCCCCGCAAGGAACATCTTGCCTTTTATTTTCTCTGTTTTCTTCCCGTTCCATATGCACTCCTTTTGCTGTGGTCATGAACTGTCAGTCATCCCTGCATTCAGAGCCTCATGAAAACAATGATAATCAGAGGAGCACGGCCTCCATTTCTTCTCTTCGTCTGCCAAAACACTGTTTCCCGCGCCTTTTTCTTTCTCTTTCCTGAAGCCATTTGCCACCCTCAATTTGTGTGTTTGGTGCGCATGTGTTGATATGTGAATCAGCTGTGAATATCGTCATGGGGGATTCTTACTCTCCAGTGACGATCCTGCCTTCTTTTGTTATGGCTATCAGTTTGAGGACGGGAGCAGGAGTAATATTGCGACGATCCTGTCATATTTTTTTACGTTCAATAGAAATGGATAAGAGAAACAAAAGAAGAAGAAAAGGTTAAAGAGGGACCAATGACCCTCGTGATTGGCAATCGGGCAAGCACAAAAAATAACGTCAGGGTCGGGAGTTGAGTTGTGAGTTGAGAGTTGAGAGTAAAGTTGGATAGGATCGGGTAGGTGATCTTTGTTGTCCCGGATCGGAGATTCTCCTAAAGGGCTTACTCGCTTGCGCCAAACGGAATTATTTGATTGTCGATGTCGTTATTGCTTTTCTATCTTGTTGTTTGTTATTGTTTTTGTTACCTTATCACCAAAGCCGCACATTCGAGCACGCTGAGGCTGTTGTACAATCTCCAAGGAATACGACCTATTGGTTGTTATCGAGTGCAATTAGTTAGCATTCAGTTAGAAAAAAGAAAGGAGGTTAAGATTTCCATGTGTCATCGATACTCGCAACAGAGCAATCTGATGCCCTGCCTGACCAGCGGATATACTTTGCCCCTTGTGGAAGTCATTTTACCCAAGCTAATTCGTTTTTCTTCTTCGTTTTTTTCTCTTCTTCCTTATTTTCTTTTCTTCCACTTCATCATTCCATTGAAAAAAGGGGGAGGGGAATGGGAGGAGAGTGGGTTTTGTTGCAACTTACAATTCGCTGGGGTCAATGTTGAGATCGTCCTCGTCGGTGTGGTGATCATGATTATTTCTGTAGTTGATCATTGGTAGAATGGTGGAAGTGTGTGGTAAATCTTGTTGCCCTGGCAGACTAGAATTATGCGGTGCGGGTCAGGATAGGGGCGGGAGTGGAGGAGGGAGATGAGTAGGAATGAGGGACGATAAGATTCAATCTTGAGAACAGATAATCAATAACGGTTGAAATAGGAGGAGAGAAGTAGGCGAAGAACAAGAAGCGAGAAGGAAGGACAAGAGGGTTAGTCTTTCATTCATTGATGGGTAGAGGTGAATGAAATATTAAGGCTGAAACAGAAATCATCGCCTCATGTTCGGATTTTCAGAGAGGGAAGGAAGAGCATGCGTCAAAGCGAAGACACATAGGGTCTCCCTAGTGACATAATGAGAGGCGTTGCATGAGCGAATGGCATGCGAATGAATGAGGGATGAGGAGAAGGGGCGTTCAATTACATTGCTGATGACTGGAAGGTTGGCTGACTTGAGTTCCTTTTGGCGGGCTGGGTTGGATGGGGCAAGGTAAGGTTCAGTTTGTGAGTTTGTGTGTATGTGAGAGTGAAAGAAAGTGGAAGATGTCCAGGGGAGTGGGAATATCAGGTTGTTGGATGCAGCTGTGGAGTGGTACCAAGGGGATGGAATTGATCACAGCAGGAACACGATAAAGGGAAGAACAACAACAACAACAACAACAAGGAGGAGGGAGAGCTAGCAGGTTGAAGGGGGATTGGTAATTGAAGTTACAGTGTTCGAGGAAGGATGTTTGTGGTTGAAGGGAAAGAAGTGAAGCGAAGTCGAAGGAACGGTTCGTGAAAAATGTGTATTGGAGGAGAAGGGTAAGGGCGATGGTGAATGCAAAGTGAACGATGACGACGACTATGTCTGTGTTTGCGTGGATAGTTTGTTTATGTTTTGTTTTGTTTGAAAGAAGGATGATGAGCAAAGAAAAAAGAAAGAAAGAAAGAAGGAAAGAAGCAGGACAGACAGCAACCAGCTAGCTTTATATGTAACGTTTTTTTTCTTTGTCTCTCTCACTCTTTGTGTTGTGTATGTGTGTGTGTTGCTGCAGTTGAGCCTGTGTGTCCCTTAAATGGGCGACAACCAACGTGAGAGAAAAGGATATCGCCGCGAAAGCGCGAGTTGTACAGCGGGCATCCTTCATTGGCTTAATTTTCGACTGATCACTGTAGACATAGGAGAGATAGGGAAAGCAAACAATGGGATCTTAGAGGCGGAGAGTGGAGAGAGGTGAGAGAGAAAAGGGGAGAGAGATGGCGACTAAGGGAAGGGGGAGTTGTATGGGAGTGAACCGGACGCAAGGAAGGATGTTGTCGCTACTATTGTACTTACCTTCTCTGTCGATTAGCCAAGACTGAAAGGGTCAGTCTAAAGAGGTACTCACATAAAAAAATAAATATAAAAAAAAAAAAAAAAAAGAGAAAACTAAGAGAAAAGCTTTGTTGGTGTTGCATTATATTCTCTGTTGTTGTTAGATTTGAGATCGGAAAAGAGAGCGAGGTGGTGGCCTGAATCTTCTTCTTGTCACACGGGTACGCCGGGAAAAGAGGGCTAGGAGGAGGAATAGGAAATGGAATAATGAAAAGAGGGGTAAGTAAGCACATGGCGTGTGGTCCTGATTCGAAGTCGGCGGGGGGGCAATATCTTTTCCACAGACAACAGCCATGAGCAATGAGCCCTCCGAATTCTTGGGTGTGAAAAAGCAGTACGCATCATTCTATTCTGATCACAGCCGAGCGTATGTCTCTTGTCTTGTTTGAGCATTCGCATCGCTATTCTTCGCACACCCTATCAGTCTCACCTCGCCATCACCACTTACGTCCATTGCGGTTCCATTTGATCAGTCCCATTCAACTTTTTCAATTCGCTGTTCAAAAACAAAACAAAAAAAAGGGGCGGCAAAATATTCACGATATTAGGATTTAGGACAGTGAGGCACGGAGTAGGGAGGTAGGGAGAGTAGTGTCGGTCCTTGACACCAAAAGTAATAAAAAAGAACGCTACAACTCAACACTTTCTTCCTCCTGGTTTCATCACTCAAAAGCGACATCTAGACTGACGACCGCGTCTCTGCGATACTGGAGAACCGGGTTCCAACAACACCAAAAATTGTTGGCGATCGGGTCCAAACGATCTCCCTGAATCTTCTTTCCTCCTTCACTCCCTCCTCCTAATTTGCTCTTCCCCCTAACTTAACCCTGTGTTTTCTCTTTGATATATTCTGAGGCATGCATCATGCCTCCCTAATTGCATCAGCGACAGCACGTTAACAACACCATATAGATGGCTCGGATCCACAGCAGTAGACTTCAGCCTGACACTTTATTGCTTCTGTAGCGTAAAAGCAAAACGCGATTGGACACCAGGATGGGATATTTATTAAGTGCCAAGCCATACCACACCGATATCTCATTTGACGATGATGGATTCAACTCCTGTATGTATGACTTTCGCAAAAAAAAAAGAGTCTCCTTCCTTTTGCCGTAATTGGTGAGTAAACAAGGAATGTTATCTCTTCTCTCAATTTGCCGATGACCTTCTGATTCATCCCTCCTTCTTGAGTCGTCATTAGTGGCAATGGGCGAAATGGCGAGCTTCGGATATGGGGCTTCGCGAAACAAGGGATAAAATAAGAACAACAGTAAACAGCTTGGTGTTTGGCTTTTGATGCGTACGTATTCAATTGAATCGTATACACACAAACAGATAAAAAACAAAGTGTCCATCCTTGCAGCAAAAGTCAAGGAGAGGTTTATTTTTTTTGTTTGTAAAAAAGTCAAGGTGAGGAAAAAGGAGATGGTGTTACTCAGGGGAGAGGGTCGACGGCCAGAGTTGTAGGACCGCTGTTAGGTCCTCAATTGGTACGGAGGGGGGGGGGGAAGGGGTTGTAGGTTGGGGGGAGGGGAAGTGACAATAGTGTCCTAAAAGAATCACACAAAACGATACACTGCAGCGTGCCAGCGAAACTCTTGTCAATACTGCTCTCGTCCAAGTGATGTGTAAAAGGACCTTGTATTCATATTATCAAAGAGGGGGTTGTTACCTGCAGCGTGCCAGCGAAACTCTTGTCAATACTGCTCTCGTCCAAGTGATGTGTAAAAGGACAAAGAGCAGACAAGAGGGCTCGGCGCACTACTAATACTATGTCTACTAAAGAATATGACTGCTAACCTAAGGCATCGCCGCCACTGCCTAGCCACCACATCTTTTTGTAACAATGGGAAAGCGTCGATCAGATGATCAGTTGCTCAGTTGCAAGGGCTCGGTAGGTTTAAGGGGCGTGAGTTCTGCCTTGTCAACGCGTCTCCGCGCTTACCGCATGGTAGACATATCGTACACCTCATGAATGTTGGGACCCTTCTTGAAATTGGGGCACCGATTCTTTTGTTTTTGTTGTTGTCCTTTCCTATGGTGGCGCTTCTAGAGCATCGGCCGTTCTCGTGTTATCGATAGTGTGTTTAGTACAGGCCTGGCCGGCCACGACTCTGCCTGAGAAAATGTCCACCAGAAAGATACGCCCGCCGTTGTTGTAGGACCACCAGTAGAAGGTATTTCCTTTTCCGGAGCGCGTGGCGTTGCAACTCCACTATTTTTTTTCCTTTGATTACCCCGCTGCCCCGAGGTGTCTCTTTGCTATTTCTTTCTTCCTTTTCTTTCATTCCTTCCTTCCTTTCTTTCCTCACTCTCCACTCCCCACTCTTCCTTCCTAATAATAATGACCATCCTCGCCGCATCCACACGTGCCCTTCGCAGCGCCATCTCAAGGACATGTCGCACCCCAAGGAATCAGTCGATCTCGATGCAATCAGGACGGATCGGATCACTCGCTTCCTGGAACAACATTAGCAACAGCAACACCCTCCCTAGTCAACAAGCAGCATTCTCTACTGGAGCAGGTAATTCTGAGCGAACTGGTTTCTTACTGTCCACTCTTACTTCTGGAGCAGCACTGGGCCACCTAGTGCTTCACGTTGTTCGGTCACAGGGAGGCAGGGACAGGAGGTTTTGATCAGGATCAGCGTAACTGTCTTGTTCTTGTGTCAAGGCGAGAGAGAAGGACCTTCCCCGCATCCAGTATTACCGCTGCGCAAAGAGCATTCCAAGCTGGACCTTCACCAGTGTTCAGTCAGGACACTTCATGGATCGAAACTCAAATAGGACTAGAAAAAGATCAGATAACAAGACAGACAGGACCACGACTTCGCAAAATAAGGATGAGAGAGATGGGCGTTGTTGTCCAATTAGGAAAAACTTCTTCTTGGACAAGGACTTGGGGGATCTGCAGGACCGGAGCTCTCTAGCAGCTGCGCATGTGGGTGTTGTTGTTTTTTATTTCTCTCAACAAATTGCCTTTTTCAACTTGGGATGACCGCTACAAGAAGAGCCCTAAGCGTTACACACACGCCCTTGGTTTTCTTAATCGGATAAAGTGAACTTCCTTTGTCCACCTTATTTACTGGACAGCCCACAGCGAGGACTCAACAGCATTGACATGGGAAGAAAAACGGCCAGTATAGTTTCAAGCGAACTGGAAGTGAGAAGGGACTAAGAGGACGGCGTTTAATCCGAGGAGATGGAACATCTCGGGTCAGCTAGGCTTCCTTGTTTGTGCCCTCGCATAGAAAGTCTACTTGAATACTCAACAAAAAAAAACACACAAGAGAAAATTCTAACCTTCTTTTCTTTCTTTTATTTGTGCACTTTGATAGTCTGGCAACATGGATCTATGCCCCGTCCAGCTCCCGGCACAGGAATTAAAGTCAACTTCGTCAAACCCGATGGCGAGACAGTGACCGTGGAGGCTAACGAGGGCGAGAGCCTTTTGGATCTTGCCAGAGCCACCGATATGGATGTTGAAGGTAAGCCTGGATGGACATTCTTTGTGTTTGTGATCAATTCTTTTCTCCCCTCCTGAACAGCAGAGAAGCGAAGGGAAGAGGACTGCTTATGCAACTGACTTCGGATCTTTGATGTGCGTGAGAAAAAATTGACTCATTTTTAACCTATGCATCATTATCCATACAATAAATAATAATAGGTGCATGCGAGGCATCCTTGGCCTGCTCGACTTGCCACTTGATTCTGGATGAGGCGTCGTTCGATAAACTGGAGGAGCCTTCAGACGAGGAGAACGATATGCTGGACCTTGCCTTTGGCCTCACAGACACGTAAGGGGTTTACTTTGTCTCACTTGCTCATAAATGAATTAGGTTCTGTGAGGCAACTCCTCTAACACTTTCTCTTCTCCCCTCTTTCTTTATAGATCGCGTTTGGGATGCCAGGTGTTGATGACTAAGGAACTGGAGGGATTGACGGCCAAGATCCCATCGGCGACCAGGAATATGTATGTCGATGGTGCCAAGCCAAAGCACCATTAGGAAAAGTATAACAATATGGGAAACTACATGTACATTAGCTTTTTTGGCAAGATAAAAGAAACCCACGACAAAACAAAACGGGGAATATGTTTATTAGTGTAAGCTCGTTTATTTTATGAGGTGGCATCAATGAGAATCGTTGGATATGGTACAGGGGTGGCGCGTATTTCGGTGTAAAAGAGGACGAAAGAACAAGTACAAAACTAGCGAAAAAAGACGAAAGAATAATAGGAAGAGGACAAAAATGAAAGAGAGGCACAAATCGATTAAGAGAGAGAGAGAGAGAGAGAAGGAAGGAGAGAGAGGGTAGGATGTATGACATCCTTAGAGAACTTGGCTCCTGCTGGCGCGGCTGTGGTGCAAGACTTTGTTGCTGATATGAGGATCTGCTAATCAAAGACGGCAAGGAAGGATGGTATAAAACACACAAAACGGTTTGGTTAATTCTCAGTGATTTGATAGAAAACAGACAACAATCAGACAACAGATAAACTTACACATGATGTTGATGGCGTATTGGTCGGCATCGAACCCGTCGCCCGTAGGATCCACCTCATCACCCGCCTTCTCGTTCGAGCCATTATAGGGGTTCTGGAGAACTCCAAGGCCATAGAGTTGGGTCTGGGCCTGCAAGACCCTTAGTGGTCGTCGTGAAACTGGAGGGGCTGGTTGACCAGCCAACAAAGGTGTCGAATCTGTAACTGCGGAGCCATCATCGCCGTTATGATTATCGCTCATATATCGACCGTGGCCGTTGCCGCTGTTGCTATAGTGTGATGGAGGATGGGGGTTGTCGAGGTAAGAAGGGTTCATATTGCTGGGGTACGGTGTCGAGGGCGAGATCCAAGAGGTGTTGCCGCCGATGGTACTCATCAGTCGGCTAGGTTTCTTGGGGACTGGAGGTCTCTGGGATTGGCTCTTGCTGGAGGAATTTGTACTGCCTGTGAACTGGTGGTGGATGCGTTTGGGGGGTTTTGGGGGTGCCAGGAAGGTGACTGTGCGTTGGTTGTTGCTGTTGCTGTTGTCCTGATCTCGGGGTGGTGGGACGCCTGTAGGGGGCGGGAGGGAGGATCTAAGCCCTGGAGTCGGAAGAAGGTTTCCGGGGAGAGGAGTGGAAGAGGGTGGAGGCGGGGAGACCATGGATTCGAAATCGACAAGGTCATCAACACCGTTTCCAGAGGCGAGGTAGTTGGTGTAAGGCAACATATCCTGAGCAGATTGGTGGTATAGCGACATGGGTGTGGGTGCGTCCATGTTGTAGAGGAAGGACGAGATGGGCGATGATGCTGCATGGGATCGTGCGTCGTTAGTGTACGTGGCGCCGTCGAGACCTCCTGTTGCGTTTGCGCCGTGTATTCTGTAGCCATGTCCGTTGTGGTGATTGTTTTGAAGAAGGTCGACTCCTACAGCGCCGGTCAGTGAATTGGCAGCGCCGGTGAGAGAGCTGTAGACCATGTTTACTGCTGCAAGTGGTGAATAGATATTGGTGGCTGCACTTCTGCTGCTCATGAGCGGGCTATTCAGTTGCGACCGTTGTTGAGGATCCATGTGGAGGTGTTGCTGCATAAGATGGCTGATGGCTGGAGTGATAGGCGACATAGACATGGCACCTAAGGAGCTGTAGTCCGATGACGCTGGGGTCTGCTCCAGGCTGCTATGTTCCAAAAGTGACATCACATTGTCGCCGTTGTTGTCGCCGTTGCCAGGATTAGCGACTTTCTGGTGTTGTTGGAACTGGTGGTAGCGTTGGAGGACAGATCCAGGGGTGTTGCTGTTGTTGGACCAGTGAAGAGACGACACACTCTCAGGGTTCATAATGTACCCGGTTACCATCTGCTCCATCGAGAGGACCGCCTTCTCCAGCTCGGGCAGCTTAGCGAGACTGACGAATCCCTTGAGCAAGCCCATGGTCTTGTAGAACAACTCCTGCGTGTCCGTCTTGCCATAGTTGACCATCAACAAGATATGGATCTCGATCGCCTGGATCATGTGGTATCCAAACAGACCACAGCCAGGCCATGGCCACCGGTAGTTCTGGAAAATGATCTCCCCAATCTCTGTCAACATTGCGGCCGCACGAGCACATTTGCTGAGGGGAGACTTGAAGTCGGAGAGGTCACCCTGGTGGGCGGCAAGGGTGATCAGGGGTCGGTAGAGGAGCAACTCGTGGCTGTAGTAGAACCGGTGCAGGTAGAGAGTGTAATACGATGGGAGACTAGATTCGACAAAGACTCCGTTTTGGCACGCGGTCGGTTTCCGTTCCGGATAGATGAGGTGGACAGGGAGGGTTGTCAGCCAGGTATCAAGCGCATGCTCAATGGACCGCATCTCTGTGCTTTCCGCGATCGAGGAGATGATGGCCGCATCATGGCTCCGATGAGGCGACAGCGACAGGGCGCGATACATCTCCGATATCCGGCGCCTCTGCTTGACCAGGTCCAGATGCACGAACCAAAAGATCAGCGTTGCGGCTTGTGCCGTGTCTGCTGTGCCATTGGCAGCCCGGATCAGCTTCCTTGTCTCGAGCTGACCATGCGCTACACAATATTCCTGACCCGCCAAACTGCTGATGATCCCGTCCAAGAAGTAACACCCCAGCCACGTCAAATGGCGCTCTTGCTGGGTGACCGTCCACCTGGCCTTGTCTACCTTGGACTTTAGTGCGTCGTTGTTAGGTCCCAATCGTTGGGCGAGTGTCGAGGACGATATTGTTGTAGAGACCGAGTTGGAGTGTCCAAGAACGTTGTCGAAGACTGACGACGATTCCGATTCCTCGACGTGAACATAAAAGTCCCGAGCAAGCCCCATATCCAGCGCCATGTGAACTGCCAAACCAAGGTACGACCGAACTCGGAAATATTGCCCGGTCCGCTTGACCTTGACTTGGTAGTAGGTGAGAAGAAGCAGACCCTGGAGTGTACTGAGTCGAGGTACATCCAAGTAGGTATCCATCAAGGACCGCGCGTAATCAAAGAGGACATGGTGGCTCTTGAAGCTGTCAACCTTGGCAATCTCCTCCAGCTCGACCTCGTTGGCATGACAGGACGCGACTGCACACATGGCCATCAACAAGAACGGCGGAACCCGAAACTCTCCCTCCTGGCACAACGTCAAGAAACTAGGCTTGTGGAGGATTGGCAGAAAAGTGTGTACACTCTTAAAGTAGAGGTCGATCAGGGCGTTGATAGCTTTGGGCGAAAGAAGGCTGGTGGGGAGAGTGTATGGCTTTGGCAACTCTGTTGACTCCCAGTCGAGGATGGGAATGTCCGTCATGGGTGACAGACCTGGTGGTCCAGGCTTGCTGTATGTCCGTGCTTGGGCGTACGACTCTTCCTGCTGCTGCATCAATCCTGGCAGGAACTTTGCTGTACCGTCCCGCTCGACCTTGAGGCTACCCAGCAAGATCTCTAGTACCTCCATAGAGCAGGTTTCGGCCACGTTAATGTCGGCACCGCCGCTGTCTGTGCGGTCTCCACTCTTGGTGAGGGAACCCGACTGTGTTGACGAGTTGGCATCATCGGTGAGTCTTGGAGTTAGTTCGAGGAGTGAGGACGAGGAGCGACCAGTGGGGCGTCTTGAGATGGGAAGGGAAGATTTGGCGGCAAGAGGGATATAGTGTGATGCAGGACGAGAGCCATGTGTGCTGGAAGTTTGAGAATCGGTCGTGATGTAAATCTGTTGTTGTTGATGTTCAGGGTTGTTGTCACTGGATGCCTCTCTTGTACCCTTGGTCAAAAGCTCCTTCAGATGCAACTCGACACTCTTTAGACGGTTCTCAAGTGTCTCGACGTATTGGTGGTTGACAGGCTTGGTGGCTACGGGATAGACACATTTGCCCGCGGACTTTACACAGTGGGAGCAAGGGACTTGACCATCACACTTGATTTTCTTGTGTCGACAACTGACACAGGCTATGGAGATGCGGATACGTTTTGGAGGGGCGTCTTTTTTGGATGCTGTTGATTTGTCTTTGTTGGGCGCTGGGGAAGGAGACGATGGTCTTGATGTGTTGTCAGGTGCAGGACTCTCCCTATGAGATTGTATTCGAGGAATAATAGGTATAGCATGCCAGTCAGTTCAGTTCACAAAAATGCGTGAGTACAAAATGAAATGAAAAAATAATTCTCAGGGAAAGAGAAGGGGAAAGGGAAAGGGAACGCCCACGAGGTTTTGGAGAAGGGTTCGGAAGCAGCATCCGAGATGGGACAAAATAACCTTCCAAAAATATTAGAGCAGAAGAGACCAAAAAAAAAAAAAAAGGAGCGGCGATTTTAATTCGTTCGTCTCTTCTTTTGAAGCGTGTGTTGTTTGAATCGTTACCAGAGCGCATCGTCGTCGTCCTGGGAGGGGTACACTTGCGACTGTGCAGGGGAATAGAACATCGAGTTGGCTGGATCAGAGGAGTATCACTCCTGGCAAGTTGGTGTGTTGTGAAGGGAAAGGGGGGAGCCACAAAAGGGTTGAAAGGATGGGGGCTGTATATAATACGGCGTAGTGTGGCTATGCTGACGGATGACAGTCGCGAGTGGGTGGTGATCAAGAGTGAGGATATTTGGTTGATTGATATTGATCGTTCCTGAAAATGTGTCTAGTGGAGTGGTAATATATCTAGTGGGGGCGGAGGTGTCAAAGAATGGGACGTGAAAAGGTGTGCAAGGGATGTGATAAGTAGATAAGTAGAAGAATAAAAGAGGAAAGTGGCGCAGGCAAGGAACACAAGAAGGGGAAAATTTGGTGTTTGGCGGTTTTGCTGGGAATGCTGGGAATGCCAACAGAAGGAGGAGAGAGTGGAAGGAAGAGAGAGGAAGTGCGCGTGTAGAAAGAGCGAAAGAACGAGAGCAAGACGACGAAGAAGCAAGAAGGTAAGTAGAGAGAAGAGAGAAAGAGAGAAAGAGAAAAAGAGAGAGATGAGTTGGTGATGAACAAAGAAGGACGAATGAGTTCAATGAGCGAACAACTCAAACAAGTAAAAAAAGGCACAAGCAAAGGAAGTAGGGATGCTGATGGGAGAAGGAAGGCTGTAGGGACAATATAAAAGAGTTGGGACCTTACCCAGAGCCAACCCTGGTCTGCCTTCTCAACCACTTCCCTTCTCCCTCAAATCCATTACTCACTCACCTCTCTTATGCCCATTGAGTATTTGCGACTCTTGATCGACAGAAGAGGGACGGGGTGCTCACATCCGGAACAGAACCTTGGGCGCGTCCTTGCATGCCAAGAACATCACTCCAAATTTTATGTTTTATCAATCTAGATGGTTGGTCGCCACATTGGATATGTCATACATGGCATAAAACCCACGGAAAATAACAGCAAAACTCAGTTTCGTTGTTCATGTCGTCTCGGTAATCGTCCCGGTGTCCACGCTACAGAATAGAGGAAGGTACCCTTACATGAGAAGTTTGTTCTCTCATCGAGAGTGTGAAAGAGAAGGGATGTCTTCTCGCGAGTCATTGGTCAAGAGCATTAAGAGAAAAGCTAACAACGACGATATCAACAAACAACAACACAACAACAAACTTCTGAAGTTTGCTCAGAACACAACCCATTCTTCCCCCCTCCTTTTTCTTTACTTTTTCGTTACTCTTCAGTCTCGCTGCTTTACTTCACAAATGTTCTGTGCTTGATGATCCTTATCCTTCATTTCTATCAAACTCTCACTCTATTATCCCTTCAATCAAAGTCTTGGCGACAAAAGGGCCAAATAGTCTACCATGGTAAGAAAAAAAAAAGGGCTCATCTATTGTCAAACTTTTTTTTCCACTCGCTGTCCTTGTGACAGAAAACACACCCAATTCGACATGCAAGAAGAAAAGGTACCTAAAAGTCGACGTTGTGCATGGCACAAAAAAAACGCGGAAGAGAAAGAATCGAGTGCTGGAACGATTGCGATTGGATAATGCAACCCTTGAACCTTGCGGCCAAATCATATTACCCTTTCACCCTCTCTACTTTTCATTCACCAGTACCACAGCCTACAGCCCACCTTTCTTCACGTCGTTTTATCTTCTTTTTCATCAGAGACCATGGTTGGGTTTGGAACAGGCCCGTGCAATTCATACGCCCTCGGCATTTAGCCCTTTCTTCCCCTCTGCTTCCTCGATTAGACTAAAAGAATAAGGGGATAGCGTGCACACGGCTTTGATGTCCAAGACAATTGCTTTTTTAACCATTGATGTGGATCTGAAGTAGGGTATGTCGTCGCCTACCATCACATCCATCCATCCCTACTTTCGGGTTACAGACTCTGAACATGACACTCGTTGATAGTTTTCCAGACGGATGTGGTCGCCGAAAATGGGGTTGGATTTGATCAACGTTTAACGGTCAATGTCATGATCACGAGCAACAGTTTTTTTTACAGGCGAGATGGGAATACGGAATGAAAAAAGAGGTCGATATGTCACCAGCCGCCTACCCTTTTGTGTCGTCGTTGCTGTCGTCGTCGTGTGAGTGGGGTTGGTTCCCTGCAATCCTGTCAGTGGTCGATTAGAGCCATGGCTAGCCCAGTTGGACATTATCCAAAAACCAGCTGTTAGCCTTTAGCAAACTAGCAAAACAAATAAACAAGCTGTATACACAGCTACCCTCCTTCTGGCTATCATTGTCTTCCCTCTTTTTCTTTTCGCCAATCCTTATTTATTCTCTTCATACCTCCTTCGATCTTTTTACTTTCATTCACGTTTTTTACTTTATTTCAAGTTTTTACTATCTACCGTTCGCCTCTAATTAACCAATCCCCCCATCCTTACAACCGCGACAAAGCGACAACACCCTCCTTCCTCCTTTATTTCTTTGTTGACTTGACTCATGGCTATGAAACAACAATCAACCCCCTTTCAGCTACGTAACCCTTACCGACTGGACAGGCCCAATTTCGATGCTCTCGACGTGGTAGAGACAGCCCTTGCAGAGGAGGAGGAGGCCCACAGACTGTATCTTTTGCAGCAACAATATCATAGCAACAGCGCCACCGCCACAGTCTCAACAGTCCAAAGACCCCTGCCGCCTCAACCCACTGTGCAACAACAACAGCAGCAGAAGCATTCTTCCTCGACGACTTTTGACGACGACAACAATCAGCAGCCTGCATGGAACGGCATTAACCGCGTAAGCAACAGTATTAAGCGGATCAAGGAATTTCAGCGCAAGAACAGTATCAAAGACTCGGAAAGACGTCAACTCAAGCAGCAGGCGAAGAAGCAGCAACAACAGCAGCAGCAACAACAACAGCACCAGCAACAGGTAGTATTGGGCTCAGAAGAGGCACTTCCGGAATATCACCCCAGCTACTTCTCCAACTCTTGGCTGCAACCAAAGGGTTCGACTCTGCCCTTGACAAAGCAACAGCAGCAACAGCAAGAGCGAGCGCAACAACAGCCACCGCCACCAATACCCTCCATCACCATCACGCATCATATCGACACCCACTCCGAGCTCACGTTTGAGCGCCACGTTGAATGGTTGACACAGACGGCCCTATGGTGGGATATGCCTGTGGTCCACCTCTATCCGGCACCAGAGTCGTCCGCTTCATTGGAGTATGTCGAGACCGCTGCGTCTAGGTTTGGAAGCTGGGTCAACTTTGTCAAAATCCCACCTGGAGAGGATAGTCAATTGGGACCTGCCACCTTAGCGATCAAGTCTGCCAACCGTGGTCGCGTCAAGGGGTCTCGTGCCAAGATCACAGCAGCAAAGGAGACAACGACAACCCCGGAGGAGGATGACACGTTGGTCGAGGGAGGAATGGTGATGGGACACTCCCGCAAGACTTCGACATCCAGCGTCGCGTCGCCGTCAATCTATAACCCGTCCAGGGATGTGGACCCTATGGTGGGGTATGTCTTTGTCGGTTCTGCAGACGAGCAGGCCCAGTACAGCCAAGTCTTTGAGACGATGGAGAAACTTTACCCGATGATCGAGATCCGGTACATCAACTCGTTTGAGCCACAGAATCTCCAGTCGCGTCAGCAGCAGGAGTTGAGAGAGGAGCCCTGTCTTCACAGTCTGAGCTGGGTTCATTACTGGAGTGCCGCTAAGGAGTCCCAGGTGTTGCAGAGCAAGATCGTAAATGAGGTTGTCCGAGTCCGGCCAATGTGGGTCAACAACGAGCTCTTGCACCGCAACTACTCCCCTCCTCCTCAGTTCTCAACTCTGCTTTCGACGGCTGTCACTGGACCTGTGGGCGACGACGACAACGTCATTGCCGAGTGCTTCTCGCCTTGCCCAGAAGCCATCTCTCCTTCGCCTAGCGTCTACATTGGCAGCAATGGAGATAGCGATGGCAACGAGAACAGCGGCTGCGAGCAAAGCCTTGAGGAAGCTTTGAGAGGAGTTCCGTCGAGCGTGTCGATCGAGACTTTAGTCCTCGAGTCTGATTCAGCAGTGATCGATGAGCCCAGAACACCGCGAGACAACAGGTCTGACTACAACCAGGAGACAACCGCTGACCTCAACACGGTTGAACTCGATCTCCACGGGCTCTCCAAGCGCCGACCGACTCTCAGTCGCACACAGAGTTCACACGACATTCGCCATGACGGGGGCTACTCCAAATCGCCTTCTTCATCCTCCCATCGACGACCAAAGAAGTCTCGCTCTTCATCCTCAACAGCAGCATCAGGACACAAGAACAACAACAACAACAACGAGACGACAGGCTACCGCAGATCGGTATCAACCCCTTTGCTCCTCCTTACAAAGGGCACAAGCCTTTCCAGAGCACAAAGCACAACACAGCAGGACTATCATCAACATCAGCTCGACGGGATGAACTCCAGTCCAGACAACGATACCAACATGTCTCCGCCACCATCCTTGACAACATCCTATTCCTCTTCAACATCCAACCTGTCCTCGTCCACATCATCCATGACGACGGGAAGCATGGGGTTTGGACACCGTCTTGCAGGGCTTGCTCAACGGTTAGGTGTTTATAGGGTGAGGGGGTCTGCCCTCATGGTCGTTGATCTGTAAACGTTTATCGATCCTCTTCCTCCTCCTGTGATAACCCCTTCGTGTTTCTTGCCCTTGATTTTCTTTTTTTCCTTTTCTTATTACCCCTTCACCGCCTTCATCTATCTTATTTTTCTACTAATAAAAAAAAACAAAGTATACAGATCATTGTTTCGCAAAAAGGGTGTGGTTGGCAAGTGGAAGGGGGGAGGTCAGAGTATATTTCGCTACCCATGGGGTCTTCATAATGCACCCTCAGCAAAGACTAATTTCGGCGGAGAAAGATAGGGCAAGCAATGAGAAAAGTAAAAAAATTAGGAGAACGGACAACCTTGTTATTTTTTTCCGCAGACCATTGAAAGATGTGGGATCTCGAATGCTATTTATTCATGAGAGCATCAAACATCAGAAATACCCATGGCCATAGGAAAGGGATCGAATAGAGAAAAAAAAAAAAAAAGTGAGCATTGCAATGGGCATACCATTCATATTTCTGAGCATCTCTCCCAGGGCAGAGCCGGCCCATGAATAGCAACAGCACTCATCTGGCAAACATAGATCGAAGAGCCGGGAGCCATTGTGTTTTTTTTTGTTTTCAAATTTTCTAGCTGGCTTTTGCGTGCTTACTTACATCTGGCTCATGGGCACAGCGCGAAAAAAATAATAATTCATAAACTCCGAGACAACGAAGAAAACAAACTAGAATGAGGAACCCACCCTCCTGGGTGGGTAAGGGAACTGGCTTCAGGTAGAGTGAGGCTTGCATGTTGTGTTGCCTAGGCGGTGGATGGAAGATAAATTGGAAGCTATTATGAGGAAGAGTAAAACAGGAAGGCAGGAAAACCGGTGAAGAGAAAGATGTGCGGATATGAGTGAAGACTATGCATTCTGACATTGGACAATCCATCATGTTCCGCTGGGTGGGGTTGTGCCAGTGCTCCAGTGCAACTGAAGGAAACAAGTTTTTTGTCCCGTAAAGAAATGGCCGTGTTTTGACGGGTCACCTAGGCGATTACAACATGTAGACTCATTCTCGCTCTGTTCAAATGCTGTGACACAATAAATTACAAGGGCTAACATACAGTGAACATAATAATAATATTCGAGGAACGAGAGAGAGAGAGAGAAACGTCCATGGAATAGATACAGAGCGTTGGGATGCTGAGAGAAGGAAGGAGGGGGTCAAGATCGAGAACATAGAAAGGGCGAAATACAGTAAGAAAGAGAAGAGCGAGAGAATTAAGAAATGAGCATTTTTGTGTGTATGTGGAAAATAGGGTTTCCTTGTGAACTATGGGTGTGCTTCTGGAAGATGGTTTTTCAGCGGAGGTGAGGAAGAGAAGATGAGGGTCATTAGAGTTGCCACCTGTCCGTTCATTTCCTTGGTTCGCAACTATTTATTTTTATCGGCCGGCCTGCATTGGTTTATTAATTACCCAGCAAAGGCAAGTGAGGATCAGCAGAGAAAGGACAAATAGCGATAGTTTATTTGTGTTGATTGTGTGTGTGTGTGTTTGTTTGTTTGTGTTTGTGTTTGTGTTTGCGGATTATTCTTCATTCCCGGGAGATGAAGACATTTTTTTCTGTCCATTATTGATTATTGTCGGTAACCCTGGGTAGGTGTGTGGGCTGTCTGTCTATCCGTCTGTCTGTCCACACAACTAGACTGCATGAATGATCACTGCCACAACTATTCTTTTCCCTTCCACAGCAGTGCACCCCCTTCTTGCCTGGTCCTTCTTCCCTTTTGTTTTTCTCTCTTTCTCTTCCTCCTTTCTCTTTCTTTCCTTTCTCTCTCCTTCTCCGGTCCTTCTCTCTTTCACGCCCTTCTCCCTTTTTCTTCTCTGCCTTTGCCTCATACCTTCCTCCTCCGAGGCAACCTTCTTATCCTTATTCCTCCATTCCTCCATTCCTCCATTCCTCCATTCCTCCATTCATTCACTCACTCGTTCAACCAGACCCGCATTCCATTCCTCGCACCCTTTGCATCTCAACTCAACATACTCTTCTGAAACGACCACTTCCCGTCAGCACACGTCCTGTCCAACAACCTCATCAACTTCACCTACTCTCACACTCTCCTACTCACTCCCTCACTCTCTCTCTAATTATCACGCCTCCCATATCAACCAACCCGACTGAGAAGGTAATTAAACATCTTCTAGCAACTCACCAATAAGACTCAACCCTACTTTCAGGAGCCCCTACTTCACTTTCCCATTCTTCTCAGGAACAATTCGATCCCACATGTTGCCGGTGGCACTCATCGCTTCTGATGGAGAAGTGTTTTTTGACATCGCTAAACACTCGCTCATTGCAAAGTGCAGGGACCACAAGTCACCCAGCGCAAATCAATACAACCCTGCAACAGACAGCATGTCCATGGTTACACTCGATCCAATTCGTATTATTTTTTATTTCTTCGCCCTTCTCGACATGTACATGCCACCCGTGAGCTGTGAAAACCTGCTCAGACCAACAGCTATGCAAGCAAGAAAAAAAAACACAAAGGAAAGAAAGAGACTGCATGCAAGAGTGAGGAAGAGTGTTGAACAAGAGAGAGAGAGAGGGTCCATAACGACTTTTGCGAGCAGTCAATTATACATGAATCCAGTCCATTTCGGATAGACTTGCAACGACCTTTTTTTACGATATCCATGGGCAGCACACCATGCCATTCAAGCGCAACCGTCCCCTTTTTCCTCATGCAGCTCCCATATAGTCTTTCCTTTATTTTATTTTTCCTTCCCTTTTGTTTAAATCCGTGTGTTTAGAGAGTGAAAGAAAGAGAGAGACAGACGAGAGGGTGCGAGAGAGAAAAGAACAAAGGCTGCTGCTCTCTTGTTCTCTCTTGCTCCACACCGCCAACTGACAAAACGACTCCCGTTTTCTCTCGTATCCTTGTTTTGTTATACATTTCCATCCTCCTTTGTTTCTATCCATTCACCTCCCCCTTCGGTTCACATGTAGGAAGGAAGGATGGGTTATTATTATCAGGACGCCTGCCAGCTCCCTTCTCTTTCTCTGTGTTATCTTTATTGCATTCTTGTCTATCCCTTGAATTGTTGCGATGCAACCTTTATTTTCGTTCCTTCTCCCTGGAACTCTCATGCCATCCATCCATTTCTTTCCCACTTTTTTTATTTTACGCGCGCAGTTTATTCATCGGCATAAGTAAGCTCCCGTGGACCACAGACGTGGTTGTGCAATGGTTATAGAACAATTCAATTGGTCAAAAGAGAGAGAAAGAGAGAGAAAGAGAGAGAGGTGTTGCACATCCATAGGCAGAGAGAGAGAGATAGAGAGAGAGAGAGGACAACCAACAACCTCCTTTTTGGCTGCCTTTAATTGATTATTGCATCCCCGTGGCGGGGCAACATCTTATTACATCCGCTGCTGCAGCTGTCTCTACATGATCAATATAAAAACAAACATCAGGGCCAGGGACCGGAAAAACGGTTCTGAAACATGGTTGTAATGATTCCCTCTCTAACTTTCATAGTCCCGACCGGACCCCCAATTCATACCCCTCCTCTACTCCCTACTTTCCCTGTTCATATGACCATGTCTCTTACAATCACGTATCCCCCATCGCGACTATGCCTTCGTAATCACCATCATCACTTTGTGTTTGTTCAATTGCTGAGTTGTTCAAACTTCAGCCGGTCGAGATATTGTACTGTCTTCGACAATCAGAAACGTAATCGACTGCACGCGAAAAAAATATCCTGGGACTGGGACTGGGATGGGTTCTCGCCCCTTCGTTCTTTTAACAGCCCGGCACGCGATCCTCTTTCTTTTTCTTTTTCTTTCTCTTTCTCTTTGTTCTCCCCTTCTGGTTTCCCCCTTGTTGCCGCTGATAACGCATTGTTTCTTTTACCTTCTCAGTGCCACGGTGTGTGCCTTGGTCCTTAATTCTACACTCTCCTTTATTTTTACAAATTCATTCAATCGGTCAATTCATTCATTCATTCATTCATTCATTCATTCATAACCTCCACCTACCTTCGTGCCTTTGCCCGTTGCTCGTTTTTCATTCTTTTGTTTTTCTCTTTTCGCGTCCTCAGTCTCTTTTCTTGTTTACTCTCTCTTTTCTCTCCTTCCCTTTCCTCCCCCCTCTTCACCCCTCTTCCTCCAATCTTCTCCTCTCCCAAGATCGATTCCAAGGACATGTGCAGATCCTGCCTGCGTCTATTGCAACCGATTCTCTGGCCAACTCATCCTCATCCTCACTCCAACTTTTCTCCCTCTCTCAATCCCTCTTTCTTTCTTCTTCCAACCTCTCTTCCTCCTCGCACCATTTTTCCCTCTGCAACCACCACCACCAACTCTCCGCCACTCCCTTCTAATACCCCTCTCAACAAAGACGGGCAACGATCCCTTCGCCTCAGCATCCTTCCACCACGCCTTTGCAGAGGTACACACCACACACACACACTCTCTCTCTCTCTACGCCCTCACGTTCTCGTTACACCACCCATTCAAACTAGCCTTCAATGATGTCCCTCTCTCGAAAAAAAACACTACCATCGGACTGGATCTTACTGTGGATCAAAGCTGGGCACAGTCGGTTCAAACTGTGTCTCTATTTATTCACGGCGGTCAATGCGACATGGACACATTCTCACTCGGAGAGCAGGGTTCTTTTTCTGGATACTCGCCATTGGAATCGTTTACAACGCTTATTCTTGCCCAGTCTGTGGCGAAGCAAGTTCTCCAATCGCACTATCGCACTTCATCTTTCCTCTTTTTTCTGGATGGGGTTTCCTGCCTGTCTCTCGGATCAACTGATCCTCCTATTTTGGGCGAAGGGCAGCGCGTACTTTCTCTTTTTCTTTGTGTTCTCAGCCATGTCTATGGATCACGCTGGTTTGAGGCATGATCCGACGGATCTAAGAAAAGAAGCAAAGAAAGAGTTTCTCCCCCCTCATCAGCCACCCACCCACTTCGCATGGGTTTAGTTCTTAACCATTGACGGTTCTCTGTCGCAAACGTGACCTTGGCTGTCACTTTTTTTGCACATTGCCCTTGTGGCTCTAGCGCTTCAGCATCAACCATCACCCACATACAAAGAAAATCTCGTTTGAAAAAGTGCTCACGTCTCATGCCGTTGATATTTTTGACTTGCCTTTATTAATAATTAGACACAAGCGCGATTCCTCCACTGCTGTGCACCACCTTGATTTTTTTTTTTTACGTTTGTTTGTACAATAGTGAAGGTAAGCAACATCTATCCGATCTCATACACAAACATCCCAGATGGAAACAAGACAGCGAAAAGGCGTAGCGTAAAGAGAAGGGGTAACATTGGTAGATATTGAAGACTTTATCATTGGGAGCCTATAACCTGAGTAGGCGGTGTATACGTCTGTATACCCCCCCCCCCTCCTCTTCGCTGCCCCCTTCTGGCTCTCTCTATTGTTTTGTTCCCTTTGGCAAAAGAACAGCTCTTTGTGTTTTGTTTCTTTCCCTTTTTTTTCTTTTATGGACATGGCCTCCTGGCTATTTTGTGTGCTTCTCTTTCAATCCCTTTGTTTTATTATTTTGCGCGATCTCCTTGATTTTTTTTCTTGTTCCTTGACGACCTCCGTGTTGTTCCTGGTGCAAGCATTTACTTTATTTTTAACAAAGAGAGGATATATACGAAAGAAGGAAAGAAATGAGCAAGAATGCGATAGTAAGATTGGGGAATAATAGCGAAAGAGACAAGAGAGAGAAGGGGCATTGGAGCATTGTTATTGATCGAGAGGGAGAGAGAGTGGTAGAGAGAGAGAGAGAAAGAAAGAGAATTAGACCCCGTTTTGCATCCCGATTCTGTCTGGGAATCGTGTTCTTCTGTCTCCCTTTTAATAACTACTTGGCATGTGTTGTACATGTGCGTTTTGGGGCCAGTGTCATATTGAATTTTGGACCCTTTGGACTTAACACTGTCAGGATGCCTATCCCAGCGTGAAGTAACACGCAGAAGGGTCTGTTTGCAATAACAGGAGTCAGAGAAGTGAAGAAAAGAAGAAGAGACATCGCCCCTGGCCAGGAACTGATTATTCCTACATTTTCTGAGGCCCGGATTATTTGATTGGTGGGTGATTGGTGTTTTTATTTTTGTTTTCGCGCTGTGTGCCTGAGAAGTGAAGTGTGTGCACTGTACAGTACAAGTATCTATTATGATCACCGTGTATGTCTTCTACTCCAGCTGGTTCCTGTATGGGCGCGGCGGGGCGGAAAGACGTCTCTAGTCTGGCCTGACAATAGTCAGTAAGCCATCTTGGAATACCAGCCCAAACCGGCTTCTACTGGGATCAGTCATTAGTCTTTCTCATTCTCTTTTACTCATTTCCATCTCGCCATCGACCTTTTACTTTTTCCTTGGCGTATGTGCTATGCCTGTGTGTTGTGTGTTATTGTTATGATGTCCGTTATTTTATTATTGTTTTACCTCCATTCCCAATCCCACGTTCTCCCAAGTACACTAGTAAAACAACAACGACCTCTGCTTTTATCATCAACTTCTATCTCATCCTCCCGTCCCTGTGGATCCTGGTCTTTCACTTTCTTATCCCGACCTAGTCCATTGATCCTGCTTGACTCTTTTTTTTGTTCTACTCTCAATTGCAACTCCGGATCCTCTTCACCGACAACTACTTCAACTGCCACCGCTCTTTCTCTTTCTTTTCTCTTCATTTGTTTTCTTTCTTTCACGTCTTCCTCACTGTTCTTCGTCACCACACTCCGGCGCACTCGTCCATCTATTTCATCTACTTAGCACCTTCCTCCTTTAACGCCTTTGACCAACACATATACACACATATACCTCCTATCTCTCACATCGTCTTTTCAAAATTTCAAGCACTTTACTGTTTTTCCCATCAACTCGACCTTCTTTCCATACTCCTACCTTCATATTAATTATCTGTCCCACCAATCAAAACAACCACTTCCCTCCTACTCTTTTCTAACCAGCAACAACAACCTTGCACCAATCCTCCTAATATATAACATAGCATGGAATCAACATACCAAGACTTGGAGGGTCAATCGGCACATGATGACTCTCACGGTCGTCGCCAATCCCAGGGCGTTTTGACCATCGACACCTCCAATTCCGCCAACCGCCCACAGGGGCGCCCCGCGACGGGGTTCCGTCGTCAAAAGTCGCTCGTCCGCCCAGAACGCGAACGCATCGATCGCAACCACCCCCAATACTACTACAGAAACGCCACCCAGAACCTGGATGGATCTCATATCAAGGTTCAGGCATCGACCACAGGCAACGATCCCAACATTGCGCCCAATAGCTCGACGACAGCGGGTAGTGGAGGGATCCGGCGAGGCAAGAGTGTGCTTGGGCGTGAGATTGAGAAGCCTGGGACGATGCGCAACAAGGCCAAAGCAGCGGCGGCGCCGAAGCGCAAGACAATTGCAGATATCAAGAACCTCAAGAACCCTCTGAAGAAGGAGAAACGGGAATGGCCTTCCAAGTGGATCATCTACTATAATGCTATCACCTGCTGCTTCCCAGCAGCCATCCTGAAGCGCTGTGGTAAGTTTACAACAAAAAAGAGAGATGCAATGGAAGGGAAAACAAAAGGACACATTCATCCCACGGACATCTGGACCAAGAGTGGACAAGAGACAAGGGACACGAGAATGAAAAGAGAATGGATGGGCCTGAGGCTCCATATTGCAACCGAAACCCCGACTCTATTATTATTTCCTCCTCTGTTGATATTTGGTTGCTTGAATGATGTTTAGTTAACTCACATAAATACGCTATTGATAACACAACAATAGGTATGCACACGCAAGAGATTCAACGGGCATGGCGTGAAAAGATCGCACTAGTGTCGCTGATCGTCATGATGGTTCTCGGCGTCGCCTTCTTGACCTTCGGACTCCAGCAGGCGCTCTGTCAGGATGAGCAGTCCGGAAAGTTCGTCGCCGGATCTAGAGAGCAGGACGTCATTGTCAACGGTATGGGGTACTACTTCAACGCAGAGGATAGCGGCAACGGCGAATTCTTCTGGAAACACCCTTCACTCGACAAGGGAATCTCGAGCGAAGAGGTCGACATCATGAACGCCCCCGGCTCCGCTGCCAAGGGTATGGACGCCTCCTTCTTGTTCCAGGAGCCCGCTGGCGGAGCCTGCGACGGCTTGATCACCCGTGCCGCCCCTGCCCTTGCCAACGACAATCAAGCCAGCCTTTACTTCCCCTGTGTCATGCTGAACATGGACGGCTCCTCGCCCATCAACCAGACCATCGACAGGAACGACGCTGCTTGCCATCTCCCTCAAGCCGCTCGCACCTTCTGGACTGACCTCAAGAGACGGTACAATGCCCCCGCCTACTACACCTGGGCCAACATCTCTAACCCTGACCGCGACTTTTTCGCCTTCGACGGTGATGTCATTGACGCCAAAGTCCTCAAGCACATCAAACCCGAGTACTTGGTTGATCCTGCCATTGATGCTCTCCGCAACGGAACAATCCGCCTCCAGAGGGACCTCTCTTTCCTCTTTGTCCAGAAGAACATGATCAATGTCGGTGCCTGTCTCAAGCAGATTGCCCGTGTCGGTGCCGTGGATTCCAAGACGATTGGCTGCATGACCTCCGATGTCATTACTTACGTCTCGCTGGTTATTATTCTGAGTGTCGTCTTTATCAAGTTCTTCTTGGCAGTCTTCTTTGGCTGGTTCCTCAGCAACAAGCTCGGTGGATTCAACAACGAGACCTACCAGGACCGGATGAAGCGCGCGGAGCAAATTGAGGCCTGGAGTTCAGATATCAACCGTCCCGCCTTTGCGAGTAACAAGCGCGCGACTTTCTTCCCCACCACATCGCGTTTCACTCCCACGACCAACGGCAGCGGAAGCAACCTGAGCACGCCCATGGGTGTCCCTACTGCCCGACCCATCTCGTCCTTCAACCGCCCCGGCAGTGTCTTCAACAAGCCCTACACTCCCCCAGGATCCCCTGGTATCAACCCGGCTTTCCTCTCTGCCTCGAGCACCTCTCTGAATCGCAACTCGTACTTTAACCAGACTCTGGGTCCCAACGGTACTCCTCCACCCTCGCCTCCACCTCTGCCCAACAGTATGAGGCCCTCGAGTGTTGCAAGCTTTGGTGGCAACGGTATCCGCAATATGTCCCGCCGCTCCTCGACCTCGTCCTCAACTGCAACGCAGCCCTCCAACTGCCCCATGCCCGTCTCGCCTCATGTCATCTCTCAGCCTCCTATCTCGTTCCAGCCGTTCAACTTCCCCTTGATCCACACCATGGCATTG
This sequence comes from Linnemannia hyalina, assembly GCA_019671135.1. Lineage (NCBI taxonomy): Eukaryota > Fungi > Mortierellomycota > Mortierellomycetes > Mortierellales > Mortierellaceae > Linnemannia > Linnemannia hyalina. Next base: position 2,055,988 of record JAHRHY010000003.1, read on the forward strand.
GTCACCTGTTACTCTGAGGGTATTGATGGACTTCGAACCACCCTGGACTCGATTGCAACCACCGACTACCCCAACTCGCACAAGATGATTGTCGTTATTTGCGACGGAATGATTATCGGAGCCGGAAACAACATGTCGACCCCCGATATCTGTCTGTCGATGATGCAGGACGACCTGGTCCCCCGCGACGATGTCATTGCCCACTCCTATGTTGCTATTGCCGACGGAACCAAGCGCCACAACATGGCCAAGGTCTATGCTGGATTCTACAAGTACGACGACGAGACTGTTCCCGACAAGAAGCTCCAGAAGCGTGTCCCCATGTGTTTGATTGTCAAGGTCGGAGGCCCCACCGAGCAGAACATGGCCAAGCCCGGAAACCGTGGAAAGCGTGATTCCCAGATTATTCTGATGGGTTTCTTGCAGCACGTAATGTTTGATGAGCGTTTGACCTCGTTCGAGTACGAGCTTTTCAACACCATCTGGCGTCTTACTGGAGTTGCTCCCGACCGCTACGAAATTGTTCTCATGGTAAGTATACAACTCTTTATGCAAATACGTATCTGATGCTGACAATTATTTTGCTCCAATGCCTAACAGCTCATCTTTATTATTTACAATGAATAGGTGGATGCTGACACAAAGGTTTACCCTGACTCCCTGTCGCGTATGATTGCTGCGATGGCCCACGACCACGATATTATGGGTCTGTGTGGTGAGACCAAGATTGCCAACAAGACGGACTCGTGGGTGACCATGATCCAGGTCTTCGAGTACTACATTTCCCACCATATGTCCAAGGCCTTCGAGTCGATGTTCGGAGGTGTCACTTGTCTGCCCGGATGCTTCTGCATGTATCGTATCAAGGCTCCCAAAGGCCCCAATGGCTACTGGGTCCCCATTCTGGCCAACCCCGATATTGTCGAGCACTACTCCGAGAACGTCGTCGATACGCTTCACAAGAAGAATTTGCTGCTCCTCGGTGAAGATCGTTACCTCTCGACGCTCATGTTGAGAACCTTCCCCAAGCGCAAGATGATGTTTGTCCCCCAGGCCATCTGCAAGACCGTTGTCCCCGATACCTTCGCGATTCTGCTGTCCCAGCGTCGTCGCTGGATCAACTCAACGATTCACAACCTGATGGAGCTGGTCCTTGTCCGCGATCTCTGCGGTACTTTCTGTTTCTCGATGCAGTTTGTCATCTTCATGGAGTTGGTCGGAACGGTCGTCTTGCCTGCTGCTATTTCGTTCACTATCTACCTGGTCACCATCTCGATCTACCGCGCCATATCTCACGACGAAAAGATCCCTGATACAACCGTTCCCCTGTTGCTTCTTGCCGCTATTCTGGGTCTCCCTGCTGTCCTGATTGTGATGACCTCGCGCAAGATGGTCTATGTCGGCTGGATGATGGTCTACCTGTGCTCGATCTTTGTCTGGAACTTTGTCTTGCCCGCCTATGCCTACTGGCATTTCGATGATTTCTCTTGGGGTCAGACCCGCCTGGTTGCCGGAGAAGTCGCCGGAGCCGATCACGGAGGCAAAGAGGGTCAATTCGACAGTTCACATATTGTGATGAAGCGCTGGGGCGAGTGGGAGAAGGAACGTCGTCAAAAGGCCGCCATCCTCGCTGGTCTGCCCACGCCTCAGTTCTTGGTCTCGGATTCTGGAGAGGACTGGCATATGAAAGAGGAGGAGCTGTCGGACGAGAGCTCGAGCTCTCAAAGGACTGGCGATAGCTGCCTGCCCTTTGCGAGTCGCCACTTGACGACTGGCTCGTCAGGCTCGGTTGGAACGGGGGTCTATTCGCTTTCGGACCCGGTCTACAACCCTATAATTCCTGGCATGGACTCGATCCCGTTGATGAGCATGCATGCACCAGCTCCAGGTGGGACGATAGGACGCCAGAGGGCCTCGCAGATGCCACAACCTCCTTCAGCGTCGGCGTTTAACAATGGCGTTGTCGTCGTGCCGGACCGCGTCGCGCCCAGTGGTCGCCCTCCATACTCGTCTTCGCCCAAGCCGTCCAACAACAACAGCACGGGATACATGCCACCACCACTGCCCCCAAGTGGACCTCGTCTGAACTCGATCGATACCAGGGCTCCCTCCCCATCACCACTGTCGGCAACGATAATGACGTCTGACCCTACCACCGCCAACGCTCGCTCAGAGTCGCGACAGGACTCATAAAACCACGCCCCTCCTGCCGTGATACAAAAAAGAACACAGGGGGCGATAAAAACGAGCCGTGGTTAGGGGAGAAGGAGGGTGGCTAAATGACAACGGTCAGCGCGATTCATGCAGATAAAAAAAAAGAACTTGCCCTAAAACACACACCGCTCAAGTTCCCCATCCCCTCTCCAAAGGAGGTGAGGGGAAGGAGGGGGTGCCATACCCTTCCGCTCAGTGCTCCCGCTTACTCACATACAACTACACACACTATTACACGACCACACCCCTCCCTCTTTGCCTTTTCTTGTTTCCTTTTTTTTCTTTGGTCTTATTTTTGCCATCTAGAAAAACATCGTAATCCCCTTTCCTCACTTTCATGTCATGAAAAATAAAAAACATCCACAAAAAAATGTCGTTGTGCAAAATGACGGAAAGAAATGGTGTTTGAAGCTAGAGATGTGCAATTGTGACATCGATATGGTCATTTTAAGCCTCCCTTGCAATATTTGGTTTTCGTGTAAAAAAAAAAGTGTGGTTGTTCCAACAATTCAACTGTGCGTTACGGATTAACGCGGATGAGGATAGAAGCGTCTTCTTAAGGAAAGTAGGGCGACTGTGTGTCCATAATTGGAAGATATTAGTGTTCGTGGATGTGCAATATGCATACACATGCATGCGCGCACAATCATTTGTCAGGGCATATCAGGACCTGGGGAAAAAAAAATAGAATAAGAGAAAGGCTCTCTTCTTTTTCTTTTTGACTCCTATTGTTTCTTTCCTCCTCCTCCCTCTTCATCACTTTTGTAATACCTTTCCCCCACTCGCGATATACCCTATCCTGGCCAAAGCTCTGCACGGTTTTCTTCTTGTGTAACGAATCCCTCGGCTGTCACTTTCCACATCTTACAATTTTTTTTTATACCTCCCCCCTCCTCCTCAACTCACAAACATGATCCACCAGCGACAATATCAACAAACCACCAACGGAGGTGCGGGCTCAAAAGCACCCCTCCTCATCTTAGGCGCAGCAGCACTCATGATCCAAGGTCTCCTCGTCCTCCCCACCCCAGCCAACGCCGAAACAACAATCAACATCAGCAGCAACAACAACAACAACAACAATAACAACAATGGCGCGTCAGTCGTGGCCAACAGTGGAAACAGCAAGGTCTCGTTCGACTTGGGCGTGCTTCATAACTTGCAGACGATCGCTTCCTTGTCCACTGGGGGGTCTGGACCTGCTGGTGCTGGCCCACAGCTTTGGGGGACCACCTCTGCAGCAGGAGCAACAGCAGCAGCAGCAGCAGCGATGGTTTCTCATTCCAACAATACGACCCCATCCGCTAACCTTCAACAGGAGCAACAACAAAAGGACGCGTTAGAGGGTGCGTCGTTGGCATTATATCGTAAGATCCGGTTGGAGGAGACTAGCGATGCTCCTGCTGCTGTCGAATCTACGACTCCTATGGCAGCCACCGCCAAGGATGTGGGAGCGATGGAAGAGGTGGAGGATATCCAATCTGGAGAGATGGAACTTGCAGTCGACGACGGTCTTGAAAATGAAGGTAAAAGAGCTACTTTTGCAGCTCGTGTAAAACGACCTGCAAAAACCTCTTTGCTGGGGAAAAAAAAAAATATTGAGAGAAATAATATGAAATGTATGAGCTACACGTCTGATTTATTCTCGTTCGTGTTATCACTCCCTGTTTATGATTCGAGTAGTTACTTCAGCAGAGAAAGAGTCTGTGAGCCGCAACAACGACGCTAATACCACCGATACCAAGAAGAAATATGACAACAAGGATGTCACTGCCGTTGCTGTCGTTGATGAAGAGTCGCCCTCCGTCATCCTCAGCCCCGTCTCATTGTCCAATCTTTCTGCAGCTGCCAACGACGACAAGAAGAAGAAGAAGAGCAAGAAGACCACAGCGACAGAATTGGAGGACGAGAAGAAGGCCGATGATTACGACGACGATAAGGATGTCCAGAACGACAATGACAAGACGACTATTGCCACTGACGAGACCGAGTCTGAGACGAAGACCGAGACTAAAACTGTGGCCGTTGATGGCACCCCTCGTGTGGGAGACCAGGTCATGTTGGACAAGGACGGTAACCTCATCAAGGATGTCACCCTGGAGAGGGAGGCCGAGAAGAAGGCTAGTGACACGTATTCTGCCGAAAATCACGATGCCGCACCTGCCACTGTCGACACCACTGCGGATGCCACCACCTACAACAAGGAGTCCAAGCCGCTAAAACCAGAGGAGGAGGAGGAGGAGGAAGAAGAGGAGGAGGAGGAGGAAGGGGAGGAGAAGGAGGATCCTGGTGACAAGAAGGACGAGAAGGGCAAGAAAGGTGAGGAGGATAACGCAGAGGACGATAAGGACGCTGATGAGACGAAGGACGAAGCTACGACTATGGTCCCTGATGGCGGCAAGAAGAAGGGTCATCGCAAGCAAGCCTTTGCCAGACTCCGAGAGCAGCTCGTAAAGCAGCAGCAGCAGCAGCAATTGTCCATGGGGGAGACCGACACTACCGAGGCGCCAGCGGAGTCCGATCAAACCGCAGACGTAACTACCCCCATGGCCGAAGACGCCACCACGACCCTCGCCCGCGCTGCCGATTTCGTCCCCCCAGAGGACATGCGAGCCGTTATGGATGCCAAGGCTGAGAAGGAAAAGACGGGGAACAAAAAAACTCAGTCTCCCTTGACGCCTCAACAGATCGCCGACACCGAGCACCAGGGCGCCAACGCCTTCTTTGAGCTTTTTGCCGCCGACGTCTTTCCTGATGTCAAGCTCGTCGGCAACAACCAGCTTCAAGACTTGGACTTTGAGCAGCGTCTCAACAAGCAGAAGGAGGATAAGAAGGCCAAGGCTGCCAAGAAAAAGCAACAGCAAGATAAGAAGGACAAGAAGAAGGTGGCCAACAAGAAGAACAAGAAGAAGGTAGCCAACAAGAAGGGTGGCATGAAGCAGCAACAGGATCGGCACCAGAACGAGAAGCGCGATCTTCCCGCTGCTGCTCCTGACATGACTGAGGAGGAGCGTGTCCACGCCGCTTTAGAGAACATCTTTGGAACGGATGGAGCGGCCAAGATCGAAGCCGAGGCGGACGACTCTTCCGATGTCGAGATCACCGCCCAAGGCCTCGAGATGAACCATCACAAAAAAAAGCATCACCGCAAGCACCCCGCAGTGCCCGCCGCCGAAGACGATGCCACTTCCATCTTCACCACCGATGCCAAGGACACCAAAGACAACAAGTTGACACCTCCCGCCGACTCACCAATGTCCGAGCCCAGCGCCGGCGGACCTCCAGAACATACTGCCCCTGGTTCCTCTGCCGGTCAGCCCCAACCTCAACAGCGCCAGACTAAGCAGCCTGCTTCTGGAATCGCTTCACCTGCATCGCCTCCGGGGGGTGCTCCTCCCGCTGGGGCCAAGGGTGGACCAGCCGCTCCTAGCAAGGGCGAGACCGGCACTGCTGGCTTCGGAACCACCCCCATGTTTGGCCCTGCCCAGCTCGACCTTGGAAATAGTGCCGCTTCTCTGATAACTTCTAAGAGTTCAATTGCCCTTGCCCTCGTCTTTGGCGTTGCTTGGATGGTTTTGTAAAGAAAGAGCATAGTTTCAAATTTAAACAATAAAACCTCCCAGTAGACAAAATATTGAATGTTTGTTAGATAGTGTATATGTTGATAAACAAACTACGGATGTTCCGAACCAGAGAAAGAAAAAGGAGACGACGATGACACCACCAAGGCCACGAATTCTGGTCTCCATCGGCTATGTTGTTGTTGATGATGGGCTTGTGGGTGTTGTTGTTCTCTGGCTCGAGGACGCTCGCTTCGCCTTTGTTGATGATGTTTGTCCTTGTGCTGCTCCATCACTGCCATGGCCTCAGTTAACGCGAGCGCGACCAAACGACGAGGTAGAGGTCGTCAAGTGGATCGGGCTTGTTAATGGCAGCGAGACAGGCAAGATGATAGCTTTAACGTCGTCGAGTGTTAAGACGTCGGCGATTGTTAGGACGTTGGTGATTGCTAACACGTCGGATTGCTAAAACGTCGGACGAGGGACGAGGCGAACCGTCGTCGTGAACTTCTTTGGCGGAAGACACAGATTCGTCTCTGTGTGTTGCTGTTGCTGTTGGAGGTGACAATCTCAAACTGACAAGCGCTTCCTGCTGCTGCTGCCCTTCTGATCCAGACGGTGACGACGCAGTTGGTTGAGTTGGTGGCGGCGGCGGGGTGAGTGCTGTGACGGCGCAAAGGAGAAGTTGGTACACTTGCTGTTGCTGTTGCTGTGTATGGTGTTGTTTTTCAAGCGCTGATTGTGGATGACTCGTCTGCTGTAAATTGTCGGACGAAAGCTCCACTGTTTGTGGATCTCCGGAGGGTTGTGTTTGCGAAGGCTGATTTTGTTGTTCAACCGGTTGTTGTTGCTGCTGTTGCTGTTCGTGTTGGTGTATCTCCTGTGGCTGTTGTGGTTCATGTAATGGGGCGGACATGAACAAAGAAGCCGGACTCAACAGTACAATGCCTTGCACTGACGAGCTCGACGATGGCTGCTCCACGTCGTTTCCGCCTGGAGGCACTCTGTCGGGAGCATGGACTTTCACGGCGTGTCTCTTCAAGTTACTGGCGACGTTGAAGGACGCGTCGCATGAAACACACTTATGAGGTCTCTATTCAGGTGACAAAACAAAAAGGTGAAAGTGGTTAAAACCTCGATCCCCAATAATTGCAAGCACAATATATCATGCAAGCGACACGCTTTCCTCTTTAGCTTTACTTCGCCAGTGTGTGTGAGATAGTGTGTATCCCGCTGGCTGGGTCGCGAGAACCGCTTCCCACATTCTTTACAGGGGTGTCTCTTCGTTTCCTCGGCCGACTTCAACTTCTTCTGCTTCCTGCCACCGGACTCCAAATTGTCCTTGGCCTTGCCTCTGCCTTTGCTAACGCGCCTACTCGACAAACGCCTCTTCCTCTTGGAAGAGCCCGATGCGCCCTCGGCTCCGCGTTTGTTCCCGTCAACCTCATCCTGGTCACTCTCCGTTTCATCCTCGTCATCGTCATCATCATCGTCATCATCGTCATCATCGTCATCATCGTCATCATCGTCATCATCGTCATCATCGTCACTCTCATCCTCCTCCTCGAATCCTGCTGCCTTGTTGGACTCGTCATAGAGGCTTGATCTCGAGTCTTTCCTCTTCCAAATATCGCGAGACTCGTCCAGCTTCCTGCCCTTGCCTTTGGAGCCTTTTCCAATTTCTGGTCGCAGACTGTTGGCATCTCCTGCTTCCCACGACGAAAGGTACTTCTCTTCCCAGTGGGCAAACAGCGCTTCGATATCGCGCGTCGTATAGTATCCTGCTTGGCCCAAGATGAGTGAAGCACCATTTGTTCCTGTTAGAAGTCGTCGCAGATCTCTCTGGGTCACATCCCTGTCAGCCGAAGTAGACTCTCCAAAGCTCAAGTCTAAATGGTACGAAAAAGGTATATTAGAAAGGTTACCTTTCATGTAATAGCTGTGCTCATGTTACACGTTGTTACTACCGTTGCTTTCAAACATTTCATTTATCAAAACTCACCCGAGGTTGTCAAAGGTCCAATGGGAGATGAAGTCGCCATGGCCATTCCGCCGAGCCTTGCTGCAGTATCGGCAACCACAGAGAGGGACGATGACGCTTCTCTTGTGGAGGATGAATCTGTCTCAGCTTCTCTACTCTGACTCTGCAGACTATCGTCCAGGTTTGTCCCGCTACCTTGGATCGATTCGTCCTGATCCCTCTCCTGGCCATCCGGAAGGAGCTGTTGTCCCCTTAAATCGACTACTTCTCCAGCGACTGTTCCAGGTTCTCTGCTTAATGGCACCGACCTTCGGTTGGTTCGTCTTCCCATGCGCGGTAAGTCCATGTACAGCAACTCCATGTCAACGGACAAACTTCTCAAAATCTTGGCGGTCGGCTCTGATACTTGGCCTAACGACCCAAGACTGACCTTCCTCTCCCAAACTTTCTCACCGGCTCTGGAGAGCGGGCGATCCGTTGGTATTTGAGTAGCCTCGCGTTGACGAGAGGAAGCATCCTGAGTACCCTCCATCGCCCTGTCCTCCTCGTCGCGCTCCTTCCTCATGAGGCCCGTTCGTTGTCCTCGTTCATGGTAGCGGCTGTAGCTCTGAATACAATCGTCCCTTTCTTCCACATCCGTCGTCATACTGTCGTCGTTGCTTTGTTGGTACACGCCTTCAATTCCACCATCTCTGTCGCCGTGAAGGGATCGAGTTGTGGGCTGGGACCCTGTGTCGTTGGCTGTCTGTGATGGCCGGTGACCGGGTTGCATTCCTGCATGGTGAATGTGCTGATGGCTCCCATGCACGGACTGTTCGGCCACCTCGATGACTGCTGTTTGTTGATTACCGAATGCTCCTGCTGGCATTGATAATCGTCTGTGTGTTTCAATAGCAAGGGGGATGGATGACCTCTTGACTAGAGAGCGGGCACCATTGGTCCTTGCTCCGGCACGCGTGTCTTGCGCAATGGATGAGGAAAAGGAAGCTGATCTTTTAGGATTCTTCTCTGGTGCCTCCCGTGTTCTCTGTGATGTTGAGAGAAACACAGGTGCAGGTTGTTTGGGCTGAGAATGACCAGACTGTTGCGGAGTCTGATTGTCGTCGCGGGAAGAGTGTTGCCACTGTGGTCCGCCATGCCCGTGCCCCTGGCTCCTTGGACTTTGTCCAGAAGAGCCGAGTTGTGCTTGTTGCCTTCCCAATTCAGTGCTCGTTACTAATTCTTGACGAGCACCTGAATCCTCTGGGTTATGTTGTTGTAACTGTTGTTGTAACTGTTGCTGTCGCTGTTGCTGATGCTGATGCTGTTGCTGTCGCTGTTGCTGATGCTGTTGCTGTTGCTGTTGCTGTTGCTGTTGCTGTTGCTGTTGCTGTTGCTGTTGTTGTTGTTGTTGTTCTTGTAGTGTTGGCGACTGTTGCTGCCGCGGATGCTCCTGTGATTGATAATGAATCTTCTGACGCTCGTGTATCGATCCCTGTGGGTCGTCAAGTCTTGATAGTTGACCTGGGAGCGGATAACCAGGATCGGAATTGTACTGCGGCGGATGAGGTGATAATAAAGACGGTATCAATTCTGGAGCATCAGGGCAGTCGTTGGAGTGGCCATCACCAGTAGGGTGACTGGACTGTTGTTGTTGATCCAATGGACGAAGCGATCCCTCGGCTGGTCGATGCTGGTATTGATGGCCAAAGTTGTGGCGATGGTAATCACTCGAGCTTGGCACAAGGCCATCCTGTCGTTCGACTTGATCAGATCGATATGAGTCGTGGTGGTAGTGATGGTGTTGAATCGGTCGAGCGAATGGATCCCCAGGGTTGGAGGCATATCTCAGTGGTATTGGCCCTGGTTCGATATAATCTTGGATTTGACTTGCAGCATGACCCCCTTGAGCTCCTGACCGTGCGTACGTTTGTAGATAGGGAGAACGATTTGGGTATGGACAATATCGAGAATGGGAATATGAGTGCCTCGGGTGGTGATGGTGGGTCACCCAGCCATGGCCCTGGCGATACTCCACTCTGTGCATGTCGCCAGGGTCCAGAGAAGGCTGGTGGAATCGGTTATTTTTTATGCCACTGTGATGTGGTGGACCCCTGGTTTGAGGATAGCCTACAGTCGTTCAATAGCCACAGTTGTTAGCCGTCACCCCATGTTCATAATAAATGTTGTACGCTCGTCTCACAACACGTAACATAATCTTACCTCCATCATCATTCCATAGCCCTATGTTCCCCTCTCCTCCGAAAGCAAGCCCACTGCGATCTACACTCGATAGGATGTCTGCAGAGAGCCGACGATAAGGAAATACGGTGTTATGTTGGCTCTTGCGTCGAGGAGCTGCCAGCTATCACAGGCGACAACGAAGAATAAGCCAAGAAGGCATTAGTCTCCCTCCTCTCCACGGTTCGTTATACAATTACAAACTACGGGAGGTAATTGAACTGATACCAATGATAACCGGTCATATCCATTAGATTCCTTCGACCTGGGGTTCTCTGAATGCATCTTTGCTCCTGACGTGGCGTTCTCGGGTGTCGACAGTGGCCCGCTCGCACGCCTGCCAGGGTGGCCAGGCTCAGGACGTACATAATATGGAGCCGGTTGTCGGTGTTGTTGAAGATAATAGTGGTATAGTTGGCCTTGAGTACCCTGTAGTTGATGACGAATGGAAGTAGGGTCCGGGTGCGTATCTGGTCCATGTCTGCTTAGGGCAATGCCTTCTTGACACCTGCTAGTGTCAGGGTCTGTACTTGTTGTCATCCGGCCTTTTTACAGAAAATGGTTGAGAGAGAGGGGGAGAGAGGTTTAGTGTCATCCACTTTTTTTCTTTCACCAACAGGTTAAGGGCAGAGGAAGTTTAATTTTTTTTTTTACCATCAGGTGAAGGTGTCGACGTGAATAAGCGGATGGTACCTTCAGACCGTGTCCTGTCCGTAGTGTAGGTCACTTTGGCTCTTGGATGCGACATGTTCAGCATGTCTCCCCAAGGTTCGGAGTTAGACGATGTCGCAGTTATGGTTGCCAAGTGTTCCATGCTGTTGCTCGCTGTCGGACCAACGCCTTGTCGATCCATTGAAGTTATCTGTCCTTGATATGTCGGGATTATAGGCGGAGTTGACTTTGGACTATGTTGCGTGTCCAGCGCGTGCTGTGGTAAAGGCTGTGGTAAAGGCAGCGGTGTTGGTGGAGTGTGTGACGGCGTCGTCGATTGGGTCAGTGTTGGTGGTTGTACTTGGGTAAGCGCTGAAGGTTGCTGTTGATACTGTTGTTGTAGTTGTTGTTGTTGTTGTTGTTGTAGTTGTTGTTGTAGTAGTTGTTGTTGTTGCTGTAGCTGTTGTTGTTGTTGTTGTTGTTGTTGTTGTTGTTGTTGTTGTTGCGTTAACGAATACGACGTGGTTGGGTCGCGCCTCGTTTCTTTTTCTTGTCTTGACGGTATGTGCTCTGTTAGGTGTGGTCGATGATCTTTGTCAAATGTTGGGGTGATCTTGAGCTGCATTTCTGTAACCAAACGCCTTTGAGAAAAGAAAGGGGTTTCACGGAGAATAGATCTGCAGAATAGGGGAATGGGTGGTCAAAAGGGGTTTGTTTGCCCGACGATGAAGATATCCACAAAAAAGTGAAAAAAAAATCAGGATGGCAAGTTCTAGGGTTCTTTACTTGGGTCAGTTTGGGTTGGGGTGCGCGTCAATGAAGTTGTCAAGCAACCACGCGTGCTTGGTCCATATAGACGCGTTGATGGGTATGATCAATAAAAGGGCAGTCCAGGATATCGCTGAAGGACGTGAGGGAAGTCTCGCCCTTCACCGACTCTTTTTGACGAGCAAAAAAGTGATGAGAAAAAACACACCCTACCTACAGGATGGTCGAGGGAGAGGGCGCACGAAAAAATGAACGCGAGAGAAGGAGAAAAAAAGGGAATGCGGGAAAAAAAAAGAAAGGAGAAAAAAGAAAAAAGAAAAAAGAAAAAAGAAAAAAGAAAAAAGATAGAAAAAAGAAATGGAATGAAAAGCAGTATGTCTCGTTGTAGTCACTGTTGTTCGCCTGGCCTCTCTGTTCTGTCTGTCTACAAAATGATACACACAGAAAAGAAAAAGGGTTGATGAGCAAATGAAAAGCGTGGACAAGCTGTGTGTGTCGTTGGTCCGTGTTTGTCGACGGTCAATTGGACTGGGTCGCTGAGACAAGCTTCTGCAAGAATTCTAGACGTCGCTTCCCCCAGATAGAATACTGCTCATGTGGGAATACTGCTCAGGTGCGTGTGTGTCCTTCCCTGTGTGTGCAAGGGCCAACATTATTGTCCCGCCACCCCCAAACCAGGAGCTGCTCCACGCCGCTTATTAAGTGTCTCCACCAAAGTCGGTCTTTTTTTTTTTTTTACTTTTCTTTTTCTTGTCATAGTCGTTGCGGTAGCAATTGTCGTTTGAGTTGGAGGGTGACTTACTGGCAGTTTGGAATAACTAACTGTTGAATGGTGATGATGTTGAGCGTGAGGATGGCAGGAAAGGAAATGAGGGAAAGAGGTAGAAGGAAAGGCGGAAAAAAGAATGAGTGGCTGGTTGGGATGGGGACAAGACGAAAAGGGGGAAAGAGAGAGGGAAGGGACGAGGAAAGAGGGGAGAGGAGGAAACGAACAGAACAGGACAGAAGAGAAAGGAAAAGAAAAGGGAGGAAGAAGAGAAGAGAGGAAAGAGAGAATAAAAAGGAAGTAAAAGGAGGGCGAAGGTGAGGAAGACGAATAAGCGAGGGCAAGTCAAAACAAAAGGAAAGGACGAAAGAAAAAAAAGAAAAAAAAAAAAAAAAAAAAAAAAAAAGTCAAGATGTGATGGCAAACAGACAATCAGAGCTCTTCCTAATGAAGATGATTCAACAAAACCTTTTTTTTTTTTTTTTTTTTTTTCGATTTGTCCTTTTCCATCATGAGTGCCTCCTTGCTTATCACTCCTATCTCTCTTTCTGTTCAAGGGTATGGAGATGCACCTGAGCATTTTCTAGACCATTCACTCGTTCTGTATTGACCCGCTCGAGCCCGCCCCCTTTTTTTCCAATCTGTCAACACGACCAAGCACCAACCAAGGAGATATTTGGAATACAGGAGTATGTGAGCTAGAAAGAGCGCCGTTGAGGAGAACGAGGTAGACAGGAGGACAAGAGAGGAGCGTTACTGCCCTTCTCCTCCATCATCCTTTTTCTCAATCCTCACTCCCCTTTCTCATATTTAGCTTTACAAAGTATAACGTAAATCTCTTTCTTGCCTGATTGGACTTTTATTCTCTCTTTTTATTTCAAGATTCTCCTTCGTACTTATACACCGAACAAAGAAAAAGAAAATAGAATTAACAACAAACGAATTCAAGGCTTGCGGTAGACAGTGGTTGCTGCTGCCTGGTTGGTAGGAAAAACAAGCATCTCGGCGATGTTGACATGTTCCGGCCTTCCAGCAACAAAGACAACTGTCTCGGCAATATCATTGCCATCCAGTGGCTGGACGCCCTTGTAAACAGAGTCCGCCTTGCTCTTGTCGCCCTTGAACCGCACCACCGAGAACTCGGTCTCCACCATTCCTATTTTTTTCCCATTCAGGGTGAAACATATACAGAACAACTGGCTTTAGTAGGTGTAAAACTCATAGCAACAACGATTGAGGCGATAAATATCAAGACTGGCTTACCTGGGTTGATCTCAGAGATGCGGATCGCCGTATCGATAGTCTCGAAAAGAAGAGCCTTGGAGATCGACGCCACCGCAGCCTTGGATCCGCAATAGATTGACCCGTTTCCATAAGCCTGCTGTCCAGCCACAGATCCAATATTGATGATATGGCCTTTGTCTCTAACGCGCATGCCGGGTAACACTGCCTGAGTAACATGAACTAGACCCTTGACATTCGTGTCAATCATCGTGTCCATCGCTTCCTCTGTAATATCCTCCAGCTTCTCCAATCCAATCACAAGGCCTGTGTACCAAAGGGAAGGAGGAGTGACATTTGAGTAAGCAATTCAAACGGCAAAAAATACACAAAACAAAAAAAAAGGAGATAAGGCGAGGTTGATCGCCCCTTACCGGCATTGTTGACGAGGACATCGACATCTCCAAATGTGGCAGCAGTGGCCTGGACCTTGGCACGATTACGGACATCCAGCTCAAACGTTCTGATATTGATCTGAGGATGTTGGGATTCCAGATCTTTTTTCAGCTTTTCCAGCCTGTCCTTGCGACGCGCAGCCAACAACTAAAGTCGAGTAAGAAGAAAAAAATATGAGAGTTTAGAAACGCGTGTGATGCGGATCCCAAATGTAAGCCAAGTTATCAGATCAAAAAAGCCATCATATGTTACCAAGTTGGATCCTGCTTGAGCGAAATGGCGTGCGCACGCCTCACCAATACCTGAGGAAGCGCCAGTGCTATTCCACACACACGGATGGAGTCGGTGACACAACCACGGGTATGATAACACGTCAGTTCATGATGTATCCAATTTTCATTCATACATCTTTTACTTTACTCCCACGCTCAATACCCTCTCTCCCACAACTCCGCAATATGTCAATATATTCTTACATTAACACGTTCTTGCCACGAAGTCTCAAGCTCATGTTGTGGTTGAATGGTGCGCGGGCCTTGTCATCAGACGAGGACGAGGAAGAGGACGAATGACTGAACCGGATGCTTGAAGTTGTCAGACATGGCAATGGCAGGGGGAGGAGACGACTCTGGAGCCGAGCAGCAACAGGAGTGGCATGGATGCGATGTTGAGCCAGTCGAACGAGATTCATTGTGTCGGTGAGATGTAAGGACAGAAGAAATGGGTGCCACGGAGTGTGAGAAAATGCGCGTTTTGATTTTTTTCTTGGTCGAGCTCTCCTTTTTCTCTGCAGAAACACGGGCAAAAAAAATTCCAGGGACATGCTCAAATTCAACATGTGCAGCCCACCCTGTCTCCGTCTCTCGCCCTTTATTCTATTCTACTTCTATTTGCATCTCAGAGAGACTGTTTTCGCTGATTTTTCGATTGCCTAGACCAAAGTCTATTCGAGCCGCTCGAGCAGTGAAATAGAGGGGGTCGTTGCGCGAAAAAAAAAAAATTTGTGCTGCTTCAACGACAACTTGATCCCTCACTCTGTGAGACTGATAAAGTGATCAGTGATGGTGCTGTGTTCAAAATCAAGGAGCGAGACCCACCCTTGGTTGTATCTCGTTTGAGTGATATCGTTACAAATTCGAGCAAGAAAAAAGAGCAAAAAAAAAGTTGAGGGGGTATACAAACCATTTTAATTGCGCTAACAGACCTCTACATCCAAACCTATTCTTCATCAGATACCTCACGCCCAGGCTGCCCAGTCTTCCTGCCGCGCTTCTGCATCTTCGCCCTTTTGTCGGTACTGGTATTGTTGGTGAGCTTGATGGGCCTCTTTGTAGTGCGCTTATAGAGAATGCACAAACACGAGTGAGGAATAATATTAGCATCTAATTAATGGACAATGCAAGAAGACCACATTCACGGACGAGATACCAACAGCTCTGCAACTTGATGAGCAGGGTCCTGCAAGAACACTCGGAGTTCATGGAGATTCGACGGAAGGACAATCGTACTCGATGCCTTACCTGCCACCCATATGTCTTGCCACTTTCGTATCCTAAACACCACCGCCAGAATTCCTATAAAACGTATATATATATATAAGGGGCGGGGCGGTAAGAATAAACTCCACTGTTTCGCTACGACGACTTGTCAGGCATTGAACCCCACTTACCGTGAATGCATAGAAGCGATGGATATTCCAGACAATACCTGCCCAGCCCCTAGCAATATGCTCTTGTTGACGCCACCTCCTGTCGTGACGCACCATCACGCTTCACCTCAAAGTTGCAGATTTCGATCGGGCCCATGCGCAAGGACCTGTCGCATTTACGAGGTTTGCGTTCCTATATCAAAGACCTATGCCAATTTAGACTTGGACAAAGTTGACTCTGTGCATCCCTTGCTCACCACCATCTTCGGAGCATTCTGATGTTAGTGATTTTGTACCAGTCGAAATACCATTCGCGACAAACAGTCAAATCATATCGTAGTCAACTTTCTGACTTGGCAAGAACCCCCGGAGCTACAAGAAAGCGCCCCACTTCAATGATTCAATTGATACCAAGTCACATCGGCCGTTTTGCTTTCTCTTCGTCCCATTCATGCACGACCCAGTTTTTTAAACCATGTGACGAAGATGAATTACTTTCGACAGTCTTTGTCCCTTGAGAGTCGTGTAGAAGGGGTCGAGATATCGACGAGGTTGAATTGATTGGATGAGGGCACAAAATGGACATGAGATGATGAGAAGTCTCAATTGAGTTGTGGCTTGCTTGCGTTAGGTCACAAGCAAGATCTTAACTTCGTCTTCTAGACTTGAAACTGGTGGCACAAGGAGGACTTGGTCAATGAAGATATGCAACTGGTACCATGCGGATATCATTCACCTTATTTTATTGCTCAGACGAAAGGGAACATAAAGACACACTAGACTGGTAACGACAAGTAGCTACTTGAAAAAAGACAACAGAAGAGAAAGAGGAAGAAAAGGAACGAAAGAGTAATCGAAAAAAGAGACGTAAAACGAATATAAAAAACTGTACAATAGGAAGCGCGCAACGATTACAAAAAGTAATCGGGGACATGGCGACTGACATGGGGTTCGCCACGGCGAGGAGCAGGATCAAACTGGAGGAACGTGTACTTCAAGTGCTCGTCAATCTCCATGATCGCAGCCTGGTTGCCGCATCGGTAGCAGTAGTTGGGGGCACTGAAGATTGTCACCACATTCCTGTCCTGACACCAGTTGTAACCCTACATAGCACGCAAAGATATCATAATAAGACTGTCAGTTGCTGAATGAATGATCGATAGCTACCTTAATGGTAAGAATTGTAACAAGCTGACATGCGTATTACCTCCATGACAAGCTGGTGAGCTCTGGCAATCAGTGTCAATCCGTTGTTGTGGTTAAAGGTCTCCGAGACATCCTGTCCAAAGGTATATCCAGCTCCACGAGGGGAAATGCCCCATCCGCAGCGGTCATCCGGGTCAGACCAGAGCAAGTCGCACATGGGTCCTTCGTGTGGCACTTCCTGAACGCGATCCAACGAGCGAATGTGATCCAGAGAATCAATGGAGGGCGAAAGACCACCGTGAAGACAGAAGATCTATAGGCATTTAAATGATGCAATAGTCGTTACGTTTTAGCGAGCAATCGCAATGATCATATCACACACCGAACGCTCCATGATGCGATCAGCCTGTTCAAGCAGGTAAACAAAGGGTGTCATACCTGGTCCTCGATCAGGGCAGTGAGGGGGAGATAGTCAAAGAGATCGGTGAAGGCCTTCCAGACATTAGCGTTGCCGTACTTTCGGAGGCACTCGTCATAGAACCCATAGACCTGAGTAATCTGACGCGACTCGTGGTTTCCTCGCAGGATGGTGACGCGGTCCTTGTAGCGGAGCTTGAGGGCGACCAGGAGCGTGACAGTCTCGACAGAGTAGTAACCACGATCGACATAGTCTCCCATGAAGAGGTAGTTGGTATCGGGGGAGTTGCCTCCAATCCTGAAGAGCTCCATCAAATCGTGGAACTGACCGTGGATGTCACCACAAACAGTAACGGGGCAGCGCACAGGCTGGACGTTGGACTCCTCCATAAGGACCTCACGAGCCTATCAATGAATTTGCAGAAAAAAGACAAGGAGACACAAAACGCTGCTTGTCAGCATAGACAACATAATGCGACGACTCCTCACGGTTCGTCCCGCGTACGTGTGTAAAAAAAGAGAGATCCTTGTCCCAAAAACCCGGAGTCCTTGCTTGACATTGGTTTATGTGTGCACTCCGTGTCTCCTGCCTCCAGACTGTTGGGGTGTTATGATTTTTTTTTGGTTAGTCCTTTCCAAAAGTCCCCATATCCTGTGTTTTGTTTCCTACCAGTGTCCTTGCGACCATGATTGTTTTTTACAACCAATGTCGTTTGTCCATGTCCTAGGTCTGTCTTCATAAACCACGCGTCGCCGGAAAGGCTTATTTCCATCATATTGCTGTTTTCATCGAACGCGCAGTTTGTTCTTGACAAACAGTGTCAACACTGACGCGACACTCTCTCCTGCCCCCATCCCCTTTATTTTTGTGTTTGTCTCTCTCTCTCTCTCTCTATCCAGCACGTCTGCTGCCTGTTTTGTCCTATTTCAAAGTCATGCAAGTCTTATTTTTTGGTTAGTTTACCTTTTCACAGAGTCTCTTGATGTCGGCCTCTGGGAGCTGCTTGCACTGCATCAAGTGCTGAATCCAACCGTCAACGTCGCTGACATCCGTGAGGCTCATGATGATCGATCTTTAAAAATAAACGAGGTGATGTTGACAAAGAGAGAAAGTGCTAGTCGAAGAGAACACTAGAGTGCGTGTATATGGTTTCTAAAAGGCATTACAAAGAAAGAAGACGAGAAAGAGACGCGCATAAGGTTAAAGACAGCTTTTATCCTTTTTCGATGACGCTGTTGCTGAACGTTCCTCCCTTCGATCTCTTGGAGGAGAGATGGTGTAGACCAATCGGTCGAACACTATGACAAAAAGGGCGAGCACATAAAGCAGTTATTTGTTTGGAGTCAAGGTCGCTAATGCCCTGTCTGTAGACAAAAAGAAAAAGTTGGATGATGACATCCTGTGGCTCTTCCTCTTGTTCCATGCGGCTTACAACTGGCTTTTTTTTGTTCACATCACGCCGCTTGATTTCTTGTTCTCTCGGTATTGAAGCAAGATCGACCACGGTCTGAGGTGGAGTACGCGCAGGCATATTAAAAAAGGGATGAGGCGGCTGCCATGGCGTTCTGCGACAGTAGTAACGCCTGGTCACTGCGCGAGTCATCATCCAGGCTCTGTTCGTCCGTAAGAGTAGCTTGTACCTTTTTTTCGTGACAAAGGCCTTTCTTGGTTGGTTTGTTGGTAAGGATGCAATCAAGTCAAAGAGAGAAGGGAGGTGAGAATGGATGTAAACGGCGTGTATGTGTGATGTGTGGAGTGAAAGTTGTGGGGGTGGAAGGAAGGAAAGAAAGAGGGAGAGAGAGAACGAAGAAAAGAAGGGGAAAGCAAAAAAAAAAAAATTAAAATGGAACAGGGGAGACGACAGCAACCACACCCCGAACGAAACGAAAGACCTCACAAGGCAGGGGAGAAGGAAGCCAAGGCTGAATGTCCTACTCGACCGATGGCTTCCTTTCTTGTATGTAAAAGACATACCAGCCAGAAAGAGAGAGAGAGAGACACTGACCACTTGACATATACAAGTATTCACACTCACATCCACATTACATACATTCCCTTTTGCGCGCAGCGTCCAGTCAGTCAAAGAAGCCTCGCCACCCGTTTGCCCCGTGACTCAATGGAGGGGGCTGTGACGGGAATGCATAAAAATTGACAGATCGGACCTGAAGACGCGCCCCTGGCCTGTGCATTCACTTTTGATGGTTTGAAATTACTAGTTGCTGCTTTATCAATAGGAGCGCCCTATGGATTATGATGAATATGTAAAGGGGATGTAAGAGAATAGAACATAAGGAGAACCTTTGTCCTTAAAAAACGCTATTAAAGTTGGTGGGGTCCTTCTGAGTCCATGGTGGGGGACTTCTTGCTTCATCGTCATAGTATATGGTCACTATCAAACACGCAATAAGGAGAGATCGTCAGCTTTGCAACCCTATACATATGAATCTTGTTTGTATCACTCAAACAATGAAAAAGGGAGATGGAGAATGACACTTACAGACAAAATTGCTACCGTAAAGGAGGAAAAGTCCAATAGTCAACAGTGTCGGGATCGTCCTCGCAAAGAACTTGACATCCTTCCGCTTGCTGACCATATACAAATGTCTCTTATGGAACAACTGCGTCGCATAGATCAGCGTCAACAGCGACAGAGCCAACGACCCTACACCCACCCACGACGCAATGCCAATTCCAAAACTCAGCAGCATCACTGCAATACCGGCCTGCAACACCCCAAACCTGATCCAATGCAGATAGAGACGCTCGTTCGAGAACTGGGCCACTCGACCGAAACCCTTGATGTTGTAATCTTGAGGGTTATACTTTCTTGGCCGGACGTCATCCCATCTTGCCCTCCAGCCTCGCTTGCGACCTGTGAATGAAGATGACGACCGGGTTGACGATTGTGATGATCTTCGAGCTAGGTGAGATGGATCATTGAGGTTGACGGGGCTCATGTTGCTATACATCCCCCGGTGCTCTGGAAGATTCAGGCGGCTTGTGCTCACCCTTGTAGTAGATGAAGATCCGTCCTTGTAGGCCAAAGTAGACATGGTGTTCTCGGAAGACTTCTTGTTTAGTGAATAAAGCCTTTGAAGTTTAGTATTGGTCTTGCTCGACTTGGACTGGTTCAGGGGCTCGTTCGAATGGGTCGAGTAAGCCGATACGGAGACGATTGAGTTTGGTCGGCTGATGGAAGGTCGAGAGCGCGAGGGGACGTATGATGGTTGAGGAGGTGTGAGATTAGAAACAATAGTAGTAGTGTCGGTGTTGGCGTATCTCTGGTAGGCGGCTCCCGAGTTCAACGACGAAGGTGACGAACGAGAATCAAAAGAGTTAGATGTAGGCGAGTAAATGGGTGACTGAGTAGACCGACTGTGAGAAGGTTGACTGGTTAGACCATAAGACGATTCTCTGCGAGGAGGAATGGCGATCGATTGGCTTGAAGGCACAGGCGGCGGGACTAAGTTCAAGCTGGCCGGGGTGGTATGAATGAAGTCGCCACTGGTTGAGTATTGGTACTGAGAGTGTTGCTTCTGTGGCTGTTGGTGTTGTTGGTAGTTGTTAGAGTGCAAAGGAGATAATGCGAGTGGCAGGCCGGGAGAATGATCAAGGTTGTGACGAATTGGTGGTGGAGGAGGATAAGAAGTAGAAGAAAACGTTGAAGTCGGAGGTGAGCGGTGACCTGAATTCTGAGGAGGAGGATGGGGAGGAGCAGGAAAGGAAGACGAAAATGTTGATGCAGAGGGTGAGCGGTGACCTGGGTGGTTCAATCTCGCTCTTGCTGAAGGCGGTGACGATGACAGTGATGAGGGTGATGATGGTTCCCGGCGGCCGAACTCTTGGTAGTGTTCGTTTCTTCTGCGGGACTCTTGTTGCGACGGCGGCAATCTTGAGGGCGATGGCGATCGTCCGGATAATGAAGCGGCAGAAGGAGTGAAAGTTGAAGGAGAGGGAGAAGCCATTTTTGTATGTTTGTCACAGCTACAAAGAAATATTTGTTACCGAGAAATGAATGAAATATCAAGATTTTTAGTGCGATTGAAAAGTTGTTCCGTGTGGATGTAAAAAGCATAGGTGACGAAAAAAGAGGGGCCTAGGCACACAAACTCACTCAGAGAGACTGCATGTTTACCCATGAATAGAAGACACGAACTCACTCCTCATAACACTGCCAACCCACCCATGAATCTCGCTCTGTAATCTCCCTGTCCGTTGATGTCCTGATTCTGTTGACATATTCATGATCGGAAGATTATTCTTCCCTCCGTTGTTAACATTTCGAGATAACTGAGTTTAACCATCGCAGTACCAGGGGTGGCGAGTAGGGAATGAAGGGGGGGGGGGGAGTTTGCGGGCTTCCTTTGTGAATGAATGCCCAGGCGCTGTTGCGCCTGGTATGATTAAGCGTGGGCTGAATAGGGGAACGCTGTTTAAAGAGTCTGTGCTTGCATTGGAGAACAGATGGTAAGTACCTTGGCGAAGTTGTTGGCCGGTTGGTAAAGGAGAAAAAGGGGGAGGAGGAAATAAAAAAATATTACGAGAAAACTCGGTAATAAAATGAGTAGGGCTCTGCTGTCGTGGGTAAACGTAGTTGAGGTGAGAGGTATTATTGGGGGCAAGAGGGAAGAGGTCGAGCAGCGGATGACAGAAAGTGGAGAAGAGAAGAAAGAAAAAGAAATGAAAAGGGAAGAGAGGAGAAGCGAAGGTTATGGAGAGAGGAGAAGCTAAAGCAAGAAGCAACTTGTTCACTCTTTAGAAGGAAGAATAAAAATAAGACGACAAGACATGGCGCTGGTCACCAATCCGTTTCCTTTTGCTTCACGAAGGATTCTCCTTCCTCCTTCATCCCGTCCTCTTGCCATATGTTGGTTACCCGAATTTAAACACTCAAACCAATGTGTTTGGTGTCACCCAGTGACCAACAAAGTCAGGAACGGGACGTGACAACGACGGAGAGCATGAACACCCCGAGAGCAGTGTTGAAATGTCAAGGCCAGCTTGAAAATGGAAAATTCTGCCGGAACAACGATAATCAACTCTGTTCTGTAGGTTTCTATGAGACTTGGGGGTTATTTTATGAGAATAGATGATAATATGTCCAACGGGTGTGACAAATATCATTGAATGTCTAGAATACTTTGGGTTGACAGATCGAGGTCCATCCTTTGCGTCTTGTTCCTTGACGCGCCCACCTAACAAACATGACGATTTAAGCCAATGGAGAACTATCAGCAAGCTGCACGTGTACATTTATAGAGCTCAATCGCATAGGATAAGGATACCAACAAGTACTTACAGCTCAATCATACGATCGCCATTGGGGTTGCTTTCAGTGTAGACCGCCTGTGGCAAGAGTGTCTCGATCAGCTCGTACATGAACCTAGGCTTCTCTTCTGAAAGCTCCGTTGCCGTACTAGGCTTGACAAAGTCAAACACGCAATCAGGACTCCGTTGATGCCTCAGTTCAACATCGCCCTCCTGTTTTTCATATAGATTAAGAATATAGTATTGGTTAATGCCTTGTTCCAAGAATCAATACGAAGCTAAAACGCCACCAAAAAATATATGCAAAATGCTTACCTTGCGGAAGATGAGGAGAGACAGCTTGGAAGAGTTAAAGTACGGTGACCGGTCGCGGGCAATTTGGTTGTTGGCATTTCGCTTGATCCAGCAAAAGTTCTCCACATATCGCATCTCCCAGCTCTCGGCCAACTGGACCATCTCAGGTAGAAACTCTTTTTCAACCCAGACAAAGAGGAACCCCTTTGGGAGGATGGGCCCGATGTTGAGTGTCGCCAGCTGTGCCATTGTGATCCTATTGGGTCCTCCCTCTTCTCCCTCACGCAGTAGTGGTGGGTCCATGTAGATTGCCTGAAAGTCCGTGCCAAACCGAGTCAGATCCATATCCAAAATATTACTTGACTCCTCATACCTATGGCAAATAGGGAAAAAACATAGCTCTCCAGTGTTAGATGCTACTCAACATGATCATACACGAGGCCGATTGACAAAAGTACTATCCCCCTTTGCTTACCGAGATCCAAGGACTTCTGGCACGATACTAGCTTGCTTTTCCAAGGGACGGATAGGATGAATCCAAGACCGAGGAATAGGCACAGGCGGGATACGGATATAAGTCGGCAAGCTAGGATCTATTGTCGAAACCTTCTTCTTAACTGTGAAAAAGTTGCCATGACGATCCTGAAGGCGGACTTGCATGACCTTGTATCGTTGCAAGATGCTCTCCCGATCATTACCCATTTGCCGCTTCTTTTCGCCCTTGATCTTGGGCTCACGAGGCGGGCGAGGCACACGGGGCTCCTTCTCCTTGCGTCCACGTTTCCTTGAAGGTGCGATTTCCTCGTCCCAAAAGTGATCATCCATTGCCATAAGATAATCACTAATGAACCATGCAATTGAAGCAAATGATAATATGACAGATATATAATTAGCAGAGGAATTAAGATGCGCAATGCATATACCAACCAAGCGATGCTGGAGCACGAGTCCGAAGTACTTACTCTTCCTCCTCGAAATCGTAAAGGTAGTCCTCGTCCGCAATGTTTGCCTGCCACACATCCTCCTCATAAATATCTTCAGGCGTATCCCGAAGCATAGAACGGACGGTGAATCCAGATGTACGTCTAAAGATCTCCTGAAGTTGTTCATCCGTGAAACCCTCGCTCTCACCAGCCTTCTGTTGTGTTCTTTCCAAACCCAGGATGACCTCTCCATTGGGAATCACTGAGGACGAGGATCCTTCGCCATTGCCAGCTCCTGATTCTGGTACAGGTGTTCCGGAGGCTGCGTCGGAAGTTGGCGTTGAAGCTGCGGCGTTGTTGCTAATGTTGCCGTTGCTGGACTTTGCAAACTCCTCTTCCATGCGTGCCAGTTCCTCAAACTTCTTCATGATCGCTTCAATTGACTCGTTTTCCTCAACATATCCGACATAATGTGCGTTGCTAATGAGAAAACGGAAAGTAAAAGAAAGGTGTGTTGTGAAAGGGTTAGTTGTTTGTTTGTTGTTGCTTGCAGTAAAAGTGACGATGTTCTCTCCAGGTGAATGTATGCATTCATGACATGACATGAGGCAATGGAGTGTGTCGACGTACTTGATGGCCAGGGTCTTGCGGGGCTTGCGTCTTGACTGCCGTGTTGACATTGTGGGTGAATGCTGTTGCTGCTGCTGTTGTTGTTGTTGTTGTTGTTGTTTCCTTGCAAAAGAAGTCGATGGGCGAGAGAAGGGACGTGTTTGTCAAAACAAAACACATCCTCGCGTGCACAAGGGTTTGAAATTTGAATTGAGTGAAAAAGTCGTCCCTGCCCCGTAATGGTTAATTAATATTTTCAGGAACAGGATGGGGTTTATTATTCCTTAACGTGAAGGTGCTTCTTCCAAGAGGCCGTCAAGGCGGGCAGCTGCGACAGGGACTCGAGCTGATCATCCACAACCGGAACAATAACCTTGGCCACAGTTCCATCTGCCTGGACCTTGTTCACCTCAATCATCATCTCCTTCCCACGGCGATCCTCGGTCGAAATCATCACCGTCCTTACTCCGTGAACCTTGGCCCAGGCAAGGATGTACTCCTTATCATCAACAACCAAGGCATCCCGTGCATCCACCCCAGAGTCCTCAAAGATTTGTCGATAAAACTCGCTCGAGCCCTTGTGGCATTGAATCAGGTCCGGTCCATAGAGACTGGTAAATACCGGTCTGAGAACGACATCCGCTGCTTCCTCGACACTGATATCCGTTATCGCCTGTGAGGTTGGCGTTGACGACCGTCCGTGCGCCGCCTTTTTCTCATCCTGGGCCAAAAGGGTCGACATACCAAGGGTCTTGAAGGTCAACTCGAGCTCAGTCGCCGACTCTCCCGAACAGGTGTACATCGTGAACCCTTGCTCAAATTTCAACTCCAAGATCGCCTCAACAGCGCCGGGAAAGTCTGCACGGACGATGGAGGTGCAGTAGAGGTGGGCATCATAGGCAATCTGGATCTGTTCCTCTTCAGACTCGGGCAAGGCCAACTGAACAAGTGGCGGTGTCTCCTTGTTGGCACCGTCATCTCCATGACCTTGGAGATTATTGACGGCCTCATCATACTCCTCCTTCAGGAAGCTGTTCACCAACCGGACGCCTTCCTGTATCCAGAACAGATGGTAATCCCGATAGAACTGATGAAAGTCCTTGGATCTGTCGATGAGTGCCTTCCAAAGAGGGTTCTCGCCCTTGAACAGCCTGTCCGACATGATCGCATTGCCTTTCCCCCATAGTCGACCGGGTCCGCCAATCTTGGATGTCGGCATATATTGCTCTAGATGATGAACCCACTGAGGTGCCCGACGGTCATTATCGTTGATGACCCCGCCGCTATCGAGAAAGATGGCCCGAGGCAATGTCAGGGGGAAGTTGATTTCCTGGGGTGCTGTCGAGAAAGTCATCATCCGAATCTGTGGATTTGGTTGGGAGCAGAGGGAAGAGAGAGTGATAGGGAACAATGATCAATTTGTTCTACCTGTTATATGTTTACCGTCCTTCCTTGAACGCCCCATCTCTCCGCAGTAGTCATATCAAATCGGGCTTTCCTTTATTAGTGCGAAAAAAGAGTGAAAAAAATGTTGAGCTCAACCATTCCGTGTAAATAAAGTTCGTCCCCTTTTTTGTACGCGAGTGTCTGCGTCTTAACTCATCCAGGAGGCATTCTCCTGAGCGACCCACTTGGTCGTGACCTTTCTCCTCATCGAAAAGAACTCGACTCCACCATCTCCAGTAATATCACAATGGTTTCCAAAGCGGCTCTTGTTCCATCCGCCAAACGAGAATGGCTCTCTTGGGACAGCGACACCAATGCTAGAAAAACACCAATTAAGAGAGTTATACATGTTAGCTGTCTGAAAGTTACACAATATCGCAGCAGAGTAAAGATCAACATGACCAACAAAAGTGACTCACTTGACGCCACACATGCCGGCACTGAAGCGCTTGGTAAAGTGATCCGCAATAGCTCCTGAGCTGGTGTAGATGCAGGCTGCATTGCCGTAAGGGTTGGCGTTCTCAATAGCCAATGCCTCTTCTGCGGTGTCGACAGCAAGGATCGACAAGACGGGTCCAAAGATTTCGTCATGAAGAGCAGCATCCTGCTTGTTGGTATGCAGGATGACGGTAGGTCCTACCCAGAAGCCTTCGGACTGGTTCTTGGTCCATGGACGCCCATCAACGAGAATCCTTGCACCAGACGCCTCAGCCTCGTTGATGTACCGAGTGATCTTGTCTACCGACGCTTGATCAATGACGGGTCCCACCGCTCCTGCCGTGCTTCCTGGGCGAAGGGCCTCTGATTTGGCAACAATCTTGTCGACGAGTTCCTGCTGATGACCAATCGTTAAGAGGACCGTAGCAGCCATACAGCGCTGACCACTGCAGCCGCTGTAAGAGTTGACTACATCCGTCGAAGTCATCTCAATGTTGCGGTCGGGCGCCGAGATCATATGGTTCTACAAGTGGAATGTCGACAAAATAGAGCATAAGTGACCAAGTAACATGAGGGTAGGTATACCTTCGACGAGTAAGCACAGTGAGACTTAGCGTACCTTGGCGCCACCCAGGGCAAGGACGCGCTTGTTGAGCTTGTGACATCTCTGGGAGACCATTTCGGCAATATGTGAAGTTCCCACGAACGTCACTGCCTTGACGTCTTCATGGTCGATGAGCGCATTGACGGCTAAAAATGAAAAAAAGGGGGGGGGGAGGTGGGGCGAATTGAGTACAACAAACATGAATGCTCTGTGAAAAATAAAAAAAGGCTGCACCTTCGAACGAGAACGAGTGAGCCAGAACACACCATCAGCAGTTCCATGGACAAGGTTCACAACGCCATCAGGCAATCCTGCTTCCTTGAGGAGCTCAACAATTTTGGTCATGGTGAACGGGACCTTCTCGCTTGGCTTGAGCACCATGGTATTGCCTAGTCAGAGAGATAGAGTTGATCTTGATGAATGAGTCATGTCGTTGGCATCCCCTTCAAAGCGCACTTTCGTGACAGTCAAGGCGGCAGAGAAGGCTTACCCATGGCGATGGCAATAGGCAAAGTCCACATGGGCACCATGACTGGAAAGTTGAATGGGACGACTGAGGCAATGACTCCCAATGCTACGACAAGCCCAAGAAAATAGATATAACAATCAGTGACCATTCTCCATCAACACATATAAATGTTACCACTGAGCAAAGATCTGCTAAATGGACTTACGAACGCGGGTATCATAGCAAGTAATTCCTCTGGACACCTCGAGCATCTTTCCTTGGACGACCTGAGGCAAAGAAAGGGCGTATTCGACAGTCTCTTGGCCTTTGAGGACACTGGCAATGGCCTCGGCCTTGTTCTTGCCATGCTCCAAGACGACTATATCGGCCAGTTGGTCAACATGCTTGGTCAAGAGGGAGTGGAACTTGATCAGGATAGCGGCCCTGTCCTTGATGGTGCGCGATGACCAGGCGGGAAATGCGGCTTGAGCAGCAGCGACAGCGTCGGCAACGTCGGTGGCAGTGGAGAGCGGGACATGTCCAATGACCCTTGCGTTGTAGGGGCTGGTGACAGGGATTGTCTTGACGGGTTGGTCTGAGCCCGAGGCGACTACGTCGACGAACTGACCGTTAATCCAGTTGCGGAGGCGAGGCTGGTCCTGAGTAAACATTTTGAGTGGTGAGCTGGGTGGGTTGTTGTTGTTGAAAGAGAGTGAGAAGAAAGGGAATGAGCAATGAATGTTGAAAAGCAAAGGAATGAAAGGAATGAGAAAAGGGTTAAAAGGAAAAGGTGAATTTCGTCAGAGGAAGGTATGTTGTGAACCGTGGGGCAGTTTCGCTAAAGTGGAATTTTCAAGGGGCAAAGTAAGGAAGAAGAGAAGGAGAGGGTCGAGTGACTTCGTTCTTTCTTCTGACGGTGAGGGAGTTCAAGGAAGGATCAAGGGGCGTCCATTTAACTGGCAATGAACGATGCTTGTGTGGTGGCAAGTGGCAACCCCAACGTGCATTTTCCCCACCCCCTTTGTAACAATAATACCTCGCTTCTTTCATTGCAAAATGAGGGCAGATGACCTGGCGAGGATCTGACTGGCTCCACACAACATTTTAGCTAGTCGTAGTGAGACAGTCGGCAGGCTAAAGTCGCGTCTTTGGAACTGGATCCAATCACGCGTCTGAGCGCTCTTCCGTAGAAATATCGTCCCATCAATGATCTGATAAAAAAACCAAAAAAGGGTATCAGGTACGGTCTGGAACATCCACCCATCCTAGTACTCGTGTTTTTGATCGGGTAAAGGAATAACTGAGTGAATCCAAGGGATCCATCATGGTACGGATCAAAAATGGGACAATAATAGCAACAAATGGGAAAAAGAAGGCAAGGAAGAACGAGTCTCTCTGTCTTTGTACGACATGCAATTCGCTGTTCATTACCCCCATTGACCTGGTAGTGCTCTTGTTGCGTTGATGCCACTTTCTCTTATTATCTTCACTCTCGTTGTCGCGGCTGTTGAAAAAAGAATGCCGTACTGTACTGCTCCTTGTTTCCTTTGCATTTTGTTTGTTGTTGTTTTGTTTTTTGTTTGTCAAAAGCTGGATCCTTGTTATGAGCAAAAAAAACAAGGTCCTGAAATGGCGAGATACATGGGCAACAACAAAGGTTCTGGTGCTTTTTTTTGTTTGTGACAAAAATAAACTTGCTGAGAGGCAATTGAAAGGAAGAGTTGTTTGTGTCACCAGTAATTAATCAACGATACCTCTTGGTGTCTTTGGGTTCATTTGGTCAAACGGGACAAATACAAACAACACTCGATACTCGTGCAAGGGTCATGTATCTCCAAAGGCACAAGCGAGTGTTTTCTTCGTCAAAACAAATAGAAAGAGGTATGTGTGTGTGTGTGAAAGAGCAAGACGGTCTGACCAAACTATGGTTGAACCGTCTAAATTTGGAGGGGTCGCCGAGCACGAGATACAAAGCGAATCGCAATCAAGCCAAGAAGCGCAAAGAAACGATCAAGCCGCCATCAAGGTTGGGCCGATAAAAATGCACACGCCCAGTCAGGAACACGAAAAACGAAGATGGGCGCGCGTGGATGGCACCGATAAAAGATTAAAAGAAGGAAAAAAGAGAAACGTCGGTGGACGTTAAGAAGGCAAAAAAAAAAAGAAAAAAAAAGAAATAGTGCGATTGACCTAGATTGGGCTGCTCCCAAGTCAACAGACCTAATAAGAAAACCACCGTGCATCTGAAAGAGGCCCTTTCACACCTCCTGTATCTGTTCAGAGGTACACCAGATCCCGTTCCGTCAAAACCACCCCAACCAAATAATGCCGCTCGGACAGGCACCGTTCACAGATCGAGAAAGGAGAGGCGGAGACGGGAGCTCTAAGCTTTGTAATAAGGACGCTTTTAGACCAGATCCACCGAGCCATTAGATAATACAACACCCACCGAGGTGGAGGTACCTTGGAGGTCCGGCGTATGTGTGAGAATGAGATTGAGAGTGCCGTTTTGGGGAAATGGAATCTGAGCGACGATCCACAAAAAGGATACATTTTAGAGCGCAATCGATGTGTACATGTTCAGTAGGGTGTATAGAAATAGGATGGGTAAGAATTACGGACGGACGGGTCGTTGTAGAAGTCGATCGGGACGGGCGAGAGAGAGAGAAAGAGAGAGAGCAAGAGCAAGCGAAGGGGACGAGGATGGGAGTGGAGGAGGAGGGGAGGAGGAAGAAGAGGCTCTCAAACAAAAAAGAGAAATGAAATATTTCGCTGTTTTTTATTCTCTTTTTTGTCACCCTTGCCCTACCTGCCCTTCCCTCTCGCTCTGTGCGTGCCTAGCCTGTCGCTTTGTTGGGCGGGAAGCCACATGGCTAGCAAAAAGGATGATTGAACAAGGGCAAATTGAAGATGTAAAGCGAATCAAATACACAAGTGTAACTGTACACTTTTGTTTGAAAGAGTGGCGGGGTATGTACTAGGCAAAGTAATTTGGTGACTAAGCAAACGTTTTCGTTGACGGTGCTGGGATCCATTGACCACAATGAATGAAAGGAAGGAAGAGTGGTTCAACCAACATTACAAAACAACAACATATGCATGCGAAAAAAGCATTGGACACCAGAAAATTTAATAAGAGACATAACTGAAACGAGGCATCATTGGGAGAATGGAGGGCGAGAGGGGAGGCAGGGCCAACGAGAGCATTGACAACAATAACTTCGACAATAATAACAGCACGAACAATATCAACGACAACAGCATCAACAACAACAACAACAACAACAACGACAGCAAGAAAATAAGGCTACCTGGAGAGATGCAGGGAGCGAGCGAAAGTGAGAGAGGGACAAAGGGGAGTAAACAAAACGGAGTGAGACAGTGAGAGAGAGCGAAGAGGGATCAAAGCTTTGATCGTCTCGATTCGCCATCGTCCTGGCGTTTGGTGATGCTTCGTATTTCTTCTGTTGTTCTGTTCTTCTGTTCTTCTGTTCTTGTGCTCTTCTCTTTTCTCTTCTTCTTTCACCACTCCCCTTCTCCCTACCTGTCGCCTCTTCTCCTCCTCCTCTCCTCCTCCTCCTCTTCCTCTCCTTTTATTAATTTCATTTTTCGTCCGTTACTTCAGTTCGAGGAAAAGGCCCAACGGCACAGGCAGACGACATCTCACTCATTTCTCATTGGCATTATTATCTTCCGTAGATACACGATCACGACTCCCTCCTTCTACTCTCTTCCTTCGTTATTTTTACATCAGGCACACAAACTTACACATACCCCATTGACACGACCCCTGCCCCTTCGACACCCCTTCGGACATAGCTAATCCTCCTTTTTACGAACATTGCTGCATCATTTTATTTTCCTTGTACTGTACACTGTACCTTGCTTTCACTACCATTGATAGACACATATACATACGCTTTCAATTGCTCAAAGTCAGCAGCCTCTATTTTCTCTTTTCTATATATCCTCTTTCTTTTGTTCTCACTCCCTCTCACTCTCTCTCTCTCCATCTCTCGTACCCTCTCACATTCAGCTCTCTTCCGAGAAGAAGAAAAATATTCGGAATACCTGTTGCCAGGTACCTGGTTCCTTTTGCACTTTCTCATAGCATGTTTTTTTGAGAATACCCCCAAGTGACTGCATGTGCAACATCCGGATGCTCTGGCTCTCGTTTTATTCTCTTTTTTTATTTTCTACCACCAGCAAGCAGTGGTTCCTGCACTTTTGAGTTTTTTATTAATAGGGATTTCCCCTACCTTGCTTCTTTTCTTCCTTTATACCTCCCTTTCCCCAGCCAGCCAAAACGATAGCAATAGCAATAGCAAAAGGCTCTCCACTTCCTCCACCCTGATCACACACACAACTCTCTGGGCCATTTCCACACAACCCGCCTCCCTTCCTCCTTACTTCCTTTTCTTTTTCGTCTCCCCTTTCCCTCTTTTCTTTTTTCTTTTTTCTTTTTCTTTTTCTTCTTCTTCTCGATCCTCTTTGGTCCGCCTCTCTTGTTCCCCACCCACCCCTACTTCATCATCATCCTTCTTCTCCTCATTCCTTTGCTTTCTTTCATCCTTCTCCTCAATTCTCATCGCTCCCTTCTCCCTTCCTCTTTCATCATCTTGCCCTCTTGACGCCTCCTTCCTAGTCTCTTTTTTTTTTTTTTTTTTTTTCTACTTCCTTTTTTATTTGAAACGAACAAGGCATAAAAGACCACAGACTATATCCTCCCATCCTATCACAAACAACGCCAGCCAGCCAGTCCGCCAACCCTCTTAACCCTCTCAACCCAGTCAGCCCTGTCAACCCACCCAACCAGCCGCACAGCACTGTCAACATCCCTCCCTTTACTCCTCACCATCGACTGCTGCCCCCATTAAAACTTCCGGAATGGCGAACGACCGGACGCAAAGCGCCCAGATAAAGAAAAACTCGCGAGCAGAGGAATGGCTCAAGAACGCAGTCAAGGACAAGCATGTCCGCATGATCCCCTTCTCCGAGATTAGCAAGGTCAAGTACAACGTTGCCAAGGGCGGTTCAGGAACGATTCATCTCGGAGCTTGGCGCAACATGCACATTGCGATCAAGGAGCAGCATAATACGAATGATCTCATCAAAGAGGTAAGCTTCGCACCTTGGACGAATATACACTTTTACCTTTTTTTTTTTGTATTTTCCTTGGCTCAACGCTGCCATAGTTCTTATCAATGGCAACAGTTAACGGTTAGCGGTCAAATGGTCAATATCATCGACAGAACGACAATGAAACAGACGACCTTGCTCTTTTCATCAATGACTGGGACATTTGGATAGCATGTGGATCAGTGAACCCATGGGATAATGGCTCACTTCCAACCATGGGGCAATTGGAACAGTACAACCAAAAGTGGAGGGAGAGGAACAGGATAGATTATCAGAGAATCTTTTATTATTATTTCGTCTGTATGCTGCAAGGAGTGCAAAGGAGTACAAAGGAGTACAATAACAACCAGGAGACGCCCATTTTGACTTGGCGTAGTGGGATCAGTCTGCGTTCGTTCATCGAGATGTGTGAGAGCCATACCCAAACAACGACTCCGCCAACACCAACCAACCACGGAGCAACTCTAACCCTCACCTTTTCCCTTTATATTCATATATCCATTTTTCATCAAACTCAGCTCAAGATGCACAAGCAGGTCCACGATTCCAACTATATCGTCAAGTTCTTTGGCATTACCAAGCACCCCCTCACGCACGACACCTGCATCGTTATGCAGTTTGCAGAGAACGGCTGTCTACAGGACTTTCTCGAGACTCAGAACGTTTCCATCACCTGGTTGACAAAATACCGCCTAGCCTGGGAGATCGCGAGTGGACTCGACTTTATCCACCGTGAAAACATCTTCCACACTGACCTTCACTCTCGCAACATTCTTATCGACACTGGCGGAAAGGCATTGATCACGGATTTCGGTCTCAGCAAGTCTGTCAACAAAACCATTTACACAACCAAGGCTGGACTCTTCGGTGTTGTGCCCTACGTTGCTCCAGAGCGGATGCAGAACCCGACCTACACCTACAACGCCAAATGCGACATCTACAGTTTGGGCGTCATCCTCTGGGAACTCTCTAGTTGTGTCATTCCCTTCGAGGCACAGCTGCAGGATGTGATGCTGGCCGTCAACATCATTGCAGGTGTTCGGGAAAAGACAGTTCCAGGAACCGCGGTCGAGTACGAGATGTTGTACAGGCGATGCTGGGATGGCCTGCCCCAGAACCGTCCCAACATGGAGATTGTCTTGTCTGAATTGGTCGAGCTATTGGCTGCTGAGCAGATCAACCCTCGACCTGCCGCACCTCGACCCATCTCACCCCGACCACCTCGACCCCTCTCAAGCGAATCTATGATCGCCCCCAGCACGCCCTTTCCCTACGACAACGATACTACCATCCAGTCCTCACCCGAAAACACGACACACATGCGACCAGCATCGCCACCTTCACAACGTCCACCAGGAGCTCGCCAATCGATCGCCCAAGGGTTGGCCCCTAAAGGTCAAAACATTCCCTCTGTGCCCATCCGTGATCGCTCAGGCGTCCGTGTTTCCTTCATCGACAACCAGCCCTCCAAGGACTCGAAGGCCAACGGAGCTGCAAATGGTATGGAGCAGAGCAGGGGCCCTACCGACAACAACCATCAGGTCAACGGCGCCAAACCCAATGTCCGAATTCCACCAATGACTGTTCCTGATAGCCCCACCGTCAGCAGTCCCCCTCCTACCGAGAATGTCTCAGAAACAAATGCTTCAACCGTCGGCACTGACGCGAGCAAAGCAGGAGCAGGCCCACAGCTCCTCCCACCTCTTCCATCCTTCAAGGCACTTGCGCTTACAACCCCTCCAAAGGACATCAGTATTCCTCCAGCTCTCCCAATGGAATCAATTAACTCAGTGCTGCCTGAAACTGCATCACTAGCTTTGGCAAGTGGTCTTTCGATGGTGTCTGTGGTCAGCAAGTTGAACCTGGGATCCATTCGAACCATCTCGACAATTTCCCCACCACCACCAGGAGCCCCACCACCACCACCAGCCGTTGCTGGCCATAGCAACAGTCCTCGAGTGATTTCACCGCCATCCAATCGTTCAAAGGTCATTTCGCCCCCCAAGGTCCGGAACAACCAGGTGCCTCCTCCCGGTCGAGCCTCCAAGACCATTTCTCCTCCCGTGGGTAGCCAGGGTAGATTGGTGCCCCCTCCCCCACCAGGAACTCCCCCAATGAAGCCTAGCGGTTCACCTTCCCTTGGTCCTTCACCAAAGCCGCCAGCAGGGATGCCCCCATCCCCCGTCCTCAACGGATCTTCTCCAGCTGTCGCCAAGGTCGCCCAGGCAGATGTCCCACGTAACCCAGTGTCGCCCATTGTGTATGTCCCCACTACGACCTACAAGGGCAAATCAGAGACCAAGGTTGATGCCGAGCCCTCCCTTGCATTGCCCTCTGAGACCCGACCTGCCCCTCCTCGTCAAGTTCCCATGGGATTCCCTGTCGTTGCACCCTTGGATCCTCATCATTTTACCAAAAGAAGCGCCTCAGAATCGAGCGTTGCACCATCCAGCTCTTCTATTTACAAGACATCCCGGCAAATCGAAGCCTCCAAGCCCAGCAACTCGTCTCCAGCTTTGCGTCCTAATAGCCCAGAAGCAACACGGAAGGAGGCTGATCCCAGAAACAGCCATGCCATTGAAGTCAACAAAATTGGACCGTCCACGGAAAACGGAGCTCAGCGCGTCGTCAACCACAACCCACCATCATCCAACTCTGGATCCAACCCTCCTCCTAGGTCCAGCCCAGGATTCTTCCCCGTCGTTGATACCATCCGTGCCGGACTTAGCAAAGCAAAAAGTATGACATTTGTAATTTTTTTATCCCCAAATGTCGTCTAACGAATTTGAAGTGAATTTGCGTTCTAATATCACGTCAATTATTTTATGGTGGCAACTTTTTAGATCAAGGCAACAGATCTCCAGACGCAGCACCCAGGGAGCAGGAAGGTTCGGGACCCCCTTCGCGATCCGGATATGAAGAGCACACCACCGATAGCAGAACAGATCATCGGGACATGCGCGCGACACCCAAGGACGCTACTCCTCCCGTATCTCAGGGCTCGGCTTCCAAACCCCGAGTCCAGTTTGACAACTTTTACAGCCTTGCAGATCCTTACAAGGCGTTGAGTCAGGACGAGCCATCCGACTTTTTCACGGCGGTGACACAGGGCGATTTAGAGATGATTGAGAGGCTGCTCAAGGCCCACCCATATCTGCTTCACGAATCTATTGGATTCTGGCCCCACCCTACTCCCATCCTGCTTGCTGCTCGCTCAAGGCACGCCATTGAAACCATGAAGGTTCTGATCAAGCACGGAGCCGCCCTTGACCGTGGAGATCACAACGGAACGACTGTGCTGCACTTTGTGTGCGAGCAGTACCCCAACCCCACCGAGGCTGTCATCTTCCTCACCAAGGCTGGAGCTGATTGCAACAGCCGTGACTCCAAGAAGAGGACCCCTCTAATGGTTCTTCTCCAGAATTCGCACATCGTGTCTACCAAGGTGTTAATCGAGACCATGCGAGTGTTGTTCAAGTTGGGAGCCCAGACCAAGGTGGTCGATCATCAACAGCAGAGGACCCCCTTGCACTACGCCATTCACCATTGCAAGGAACCTGCTCCTGTCATCGAGTTGTTGTTGAAGAAGGGAGCCGAGGTCAACGCGATCGATTCCCGCAAGTCGACACCAATGCACATGGTTCTGGAAAAGATGGATAACGAGGAGATTGTCCAGATGTTGTTGTTGTACGGAGCCGACCCCAGCCTCAGGAATGGGAACAAGCGGAATGCACTGTGTGTGGCAGCGGAGAACTTGCGCGTGATGAGTGCCTGGTTCCTTCTGGAGAACGACCTGTTGTCGTCAGCACCCGAGACGATCAAGAAAGCAAACGAGTTGTGCTCCAAGGCCGACGGACCGGACAAGAACTCGAAGCCATTGTTCAAGAACCTGTTGTCGGACTGGCAGGGCAAGGAAGGCAAGATTCGCAGGATCCAACTGGCACAGGATTGTATCTTGCGAGTTCAGCGGACGCCTGACATGAAGACGATAGATCAAACCCAGGTCGCCCTCGAGTTCTTGGAGAGTGCAGGAGCGTCGATCTACTTGAATGAGCAGGACAACAGCAGTAATGGAGGAGGAAGTGGATATGCACCCTCGTCGCCTGGCGGAGCGGGTGGATCTCCCGGTATCCTTCGACTGGGCAACATTCGTCACGGTAATAACAACAACAACAACAACAACAATGGCCACCTCAACAACGGAATGGGCAACGCCAATGGATCTAGCCATAACACCCCTCTTAATAACGGCAGCTCCAACGGCGGAAGTCCCACCTCGCATCACCATCCTAGCAACCTCAACAACAACAATAACATTAAGGAGCTTCGCCTGGCTGAGGGAGTTGAGCCGCTGAAGCAGACGATGCTGCCAGTTAAGTCGGTCCAGCAGCTTGAGAAGGAGAGAGAGGCGATGCGACACCACGGCCATGGCCTATTTGGTAAAAACCGTTAGAACACCCCTTGCCCCTTTAGAGAAACGCGACCGCATATCTGCATTGCATTCCATCATTAAAAACCTTGTACATAACCCTCGTCCTCCATTTGTATGTGTGTGTGTGTGTGTGTGTCTGCTGAAGGTAAGCGATACAAAGGAGAGGTATGGCTATTACACTCAACTCATGCCGCGTCCTGTATCCTTTGACTTGCCCGCGAAGGAGATCCCCAAGGAGCGGTTGTTACTTAACAAAAAGGTTGCCTCGTGAGGAGGATCCTGGTGCCTTTATATTTGCCAATAAACGTGGGAAATACCAGCACCTGGAAACAGTAGCTGCTGGCTGCAGAATCGGTCGTATGACGAGGCAGAGGCTCAAGAGGAACAATGTCGTTGAGGCCACGAAGCAGTGCTGGAGATGGTAAACGAGATGCGAGGAATGAAGCTTTCTATACTTCAGGCATTGTGGCCGAGCTGATCGATAGGACTCCTGTGGATCGAGTGTCGAAGGTGATTCCTGAGGAGAAGGTTTTCAGGACGCGACACCTTGGGGACGCCGTTATTGTCGGCGATGGTGAGTTACATATGCAGGGACCGTTTTGGTCATGCAGGGATGATCAGCAACTGTTTCACTGCCACGAACTTTGATTTTTTCCTTCTTCCCCGTGTGGTCTCTTCAACTACCTGTTCATAAGGTAAGAAGCGCGTCGATCGCATCTCCTGTTTATGTGTTTTTCTATCGTGGCTTTCTGAAGCTCGCCTCGGTTTGAAGTCATTAAGCGCAAGATTGCCTTTGGCCATACCCAGTCATTTGTGGTGAACCTGAGGGAGGATAAGACCGATAGGAAGAGACGGCAAGCTATCTTTTTACCCGCCTTTAATACCTTTTGGCTATACAAGCCTCCAGTTCAAAAACAATCGGAGCGGAATCACCGGCGGAGGACGTGTGCATGCGCTCTAAATGAGTTTGCTAACCCTTAATAATTTAGTCCAGGTGAATAAAGGTCATTATGAGGTGGCACACCTTTTTCTCACCTTTCACTTTTGCACTCCTCGAACCACACCCAGACAACAAGCATGAGGATACCACGGCCACTCTCACGATTCGTACTCGCGTCACAGCAGGGAGCACCGAAGACAACTGCATTCAACAATGGCATGCGTGACAACACGCGTTTCTTGGGATCGACATGGACACGGCCACCTTTGCCATTGAGCAACAGTCGTCGGGTGGCAACTCTGCGACAAACTCCTGCCCGGAGCTTGTCGACCTCGGCTAAGGACCCCGCTGGGAGTCACATGAAGTGCTTGCGAGGACAGCAGGAGCATAGCAGGAGTTTTTTGGGGCCTCTTCAACAGAACTGTCAAAGCATGTTTGCACGGTCGACTACGACGATAACGACACGGACCTTGATGACACAGACGAACCGCCAGCAGGACCCGATCCTCAAATACTTTGGGGATAATGATGACGGCATCTCGCCACAGGAATACAAAATACGCGTTGGCACTGGTAAATGAAGTACCATCTTCCATATCCACAACTCTTCCTCGTGGCCTCAACCCTCGATGAAGACTTTTGTATCGACACACTCTGACATATTATTCTCTCTCGCAAATGTATTTTTAGCGATCAGGACATTGCGGGAGGAACTGCCACAGTTTTTTCAACAAGGTCTGTGTACGACCTCGATCTATGCGCGCAACATCCGGTTAATCGAGGCCAGCCATACGAACGTGTCGCTGCAAGGGAAACCGGTCTACTTTTTGCTTGCTGGGGCGGTCCGGTGGAGTTTCAAGATGTGGTTCCGGGATATTGAGTTTGAGATTCAGTCGATTCGGGTGAATGACCGGGGCGGGAGAGGACTCTCTGGACTGGACTCTGGGAACGACAGTAATAACATGTCCTCGACGCCGAACTTGTTGCGACTACATGGATTGAAACAGGAAGTTGAAGATGGTGTGGAAAAGAAGCCAGGTGATACTGTGCGAGTAGATGAGATCAATATCAATCAGGGCGGAGGCGGAGGTAGAGAACCGTCACTCCCGGCAACAACAGTGACAGTGCGGTGGAAATTGAGGGGAACGACCCGACCTTCAGTTGTGTTAACGACTTCAGGACCAACATCGCCGCCGCCTTCGTCTTACGAAGGTATCTTTGTGTACGAGATAGACGATCGGGGGCTGATTGACGAGCACCGGATCGAGAACATTATGCCATCTCCGAGTCCTGAGGCGATCCAGCGGGCGTTTGCGTGGTGGGGTTGGTTGTTGAGTCGGCCACGTCCTGCAGCAACGGCGACGTTTGAGGACGCAACAGCATCACGTAAGCGACTTGGGCTTGACTAGATTAGACAAGAGTTTAGTTGACATCATTCTCCAATACATCACTGACCGCCATCATTGAGCCGCAAACAATAACAACAGTAAGGAGAGCCGAAAAAAAAAGAGAGAGAAAGAGGGAGAGATGGATCCACTTGCCACCAAAATTGTATGCAAGGTCCATCTATTAGTCTTTTCTAATTTTCATTCTTAACCCCATCTTTTTTTTTGCAGAGATGATCTGAGATACATGTATTCCTGCGCCGATGCTTTTTGGATTTGGTGTTGTTAATGTTCGTAGTTCATTTTGGATGCTTCACTTGTTGCCGAGTAGATACCTTCTCTTTATCTTTCCCCTTTGCCATTGTTACTTTGTTGTCGTTGTGCTACGATCTGTCCACGATCTACTGCAGCAACACCTGTTTAGTGTTTGGCACGCAAGAGACAAGGCAAGGACCATCGAATCACGACGCAGAGCACTGCGTCTGCAATAATTTCATAGCGGGTGGCTTTGTTTGAATCACCAATTTTTTTTTTTTCCTCATTTCTCACTCTTCCTCTTCTTCTCTCAAGCCAACCCCTCTCACTCCCTCACCCTCCGCCCTCTCCTTTGGACCGCACTATAGTTGTTGTTTTTGAATTTTTTTTCTTCTTCTTCTTCTTCCTTTTCTTCCTTCCTCCTTTTCCTCTTGTTTGCCCATCCCTCCCATCCCTCCCT
Source organism: Linnemannia hyalina (assembly GCA_019671135.1). Lineage (NCBI taxonomy): Eukaryota > Fungi > Mortierellomycota > Mortierellomycetes > Mortierellales > Mortierellaceae > Linnemannia > Linnemannia hyalina. Next base: position 2,095,678 of record JAHRHY010000003.1, read on the forward strand.
TTCTCTCACTTCCACCCTCTCCCTCCTTCCCTCTCCCATTCTCTTTTCCTTTCTTTTCTCTTTTCTCTTTTCTTTTCCCTCCCTTCTTCTCCCCCCTCGGTAATACTCGACAATGGCTGAACTGAGCGAAATCGACATCGACTCCATCATCGAGAGACTTCTCGAAGGTAAAAATACATCCATATCAACAACAACAACAGACACTCCATCCAGTCTCGGCTAATCAACCAGCAACGAGAACTATCTTCGCTTTCATCCACCTGCGCTGCAACCACATTTTTTCGTGCCTTGCATCTTGCACACAAACACCCGCCTCTCCTCGCACTCTGCACCTTACACAAACAACCACGGACCAGGAAAAGAGCATACAATACGAGTACTGTACAAACATACACACGCATAAAAGCACACGAACACGGCAACCACTCACGCCACCGTTATCATCTTCGACCACGACACAACCAGAGAAAGAATACATACACGCAGCCAACATACACACACACGACCAGTCCGACAAGAACACAATTGACCGACACCGACCCATATCCACATCAACAGATATAGTTCCACCACCACCACCATGCTCTCTCCTGAACCCCCCTTCTCCTTCTCCTTGTGTTGGTTGTTGCAAAAGACCTGGCGGCAAGAGCCCGCTCTGTCAAAAAGAACAAAAAACCGCACTTGTCGTTTTTTTTGGGTCTTTGCCTTTATTGCCTTTGTATATTATTATTTTTTGCTCAGTATCTATCACCCTCCTTGTGATAATGAAATAATGCCAAGGGAACGCATTGTCTTCAGAACGGAGGTGACGAAAGAACAAAGAGAAAAAAACACCATCTGAGTAATACAAAGGACGAAGTAGACGAGCACGACATTCCGAAAGTGAATCAACTGTTATCTGGAGTTTACCCTCTTTGGACCAGTCATCAACAAATAGCGACAAACGACATGTCTGTCGCACAACAACCAACAATGACGACGTACTGGCGGCGGCGTGCCAAAGCAGAATCTAGACTTTAACAGTTCGTTATTAACATTACATCCGTCTTTTTTTTCTCTCTCTCTCTCTCTCTCTCGCCCGCTCTCCTTTACTCCTTTCGACTCTACATAGTCCGTGGCTCTCGTCCAGGAAAGCAAGTTCAGCTCGCAGAATATGAGATCAAGTTTTTGTGCACAACTGCGCGTGAGATCTTCATCAACCAACCTATCCTCTTGGAGCTGGAGGCACCCATCAAAATCTGCGGTACGGTCATGACCTTGTTTATCATTTTCCTTTTTTTTATTTTGGTTTCTCCTCTTCTCTCTCACTATCAGCCTTCTCGCTGTGACCGAGTAGCAGTCTGTCTGTCTGTCTGTCGTGGACTGCGCTCTAACATAAAGAGGGGGAAGACGCCTTTTTTTATATGTGTTGTCTATGCAGGAAGGAATGGAGTTGATGTGTTCTGACACCTTTTTCTCGCTCTGCCGATGCCTATATTTTGCCACTTATAGGTGATATCCATGGACAATACTACGATTTGCTCCGCCTCTTCGAGTACGGTGGTTTTCCACCCGAGGCCAACTATCTGTTTTTGGGAGATTATGTCGATCGTGGAAAGCAGTCGTTGGAGACAATCTGCCTGTTGCTCGCCTACAAGATCAAGTACCCCGAGAACTTCTTCATCCTGCGAGGAAACCACGAGTGCGCCAGCATTAACAGGATTTACGGATTCTATGACGAATGTAAGATCTCATTTTCTCTGGGAAAGCAAGGCCTGGAGAAACTAGAACAGGAGGAAAGAACGAGGAGACAACAAGGAAGCAAAGAGTGAGCGAGACAGATCAAAGTGTGGGCACCTGGAGAAGAAAGCAGCCGAATTTTTGTCTGAACACCTGCCTGTCCTCCCGCCGTTTCACGCCTTTGGTGTTGCCAAAGGACTTGAAAAAGGAGGCACAGGGGGGAAAAGAGGAGCTAACAATACTCCTTTTCTAAAGTGATCGGGTGCTTTTCATTGTGGTTGAAAGAACTTCAAGGAGGACTCTTACCAATTGGCACTCACTAACAACTTTACGAATGATCCTTATCGTGGATTGACTCTATCGTAGGCAAACGTCGTTACAACATTAAGCTGTGGAAGACATTTACAGACTGCTTCAACTGCCTGCCAGTAGCGGCCATTATCGACGAAAAGATTTTCTGCATGCACGGAGGTCTTTCACCCGATCTGTTGAACATGGAGCAGATTCGCCGTGTAATGCGCCCAACGGATGTGCCCGATACTGGCTTGTTGTGCGATTTGCTCTGGTCTGATCCCGACAAAGATATCACTGGGTGGAGCGAAAACGATCGCGGAGTCTCGTTCACATTTGGACCAGATGTGGTCAGCCGATTCTTGCAGAAGCACGATATGGATCTTGTCTGCCGTGCCCATCAGGTCGTCGAGGACGGATACGAGTTCTTTGCCAAGCGCCAGCTCGTCACCTTGTTCTCCGCACCCAATTACTGCGGCGAGTTCGATAACGCCGGAGCTATGATGAGCGTCGACGAGACCCTGATGTGCTCGTTCCAGGTAACGATCACATTTTAGTTACTGAGATGTCTGTTTGGTTCTGTAGGTATCAAGGAGTCGGTTACTAGAATATCCTTAACTTATAACCTTTTGCTTCCCCTCATTTTACCCTCGCCCACATAGATCTTGAAGCCAGCGGAGAAGAAGCAAAAGTACTCATATGGTAAGGACTTTATTCAAGGACACACATTCCAAAACATGGCCCTGCTGGCATATGAACATGCGCACGAACCGGACATGCAAACTTACGTCTGACTCTCTCTCTCAAATTTTGTGTATAATAGGAAAAAAGTAAAGGCAGGGTCAGGATAGCAAAGGGCCGGTAAGGCAGAGCACGAGAAAAAACCGGATGGAACTTTGGGGCATAAAAAACAATGGCCTGCTCATGTTGCATTGCGTACGGATCGTCTTGCAGGAGGACTCACAACTGTCCTTGTATATTTCTTCTTTTTCTTCTTTTTCTCTCCAGTCTGCATTTTTTGTCACCTCAAGGAGTACGCAACGGCAAGGACATCACAGGGCATATTGAGCGATTCATAATAAAGTTGGTCAACGACAAAAAAATGCAACTTTCTTTTCTCAGAGACATTGTTATATGAAACGTTGATGCCCTACCAACGGTGTCAGAGTTTATTCTTGCTATTCAGGAAGCGTTCTGTAAGGAATGAGGGACCCTTGCCCATACACTCGACTTCGATGGCCTTGTAAGGGGGCGCCCACCGGATTGTGTACGAAACTTCAGGGTCGTCGACTTTGATCTGTTTGCGGAGGAAGTTGAGGACGGCGTCCAAAAAATTGATACATATCGTCGTGTCCTACAAAAGTAACAAGTGGGGGGGGGGAGAAGGTGTTAAGAGAGGCAAGAATGTATGCACCGAGGAGTGTGAGAACGAGAGGGAGGGAGAGAGAGAGTGCTGAAAGGTTTGACTTACCCATGCGCCATCTTTCCCACGCACGAGCCTCGGGATTTCCATGGTCTTGAAGGTCTCGACCGTGACCACATTGCCGTCGTCGTCTCGGAAGCCCACAATGATGGTTGGAATTCCTGGAAGGAACGACTGTGCCCAGAACTTTAGCAGCTTGTGCCTAGAAAGAGGGAGAGAAGCGAAGGCGAGGGCGAGTCAATCAGAGATTTAAGCGTAGGGCCGGGGACGACTGGGGAGGGGTGGTGAACTTTTTTTTTGGGGGGGGGGAGGACGTACCGTTCAAAGTTGTTTTGTTCTCGGGCACTCGAGATTACGCGTGAGGTCTTGAGTTCGATGTAGTTTGAGAGTGGGTTGTGAGGCGGTGCTTTCTTGGGCTCTACTTTCGCGGACACCCCCAAACACGAGCACAAAGCACAAATCACAAATCACAAATAAGAGAGTGAGAGAGAGTACATGAGTCAAAACATGTTGTCGTACAACATTCACACAGGCCTATCTGCAAAATACATGCGCAGTGCATGTCACTATATCTCACCTGAGGTACAGTCGACTTCTGCGCCCATGATGATACTGTTCTTGCCGATCTTCGTCCGGGCCACGGTACAATACTGCAGATTGGTGTCGACTATCCCGTCCAAACGACCTGTCAGTTCTGGATCTTCCAAGTCGATCTGATACGTCATCCCTGCCGTCAGTTCATCTACCTCCTCCTCCTCCTCCTCCTCCTCCTCCTCCTCCTTTTTCTCTTTCACGCCGTCTTTCCCATCACTATCCCCAGCCTGGTCCTCGACGCGCCCCTGTGTATCTGACGACAGGCCAACAACATCACCTTCAGGCTGTCGTCCTTCCTCCTGCTGACCGAGCCTGGTGACTTTACTGAGAGGAACACTATCAGTTAAAGACGACAGCGATGCGCCACGTTTCTTGGTCTTGGTTCTGATCCTTCGCAGTTCCGAGACAGGTTTAGAGATATTACAGATGGTCTCGAATCGGTACCCCCAATAGGACATCAACTTGTGTCGATCGTTCGATCCTGCGGCATTCTCTCGGCGCTCTGTCGAAACGTGTTCTTCTATGTATCTATTGTAGGAAGATGGGTTGTTGTTGTTGTTGTTTTTTTGGATAGTATGGAACATATGAGTTGTCAGATATCTATTTGACAGAGTGTTTTTTTCCAGCCCAGAGCAAAAATATAACGAGAGAGAGAGAGACTTACATAGATCCGTTGTAGAGTGTGGCGCCCATCTCCCAAGGCTCGTTCCTGGTATAGGGCGTGCACATGATCTTTGTGAGAAGACCTCTGTAACATATGAAATCTGCCTGTGTCATACTTGCGGTCTGCTGCGGTTGCTCCTGCCTCTTGTCGTCTTGTTCTTGTTGTTCTTGTTCTTGTTGTTCGCGATCCCGGATGCAGATAAGAGCATCCAGCAACGCGTCCATATGTTCGTCCACCATCAAGTCCCGCGTGATATACTTGTCATAGTTCACCGACAAGTTGTTGGGCTTTGTCAAATCCGGTGGGAAGTAATATTTCTACTCCCATTAAACGAAAAAGAAGAAAAACCTTTGATTAATTTAAAAAAAATAAAAATAAAAATAACCATTCATCCACAGAATATCCCCCCTTTTTTTTTTTTTTTTTGCAAACGTTACGTACCAATTGCGAATCGTCCATGACAAAATTCCGTTTCTCGTCATAAGAAAAGCTCCCGATCTCGGTGGGCTGTCGAAAAGGCGCACACTTGACCTTGAACCGGTCTAGTGGTTGGACAGGGAATTGGAGTTCGGAGAATGTCTCCTGTTGGTGTTGTTGATGGCGTTGATGTTGATTGTGGTGGTGACGGTTCGGGTAGGTGTTATTGGGATGGTGTTGCTGCTTCATCGATTGGATAGGGAAGGGTGGTGGTTGACCAGGAACAAGGCGAATTGGTGGAGGTGGTGGTCGTGGCCCTTGTGGATGGTGGTGCGACGGTGTTTGGTGACGATGTTGTTGCTGCTGTTGATAGTGTCGTGGAGGCTGTGGGCGTTGGGGATAGTGTCTACGATCGTGCTGTCCTGGCGGGTACACGTCTTCTGGCCCTGTCGTTCGATAGGCGTGGCCATCATATGGACCGCCAACTTGGCCTTGTTGATGATAACCTTGACGCTGTCCTGAAGGAGACCCACTGGCGGACCAGTTGCTATCCCCATATCCCGAAACTCCGTCAGAACCTCGTGTCTGCGACGCATCTTCATAGCGTTGACTTCCTTGCGACGGTGGTCGTGACATCTCTCTTGCTAATCAGTTTCTCGTCGTGAATGTTGAATGTCAAAACATAAAAACCAAATGGTTCAACCGTGCCCCACAGTTTCTTTTAAATACATGGGATAACTAACAGTCACTATATTAGGGTAAAAATCTAAAAAATGCTGCCGAGCGCGTCGAACCATCCAAGGATGCCGGCGTCCGTGAGGACATAGGCTCTGAACTCCTCTAAGGTAATAAACCCAGGCTTGGAAGGGTTCGGGATAGCACTGAACGTCTTCTCGACCATCTCCTGGATAGCATCCTGGGAGATCGACTCCATCACAGGGAACGTGCTCGAAAAGAACGACGGGTTCGCATACGATCCTGCTGGTGCCGACGACGACGACGCGTACGACTGGTAAGGAGTTCCTAGAGACGGCCGCCGGACCTGTCCATCTGTGCTCCTGCTCATCTCTTCTGAGGTATGCATGTCGTACACCACAGGCGACGAGGAAGATCCTGAAACTTCCTGGGGATAGCCGTATCCACTGCCATGATGACCAAGCGCTGAGGAGTGTGTTGCCGTGTGAGAGCTGAAGCCGTAAGGTGCCGAGGATGCCGAGCGATAGTGGGGACGGTCCCAGGCGAGGTTGATGTTGGAGACAGAGACACTCCTAGGGTGTGGTGAGGAAGTAGTAGCTGGGAGTGGTTGGTCTTTCCTGGGTCTGCTTGAGCTACTTGAGCTCCCCTCGTCTGGGACATTGACAGAGGCTGACTGTCTAGACTGTGAGGCTGTCGACGGAGAAGAATTGGCCGTAGGGGTCACCGCAGACGTCCGAGAAGCAATGGTCGGCAGACTACTCGATCCTGTCGCTACAGACGAGCCCTGGGAGCTGGCAGAATGTGGTGAGAGCGAGTGTGTCTCTGCTACCGACCACCCGCTGTTATCAACTCCTGAATCCTCCGCGTCGCTCAAGTCACTGGTCGGTTCCTGACCTGCGGAAACGGGTGACACAAAGACTGGCGAGTCATCCTCAAAATCATTGTCCTGCTTGTAGTCGGGCGTTGATAGCGCATCTCCCTCTTCATCGTCGGCATCAGCATCAGTGTCTCCAGCAAACTCATCCGATCCAACAAGACCGTACGCTCCAGGCGGAAGGGTTCCCATTTCGGTCGATCGGCGCTGATTCAATATCCGCTCCTCGTTGCCTTGCACTCTCTCAGTTCCGTCTGCTGACGCCCCAGGGGAACCTGACGACGATAATGAAGTAGTCGGCGACGCGGAAGAGCTGTCGTCATCGGGAGAGGTCGGCCAATCTGCCAACAGAGAATCCTGCTCTCGACTTTGGGTTGGATCGTCCAATGATCCATTCTGGCCTCCGTGATGTTGGCCGTTACCGGTGCTGGTGTTCCTGACTCCAATCTCACGCGGGATCGGTGCTGTAAAGGTTGCAGAGATGGGCATTCCTGGCTGGTACTCAAAGTTGTTGATTAGGTCAGTTTCCATAGTCTTGACAACGTCCCGAATGAGTTCCATCGACAAATAAAAGTAAGCCTTGAACATCTCGTGCAGCTCCTCGCGTGAGATGTAACCATCGCCATCCAAATCGTATCCCTGAAATGCAACTAGGTTGAGGTAACAGTCAGAGTCAGTTGTACTCGTTATAGTATACGAAACGAACGTCTCAAATGCTATCTCAAGATCTAATGCTTACATGTGATCTTCTCCTCAAAGTTGCCCTTGCAGAGAACACTGAGTCCGCAGGCCATTTCTTTGAAGCTGATAGTCTCGTCGTCATCCTGGTCAAAAAACCGGAATATCCGGTCGGTAATGAGGTTCTTCTCCAGTCCAAGGGGCCCAAGTGCTTGTTCAAAAGTCAGTCGAGTAATGCCGCCTCCATCCTGATCCAGGGTCGATAGTGAGAGATACTGGCTGTACATGGCGTCAAGTTCCACATTGTCGACTAGATGGTTACAGAGAATTTTGAATGTCAGTGACTGATACAAATGTAAAGGTAAATAATCATGCAGTCTAAATGCACTTGTAAAACCACTCACAGTGAGTCTTTTGTAATAAATCCTGCAGCATGTGGTCAGGTGTTGATGTGTTTCCTTGAGGGATTCCAGGGTAAAATGGAGGTAGTTTCTTTGTCCGGCTGTTGGCCAATGGTGGGATTGGTATCCTGATCTTCATGAACACATGGGATTTGATATGAACCTCGGCTGCTTCACATCCCTCGCATAGATCGTAATCCTGACAGTTGGCGCACTTGTACCGGAGTCCACGGATGGGAACCGTCCGACAGTTGTTGCAGGTAATGCCACCTATATTGCGAGGGCCCTGGGTTAGTAACCACATCGGACAAAGCACAGTATTCCCGAATGTTGTATCCTGTGCCAAGTACACTTACGGTGAATATGACCTTCTATCGTCGAATGTTACAAGGAAACGAAACGTCTGTCAGAAACGCACATTCAAGCGTGGCCACATCTCATTATACATGCCCTCTAATAAGTTATACCTTTAACAGCTTGGTCCTCCGCAATCGCGTAGAGTAGGTTCATAAGCTGCAGGCCGTCATGCTTGTTGTCGCCCATGTCATCCATCCGAAGGCGCTCATAACCGTCCTCATCCACTAATGCCGAGTATTCGTGGTCGGTGGTATCTCCATCGTCGTCGGAATCGTCTCCATGACCTCTTCCACGATATGTCTCGTCACCCGAACTACTTGCTTCACTATGGTAATGTCGATTGTCTTCCGGGCGGGCCCCTGTCGGTGGAGGTGCTTGTCTCTGAGGACCTGGTCGACGAGTGGCATTACTCCGACGAAGCCCCTGGCCTCCTGAACTAGACGACGTCGTAGCTCGATTGGTGCTATTGTTCTGCCGCCTTCCCGCTGTCCGACGAGTGTTTCTAGAGCTATTGTTGTTCCTCCGTTGAGCAGGCGGCCATACCCAATAGGAGACATAGAGAAGAGCGCCACCGGTGACGAGTCCGAGTAAGAGGAACGGGATGGGGCTGGGAGTGCTAGTGCTCGACATGGTTCACTCCTTTTTTTATGCGCAAAGTGATATGTGTGTCTCTGCTCTAGGGAAGATTGGAATGGTCGAGGCAAAGGGGTCCTGAATTGTAATGTGTGCTTCTATGGCGAGGATGTGTCTGTTGGAACGGATGGCTCGAGAGGAAGAAGGGGAGCATGAATGTGCGCGATCAAGAGAGAGTGCTCCAACTTGACCTGAACTCCAAGTGGGTCGACAGTCACATTTCTTTGTTCAACTCGAACAAACTTTGCTTGATCAGCTTTGTTTTTGCACCTTTCATTCACATTCAACCCTTCTTCAACTCATGTCCATGCAGTGGCAAGTCATTGCAAGTGTCGACGAAACAAAACGCAGCAGAGACCTCGTCTCGGGTGGACGCGAGTCGACTCCGTCAGCTCGCCCTATCGTCTATATCTCACGAGAGCAGAGCATCCAACACAAATTAAGGAACTCGGTCGTCGCCCTCAGCCTTGTAGGATCAGCGTCCGAGAATGTCCCTCTATACGCATCTGTCAAAGTGTACTCTCAGCAAAGCGCTCTTTTCAGCAAAGACAAACGCTTCCCGGAGAAACTCAACACGCGTCAAGTAGAGTCTGGATCGGGAAAACTCTGCGATGTTGTCGTCAGCAACCTTCTCTGGTGGGAACTTCAGCACCAACAAAGACAGCAGCAAGAGCACACATCTGGAGCACCACGGGAGTTTCATGAAGATTATGCCATGCCAATTGGGAGTGCTCCTATTATCGTCCATGCCAAACTTGTAAGTCGACATACTGGCACAGCACTGCGTTTTGCAAGATATGAACCCTGTGGCACAAGAACTAACAGGCCCTGTATCAGATCAACGACATAGGCAACGCGACCCAACTTACAGTAGTCCCTGCCACCTTCAACAACCACACTCGGCCTCCACCTAAGGGCGCAGCTATCGCTCAGTCACTATCAGGATCAGTTGTATCACTCAATGGCTGGATCTCATATAGATCACCCTATGGGACCCAAACATTCCAAATTATCGACATTTCAACCACCAGCGGCGACCTCCCAAGTGTCGGCATCATGTCCGAGGCAACAAGCATTCAGATTCAACCCTCTACTATCTCACGGTCTGGCTCATCAGGAACACTGGTCTCGAAAAGCGAATGGATTGGCGGCATCAAAGGCGTTGTTGGCGGCTATGACGATCTGTTGAGCGAGATCGTCGATCACCTGTATGGATACCTTGAGGATGCAGTATCATCGATACATAAAACGGACGTGCCATCTTGCTTCCAGACACCAATGAAAGGGATCATGATTTCAGGCCGCCCAGGGACAGGAAAAAGTGTTCTTGCTTCGAGTCTAGCTGAGCATTCGGGACTACCATACACTGTCATCAACTGCCCAGACGTCTTTCAGACGAGTAAGAACATTGCGCCGTTCTCGGTTCATTCATAGCATAGAGACACCAAAAATTGCGAGGATATGTTATTGACTACGGAATTTTACTATTGTAGACGCGGGTGCGAGTGAAGATTACCTCCGCAGCGCGTTCAGCTCATTACTGGCGAAGAGCAAGGCCTCTATTGTACTTCTGGATGAAGTTGACATGATTGCAAGCGCAAGGTCTTCTCGCAAGGGTATGTGTATCTCTTTCTCCTGTCAGTTACTTTCATGTCGACGCAACATCAACTGCCATACTGACCACTCCGTATGTGTCTGTAAAATAGGTGTGGAGGCCAAGTTGTTTGCCACACTATTGCACCTTGTGGACTCGATCAACATGCATCCATCTGGAAACAAGATCTTCATCATCGGTACGAGCGTTTTCGTCAATCAGGAGCATCCCCTTAGTGGTATCCGCAGGTCCGAGGTCTAACAGGTTACTTTTTATTACTCGCCATTTTAGCCTTGACCAACCGACTCCACGCTGTTGACAGCTCCTTGGTGCGCTCAGGACGACTAGATAAAGTCTATGATCTTCATCTGAAAGGTGTTGACCAAAGGCTTGGAGCTTTGAGGATCCTCTCAAAAGGTATAGTTCATTTATTTGAAGCTATTTGTCGAACCGTTGGTGTTTTCAGAAGTCTGTACTCACTGTGATCTTGTCATTTTCTTTCCTACATGGTAGATCTACCAATGGATTCGAGCAAACGGGAAGAATATTTGCGCAAAGTCGCCAAAGTCACCCATGGATTTGTGCCGACGGATCTACAGGCGCTATGTGTCGATTGTGCTCTCGCTTTGATCTCACAGATGGCTGCTGGCCAGCCAACAGCTGTGGTGGACATGTCATATTTTGACCGAGCATTGAAGACGATCCGGCCTTCAGGAATGGGTGAATTCTTGTCCAAGGTACAGGACAACTTTTCCTAATCCATTTTTGCCATCAACTTTTGAGCCGTGACACTAACCACAGCATCGATATTCTACTTTCCAACTGAACAGATTCCTACAGTGACATTCGATGACCTTTACGGAATACAGGATGCAATCGCGGACCTCAAGGTGTCGATCATTGAACCCTTCCATAACCCTGGAAAGTACATTGATCTTGGGATCTCGCCACCCCGAGGAGTGATTGTACACGGTCCCCCTGGCGTGGGGAAGACTATGCTCTGCTGTGCCTTGGCAGAAGAACTTGGGATCAACTTTATGCTTGTGGAGGTACGCGTACATAACGAGTATACAACTGTTGATGTGATGTGCTTGAAGCATGCAACTTACAAGACCTTATATTCTGATACCTAGAGTTCCCAAATCCGATCCAAGATCGTGGGAGAATCGGAAAAGAACATTGCAAGGATGTTTGCGCAAGCCAAGGCAAACGCTCCCTGCATCCTTTTTATTGATCAGGTACATTTTTATTGCATCAGTGAGGCCTGGTCAAAGGGCGATACGATGATGCGTGATTCTTACTAAACCCACTCACCTCTTCATCATTAGATTGATGTCCTGGCACCTTCAAGAGGGTCGACCAACACGTCAGAGAACAGTGGTGATCGCATCGTGACTGGATTGCTTACAGGTATGTTGTTTGGAGCCTCTTCTTTAACAGCAATGTGTCAAGCGTTTGTTTCCACTTTCATTCATATCTTAACCAAGTACACCCTAATACCACGTATCTTAGAAATGGATGGCTTCTTCACTGGTAGCGCTGGAAAGTCTGCTCAGGTGGATGTCTTGGTTTTGGCAGGTACGTTTCGCGCCCTCATTCGCCGCTCTGTCTCTCTTTGTTTGAGTGCCCGTACTTACCACTTGGTACCTGTGCAACAATAGCCACCAACCGCCCTGAAGTGATCGATTCAGCCATCCTTCGTCCTGGACGTCTCGACCAAATCGTCCATATTCCAGTACCCGATGAAAAGGTAGACGACCAACACGAGTTGTTTATGTCCAAGCAAACTTTTTCCAAATTGTTGTCCCGTGCGGTAAAGAAAAAAAATTTAACAAGGGCATCAAATATTTTTTGATACTTTAGTCACGACAAGCAATCCTGGAGGGTTACATGAACAAGATGCCAATACGAATCACGCCTAACGAGATCCAAACTCTTACCCGGGCAACAGAGGGATACTCTGGAGCGGACTTGGAGAATCTTTGCCGCGAAGCTGCATTGATTTGTCTTCGGCAGGATATCACAAACACCGAGGTAACGAGCTCATGTTGCCTATAAAAAAAATAGTATTGAAGGCCATGTCTATTTTTTTTCATGCCTATGCAAGCTCAAGCCCATGCAAACTTAAGCCCACGCAAGCTCATGCCCTGCATGTTTTTCTTGTAGTGATCTATTGTGCTGACCTAATCGTTACTACTCTACTCTTTGGACCATGTTGATTTTTCTTTTTTTTTTGTGTAGATTACTTTGGCGCATTTGGAGTCGGCCAAGCTTGTGTCGAAGCCTTCTCTGCTGGGGTATGAAGACCAGCACCTGTTCTCCCGTTGAACCTCCAAATGAAGCCAATCATATACCCTCCTTCCTCAATATTTTTTTCTTTGTAACTTGAGCAGTTTATTATATTAGAAAGGTATGAAGAAAAGATTGATATACAAGTAAAATATGCAAGAGGTGCAAAGTAGATCCAAGGAAATATGAAGAGATGTACAAAGCGTCCACCGGGTTCAGCTTAATGGCGACGACGGAACATGCCGAAGCGAGAAGGCTTCTCGGTGTAAACAACTTCGCCGTGAGGAGGTGGGGCACCTGAGGCGGGTCGGAAGTTGCGGCGACCGAACCAGCGGAACTGGACAATCATACCAAGGATCGCCAAGACGATAAAGGTCGCCAAGAGGGCGTACTCTGCTCCCGAAAGATTGCCGACACGATTCTGAACGTTGTTCTTGGAGTTGAAGAAGGAGTCGGCCTCGGAGATGAAACCGGTTTTCGCAAAGAAATCGACACCGGCAATGAACGAGTAGGCGCCCAAGATGGCCGAGCCGATAATGACGGTTTCCTTCTCACGGATGAAGCCAACGATGAATCCGACGACTGCAAGGACCCCCAGCAAGATGGCACGACCGGTCGACGAGTGGATGAGACCGCCCGCCTGCCAGCCCAAGATCCAGAGACCCAGCGAGTAAAGAGCCATGGCGCCCAGGATGGCGACACCAAGACGCGAGCAGCAGACGAGGAGAAGGCCTCCCAAGATACCGACGACGATGGAGATGACGAGCAAGAGGGTTTGAGAGGTGACGCCGCCGTTGACCATGCCGATGTAGGAGATGTTTCCGAAAAAGTAAAAGCCGATGAGGAACATGCAGACGCGGAAGAAACGGACACCGAAGAAGCAGAGGATCAGACCCAAGACGATGAGAATAGCGCCGGCAATACCGGCCTGTACGGAGAGGTTGTAGGGTCCATCGCTGGCAGAGCTCAGAGTGTCTTCGGCGTCCTCCTTGATGGGAGCTGCTTGGGCCATGAAGTTGAGGAAGGTTGAGAGGATGAGGACGAGGTAGAGGGGTGCGCACCGAAGGGTGGAGCGCACTCTTGTGGATATGGCTGTCGACATTTTCTTTTTATTTGTGTGTAGGTTTTGTGTGTTGTTGGAAAGAGGGGATGAAAAGAGAAGTGAAGAAGAAAAGAAAAAAGTGGAGGAGGGCCTCTTTATATTTCCTGTAAAGTCAATGAGCAAAAATGGATTAAGGTCAAAGTGGGATAAAGTGGGATGATGAAAGGGTTTGCAAGAAAGGGAGTTGAGGACGTTTGTTTGTTTGTACTAGAGGAGAGAGCAGCCAGGGGGCCTTGGAATGATGTCAACCCATTGGTCGGACAAGCAAATGCTACTAAGGAGCAGGAGGTTGTTGTTGTTATGCTCTCGGTCCAGATGGATTAATTCAAGGGTACCCTCGTTTGTAATCCGTGTTTGTGTGTTGGTTGGCCCTTCCTATTCGTGCTTGTTTTTTTGGTATGCAGTTTTGCTGTTTGCACCCTTCACGCTTGAAGTACTCTTGGTCATCGCTGCTGTATCGACAGCATGATCCACCTTAGACTTAAAGCCCATGTTCATTCGAGTTCAAACAAAATAGGTGGTGCAATGGGACCTGATTCGCCTGGCCGCATCGTCTTCAGGAACGGGCCTTTCTCCATTTGTCTGTCTATTTTCATGCAGCGTGTGTGTGCCACCCCATCTACCATGACTTAACACTGATGTCATTATCACCCTTTTGGGCACAACCCTATCAACAACAAGGTTGCACAAGAAAATTTTCACCTTCATCGTCATCCTCCCCCGATCATTTTGTCTGAAAGCAATGGAGGGTGTGGCTGTTCAATGATGACTGGTCTAAAGCTCGACAAGCTTGTCTTTTGGAGTACAACAGAGTTATCCCAAAAGACCAACTGCATGCAAGAAAGAAAAAATAGATAGATGGAATGGGCAGAAGTGTTGGTAAGCAAGCACCGAAGAATTCATAGCACAATCTCCCCATCTACCATTCCGCCACACACAGAGTGAGAGTGAGACAGTAAAGCAAGAGCAGTAGCGGGGAAACGCGTCTTGGTGTTCCCTTAAGCTTGTTGATGTCCCCTGTCTTCTCTCCTTTCTCTCTCGTTCCTCTTTACTCCCTCCTCCTACTTCCCTCCTCCCTCTTTAGCTGCCCTTTGCTCTGGATGCTAACATCTCTTTTTCTCAGTTTGACTCTCCCTGGTTCTTTCCCGCCCCTCTTCCCTCTCCTTCTGTGACTCTTTTGCTCCTTCCTTCTCCCTTAACTTCAACCCTTTTTCTCATCTGCCCTTCAACAAGCTACAACAGCTTGTTCGTGCCTCGTAACATTTGTTAACACTTAATTGATATTAATGCAAGATTTTCTTCGTGTTTCATGCGATTTTTCTTCTTTTCCAACTATGCTTACTACCACCCTTTACTTTCTTTTGCAGTGGACAGAGTTGAGTCCAGCCTTGTTACGAGCAATCTCGATGGTCAAGAACTGCATGCGGGTCACTATTCGACGAAAGGACAAGGAAGTTGGTGCAAGGGGGAGGCAGTGGGAGAGGGAGGGAGGTTAGTGAGCAGCCGATTTTTCTCCAGGAAAACCGGTGTTCTTTCCCACAATTGATCTATGCGCATATCTCTCTGGACACAAAAAACACGCTCTTGCTTGGTCCTTGACTATCCCTATCCATCGTTTCTACTTCTATCCGTCCTCCTCCCTTGTGCGCTTGTTTGCCCTCCCGGGCGAAAAACTTACCAAAGATGGTGTTATCCTCAGAGTAATCCTTGCTGGCATCGAGTCTCAACAAGGATCCAAAGTTGTAGTCGGTGACCTTGCCGCCATCGTAGCGGCTGATGAAGTTGCGCCACTTCTCCTTCATCTCGGGGGACTTGAAGTCCTTGTCCTCGTCCAAGATATCAACCCTGGGGACGTTGGGGGCGAAGGTCGACATGAAGTCGACGTAGATCTCATCATCAATGCTGCGAGCGAGAAGTAGGTGAATAGAATAAGAAGAAAATGGCGGGTGTGGGTATTAGTGTCTGTCCGCTCTGTCGCCAAACTACACTGCTGTGGCTCCAGATTTTTTTTCCTGAGCTGTATAACCGTATCCATTAATGACCTTACTTGGTCAACTTGAGCTTCGATCCATCAATGGCCTGAAGGAGCGAGAAGTAGGTCTCAGCGTGGTGCATAGCCTTGACAGCCCACTGCTTCTCTATAAGATAGAAACCAAGCGTTCAAGTGATCGCGATGTCAGCCTCCATTGCTCTGAAGTAAACGGTCAATTGGCATTCATGACTTCAGTGATAAGTGTGCTGTGGGGTGCTGTTGGTTTCCTAAAGCTTTCTTGTGATTTCCTGTGTGAACGCTGGATCTGTATACCAATTGATCCCGCCCCACTGATCTCGAGCGACCAACGACTCGCATTTATCATAGGTTGAGTTATCACTGATTCTTCAAGCAGCTTTTCACGCTGTAGGTCACTCTGAGCCACCCTGTCCCAGTCCCAGGTGTCTTCGCCCAGCGTCCTGATCGTTGGTTGTTGGTTCTTTGCTGTATTTCTGCTGAATGACCGTCTACAAAAAAACAGAGGTAGATGCATACCAATTTCCTGAAGCTGCTCGAGTTCGTCTGCGGAAGGAAGAGACATGGTGATGTGTGAGTGTTGGTGAGGGATGAAAGAATAGAAACTGATCCTGCACACTGATGCGTTTTTTTTGTTTTTTGAAAGCCCGAGCTTGCCTTGAGTTTGCACGTGACCGTGACTATTTTGTGAACGCGTCACCGTAAGGTGTGCGTGGAAGGAGACGCACTCAAAGCTGCCCTCGGTCTCTGTCCCTCTGTCCCTTTGTCTTCTTTCGCTGCCTTTTTTTTCATTCAACCACGAAACCCATCCATCAACTCAACGCCTACTTCCCTTCTTTTTACTTTTCTCTTCACACACCACTTTTAACTCTACTTATTGTTTCTACCATGGCCGGCTCTTACGATCGCGCATTGACCGTCTTCTCGCCCGACGGTCACCTCTTCCAGGTCGATTACGCTCTCGAGGCTGTCCGCAAGGGAAGCTGTGCCGTAAGTCTTCTTTTCCTGACCAGGAACGCGTCTCTCTCTCTCTTTCATACACACACTCTCTCTCGCTCACTCAGTCACCTCGACACGTCTCCATTTTATCGTCTTGCGACAACTTTCTCTTACTCTACCCTGAAACTAATCGCGATTATCATGGTGTCCTTCTCCATATAGGTCGGTGTTCGTGGCGCTGACGTTGTTGTTCTGGGAGTTGAGAAAAAGTCTGTCTTGAAGCTCCAGGATGAGCGCACAGTCAAGAAGATTTGCATGTTGGACGAGCACGTCTGCTTGGCGTTCGCTGGTACGGGAAAAAAGGCGACAATCTTAACACAGTGTTGAAGTTCTGCTGCAGGAACAAATGTCAACTGGCGTTGTTGCGTTGTTTTATTAGCCCGTTAGAAGTAATTTTGGCTAACGCTTACAATCGTCTTTTGCTGTGATTCATCGCTCTTTAGGTCTGTCTGCCGACGCGCGTGTGTTGATCAACAAAGCAAGGATAGAATGCCAGAGTCACAGACTCACAGTGGAGGACTCCGTCTCGATTGAATACATTACGCGCTACATTGCAGGAGTACAGCAGGTAACGCGGCGCTCTTTCGCTGACTCGCGCAAATTACACGAACCGAGCTGTCCAACTGTGCTGACCATCCTTCTTTGACCACCCCTGTCATATACCCCTACAGAAATACACTCAGAGTGGAGGAGTTCGTCCCTTTGGAATCTCGACATTGATCATGGGATTTGATTCGGACAAGGTCCCCAAGTTATACCAGACCGACCCCTCCGGCGTTTACTCTGCATGGAAGGCCAACTCGATCGGTCGCTCCTCAAAAACCGTTCGTGAGTTTTTGGAGAAGAACTACAAGGAGGATATGGACAAGGCTGAAAGTATCAAGCTTGCCATCAGATCTTTGCTCGAGGTATGGATTTTACATCGACTCTACACTCAGTATGAATGGGTTATTGAATGCAGTGGTCATGTGGAATTCGTATACTAATTATTTACACCTTTCGATTTGCTATATCTAGGTTGTTCAAACCGGTGCCAAGAACATTGAGATTGCCATCATGGGGTCCGACAGCGTCATCCAGGTAAGACTTTATTACGCACGAGGAGATACTGGATATGATAACGAAGACGGTGCTGAGATATGATGTTCAGTGAAGCGTAACAAGGACGTTACTAACTCGCTTGTGCCATTATCAATTGTATGTTAATAGCGCTTGGAGTTGGCTGAGATTGAGGCTGTTGTAGCAGAGATTGAGGCAGAGAACGAGAAGGAGAAGGAGAAGAGCAAGTCTTCCAACTCTCAGCAGTAAGGGCGGAACATGACAATCATCATCGTCTCAAGATGACTCTCTCTCTATCTTTCATCACCACTCTTACGACAACTCCTTGGCGTCGACGCCTGGAGACACCTGTGAGCAGGCTTGAGAAAACAGCGAACGCAAAATAAAACGTCTATATCTACAATCGCTAATTTTCGGGTCAGAGTCAAAGTGTGTGTGTTCGCTTTCAATTCACAGTGGATCTTTGTCTATTTTCTTTAAGGGGAACTTTTTCCATTGGAGGAATGCTCTCAAGAGATGTAGGCTGTCAACCAGTCGACAGCCTCTCCTCAAGGCTCACTACAGGCATGCCCTCAGTAATGATGCATCCATGAAGACAAGAGGCGAGGGAGAAAGAGAGGAAAAAGTGACGGGTGAGTCTGTTGAGCGTCCGTCCGGCGCTATGGTTTTTCTTTCCGCCGCTCCCCACTTCATTTCTTCTTCTCCTGCGTACTCTTCTTCGCCACGCTCATTCACATATTCACACATTCATTCGGCATTCATTTGCAACGACCGCACTTCCTCCAGTTTCATTGCATCTCGGACTGCCTACTCACACATTTTTCAGTGGACACAAACGCCACGTGCTGCTCAGGAACCATCATTATTCCTCCCCATTCTGTTCTCAACCCATGAAAATGCCAACATCACCGAAAACTCGGGTTCTAGTAGTCGGCGGGGGACTAGGAGGGCTTGTC
Source organism: Linnemannia hyalina (assembly GCA_019671135.1). Classification (NCBI taxonomy): domain Eukaryota; kingdom Fungi; phylum Mortierellomycota; class Mortierellomycetes; order Mortierellales; family Mortierellaceae; genus Linnemannia; species Linnemannia hyalina. The sequence continues at coordinate 2,114,432 of JAHRHY010000003.1, forward strand.
CTCGCAATCCTCTTGCAAAGAGCCGGAATCGACTATTTAGTTCTCGAACAGAGTGTCCTGATCCGACCCATTGGCAGCGTCATCGCCCTTAGCCCGCTGGTCCTCCCACTCTTGGAGCAATTGGGACTTCTTGATGAGATCAAGCTGCTTTCGAAACCGCTTGGCAAAATCACGATTCTGAGGGACGATTTGTCGGTGGTGGGGAATATTGTTGCGAATAGCAAACACATGGACCATCAACAGCGGTGCGCTTGACTTTTTTTTGCTTTCACTGCAGTTTTTCATGTGATATAATGGTACTAGGGATCGTTTATTTATATTTCATTTTGTTCTCTCATGCAATGCACGTCAAATTAGATATGGACACTATGGACAATGCATAACACGACCGGACTTGTACAACATCCTTCTCTCAAAGATCCCCAAGGAGCGCATCCACCTCGGCAAACGATTCGTCAACTCCCAAAACATCATCGATCCAGCTACAAGAATTTGCCACCAAGTACAGGTCCGTTGTTCTGACGGGAGCCTCTATTTGGCGGATGTGTTGGTAGGAGCTGATGGAGCATCGAGTGCAGTCCGGCAGAGTCTCTTCCGGCAGGTCAAGGAAGAACATGGAAGCGGAATCGGTAGTCATGGTCACGGTCAGAAACCGTTGCCGAAGCAGGATCAAGAAGAACAACGGTACAAACAGGTTGCTCTCGTGGGGGTGACCAGCCCTCTGAACTTGAAGCGGTACCCGGATCTGGGGGAGGCGTTTTCGCAGTTCAAGGTCATCCTCAACCGGCACTCGCCTTACATGGTAAAATGTGAACTTCCCTGTCCCGAAAGACGCTTGTGTAGAATAAATAACTGATCAACGTTATTTTTCGTTGCCACCAAAGACTGACATCATTTCTTTGTTGCATCATTTGCTATGCTACATAGAGCTGGTTCATGCCGGTCGTCGGGAACAGGTACTGCTGGCTTGTGACAAGAACGCTAGAGAAGCCAACCTTCATTCATAGCGACAACTCGAAGGAGTCTGAATGGGGTCCAGATGCGACAGACGAAATGAGTAAAGCAGTACGACACTTGAAGGGGCCGGATGAAGGTGGTCAGGGCACAGTTGGAGACCTGATCGATGCAACAGATCGACAGTTGATCTCGAAGGTCATGTTAGAGGAACGTATCTTCAAGACTTGGTATGGAGGACGAACTGTCCTTCTTGGCGATGGTGCGTTGGTCTCCGGTGCAATTACAACTGTGTTGGTTGAAGGCAGGGACACTGTAGTATGTTGCTCAAAAACACTCACGTTTTCTTCTTTCACCTTGTTCATTCTGATCTACTCATAGCATGCCACAAGGTAACACAACAAGTTCTCATCGTGCGTGAAAGGTGAACCGTCTTTTGCAGTGAGTTTCTGAACTAACCGCATGATCTTGTGGTCTGCCATTAGAGTGTACCGTTCACGGGCAAAGGCGCAAGCGAATCAATGCTAGATGCAGTGGCTCTAGCATCTCTACTCCACGACAACATGCCCCAATCGACCATCGTCAACTCAATAGCACATTCAATAACAACAGGAAAATCATCGCCAGCAGCACCCGCAACACCCTATATACCCTCCAGTAACCGACATCGAACAGACTCTGTCCATACATCATCACTCTCGAGCACCGCCATCACATGGACAGTTGAAGATCTACACCGAAAAGTCTTCAAACCCTACTATCAAGCAAGACTCCCCGTCGTTCGAGAAGTCGTCGACAGTTCAAGTACACTCGGAGCTCTGTTGGTCAAGGACGGATGGCTGGCCGAGGTGAAACGGAAGTTGGTGTTTACGATCCAGGACTCGTGGATGGGTCGGTCGTTTGTCGATCGGGCCTATGCTCATCGGATCCAAGCCACATTCCTGAAATTGGCGCCCGACCGTGGGTCCGTACCGCCGAGTCAGAGTAAGATTGTTGTGGCTTTGAAAAAGGGTGATGGTGGAGGTGGAGGGATTGAGGAGGAGGAGGAGGATAGGTATCAGGATATGGATTCGCCTGAGGGTCGGAGGAGACTGGATATGCAGCTCCTGCAGTTGCAGCAGGTACAGCAGATGAAGCAGCAGCAACAGCAACAGCAACCTCACCTACACCATCATCAGGAGGACCAACAGGGAGAGCAGGAAGAATCCAACCAACGACATCGGGCGATACGTAATCGGCACTCAGATAGTACTCATCACCAATACTCGACCACCCAGGACAAAGGCCATGCACAAGTGGATGAGTTCATGACAGGCCAGAGCTCAGCTATCTTCTTATAAGCCGCATCATGGTTGCAAAGCGAACAACATCCGAGTTACGTAGATCCGCATATATTAAAGTAATGGAATACGCGGATAAAAAAAACCAAGGGGAAAGAGGGACGAGATGTCGACGAATGATGGAGCTTATTGAAAATCCTCTTCAATGGAAAGACGAGAAAAATAGCCAAAGAAAAGATTCCTAAAAAAAACCTGAGAACTAGCCCTTTTTGCTGGCGTTTGGTTTGACGACCCAGGAAAATTCCCAGTTTCTGTGAATCAAAATTTAATAAAAAACAGGCGGAGATTTTTTTGGGAAAGTATAAATCCTTGAAAAAAGAATAGAACCAACTCAACCAAACAACAGTCGTCATGAGCACAAAAGATAGAAGTGAAACCCCCAACCGTTGGGATGGGGAAGGAGAGAAAGGGGGAGAAGGGGCACGATAGCACTGGTTCACCGATTCCGCAGCATGGAAATGAAAGGAAATCGAGACTTTCAGATACTATCTTTTGCTTATGAACAAGGAAGAACTACCTGATCGCATCCGACGGATGAGGCGATTGGGAATGGATATCCAAGAAAGAGTATCCGGTCTTTCCTTCGTCCATCGGAAATCGGTATACTTTCACAGGCTATGAAGCGAACCAGTGATCGATGGTCCTGGGAATAGAACCAATTAGTGGCGATAATAAACCAAGTGTACGTACTACTTTACCATCGTTCTCTTCTTTCCTTCCTGTGAGGGAAAGTGGAAAAAAAAATAGATACTAAGATACCATATCAATATGAAAGAAATGAGGCTACAAGAGGTAGAGTACAATCTCTTACTTGAGGCAGGGTATGTATTGTACAATCTGACCAAACACGTGTAAAGATCCATCCTTCTTTTCTCTCTCGCCTTTCCACTTTTTTTTTTGCAACTTCTCTTATAAAGAAAAGAGTTTGGTGGACAGAACGATAACAGATCGGGATCAAGAGAGAAACGATGAACGGCGAGAGATAGTAGATAGAAGGAGTGAAGATGTGGACGACGCTATGGAGTGTTTGTTAACAGAAAGGAATGTGCACAGGGATCGGCCGACAGAACGTTAACTTGTTTATTGTTTTTCTATCGTTGCCAAACCATATCACTTCCTTTGTGTCGTAACGTTTGTTTGTTGCGAAAAATAGGAAGAAAGCTGCTCCCTTTTCTCCTTCAACTACCTTCTATGATCTACAAGGCTATCCTGTCCTTTCTACAGACTTTGTCAGTGGAAACAGACTCAACAAAAAAAAACAAGGTCCCATTGTACGTTATGTGTCTTTTTATTCTCAAAGGAAGATCTGGTACCTAGATTAGGGAGGTCATTGTTCCTAGATGGATTCATTATTCCTGTTGCCTTCGCCACTGATGGAACTGATTAAAATGATAACGAAGAATGATGCCATGACATGTATAATAATATCATGACTGATCCTCGCTTAAAAAGGACAGCTTCGTCCGTACTTTCGTCAAACTCTTTACAGTACATTCTTACTCGCGCTCTCACTCTCTCATGTACGCACACTGTCTGCCTATCTCTCAGCCCTCTCTTCTATCTTACAGAGTGAATGGGCCTACAATTAGGGCGGGAAGAACATCAACTCGTATTGGCTCTCTCTCCTCCACACTCTCCCCTTCCCCATAACCCGGTTTTCGACAACGTAACTTGCTGCACTGGCAATTGCGAGGAGGGGTATTGAAGATAGGAGTTTGTAAAACGGAAGCCAAGCAGCCAGGTACAACGAGGAGCGGAAGAGGGGGCTGCTCTGTTCTAAACAGCAGGTGATGGTTGGATTGGTGAGGAAAGAACCCTCTTGGCTGTTCACTTTTTTTGAGGTGCCGACCTTTTGCTTCCTCCTATCATTGTTCCTGACTCACGTTTTTTCCTGGATTCTGTAGCTACTTTCAAAGGTTACCAATCATTATTTGTTCATTTCGTTCAAGTGAGGCTATCGCTATCAGACTCATACAAGTTGTTGTTTCTGGGCAACGGGGAGTGAGTGAGCGAGAGGGAGACTAAGAATCCATTCTCCGTTTGAAAAAGGAGACACCACACCACCGATTTCATTTCTGGTTTGTTCAATCAGGTCCTGGCTGCGTGATTCCTGGGCACATCTCCTTTTCCCATACAAACCCACATGGAATACAACTCCCACTTCCTCCTTGCAGGTTTGCAAGCGGGCGGGATCTGGAAAATACAATGTGGATTTTATGAACGTCCTGGTTGGCTGGAGTTGAAGGGATGGCTGGCTCTCTTGCTTTTCAGTCTAGACTTTTCCTTTACCATTTGGTTTGTCAGAGGAACGTAAAAATAAAATGATAGGGGCAGGAACAAAGTGGATGTAAAGTAGCGTTGGACGGGTCTTGTTCCGAGAGGACCATGCCAAGTGCGACCGGAGTCAGTTAACAAGTCAAATGGATGGAAGCGTGGATTTCTTTTCCTGGAGCGGGGCTTCTTTTTTTTTTTTTCTCCCATGTTCTTTCGCCCTTTTGGCGACAGTAGGGAATAGATCGGTCCCCCCGAACCATTTGCGGTCAAGGTTGTAGACTGGGCGAAAAATAAATTGATCGATACAGCCATACCATATGTGCTTGGCCCCTGCTGTAGGTTCCAAAGTTATAATATCTGCCCTACGAGTATAGTGGTAGTCAAATAGGCTTGATGGTGTGGGTGTGCAGGCGTGAGTGTAGCACTCAAAACATAAACAACGATACCAGGATCGTCATCGGTAAACAAAGAGAGCGTTTGTTTATTTGTTAGATTGCGTTTTGCGTCGTGGGCAAGTACCTCATTTCGATGTGAAAAAAAAAAACGTTGGGCGAATCGAACCTAAACGAACGCCAAAAGGAGAAATGGAAACAAGCGTGCGAAAACTTTAATTCGGAGGTTTTTTAACCAATTCGTATTGTCCCCTCCCAGTCTTTTCTCTCTTCTCGTATAGACCCTCTCCTCGGTGAGAAAAAGAGATCAGGCAAGGTTTACATGGGCAACCGAGGGAAAAAAAGATGGTTTGCATTTGAGGGTCTTCAACTCTTTTCATGGCTAGTCCGCCGTTTGACGCCCTTGAGCAAACAAAGCGAGGCAAAGAGAAATGAGTGGGTAACTCCTTAACTCCTTTCATTAGGTTTTTTTGCATCATAGAAAAGCTCGACTCGGATGACAACCCGGGGATATTATTTGACTAAAATTCGAAAATGAGAAAAGTGGGATGTAATAAAACGTGTGGAGGAACGGCAAAAGACTCTAATAGCCAGGACACAAAAGTGCTTGTTGAGAAGAGAGAATTATGCTTGCTTCTTTTAGCATGCAATCGGATCGTGAGAGAATGCCACCTTTTCAGACAGTTATGGCCTTATGTTTTGGTCATATTTTCTTCATCCCAAAGTTTGCGATCGAGCACAAAGTCCCTGGAACACCTTGGCTCAAAATGGCGTTTAGAATGGCCGGATTAAGCAATGAATGCGTGGATGGATGGTTTACAACGGCATAAGTACAAACAAACGCAAAAACACTCACTCCTATTCTCGCGGCTAAACGAACGTTAACCCACTACAAACACACAACAATACACGGTTGATAAAAATTGAATTTTTTGTTTGTAACGAGTGGAGTACGTCAGAGGTGTCTCTAGTACAAGAACCTTCGAAGGAACCTCAGTCTCCTTTGGGCAGTTTCAATGACCAGTTTAGATCAGAAATAAATAACGAGGGAGGGACACACTTGTACCAGTACCTTGATCGATGTAGAAAAGACCTAAAAGCCCTCATTTTCCCATGGAGACCGAGAGTAGGGCTAAAGGGGTAAAAAATAAAGAGAGCAAATGCATGCAGCCCTGAATGATTGAGGACTTTTGGAAAGACGGAAAGGACAATGGTGGCAGTTGACAGTGGGGGCTAAGAGAAAAGAGCCAATGATTTTTGTGCATGTCATGAAGTCTTCCTTTCGGGATGACAGCCGACCAATTCGCCCGTCTGCCTGTTCGTCTCCTCTCCTACTCCTCCAACTCCCGCCCTCCTTTTTTTTTTCTCGTTCTGTCGCGGCTTTCTTACTTTTTTATTGGGACATCTGGATCGAACCCAAGGGAAATCGGCGAAAAGTAAAAAAAATTGTTTTGCAAGACAAATAGCCCTAAATAGGATGAACCGCTGTTCACTTCGATCAGGGAGGGAATTGTAGAGGAGAACTTGATCGAACTAGGATCAGACGATGATGTAGGAAGATGATGATGACCTGATTGAAGGGGAGAAAGAAGTCGAGGAAGGGTCTGGAGTTGTCGAGTGGAGTGGGGTGGGGTAAGTAAGGCAGGTGGTTGAAGGAGAAACAAGGGCAACCTTCTCTTATTCTGACTTACCCAGGCAGAGACAAATCAATCGGATCGTTACCCAGCTGATACTCATTACATTATTGAGCTGCTACTCAATGTATTGGTTGTGTTGGCAATCAATTCAATTGAGTTGTAAGCCATGACCCTATTGTATTATGTATTATTCCTGTTCGTCCTGGTTGGCACCTGGAGAGCCGGGTCTCCAGCATAAACATTTAAATACTCTTGTCTCTCCACCTTTTTTTTTTTTTTTCCCTTCTTTCTTGTTCTTTGTTCATAACACCACCATACACCCCGCCCCCATACCACTTTTATTTCGTACCCTGTTGGAGTAATTCACTTTTCTTCAATTTTTCCTCCCTCCCTAATATCTTTCTCTCACACCTCTCCCATCCTACTCTCTTCCCTCAACACTCACACACTCATTCCACATCAACAACAAACACATATATCCCTCAAATACTCATCAACAATGTCTCAACTCGAAAAAAGCGACCAGAAGGTCTTTTATGAAGACAACGGACTGGAACTTCAGCCCATGAAGGAGGTTACCGAGGACAACGTCGTCGACACCAATTTGCAGGTTCCCGGACCCATCCCCTTTGCCGCCTGGCTTATTATCGTCAGTAAGTTATCTCTCCTTTTATCATCAGATCGCATTCGAACTGTATGCATCGCAATTTTATGGTGGAGCTTTTTTTTACCAACTGAGGGTTTGGCTTGGTTGCACGAGCGCATGGAGCATCCCGTTCAAGTCCAAACCTTTTTTCTGCTGTGTTCATGTTAGTGAGAGCACAAACATTTTTTTTCACCCTCTAACCATAGCTCTCTCATTCAACCTCGAAAAACTTCATAGCCGAGTTGTGCGAGCGTTTCTCGTTCTATGGTGCGTCCATGTTGTTCCAACGTTACATGTTGACCCATCTCCTCCAGACCAAGGGTAACGCCACTGCCATCTCCCGTGGATTCTCTTTCTTCTCTTACATCACCACCATCTTTGGTGCCATCGTCGCCGACAAGTGGCTCGGAAAGTACAAGACCATCTTGATCTTTGCCATCCTCTACACTGCCGGTCTCGTCCTCTTGACCGTCTCCTCCATCGACTCACTCAAGGACACCCTCGGCCTCCCCGGTTTCCTCGTTTCCCTCTACTGCATGATCTCTTGGGGTACCGGTGGTATCAAGTCCAACGTATCTACCTTCGCTGCCGAGCAGATCCCCTCCGAGGATTACCCTCACCCCACCAAGCCCGGTGTCACCATCAACCATGCCATCACTGTCGAGCGTGTCTTCCGTTACTTCTACATGGCCATCAACATTGGTGGTATGTTGGGTCAGGCCATCACTCCCGCCGTCTCCGAGAAGGCCTGGGACCTCGCCTTCATGATCCCTGCCATTGTGTTCGTTGTCGGTATCATCATCTTTGCCCTCGGTCGCTCAAAGTACTACGATCGCCCTCCCAAGGGTAACATTCTCGGCCAGACCTCCCGTTGCCTCATCTATGCCTTCAAGAACCGCAAGAACCGTGTCCCTGGCACTCACTGGATTCAGGGAGCCATCTCTCCCAACGATGGATCGCTCGAGTGGGACAACAAGTTCGTCACCGATCTGGAGAAGACCTTCCACGCCTGCAAGGTCTTCTTGGTCTACCCCGTCTACTGGGCTCTGTACAACAACATGAACGACAACTTTGTCAACATGGCCATCAACATGACTCGCCCCAGCTGGTTGAAACCCGAGCAGCTGTCCTTTGTCAACTCTGCCGTCATTGTCATCTTCATCCCCATCCTCGACATCATCATCTTCCCTATCCTCCGCAAGGCCGGCTTCAAGTTGGGACCCATCAACCGTATTATCATTGGATTCAGCATTGTCACCTTCTGCTTCGTCTACGTCACCGTCTTGCAGCACTTCCTCTACAAGTCCGGCCCTTACTACAACTTCTCCGGCTTTGACCCCCAGGGCAACGCCGTCTCCATCCCCACTGACATCTCCGATGTCATCAACGACATCACCATCTGGACCCAGTTGCCTGCCTACATTTTGATCGGTATCTCTGAGATCTTCGCGTCCGCCACCGGTCTCGAGTTTGCCTTCCGCTCTGCTGCCCCCGAGCTCAAGTCCGTCGTCATGTCGCTCTTCTTGGCCACCAACGCTTTTGGTTCCTTGATCGGAATGATCTTGGCCATCTGGTCCAACGACCCCAACTTTGTCTACGTCTATGCCGCCCAGGCCGCTGCCATGTTCGTCATGACCATCCTCTTTGCCTGGAAGTTCGCCCACCTCGACCACATTATCTAAATCCCCCTTTGTTTTTGTCGCACTCTTGTCATTTTTTTATTTTTTTTGTTTTTCTACGCGTTTGTAAATAGATAGCGCATCCTAACCCTCCTTTTGTAATTTTATCCCTCGCATCCATTTTCATAAAATGTTCGAAAGCAAACAAACAACAAAAAAACTGCCCTTGAAAAGTGACCGATGCTGTTTACGTAAATGAAAGAGATCCAAGCCTAAAGAGTGGCGGTGTGAATGTGATTGTGTGAGTGCATGTATAGGGGAGCGAGGAGGGTTGAGATTGAGTAATGGATAAGGCACTAAAAAAAACGACAATAAGAACCCCCCCCTCCTTTGCCTCCCATCAATCAGCAAATCCTGCCCATTCGCCCTTTTGCTTTCATCTGCATCTCAAAGCTGGTGTTTGTTTATTTGTTTGTGTTGATGTTTTTGCAGATTTTATGATTTTATGCTTGTGCGTGCGTGCAAGCATGTTGTTTTACGTTGTATATGGTGTCTTGATTTGGATCTGACCAAAGGCCTGGACAGGCACAGAAAGGAGCGAGCAAAGGTTGTTCTGGACATGAATCGCATTGCTCTCTCTGTTTGCTTCTTATTTTTTGTTTTTTTTGTTCATGGTCGTACAAGAACAAACAGGGATGAGAAAAGCAACTCTTTCTCCGAGGAGTTCTTGTGTCTTAGACGTTGTTGGTGTTGGTGTTGGTTGGGTGGTTCTGTGAGAACAACCTTCTTTTTTCTGATCAGAAAAACGGAAAGAGATAAGAGAACGTTCTTGCACGTCCATCGGCGATGGATGAGTGCAATGAGTGGATCAACAGGAGAAAGGAAGAGAGGCAGAGAGAGCGAGAGAGAAGATAGTGGGGGGGGGAGGTTGAGTTCAGATTGGATCTGACATGGGTCATCAATGATAACGCGGTGCACACATTCGGCTGGAGAACATAATCTTATCTCCGGCATGATGAGAGAAGAGGGGAGAGCAAGGAGGAATGAAAGGGCGCGCGGGGAGAGGAGGTTGGTTGCAAAGTTCCCAGGAACGATGACCCAAAAAAAAGCGTTTTGATCGGAGACGGAGAAAGATAAGCGGCATGGCTCGGCATAATCTAATGTTCATTTTTGACATGTGCAAAAGCCCTTTCGTTGGCCGTTTCTTTCTCAAAGAAATGAAAGGGAAGGAAGACAGTAGGGTAAGATTACATGGCAGATGAAGGGCAAAACGGAGTGTGTGTCGACTGAATTGAAATCCAGATATGTTATATTGGGCTAGGTTGTGAGTGTGCGGACGACTAACTGGCTGACTGGAAGAGTACGTTTTATACTCACCCACTGCGTTCCAAAGGTCCAAAACGATTGAGAACAAAGCCGCTGAAAAAAAAACAAATCACCACAACAAACAAAAACGAGGAAATCAAAACAAACAAACACATAATAGGCAATCTTTGTTTTTGCCTGCCGGGAAAGAAGGAAGGAAGATGGGCAATTTCTGTGGACAGAGAGAGAGAGATGAAATTGAGTAGGTAAGCAAAGTGAAGTTAACAAATACAAGTTATTTGTGGTGAGGGGTAGAGAGAGGGAGGGGGAGGCAGGGATGAGCACCATTTTTTATTGTTTGTTTTGTGTGATCTGATTGACAGAGAGCTCAGCAGAGAAAAAAATATATGCGACAACAAGCGTCAATCCAAAGAAAAAAATGCGGGTTGGGGGAATGGACGGACCTATCGCATTGCATTGTTTGTTCAATCTTCTAATGCTCTGGCTAGGGCAACAAGGAAAAGTTTCTTTTGAGTATGTAGGGGAGAGGGGTTTTAGGAGCTGATGAATCTCAGAAACGGACGCATAAAGAAAAAGCGCGTTCGCCGATGAGATCCAGGACAAACGGACACTATGAGATCTTGCTGTTGGAATTTTGCATTCCATAGAGAATGAGAAAAGGGAGGATGGAATGGAGGAGGGCAAAGAAAGAACACATCTCAACGTTACTCAACAACTACCGGCCCCTTCTACTCGGTTTTATCTAAACACAATTTTCAGTTATTTCGTGGTCATATACATTTTCTATGGTAGTACTTGCCTATTTGCCTCTTCATTTTCTACTGTTTTCATTAACAACAAGCGGACAATTACAAATACCCTGTGATGCATTGCACATTCTGTCATTTGTTTACGTTTCGTTCTTTTCCCAGAAGAGTTTTTTTTTTTTGTTGGATATATGTATGGAAGCATAAAGGAACATTGAGTCCGAATGGAGGGGAATGATCGAGCCACACTCCTCCTTATGTATGCATCCGATCCAAAACACACGAGAGAGACATCCTGATCTGGTTCGCATCACCTCGCATCGAGTCGTGTCTCACTCCTCCCATCATCAGTTGTCTGCGCCGCTGATCGTACCTGAATTTGCTATCGCACACATAGCGGCCATATCTGATGGTGGTGTTTGCTTTAGTAGGTAAGCTGTCTTGCTCACCATTTTTTGTTATGCAGTGAAAAGTCCGCGATTGCTTTCTGTCTCTCTCCCTGTCTGATGACATGAGGGGCTGCTTGGCCAAGAGCAAAGCAGTGCTTGACAAAAGACTCATAGTTTGATCATTAAAACTCTCACTCCTTCATCCCCTATTGCCTTCCGGCAGATAATGCTGTTCAGCGATCGCCGTCGCAAAAAGATGAAAACAAAGAGAGCGCCTAGCGGGAAAGAAAGTATGTTAGAGAGCGTTTTTCTTTTTGACTATCCCAACATATTCAAACAAATGCATTATTGTCAGCCGAGAGAGCATTCTCTACTCTATTCATCACAGAAGAAAACGAGAGGCTAGGTGACGATTGATGATGATGATGGTGACAATGATTATGATGAGCAAAGCGCGCAAAAACGTACGAGGAAGGAGGATAAAAAAGTGGCTAATTGCCCATACTTGCATAGTGAGAGCAAACACGAGTGAAGGAGGGTGCTAACAGGGTTGTCAACAACCCAGAGGATATTTTTTAGTCCAGAAAGTACATTATCCTGCAATACATTGACCCGGATGAAGGGGAGGGCAGGGAGAAACTTCCCTCACACAAAAAAAAAAAAAAAAACGAGCACAAGACGCCAACTCGCATTTTTAGGCATATTCAGCCCATCATTATCTTCATTATTGTCGTCATTGCCAGCGCTGACATTTAGTGTGGCCGCATTTTGATCCTTCCCCAAGAGGCCATTATCATCATTATGACTGGCCTGGATGCAACGTGTGTAGAAACGGAGAGAAAGAATTCAAAACTACAATAGGGGACACACAAGAAAATAACAGTAAAGAGAAGAAAGACACAAAGTGTAGTTGAGCGGGAAGAAAACGAAAAAGAAGATGTGTGAGAGCGCGCATAGAAATTGATTGGAAACCCACCCCACTCCTTCCATGTTGGTTACTCTGATTCGGCGTGGGTATAATGTGGCTATCGAACATGGGTATGCCTTGTTGTTTGCTCCTCATTCTTTTCTCCTTTACTCCGTTCTTTTGCCATTGCTTTAAAGCTGGGGGTGGTTATGTGAGTGAGTGAGTGAGAGTTGACACGAGATCCAGAACCCGGCTGGGAAGACTAAGGAAAAGAAACAAAGGAAAAAAAAATATGAGTGCTGAGAGCAATCACCCTCCCTCGTTTATTATTATTACTGAACGATAATGATGATGATGATGACTATATGTCCCAAAGACCCACAAGGCCGGCTTAAAAATTTCATGACTGATGAACGGGGCCTTGCCTGCCCATCTTTTTCTTTCCCCATGTCCGGGAAATGAAGAGAGCCAAACCGGAGGGGAAGGGAAAGGAGCAGGCGAATTCAATTCCAGCAAGAAAAAAAGATATCAACCAGATGGGACTCACGGACAGCAAACAGACCTTTTGTTTATTTTTACACATTCAGTTGCTTTCTTTTGGAGTGTTGAAAAGAAATCCTCCTCGGGTATATCGTTGTCTTTTGTTGTTTATGCATGTGTGTGGGGAAGAAGAGGGAATGAGGGTGTCATTTTGCAAAAATGAAAACAACGGCAACAGCACCATGCCCTCGAATCGTGTAGTTTTCTTTTCTTTCTTGTTTTCCAGTTGGGCTTGCTGTTCTTTGTCTGCTTTGCTGTTTTTGTTTGTTGGCTTGGGACACAAGTAGAGGAAAAGAGATTGAGGGATAGGAAGGGGGTGGGCAAGTGGGACGAGTGGAATAGGGTGTTTGTTTTTATCTGTTTGTTGATGTTTCCCGAGCGTCGTGGTCGCGCAAGTCAATTGCTCGTTTTACAATAGCAAGCATAGACGATTGACCACTACTGCTACCCATTACCCACTACCACAAGGGAAGGACGCCATTGGTATTCCGCTCGTCATCTTTCTTTTTTTATGGTGTTTGGTTTGTCCCGCTCGATTATCCCCTTTCACTCACTCTCTCTCCCTCTCTCGTTCCTGTCTTCTCTATCTTGTTCCTGACCACCTCTCTTCTCTTTTTATCCCTCCCTTTCCTTCTCTTCTCTTCACTTTTCTTTTCTTTTCTTTTCTTTTCTTCTTTTTCTCTTCTCGTTTGTCCTCCATCTTACTACCCTTGTTATTATATTTCCTTTATCTTTCTCTCTCCTTTATTAATAGTTTCATTTCAACCACCCATCACTGATTAAACTTCTCTCTTTCGATCCTCATTCACTTTAATGACCTCAACCTGCTACTCTTCTTATTCTCCACTCTCCACTATTCAACACTAATAACCTAATACTCAACTATTCCACCTGCACTTACTCCTCCCCCTTCTCCCTTCTCCCTTCTCAACGACAACGACAACGACACTCCATCAACCACCGCCACTTCATACTCCAACCACGTCGACACACTCTCAACATACTGCTCACTTTCTCATCCACCACTACTCACAACATACCTCAACTCTTTCCTTCAATTTTTCTTCTTTCTTCACCCTTTCTCTTAACTCAACTGTATCCTGTTGCGAATGTTTCCCCGCAAAAGCAGATAGTCAGAGATAAGAAAGAAAGCAAAGAAAAGAAAACTGTATTTTTTTTCAATCGTTGTCCAGGCACTTCGTTTTTCTTTTTCTGGTGGTAAGTGCGCACAAGGAGAAGAACAACAATGCAACGCAACAACTACACAGGCTTCAACCCTGGCCCATATTGCACCGAGATCAAACCAATTCATTGCCGACGGGGACAGCCTAGAAAGACCTTGAGCTCCTACCCCTGATCCTCCTATTTCCCTTTCCCTCTTACTCTCTCTTACCACCCCTCAACAACGCGTCCCGCTACTCGACTGCGCTTGTGTCTCTTTCACCTCTCTCCCTCTCACCACCGGCCTGCCACAACTACGACTACTACCATCAGCAACCCCTACGCCCTTCCACACGCACACACGCTTTACCCGCACACACATTTTGTACAAGAAAGACACAGACCCTCTCTTTTTATACACGACAGCCCTGTCGAAAGAAAAAAAATGGCGTTCAATTGGATCCCTCTCCCTCCCTAGACCTTTTTGATCCTCATTTACTTTATATCTTCATTTGTGTGTGTTTTTGCGAGTTTGTCCCCTGCCTACTTTGTCCCTATTCCTATTCCGTCTCACTCAAGCATGCCTGCCTGATCGACAACAGGACATCCACAAAGCAATTGACAACGACCAACAGCTGTTGCAGCTGTATCTGCACGACATCTTAAAAAAAGAGAACAAGAGAGTCAATTAGACCCCCTTTCGTCATTTTTATCGCAACTCAACAACAAAGTGTCCCTTTATTTTCTTTTTTGCCAACTGGCTGTTCTCCCCTGGCTGCTGGGCAGACAACTATTGACGCTCAGAAGGACCATAAGGAGACGCGAAAGAAAGAGTAAGAGGGAGAAAGTGAGAGTGAGAAGGGAGGAGAAACAATAACGGGATATCCTCTCTTGTGCTTTGCATAAGTAGCCTAATGAAAAAAAAAGAAGAAAAAGGGAGGCACGTTATCCCGATGTCTCGGATCCCTGTCTCTCCCTCTACTGTATATCCACCTGGCTCCCTGTTCCTTCGCTAATCAAAACCCTTCCTTTTTGCTTTTCTCTCCTTATCTTTGATTTTACTGATCATCTCTCTTTGATTGATTGATCGCGCTCTCCGTCGTGCCTGGTTCCTGATTCCC
Organism: Linnemannia hyalina; assembly: GCA_019671135.1. NCBI lineage: Eukaryota > Fungi > Mortierellomycota > Mortierellomycetes > Mortierellales > Mortierellaceae > Linnemannia > Linnemannia hyalina. Next base: position 2,129,484 of record JAHRHY010000003.1, read on the forward strand.
GATCCCGGTCCCTGCCTCTGAACTACAGCGTCTTTTCTATTTCAACCGTTGCTACTGCTGCTGTTGCCATCCAGGCCCTTCTCTCCAGCCTCTAGCAAAGCCCAGAACGCATTCAAATGAGCGCCTTCGTGACCTGCTCTTACACCCCTCCCCCTCCCACCAAACCATCCGAGAGGTCTATGCTTGTGGCCATCGATCATCCTATTGCTGCAACTCCTCTCCCTCCCTCCTCCCCCTCTTCTTCCATAGCCCAGACTCAACGGCCAAGGTCCTCCTCGTCGGGAAAGACCCTTACCTCCCTTTCGACCACTTCCTGCCAGCAACTACAACAACAACACCATCAACCACCTCAGATCCGTTACTGCTATTTCATCTCTGCCTCTGCCGCATCCGCGGCTTCAGCTTCGACTAGTATCTCGAGAGATCCCTCACTCAGCAGAAAATCGATCTACCTCACACCTCACGTTCAAGAACCCATGGACGCTTCGCCAAACTGCACTCAGCCCCGGTCCCGCCCCGCCAAGGAGCCTGCTCCATCTGCGTTCGTCCTAGGACCTCACCCTCCTCAAATCCAGCTTCAGTTCCTCGAAAACGAACCTCTTCCTCCACCTTCCTCCTCTGAGCCGATTCTGTCGATCGATACACCCACCCATCACAAGGAGCTGTCGGATGTTGTCCTAGTCGAGCGAAAGGATAGTGGCTACGGCGGTTCTGTTTCCAGAAGTTCCTCTCTCGCAGCCTTTGGAAGGGGTATCCGTAAGGTCTTTTGGCGCACTTCTTCCAAGGGATCCGTCGAGTCGATTGTGGTGACTGAGGCTCCGGTCTTAGATTGCGACATTCCCCAGGATGTTCTTGACCATGAAGGATGGGCACAGGATCTGGCCCAACGATTGAGCCTTGCCTCCGGCCCCGAGGCTGTTACCAACTGGCTTGGACAGCTGCCTGTCGATGGCACTACGGCCGATGAGATGTCCTCTGGTGTTTTAAACGTGTTGAACTTGCCTGAGGGATCCGCTTCGGCCGAAAGCCTCCAGGAGATGATCGAGGAGTTCATCTTCATGGCCCCTGGCCCAGTCAATGCATCTACGACTCCAACGCCGACGATTGCGCTCCTGGACGACTTCAATGTCTTCACCGTTCTTCCTCCCTCAGCCTCATCGACGCCACCACCTCCTGCTCCTGTTGAGAAGACTTTGCGACCTGTCCTTTCGATCGAACAACTGAACAAACCTCAGCCCCCCTTGCCAGCTGTTTCCTTCGATCACAAACCCGTTCCTGCTACGCCTACCCAGGCACGACTAACCAACAATGGTTCATCTCCTCTCAGCACTCTTGCCCGCAAGTTCACTCAAGCTGCAGACCTTGGCTTTGGAAAGAACGCCTCCGGTAGCAGGCAATCGACATTGTCGTCTCGTCAACGCAACAGTGTCCAGCAGCACTTCCAGCACGCCGCTAGCGAGGCAACCCTTTCCCAGCCGACCCGAACCTCGAGGGATAGACGGTTGTCCGGCAACAACATCGAGACCTTGATGGATGAGCGTCCTGTCTCCCCTTCGGCTTTGGTCATGTCTCCAGATGAGGAGGATGAGGTTCAAGGTGACTCGTATGTTACTGCCAAGCCCAACTCCAAGACCAGTCGGTTCTTCAAGTCGTTGACGGCATCGTCTGTGGCCGAGCTCAAGAAGCGTCAGAACGAGATGCGTCCGCTATCGGAGGTACTTCTTTCCGACTCCAATCTCAGCCCCGAAGAGATTTCGGCCGAAATAGTGACCGCATCGCGCAGTTCGTCGCTTCGTTCCACGCCCATGCGAAGACCTATCCCCAAATGGGATGAAACCACGCGTGAAGAAAGAGGACACTCTGACTCCTTTTCGCTGGCACCTCCTGTGCCATTGTTCTACAAGAGTACAGCTTCAAGTGCCTCTTCACTGGGCGAGACCTCCTCTTGTGGATCTGTCGAGTCCTCTGCTGACGAGTGGGAAGGACCCAGTCAAATGACCAAGCACGCTCTGGAACAGAACGCCCGTTACAACGCTGACCTCAAGGGTCTCCAGGATATGCTCTACCAGGGCAGCGCGCGTCCTCAATCCACCCCTGCCCACTCAGCCAACACCTCGACTGGCTCTTTGGTTCTACCCTCAGTGTCTGCTACGCCTAACCGAAAGGATACAAAGGCAGCCAAGGGTACCTCTAAGAAGGACGACTACATGAGCCATCGCATGAGCGCCTGTTCTCCCAAGCTTCTCCCCGTCCCAGACAAGAACAAGTCTCGTCCCAAGAGTCGTCTAAGCATGACCTATGGCGGAGGCGAACTGGAAATTGTCAAGCATGCCAAGGTAAGAGAGTGTGGTTTGCGCAGAGGCAATTTAAGACAGAAATCAAAAACCAGCACCCCCCTATTCTTCAACATTTTGCTAATTTTCCCATTGACGCTTTGAATGATCGGTCACTAGTTCGACACACCCGAGGCCATTGCCCGAAACAAGGAGATCCGCAAGTTTATTTCACAGGAGATTTATACCACCGAGCTCAACTACGTCCAGTACCTGCGTACAATCCAGGAGGTAAGTCCTTTGCTTGAATAGGCATGCAATATAATGCAATGTAATGCAATGTAATGCAAGGCGCGTGGGGTTGGGACCAGCTTGTTGACAAATATTACCTTTCCGTTGTATATACCAGGTCTTTGTTGACCCTTTGTTCCGATCTCTCGAGAGCGACAAGCCATTTATACCCCGGGCCAACCCCCTTTACCAGCTGTTAGCTCACATCTCGACCTTGTCGGACGTCGCAAGCCAGATCACCCAGAGTCTGGAGGTTTGTGTTCGTGATGAGGTCTGGTCCGATGAGCTGAGCATGGTCGGCACGATCTTTTTGGACATCAAGGAGCCTCTGTCAATCTTCTTGAAGTATGGCCAGTCCTATGGCAAGGGCATGAAGGCGCTGAGGACGTTGATGAAGTCCAAGCGGGCCACGATCTCCATCGCCAATGCCTCGGTCGCCTCGTCTACCGCCAACACCCCAGTCAGCACCCTTTCCAGTGGATCCAACACGTTGGCCGTGCCAGGAGGTCCTCGCATGGACAAGCGTCGTTCGCTGCCTTCGATCTTTGCCCTCAATGGCACCGCAGCCCACCAGTCCCTCATGGGATCGAGCTGGTCGACCGCCAGCAATGGTTCGACTAACTCGACGACTCCAACCACCTTGAGCAACGTCAAGGATGGAGCCAAGCCCCGCAGCAGCCACGGAATGATGGCAGCGGGAGCATCGGCCGAGTCGGCCGAGTACGACGCCTTTATCCGCAACTGCGTCGGCGGCAAAGAGACGACCAGCCGATTCAGTTTGGCGGATCTGTTGATCCTCCCTATTCAGCGAGTGACCCGGTATTGCCTTCTGTTAAAGGACCTGAAGCGCCACACTGCTGTTGAACACCCCGACTATGTCTGCCTCGTCCATGCCCTTGAGCAGTTGCACACCCTGGCCCTTGCGACCAACAACGTGCAGCCCTCCTCGTTGCGCCTGTAATTGCCCTTCGTTCTTTTTTTTCTTTTCTTTCTTTTCTTTCTGTTCGTTTAGTATCTTGTTTTCTTCTGTCTATTATCTGTTCTTCTTCTTCCTCCTTGTAATATTCCCGATAACTTTGAAGTTTTACCATTGCCAAAACATGGTCATAACTCGTAGTCATTTGTAACATAGTACCCTGTATCATATACCATTCGCAAAAGTAAAGTAGACTACCATACATATCTTAATCGCCAATTTGCTTTTGAAATGGTGACTGGTCTTTTGTAGAAGGGCAGAGTTGATTTTTTTTCCCAGGGTCGACACCTCTTTCTCAAAAGACATAAAAGAGGGTGGAGTGATCTCGGTGTTTCTTTGTTTTCCCCACACCTCATTCCCCCTTCTCATTCACACACTACATTCACAATGACCTCAAGCATCGTTGTCTACGGCGGTTCTGGCGCTCTCGGCCGCGCCATTGTCTCGCACTTTATCAAGCAGCAGTGGGTAAGTTGTCTCTTTCGTTTTTCTTTACTATCTCTAGGAGTCTCCTGTGTTAGCTTAGGCTTACCAAGTAAACGCCAGTCTTCACGATAAATGGTACAGTGTTAACACTGCCGTGTTTTACCTTAATCTAATGTAGGCTGTCACCTCGGTCGATTTCAATGCTAACCAGGAGGCTACCACCAACATCTTGCTCGAGAAGAACGATACTTTGGAGCAGCAGGGAGAACGTGTTGTTGGCGCCGTTAGCGGTCAGGTTGACGCGATCGTCTGCGTTGCCGGTGGATGGGCTGGCGGAAACGCTGCCTCCAAGGGTAAGTCCCAAAGCAAAAGCTAACGACAAAGACTTCCCTTGCGAATCCATGGGAAAAAAAAGGCTAACGGACAATTTGAGGATGTTGTTGGGGGATGTTGGGTTGTGCTGTTTATTTTTGCAGTGGTACTAATAATTTTCTCACCCTTGGTCTCATTTAATCTCCTTGCTCTCTCTCTGAATAGACTTGTTTGCCAACTCCGAGTTGATGTGGAAGCAGTCTGTTCACTCATCCCTGGTTGCCTCCCACCTGGCCTCTAAGTCCTTGAAGGCGTAAGTTATGAGAGGTGGTTTCTTTCAGGAGTGACACGAGAAGGGCGACAAGTCTTGTTTTTTGACACGAAAGCAAAGCAAACTAATTCTTTTTTCTCTTCCCTGGGACATGTTGTTGGTTGATAGTGGCGGTTTGTTGACTTTGACTGGTGCCTTCCCTGCCCAGAAGGGTACCCCCTTCATGATCGGTTACGGTATGGCCAAGGCTGCCGTCCACCAGTTGGTTGCCAGTTTGGCTGGACCTGACTCTGGCATCCCCGCCGACGCCAAGGTTAACGCCATCCTTCCGTAAGTGATTGACAAACTGAACTGGATCGCAGGATATTCGTCTTTGTTTTTGATACAATGTGTTTGTTTAGTACTTTGAGGAGGCGCATGTGTGTTTCTAATTTCTGACCAATCCATATTTCCTTTTCTGCCATTTCTCCACATCTTGAACTTTTGTCACTGGATGCACGCGTCATTTCGTATTCTCGTTCTGGCTGGATTCGATTCTCTGTTACACGTGGATTCACACACAGCGTTACCTTGGATACCCCTATGAACCGCGCTGGCATGCCCGGTGCCGACTTCAGCTCGTGGACTCCCTGCTCCGAGGTTGCCGAGTAAGGACAAAACCGATTTCAAATCGCAATTTGCACGCATCTAGCTGGCAATTCAGCTGGAGTTTGTGAGCTATATCTGTTCGGTTGGTATGTTGTATTAACTAATAGCATGTTCATATCTTTCAATAGGACCCTCTATGGATGGGCAACAAACGCCATCCCCGTCACCTCGGGCAAGCTTGTCGAGATTGTCACCAAGGAGAGCAAGACTACTTACACCGAGAAGTAAATGGTGCGTCAAGCAGGGACAAAGGCAAAAATGCAAGCTACCATTCGATCATCGCACACCAAAAATAAAAAACGACACTAGCATTTCGTTCGTTACAATATAATGGAACTGAGGAAAACGTAAAATAGGAACTCCAATCACTTTTTTCTTTCCGACTCCTCCATCAACTCATCTTCTTTCATTCGACCCCCAAAAGTAACATGGCAGCCCCCGACCTTCACGCCGCTGTTACTAATGCAGAGCGCGAAACCACCGGCACCGACGCGCTCAGTCTTTCTGTCCAGGACTATGCAACCATTCTCGAGCAAGTGTACAAGATCACCCTCCTCCCTCCAGACCTGGATACCACTGCCGAAGATAATATGCTGGCCTGTCGGATTTATGACTGTATGGATCCACTTCTGGTCCTAGGGCGACAACGGAGCAACGAAATCACCACCCTCTTCAACGCCCTACCGTCCTCTGATCCCAGCACTGGTTCGACCTCAGAAGAGCACCAGCAGCATGAAGCGCTGAAACACAAGCGGCAGGCGTTACTCAACCTCCTAACGCGTGGGAAGTTGGGCCATGGGTGCAGGATCGACCCCCCATTTCAGGTCGACTATGGTCACAACATGACCTTGGGCGACAAGGTCATCTGGGGTCCCAATGGCGTCGCACTCGACTGTGCGCCCATCTCGATCGGCGACAGGACGATCCTCGGACAGGGTGTGAGGCTCTTTGGCGCCACACATCCACTCAACCCGCTCCTGCGGTACCCTGTCCGACAGTTTGATTTCTCGATGGAGATTCATATTGGCAAGGACTGTTGGTTGGGGGGTGGGGTTATTGTTTGCCCGGGTGTGAGGATTGGAGATGGAGTGACAGTGTTGCCGGGGAGTGTTGTTACCAAGAATGTGCCGTCGTTTACTGTTGTCGCCGGGTGTCCTGCGAGGGTTGTGAAAGTGCTGGAGAGGGAGGGGTGTGAGGATGAGTGGCGGGCGTTGGTGGCGTTCTTGAAAAGCGGGAAGGTAGAGAGTAAGGAAGAGGAAGAGGAAGAAGGGCTGGCTAGTAGGAGGATAGAAGAGTTTTTCGATCAGTGGAGACCTCCTGCTGTCGAGACCATGGCCCTTCCCTAGAACAAGTAGCTACCTTCGCATCATCAATTGAATTATTCACACGCCCTGGACAACAACGACTACGCATTTTTTGCGGCGTTTTTTTTTAAATGTTTTGTGCATGGTCAGGCCTGTCTGTGTGATTTAGGATGATTGGAAAGAGAGGGTTGGAATCGTATATCTTGTGTGCGCATTCTGAGAGAGACGTACGTGTTTGTGTCTCTTTTTTCCTTCACAACTCCACGGCAGCCTGTCCCTTCAATTCTAATTACCTACCTAACCTGCGAGATACAATAAGAGAGTCGCCTCTGCTGGTAATATGTTTTCTCCTTCTGACAGGCCTTAGAGATTGCAGTGATAAGAATCAGCTTGAGGCAACGGCATTCAGTCATGAGGCTTTGCATCCGCTTCAGGAATAGATCCGCTGGACAAATGAATATCTGTGTAGCCAATTGATGGTAAGGGGAACCAGTTGACTGCTGTACACGTTGGACTATGCGACGCTGGCGCGATGTATATGGATCCACGTTATCGGCGTGCGAGTTCCCGCTCAAAAATGTGCGACGATGCGCCTTGGAAAGAGGTATTAATTGCAATTGATAATAACGTGCTGTTCATTTTTTTGGTCTTGCGGGAAAGTTCTTACCAACATGGTTTCTCTTTTCGTCCTCTTGTTTATAGCAATATACCACCGACTCCTGAGACGAGTCAAGGAGTTATCCGGGAGGAATACGACAGCGGCGAATGGGTAGGGGGGTTTCACGTCGATCTCAATGGCCTGTTTTATCGGTCTCGTATCATCAAATGCATATTTGGTTACAGGAACAGATTGAGCGACACCTGTTTGCATCGCGTCAGCCCAAGACTCGCAACCAGTACCGTCCGCGTTCATCAGCAGGAAGGATCCAATTCCAACCTTTGACAAGGTCAAATCGGCGTTCTATTTTCTACGCGAAAAGTTATCGGAAGTCGACTATAACAGCAAAGGATTCCACAGTTTGTTCAAGACCAAAGAAACAAAGCGGATCGAACAGTATGTTAGGTTGTCAAGTCGTTCAACTGGCCCATTTTGTTTTGTCGATCGTGTTGGATTAATCGCTAGCTGGCTGACTTTGCTTTCTTTTCAATTGAATAGTCCTACGATCCTATCAAAGAGGCGAATGGCAGGGCGTTGTTGAGGAGGCATGGAGAGTTAGTGGATCAAAGGTGAAACTGGCGTATCGTCGATCGCCGAATAGCTACAGGCCCCAACGCCGCCATCGCCTAATACACCCTGGACGACCTTGCAGCACTGTTCGATTAGAACGGCTTTTGTCAGTTCCAGGTCGAAACCTCTATCGCCTAGCGTTGTGCGGAGACGGATCCCCCGGAGAATCATGTCGATTTTGATGGTGAATCGGATATTTTTCTATCATCTACCAATCGACACGGCGATGGCATCACTTGGAATCGGGACAGCTGATCAGGAACAAGAAAGCGCAGGGTGTCAGCATACCCGATATCCAGTCAGCTCGTCACCTTCTGTTGGCGGCGTGGTAGCGGGACACGACTACCTTTATGGGTATACTACTTGGGATTGGCTTGAAGTATGAGATTGCTGGCAACCTGAGCCTGAAAGCGGGAGAGGATCTGTACCTATCCAGGACCAATCGCGAAGTTTGTTGCTCAAATGCGACCCAAAGTCAGAAATGCCCGGGTCATGCACAGTTATCGCCACTTTTACAGACTCAGCTCATCGTCAACGCAAACATCTTCAACCATACCATCAATACGATCTTCGGCTTTCAGGATGATGCAGCACTCATCCCTATACAGAAACAGGATCGACCAAGTTGTTTACAATGCGGTTCATCGCCGCCGCAGCTGTATCTGGAGACAAAGCATCAGGTGGACCGATATCGACCTCAACCAAGTCACCCTCTACCGACCTCCAGTTCAGTCAAGGACCATCAGGACAAACCCCCGTCGAGACCGTCGTCGCCTTCGAAACCGGCGCCACCCACGAGCTTGATATCGAAATCGTTGCAAACATTGATAACGTCGGATGCATGGTTGGGCGTCTACAAAGTAAGTTACTCTGTTTTTTTTTGTATGGGGTATCGTCAACAGCTTGATTCATCTTCATCGCCAACAGACTCGTCACACAGTGGATCCTGCAAGTAATCACACAAGCCATTCAAACCCATTCGACTATTTTTCAAGTGTGAAAACAAACCGGTCCGACTTTCACCAATCCAGAATTCCAAGCGACATTCAAACAGTCCAGGTAGACGCATTGCCGCATCCAGGCAGGTTGGTGACGACGAGTTTTATCGCACAAGAACGGAGCCACGAATGTTGTCGACATCATCTCGAACAGGATATCGAGGGGATTGTTCAGGTCGTCAAATGATAGCCGTCTGCTCATCTTCAAAATACTAGATTCCGGGACGAGATTTCAAAGCAGGGCAACCGATATCAAATCCTGTGCCACCAAAGGTTACGAAAGAAGTCTTCCTCCTGTATGTCTCCGCTGACAGCAAAAAAAGGTTGAATGACAAAGTCACTCTTGGCATCTTGATATCGTCTGGACGTGTGGTCGTTTGAACGATATGCCCCGCCACCTGTATGAACTAGTATTTATACTAAAAGGTAAGGGTTCGCGAAAGAAAGTAATAGCCCTGAACAAAAACTAAGACTTCGAAAAAGAATGGCCGCTCAAAAAAAATAGTAGCGGCCCTGAAAGAACAGCAGCCCTGAAATAAACTGGTCTTGAAACAATGAGAAGGTCATCAAGCGTATCCTGATACACGGCGTGATCATTCATAGCTTGCGACAGACAGGTTTGAAAATGTTTAATAAAAGTGCTCAATGGCTGTTAGCAAATGAAGTAAGGATGATTGGGATAATGAAAGGGTTGAATTAATGAGTTGACGCTCTCAGCTCTTGGCTGTAGCGGCATTTTCCATATTAACCCGTGCCCTCCGTCAAAAACGATCGATGTTAACCCTTAAGCAATTTGTGACGTGTGCGATGGATGGATTTACAGTATAAAAGAAAATCCATCGATCGCATCGACGGATGCATCTTCCTTCCCAACATCCATCCATACCCCAAGCTACTCCAAGGTAAGACCATACACCATCGTAGAATGTCCTCAAAGGCCCCCGGAGTGTTACTATAATGCACCATCATTGTTATCTGCGTTTTATTTGTGTTGTTTGGAGTAAAAACAATGGATGTAATCGATGCGATGGATGATTACGGATGCTTGGGTGGCGGGCAGCCAATTACTGTGGGATTTTGGTGGCGCCCAGGACAAAAAAACGTCTTGCCCTATGCGGGTGGCGTGTACGTGCTGACACTCTCTCCCTGTGAACAGACCTCATCTGCGCTCGACGATGGTCATCCTCATTCGCCATGTTCCTTTTACCCCCTTTTTGTTCTGTCATCTTGTCTCGGTCTGTTTCACTGCTCCCTCCTTTCATTCCACTCCGTTCTTTGTTATAATCTGAACGACCTGATGAGCTCAGACACTAGAGTTCACAGGCACTGAACCATATTCCCTCTTCATTTTCTTTGTTTTTATGTTTTTGGTGAGCTGGGCAGGTTGTTGGCTACGGGTTACTCGCCTGTCTCTGTCAGTTTGTCTGTCGAGTGAGTGTGCCACTTAGTTTTTCCCCTTGATGCATTTATCATCCCTGTCCCTTTTTACTGCAGCGTCTGCACGGATTGCATTGTTTGCTGCTGTAGTTTCGACGAGAGGCGTAGCGTAAAGCATTGACGAGTTGTGCAACCACCGCACTGTCTATCTGTGACCTGTCTGAGTCAATATGTCTCGCTCTCTACGTCGTCAATAACTTCATTGCTATTGCCACATGCTAACTGCTACTCATTTCCAATCACCGCTCACTAGAACAACCGCCCTTCCTCCCCACGTTCTTGCGCCTGCTTCCCCGTCCACCCATCCCCAGCACCGTCTGTTTAGCTCCACCATGAGCGACGTTAACATCGATATCGATAACATTATCGAAAGGCTCCTTGAAGGTAGATACTAAATTCTTTGCTTTTCACGGAGACAATATCTATGTTACTTGTTGCTTCTGGCCCCATTACTGTGATTGTCTGCTCAACCGACACTCAAAAACGTGGGTTTCTCTTTTGACAGTCCTAATGTTGAAAACCACCTCCTTAATTATTCATCTCTTCTCATCTACTATGCATGCATTGTTGTTATAGTCCGCGGCTCCCGCCCTGGAAAGCAAGTGCAGCTAGCCGAACACGAGATCAGGTTCTTGTGCACGACCGCACGCGAGATCTTCATGTCCCAGCCCATCCTGCTCGAACTCGAGGCCCCCATTAAGATATGCGGTGACATCCACGGTCAATACTACGACTTGCTCCGTCTCTTCGAGTACGGCGGTTTCCCTCCCGAGGCCAACTACCTCTTCCTGGGAGACTATGTCGACCGCGGCAAGCAGTCGCTCGAGGTCATCTGCCTGTTGTTTGCCTACAAGATCAAGTACCCCGAGAATTTTTTTGTCCTTCGCGGTAACCACGAGTGCGCCAGCACGAACCGTATTTATGGTTTCTATGATGAGTGCAAACGCCGCTACAACATCAAGTTGTGGAAGACCTTTACCGATTGCTTCAACTGTCTCCCCGTCGCTGCCATTGTTGACGAGAAGATTTTCTGTATGCATGGTGGTCTCTCGCCTGACCTGTTGAACATGGAACAGATCCGTCGCGTGATGCGTCCTACCGATATCCCCGATACTGGTCTCTTGTGCGACTTGCTCTGGTCGGACCCCGACAAGGACATTACTGGCTGGAGTGAAAACGACCGTGGAGTCTCGTTCACGTTTGGACCAGATGTGGTCAGTCGATTCTTGCAGAAGCACGATATGGACCTTGTCTGCCGCGCGCATCAGGTCGTCGAGGACGGTTACGATTTCTTTGCCAAGCGTCAGCTTGTTACCTTGTTCTCTGCACCCAACTACTGCGGTGAGTTCGATAACGCCGGAGCCATGATGAGCGTCGACGAGACCTTGATGTGTTCCTTCCAGGTAAATATCCTTTTCATTCCTATCGCTTTCCTTAGTATTTCTTCCATGCCCTGCTTATTGCTTCTGATGCTAACTGCACCTTTCTCTCATTGTACTACTCACACTTAAACAGATCTTGAAACCAGCGGAGAAGAAGCAAAAGTACTCGTACGGTGCTCTGGGCGCGGGGAGGCCGGTGACGCCCCCAAGAGGCAAGAAGAAGAAAGAGATGGCCAAGGTCACATAAACGACCGGCTCGCCTTCCCCCGTTTCGCGCCTCATCGTTGTGCTTGCGACCAAGGGAAAATAGCAAAGTGCGCTCAACCAGCCAAGTTTGCATTTCTCCTCTTCTTTCCATCTTCGTACCCACCTACTTTCTTCTCCAGCATGATATGCTCTTCCCAATTACCAGTTGTATATTTTTTGTTCAATATTTTCACCCACACTCTTTACCCCCATTACCCTAGTTCACATACTTTGTTCCAACAGTCCTTATTCATTAAAAAAAAGGAAAAAAACGATTGCTAAGCATCTCTCGCTGCTCTTCGAGATAGAGATAGACATGATGATAATCTAAAACTTTGCTGGGGTTCAAAAAAAAAAAAAAGGAGAATGCATGGGCTAGGAAGGATTGTTCCTCCTTGACTTCCAGCAACGGACCATATGAAATTAACAGGATCAACCTTGGCGCTTTTTGCGTCCATAAAGGTAAAGACGAGGAGATACTTGGAGAAACAGGCTGTCGCAGAAACAGACAAATGGGTTGAACGCAAATGATGCACACAAGTATGATTATATTTATCTTGGCTTTTATGATACCGGTGTTTCCGGGAAGGATCGAGTGGAATGAATGGAAAGCGTTTATGTAGGATGGCCCGCTACAAGATCGCTTACCTCTCCTTTTTTTATATTGTTTGGTCGCGAAAGGAGTGGACTTTTACTAGGGTTGCTATCATTTCCTGCTCGTTTTATGGTGCAGGTAGCCCAAATATCAAAAGAGATACAGTTCAAGACCACATTCTCTAGGAGGACAACATTGAGAAACGAAAAGTAGTAAAAGTAAAAGAAGCTCAGACTGGCTCGTGCTTGTAGGTTGTGCGTGCGATAGGATTTTCTGACCTTGGGGTTTTGATCTGTCTCAACACTTAAATAGAGACAAGTGTTCGTTTATTCTCTCTTGTGTTGATGGTATCCCTGCTTGTCACGGGTGAGTGAGAAGGAAGCCAGAGACGAGCCATTGAGGAAAAGAAGAACATCTTGGGACGACTGCTTATGTGCCTGTTCGAACAGGTCTACGAAGGAAACCCAGAAGTCTATTCAGGGTAGAAAAATGGTAGTTTGGATGGATGAAGCAAATGGGGCGAGTGAGTTGCCGCACGAGAGATGAAAAAGAGACGGAGAGGGAAAAGAAATATAACCCCTCTCCACAACGTTCATATCCTTAGTCCCTGTCAACTTATCTTCGTTAAGTCAGTTCCCCGCATCGCAGCTTAAAAAAAAGGGGGGGAGGTCCGGTCAGGGGAGAGAAGGAGGGGAGAGATAAAGGTGGGGCTTGTCTGACCCCCCTGCGATGAGATAAGATCATTTTTCATTTTGGGTTCACTGTTCTCCTGCCGCTGCAGCTGAAGGCGTTGATTTGTCAAACACGGGCCGCTTGAAGAACGGGTTAAGGTGTTTAGGATTCTCGAGACAACAATGGATATTCTATCCATTCAGAGTATCTCCAATAGAGTCGCACCTGATTTCAAGGGAAAAGTTAACGAGTGTTACTCAGGGGAGAGGGTCGAAGGCCAGAGTTGTAGGACCGCTGTTAAGTCCTCAATTGGTACGGGGGGGGGGGAGGGGTTGTAGGTTGAGGGGGGTTGATAGTCGGGGATAGTGATAATAGCGTCCTAAAGAGTCACACGAAACGATACACTGCAGCGCGCCAGCGAAACTCTTGTCAATACTGCTCTCGTCCAAGAAGTGATGTGTAAAAGGACAAAGAGCAGACAAGAAGGCTAGGTGCACTACTAACACTATGTCTACTAAAGAATATGACTGCTACCCTAAGGCATCGCCGCCACTGCCTAGCCACCACATCTTTTTGCAACACGAGTTAATGAATGCGTATAGGTATAGTTTAAGGGGGTCTGAGGTATCCCACGATCACAAGATAGAGAAAAAAGAATCAAGGTTCTCATTTTGAGAGTGGGTCAGGTCAAGTCAGGACAGACCAGGTGCCTGTTTGTATCTGTTTATTTCAGAGCGAACAACAACTGTATCAACATAAACAAACGCACAGGTCAAGAAGGTAAACATATCCAGTGTAACGATGGAAATCTTGACAGGAACAAAAATGTTCAGCCCAAAGTACCCATAAACGGGGATGCTGCTGCTGTCTGATAGTCGACGTGGTGTCCTATTGCTGCCTAGGAACAGCTTACAACTCGAGAATATCAAACAATTGCTAGAATGTATTCAAGGTTAGAGCCAAAACGGCGAGGCTTGAGACAGACAGACAATGAATGAACGAGAAAGGAAGTGCGAGAAAGGAAAAGTGAGAAACTATGGAAATGAGGGTCTAGGTCGTGTGGTTGCGGGATGGTGCGATATGATGCGAGGATGGCATGGTGGCGCCATTTTGTCCGCTTTGGTGCTTCTTGCAGAGCCTGGACACAAGGGACAGAGAGAGTGTTATTAGGGATAGAAGCGAAACGACCATGTTATCAGTTAGAGTCTGCTGAGAGAACCACGAAATTGAAAAAATAAGAATGGCCGTTCACAACTCTTGGCCTTTTTCCGATCGGACGGACCGCAACCATGACAGACGAAAAAAAAGGCTCGGTGGCCGTGGTAAAATGCCTAATAAGGCGCTAGTCAGCAATGTTCGCACACCATCCGGAGAGAGAACGTTCATAACAACTCGAAACATTGCTCACGATTACCATTTCGTCTGCCGCATAATCACCCTTTAATCCCAAAAGTATAACTACCGAAGAAAAATAAAGAAGGTATATACTGTCACTACAGTACCCCACCCTCCCCATGGCTCAACCATTGCAAGTTAGCGCGCACTTTGAAGCCAGTGATTCTTTGTGACCTGTCTGCATGAGTTGCTGCGAGCGGATTATGGCGTTATCAGATGAGTTGGCCGATTCCAACCCTGGGATTGGCTGGCTGCTGAGGATCGAGGGGTTCCAACGAGGCGATTCGGCAGTATTTTCGCTGCTGTTGGCCACTTGGCCGTTGCCGGAGTTTCATCCACCTAAAATTTGCTGCAAGCGGAGGTTTCTTTTACTTTCTCTGTCGAGGGCCCTTTTGGTCTGGCTTACCTCGTGCAACATGTGTGGGAGTAGGACAGGGCAGGATGTGAAAGAGGACCAAATAGAAAACTCCTTTAATTATTTTTTTAACCAGTCTCAGACTCCAGTCGTTTTCTTATCCTTTGGTCGTCTTGGCCGCAGACCAACCAACCCAGAGACAGACATTTTCTCGTGCTAACCCCGTGTAAAATAACGGACCAGTGGTAGAATGACGTGCTTGGACCAGCGAAACCCCTTTGCCATCGAGACGTATCAAGTGCTATCGAAATACCTTCCCCTGATCCGACAAACGGTCATTCAATGACAGAAGAGAGCTAAAGGCGGAGCCAATTTGTATAAAAGGGTCCCTAACTCTCTCTTCATTTTTTTTCCTTTGTCCTTCTTTGCTTCTCTGCAAACCACCCTTACTGCCTCATCGCCACCACCCTTCCTTCCTTTCACTCCTTCCATCTTCACACCCTCTCTCCCCCTCCCTCCACTCCTTTTATTACTCTTATTTCTCTTTCAGACTACCATTCTTTGTAATCCACACATTCTTCATATCCACACACATACATAATGACCAAGACTGAAATTGTCGAAAAGTTCGAGGAAGTCGACGTTGAGAGCGTCGCTTCCAGCGGCCCTCACGAGGGTGACGCTTATGCCAACGCCCCTGCAGGAAAAGCTACCGACTTCCAAGCCTATGTTAACGTTGTCAGTGTTCTTGCCGGTGCAGGAACCCTCGGCCTCCCCGCTGCTCTCCGTGATGCCGGTTGGGTTGGTCTTGTCATCTTGGCTCTTGCCTGCGCGATGGCCGTCTACTCCAACCAAAAGCTCATCAAGTGCCTCTACTATGACGGGTAAGTTTGTCCCCCTCAACATTTTTTTTTCGCAGATCGGACTGTCAACAAGAACTAAGCGGACGACCAATCTGGTACTGTTTGTTATTTTTTTCTTTATCTCTAACCCGCCTCCTATTTGTCATACTTCGTCATGTTTTCTACCTTTTTCTCCGAATAGTCGCAACCGCCTCAGAGAGTACCCCGATGTTGCTGCTGCTGCCTTCGGTCTCCCTGGCCGCATTGTCGTCACCTTCTTCTACAACTCTATCGCCTTGGGAGGACCTGTTCTCTACTTGATTTTGACTGGAACCAACATCGAGGACCTCGCCTCGTCTGTTGGAAGCACCATCACCTTGAAGCAGTGGATCATGATCGCCGCCGCCATCATGGTCATTCCAATCATTCTCACCAAGACCATGCGTGAAGTCGCCTTCCTCTCCATCTTTGGCGCTCTCTCGACTGCCATCGTTGTCTTCATCGTTATGGTTGCTGCCATCATTGACTCCAAGAACCTTGACCCCGTCACCTACCCCGACAATTCCACCGGACACGACGCGGCCATCCCCCGCAACTTGCCCATCGCACTCGCCACCTTTGCTTTCTCTTACGGAGGCAACGTTATCTTCCCTCACGTTGAGGAGTCGATGAAGAACAAGCGCTCCTGGAACAAGATCATTTTTTTGGGAGTCTTGACTGTCACTGTCCTCTACGTTCTCTGCTCGACCACTGGATATGCCGTCTACGGACATGCGGTCTTGTCGCCCATCTACCAGAACTTGCCCGGAGGTGCCACCCGCACGATTTCGACCATCATCATCACCCTGCACGTCCTCTTGGCCATCCCTCTCTTCATGACCACCTTCAACCTTCAGATCGAGTCCGCCTTGAAGCTCGATTCTCGCGGCCTTTCGACCAAGACCGAGTGGCTCTACCGTGCCATCATCCGCACTCTCTCCATGGTCTTGGTCGCCACCATCGCCCTCTTCTTCCCTTACTTTGGACAGATGATGTCTCTCCTCGGAGCCCTTAGCGACGGCATGTTGACCTTTGTCTTCCCCCTCGTCTTCTACTTGAAGCTCTATGGCATCAATAAGGTTGGAAAGATCGAGTTGTTCTTCATGGGCCTCATCATCATCATCGGTACCGCCGGATCTGCCATCGGAACCGTTGACGCCGTCAAGGAGTTGGCCAAGGCCTACCGTGGCGAGCTCGACAAGTAAATTGGTCCTCTCTCTTTTTTTCATTCAACACTCCAAGAAACTTCAACACGTTTCTAATACCCGCTGCACTGGACTCGTCGTCCCTCCCAACTGCCACCTTGTCTTTTAGTTATGCATTTTATTTTGTTGTAGTTTCTTCCTCTCTTGCATTTTCTTTTATTTTTATTATTTGCATCCAAGCAGTGGACAAAAGGTTTAGTGTAGTACCCCCCCTTTCATCATTCAACATGATAATAACCATGTACAAATACAAAATAATCATTTTCAGCATACTCTTCTTGCTCTTCACAAATGTAAACAAAAATAAGCAATTGATCAACGAGTGATCGTCGAGGATTGGGCTCTTGTGATGGAGTCAATTAAGATCGACTGATAAAGACTGACAGGAAGGAATATTCCCAGAGAGTGCTGCACAAAAAGAAGTCTCTTTGATTGCATAAATTACATCGTCCTTGTCGCTTTTTTTTTCTTTCTCGCTGGGTAACTCTCCTCCCTCCACGCCTCTTCAATTAACATTTGTTTTGGGTCCCCTCTGCTGGAATAGAATAAAACACTGGGGCAAGACCCAAGAGCTGGGACCAAAAAAAAGCAGTCAATATTTCCTAAACATTTCAAATAAAGCATTGTTGGTTTGTGTAATTCCCTCAAAGTCCGCCCTTTAACCTACCTCCCCATGAATCCAAACACCAATAATTCACCGTTTACTGTTCACCATTTGTGACAACAGAGTGACGGTATGTATAAAAAGACCGCCGCCCCAGGACCTTCTCTTTTTCCATAACAATCCGGTACTTGTCACTTACACAGGTACCCTAGGGAGATATAAGTTGTCGCTCGGCCTTTCTGTGGTCTTGCCTCCGTTCCCCTCTTTTATAGCAAGCAAACTCCTCGAAAGGGAGAGAGTCTTTCTGCGGAACGCCCAAAGGTCAGCCGGGGTTTTCCTTCCTGAAGTCTCTTAAAGTCCTTCTCTTAATCACTATAACTCATAATTCATTTACTTATTCTTTTTTTTCCTTGTTGCTTACGTGCAATTGTTATTGTTGATGAGTTTTCTACTCGTCGTTACAAGACGGATCAACTGTCATAAGACATGGACGAGTAAAAGGCGTGAGGAGAGAGATTTGGTTCTTGTCTCGTTGTTTTCAGGCCAAGGGCCAAGGAGAAAGCTGGTGTTGTTGTGATCTGTTACATTTGTGGAATGGAGATGTTTTTGTTTCGAGAAGCTATTGCGGTAAATAGTTGAGTGAAGGAGGTATCCAATAAAAGAAGAACGAAGAAGATAATATAATGAGAGATAAGTACTAGGTGAATAGAGGTAAGAAAAAGTTGGAAGGAAGAAAAGAGAAAAGAGCATGAAGGGAGAGGTAATTAATAGAGAGGGAAGGTGAAGGGATGGATGGTCTCTTCTGGTTTCGTATTACTTTCTTCGTTTTATGGGAGGGTGTCGGGAAGGAAAAGTGGATGATGAAACGAGTGATAGAAGATAAGGGAGGGGTGGGGAGATGCCGCGTTTGGTTTTGATTATATATTATGAGGATTGTAGCTGTTGTTTGACGAGCGGGGAAAAAAAATGGATGTGTCGGAAGGTGATAGGATATAGAAAGAGAGAGTGAGTGAATGAGAAAAAATGTAGTTCAAACAGGGAGGTGGAGGTAGAATGTGGTTCGTCTTTTTCAGCACGCGCGAACTATTCCACCCCTTTCAATTCTCCTTATTGGCGATGTTTGATAGCAGAGCATATCTTTACTTTACTGTTTATTGCATGTAAAATACGATTAAGATAACTTGAACATAAAAAGAACGTGGTCGAAGCATAGATGTGGTCATAATAAGGAGACGTGAACGAAAGACAAAAAAAAAGAGACAAGGAAAAACATGAGCCGTGCACTCTTATCTACCACCAAGCCTTGTAGAGACCGCGATCTTCGATGGCAGGGAGAAAGGAGAGTTGCGGGCGATGACGCATTACCCAATTGGTTATGGACTTGACGCACCACTGGGGCATCCAGCCCAGAGTGATTTTGCGGACCCATTGGGCGATAGCTCCTTTTGAGTCGATAAAGTAGCCAAAGAGCCTGGATCCGATCACGGCCTTCCGGGCTGTGCCTGATCGCTCGCGATGGTAGGTCTTGAACGCGTTTTCGAAATCTGCGGTGGTGGGATTCTCATTCAGGCTGTGGAGAAGGTCGACGAGACATTGACCATCCAACATAGCTTGGATCGTGCCTTGACCAGCAAAGGGGAGAACCTGGAGATCGAATAGTACAAGTAGCAGAGGACGTAAGTGTTAGAGTATAAATCCATCGGGTTGCGTGGAATAGAGCCATTGTCATCATAAGCAAAAATAACAACTATTGTAAAGACCCATACCTTATGACAAGCTGAAAACAACAAAATAATCAAATGGACAAAAGGAAAGTATAGGCATGACACATTTAGTTTTTTATCATTCCATTTCATTCGTGCGAACATTTGTGCAAACACTGCAAGCAAAAAATAAAGAGATACGTTTACCGTCGCCCAAGAGAACGACGCGCTTGGTGTGCCAGGTCTCAAAGAACTTTTCCTCAAGTACCACGGATGAGATGAGCTCCTTGGGAGTCGAGCCAATAATGTCGCCGACAGTGCAGCCGAATATGGTTGGAAGATGGCGTATGTCGTCCAGCATTGCGTGGGTTTTGTTGGGCCCCCACTCCCAGAACTCACTCACGCCAGTAGTGAGGCTTGTGCATGGGTTGGGTTCAATCTCACCGCCGTAGCACCACGAAATTCTGTTGCCGTCGATAGGTGCCAGCCAGATCTGGGTATATGAATATGATAAAGAGAGGTGATTTGGTCAGGAACAAGCTTGCGAGAAATCGCATTCCGTACCGCGTCAAAAACTAATAAAGGCTGTTCTACGTACCGAAAAGCGAGTGTTGCGAAAGAGCATGAGTTGGAACCAAGAGTGCTTGTCCTCCGTGGCTGGAACAATGGCTGGGTCAAGGGCTTCGGACACGCCGAGAATGCTCAGATGAGTGAGCTTCATGGGCTCTTGATCGTTTGCGGGGAGTCTGTTCTGCTGTTTCAGGCGACGGTATATGCTTTCGCGCACACCACTGTACGCACCATCAGCTCCCACAAGGATATCGCTCTTGTAATGGGAACCATCCTCGCAGATACAGGTGACACCCGTGTCATCCTCGACAAGGTCGACGACTTGTTTACGGAGCTTGATCTTGTTAGCGGGAACGCGAGACTTGAGGAGCTCAAAGAGGGCAGGGCGAGCCATAACATAGGCGTAGTAGCCGTAGTGTTCCTCGCCAAACGAGAAATCAATCTTGCCAATGGGGGAGAGGTCGTCGTGTTGGATGTTGAAGCCAGCGATGGGTTTGGCGATCTTTTGAATGTCGTTCCAGAGGCCGAGTTGTTCTAAGAGTCGAAGGGTACAGGCGTTGAGTGCAATGGTGCTGCCGAGTGTTTTGAGGGACGATGAGCGTTCGAGGATGATGTAGTCTATGTTGGCAGCGTCCAGCATGATGGCCAACGTGAGGCCACCAATACCACCGCCGGCAATGGTTACACGCATTTGTGGAGCCATGGGTGTGAGCAATTGAGTGAATGTGGTCGTGAGGGAGGTGCGGAGAGGGAGTGTATGAGAAAAAGTGGGAGATAGAAAGTGGGAGATAGAAAGTGGATACGAGTAATTGTTGAAAGAGATGGCTGGGAGGGTGGGTGAGGGAAATGTAGGGCGATAAAAGTTATTTGTGAAAATGAATCTGAAAGAAGAGACGATAAAAAAAAGTGGCCGAGATGGTTCTTATAAAAGACTTTTTGGAAGGAAAGACTGGTCATAAGTGCAGACAAGGAAAGAGACGGTCGGCAAGCAGAATGCAAGAGGAATCTTTTTGCAGTTGACCAGAGAATAAAGAGAATGCCGTTACCATAAAAGGGCAACTCTTTGTAGGATGTGCATTGGGCATTCATTGTGCAACACATTGCTTGAAGGGACCAATGGAATTCTGTCGTGCGCACAATAGTTAATCATCAGCATGGACCTCGCTTACAATGAGGCCCTCTTTGCACCTCCTTACAGGGTAAAGAGCATAAGCTACAGAAACAGGTGTTGACATGGAGGAGGTGACAAAGCACAATGAGTACGCTGGTTTGGAGATGAACAAAGGCGAGTCAACTTTAACAACAATACAAGAAGAAAAAATGGATGGAGAGGCAACAATCAAGTTCATTGTTGATTCGAATAAATGAAGGCAACCGAGCCACGTACTACCAAGCTACTGCCCTACTCGGCATGGAACTTTCGGTAAGTCAACGAGCTGTTTAAATAGAATGAAGAAAAGTATCCCAATGCGGCTGCCAAACAAACGGTTGAAGGCTATTGAAACGAAAGAAGATAGAGAGAGAGAGTTGTTAACGCGTTTTCATGACCATATTTTAAAGCCAATGAATGTTTCTAGATCGTGTATCTAGGGTCATTAAGCGCGCTCTTGTCATCTTTGTGCGTCAAAGACACCGGTTTGCTACCTAAAACACTAGGGCAGACAGAAGAGCCATTGGTCTGTCTACCTATTGAATGATGAATAGCACCAGTGTCCTTGGCTTCCATCTTGTATGGCATATCCACTTGTTGCCCTGGATCCATATTTTGGGGGGGCGACACAGCGTGGAGACCGACGGTTAGCCAATGAGGTGCTGCATTGTGAGACAATAACTAGTTGAAAGGGGGGGGGAGATGCCGGATTCTCTATCACCCGGGGGAACTCAGATTAATATGACCATACTGTTGCACCGGTGCACTGGTAGCCATAGGAGGGTGGCAGGTGCGGTGATTGCATTAGAGGGAGAGGCGAATAGTTGAGGGCAAAGCAGAGGAAGAGTTGTGTCGTTTGGTGGTCCGAAATGGGCTTTTGGATCTTGTGCCTGAGAAGGTGTAGTGAATTACACCAGTGCTGAGCTTCAAGGAAAAAAAAGACGTCATGACAATTATGCCAGTCGCACGTCGACTTGCCTTTTATTTTAATTCACCCGCCGTTTTTCGACCGCTGCAGCATCTTCTCTCACTTCTTATTCTTATTCATCTCCCCCATCATCATCCTCACTCCCTTTACACTTCCATCTTCCTCCTCCCTTAACACTTTCATTTTCCTCCTCCTCTCTCTTACGCCTGTCTCGGAACAGCACTCCGTCTGTCCTCCCTCCCGAACCACTCGCACACGCATCACCAACACAAACTCTTGTAGACAGCCATGGTAAACCTCCCTCTCTGCCGCACAACAACTTCATCCTAACCGCAGGCAGCTTTCCCCCGCTATAAGCTTACACCTTTCTAACGCTTATCTTTTCACTTCATACTTTCTTCCTCCACCACCATAGGCACCAAAATCTAAAAAGTCTAACGCGCCTCAAAAGGCTAACTTCTTCCAGGAGAGCATCAAGAAAAAGTCGGCAGGAGTCAGTGATATGACCCTGTTGACCAAAGTCAACAACGAAAACATCAACGACAACTTGAAGAAGCGATTCGAGAACCAGGAAATCTACGTAAGGAGAACGAGAGAGAGAGAGAGAGAGAGAGAGAGAGAGAGAGAGAGAGGCTGTTTTTGGACGGTTGACTGGATATAGCACAATGCGTGGGATTGAAAAAAGGCGTGAGCAAAAGGCAATCCGGTCAACAGTCGTGCTCTTTGGGACGAAGGAAAGAAAGAGAATGCAGGAGCGAATGATACGGCTGGCAGCTTTGGATTCCCATCACCACAGGAGTAGTAAACGACAACAACTGTGCAACGATTAACCCAGCCTGTTATCTAACATGGATTGTCATCTTTTTTGTTCTTTCGGGATCGCATAGACCTATATCGGACATGTGTTGATTAGTGTGAACCCCTTCCGCGATCTTGGAATCTATACCGATGAAGTCTTGAAGACCTACCAGGGCAAGAACCGTCTTGAGGTAACAATGATGACGCTTTTATACCCCTGTTGTGCCGCGGTTGTTTTGTAAACAAGTAACCAAAAGGCCAAAAGAGAGGAATGACATTATGTGTGTGCCGCTTGTGCAACCCGAGATGGGTCGCTGACGTCTTCCCGATTTCTTGTTGTAAACGAAATAGGTCCCTCCTCACGTCTTTGCTATTGCCGAGAGCTCATATTACACAATGAACGCCTACAAGGAGAACCAATGCATCATTATCAGTGGAGAATCCGGAGCTGGAAAGACTGGTACGCAGTTGCTAATCCAATTGAGACAATGTACAAGGAACTTTAGATGTGGCAATGCAAACACTTTCTAACGCTTTCATATTCATTTCTTCCTTGCATGTTGACTTCTACAGAGGCTGCTAAGCGAGTAAGGATGCTACTTTGAATTTTCTTCGCTGTCCATTGTCTGTGTTCTTTGATCCTCCACCCTCTTAGCTCCACGTTTCTTACCCGCCTTCTATCTCTTCTGCTAGATCATGCAATACATCGCCACAGTGTCTGGAGGCGAATCGTCACAAATCAAGGAGATCAAGGACATGGTACTGGCGACCAACCCTCTCCTGGAGTCATTCGGATGTGCAAAAACCTTGAAGAACAACAACTCCAGTCGTCACGTATGTCTCTTGCAATCCTGCCAGTTTGCGGAGTAAGATTTTCTTGCCTGTACACCTTATTTGAGACTTACAGTACCTCCTTTTGTCGTGCCGCCTTCCAACATGATAGGGAAAATACCTCGAGATTCAGTTCAACACTCAGGGAGAGCCTGTTGGAGCTGTTATTACCAACTATTTGCTTGAGAAGGTAACGGACTCATGGACACTACTCTTTTGACTACTGAATGTTCAGGATAACAGCCATAGTAATACTCCCTCTCTCCTTGCAATCTTTCCACTTTCTAATAGAACCGCGTGGTGGGACAGATCGAAAACGAGAGAAACTTCCACATTTTCTACCAGTACTGCAAGGCTGCCACCTCCAACTACCAAGGTAATGCTTAGGGGCCTGATCGACCATTGTTTTCCTCCATGCACAAGTGTCTCCCTGTTCGTTTTTGCGGATCGAGTCTAGCCTAGCTCATATATTATTTTTATTTTGACTTTGATAGAGCAATTTGGAATGACTGGACCCGAGAGCTTCCTGCTCACCAACAGGAGCGGGTGCCTCTCAGTCGATGGCATTGACGATGTCCATGACTTTAACGAAACCTTGGTATGTTCTCGCGCGAATGCTTCTCGTGGATGGGATTGGTCTTCTTGAGCTTCTTCTAAGGAATATCATGTCCCTTTTTTTGTCTGTTTATAGCAAGCTATGCGCGTTATTGGACTCATCCAGCAGGAGCAGGACGAGATCTTCCGCATGCTGGCCATCATTCTTTGGCTTGGAAACGTGCAGTTTGTGGAGAACGACGAAGGATATGCCCAGATCAGCGACAATGAGGGTAAGAACAACTCACCCTACTCTCTTGACTCGCTGTCTCCATCGAATTACGATAACTGTGTGTTTAATCTTGTAATGTTCTCATTTGTCTCTGTTGTTTTAGTTATTGCTTTCATCGCCTATATCATGGAGGTCGATGCCGACACTTTGATTAGGACCTTGACTGTCCGTGTCGTCGAGACTCAGCGTGGAGGCAGACGTGGATCGGTCTTCGAGTCGCCACTCAACCCTGTTCAGGTATGGGATGCAATACTTCATACGAAACATATTGGGTCTTATTGCTCTGAGTCCACTTTACTTACTAAACTTTACAATTGATGCGACGATATGCTAGGCTGCTGCTGTCAGAGACGCCCTTTGCAAGGGAATCTACAACAACCTCTTCGAGTGGATCGTGAGCCGTGTCAACGTCTCCCTTCGCCAGCGTAGTGCTCACGCCTATACCGTCGGTGTTCTGGATATTTACGGATTCGAGATTTTCGAGGAGAACTCTTTCGAGCAGCTCTGCATCAACTATGTCAACGAAAAGTTGCAGCAGATCTTTATTGAGCTCACCCTCAAGACCGAGCAGGAAGAGTACGTCCGGGAGCGCATTCAGTGGACTCCCATCGAATTCTTCAACAACAAGATTGTGTGCGACCTCATCGAGGAGAAGCGACCCCCAGGCATTTTCGCCGCCATGAACGATGCCTGCGCGACCGCTCACGCCGACTCGAACGCCGCCGACAACTCTTTGGTTCAGCGTCTCAATGGTCTTTCCTCCAACCCTCATTTCGAGTCCCGCGGTGCATCCTTCCTTGTCAAGCACTACGCTGGAGATGTGATGTACCAGGTCTCGGGCATGACCGACAAGAACAAGGATTTGCTGTCCAAGGATATCCTGCTTTTGATCGCCTCATCCAACAACCAGTTCCTCTCCACTCTGTTCCCCGAGCCTGTCGATGTCGATAACAAGAGACGCCCTCCTACCGCTGGTGACAAGATCAAGAGTTCCGCCGGCGTGTTGGTCCAGAACCTGATGCAGTGCACTCCCTCCTACATCCGTACGATCAAGCCCAACCAGAACAAGTCACCTACCGAGTTCGACGCCAAGATGGTTCTTCATCAAGTCAAGTACCTGGGACTGTGCGAGAACATTCGTGTCCGACGCGCCGGTTTCGCGTCACGTCAGACCTACGAAAAGTTCTTGGAGCGATTCTATCTTCTTTCGCCCAAGACCTCATATGCAGGAGAGTACACATGGCAGGGCGATCCAAAGAGCGGAGTCGAGCGTATTCTCAAGGATACCAGCATCGCACCGGAGGAGTGGCAAATGGGAACCACCAAGGTGTTTATTCGCCACCCCGAGACCCTGTTCTCCCTCGAGCACCTGCGCGACCGTTACTGGCACAACATGGCCATCCGTATTCAGCGTGTCTGGAGAAACTATATGAAGTACAAGAACGAGTGCGCCATCCGTATTCAGCGCTGCTGGAGGAAGAACAAGGATCAAATCGGCTGGCTGCAGCTTCGCGAGTACGGTCACCAGGTTCTTGCCGGACGCAAGGAGCGCAGACGCTTCTCCCTTGTCAGTATGCGTCGTTTCCTGGGAGATTATTTGGGCGTCAACAGCAAGGGCGGCCAGGGACAGCTCATCAAGTCGGCGATCGGTATCAACGACCAGGACTTTTGCGTCTTTTCCGGCAGAGTACAGCTCTTGGTGGCGCGTCCCATGCGTTCCAGTAAGCCCAGCCCCAGAACCCTTGTCCTCGTAAGTCTATGCTTAATATCGCGTCACTACCTATTACTTTGCATATGCACTCTCCGGACCCGGCACTAATCATTCTTCTCACTTTTTGATAGACTTCATCGCATATGTACTTGGTTGTGTCGATTTTGGTGGGCAAGGTGCTTCAGATGAAGCTGGAGAGATCGGTCATGCTGAACGCTATCAAGGCCGTGTCTATTTCCAACCTCAGAGATGACTGGATGGTGAGTCCTTCTGCATAATATTTTTTGACGTTCCAGGTGTTGATGGGTGAGTGAGTTTACTAACACAACAAAAAATTGAACTTGGCCACAACAGATCTTCTCGGTCGACACCATGAACCCAGAAGAGGGCGATATTGTTTTGGAGTGCGACTTCAAGACCGAGCTCATTGCCCACTTGCTCCAGCGGTCAGGTGGACGTATCGGTGTCAACGTCGGACCTCAGTTTGAGTTTACAAAGAAGAAGGGCAAGACTGGAAATGTCAAGTGGATCAAGGACGAGCGTGCCAAGACCGAGACGTACAAGAGTCACGTCGTGACAGCTCCAAGCGGTGAACCTGCCGACAGCCCATCGTGGCCGCCATGTGAGAAGATCCGCAAGCCCCCACGCCCCATCACGTCGGGCAAGTTGATTAAGAAGGGAGGTCCTGCAAAGGCGAACAACTCGTCCCAGGGCAATCGTCGACCCCCTGCTGCTGCCAATAGCAAGCCTCGCGCGGCTCCTGTTGTCAACTCTGCTGCTGCTAACCAGCGTGCCTCTGTCCAGGCTCCTGTTCGCAGTCCTTCCGTCTCAAATGGATCGTCGGCTTCCGCAGCTCCTGTGAAGCGTCATGCTCCTCCACCACCTCCAGCTCCTATTGCCGAGCCCGCACCTGTGATTCCTTCCAATCCCTTGTACAAGGCCATTTACAATTTTGTTTCTGAGGACGATGGTGAAGTCTCGTTTGTCAAGGACGACTTGATGGAGATTGTTCAGAAGGACGAGAACGGTTGGTGGCTCGCCAAGAAGGATGGAAAGGAAGGTTGGGTCCCCAGCAACTACCTCGTCGAGGCTCCTGCTCCCAAACCTACTCTTCCTCCAAGCTTGCCTGCCAAGCGCCAGCCTCCACCCCCTCCAGCTGCTGCAGCTACTCCCACGAGTTCTGCCAACAGTTCGCCCTCTGCAGCCCGTCATACTCCTGTGGCGCCGACAACTGAGCGCGCCCCTGTGGCAGCAACCACCAACACAAATGCCTTGCACGGTGGATTTGGCGGACCTGGCAACGTTGGCGGTGTTCCTGGCTGGAAGGTGGCTCTTGAGGCCAAGAAGGCTGCCGCCGCTGCGGCTGCCGGTGGAGGAGCACACTCAGCTCCTGCTCCTGCTCCCAGTTCGAACCCTACGCCTGCTGCTCGTCGTCCTGGCCCTCCTACTTTGGCGCCCAAGCCATCAGTTGGCTCCAAGCCTGTTGTGCCACCGCGTGCACCGGCTGCTGGCCCCAAACCAACCGTTGCTGCCCGTCCTACCACTGGTGGAAAGTCACTTCAGGAGATTGTAAGTTTTGTTCGCTTTGTTGGTGGTTCTTGTGCTGTTTGCTATGTCAATGTGCATTGGTCCGCTCGGGTCATGACCCCCTTTTTTCTAAC
Source organism: Linnemannia hyalina (assembly GCA_019671135.1). Taxonomy (NCBI): domain Eukaryota; kingdom Fungi; phylum Mortierellomycota; class Mortierellomycetes; order Mortierellales; family Mortierellaceae; genus Linnemannia; species Linnemannia hyalina. The sequence continues at coordinate 2,157,161 of JAHRHY010000003.1, forward strand.
GCATCGCCTTTTCTGCTTCTTAATATATCCGTTAGCTCGCTGCTCGTCGCCAGCAGAACGATGATTAGGGTTATGCTGACCTGAGAGGGGTGGCGAGGGAAAGGATGAGATAATCAAAGGAAAGGAGAGATGATAGAAACAATAAATCTTGATACCGTTATTGCATTCACAAGGAAGGTCGATCGATTGCTTTGTTTCATAAGGATAGGATTTATTAGAGATAATGTACAAGGAGTGAAGAGGGGATTGGTATCGATTCATGTAGGTGCTAAGGAGAATGGCAGCAAGAGAAGAGCTCCATGCTTATGATGCTGTGCGACGATGGACAAGTGTAAAAGAGAGTAAGTCCCGTTGTTTCGTTTCGCCGGTGACCATGCTGTTTGCTGTTGATATTGCTGAAAGCTAGGAGGGGGAGGGGGGCGTTTAAGCAGGCTTGCCCAACTCGATCTGGAGCTTCGTCTTTGCGTCCTGGGCAGCGTTGTACTTGGGGAGACAGCAAATGAGGCCAAAGAAACCGCAGCAGAGGAACCAACAGATTTCAACGCCTCCAATCTCGTTCTCGCGGATGGTGTGTTCGTACTGCTGGATCAGGGCCGGGTTGCGGCGGTCGGCGGGGTGGACCATGGTTGGGGGGTGCATCATGGGCTGGCCGTGCTGGATACCAGGGGCGCCGTTGGGGGTGCCGGTGGGGGCCATGGCCATGTAGGCGTTGCCTTGGGCGTCGTAGACGACTTGCTGGCCGGGGTGAGCGGCAACCATGGGCTGCTGGGGCATCGGCTGGGGCATCGGCTGGGGCATCGGCTGGGTGGAGTAGTAGGCAGGTGCTGGGGAAGAGGAGGGGGAGGGGGGGGGGTACTTTTGTTCGGTGGTCGACATGATGGTTGTTTGGTTGGTGGTTGGTGGTTGTGGGATGAAGAGAAAGGTGAAAAGAGGGACGAGGGGACGAGGCTGTTGTCGGTACTTTATAAATGTTTCTTTTGAAGCCGAACAACAGTATGCAGTATGTATGAATGTATGCCAAGTGACGGGCTGTATGTCTGGTCCATTCAAAAATAGCGGCCCAGTCAGTCAGCCTTGGTGGGAAGGCAGATTGGCCAAGTCTCATTCAAGGTTGTTTTAGCTCTCAATTCTTTGCCTTCGTCTCCTTGTTCTTCACCTTCCATTTCTCTTCTCTCTACTTTCAGGGATATGCCAGTGAACGTGAAAGTAGAAAATCGGCAACGACGATGAATCATGTCTCGTTTTGAGTTTTCTGCTCAGTCAAGAAGGGAAGTAACCGCCCCTGGTGGCGGCAAGTGTGTGGCTCACAAGGGTCGAAAAAACAGAAATGGAGACAGAGTCCGACATGGGTATGTATGTATGTATCGGAGCCTGGGGGCCGGGTCTGGGCTCTCTGCCACCATCAGTAACAGTACCATGCTGCATCGCTCAACAATAGCAGCAACAGCAACCATTTCTCACTCAACCTTCCAGCTTTCTCAACTCCCTTCTTCTTGAGTTGTACTTCAATCCTTAAGTAATGAGCGTCCTATTGAAGCTAGGTATATGTACTTTTTACGATCAAGCATATACAACAAGCATGTAATGTAGTCGGGCATGGAAGAGTATGCATTGGGGAGCAATTGGATTCACTCTAGTTCTATCTCTCTCCCATTTCCCTTTTCCTCTTCCTCTGTCAATCACCATTTCGATCATCAAAGAAGAGAAAAGGAGAAGGGGTGGGAGGGGGTTTTCCAGTCTTGGGATTCTCGCTCTGTTCCTACTTCCCATGCGCCCCCTATTCGATTAGCGTGCAAGAAAAATGACTCCTGTCCCAAGCAGCTTTTTTTTTGATTGTCCTTTGTTGCTCAGTGATTTTCAATGATTTAAAGCGCCGATGACTGTCGGCTTTTTTTTTTTTTTTTTTTTTTTTTTTGGCTCTCGAACTATTATTACTTTCTCTACCTTCATCCTCTCATCAATCTCCTCTCACGCACACTACAGACAGACGGCAAGAAAAAGCGGCGGCGAGGGACTGACTGATACAGACTAGGGTGCAAACAACAACAACAACAACAACAACAACAATTCAAACGCCTGCCGCACACGCACCAATTCAACAAACGAACGCAAACACACACCCTTACTCACCTCGACGTCCGCCCGACACGCCGCGTTTATTTTTTCTGAGCCCTTCAAGTTAATTTTTCTTTTCGCCGAGGAGGAAAGGGCGAGTAAATCGATTCATCAAGTGTAAAAAAAAATAAGAAGAGCAATATGGCGACGAGCACAGGAGGAGGAGGAGGAGGAGGAGGAGGAGGAGGAGGAGGGGGAGGAGGAGGGCTAGTGCGACTGTACAACATTAGTTGGTTTGGCGTCGTCACCTGCTCAGTGTTACTCATCGTTTGGGCCGCAGCCTTGACGGATCCGACGTATGCCCAACAGCAACAGCAACAGCAACAGGGTTATCAACCAAAGTGGCAACAACAAGAATATCAACCAAAAGCTCAACCGCAACAACCATCTCAACAGCGGTCATTGGCGTACCCGAACCTGGACCGGACGGCACAACTGGCATCCGACAGATCTCGATACGATTCTGCAGACCTCTCCGCGGCGGCAGAGTTCCAAGGATCAGCCGTCTCGGCGTTCTGCAAATCCTTCTCCTTTCTCTGTCACGTCCGATGTTTACAACGTGGAGATCCTCGCGATGCCGGAAACGTCGGCCCCAACAACAGTGGCAGCACCAGTCCTGGAACCAACAGTCGAGGTAGGGGGGAGATCAACCGGTGCGCGTTCTTGAGTGGGTCGAGTTCCATCCGAGTTTTGTGTGTGTGCAACAATGGTGTGGATTTGACGGCAGAGGTGGACTACGCGTTGGAGGGGGTGGTCGATAATGGACAGGGAAATGCTGGTACTGGGGAGGCGGGTCGGATCCGGAAGGTGGCATATTTGACGAGCACGGTGACGGTGACGAAGACCAAGACTTTGCCAGCTGTGACCAAGACGACTATCTTCACAGTCACTACGACTGCTACCGTGACTGTTACTGCGGACGAACAACTAAGCGCATTAAATTGATCGTCGACTAAGGAGTGAAACAGTAGTGGCTTCAAAAAGACCATACACAAAATAAACGTGGTTGTTCAACTCTCACTACTACAACATCAGCAACAGAGAAGCATAAAGCCATGAACACGGAATTCGTCTCAAGTATGGCAACAACGCAGCGCATGGACATGAGTTATTCATCAGGAGAGACATGACCACCCTGACATGGGATCACTAACATCTATGACCCTTCTTTTTTTTCGACAAGAAAAGATCTTCAGAAGCGGGAACTTATCGCAGAAGACATCCTCACCAACAAAGAACTGGTACGCAAAAAAGAGATACCAAGTGACGAAAAAAAAAAAATATGGCGTGGCGCGCTTTTTTTTTTTTCTTTTCAATGAGTGACTAGAAAAAACTAAGGAACTATCAGTCGCATGGACCCCGAGCATCGCAGAAAACAGCGAGAATCTAAGCCATTATCAACCCGCTCCCACCCCCTCTCTCCCTCTTTTACCTGTGCACAACAATAGATGGTGGACTATGACAGGAGGAGGAACAGCAATCGGGAAGCACTCTCAAAACTGAAGAAGGAGCTCTCTCAAGGTACATACACAGGAGTAGTCATACAGATTTCTAGCACTGATCGCTTGAAAAAGAAAAAAAAAAAACATGGAGCTGGAGGAAAACGAAACACTGACAGAGTTTTGGTGGTTGCTTTTTTTTCTTTCTTCTTTTCAATTGCGTCGACAACATTTGATAGAGAAAAAGATATGGGTCAACTTGGGAGACATGTTTATCAAGTTGCCCAAGGAGAACGTCCAGACGATGATCAAGAAAGGTAAAAAACAAACAAACATGGGAGTCGAGGCAGAGATGAGGTGTATGACACTCTTACAAGGGCTCTTGCAGAATGAGACTTCAATGGTTTTTTGACTCAACTGCCTGTCATTGTATTTTTTATTTATTTAGATCAGACGACATTGGACGAGGAGATCTTGGATATCAGGGAAACAATGAAGCAGAAAGTGGTCGAGCTCGAGCAACTGGAAGGAGGCGATGGGTCAAAATCAAGAGCCTTCCAACTCAAAGGCATGTCCAAATAAAACTCACAACAGCAAGCAGCAAACAGCAAGCGACAAAGTACGCAATAAGGGACTTCAGGAATATTTATGGAATTATATTCTGACTGAGTGTTTTTCCATTCGTCTGGGATATATCTACAACGGGAGTATTTGTCTTCCTCTACAAACAAACAAGTATTTTCACAGAGTGTCGATGGTTTGGAGTCGACCTGCAGTAGGGGTCCTGATGGCGCGCCAATGGAAGATTGCCCAAGAGGTGACAAACACCGCGGCGAGGAACACAGAAACACCAGCGGTCCAGATGACAGGCGTGTAGGAGAGGTTGGGGAGTGTCGAGTCCAGGATGAAGCCTGCAAGAGGAGAACCTACCCAGATCGCGACTCCTCCGACTGCGTACATCAGTCCAATCATCGACGCGATCGTTTGTGTGCCTATCGTTGTTGTGAAAAAAGAGGAGGGAGGCCATTTGAGTAAGTAGAGACAATAGACGACAACTGTGGTCCAGAGCACTGCGTAGATATTTTCAAGACGTACCAAAGGACTCGGCGACTGCTACAGGGACCAACGAAATATAGCATCCTAACAATCATGAATGAAAAGAAAGAAAGAGTTGGCGTTAGCGGCATGCTTTTCCTGTACTTCTCCAAACCACGTTTCTGATTCAAGTTACACAGAAAATGATGTTCATACCGGCAAAGATGTTGAAGGTGATGCCCATGAGCAAGAGGGTGCCAAAGGACTTTGCAATGGACCAAAGAACCATGACCGAGAAGGCTGTCGCCCAGGCCGAGAAGAGCAGCGTCTTGGTATTGGAGACTCTGTCAGCAATCAAGCCCAACAGCACCCTTCCTGCAAATCCTGATCCGTTGGCCAGACCCAGAATCAAAGCCCCTTGTTCGGGCGTCAGGCCGATAAAAACGGCGTAAGCTGTTAGAGTACATGGACAAAGGGTACAAAATGCGGAAAGGCGGAGGGAGAAGTGAAAAAGAGAGGAGGGTGGACATTTGATGGGTTAACAAAAAGAAAAAGTGAAAACTCAGAAAAATAAGATTGAACGCCCGGTCGGTCCTTATGGTGAACAAGGTGACACCACATGCACAGGAACTCCAGCTTGATAGACACACCGCACCCCCACTTCGTGTTGTAAAACTTCTTCCCCTCAGCCTCGTTTGAGCCTCCGTTCGTCCTTTTGTTAACTATCATATGGCTGTCGTTGTGTAATTTATGTTGCCGATTCGTCTCCTCCTTCCTCTCAAAGCCCAAAATAAAAAAGACAATTATGTGAAAAAGAAACATACTTTGCATGTAGTACAAGGGAACCAGGTACCCGATCGAGACGGTAACATTGGCGAGCGTGAGCGACAGGAACTGAGGGTCCTTGAGCACGTGAAGGGACTGGAAGAATGAAGGTTTCTTTCTTGTTGCCGATGGTTCCTGTGGCTGGCCCTGGCCCATCTGCTCGATGGATGGTTGTTCGGGATCATTTTCGCAAACGGTCGTCTCGCCGTAATCGGTCGAAGACCCGCCCAGGGAATGTTCTTCCTGATGGGCGATGGTGGTGGCGAGCTGTTGCTGGAGCAGGTCGTCTTTCTTTTCCTTGATGAGAAAACTAGCGAGACCACTACAGAACAATGAGGGCGGAGAAATCGAAGAGTGTTAACCCCTAATGCCTCACTTTTTTCGTAAACGCATGTGCACATGTGGGAGGTACACCCCGCACGAAAAAAAGTAGCAAAAAAAACGCTTCATACTTACCAGATGACAAAGGTGAGAAGGGCAATGACTCGCAGTGTCCAAAACACGCCAAGCTTGTCTATGAGCGCCTGGGTCATGGGTGCAAGCACAAACCCTCCCATCCCTGTGCCCGAGACAGCAAGTCCAATCACCAGGCCTCGATTCAGGCTAAAATACTGCGACGGCACCGCGATCGCAGGCGTGTAAGCGAACGATGCTCCGAATCCGAAAAGTACTCCATGACATGCGTACAGGTGCCACAACTATTATAACGACAAAGGGGAAAACGTGGAAATCCACAATTCATACGTCAGTGTTGTTTCTTGTCGTCTGTCATTGTTGCACAGACCTTGGATCAAAGCATAAACCCCTATTGTTTCTCGGTTTTACGTCCGCTTTCAAAGGAAGGATTGGTGGTGGTGGTGGTTTTAGGCAGAGAGGGCAAAGCACAAATTCTCTTTTCCTACCTGGGTCTATAATCATTCCCCCGACCAAAACTGCACAACACAGAAAACGAGGGCAAACATAACAAAGCAGTATAATAATTTTACCTCAGTGGAGAAGGAGGCGAGGATCAAGGAGACGGCCATAATGACCGTGCCAACAAACGCCGTGGGCCGATACCCAAACCGATCCGCAACAGTGCCCGACAAGAACCCTGTCAAGTACGTAATCCCACTCCCCGTGGTGCCCACAAACGCAATTGACGAGGCCGAGGCGCCGGGGAAGACGATCTGGTAGTGGTGTTCAAAGATCCCAAAGATGAACTCTGTAGGTGCAAAGACGAAACAGTGGATGAGGAAGGACCCTAGGACGGCGAGCCAGCCCTTGGTGCCGCCCTCATTTAACGACTTCAGGAATGTTGCGACCCAGCCTTGTTTTTCTTGCTCGAGTGGTGGTTCCAGTGCATTGACCGGGTTTGATGTTGTGGAGGGGGACCAATGATCACCGTGTTTGTCGTTGTCGTCCTTGAAAGATTTGTGGGAGATTGGTGTTGGTGAGGCATGTTGGGTCTTTTCTGAGATGGTCGTGTCAGTCCTTGGGAGTGGTTCTCTTGAAATGACGAGCGTTTGTTGCGGCAGTGCGGATGAAATTGTCGTCTCTGGCTCCTCTGAAGCAGGAGTGGTATTGATGTTGATATCGTGCTGCTTCGACTCCATGGTGGTATATGAAAAATGTATGGATATCAAAGGAGTAATGTAGGGATAGATACACAAAAAAAATGTTTGAAGCAATCAGGAAAAGTCGGAAGGCGTGTTGTTGTTGTTGTTGAAGGACCAAACAGGGGTGAAGGCAGAAAGAAACGAGAGAAAGTGGATGTTCAACGGGGTTCGTTTTGCCATCTTATTTATAAGAGTTCGTGGTCCGTTTGGTCAGGATCAGGACAAGACGACCGACTCTATGAGTCTGAGTCTATTCAACGTCCGTTCATGATTACCTTTTCTTGTCGTACGCCCAACCTGTTACACTTTTTGCTTATTTTTCCATTTTGTGTCTGCAGAGCGACAGAAGACAGTTGTCGTATGTTGTTGTTGTTTTTGCAACTGCGACGCTATGTACTTCCGTACGAATATGGAAATCTGGGTTGTCCAGCAACCTTGATTACCCTTTTGGACAATTAACAAGGGGATCGTGTGTGCAACACGACTCGTGTGGGGTGGGTAATCCATATATTAGCGTAGGGATTGTAGACCTCCTTCTCTTTCCGCTTTTTTCAGCTCGTCCATCCTGGAAAAGGAGTGCTTTATATACCTTTACCTTTTAAATCGATACTTTTTCAAGGCAACATGTAAGAGAAACCACGAAACGAGGTAAGGGGAGAGAATGCGAATAAAAGACGGGGGTTGATGGAACCCCTCTATTTTCCTTAGTGCACCACGCGCGCTGATGAACGATAATTTCGCCGTTTAGACTTGGGCCTAATTCATTAGGCATTATGCAAGATGGAGAGACGCGAAAGCTTGGGGTAATGTAAAATAAGAATGAAGAAAGGAAACGAACCAGAAATGTGCATCAGATCAAGATGCGTATGTGCTGTGGATGTATATATTTTTAAGCTTTTTTTATTATTCCTTGTATGCCTTATTGTCTGAAGATATCGTCTGCATCCGCCGCATCTGCCTCCGCAAGAGTATAACCCACGTGGTGGCAAAAAGAGCAGAGACCGCAAACATGCTGCCAGAATACATGATCACCGGCAAGTAGTCGATGTAGGGCTTAGACAGCTCCAGGATGTGCCCACTGATGAACGATCCTGCAACCAGCGCCAAACAGGAGAACCCATACACAATCCCCAACACTCCAGAAACCTGTCGAGGACCTACATGCAAGCAATTACAAAGATGGCAATTAGGAGTGAGAACTTATATTTTCCTTTTTGTTTGGGGTCCGAGCTCATTCCTTGAACACGGGAGATGGTTAGGCGTGCAAGGTGAGAAAGCACATATATAAAAAGGTTTAACTAACCGTATTGGTTCGCGACAATGACCGGGGTTACCGTGGTGATTCCCGAGAAGGTGATCCCATAGACGATGGCGAAGATGAGATAAATCGGAAAGGACCTTGAGAATGTCCATAGTACCAAGATCGCCAGCGTGCATGACCAAGAGCAGACCAGAAGGAGTACATCGGCTGCCACCAAATCCGCCAAGAGGCCTGATACAATCCTCGCCACGAACGATGCACCGTTGAACCAGCCGTTGATCACCGCTCCCATCTGCCTCGAGATGCCGATATGCGTGCTGTAGACTAGTCGTGTAAAGAGAGATTGGTAGTTGCTGTTATTGTTAGAGGGGCGACATTGACTGTACAAAGGAATATTTTCCAGAAAGTATCAACTGCCGTATGCCACTTACGCTCCATGAAGTAGATCGGGGTGAGGTAGGACATCGATAGCATAAACTGAAAGATAACCAGGATTGCAAAGGGTAGCCCCTTGGTATACTCTGGTAGGATGAAACTCTGTCTAGTCTTTTTCCTGTATTGCTTCTCCTCGTTCCATCGTTGTTCTCCATCAGAATTGTCGTGCTCGAACAACAGTAAACTCGCGCCTCCGCTATTATACATTTGTCCAAGAGAACACCAAGTTGTCAACGATGGATGTCCGTGCATTCTTCATTCGTAGTAACATCGGATATTTTTCGTATACTGCCACTACTACATACCAGATGACGAGACTGTATACTCCCAGGGCTCGCAAGGTCCACCGCACCTCAAATCGGTCGATCAAGAACTGAGTCAAGGGCGCCAAAAAAAATCCACCTAGTCCTGAACCAGAGGCTGCGATACCCATAGCCAGTCCACGCTTCTTCTCGAACCAGTGTGTAGGTGCTGCAATAGCTGGAAAGTAAACCAAAGAGGCGCCGATTCCAAAGAGGATCCCCTGGGACAGATAGAGGTGCCACAGCTACAAGTACAAAAGGCATGTCGTCAGTATTCGAGTTTGTGTCAATAGATTTATACGTAAAACGACCGTGTGCTTGGACCCTCCTGTCGTTAGCAAATAACAACACGAATGTACCGTAGTTGAAAAGGAGGCTAGGCAGAGTGCGGCTGTCATGATCAAGGATCCTATAGCAGACGTAACTCTGTATCCCCATCGATCCGAGAATGCCCCAGAGAAGAACCCGACTAAGAAGGTGGTCGACGATCCTATGGTGCCAATTAGGGCAATCGACGAAGGACTTGCGGTGGGGAACATGTTGAGGTATTCCTGCACAAAAACGCCAAAGATGAACTCTGTCGGTGCAAAGGCAAAAGTCTGGATCAGGACCGAGGCCAACACGACTGACCAAGCCTTCCAACCCTTGTCCATCTTGTGCGACCGAGTGAAAGCAGTATTGACGGATGATGATGGTGAGAGTGGAGGAGGTGGTGATGATGTAGTGGTGGTGGTGGTTGGCCAGAGGTATTGGTTCTTGTCGACATGGATGATAGGAAAAGGAGGGGAGGTGTTGTTTGGTACGAGTGTACGTGCTGGTGACGATGGGTTGGAAGTACAGGAGGAGCAAGAGTGACTGGAGGGATCATATGGACTTGAAGAAGGAAGAGGACTTGTCGAAATGGGATAAGGCAGACGAGAGTTGTCGATGGAGTTGTACGTATTGAGAGAAGAGGAATTAGGAAGAGGAGGAGACATGTCTGTCTCTGACTGAGGAGGAGTAGCAAGGTGAGATAAAGACCGCACTGAAAGTGCCAACCTGGTGCCGGTGCTTGCATCGCCATCTGCAGTGGCTGCCAGTCGCAAGTTTACCTCGATTGCCTTCCTCACTCTGCCCAACCTCTTGGCGCTCACCTCTGCGACATCCAGCAAGAATGACGGGGTATTTCTTGCATCATTCTGATTGTCGCTGATGGTTCCATCGCTGCAGTGTCGCGCTCGATCGCATCCATCATGACTCCCTCCGGATCTGGACTCGCGATTCCTCTCAAAACGACTCCGTTTAGCCTTCTTCTCAGTCTCTTCCTCCTCTGGTTCCAAAACAGCATGGCTCTCGAGAGTCCTCTGCTCCGTCTCCGTCCGCCAAGCTCTCCCGTTATTCGTCCTCGTTGTTGTTGTTGTTGTTATTTCTGTTCTTGCTCCCAAATAAACATTCAGGGGCAAAGAAATTGGACTGGCCTGTGCTTTGTGTGTGTTGTCGATGTTGTTGTCGCGACTGTTGCCATTAGTCGAGACTCCGTGCGCTTTAGGCTCTTGGTGAATTTCTGTCATGTCGTGTGCCTGGCTGTATGAGGAGAAATGTTGAAAAGGTAAAATGATGACAGGTGTGGAGAGGGCATCGTAGAAAAGAAAAATATCAAACAAAAAAAACGAAGAGGGGGGAGAGAGGTGGGTCTGAGATAGGTTGGGCAACCGCCCTGGACAATCGGGGGATGGGGTCAACGGCTCTTTTGGTTCTCTACCACTTACACTAACAAATGGAATGGAGTAATAGAATCAGCCTTTCTCTCTCCTCATTCACTCATGGATGAATAAAAACTGTCGCAACAACCTTGTCACTGCATTTTCCTCTCTCGCAGTTTTTTTTTCTTTCGAAATTAGCGCGATTCGCAATCCAACCCATCCGACCCAACATACATTGACACAAATTTGTTGATTTTGTAGTTGTGGAGTCGGAATTGCGATGCAAATGCTTACCTGTCTGTAGCATTGTTTCCAGTGACATGGTGAAATGTAATTGTTATTAAAGTGTGTGTCTATCTATATGAATGCGAGGGGAATGCTCTAAGAGGTTGGGTATACTTGTTGTTGTTATATACAAAACGTGGGGTGGTGATGCCCGCGCTCTTCTTCTGACCTTCGGGTTGTTGTTTGTTACTGTTGTTGTTTGTTGTGCTCTGTTGCATTTAATGCTTGGCAACGTTGGAGGCAGCAGAAGCAGCCGTAGAAGCAGCAGTCCTCTCATCCCTCTTGGTCTTCTTGTCCAATCGTCTGAAGTAGACCCAGGCCGAGATGCAGACCGCTCCAAGGAGCAAGGTTCCTCCAGCGGTCATGATGACGGGCAGATACGAGATGTTGGGCTCAGTTGCACCGAGGATCATTCCGGCAACGGGGGCGCCAGCCAACATGCCGACACCGCTGGCGGCGTACATGAAACCGATCACGGTCGACAGCTGATGTGCACCAAAGGTCTCCGAGATGACCAAGGGCACCAACGAGACGTAACCGCCGGCGAAAAAACCGTAGACGAGAGCAAAGACGAGGTAGACACTGAAAGATTTCGAGAGCGTCCAGATGACCAAGATCGAGCCAGCGGTCATCCAAGCACATAAACTGACGACGACGGTCTTGGGCAAACGGTCGGCAGCGAAACCAAGAGTGATTCTTCCAAGGCAAGAGGCACCGCTCGACAGTCCAGCGATCAAGGCACCATCTTGCGCAGTGAGACCGATGAACAAGCTGTACGCTATTTTGGAGAAAAATAAAATAGTGAGATGGGCAGTTAGTTAAAATGATTCGAAGCGGTAAAAGAGAATGGTGAAGGGATTGAATACGCACATACATCATAGGGTCTCCTAGAGGGAAAGAAAGACTTACTCTGGAAATAATACATGGGGATGAGGAAACCAATCGAGGCAGAAAGCTCAGCAAAGGTGAGCGAGAGGAACTGGGGGTCCTTGAAGACCTTGAGATCGGCAAAGAAACCGGCAATGCCAGTAGGCTTGGCCTTCTGCGAAAGCTTCTCGCTCATCTGGTTGAGTTCGAGGTCGGTGATCTCGCGGCTGGGCTCAGGCACCTTCTTGCCACTCTCGCGCTCGACAATCAAGAAACTGGCGGTACCGCTATTGTTCAATAGAGTAGTAGGGAACTGGGTATTAGAATCGAGATATGATAGTACACTCGCACAAACATGATCAACAAGCAGAGGATGTAAAACAGGAGAGGCAAGCTTACCAGACAACAATGCTGACAATGGCAAGGACGCGGAGGGCCCACTTGACACCGACGGAATCCACCAGTGCCTGAGTAGCAGGGGCGAGTGCCAGTCCACCGAGACCAGTTCCGCTAACAGCCAAACCCAAGGCAAGACCACGCTTGGCATCAAACCAATGCGACGGGGCACCGATTGCAGGATAGTAAACCAAAGAGGCACCGATACCAAAGAGGACACCCTGGGTCAAGTAGAGCTGCCAGACATGATTGGCAAAGGAAGCCAGCAACAATGCCAAGGCCATGATCCCAGTTCCGAGGAGGGCGGTGGTGCGATAGCCGAACCTGTCAGCAGACGCACCGCTGATGAAGCCAGCAAAGTAGGTCGAGGATGAACCAAGGGTGCCGATCAAAGCAATAGATCCATGGGTTGAGCTAGGAAAGATATCGAGGTAGTTGTTCTCAAAGACACCGAAGATGTACTCTGTGGGGGCAAAGCAGAAGGAGTGGATCAAGAAACTGCCCAAGACGACCAGCCAGGCGCGGAGACCGCCATCGGGGGCTCTGTCTGCGATGTCGACGAGGGTAGGGGACTGACTGATGCCAATGATGGAGGGAGCAGTTGACTTTGTGTACTTTTCGGGGCTTGAGGTTGGGGATGAGGGAGCGCGAGGGGTGTAGGCAGCATAGGTGGGGATGATCTCGCAGGATGTGCGAGGGGTCTGGTCGACATCATTGGATGTCTTGTTTGTTACTGTTGCGACCATTTGCTGCGTCGATTGGATGTATGCTATGTGAAGGAGGGATAATAGATAATGCAGGCGGATGCAAGTGGATGGCAGATTGGTAATTTATTGATGGTGGTACCAGGGGGGATCAGAGGAGAGAGTGAAGAAAAGAACCATCAAAACGAGAGGGGCATGTCCTTTATATATAAAGAAGCGGTTCGAGGCTCCAATATTTTTTCTTGACCGCCCTTCATTATTATTATTATTCATCTGGGCCTGCCACCTGGGGTTGTTGTAGAGGTCGGACTGGCTGAAGGGCCGACGGGCATTTAGTCAACAAAAGTAAGGAAGGTAGCTGGCATTGAATATTTTTTTTGTTGTTCAGCTATTCAACTGCCAAACCATAATCATTTCCCCTAAGTTCTTCGATACTTATCCTTGCTCCAAGGATGCTTGCTCAAAAAGGAAGGTCTACCTCTTAATGTCCCACGCTCTGTTCACAACTTCTCACCCGGACTTTCAATGCCTGGCCTGGTAACTCGGTCTCGATGCCGGCTGCTGAAATAGAACGAGATCGGAGGGCTAATTTCCACAATGCCTTTTCTTCTCGCCTTTTCTTCGGTCTCTTTTTGATTCTCTTTCTCTCTCTCTCTCCCTCCCTCCCTCCCTCCCTCCCTCCCTCCTCCCTCCAGAGTGGTCATACCAGGTCAGGATTAGGTGATCCTCACGACACGTTCATCTCATCCCACTCCTCATTGTCTCTATAACCATACCTTCCCAACCGTCTGTTTGCTTTCGGAGAGATTGCATGGGCGCTAGTTTTTATGTCAATAATGGATATACTCTCGTTCTCAGACAGGATACCATTGGACTCTCAAAAGGAAGCAAACGCAACGTGTTTGAGGAGCCGCTTCAAAGTCCATGCATGTATGAGGGAACCTATAGAAACCAACGGCACGCCATCCACTGTCGGTCTGGCAAACATCGTAGAATGGTACACCTTTTTCATGCCTGAGTTTCTAGGGTGAACTCCGTTACTAAAGCCTCCAACCTTTCGAAGAAAATAAACGAGTGATATCTGAGAACTGTAGTTCTGAAAGCAAAAAATAAGAGTGGATGGTTGTGAGAGAGGTATGAATGGCGCCATTGAGACGCGGTGCAATACTGTGCTCGTAGACAAACCCCTAAAGCCATCTTTTACTGCGTCATGACAACGCCAAGTGTGTTGGATATGCTGTTAACTGCAGACTTGACTCTTGAGCTGGACTGAGTCATCTTTGCCTCTGAATGAAACCCATGGACCGCGTCTGAATTCCGAAGAGCCAAATTATACGTGCAAACGGCGGTGTTGGGTGAATTGCGGTTTGCCACAGTGTACGTGATTTTTTTCTCACCCGTGACGTAGTTCAGCACTTTTTTTTTTCCGTAGCCATGGGCCACTTGCATGAAACACTTGCCTCGCGTTTGTTCATCTCTTTGATTGTTTTGGCGTTGATCCTTTTTTTTTCGTTTTTAAGCTTCTTTCTTTACACACCCCACTCTTGCTTCTGTCTCCTCCGTTCCTGCGCACACAACGCACTCCTTCACTTTACTCAGCATCGCACTCCCTCTCTCCCTCTCTCCCTCTCATCCATCACTCGCACACAGACAGGCTGATAGCACAGGACACATTCAATGGCCACCGCAACCACCTCGACTGCTGCAAATCCACACTCACCACCGCCACCCACCGTCACGGCTCAAGACAGACTGCTCGCTGCCTGTCCATGTCTCAACGTCAAGCTACATATCGCCACCGCTCCAGAGGAACACTCGTCCCTCGCAGGGAAGGAGCTCAAGCTCGGTCTCGCTGGAGTGTCAGTGGTAAGACACGCACTAGGGTTTCCCACTCACTCCTTTTTCCCACCTTGCGGATGTGCAGTGTCCCGAGAAAGAGAAAGAGCAAGAGTTATTCACCGCCAATACGGACAAAGCCCGACTCTGACCATGGCTTCTTTCTCTTTCCTCTGTCTATCTTTCTCCGGTGTTTAGGAGCAAAAAATCCTCTGTACTCTCTCAATATCCAAGGATCAGGCCATCGTTCGGTGCGCTAATTGCGACCACGATGTCTACACTTTCCAGTCCGATATCAACTCTGTCAACATCGAGTCAACCTCCCTCGTCTTTGTGGCCAGTTCTGTACCCTTCTCGCCTTCCAATGGCATCGTAGTGCCATCAGAGGGGATTGTCACTGGGAAAGATATCGCTGCGCTCCTTACCAGCCCTCATTACTCAGTAGCCTTCCGACTCGTCCTTGCTCCCTCTACACTCTCACCCACCGAAACACAAACTGCGACTTTTACTCCGGACCAGCCTTTCTCAGCAACATCAACCGCCCCTCGGACCCAACAATCGGAAGCACCCTATAAACCACATTTGGACAAAGTACGGTCCATACTGGATCAGGAGTTGGAAGTCAACCTGAATGCCCAGCAACAACGCACCGAGGCTAGGATCGAGGCATACAAATCCCAACAGCTGATGGCGTTAAAGCGGTCAATAGAAAACACCCGGCGCGACAAGGAGCGTCTTTGGGCCAGGATCCAAGACCGCGTGGCTGCTCCCCCACCTGCGTTTTCGCTCGCCACGGGTGATCCTGGCAGTGGTGCTGCGGATGGCTCACTAGATGCCAATGGCGCTCACCCATTCGACATTCCCAACACGCTCCCCATCCGACTGACTAGCGCCTCTCGGGTCGATGGAGCCCATAGCTCGTTCTTGGACAGGAGAAAGGCTTCAATCTCGGATGCTGCTATGTCACTTCAATTCAAAGAATTTGACCACCGGCTAGCCTCCAATAGCTTACGCCGACAGAGCTTGGCACCTGTATCATCGACAACGGACGCGATGGCCGAGCTGACATTGAACAACACGACGGCGAATGCGGCAACTGAGCGGACGCCACTGAGTACTTCTCAAGCATCACCTGGATCAGGCGACTCTGACGATATTCCTGGATCTCCAACAACAAAGTCCAAGAAGAAGGTCACCATTGCCGAAGACGTCAGGAGCGTGTCGATTGTGGAGCCAGAGAAAAACGAGTATTCTGATTTGGAAGGTAATAACGCCTTTTCTAAGCATGCCATTGCCGATACTCGAAGCTTATTGGACTAGTTTATTAACCCTTAACCGGTCGTTCATAATAGGCGAGGCTGAAGATGATGATGATGATGATGAGGGTGTCGTCTTTGATCTTGACGAAGAGCTGGGCTTCGACGACGACGACGTAGCTGATGTACAGTACGGTGAAATTGACGATGACCAGGACGAGAGTGATAATGAAGAGGATGGAGCCGGACCGTCGACGAATGGACATGGTATCAATATCAAACTCTCGTCCTCGATTCCGGCAAAGTCAGGAATGGTCGTTGGCTCTCTCCGTGCCAACTATCTGAAGCGCCAAAAGGGACTTGAGGTGCACCGGCGGAATCTGAATGACTCTTTGGCCGATTTTGATTCAGACGATGACGAGGATGATGATACTCTTTCAGCAGCACCCGCTGCCTTTTTCGGCACATCCCTTCCTATCCAGATTCAGCCACGGGCCTCTAGTCAACTTCCACCCCCGCCTACACGGACATCTGCCATTGCCAGTTCCTTGGCCATGCCACCAGGATCTTCTCCAGCGGCTGCAATGCTCCAACGGAGACTCTCAAGGGCCTATGGAGCTGAGGTCATTCCTGAGAATGTTGGAAACAGCAATGTTCAAGCCCAACGCACCCCCGCTTCTGGACTTGGAGGATCCTTCAGGGATGTGTCGTCTATTTCAGCGTCCGCACAGCCCTTGCTCGGTGCCACTCCAGGAATGTTGATCATCGACCCTCTTATGCTGTTGGAGGAGGAGCACGACAACGACGATCGCCAGGACCGGCTCCGGAAACATCGCCAGCCCTTTTCAGCGATCAACCATCGTCGGGATCAAGAGAAGAGCAAGCAGGAGCAAAAGATTCAGGAGACCGCTGCCTCGTGGTCCCAAAGAGTCGCCGCACCGTCGCATGTTTCGGAGGAGGAAGATTTTGAGCCACCGCATTTGTACTCCGCCAGGACATATGTCGGATCGACACCCTGGGAGATGCCGACGCGGATCACTGTAAAGTCCGGGGGAATGCGTGAAGGATCTCATCTGGACAAGCAAATTGCGCTCGAGATGGCCAAGGAGCTGGAGAAGGAGCGTCTGGAAGCAGCCGCCACCGCCGCAGCCGCAGCCGCTGACGAGTCGTTGTTGGTGAGTGCTGCTGTTGTAAGTGGTCTACATCGTCTGGTTGAGAAGATTGATGAGACGGAGGAAGAAGAGGATGAGGAGGACCAGGTAGAAGAGTCCGCACGGAGACAAACAGCAGGATTGGCCTCGCTTGCTTCATCACAACATCCTTTTGATACCTAGGAGTGGCCTATTGTTTGATATCTATTATTTTTTTTGTCATTTTTCAACATCGCATCTCTCATTTAAATAAAATTATGAAAAAAGAGCTTGGTGGGCAATGGGGTAAAATTGTTTTCATTCTTTAATTGCTTGTATGGAGCAGACAGCAGTTTTCCTTTCACCGCTGTCTCTTGATGCTTCGAGAGTGCAACTGAGAGTCCTCTAGTTTCCGCCGTGAATGCTGTTGCTGCAGATTCTGCTGATCCCGGTCGTATCCGTTTCCAGAAGTGTGACCATGACCACCACCAAGACTAAGATGACCGTTCTCGTAATCACGTCCTCCGTCTTGATGGTCAGAGTACTCATCAGACCGCTTCTTTGGTTTTGAGGACGACGAAGATGAGGAAATCTTGTCGCTGCCGTGGCTTCCATGGTCACGGTCCTTGTGATCTCGTCCCCGCTGATGGTGGTTGCCGTCCTTGTAAGCATCCGCAGCCGAGTCGGCGCCGCCGTCTCTGTTATGATGATGGCTCGTCGTCGAGTTGTTGTTATTATTATTGCTGCCAGAATCCTGTTTGGAGTTCAAGTGATGATGACTGTCATGACGATCCCGACCACCGTGTTGACTGTTATGTCGGTGAGTGGTAGTGTGTCTACGACTGTGGCGGTGGTGGTGTTTGGTATGCAGGTGTTCCTCATCCTGCTGGTCGCTGGGCAAGAGTGGGAGGTAGAATGTTTCTTCCTCGTCGTCTTCGCTGTCTGAATCGTTGTACGGGTTGGCCTTCTCAATCGTCGTCACGTCAATGATGACATCCTCGTCATCGTGTCTTCGTTTCGAGGCTTCTTCTTCCGGTACCTAATTAATTTGTGTAAAGTACGTGTCAAAAGTGAGTTTGTCTAATAGAGCTTTCTTATTTGAACAAACATGACTTTTGATGCAGTAACACAACGTGAGTCCTTACAATGTCAAACTCGTCCTCGCGTTCTTCATAGTCGATGTTCTCCTCGAGTTCCTTAAAGTCAGGTGCGAATGCACTCCAGTTCTCCTGATAATTGGTAGCCCAGATGTGAATCGTTCCGTAGCTTGATACTGAGGCAACAATCGGTCGTATAGGATGCCACTACAACGATAACAAAGGCAATTGTAAGTGATGTTAATCATTACATAACCGCTGGTATATACTCCGTCCTTCCTCTGAACAAATGTGTACAGCAACATACTGTCAGATCTTCCAGTGGCTCTTTGGGTCCTTCCAGGATCTTGACTAGGTTGCCACCGATCCGGTCCCAGATGAAAATGTTGTGCTCTGCCTGATGAGCTGAGCCTCCAATGACATAGTCCGAGTCGCTTGAGAGACAGCATTGGTTCCAATGAATCTTGTTAACCAAATCCTGGAATTTGTGTTGTTGTTCTGGTGGTCCATCGTCCCGTGTTGCAAATAGGCGGATGATCCTGTCATTGGCATTCACCACCATTTCTCTAGAGTACAAAGACAAAAGTAAAAGTAAGTACATGTGATCCGTACAGCAGCGATTTGGAAAATGCATTGGAGAAGAGGTTCTAACTTACTTCCCCCTCCTGCTGAACTGGATATTCTTGATGGCGCTCAACGTCGGGCGGATTTCATACAGCATCTAAAAAAACGAAGATGCAAAAGCCTAGACGTCAGGTCCTGAACAACATGGTTATTCCAGAGCTGCTCAAGTTGCTGAGAAACTGGTAAACTTACAGTCCGGGTCTCGGTATCGATAATGTTAATATATCCTCGATTTGATCCTGTGTAGATCTTCTTCCCGTACTTGTCAAATGTGGCTACCATTGTCCATCGGGACTGTGCAGTGCTCGTAGTAGTCGCCACATCTGTCCCCTTCCCGGTAACCCCTGCACTTTCCTTGAGTATTGGCGATTGCTGAACTCCATTCGAAAAGTCGACAAACACCGGTTCCTCTTGAAATAATGCCGCAATAAACACAGAGCTATAATATGTTGTTCAAAGGTGAGAAGCGAAAATGTAAGTAGAGGCTCGGTCAAGGATGCCGTGGGGTTTCTTCAAGCATGTCGTTCGAGCTTTACTGTGATAGCTTACTTATTCTTTGGATGGAATTGTGCATTGAGGACTGGAGTATCGAATCGAACGGTGTGTTTCTTGGATCCTGTCAGCAAGTCCCACACAATACAACTCCAGTCCATTGATGATGACAACAGATATCGGCCATTGCGCGACCAGCTAGTTATTGTATATCGAGGAAGGTATAATAGTTAGCACAAGCCAAGATGCGGATAAAAATATAAGGATTCACACACACCAAACCACATAGCCAAGTAGGACCAATAAGAACATCAAATCTTTTACCTGAGACTGGTGATAGTTTTGACATGGCCGATCAATGACCGGGAGACACCCCGGGTGTCAAAGTCCCAGACGACAATGGTTCCGTCTGTGCAGCCTGCTGCCAGAAGGGTGCCTCGACGGTTGAACTTGACTCGCACAGCTGGACCATCCTCCAGCGTATCCTCGATGACCTCCGGGAAGTCCTGCTCAAAGGGGTCTATTGTGTTTCAAATGCGGGGTTGAGTCGAGTGCGAAGGGAAAAGGGCGAGCAGGGTCAGTTCTTCTGTCGAGACGCGTTTTCTTTCCATTTGTTGTTGTCAGTTGAAGAGTGTGAACGTGAGGGTGTATGCAAGTGAGAATAGTCCATTGGGTGATGGTGAGGTTAAGGGATGTTATTCAGTACCAAGCAATTCCAAGTTCATTGAAGCTGGTCCGATTAGAAGGGAGAGAGTGAAGGTTAATGAAGGAAAGTTGGTTCGACAGGAAAGCCAGAAGCGAAAGTTCCTTTTTGTCCCCGTTCAGCCCAGGGGTATCACGCCAGGTATTTACCGATGTTGCATCTACAGCAGTCTGTCAATGCGCCCAATTGTTCTTGAGACAAGTCACGCTCAAGGTAGAGAGCTTTTGTTCCCTGCTCGCTCGACCCTTTCCTTGACTCCTCTTCTCCTCTTCTCCAACACTCCCTTTCCTCTTCTAACTTCCACTCGCCCTTCGTATTCTACTCGCACCCTACCTCCCAACCCCCTTCTCTCTCTCTCTCTCTCTCTCTCTCTCTCTCTCTCTCTCTCTCTCTCTCTCTCTCTCTCTCGCTTTTACCCTCGCACCCCTTCTTTCAACCACTCGCTGCATACACACTATAAATAAGCATGGATAGCGACGACGCCTTGTCCTTCAACAGCTCCTTTACAATGGAAGGTACCATCTTGCCCGACCTCGGTACGCCACCACCCACCTTCTCTTCATTGACCCCTTCCACCAACAACCATCGCCCTTCCCTTCATTCTTTGATTACCACACTCCCTCTCCTTCAGCGTCTCCTTCACCCTCGAAGTGTTGCGCCTGTCTTCAAACAGCTCACTGCGCTTTCTAGGGTGCTAACTCACTCCCTTCGTTTCTATCGACCTAGACGAACTCATCGATGCAGTATTCAACGACCAGAGCCTCCTTGTCAGCGAAGGAGGTGTGGATTCTATGTTTTTCAACGTAAGGACCTCCCCCCCTCCTCTCCTCAATATTTGTCCTTTCAACAAGGGGATCTGAACCATGTGAATTCCATCATCCAGTTGGAACGACAATGCTCACTTCCCTCCTTCCCTCTTTTCGCCTCGTCTCTCCTTTCCTATCGGTCGCTTTTTGTTACCTGCGTGTCTGGTCTGTATATGGTGTGGAACGGTAGCCCTATCACAAACACTATATCTGCCCAGTGCGGAGCCTGATCACAGCTCGGCAAACCATTGTGGAACAGCATGACGTGCAGGAGGGAAGAACAGATATGGTAAGCCCAATGTTTTCTTTTAGGCTGTCAGTAGTGTACGGTTTAGTGTGAATGTGCACCTGCGCCCTTCGTATGCAAGGATCATGGACAAGAAGTCAAGAAGTGCTAAATGTCTCTATATTTCTCTCTGTTGAATCGTCGATTAGCAAGGAATCAGATGGCGAGATGGTGAACGTGGCAAGCAAATGTTTCGCGACAACAGAGACTAGTACGTTCATAACGACAATTCTCAACGCGTTTGACTATTTCTGTAATTTTTTGAGCTGACCTGTAAATTGCTCCTTGCTCCTATGTTCGAGATAGCCACAGAGCACCAGCTTACTCGTATCCGTTCTACGATAAGCTCCCTCCTCTTGTGGAGGTAACATACAAAGAAACAGCGGAATGAATAGCTCGAATGGATCGCTGCTCCTTCTTATCCCCAATACCTAACATACGTCTTTTGCACCCAATTTTATTAGAATCGCAATGTGATCAACTACGACGGAAACGAGTTTTACAGATTCAGATACACCGACACCAACGTTCACTGCAGCCATCACCACCCACAACTACGGAACCTAGTCTATGCCACTAGCAAGAACGATGTCTACTATCTTCGTAAGCGACCCAGTTCCAACAACTGCATGGGATCATGAGTGCTGGCAACTTATTCCTGGCGGAGTTTTAACCGCGCGGTTCACCTTCCTCTCATCCCTAGACGACAACACTATCAAGCATTGGTCACCACAGTGCCGATCGTCGAAAGCAGTCCTCGGTCGACCTCTGAAGAGTCTTCACTCCAGGGTGCCTCACAATATCACGACCATGGCAGCAATGGACGAGTACCTCATGGTCGGTGGAGAAGACGGGTCATTTACGTTCATGAACCTACAGACCTGTGATAGCCCCGTCTTTGATGCGTTCACGACCGTGCATTACCTCGAGGTCAATGGCATCGAAATCACGCGTTCCAGGGCAGGCAGTACGTTATTTGTTCAGTGCAATCAATGATAGTAACAAGGCAGAAGGCAAGGCACTCACGCTTACTTTACCCACATCTACACTTTGCCCATGGCTACACTTAGATCCGATAGCGTACATGCCATCGAACGATCACATCGACCATCAACTGCGATGCTTGGATCTGAGAACCTTGCAAGTCTCAGCAACATTCCCGACTTCAGCCTTTATCAACGTAAATACACTAATTTGGTCTTTGTTGCTCAACCCACTGTCCTAAATTCACCTCTCCATTGACGCGTGTTGGTTTTCACTTTTTTCCCCGTTCGTAAATAGTTTGCTTCACAAAGCCCCGATGGTCATATGCTCGCGGTAGTGGGCGACGAGACAGATGGACATGTCATGAGCGTGAACTCGCGAGAAACTATCGCGACCCTCAAGGGACACCAACGATATTCCTTCTCTGTTGCATGGTCGCCCGATTCAAGGATGCTGGCTACCGGAAATGACGACCGGTCGACATGTATCTTTGACACCCGGATGTTGTCATCTCCTGTTCATATCCTGAGTCGGGACGTCCAGGAGTCTGTCCGGTCTCTGCGGTACTCTAGTTGTGGGCGGTACCTTGCCATGGCCGGTATGTTGTTTCGTGTTCTGCCTGATATCGCTATTGTCACGCGCTTTTATGAATATGAAGGGTGAAAAGCTATTGTTGTGACTAAACATCAAACGTGCCTTCTGCATTTCCGAAAATAGAGGACCGCAATTATGTGCATATTGTCGACACGACAACAGACTACTCTCAGGCACAAAAGATTGACTTTGTTGGTGACATCTCTGGAATCAGCTTCACGCCTGACGGCGAAGGCCTGTATATTGGCGTCTCTTCAATCGACTTCTCGTGAGTATCTAGAGTCCCCTCTTCCTGCATTGGTACATGTCCCCTCACACATCAATTCCGAGAAAGTTAATTAACACGCGTATCCTTGCTCCTGTTAGGTCACTACTGGAGTTTGAGAAAGCTCGCCCAACATGGGGAGGAAACAAGAACGACCAGTTCGATCCACTCTACTTCTAAGTGGGATGTCGCAAAATTTCGCTCAGAAGCTGTACATATTCCCCCGTTTTGCAATAAAAAGTCCTGGCTCTTTTGCAATCGTTCGCACAAAACAATTGTGATACCGCGTATGCATTGTGTGCTTGTTTGTTTTGTAATGTATTCAGTCAGTCATTGTAATTCGCGCACAGTCTAGAATAAGAAACTTGCTGCAAAGTCTACATTGCCTCCGGCTGCTTCAAGAGCTGAGACAACCTGCTCGCGTGAGGCTCCCAGTCCCATTAATGTCTCAATGTCCTTCTCAGGGAAAGTGGGGGGTCCGCCTATTGTGTTTACAAGAGCAAACTGCGTTAGTTCATTGTCTGCTCACGCTTTCAGTCACATTGAAAGAAAAGGAAAGGAAAGAAAAGGGGTACTCACCGGCAGGTTGGGCGGGAGCGGCAGGCGTCAATGCACGAACTGGAGCAGCGACAGGAGCAGCCACTGGTGCAGCTGCCGGTGCAGATGTTGTAGAGCCAGATCCAGAGGTATTCGTTGCAGCCGGTGCTGACGAGCTTGAGCTGGAAGTAGCTGCGGCTGCGGCATCGGGTTTGGCACTACCAATAGAGGCCAGTTCCTCGGGGGTCAGCTCAGAGCTATCCTTGGCGCTGCTAGGTAACTCGTGCTCGGACAAGAAACGAATCTCGTGGCCGTTGATGATGAGGCAATCCTTCTTGAGATCAATCGAGGCCTGGTGGCGCTTCAACATATCCAGTCCAAAAAGCAAATCGACACCCTTGCCCTCCATGATGGTGAAAGAGCACGCCAAGAAAAGGGTCTTGCCAACCCGAATCTGGGCACTGTGAACTCTTCCCAAAATCTTGGCAACACCCACTCCGCGAGCAATACCGGCAAATCGAGTATCGACCAAACGCATGATGCCACAGGCCTCTGCGCACTCGGGGCTCACTATTGTAACGAGAAAAAAATAGGGGATTACGTAAGTGTCCATGATTTGAGAACGTGCTTCATGACTGAAAGGTTTCGTCCAGAACAATGCAACGCAAAATAGCTTGCGGTCCTGACTTACTAATAGTTGCTTGCGCTCCAGAATCGACAAAAGCCTTGACGGGGTGTCCATTGACCTCAGCGTCAATATAAAGCATCGTCACACGTCCAAACGACTCGGGGTTATGCTCCATTGCGGCTTCCATGTTAGCAGCCACGTTTTCCAAGCGAATAGCCTCTTCAATCCTCCTCTGCGCCTCCATGTCAAATGGGTCTGCGTTCAGTTGGTTCTATTATCAGAGAAATTAAGAGTCCAGGTTAGATTTCATTTCGGTAGGGAAAGCACAGGGAAATACAGAGGAGTAAAAGGCGTGTGAGAAAAAAAAAGCAGAGACAACTTACAATTTCCTGCATGCGGGCCATTTCTGCGCCGCGTCGCTGCACCTCCAACTCCCGAATCATTTCATGGAACCGGTTGGGGTCGTTCTGGGCTGCCTCGGCTAACTCTGGCTGGTTCTATTATCATCGAATAAAGAATAAAGTAGAAAGGAAAGACTTTCACATCAGTCCAACATGATATCAACCCTCTTGTCATCCTTGTCATTTTTCCTGGCCTTTCTCTTAGTCGCTGCGACATCTTCTGAATGATATTTTTTTTCTTACCCCCTGAAGCTGACGAAGCACGCTTGGGTTGCTGAGAATGTGTTGGCGGATTTGTTCTGCGTCGTGAGGATCTCCACCACCCTGTGCGATCTGGCCTGGAGGGACGGTTGGCCGAGACCCAGCTCCTGCGCCGACAGAGGCAATGTTGGTCATCCTTGGCTTCTTGATGCGGCGGCGCAAGGTCAAGATATCATCAGGAGCCACGTTGTTGGCCTCCAGTGTGGACTTTGGATCCTGAAGTTCAACCTCGTTGTGGAAAAGAGCTTGTTCCTCGGCTGGGATACTGCACTGTTGTTTTAAAAAAAAGTGAAGAAGTGGCAATGCATGGTCAGTTTTATTGTTCTGAATGAGGGGCGGAACAGGGAACTTTTTCTTAGTTAGCAATGGTGCTAGCAGGTAGCTTACGTCTGCTTCGAGGAGAGCCTTGATGTTTTCGAGTTCCATTTGGGAGTCGACCTCGATGGTGTGGAGATCACCCTGTTCGGTGAGAATCGAGACGCGCATTTGCTTTTTTTTTCCAATTGGGTAAAATGGGTGAGGGGTGTGAGGAAAGGAGTTTGCCAAGGCACTTGTTTGGAAGAGAGTGAGAGTAGTTGGAGAGAGCGCGTGTGTGTGTGGAGGTGTTTGAGCCAAGAAGAAAGAAGAAGGGAAAGAAAGGGAAGAGAAAGAGTGTGAGTGGAAAGTAGAAGAGAGAAGAGGGAAGAAGGACAAAGAAATCAGTTCGTCGTTCTTTCTTTTTGGAGCGGTCCCTGCCCCTTTCTTCTTCGTCTCTTTGACCCCTTGGCCTCATTGGTCCACCACACAGCAAGAGTGACTGTCATTAGCAACCTTAGTGCGTGTCGCGTCCATCTTTTATTTCAAGTTGAGACTATGTCCTGTAGACATGGCGCCTTGTCCGCTGTCATCCTGCCCTCCCCCTCCTCTCTCACTTCCAGTTCCTCAGAATAATAACAACATCCTCCCGTCTCAGTACAGGGTGCACCAGCTCGTTCCTCATCCGTCGAGCCTCTTTCAAACGCCTATACCCCTCCTCCGACAACTCCCAGTTCCTCAATACATCCGCAAGGCTCCTCTTCTTGATCTCCTCCCTTCGCTCCCTCTCTCTCTCCTCACTCAGTCGGAACTCTTTCTGCCCCGACGGTGTCGACTCCTGTTGTCCAAGTGCGGTATTAGTCTCCTGCGGCGACCTTTCCTTTATTTGATCCAACAATACTTGGCCGTTCCGATGCGCCTCTTCCTCGATAAGCCTGCATGCCTCCGTCAGGTGAAGCAATCTCCGTAAGCCTGGTCGTGTAATATCGTCTAACGAGATGGCGGATTTGACTCTATCGTTTGGGTAAGGCGACGATCGATAAAGCGCGTCATGTCTTGACTCTTGTGCATGATTGCCGTCGTCGTTGAAGGACGAATGAGAGTTCGAAGAACCAAAAGTCGAAGGTGGTGTCGTGGACATTCTCAACGGGGCTCTGGGGGTCTTCGGACGGCCAGAGATGTGGCGAACGGGAAAGAAGAGGCTCATGTTTGTCGCCGCTGCTGCCTTGATGAGATGAGGCAACAGAGTAGGTTGAGATACCTTGAAAAAGAGTGTCGCGGTCGAGAGAGTAGAGCGAATGGTTGCTGGAAGGTAGTTCATTGTGGCAGAGTAAGGTGTGCAAAGATGTAATGAACAGACAGAAGATAGAGGGTTGCTTTTATTGACATCCTTTTACTCCAGGACACTTTCGCTGTTATGTTTTCTTTGTCATAGAGCACTTTGCCCTACACTTCTTTGCCGCATAATTCTTTGAACCGATCAGACAATTAAAAATCAATGGTGACAAAGTGCTGTTTAATCATCCACAAAGAAAGTCGAGTACAAAGAGTGAGAGGAGGGGAATTGCTTGATAAAGCAGGTGAGGGTTCGTTGGTGGATGGCATGAAAGAGCGCTTTGATAGATAGATAGATAGATAGTAATATAATTTGACAATCATGACGAGGAGTCTTTTACATGATAATGCACTTCTCGTCCCGGCTCTTGTCCTTTGACGCGTCTACAGGTATACCCTCAAGACGCTGGGTAGCGCGCTTGTCTCCTGCATCAGATGCCTTCTTGTACCACTCAATCGCGAGATCCATGTCCTTGCGTGGGCCAATTCCAACCTCGGTGAAGTATCCCATCGCATAAAGAGCCTTGGGCAAGTCCTTGTCTGCGGCACGCTTGGCCCATATATACGCCTCGGCATCAGACTGCGGTAAGATGCCTGCTGAACCAACAAGGTACCAGGCGGCCAAGGCAAAGCATGCCTCTGGGT
This sequence comes from Linnemannia hyalina, assembly GCA_019671135.1. Taxonomy (NCBI): domain Eukaryota; kingdom Fungi; phylum Mortierellomycota; class Mortierellomycetes; order Mortierellales; family Mortierellaceae; genus Linnemannia; species Linnemannia hyalina. The sequence goes on from JAHRHY010000003.1 coordinate 2,184,279, forward strand.
GCTCCTGCTGAGCAGCCAAAGTATAGTAATGGATCGAGAGGCGAGGATCCTGTTTGCTTCCCAGTTTTCCATATTCCCAGCACTCCCCGAGACGGAAAGCAGACGCAGCGTGTCCGAGCTCAGCAGCTTGAGAATACAATGAAACAGAGTACTCTGGGTCGATAAAGACGATGTTCTCGATACCTCTCTCGTGCAGCTGGGCCAGTTCGTAAAGTGCAAAGGGGAACTCAGGGGTGGCTGCCTGAGCAGATCGCTTCAACCACTTGACACCATCGCGAGGTGAAGCCGACAGTCCGAGCTCTCCATAGAGGGTGACAACTCCAAGTCTCCACATTGCTCCTGGGTGGTTTGCAGACGCCGCTTTCCTATATACCAGTCAATTGAGCCGAGTTAGTATGCGATGAGATGTGCCTATCAAAAGGTAATATGAGCATTGACTCCTTCCGCGCAAGACATGGCTGTCAAATTGTCGAAGTATCTTGAGACTGAGAGCAACATTATTACCTATAGAATTGGACAGCTCTGGCATTGTCCTTGCGAGTTCCCAGTCCTTCATCGTAACACCGCGCCGTCCGGTAGGCAGCATCGGGATGTCCATGCTTAGATGCCTGCACCCAGAGCGGGAAAGCCTTATCAAAGTCAGGTTTACCCCGTGCGAATCCAGAGGCAAAGCACTCGGCAAGGTAATGCTGCGACTCTGCGTGACCATTCGTGGCGAGCTTTCTCAACAGCTTCATAGCCTCGTCAAACAATTCTGCTCTGGTCTGTGGGTCGTCCAGGGGCTTGCCAGCGTCGATCATAAAGGCTGCAAACTCGAACTGGAGCTCAGGGTCGTTGGTCTTTTTGGCGTTTTGGCGGTAGAGTTCCAGTGTCTGAGTGTAGGAAAGAAGGGTGGCCTTGTGGCCTGGCTTCAGGTGGGCGTGGGAGAGGAGAGACTGGTCCTGTTGATGATTGGTAGGGTCATCTAACCCGTTAAATGAATTTTGTTGCTGCTGTTGCTGTTGCTGTTGCCATAGGTGCGCCTCTTCAAAATGTTGCTGTTGCTGCTGGAATACTTGTTGGTCGTACTCTTGCATTTGCATTTGTTGAGAGTTCATGGTCTGTTGAAATGAGGGATCTTGCGAGGTCATATCGTCATGAGAGCAAGAGGGTTGTTGCTGGTCTTGGGTGTGGTTGAACTGCTGGTCCATGGCCGCCTGGATTGAGGTGGAGACACTTGCCGCCATGACAGTATTTTACCCAGAAAGTAAAATTAAATGAATGAAAAAAAGGAGATTAAAAAGGAGGCGTGAAAGGAAAAGATGGTCAAGACTGAGGAAGTGGAGCTAGCGACGATGGAGGAGGAAGGGAAGGAGGAAGATAAAAAGATAGGATTAAAAAGAAAGAAGAAGGTGAACGGCGACAAAAAAAAAAGTAACAACGACAAGAAGACGAGACGAGAAAGAGAGTGAAAACGAAAGAAAGGAGAGGAAAAAAGGACAAGAAGGGACAGTAAGAGAAGGAAAGGGTGCAGGATGTATTAGCCCAAAGAAGACCCGTTTTTCATTCGTTTTCTTTTTTGATTACGCGAAGCGAGCGAGGAAGGGAGGACATGAGAGAGAGGGCGATAGATAGAGATAGAGAGAGGGAGAGAGATAGAGAGAGATAGAGAGAGTAAGGGAGAGAGAGGGAGCGGAAAGGAGAAAAGAAACAGGAGCGGGCTCAGTCTCAGCCAAGTCAAGAGAGAAGGGGCGACTTTGGAATGTCATCCAATTCAGAGACACACCCATCATCGTACGCACTATCCAAATAAAACATATATGCTTATTCCCGATCGCCCCTACATATCATCCCTCGGGATCGAACTGTACCACCACAACAGTGACAATGGATCGACACTGCATCTCTACACAAATCGACAGAGTGGCCATTTGATGTTTATCAATCTGAAATTGCATATGTACATTGCTAAACTCTCTTCTCAGCTGTGCTCCCAGACAACATCAACATCAACCAGAAATAGCATTGCAATGCCGATGCCTCCCACTCTTGCACATGATCAAACTCGGTTGAGCATGGCACATCCATAGGTACAGCATAGTCCAGCTCCTGATCCCATTGGTTCACGATCTGATCCCCATCTTCCCGTCTAATAAAAAATTCAACGATAGGCACTCCTTTCTTTTGTCCTGCTCTCTCCATTCCTGAATTCTATCTCCCACATCCACCGTGCCATTCTATGTTCCCGTTGCTGCGATTCGCGCCTCCTGCGTGCGTGGTCACGGTCTTTGGTGCTCAACTTTGGAGTAAATTGACGACATGTCCCAACTGATTCTCAATAAATTGAATGTCCTCCAGTCCTGCCTAATTGATATCCAGACTTTCCGTTGTTTTTCAGTTCCTGGCGCGCGTTGATGTTGTTGTTGATAACAGGTAGATTTTAATACAAGTGTGCAGATAGAAATGAGAAAGTACGAGGCGGCAGGCTAGGAGCAATTATGCAGAAGGGGTAGTGGGAGCGTTGATAGGGGTTGAAGGGCTGGGGTTGGGCATGCCGGGTCTGGGTCGCGGTGGGATAATATCAGCCTAGAAATGAAAACGATTCATGGTAAATGAAATTGCAACAAAGGGTCAATACACAAGTTGACCAACCACACCCCGAACGCCCATTCTGCAATGTGTAGACATATCCATGTCTTCAAGGACAATCCCGAAGCAACAACAAAGTGTTTGAAGCTTCTTTGCACTTTTTTTGTGCTGTCGGGGATGGCGTCAAGCAGTCAAGTGCATTCCTGCCATTCCTGTAAAGAGTCGTCATGCTGCTGCGTGGAGATTCCTTGGTTACCTTGGCCAAAATACGGGCAACGGATTCACTGGGCTTGGCACCGACACCGATCCAGTACTTTGCGCGCTCAAAATTCAGAGAGATGTCCTTGGAGCCATCCTTGTTGGGGATAGGGTTGTATGTTCCGAGCTGCTCAATGGGCTTTCTGGTGGGCCGCGATCTGCTCTGCAAGACGACGATGTGGTAGAAGGGGGTGTTCTTGAGACCGTGGCGAGCGAGTTTGATGGAGATCATGGCGGTGGGTTGGTTGAGTAGGAAAAGGTGGGTGGAGATCAGCTTCGGAGGAACAATGTAGGTGTAACTGAGTTGAAGGAGCATGGAACCAGGGGAGTGACTGTTGTTGTTAGAAACAGCTCGAAGCCACAAAATTAACAGCTTTAGAGGGTTAAAAAAAGAAAAAGAAAAAGAAAAACAGAAACACGCCCAACTTTCTCTTTCTTTCTCTCTCTTCCCATACCACATACGCCCACACTTGTCCTCGCTCTCCTCCCTTTTCACTATACAACAAGCACAGCTGGCCATCATGGACGTCACACACGAGAACCCAGTCCCAGTGCAGGAAGATACCGTCATGGATGCAACACACGTCTCTGCTCACCAAGTCGAATCACAGGCAACCGCCCACCCCACCCTTCACGATACAGCGGCCGTCAGCACTGGCATGGACGTCGATAGTCATATGGGCGATGCCATCGCAGGATCCTCAATAGAGCCTACTCTGATGCATACCGAGACCCAGCAGGCGCCACAGTCGATACCCCAGCAACCAACCGTGGAGCCTACTGTCGAAGCATCCGCTGCTGTCGAGACGACATCTATGATGGACACAAGCAACCTTGAGGATCGATTAGATGCCGTGATTGCCGGTGGAGACGACAAGTCTGACGGTTACGAATCAAGCGATTTGGAGTCCAGCGGAGATGACGATGACGAGCCGTGAGTAGCGCTTTCCATCTATTGTTTTGAGCGTGAGAATTACATACGGGAACATTCCATTGCCTTGATGCAGATAGCTAACCATTACATCTCCGTTCAAATACCCCTCTAGTGACTCGTCTGATTCAGACTCGGACTCAGACTCGGATGGACATGCACGTCCAAAGTCGGCTCTTACACTGGAACAACGCGAGAGGGCCTTGATCGAGATTGAGGCAATGGACGACGACGAGGAAGCCTCACCAAACATCATTCTGCATACCACCAACGAGATCCTGGAGCTGCCTAAAGTCGAAAAGCCAAATATCGAACTGGGAGCGGATGTCGTCTTGACGCCTTTCGGCTCTGTCATGTCCCTCGTTGACAATGTGGTGGTAGTTCAAGCACACTCGAGTGGAGAAGTCAGTGTCCTGGATTCTGGAACTATCACCGCTGTTGTGACTCCTGCAGAGGGCGATCAGGAAGCTGTCAGAGAGGTTCTGGGCGAGGTATGTCGACTACTAGAGTTTCAAATCTTGCGAACTTGACGATGAAATCTTTGCCATCGTTCAGGACGCTAATGCGCATTATGAATATTCTTTGCGTGTATCATAGATTTTCGAGACTTTTGGACCCGTGGCACGCCCTCTCTATTCGATCCGATTCAACACATCATCAGAGATTCCATCACAGTGCAAGGTTGGCAGCACAGTTTACTCGATCCCAGCATACAGTTCTATCGTCATGACAGGTCCTCTCAAGGCAATGAAAGGAAGTGACGCCAGTAACAAGTTTGACGAGGAGGTGGATGATGTTGAACTGGAGTTCTCTGACGATGAGAAGGAGATGGAGCACAAGCGGATGCTCAAGTCTGCTAAGAACAAGAAGCGAGGAGGCGCAAAGGACCGGAAACCTCCTCAAATGTCTAGCGACACCGCGGCAGCGTATCAGTCACAAGGACCTTCTTCCAACTCTGCACCACGTCAGATCATCGCTCTGCCACCACGACCCGTGTTTGATGAGCCAGAGGACGGCTACAGGATCTTGCAGCGGCCTGGAGTGATGGCTCGTCCTAGCCTTGCTCAATCCGCTTCGGCAGGCACAGGGACCGTACCCTGGTATCAGCAACAGCAGCGGGAGCTCCAGGACATGGTGGGCACCAACCCCAACGCACATCAGCAACAACAGCAACAAAACCGTCAGCAGCAGCAGTTCCAGCAACAGCAACAGTTGCAGCAGCAGCTCCTGTTACAACAGCAACAACAGCAACAGCTCTTTGAGCAGCAAAAACAACAGCAAGCTCTTTATCAACAGCAGATCCAGGAGGCTCAGGCTACGATATCGAGACTTCAACAGCAGCAGCAGCAGTTGCAGCAGCAATCACAACAGACCACGGCAGCCCCTTCGCAGGCGTTCGATTTCAGGGCTCGTCAACAGCTCGACACATCTTACGCCCCATCGAATCCTTCATTCAACCCTCAAGTTTATCAGCCACAAGTAGCCCCATCCTTCCAGCCCCAGGATCCTGCTCAAAGCAACCAAGAGCCCAACCTCCAAAGTATGCTGTCGCCATTATTCCCTCAGCAACAGCAGCAGAACGACCAGAGCCCTCCACAATAGCATGGTCATTTTTTTCAGAATGTTTTTGCAATGAAATAAAACTATTGTTAAACGCTAATCTACAGATCACCATCATCACTTTCTGGCGACCCTGGGCCAACCCCGGATCCATCAGGCCCTTTCGTTACTGGTCTTCTCCTCTTCTTTCCTGGAGTGCCCTTGACGGCAGCCTCGTCTCGTGCCTTGTACCTATGTGCGACATTCGATAAGAGACATAATTAGCATCGAATTTACAATCAGAGTTGGGTCGACATGAAACGAAGTAAGGCGAGCGTTGGAGATGGATTACTTGTATACAATAGGCGTTGTGGCCTTGGCGATGATGGCGGGGGGGAGAAGTTGCATTGTTGAAAAGTCTTCGATAGGGTTCTTGTTGTCCACCTTGACAGAGATGAGTTGCTCGTCTATTCCAATAGAAGAAAGGTCCGTATGAGATATATGGACCAATGAATCAAAACAACCGCATCAATCCTCAATGTCGTTACGAACATTATTGTATGGATCTTACAGTTAAGGTTTCTAAGGTCGTTTTTGATGCGCACAAACTCATCCTTGGGGTCGACAATGTGTTGGTAGTCAGCGAGACCGGGAAAACGGATCGTCCGTGGGATCCGGCCCACCATCTCGAATTTTAATTCTGGGTCCTCGTTCTCGTCGTGTGGGATATCGTTTTCGGTGGGGGCACGGTAAGGAGGGAGGGATCGCTGTGAGCCTGGCGGCCGCTTGACTTTGTATCTCCTGGTCACCTTCAATAGAAAGTTGGGTGTGCTGACAGTTTCTCCTTGAATGGGTATTGAGAAGGGGTCCCCGACCCTGTACCGGAGGTCCAGTGGCGCACCTCCTACGTACACCTATTTCACGGCACGTGTCAAACCACTCGTTTAGCCTTTTTATCTTCTTGTGCTTGAAGCACAAGGATGAGTCGTACAGCGGAAATGTTCTTCGTGAAGGACGTGGTAAGAGATGAGAGGCTTACATTGCGAATGGCGTGTTCACCTCCCAGGGCCTCCTTGACTCTGCTGATGTTCTTGACATGTCCTGGGAACTCGACCGACATGAGTTTCACGTCTGGAACTTTGTGTGTGGTAGCCAGCTGAATAGTCTGCTCCATGACGAATGTGGTAGGTGATGTGAAAAAGAAAGGGAGAGAGGCAACCCTTCAGTTACAAAGGCGCGTTGTGTGCAGAAAAATAGCAAAAATGGTCACAAGCAGTAAACATTTACATGAATTGGCCACCAATTTCGCGTTGTCGGTAGAACGCAAGTCCTCATCCCTTGTTCTTTTTTCCTTTCTTCTCCTATTTGCCCGCCAACTCACACTCTCATCAACCCCATCTCCTCGGCCTTCTTCTCTTTCAACCATGGCGAAACCAAGTCTCAAGGAACTCCAGTTCCGCCAAAAGCTGACAGGAAGCACATCTGACCTTCACAAAAAACTCAAGGTACCCACACTTTTTACGCCACCATTTTTCCCATACATTCCACTTTTTTTTTACACGTTTTGGAATGACTTTGAGCGAATTCGATGGCGACAGGTGTCTAATGAAACGAGAGGGTCACCTCTGTTGTCCCATAGGATTTGCATGCAGAGCTCAAGGATTTGGAACAGGAGACTGTTGACACAAAGTCGTTCTCGTCGGTCACCAAGCAACTAATTGACCCCTCCATTGTGAATCATAAAGACAAAGGCGTCAGGATTTATGCCGCTTGCTGTATCGCAGACATGCTGCGACTCTACGCTCCAGATGCACCTTACAACAACACCCAGCTCAAGGTATGCGGGACTTCCAATCATGTTCGTTTCAGATGCGTGGAGATACAGGGAGTCGACCATGGTCAGGTCGGAGAGTGTCGCTAATTAGCACTTTCTTTGATCTCGTTCAATACGCTAGGTCATCTTTGGGCTGTTTGTGAGTGAGCTTCGACATATCGCCGATGCCTCTAGTACATACGCCAACATGTACTACTACCTTCTGGAGTCACTCTCAGTCGTCAAGAGCATTGTCCTGATCACCGACCTCAAGAACGCAGAAGAACTTATGACCACCTTGTTCAAGAACGTCTTTGATGACATTCGGTGAGTCCTCCTAACACCCTCTCGTCGTCTCTATTCTCGCCTGGGATAGTATATTGAGTACTAATCAAAGTAAACCATGAAACGCGTTCATGTTGATATAGCCCTCAGCAAGCAAAGAACGTTCAGATCTGCATGTCAGAGCTTCTTCAACACATCATTGACGAGTCCGCCCAGCTGCCGCAGGAGATTGTTGATATAATCCTGGCACAATTCTTGCACAAGCACAAGGTACCATACTGGATGGGACCTCATTTCAAGGATGTCAATTGATAAGTTTTGTCCGCATTGCCGCTAACTAAGCACTCCCATACCTTTTTGCCACCACAAAACAGTTTGACAACCCAGCAGCGTACCGCCTCGCCTGCGATCTGGGGAACAACTGCGCCGAGAGGCTTCAGAGATATGTTTTCCAGGTAATACTCGAACCTGCAGTGGTAGTGATGTTGTTTACCATGCACCTCTACTCTTCCCCGCAATGTACTCACACTCCGGTCGTTTTTGCAAATAATTAGTATTTCTCCGATATCATCTCGACCGCAGGAAATGGAGAGCTGTCGCACAAGGAATTGGAAGACTTCAAGACAGTTCATAAGCTCGTTATCGAGCTCAACAAGTCGACCCCAGCACTGCTGTTGAATGTCATTCCTCAGCTGGAGGAGGAACTGAAGGTACATGACCGTTTCGTTCACCTACATCATTCTCCATTGATGGCACTGGCATTAATAAGTCTTTTGCCATTTCCCAATAGCTCTCGGATGTTACGATCAGGACACTGGCGACCAGGTCGCTCGGAGAAATGTTTTCAGAGAAAACTTCACAGCTGGCAACACAATATGAATCGACGTGGAAGGCATGGCTTCAAAGGTAAGATCGATACTCCTACTTGGTGCTCATGTACGCGGATTGCCATGGAAAGCTGCTTTTAACACCAACAATCTTACATCCTGAACATAGACGTAACGATAAAATACCTCAAGTCAGGATCGCTTGGATCGAGTCGCTCGTTGACCTTATCAAAAATCATACAAGCCTCTCCAAAGAACTGAGTGGTAAGTCTCACGCCTTGAATCTAAATACTATCCTGGCAGCGCCAATTCAGGATCAAAGTACCTAACTGTAACCCATCCTACATTTAATAGATTGCCTATCTGAAAAACTTGTTGACCCAGACGAGAAGGTGCGAGCTGTCGCATGCAAGATTATCGGAGAGTTTGACTACGAGACGAGCCTTCACCATATCCAAAAGAGCACGTTGATCCAAGTTGGACACCGCTGCAGGGACAAAAAGAAGTCGGTCTCAAAGGAAGCCATCACAACCCTTGCAGTTCTTTATAACCAAGCCTACCCTGAGATGTAAGTCCACTCTCCATTCCGCTCCCAATTATCCCGATTGAACACACTTCTTCAGCGTTCAGACGATAACCTAGCTTCTCTCCTTCACAATAGTGAGAATGGAACCAAGGCCGGTATATCTCACTTTGGATGGATGGCGTCCGCAATCTTGCACGCTGTCTACGTCAACGACAATGAGATCTTGTAAGTCGCGACATATAGGCGAAGATTGATATTTTTTACAAGCGATTCAAGCCGATACAGAAGCTAATAGACGCGTACTTTCGTATTCTTAGCTCCTTTGTCGATCACGCAATATACACTACAGTATTCCCACCCCATGGCAGCGCAGCTTCACGGACACAGCGCATCGTCACAACTTTTGGCGCGCTCGATGATAAAGGCCGGACTGGATTCCTCTCAGTCCTCAGGAGAAGTGTTGAGTACGTCTATGTTTACGCTTTCGCGCTGCACTCAGGTTAATATTTATCACGCTATTCTAACCATAGACATACATATCTCCTTTGTACTTGTAGTACGAGATCTCACATGACGGCACTTTTAAAACTTCTAGAAACTCGCGAGGTAGGATCAAACGACGACACTTAGACTCGCGAACAAAAGGCTACTCTTTGAACCGCCGACTTAGAGAGATCTCATATTCTTGTTTTTCTTGCATGAATAGAAGAGCAAGGAGAATGGAGGGGGAGATGACTTTGAAAAGAAGCTTGGATCTATTATCAAGGTCATCAGCGGTAAGTGCGCTGTAGCTACTGCTTCAGTTGAGTCAACGTAAATCGGATATGTGCTAATCAAAACGTGAATGCTATTGTAGATCGTCTGCCCGATCCTGTCAAGAGCTCACTGTTGTTGTACAAGTATGCCAGCATGCATGACTCTACGTTCTTGCAGCTGATCTCGGACTGTATGGACTCGAGGCAATCGCTCAAAGAAATCCGGAAAGCAGCTGTAAGTCACTGTTGATGATGAATTTGAACATGCCGCGTCGTTATCAACGCATTCAGTATCCCACCCAATACACTAATGTGAACTGCCGCAAATACTACGCGCTTTATAGAAGGACACGATTGCAAGGATTGAGAATGTCTCGCCACCGATTTTGGAGATTTTCACCATCCTTATCCAACGAATTAGCGTCACATTGATCAATTCTGAGGTCATTTCGGAGCTTATCCAGAACATTGCTGGAAGCGACGAAAACCGCCAAATCTCAGGCGAGCTCTTGAGGTCAATCTCACCCATCTTCCCAGCCATTTTCATCGACCATTTGGCAGAGATCACGGCTCTCCTTCGTAACTCGACTTTTGTTGGAGCTTCCGATGCGTTGCAGACCTTGGCAGAGTTTGCCAAGCAGTTCCCCAAGTCTGTGCCCGCTGATGCAATGGCCAAGGAAACTCTCCGGCAATTCCTGACGTCGGGTACTGTTGCGCAGGCGACCGACGCGACCATCGTCCTTGCCAGCATTGCCGACAACGACGCAATGTGCAGGGATATTGTCGAAGACATATCGGAGGACCTGGATTCATCTCCCAACCTGCTCAAGAACCTTGCCATCCTGTCCCAAATCACATTGTACTCTCCCCAAGTCTTTGAGAGTGTCAGTGGAGCTGTCGTTGCATTTATCATGAAAAAGCTCCTCCTCACAAACACGAAAGATCAGGAAGTGAGTAACGATGGCTCGTAATTGTACCTTCGCCTGACTAATCTGCGGTTTGCATACGATACTGATAATCCACATTATGACCTTCATTCCATAGACACAGTACGATGCTACTGAGGACTGGGTAGAAAAGAGCGAGTTGGACCAGTACTCCTTGTCAAAGGTATTCAGATCGATCCATTTGAATTCGCAAGCAATCACCCGACTCTCTTTTCGACTCTTGACTTATTGTTATCTTCATTTGTATGTGTTCCATTATAGCTTATGGGTCTGAAGGTTCTGGTCAACCGGGCAATTGTGCTCCTTGAAAGTGACCCCGAGGCGGCGCACAGTGCTGTTCGCCCTGTGTTCCAGCTTTTGTGGGCACTTATCAATCAAGAGGGTGAATTGGTTGCCGAAAAGAACACAAAGTAAGATATCATGTTTCTTTTAAATGTCTGACGATCTTTGTTGCAACAGAAATGATTCGACACTGACATTCTCTATCCCAACCACCTGTGAACATTGTAGTGCTGTGATGAAGAGCCATTTGCGACTCAATGCTGCCCGCTTTGTGATCAAGCTCACGCGTGGGCGCCCTGCCTACGAAAAGATGGTTGCTGTATCTGACTATAGCCGCCTGGCGCTTGTGATTCAAGATCCAGTTTACCGTGTGCGCCATGGTTTTGCCACCAGGATCATGAAATACCTTCGCGCAAAGGAGCTACACATTCGGTATTTGGCTGTTCTGATATTGGTCGCACACGAGCCCGAAATCGACTGGAAGTCACAGGTCCAAAAGTTCTTGACCATCCAGTCCAAGAGCCAGGCCATCGGTATGTTTTTTTTTATATGTCTAGTCCTTGAAACAATGGGGATTGAGCTCGGAGTTGTAGTACTATGACGAACTAACATGTGTATATACATGTACCTTTTGATGGAACGAGTAGACAGCAACCTCATGCTCAACGAATTGACTCTCGCGAGATCATTACACTTGCTGTCGAACCACCCCGACTTTGTCATCAAGGTCGCTGATGATGGTGAAAATGCTGTGTTTGGAGGCGCTCTCCCAACACACTCTGTCCAAGACATGAACTTGGCTGCAAAGTAAGTTATTCCTTGGTAGTTTTTGTATTTTATTCGAGGAGTTGAACTGGTAGGATAACAATCTAACAAGAATACATCACACACACTCTATTAGGTATATCGAATTTTACTTGGACACCATGGCCAACTCGGAGAACATCTCACTGATCTTTTATGTCGCCTCGCTCATGAAGACCGTCCGATTTGCCAGCCCAAATGACAACACACATGTAAGCCGCAAGTATATGGTATGAAGGTCTGCTGAGATTCTATCGATACGTTGTTGTCTCCTTTGCTGACCGGCGATGTCTCTCTTCGTCGTACAATAGAACCTCTATATCTTGAGCGATCTTGCTCAGTATTTGATTCAAGAAAGGAGTCGGTCGCATGGCTGGACGTTAACCAGCTACCCTGGACAGGTCAAACTCCCCAGAGAGTTGTTTACACCACTCGCTCAGAACGACGTGTCTGTGGAGGTATGGATGCTTCTCTGACGCTTCTCATTGTTGACTTTGGATTGACCCCCAGGAGAATTACGAGCTAACTTGTGTTTGGTTTTGGTGGCGTCTTGATTGCATTGAAATGTAGATATCCACGAAGAACTATCTCCCTACTGCATGGGTCCAGGCACGAGAGCACAAGACCGAACGCAAGCCCAAGACACCTATTGAGCGCAAGATGGGACAGGCCACCAAGCGCCGATCCCGGTCTCCATCCCCACATAGTGCAGAAGATATGGAGGATGTTGTTGGCGAGAGAGGAGTTTCGTCTCCCTCTCGAGCCAAACGACCAAAGAAGGCCAAGGCAGCTGAGCGTGTTGCAGAAGAACCCACCAGAAAGTAAGCAACTTATTTGTGGTATTAGAGCAACCAATCCTGTCAGGAAGGTGCACTTGCTTTTATGCAACACACATTTTTTTTTCTGACCTTTGATTTATCCCATGTTTGTTGTGTGTCTATGTTCATAGGATGGCGTCTAGAGCAGCCAAGGCCAAGGCCACTGTCTACAAAGATGCTGAAAGCAGCGATGAAGAGGCGGAAGAGATGGAGAGTGACGATGAGAGCTCTTGATCGAACTCACAATGACTGTCACTGTGTCCAGGATAGCATTGTTTTTTTTTGTTTACTGCATCTCTGGAATGCGCAACCCTTTTGTCCACCCAGCCCGATCTAAATCCACCCAGCCCTTGCTAACTCAACCCATGTAGCACTTGTATTTTGCAATGAACAAGCTCGCTCCTTTCATTTTACCTTTGGTGGTGCGGGGCTCTTCCCATTTGCATTCCCTTTTTTTTTCTGGATGTACATGAGCTGAAACAAAATCAATCGGGGAGCCTGAGGATATTGTTCTTTCGAAGATTGCAATTTGGAAGGGAGGGAAGCCGTGTCGCCTCAAAAAAAAAAAATTGAAAAAAAATAGGTTTCTGATGGTCAGGGTCAGACCTTTGATCATACGAGGCTTCATGCTGAGGCGTTTGTTCGCATTGACAAAACGTCAGGAAATAGATGGGACTGACGGACGGAGGATGACGGTGGAACAAGTGGGCGTTAATGGCAGGCATGACGCAGTAGCTGTGTAGCCATGTGGAGTCGTTTGAAGGAATCCATTTGCGTAAAGACGGAGGGGCGAGTGAGGGGGGGGGGGAAGAGAAAAGGTGGGCGAGGGTTAGACTCTGACGCATGTCTATTTTCGACCTTGAGCCATAGCGCCAGGAAATTCTGTGTTTTGTTTGTCCGAGCAGAAAATAGAACATTCACTTTTTGGTTGCTCCACTAAGTTTTCGCCTTTCATTTTTGATTGTGAGGTTGTGGTTGATATAAGACGTTTGTCATGGACGGCGATGATGGCTATGGCCGTGGTTACGATGATGATGATGATGACACAATAATAACAAGAACAAACAGTCGGAAGGAGACTGGGCATTGAGACCACGATTGAGACAGTACCCCGCTGCATTATTCCCGGAGGTAAAGGTGAAGGTGGAGGTGAAGGCGAAGGGGAAGGGGAAGGGAATCATTAGTCAAGTTGAGGTCCTTGGTCCTTTCGATGTTGTTTATTCCAGACCACGGCCTGGTGCAACCCAACATGCAACTTTAATCCCAACTCCTCTCCAAAAGAAATGAGCAAAACAAACTTACCGAGGAATCACAAAATCTAATTTCAGATTCAAACAGAAAACAGACCGGCGCCTCCTGCTTGTGAAGAGAATAATGCGACGATGGGAGTGAAGGTGAAGGCGTGCAAGCATACAAGTAGGGAATTTGATTCATCTGTTAATACCGCCACCTTCCATGTGCTCGGTCCAGGGGAGAGAGGAAAGACCTCGTCCGTATAAAAGGCTGGGACAACCCAGACTTTACTTTTTTCCTTCATCAGTTCTTTGTTCCTCTTCCTTTGTGTTTCTACTCACCCACCCACCCTATCTACTTCTCTCTCCGCACACCCACACACACACACACTCAACCTATACCTAATCCTCACACCTAGCATCACCACCATCATGAAGTTCACCGCCCTCCTCGTCTCCTCTGCCCTGTTCCTCGCCACCATGGCCAACGCCCAGGTGCCTGCCTTTGAGGCCGCCAGAGTCTCCAAGTGCAAGATGCCCGGTGTTGTCGCCTACACCTTTGACGACGGCCCATACATCTACAACGACAAGCTACTCGAGATCCTCAAGACGAAGAACGTCGTCGCCACCTTCTACCTCGTGTAAGTTGACTAATACAGCTTTTTGCGTTTTTTCTGTCTCTGCAACAGCAGCTGTTAGTGCGACAATCAATTGATCTAACCCTGCATTATCTTCATTCCTCTTTTACTTCACCATACCTTCCAGCGGCCAGATGGTCAACAAGACTCTCCAGCAGCAGGGCTCCCTCAAGAAGATGCTCGAGCATGGTCACCAATTGGCTTCGCACACCTATACCCACAGCAACCTCGACTTGATGACCGAAGCCGAGATGAAGAGTGAGATCTCGAGAACCTCTGATGTGATGTTTGCCAACAGCGGTGTCCGTCCTCGCTACATGCGTGCCCCCGAGGGTCGCTGCTCCGACGCCTGCACCAAGGTGATGAAGGAGTTGGGTCTCGTCATCTCGTACTGGAACGTCGATACCAACGACTGGCGCCACGTTGGCGAAAAGACCCCTGCCCTTGCTGTCCAAAAGTCGATGGAGGAGCTTAACCAAAAAATCGTTAAAGACTCGAATCCTGCCACCGATTCGTTCATCTTGCTCCAGCACGAGATCCACCAGTTCTCGGTTGAGAATTTGGCCGATGTTGTTATTGATGCCATCTTGAAGAAGGGCTACCGCTTTGTCTCGATGGAGGAGTGCATTGGCGAGCCTGCCTACTTGGAGGGCTCTGTTGTCCCCACCATCGCTACGACCGCCCCTGTTGTCCCCACTGCTACTAGTTCGATTGGCACTCCCGCCGCGACTACTGGTACTGGTGCTGGTACTGGTGCTGGTGCTGGTGCTGGAGCTGGAGCTGGAGCTGGAGCTGGAACAGGAACCGGTGGAGTTACTGTGCCCACGGCCACAGCTGCGAAGGGCGACAATGGCGCTGGAATCAAGTCTGCTGCTGGTTGGTCCTTGGGCCTGACCGCTGCTGCCGCTGCCCTCGGACTTGCTCTCTTCTAAGTCCTCTGGGCAACACACACACCGGCATGCATTATTAAAGGATATTCTAGAGATTTTAGATTTTTCTTTTTATATCTTCCTTTTTATTGTCCTTTTTTATCCCCCCTTTTTATTTTCACGACCCACTGCACAACATCTCTCCACAGCTCCACAGGCATCATAACATAACATAATACACCCTATGTATTATTGACTAGATAGGCTTGTAACAATAATAGCTAAGCAACACATGAACATTTCCACATTCTAAAATAACAAACACGTTCAATTTGCGTATGCGTACTGCTGGGGCCTGGCCTGGGTTTGATGTTTGATGTTTAATGTTTGATGTCAAAGGACCAAAGATCTTCCTGGCCTGATTAACTGAGTCATTTGGCATAGCAACCGTCAAATGCTGCTGTGCCACCATTAACAGTCACTTCAATTGACATATTGGCATCCTGTTCTTTGAACTTCTTTTTGATTCCACACACGCAACGCGCTTCCCTCCCTTTCTTTCCCACATCATACTCATCTGCTCAAGAACCATGGACCCGACCGTAGAGAACACTTCCATCGATGAACATGCTGTGGCAACAGCAACAGCAACAACAACACCAACTAGCCCTTCGTCAGCCACACCTAGTCGTACTAACAAAACCAAACGGAACTACAGAACCAAGAAGCATGACACCAGCAGCGACAATGAACACGACGCTGACGAGGTCATGAAGGACGACACCCAGATGGAATCAACTTACCAACCACAACAGCCGGCAGCCAGCAGCAGCAGCAACCTTCCTTATGTTCAGTCGCAGAACGCACAAAACATCGGTGAGGTCTATCCAGGCCTTGCCAGACTCAGCTTCCTCGATCAGGATTCAGGGGTAGAAGGAGGCGAGACGGAGCAGGAAGGAATGCTGGGAACCACGAGACCTCGTCGACCCCTTCAACAGAAATCACTGCCATCCCAACAACAACCACCATCGACCAGCGCTGAGGAAGGAGAGCAGACAATCGCCTCACAACCATTAGTGGAGACTCTCGCAGCACCCCCTTTAACATCCCCCTCGGCCACGTCATCAGGTATCGGCTCAGAATCAAGTCTGGTAGAGATCAAGGACACAGCTTTGGAGAACAAGGGTAGAGGACTCTTCTCGGCAGCCAAGGATGTCTTGAAAGCCGGAACGCTTGTCTTCAAGGAGATGGGATACTGTCAGGTCGTCAATGATGCCTCGCTGCCTTCAGTTTGTTCGGCTTGTTTCAAGGATACACGGGAGGAACAGGGTGAGGACGAGAAGAGTTCTTCGGCTGGAGGTGTTTCGGCCAGTAACCAACGGAAACTTGTCCGATGTGCTGGGTGTAAAGTCGTCTGGTATTGCAATAAGGTAAATAATACAGCTCCGCCTTTGTTTGTCAAGTTGTTTAGTAATACAAACGTTAGAATTGACATCTGATGCGTTCATCACCTCTCCAATGGCAATAGACGTGCCAAATCAAGGACTGGAAGCTCCATCATCAACTAGAGTGTCAGGGAATCCAGCAGTCGATGAAGAACGCGGTGATGAAGGATGTCTGGACGAAGCGCTCGATGGACACCACCACCGTTCGCGCCCTGTGCCGATTGGTTCGTCGTCGAGAGCGTGTGAGGACATCAGCCGCCTACAAGGCCGAGCACAAAAAGATGGATGCAGCTCAGAAGCAGGTCAACGAGGTGTATTATTCAGGGCTGGATCAGAAGGAAGAGGAGTGGCTAGACGAGCATGGAGCGACGTGGATCGATCAGTACCTCAGAGCACCAGCAAGTAACCAGGACCTTTCTTCCAAGAGCACCCTGGATGAATCGGCCCAGTTCACCAAGGTCATGGCTGTAGTGATGTCCTGTGTTGTCATGGCGAAGGAGGATCGTGCGGCATTCATGCGAGGATCCGGAGAGCCCGAGGGGGAAGGCAAAGGTACGAGTGGAACAAGGGGCTTTGATCTTCTCCGGAAACTGTTGTCCTATGGCTTTTCGGTGACCAATCTGGAAACTACCACGGCGGTTGGGCTGGCGCTTTATGTTCAGAGCATGCCGTTCATGAACCATTCGTGCCTTCCCAACTGCGTCTATACTTTCAAGGGGTCGAGGGTCGAGTGCCGGGTGATCCGGGACATTCAGCCAGGAGAAGAGGTAACTCTCTTACTTGGATCTTCACGTATATTTAATGTTCTAATAATTGTTTCAATTGGCACTTTTTAACGTGACATGATTGTTACTTTTTCATGCTGCCATAGTTGACAATCAGCTACATTGACCAGATCGGCACAACTCAGGAACGCCAAAAGCAGCTCAAGGAACAATACCACTTCACATGCATCTGTCCACTGTGCCAGTACTTCCCCGCCAACCCACTTATTCAACCTAATCAAGACGCGTTACTGGCCATCATCCCCGACCCAACATTTACTCCGCTGCTCGATCCAAAACAAGGCTTTGTCTGTCCCAACACTGCCTGTGCGACTCGGTCAGACATCTGCTCCATCGTCGCAATAGAGTCACAGCTCGCCATTTACAACAAGGTCGAGTGGAAGTGCGAGACTTGCGGACACGTTGCCGAGCTCACACAGGAGATTGTCCAGGAGAACCAGGAGGAGGCAGAGAGGATCATTGCTCGGTTTGTCCGGGAGATGAATGATGCATCGGATCATCAACTCAAGTCAGGCTCCAGGAACTTTGAGCTCGCCAAGGTCAAGTTGCCGGAAACGACGGACGAAAAGGCGGCTGAGGAGGCAAGAAAGGCTGCTGCTGCTATGGGCGGCATGAATTCCGTGCACGAACCCTCAACAGCAGCATTACAGTACTTTGACGAGGCCTACCGGTCACTAACGGGTGTCGCACCTCCTCATACAAGGATAAAGCCTCGTCGGTTACCAGGATCGCCCTTGGATATCAAGGAAGACCCTGTTCACCGCAGTGCGCTTCATCGTCTCGTCCGCCAACTAGAGCAGGCAGGATTCGACGAGGGCGTGAGCCACAAGAACTGGGTGTTTGCTCTCCATCGGTCACTAGGGCTGGAGTGGATACTAAACAACACCTACATAGGCCACCACCCATTGAAGGCGGTTCAAGGATACTACACATGCAAGATTGTGAATCTGCTGGCTAATCTGCTGCTGGAGGAATCAACGATTGAGATCGAGGAGAGCGACCATGAGCAGAATAGTGACGAGGACGAGGAGATGTCAGGCAATAGCGATGACGAGCGGGATCTCAAGGCTTTGCGGGATGTTATGGGTGGAGGCGCCAGCAAAGGATCGAAGGGACACCGTACTGGGTCGATGCAGGAGCAACTTTTGAAGCGGAAACAAAAAGGATCAGCAAACCCTGAGGATGGTACCAAGGGCAAGACGGCGACAAAGAATACTCCAATCAAGCGGATACAGACAGAGTCGTCCCGACAGTTGCTGATGTACCTCAAGTCGCTTATCCCCAAGATCGAGGACCCGGCGTTGTTGCAGCAGTTTAGGGTGTGCTGGGGTAAAGATGGCAAGCTGGCGAACCGGTACCGCTACCAAGTGGATTCGCTCAAGCAGGCGCTCCATTATGCTGAGCTGCCCTTCCAAGAGACCAAGCCTTGAGAACGCAACAAACATTAAACAAAGGGTTGGTCGTATTTACGTTTGTACATGCGAGGGATTGTCTCATTAGTGGTGAGATTTTTGGAAGGCCCTTAATGGCATCAATTTCATATAGAGCGTCTGTCGAAACGCAATTTGGACCGCACCTCTCTTTCTTCTCCACCAGCGATTCCCGACAGACACTCATTCCCCTCCACTCTCCTAACCATCGCTCATTTCACTACAACGACACCCCCACACGAAAAGGACAACGACAACACTCTCGCAGCAACAACAACCACAGACATAACAATACAACCACACATACACACACGCACACAACAGCTCAACGCGACCATAACACGGTAGTGTGTCTAAACGATCAACCTCTCCTTCCCTTCAGGCAATGAACAAGTGACAGCAGCAAAGCTACTCTTGGGCAGCTAATCCCGGCATCCCATGAAACACACACGACTCACCGTGCAGATCAAAGGCAACAATCACAACAACCAACTGGAAGCAGCCGTAGACAGCTATTGCTGCAGGGGACTTAGCCTAGAAAGTAGGAAGCAGGAAACAGCGAAACTCCATGTCGCGAAACACACGCGACCAGAAAGCGACCTCTCATGAGAGGACGAATGCAAGACCAGAGCACCAATGAATAACAAACTATGAATATCTGTTTGCTAACTTTCAATTTTCTCGCGCATTACTCAATAACAGCATCGAGCACTGAGGACAACAGGACGACCTACAGTGCTCCCAACAACAACTGCAGCGCCTTCGACCATGCATGAGTCTGAAGGTACCTTCAACAACAGTCACTTTCTGGGCGCAGTGCTCGACAACAAACATGGCTCACGAAACTAACAACTTTCTCAACCGTGACAGAGCAAGTCCCTGTTCAGCCACACAGCCCTTCCGAGGTCAAGATGAAGTCCCAGCAGCAGTCTGCTACGCCGATGAACATCGACCACGACTCCACAGCCAATAACTATGAGACGCTTACAGACGACTCAATTCTGCCCAATCCTACCACGGCCAACCTCGTGGATATCAAGCATTTCCTCGAGGCAATGACAACGGCCGACAGAGAGATCCAGCAGGAACTGCGCCAGTACATCGTCGACAAGGTAAGCTCTAATCTACCTGTTCATATCAACTAAAAGCTTTTGGACTCTCATAGGTGATAGCCGTACTAACATCTGCTTGTTCCGCCTTTTTTATACTCGTTTGTAGAAGTACATCAAGAAGCTCGTCGCCTTGTTGGAAATCTATGAGAATTCGGAGAAGGCGTCGTGCTTGCACACCCTCCGTCTGATCCTCCTGCATTTGAGTAAGTCATCTGAAAAAAAACAACTTGTCATCTTTTGCTGTTTTCGCATCTTGCTGGGAATGCTCAAAACCCGGAAGCGACAGACTAACCGATCATTGCATTGTTTCTTTATTTTCTTGTGCCTCTAGTGAACCTCTACGATTCGGACATCATCCAGGAAATCTTGAAAACCAGCAACTTTACCGGCTGCCTTGGTATCCTGGAGTGTAAGTGAACAGCCTATGTGGATTTTTGCAAGATTGCTCTGGCTCATGAACAAATGCTGGTATTATCAGACTTCAAACTCATATCACCACCTTACGTTTTCTTGGTACTTTAGACGATGCAGATGTGAAGGAGGGAAAAGCCCAGTACCGGCAGATGTTCTCTCGAATGGGCAAGTTCAAGGAGGTCGTTCCGATCGGCGATCCAGACACCATGAAGCTAATCAACCAGGTGATCCGTCTCCAGTTTCTGAAGTACAAGGTCCTGGCTGATACTCAGGAAGTAGACGCGATTTCGGTGGTGACTCTCATGAGTAAGGCCAAGAACCTCGAGCTCGTCCAGGACATTGCCTATGACCGCCAGTTGATGAAGGACCTCTTCGATATCTTGAAGAACCCATCGGAGCCAAAGCGTCGCCGAAATGACGTTGTGCTGTTTGTGCACCAGCTTTGCACTATGGCCAAGAAGACAACTATCGACGTCTACAGGTAAGAATATGTTTCTACAATATGTGTGATCGTAGAGTCACGCCTATGTTCTCAACAGGAGATCTAACCATACTCTTTTCTATCTTCCTCCAATCAACACGATGCCTTCACAGGAAACTCTGCCCTGCTGGTCTTTTCGAGCTACTCGAGCATGCTTTTGTGTCCGATGACACCCGGGTTAAGCAGGCAGGAGTCGAGATTATGCAGATAGCCTTGGAGACCAGCCCGCGTGTGATCCGCATGCAAATCATCGAGCAGAACTCCCACAAAGGCTCCAAAGTATTCCTGGACGCTATTTTGAAGCAAATCATCGCACAATCCAATGTCGACTTCATTTCCCAGTTTACCGATGCCGTTCAGACTTTGCTGAATGTCAACCCCGAGGCGGCAGAAGATAGCATCTCGACCTCTGCTTTGCGGGGAAGCGAATCAGCTGACGACGTCTCGGACCGCCCTGACCCCAGCGCGGAGGCATTCTTGGACCTGTTTTACACGCAGTATCTCAGCACTCTGGTCAAACCTGTGCTGGAGCTCACGAGATGTAAGTATTTGAACTGAATTGTCGCAATGTCGACCTTGTGAGAAAAGGAGTTGATTTCTTTCTGTAGTACTGACCAACAGCTCTATTGCGTTTTGGTTATTGTTTCTACTAGCTTCGACGTCTCTGGATCATCGTACATCCGCTCGGTGTGAGGAAGTCTGCAAACTCATGACGTTCCTCGTTCAGCAACATCCCTCGCAGCTCAAGGTCTTCCCTACCTCCAACTGCCTTTTAGAGAAGATCACCCTCCTCTTCAAAAATAATTCCAAGAAATTGCGTTTCGGTAAGTCCTTTGTCCTCTTGCTTCTACAGCCATTGATTCTTGATAGGTTCTGTTCTCAGTAGAACTATGGCGATTAACATTATCTTTTTGTTTCTGAACCTTTCGATGCTTAGTGGCATTGAAATTCTTCAGAGCCTGCATTGATCTTAACGACGATTACTTCAGCCGCATGCTGATCAGGAACAAAGTGATTCACAGTGTCATTGGCCTTCTCCAAGACACCAAAGGCAACAGGAACGCCATGAATTCGGCCTGCCTGGAATTTTTCGATCGTATTCGAAAGGTAACAATTGCGGCGTGATTTTGCATTCCTGGCATGGCATGCCTCGCGGCTGATTGTTTAGAACCATTGAAATTGATAGCTAGCATGCTCTCTGCATACTTATTATTTTTGAACTGAAATAGAACAACATCAAGTTGCTGGTCTTGCAGTGCGCCACTATCCACAAGGAAGCGATGGAAGGCTTCAGCTATACCCCTATCTTCAAACAGCTTTTGGCCTTGCACACCGTCAAAGGTGGCAGCAGAACAGCAAGCCCACCACCTCAGGCCATGGCTGATTCAGCTCTTCCAAACATCCCTCCTCACTACGCTCGCCCTTTCTTCAAGAATGCCAACAAGGCCGAATGCAGCCACACCGATGGATCCTCCTCCGGACCATTCAGCATACGTGAGAACGGAGTCGAGTCGGCGGACAGGCTTATGTCGGAGCTTTTTGGCGACGATGACGACCACGACATGGTTGCTGCAGGAAACGATGTCCCCCAGCCGTACCAGCTGCGCCATAGGCTCCAAAGAACTGATTCCGAGGAGACTAAGGACTGCAATGCTACTGCCGCCAACGACTGCTCATCCGTTAGTCAGACAAGGATGGATCTGACTATCTCGTTGCCGCCAACTAGTGCAGTTCCCGTAGCGTCCACGATTGAGGCCAAGGAGAGCAAGTCGAAGCGTAAAAGAGACGATGAGACCGAGGAGGATCTCAAAGACGGAGCCGCTCGAGCTCAGTCCCGTGCCAGGTTGGATTCTGGTGTCCCAGGAACCATTGAGGCCGCTGCCGCCATCACCGCCTAAGACGAGCACAAGGACATCGACATCAACAACATCATTATCAACAACATAACAACAACATATTCAGAAATCTCAACAACAACATTACTACTCTCGCCGAGGCCACCGACATCATCTCGAACAATTTTACTCCTTTAGTCTGAATCTTTCAAGATATTACGACACAACTCCGATTCCTCGCAGGAGTATCAAAGGCTCTGACATATCATCTTTCTTCTTTCACCTTTTCCTATTTGTATTTTTTCGTCCCTTATTTCTTGGGTCCTTGCTGCTTTATTTTCTCGTAACATCTTTTGTACATCATTTCGACACCCAGACATCCTATTCCAGCTTACAACTTACAACAATGCGGTAGTATGCCGTTATACAAACATGTAGATCTTTTGCACTAGTTTTATTTGCTCATCTTATTCCGACCACTTGGTCCTCTTAACATTTTCAAACAGCCTAAAAAAAATAAAAAAAAAAGGGGACACAGAAGTGTACACAAATGCAATCTTAGGTTGGAAGGTGAAATAAAGACTCAGTCAACATGGTTGGCAGGCCATCAGGTCGTATTTTGTTGTTGAACTTGCAAAAGTCAGATTACCCGGGCTTTGTTTTTGCTTAAAGCTTCTAGAAAATGTTGTGCGCGTGTGTTTTTTGTCGCCTCCCTGGATATGCGCAGAAAAAGACACGTCCTTGGTCAAGGTCGATGTTGGTGGCGGAGAGAAAAACCAATTGACAGGGGTCCTCAATAATGCAAAGAATGAACTCTACGCCCTCTCCAACTTGCCCACGGTGTCTGCATGTACACATTGAAACCCTCATCCTAGTGGGTTGGAATGTGCATGAATGATGCATAGCCTGTCGACGATGTGATAAAAATTCGGATATATGAGGGGTAATTGTCTCATTTGCCTTTGACTGGGAACCTTCTGGCCTATTCGCAATATGAAGGCCATCAAGTAGCATGACATGCATGAACATCAGGACATAGAACCTCTTTCAACCTCATCTATCATTGTCGCATATTCGTTTCTCTCTTCACTATATGGCACTACTGTATCAAGAGCTGATGAACACCATGCAGCACTCACTCGCTCTAAAATAAAAGCGCATTCTGCTCACCCCAATTCTTGACACCTTAACAACAAAATCTTAGTTGCTTATTCAACCACATGGACGCGCTCAGATTTTTTTTCAGACATGTCGCATCCGCCGAGGTCTCCTCTACTCTCTTCTTCATCCTTTTTGTCCACCTCTTCCAATCGACTCCAGGAACAGATGCAAGAACAAAGACAACGTCTAGAGTGGAGCTCGTCAAAGGAACTCCAACAATCACGACGCCCTGGATGCCCTTGCCGACGAGTGCGCCCAATCCGAACCCACTGCAAAAACAAATGAGTCAATGTCTAGCCCCTGCCTCGCAGTCGTCGGCGACTCTAGTCCATAAATTTCAGTCCCCGGTCCAGGCTCTTGCTCACCGCCGATCGAGTTCTTCTTCGCAACAGTCGTATGCCTCTGATATCTGCAAGGTCGAGCAGCCGTCGTTTTCACCTCTCTTGTATCCCACTCCAGCTCAGTGGCTGTTGTCGCCCAGGTCGTTGTCCTCGGTAGCGTTGCATCTCCGCGACCAGCTTCGTTCGATTTTTTCGACCAGGCAATTATCATCATCCTCGTCGTCGTCGTCGGAGCTGTTGTTATGTGCGATGTCATCGGGTTTAGAAGATGATGTGAGCGACGACAGTGAGAGTGGTGGGAGTTTTGTGCGACAGTAGGGTTTGGTTGAAGATGGAGAGGTTTCTGAGAGTTCTACAGACTGGTGTTTTGAGTCTTGCGAGAACGGCTGCTGGTGTTTGGGAAATGGTTGAAGTGGTTGAGGAGGAAGAGATCGAGATGGAGGATGAATACGAGGAGGAGGAGGAGGAGGAGGAGGCGAGAAGGATGTGGATGATGCTATTGTTTTTGGCGCTGCTGGTGATGATATGGAGCGAATCTGATGAAGTACCCCTGCACTAGTAAATAAAAGCTGTTGTTTACGCGAGAAAGGGAGACACTAGGGGGTGAATGAGTGTGCGGTGGTTGAAGGAGGAGGAGGATGAATAAGATTCAAAAGATGAACGGAGAGAAAAAAAAAATGCCGCTCGAAGAAGAAGGGTGAAAGGGAAAAAGAGTGTGCCTGTGCGGTCTTATTTCCGCATTAGTACAAGATGAGAAAAGAAGAGTGGAAAGGTGGAGGATGGTTGTCCCGATTTGAACTTTTCGGGGTCAGTTGGTCCAGACCTGCCTGTTGTAGGAGACATGTATGCAGGTGTAGTCGTTGGCTAGGTTGTCGGCGGTTGAACGGTTGTTTGGTGAGAGAGATAGTAGCTTACTTGTAAGAAAGAGTCAGAAGAGTTAGGGCGGCCGATGAGTTTCAAGGGTAAACTTGATGCGAAGGTGGGTGGACTCGAGGCGACGATAGTATTTTTTTTATGTCGCTATCAGATGGCTAGCTATCTGATTGCGGGCGAGAGAATGGAGCAATTAGAAAATTTTGTATGGAGGAGTTATCTGATGGAGAGGAGGAGGCCAACAAGACAAAGGGCGGATAAACCTCCATCTGATAATCGTGCGAGAGCGAGAGAGATGTGATATTTTCCATTGATAGGGGGTGTGTCGAAGTCTCTCCCCCGCTTTGTTCTCTTCCGCCCTCACATACTGAAACCATCAAGAAAGCTCGCCATCAGATAAAAACACGCCGTTCTTTCCTTGGTTTTCTCTTTTCTTTTTCTTTCTCTTTTTCTTCTTCACCCGGCCAGCACTTCTTTTTCCCTCGTTGCTCTCTTTTCCCTCTTGCCGCATTCACCCTCCTTTTTCTGCAGCACACACTGCCTCACCGAAAAAAACAATGCTCGCTGCTACCCCGGTCAAGACTCTTGCTCTCCTGGCATTAGTCTCTGCCGCTGCCCATGCTGCCGTCGTCACCTACGACTGGAATATCACCTACGTCAACACCAATCCCGATGGTCTCATGGAGCGCCGTGTCATCGGCATCAACGGACAGTTCCCGTACGTTTCACTCTTATTTTTACAATGACCTCCAAGAGCTTCCTTTATGTTCTTTCAAACTAACCATCTCACATTATAATAGACCACCGGCGATTAATGTCACCCTGAATGACACGCTGGTCATCAACGTCGTGAACCAGATCAGCGAGCCAACATCACTGCACGCCCATGGTCTGTTTCAGACAGGAAACAACCAGATGGACGGCCCCTCTATGGTCACCCAGTGCCCCATCCCTCCAGGAGCAAACTTCACCTACACTATCCCCATCGAGCAATACGGCACTTACTGGATCCATGGCCACAACAAGGGCCACTATGTCGATGGACTCCGTGGTCCTCTTATCATCCACAACCCAACTGAGGTCTACCATTATGATGAAGAGTACACTCTTGCATTTGCTGGTGAGTCGATTCATTTCTTTGGTTTGCATACAATGAATAGAGTCCATGCACGCATCATATATCCACTCTCCCTCTAACCTCTTTTTTACTCAACAGACTGGTACCACGACGAGCATTCGGTCCTTTTGGATGATTACCTGTCGATGTTCAACCCTACCGGTGCTGAGCCTGTCCCCAAGTCGGCATTGATCAACCAAGTGTTGGACAACAAATTCTCGTTTGTGCCCGGCAAGGTCTATCGTCTCCGCATCATCAACATGTCTGCCCTCGCCATGTTCCATATCCACATCGACGGACACGACATGGACATCATCGAGGTCGACGGAGTCGATGTCCAGAGGACAACTGTCCAGACATTCCCTATCTCGGCTGCCCAGCGATACTCTGTCCTTGTTACGGCCAAGAACACCACCTCCAACAACTTTCTCATCCACGGCGACATGGATCCGGAAATGTTTGACTCTGTCCCTGACACCTTGCAGATGAACATCACAGGAACGATTGTCTACGATGCTGCTTCGCCCTTGGCGCCGGCTGAACTGATCGACTGGGGTGATTTTGACGATGCTGCTCTGCTCACCCCAGTCACCCCCATGGCGGTCACTCCTGCAGACAACCATATCTCGCTAACCGCATCCTTCCAGGTTATGGACGACCACATCAACAAGGCTACATTCAACGACATCACCTACGTGCTCCCAAAAGTTCCTTCCCTCTACACTGCAATGAGCATGGGAAATCTTTCAAGCAACCCTGAAGTCTATGGCACCTTTGCCCACCCACTGGTTCTCAAGCACAACAGCTGGGTCGAGATGATTATCAACAACAACGATGCAGGCAACCACCCCTTCCATCTCCATGGACATGTCTTCCAAGTTGTCGGTCGAGGCGACGGAATCTACGATGAGTCAACTCCGTATCCATACTTCAATACGACCAACCCGCTCCGTCGAGACACTGTCCTCGTCCCCTCCCTGACAAACGTTGCCATTCGGTTCCAGGCGAACAACCCCGGTGTTTGGCTCTTCCATTGTCACATCGAGTGGCATCTCCAAGCCGGTCTTGCGACTACCATCATTGAGGCACCCGAAGCGATGCCTGGTGTTTTGACCGTTGATCCAACTCATCTTCAGCACTGCAAGGACCTTGGTATCCCCTTTAGCGGCAACGCGGCAGGAAATCAGGGTCTTGATCTGACTGGTCAGAATGTTGGACCCAATTTGTTGCCTGGCACGTTTACGGCCAAGGGCATTGTTGCGTTGTTCTTTACGGTGCTGTCTGCTGTTCTTGGGTTGGCGACTGTGATCTGGTATGCTCAGGATGAAGGGCTTGTCCCGAGCGAAGAAGGCGAAGATACCAAGTAGTAGAAAGAAACAACGTGTTCAAAGCAAAAGTCATAATAGAAAAAAGATAGCGATCTGTCTGTCCAGTTCAATTCACGTGACCCATTTCCATCAGTTCCACTTCCAAGCGGGCCTGGTCCTGTCAAGTTCTTTTTCTTAGCTGAAGTTGATTCTCTTGATTCTCTCTCTTTCTTCCACTCACTTTGACATCCGCTACTTCGCTCTTCACTTTCACTCTCTCCCCTCTTCTCTGCCTTTCCTTCAACACTTGGATCGTCACCACCACCCGATCGCGTCCACCTCTCCACACCCTCGTCCCCCTTTCTTTTTTTTTTTTATTTTCAGACCTTCCTCCGTCCGCTCACTCACCACCCCTCCTCCACTTCCAGTCCGGGTGGAAAAAAAATACTACCCGTACTTCATACATTTTTTTTGAGTTACCCTATTGCCCCTCTTTTTGGTGGAATGAGTTCTAGTCGAAGAAACTCAAAGCAGATCTCGCCAGACGAAGACGTGTCCATGCAGGTAACAACAATCTCTCAATCTCTCTCTGTCTCTCTCTGTCTCTCTCTCTCTCTCTCTTCAAAAAGAAAGGGAACACAGGCAGGGTCCAGTTCCTTGAGTGTGTTCTTCCCAGGAGGGCCGATCCCCATCGAGAGAAGAGAGCCTCTTTCCCGCCAAACGTGTTGCTACCAAGCAAGGACCGTGTTATTTCTCCCCTCCCCTCCCTCCTTCTCAAAACTTCCAACCATCAACTTTGAAAGAACCTAGATGTAGAGTAAAACAGCAATGTTAGTGAGGCACCACGACCCGTAGGAGGGACTATATTGCTGAGGGGGACGATGTTGATTTGGCAAGAGAGAGAGACCGTGTGTGTGAGAAAGAGGGTGAATAAGATGGGGCACTAATGTTTAAAGTCAGGAATGATTACCATGGAGAGAGAAAGAGGGAGAACAGTGCTTGTGGATGGTTGATCTACCAAAAAAGACGCGTTTTGGGTGACAGAGAGAAAAGAGAGTAGAATTCACCATAGCGACAGGGTCACAACGCAAGCCTTTTCTTGAACACACAGGACCCTGTCGCCTTTTCTCTGTTGTATCAATAGGTTGGAACAACAAGTATATTAATATACCTATCATTCAAAACGCAACATTGGTATAGGCGGTCAAGGGTCCCGAGACAACAAAGCTCAAGCTCAAGTTGAAGCAGCCTGAACAAGCAGTGCTCCCCGAAAATGGTATGTCACTCACTCTTCTTTACATATCGACAAACGAGGCAGAAAAGGGTGATCGTCCAAGCTGGCTGGTGCTTTCCCCTGCAGGGAATAAAAAGATGGTAACTGACCCTTTTTGTCTACTACTCCCTCTTGCATTATTTTTTTTGGGCAACATCTCCTTGCGATTTCCAATATCGCGTTTATGTTTTGGTTTTTTTGTAGATGTGAGAAAGTTGTTCCAAGCAGTGGAAGAGAACGACACCAAGGCTCTACGTCTGTATCTGACTCAGAGAAATGTTCACCCTGACACCCTTTTCGAAACCAACATATTCGAGGAGAACACCTTCACTTGGTCAGCTCTCCACGCTGCTGCCTACTATGGAGCCAAGGACGTTGTCGATCTGCTTATGGAATTCAATGCCAATGTCGAACTCGAGGATACATGGTACAGGGGTCGTCCTCTTGCCTGGGCTGCATTCGGAGGTATGTCGCTACCTTCCATGCAGGATGCAAACCCCAACGCCTTTTACTATTTCACCCTTGCTAACGTAAACATTTTGTTTATTATTTACGCTGTGATTTTTTCACAGGTCATTTGGATGTCGCAAAGCAACTTATCGGAAAGTACGGTGCAGACAAGAAGGCCAAGAACGAGCACGGACAGGTTGCACTGGAGCTTGTGTATGAGTCGTCCCCAGAGTGGGATAAAATGTTTGCAGAGGTACGGTTGACAAACAGTGCATTTTTAGTGCTCAATCTTGAAACACCACTCCACGTGCGATACACTCCGCTTTAGCTGACCGCCCGCCTCATTTTTTTGTTTGCTGATAGACAAAGTCAACCAAGGCGGGAAAGCCCAAACGGAATGGAGACGACAAGGATGCAGCAAAACCTCAGCAAAAGGAGTCAAAGCCTGGCAAGGAAGGAAAGAATATCCTCACGATCCCTGCCAGCCCACTCGTCGGTGCCTTTAACGACCTCTATAAGCTGATTATGAACCACAAGGACAAGACGTAAGTCGATCAGTGAAACTTGGGAGTGTCTGCGTTGCGTTAGACGATGTCGCGATCAAGAACATTTTGTTGACGCTGTCCTTTATTTCGTCTATAACTCATGTTCTAGCGGTCGCGAATTAGCGGACATCTTCTTGACCCTTCCATCGAAAGATGAGTACCCAGAGTACTACGAAGTCATCAAATCGCCCATGTCTCTGCAGCTTGTCCAGGTATGTTGGCCGCCGGTTGAGTTTGTAACTACCAAGCTATGGAAGACTGTCAAAGAAGAATGCTGTTATTCACTCCAATTTTGCTTTACGCACTCATCTTGTAGGCCAGGATAAAGAACGGACACTACAAGAATGTGGACGACTTTGATCGGGAATTCCAGCTTATTTTCGAGAATGCGCTCATCTTTAACGAAGACGGATCACGAGTTAACAAGGACGCCAGAGTGCTTCTGAAGCTGTTCAACACCAGAAAGAAAGACGTCTACTCTTCCTACAAGTTGGTTGACAATCCCAAGGCATCGGCTGTTGATAAGGTGAGCATTGGAGAAGCTGCGTTTGCAGTTGACCTGCATGCAGTTACATTGTCGACCTCCTTGACTAACGCGTATCGATATCAATTTCCTCATTCTGTAAATAGAGTGACAGACAAAAGGTGCCAAAGCACGCAAAGGACAACTTTACTGTTCAGAAGGGAGAGTTCGTTGAGTTGACCGACCCTTTCAGGACCATCTTGCTTGTCGAGCGATTGGAAGTCGATTCCAGGCAAGTTCCACCACGCATGAGGTCGTTTCAAGGCGACATGCTGTCGATGGCAATATCAACGCGCAAGGTGCTAACATGTTGCATCTATGCTTAATGATTGCAGGGGCAACCGATTTATTGCTGGCTCAAAGTTCCTTCGACCTGAGCAAACTCTTCAGGTTCCAGGACAGACGTTCTACGAGAAGGAGGTGCTGAAGGCGTCAGGAGAATGGGAGTTTGACTTTGCGCTGGTCTCTCATAAAGTCTACGTGCAAGCCCACAAGGACTATGTTCGCGGCTTGGCCCTTGATTTCGACCCCAAGGATGTGTACGTCTGCGAGAATCGATACTCCGAGACAGGAAAGTCAGCCTTCCTAATCAAGGACTGGAAGCGCGTCTATACCACCGATCCTTTACCAACCCCGGTTCGTCCTTACCCGTCACCCCTCAAGCTCCCCAAGTTTGCTGTCAAGAGCGATGTTACCGCAGAGGACAGCAAGAACTCGGTTGGCCAATTCAACGGACGTCGGGCTGCGTCAACTAGCCAAGGCGACAGTGGCAAAAAGAACAAGCGGACATTATCGGGCAAGAAGACAAAGCCGTCAAAGCGCCGACAGAGCCGGAGTAACGATGACGATGAAGATGATGACGACGATGACGAGGACGAGGACGAGGATGTGGATGTTGACGGTATGACCTCGCCTGTCCAGCAGTCTTCACTGAGACGCCGCTCCAGCCAGATGCCACGACAGCAGCTGCCTCAGGCACAGGTACAGCATCAACAGCAACAGCCGCACCAACCTATGCACCCACAGCAGCAGCAGCAACCACATCCACACCAACACCCTCACCAACAGCAACCGCAACACCCTCAGCAGCAACATCCACACCCACACCAGCAACAGCAACACCTCCAGCAGCAGCAATACCAGCAGCAGCAGCAAATGCAACAACAACAGATGCAGCAGCAGCAGCAGTTCCAGCAGCAGCAACAGCAACAGCACCAACAGCCCATGAACTTTCAACACCCGCATCAACCTCCACAGCAGTTCAACCCACAATACAACATGCAACAGCAGCAGCATATGCACCAGCAGCAGCAACAGCAACAGTTTTCCCAGCAACAGCAGCAACAGCAGGCACAGCAGGCACAGCAGGCACAACAGGCACAACAGCGCTCACGTCGTGTTTCCTCTCAGATGAGCGCAAACAACAACCCTAATATGATGCACCCTCAGCAGCAACAGCAGCTCTTGATGCAGCAACAGCAACAGCAGCAGCACTTGTTCCAACAACAACAAGCATTGCAATATCAGCAGATGCAATCTCAGCCAATGCAGCCTCCACAGATGCAGCCGCCTCAGATGCAACCTCCTCAGATGCCACCTCAGCTCCAACACCCACAGCCGCCTATTATCCCTCAAAGCCCAACGGGATCACAGCCAATGAGTTCTCCTGGATCTCCAGGAAGTCTCCAGATGGGCATGCAAGGATCTGCTATTGATTCGAGGACCGGTGTGCAACTCCCAGCGGGCACACCTCAGATCTTTACTCCTGCTGATATTTCTACTGTTTACGACGCCAACGTCGGCCCCAGAAAAGGTACTGCAACCATGGTGTATGATATTATCGTGGTGCCGCTGTATGTTCTTTACCTCAACATATTGCTAACAACTATATTTTTCTTTCTTTCATTCGCATTGTAGGACATGCTATGATTCAGTCGATCAAGGTGGATACGGAGGACAAATCATTTGGAATGAGCCTTGGATGTGAGACGTATGCACACAGCATCTCTGTTCACAAGGACGCGGCATCGGTGACGGTTATCCCATTGTTGGCCGCACAGCTTGCACCCATTCAACAGCAGATCGGAATGTCAGTGTTCCAGAATGGACGGAAATTGATGCCAACTGGATTGGTAGCACTTCCGTCGCACCCCTCGATCGGACACCACGTTTATACCATTCCACTGGCTCCTGGCTTGACGACGGTTGACATTTGGATCAGTGCTCAGGTCGGGGGTCTCTTCCAAGGAGGAGGGCCAGGTGGTAAAATGGAGACACAGCAGTTCTTCCTGTTTATCCAACGCAATAGCGTGTAGTCAATGGCTCTTCCACTTCTTCTTGCTATTCTTTTTTTTCTTCTAGTTCTTCTTCTAGTCCTTCCACATCTAGTGCTTGCACGCCCCCGAAATAAACTACATTTGGTGGCGCTATGATCATGTGATGCCCGACTAATTTTTGTTTTGCCTTTTTGAAGTCAGGATCTGTGTGAAGCGAAAGCTCCCTCTTTTGATTTACCTTTATCAGCCATGGTACAGCGCGGCTCAAGAATCTGTGTTTTCGGATGGTGGACATCATCCATCGATCGATCCATCGGTCCCAATACACCTCCAAACACAACATCGGGAACAACCTACTGCACACCCGCACCATCGACAATTCTTCAGGAACAACACATCCCATTTTCACCAACATCATCGACACTCTACTCTCGCAACACTTCCCTGGCCATAAGGAGATCATACAATCCAGCAGGAAGAGAACCCAACTCCATGGCGGCACTTTGATCTTTTTTTTTTTCCTTCACGTCTTTGGCGATGGCACGCCAGTTCGGATGCAAGAGTGGTGTTCAAGAGCGACTGCATCACCGCATCCTCGTCTTCATCTTCCAAGACGATGCTGCATCACATCAAACGACACACTACCAACCCAACTACTTTCAGAACAAGGAGTGTGCAGGGGCATTGGCACAAGGAATGAAAGGAGTGATCGGAACCAACAACCAACATCTCATGGCGGCACTTTGATCATCAAGGACACTTTCCCGCTCGTTTTCATGGACGGAACAGAGATCTTGATCAAAAGACAGTGATCTAACCGATGACCCCTCTTTTGTTCGTCTTTTCAACTTGATAACAGCCTAAGCAAGTTCAAGACATCAAGCAGTTCCTCGAGATTGCCCGCAGAAAGGACGCCAAGTGTATGTATTCCTTTACTGGTCATCAGATCAACTACGCCAGCCCACCCCACGAGCAGGACACCCTTCACCACTCGACAGTCAACCTATCTCACGGTCACCTTCACCCCAACCTTCGGGAAAGCACAGCGATCAGCAATTGAGGATTATCAGCATGATAAATCAACGTTGTATGGGCCGTGGTGGACGGCCCAAGGCTTGTGCAGGACATATGGTGCTGCAATGGAGCGTACACACCCAATGACATCAAACGCGAACCCCGTGTCTCCCCTTTGTCGCTGCCGATTCAATTTGGATCGCCCGCTTTGGCAAAGGGCTTGAGGCAGCAGAGTATGCTTGGATCGACTGGAACGCACGCAGCAACTCGACAAGAACAACACGAGCCTTTAAGGCGAACGACCCATATTAATTGACGGGACGCAACAAGCATACTTTCACAGCGGCATTAACAGCTGGAACCCTCAACCCCACAAACCACCTCGCTACTACGAAACAAACAATTTTCACAGGAAATCATTCGACAGCATTTATACAACGGCTTAGACTCGGGAAGGATCTTGGGGAGATCGGCACAAAAAAACATTGAAAAGATGAAGGAGAATTGAAGTACTTACCAAAAGCATGTCTTGTCATATATCGAAAACCCTAATAGCCGGCCGTATCAAGAAGAACGGCAGCCAGATCAAGTTCAAGGTCCGTTGCTCCCGTTACTTGTACACTCTCGTCATCAACGATGCCGCCAAGGCCGAGAAGCTCAAGCAGTCTCTCCCCCCCAGTAAGTCTCTTTCCTTTTTCTCTAATCGATGGACTCCCTTTAAATGCACCTTTGGAACTTTTTGAAAACTAACAACCGTGTTTTCCTCTTTGTCTCTTGTACCTATAGCTCTCTTGATCGAGAACATCAAGAACTAAGCGTGTGTGTGCAATCTTTCCCCAACTTTTTGTCCACAAAACTTGCTCCTGATTTGTAATAAAATCATGAATTTCGCGCCTGCTTGCTTGGCACAGAAAAAAAAATATACGTTTATCGTCCCTCCGTCTTGTTTATTGTGCTAATGCTGAGAAGTAGAAGATGGTAGTGGTGGTCGTGGCGGAAGGCCTGACGCTCCTGCTGAGGAAAAGGTAGAAGAGGCGGGATACCAAACGGAAGGCTGCTTCTTGGATTTCTTGGACCATTGGTGCTGTGTGGGGAAGGAGCGGAAGGCCAAGTCGCGACAGAGGGCTTCGACGTCCAGCAGGGTCTGACCGTCTGGACCACCGATGCCGCACAGACTTGGGGAGGATGGGGTAGATAGGCTGCCAAGCTTGGTTGAGGAGAAGAAGTAACTACTGTTGCTGGAGGCTGACGATACCGTGGATGCGGAGGCTAAGGATGTTGCTGGTGTTGAGGCTGTGGACGAAGAGGATATTCGGCATGCTAGTGCTAAAGATGAGGTGGAGATCCCTTCTGGACGCGTCTGTGTCCTTGTATGACTGGTGGTGCTATTGTTGGCAGGTTCGTTGGCGGACGTGTCGGTAGTGATGATGGTCAATGTTGTTGCTGTGGTGGCAGGCTCTGAGGCTGGTGGCTCAATATGTGGCGGCTCCATGTCTGCTGACTGTTCCTGCTCTCCAGCGTCGACCACGACGACATCCTCAATTTCTACAGCCTGAAGGGGTGCCATGGTTGGGGTTTGCGACGCGTCTATGGCGTTGTCGTCCAATGCATTAGCTTCCATTGAAGGCGCGATGTTGGTCCCTGTCAGCTCATGACGGATTAATTGGACGAGAGTCTCGAGGTCATCCTTCTTGAGTCTAGAGACGTCGCTGCTGTCCAAGGTGGTGGATGACCCCGAGCAGCTCATGGTGGTCAACAACGGTTTCACATCCTGGACAGTGCTCATTTCTACTTTCATAACCCTCACAGGCGCCTCAGATATTCCCAGTGACAGAATATCATCGTCGTCCAGACTCCTTGGCGATGCTCCTATTGCGACTCCCGATGTATCCACTTTGTCCACTGTTGTTGTCGTTGACGACGATACCGCTCCTTTCTCCTTGGAAGACTCAAGGTGATCCAGAACCTTTTGAAGGATCGACTCCAGTCGTCTGGTCATCTCTCGACTATCCCCA
The DNA here is from genome assembly GCA_019671135.1 of Linnemannia hyalina. Taxonomy (NCBI): domain Eukaryota; kingdom Fungi; phylum Mortierellomycota; class Mortierellomycetes; order Mortierellales; family Mortierellaceae; genus Linnemannia; species Linnemannia hyalina. The sequence continues at coordinate 2,219,768 of JAHRHY010000003.1, forward strand.
TCCTCCGCTGAACCAGCACCGCTCGTCCTGTTCTGGTGGTCGATAGCATTGAGTGGGAGTGAAGATTCCTGCCAGTCCTTGGAGTGGTTCTCCTGATCCGTACAGTATCCTCCTGCAGACGACGACTCCTCTGCATCTTCCCTACTGTCCTTGCATGGTGTGTCTGATGAGAGGTTGGTTTCTGGGGTGGGGAGGTCGATAGCCGCATTGCTTGCGTCGTCCTCCTTGTCGTCCACAGTGGTGTCCCCCTTTTCTTGGTCTTCCATTGTTTCCTCCTTCTCCTTCTCCTTCTCATCCGTCCTCTCTGCTACGGACTCCTTCTCCACGGCGGGCTCTTCCTCCCGTTCCACCTCACTTCCCCCCTCATGAGAAGCTGATATCTCCTTCAGACGACGAGCCTCATCCTGCTCAACAATGATACGAGTCAGCTCCACAACCCTGGTCTGCAATTCTCGTCTCTCCTGGGCCAGGTCCTCAACACTCTTGACACACTCCTCCAGGAACGTGTCTGCAGTGAACTTGCGCCAGACAAGGACCTGTTGACTGAAATTGTTGTTCAGGATCAACATTGATTCTTCCGGACCTTCCTCTTGGTAGCTCCTGTACGTGTTGTTGCCACTGCTGTTGGTGCTGTAGGTGCTGTATGCTGTCATGGCTGAGTGAGTTGAGCTGACGCTGTTGCGGGGGTTCCGTGCACCATTGTTGTTATTGCCGCCGAAAGGGCTGCTGCTACTACTGTTGCTCGTGTTGTTGCTGGCTTTGACAAGGGCCGACCCCGTGCTTCCTCTTGACGGACCAGCGCCATCTCCGTCTCCACCTTCCTCAAGCCCTCTCTCCTGAACCTCCTGCTGGTATACCAAACTCCTCGCCAAATCATTAACAATCCGTTGCACTCCTTGCTCACACATATCCCACTCCTGAAGAATACTCGGGATCTCCAAATGATGAATCGTCTGCCGAATCGGATCCAGTACCCTCACAAGCCCCGACCGAACCGTCTGATCCACGTTTGCAAAGAGCCGTTCCAGCATCAAGAGGCTCGCCTCTAACAAGGACGCCATCTCCTGTTCGATCTTTGCGCGGGCGGTGCGTTCACGGGAAGCATCTCTTGTCAGGATCTCGAGTTCGATGGCTTGAGAGTTGACAGTAGCAGCAAAAGTTTGGAGGAGGGTTTCACGGGATTCAAGACGGAGTGTGTGTTCTTGGATTGTTGAACGGAGGAGGTCGATTTCTGCCTGTGCGACCGCCAGGGCGTTTGATTGTTTCTTTTGCAGGCTTTCGAACAACGACATGTATCCCTTGATCTAGTAGGATTGGAAACGCATCGACAAGCGTTAACGCCAATGCATCAAAGGACAACAAAATGAATACAACCCGAATTGAAATGCTCGTGGGGTGCAGTAATAAAACGTACAGAGTCTTTCTCGGCTTTGTTGCGGTATCGCAGGTCCTGGATCTCTATCTTCATGGCGACGTTCTCCTCCGCCAGCTTGTCATAGAACAGCTTCTGACCCTCGAGTTGTTCCAGCGATGGCAACCGAGACTGGATGGCTGCCAGGTTCTCATGGTCCAGATCCTGGATGACGGTGACTCCGCCTCCGTACTGCTGCTGTGCTGGCGTTGCTGGAGGCGGGGGAGGTGTGGACGCAGAGGTAGAGGTGGCATAGTTGGAGGTTGTTCGTGGGGTGGACGGAGCAGACAAGAGGCTGTAGTGATTTGAATGGCGAGGAGGTGCAGGAGAAGACGACTCCTGCATAGACTGAATCTCGTCCGTCATGCGCACACTCCTGATAGATGGCGTCCTGTCATTGCTATTGTTATTATTACTTCCAGTCCCGGTGCCGGTGCCGGCATTGATGATGCTACTCCTGGTGCTCTTCCGACTACCGCCCCCCGAAAACAACGCAAAAGTCGCCGACCGGATCGAGCCCACCGGTGAAGATGATGAAGGGTTGGACTGAGCAGCAGTAGCAATTGCAGCGCTCGCTGTTGACGATGAAGAAGGAGGTTTGTCATTGCTGTTATTGAGGCGATAGCGGATCAACTCGTGTTGGAGAAGACTGTGTTCCTGCTCGAGGACTCGACGGGCACCCAGTTCAATGTCAAGTCTTGTCTGCAGTTCGACGAGTTGTTGGACGAGTGCTTCTCGTTCTGGATGATGATCGACATGTCTTTTGCTGCATGAATGTGTATGTGTTGTATAGTTACAAAAGATTAGACACACACACGCGAGCGAGAAAGAAAGAAGAAAGAAAACTATGTTTGTCAGACAAACTCTGAATACCTACATACAAACGCATATAACCCTCCAACAAACAAAGAAGCCCTTCCCGCCTTACAAGATAGTTTCCATTTGAGACTTGAGTCGACCCGAATCCGTCTCGGCCCGTTTGGACCGCTCCCGGGCCATCATCAGATCCTGGTACGACAGCTGGAGTGTCTGTTGGGTGCGCTTCAGTTCTGCATACAGCGCTGTATGGTCCGTCTTGAGCGCGACTAGGTCTCGGTAGAAGGGGTCCAGAAGTGGGACGGAGAGGATCGAGATTGTTGATCCATGTCGGCTATGGAAGCCGCTTGCGCCACTGCCACTACCACTGCTGGTGGTGGTATTATTGCTGTTGTCTGAGGCGGAAGGTGGAGAGTTGTTGTTGCTGCTGCTGATGATCGATTTGGGTGCCATAGGATGCAAATAGGATAAGGATTAAAGTTCCTGCTGGAGAAAGATGAGGCTTCTAGACCTTCTTGTCTTGATCGACAATTTACGGTTCAATGTAATTACGACAATGAATATGGGACAAAAGAGCTGGTGGTGCAGGTGATAGCGGTGGTGAAAACAAGTGCGAGAAGGACTCATGAAAGGCGAGAAGGATAAGGATAAAGAAGAAAGAAAGAAAAGGGTGGAAAGAAGAGAGGGAGGGAGATGAAGAAGAGGAGTAAGGATGGAATAGGATGCACCCATCCACCGTCGAGGGTGCGTCAATAAATGATTTCTTTCCTTTGTTATGTTATGTGTTTGTGAGAAAACCTTGGAGTGAGTGGTAGAGTGAATGTTGGATAGCTGCATGCCCTCTCCCACTCCTTCTCTCTCCCTTTCCCTTTTTTCAATTGCTATCGATCCCTTGAATACTTTCACCACGAACGACCTCTCCAAAAAATAAAAGGGAGGAGGAGGAGGAGGGCTGGATAAGATGGTGTGTTCGAAAAAGCACTTGTCCGCGTTCTTTTTCTCTTTCTCTTCCTATGGGCTACACATCCCACCCTTTATTTGTTTGGCTCGTTGCATGGCTGTCCTTCGTTGTATGTTGTTGTTGAAATGAGAACGAACAAACTCAAACTAACAAAGGGAGGACACCACCATCCCATCAATACTGCAGACTGGAAGTTGCGATGTTACATTATCCCTCTTGTGTCTAGGACGCGTTTCTTGAGCATGTTAGGCATCCATTCACTTTACGAAGCCATTGAAGGCGCCAATATGCTCTATGCTTTGGGGTCAGAGTTCTCAGCATCATCATCGTCATCTGTGTGCCCATTGACGCTCTAAACCAGGGCTAACTAACATTGACAATCCAGGGATGAGGAGGAAGTGTAAACATATCTGAGAGCAGCTTTGTGTGTTGTAGGAGAAGGCACAAAAAAGCAAAAAATAGACATTTAGATCCACCTCCTTTTTGTGCCATAGCTGTTCGGATCGGACAGACGGACCGGACAGACGGACAGAGTTGCATTGCATTTGGGTTTTAGCGTGCGCATGCCATGTAACATGTCTTTGCTCATACCATCCACCACTATGTGGACGACCATAAGCTACAGTACCAGAGATACCCTTATGAGCTCTTCGAGTGTCTGGATAAATGCTGGAAGGTGTGCTCTCCCCCCTTCCAATCCAGGCGACATGTATCCCATTCCGGCCCTATTATTCGTGCGAAAGGGGTTTATCAAACCTCTGGCTCTCAAGAAGAGAAAAAAGGTTTTGTATGTAATTTGCCAAAGAGCGCTTCCGTTTTGCTCTCTTTCTCTCTTGATTCAAGTAGTACCTGGGCTATCTTTGTCCGAATGACCCTGAATGCGAGGATAGGAATGTCCATCGTTTGTCCATTTTTGTCTATCAAGCGGTCGTCCACTTGTTTGCAAGCTGCAAGAGCATACAGGCAGGTGTACGCTTCTTACAAACACCGACCCACTCACCTTTACAAACACACACATGAATAAGTACCATCTCAAGGACCACTCACGCAATTGCGGAGCAAAAAATAGCATTGCTAATTGATAACGTACTGCACCTGTTTCTCGATTGAACTACCTGTGCACGTCCAGTCATTCACTTGCAAATTGCCTCTTTCTGGTCACATCCAGCTTTGCATCGGCTTAGAAAGGTGAAGAGAAGGGAAAGCATTGCCGCAAGGACAAGAACGTAAGAAAGAAAGCGAGCTACCACCTTTGGGTAACAAGTATGAGAGGGGCTAAAAATAAGAGCAAGCGAAGAGATAGAGGCTAGCGAAGGTTGGATTGAAGAAAGTTGGCTATCCGGGTAATACACTCCACGTCAACCAAATTAGACCCGTTCGTTATTTTATTTTTCCCTGGTGAAAAAAAATTGGCGCCAAACCATTTCTCCCCCTCATAGGCACCAACTGGATGCTCATATTCTCATTCGTCTTTGTTTTTTGTCCATCCCGGGGAGAGGCTCCATATCTGTCGTACCTGTCATGCCCTGTCGCTCTCCCTCGTACTCTATCGTCTGAGTTCTTTTTTTAATGCTTGTGTTGAGAGCAAAAAAACGCCTGATAGAGTTTCCTATTCACAAACCTGGAAAAGCCATATCTCCTGCCAGTTCAAGGGCCAGCCAGTTCAAAGAACCATCCCATTCGACCGGCCATAAAAAACCTGGCACCAGCTTTTTACTTTTGTTATATAATCCTCGACATCCCCCCCTCTATTTTGTTTCCTTGTTCCTCTTTTGCACCTCACTCCAAGCCCACCCACTTTGTGGCCCAACACACTTTACCCTTTACCCTAACACCTCTACGTCCTCCTCCTTCTCTACCTACTCTCCACTACACACTCCACTCTTTACGAAACGAAACCTCTCTCGACACAAGCTCAACCTCATAACACACACAATCACATACTCACAATAATGCGTGCCACTACCATTTTCGCTGCTTCGGTCGCCGTCCTCGCCTTGGGTGCCCAGGCCCAGATCAAAGGTCAGATCGCCTCTGTCGATGCTGGCGACAACTACTGCTTCTTCCTTCCTCCCATGGTTGGAGGAGATATTGCCGAGAACGAAGATAGGGCCATTGCCTTCTGCAACAAGGCCAACTCCCGTGCCCCCGGCGCCAAGATCTTCCCTCCTGGCTTTGTCCTCTCTTCGCACTGGGCTACTGGTCCTGGCTGGGTTCAGATCACCGTAAGTGAAACACGATAAAATGGAGACACTGGTTGCTGCTACTACAAAGAAGGAAGGGAGAGAGCTTTGACGCTTGTAAATGCCGCTGTCGACCGCTGTAGTCGTTATCTTGGAGACACAAAAACGAGAGCTCTTCTTCCCATCCCGCCCCGTTGGACAAACAATCCTCAAAATGAACCTCAATGAACAACCCTGTTTTAACATTCGCCTTTTGCTTCTCATTCTCGTCCATAGGGACAAATCGACCCTGCTGCCTACAGCTTGAACCCCTGCGATACGTAAGTTGGCATTTTAGACCCTTCAAAATGAGGAGGTTCCGCACAGTCCACAATCGAGATGACAAAGCCATTCTAATCAACGCCCTCTCTCTCACACTCTCTCTCTCTCCTTAAACACAACAGCGGCGGACAGTACGATATCAAGGCCCCTGTTGGCGCCACCTGCGCTGGCTTCAACCACTTCGTGAACGTTATTGAGCCCGAGATCGGTGTCTACGGCATGCGCTGCTGCCTGGAGAAGGCCGACTGCGACGTCAGCCACTCGACCTACGGAGTCAAGCGCATCTACGGTGCTCAGTGGGACTTCTCTGGCCCCCGCGCTGATGGACCTTTGCCCCTGTCCCTTAAGTGCGTCAACGGCACCCTCCCCGCTGGTGTCACCACCGGTCCCGCCACCCCCGCTGCCACCATCACCGGAGCCCCTGCTGCTGGTTCCTCGAGCTCTGCTCCTGCTGCTGCCCCTTCTTCCGCTTCCACTGGTGCTGCTGCTGCTGCTTCCCCCGATGCCAAGCTTGCTGCTGGCAGCAAGGGTACCACCACCAGCGGTGCTTCTTCCAACAACATCGCCATGGCTGCCACCGCTGTTGTTGCTGCTGCCTTTGGATTGATCATGGCTTAAAGGTCTCTCGATTTCATTTCCAGCACACCCAAAATAAATTCTCAGTAAACAAACAAACAAACAAATGTAATGCAATTTATGTTCGAGATTTTTTTTTTACTTTCATACAGGCATGGTGGTGTAAGCAAGGACTAGGACAATCATGATGAGTGTTCCGAGGATCATTCCAACAGTAAACGTCCAAGCTCCTGCTTGGGCGAATGGATACCGCGTCGATATCCGCCGAATATTCCTGATCGAAGAAAGAGTCGAAGAGGAAAGAAGAGAAAAAGAGCGAATGAGTGAACGCAGTACGAGAACAACTCAAAAACAGCCCACACACAGCAGCGACCCTGTTTTGGATTCACTAAGCCCAGTTTGTTTGCTTACCTGAGGTACTTCAGAGGACTGTAGATGGCACAGAAGAGGGCAACCACAAAGCAGACGTATCCGACAGCCTTAGAGAGGTGGTCCTTTTGGGTCGTATCCTTCCCCTCCTTACTCACACTGTCGAGCGAAAGTGATTTTGAGATGAAGGTGAACGAGACCAGGCAGAGTGCTATACTCACATTCAGCCAGGCCAGAAATGTCCGCTCGTTCGCTGCTCACAGGACAAGTAGGGAGAGGAAGTGAACCATATTTTAGTGTGTGTGGAAAGGAAGAAAGGAAGAAAGGATGTGGGAAAGGAAAAAATGCACACAACCACATTGAGAAGAGAGAGGCCCTTCCATCCCACTCGTGTTACTTACCAAGAGCATCTCTGGCCATGGTGTTACTGCAAATGACACTCGTTTGGAAAAACTGCGAACGAGGTAAACAGATCCCTGAACAGAAATGATCACACTCTTCCTCATCCACGTCCTCATGGCGGTCGTCCTCCTCGTCTTCGTCTTCTTTACCACCATCATCGCCCTGTCCCTCACTGTGACTACCACCTTGTCTACTTGTATCCGTTATATTACTATTTGCCTCCATGACGTTATGACGATGGTGGGGGAGTAGAGGAGGGAGACAGAGACATGACGATGATCTGCGAAGACAACACGCCTTGAATCCAGTACCAACCCCTGCCCCACTTCCTCTTCGCATTTCTGCTCCCGCTGCAGCCTCGATGTCGCTCGCCCTCCGCTGAGATAACAATGCCTGTTTCGCGGCAATAAGAGCAGCCGAATGTTCTAGCGCCGCCTCTTCTTCAGCAATGGCTGTAGGCCCATGGTGGTCATGGATCTCACAGACGGCTTCGGACTGGTTGACGCACAGACTGACGTCGGTCTTAGTGAGTCGGAACGAAGGGATCGAGTAATCGACTGAGACCCTTGACGATGTGCGTGTCCTGGATCGAGTGGTCCGGGTGAGAGCGGGAGGGCTGGATGGCTGACCATCAAAAAGTTGGTCTCCTTCTTGTTGTTGTTGTTGCTGTTGTTGTTGTTGTTGTTGTTGTTGTTGTTGTTGTTGTTGTTGTTGTTGTTGATATGGTGGAGGTGGTCGTTGTTGTGTTGGTGGTGGTTGCTGTTGCTGCTGTTCAGGTCCGATGGGGTATATTTGATGGCGTGTTATGGCATCATCGTGGATTGAATGCACGACGACAGTTGCTGCTCTGTGGCTCTCGAGGGACGAGCGATTGTTTCTCAGCGTGCTCGATGTCGAGGGCTGTCCATTCGCCAATTCTTCCTCTGATATTACTGCTGTTGATGTTGTTGCTGTTGCTGAGTAGAGTTGTGTCTGAGAGGTTTCCAATGGGTGGATCGCCACTGTATCCAACTCTGTTGGGAGAGGAGACGATGACATGTTTTGTTTTTGGTGGAGACAAAGAGAAAATAATTTGAACGGCTCCTTTTGATTGGGCTGGAGGTCGAGGAACAAGAGGCAAATATAGGGAGAAGGAAAGCGACCGTTGGGTGGTGAAGAAGGCGGCGGTGTAGGTTGTAGTAAAGTGTTTGTTGTTGTTTGCTGACAAGTTGCCGTGCAGAATAGAACTTCGCTGAAGTTATGGAAATAAAAGAAGAAACGAATGGAATGAAGGTTGAAGAGAGCGAAGAGCGATTCAGGAGATGATTGAGAACAACTTTGTGCTAGAGTGAAAGAATGAATGCAATGAGAAGAGACAGAAGAGAAGAGAAGAGAAGAAGAGTGAGAATCTGTTGAAGGGTGTCCAGCCCTCTTTGAAGAAGAGGAGGGAAAAAACGTTGCTTCTCTTTTCCTTTCTTCCCGAGCGGGATTTTCTTTCTTGAGCTGTATTGACACCCACAAAAGAATGAAGAATACAAACGAACGAGTACAAAACCCATGTTGCGTATGAATTGTTTATTCGTATTCCTCTGTTGGCTGTTGTGGATCCGCCACTGCTCCCCTGTGTTGTCTAGTCTGCCTTTCTCCCCCACTAATTTCTCCTTTGTCCTTTTTGCCCCCTCCCCACATAGGGGTGCATCCTTCCTTCCTTTCACCTCAATTTTAAATGAGCATGCATGTCGTCCTTATTTTCTTCCGAGTTCTGACCACTGTCCTCCAAACCCCATGTTTATATAGCATTAACTACCGGCGTATGTATGATGCACGGTTCACCCTCTCGTAACTAATGACCTGAATCAAGGGTACTGATCTGATGAGACGCGTGTCTCCACCATCCTAATCAGTCTTACGGGCTGATTCTTTACAAGCGCGACAACGACGCGTTAGAGGGCTTGGGTGTTCGTCCTACAGAATGTAGACTGGCCGACCGCCACCGAATGATGCAACGTTATTTTTTGCAGCTATCGGTGCCTCAATACTCTTAGCTAAGACATCGACATCGGGGCCTGCTTGTTTCTTTTGGCCATTTTGTGTTGAAATCAAACTTCAAGAACGCAGACCCATCGCGCGACTCTTTTCCAATGCTCGTCGATGTTACCCGCGCAGAGCATAGAGCACTATTTCATTTGCACCTTCGCAAAGAATCACCAATGAACAACCATCCCTAGTAGAAAACACAACGAAACGAGGTCCTATTACCCCCTTTACCATCTCTATCTCTCTCTCTCTTAGTTCCTTCGTCCTCTCCGCTGCCCCGACCCTTACGTATTTATTAATACACAAGGTCCGCGACATGCGTTTCACATCCATTTGCGTGCCTGTCTTTTTTTTCCTTCTTTTGTTATGATTATTTTTCTATCACCGTGTTTTCTTCTCTATTCTTCTTCCCTTTCCCTCCCCCCACCCGCCTCCCATCCTTCCTGGTATAGATCCCACTTCCAGCATTCTTGATCTTTTATCCTCCACAAACACCAACGCCGCCCCTCTTCATCCTGCACGGCCCCACCTCAAGAAAAATTCGAACTCCAAACTTATCAACCTGGCCTTCATCTGCCCACTCACCTTGTTATCACTCCACTCTACACAACAAGCCATGGTCAAGCTTTCCTTACCTCTTCGGGATTACGACGATGCCGATGAGCACAACAAAGGGCCACACTGCGATCCTTCTCAATCGATCTACAATAGGAAACATTGTGTCCAGAACTTTTTGTTTTGCTCCGATGACAACCCCTGCCCCTCGAACATTCCTTGTATCGACCAAGTCTGCCAGTGTCTCCCAAACAAACACCAATACATCACCCTGACACCTCTTCCCCACCGCATGTATACCGTCGGCTGTAATTTTGATAGGGCACGCGAGGCAGAGACGTGTCGAGAGTACGAGTATGGGGTCGATCAAACATGCGTCCTGAACTATTGCTCCAAGGACGTACTTTGCTATGCTGGAACATGCGACACCAAGTACCATGTCTGTGTCAACATGACCTCGACTCGGGTGCCTCTCCCTCCCAGCATCAACCAGATCATCGTCTTGGACGATACTCCATTTGGCCTGCAGAAGGAGGACGGCCCTCCTCCTTTGTTGTACATCATTGCCGCTGCTGGCGGTGTGACTGGCCTGGCCATCCTTGGTTGCTTGATCCGGTCGATTATTCAGTCGGTCCAGGGCTCTGTCGCCTGGGCGTCTAGGAACCACAGGTTACCCTCAGAGGGAAGCGAGCATTATGACGACAAGGACCAGTACAGTCATTCTATCACCGACACCAAGTATGTAGCCGATCCAGAAGCAATCTCCGGCGTGACGGTCGCCCAGGTCCCAGCAAGGTTTACCTCTGCGCACTGTCTCCTGTCGACCTATTCCTTGGATTATGCGACGCCGCTGCATTCCCCCCAGGTTGCGACATTTGCTCAGGGTCTGAATGCAGGACCTCAGTCGCAGTCCCAGGCCAGTCTCGCACATCTGAACGGAGAATCGTCGGCGGCTATTGAGTTGGAGACTCGGTCCTTCTTGAACAATCCACGGGAACCCACTACCACCACCCTCCCTATCGATTCTTCGAGCAAGCTCTCAAACGAGGCTCAGATGTTGGGTCAGGCGGAAGAACTTTCCATGCTTGCAGGCGAGCAAGGAACCATTACCAGGCTAGTGACCGTTTCCCCCTGCAATGTCTCCGACAGCTCTGAGCTCCAAAAGAGTCGATCCCTGCATGTCCCCGGATCCGAGGCTCTGCCTTCACTTCCACAGTTACCTGCCGTTGCCACGATGAAGGGATCTCGTTCGCCAGCTGTCGCCATCACTACACTTTCCAATGATGTCTCTCCATCGCCATCCTTGTCCTCACTAAAGTCGCCAAGGTCGCCAAGGTCGCCAAAGTCTCCCTAACCGGTTGGCAATGGACGAGCCGCTCACTTGACACTGAACATCTCATCGGAACCTTACACCTCTTCAAAACCACGATCAAGGTCGACAACCCCCACCATCCATTCGGTTCCTCTCCAACCCTCATTCATATCTACGCCAACATCACCCTTCGCACCTGCCTCATTCTACTCTTCAACATCTCGGTCATTAAAATCTATGCCAGGATCCCCGTCGAACTATGGAGGAGGATACTCCAACAGTCCCGTTGATCGGAAACTGCCAGCAGGCTTCGCGTCGTCGCCTGGTGTCAAAATCACAGAGCTGTTTGAGTGAGCATTATTATTATTTTCTTATTGCGTTTGAATAAAGTACAAGTGAATGAATTTTAAAAATAAGGGCGAAGCATATCCTCTGCAAGTAATGGTGTGTGAGTTACAACTGCGAGGAATCGGATCTGACAACATCGCTGAAACACGTTTCTGAGGCCGGCAATTTTTTTTCTTGCACTTTCAAAAGAGGGAAAGTCGCCAGGTTGGTTGCAGAATCGCAGTCCCATTATCGTGCGCTTGTTATTGTGTGTGAGGCGCGTTGATGTTGCGAGGTCAATCTGACTTGTAACTCATAGGATGTCATGCAAGGGACCTCTTTGGTAGGATGAGAAAAAAAAAGTGTGGAGAACAGAGACTGTCTCTTACTTTTTTCGGGTACTCCTTTTTTCCTTCATTATCTGGTATGCTCATCTGAACATATCGTCATTGTCGTTCATCGTAATGAGTCCCTCATCCCCAAAAGCATGCTTTTTTCTCTTCAGTCTTTTTGTTCTCTTCCTCTCCTCTCTTTCTCTCTTTTCTCTTTTCTTGCAACTCACCTTTCGCCCTCCCTCTGGACTTCGCTCGTTTTCCGACGCTACTCATCACCACAACTATACCTAATTCTATCAGCAGGAAGAACACAAGAAGACGACAATCAACCCCTTTATCTCTTGACCAGATCGACCTTTGATTTTCTAATGAAAGTTCCTGTTGTACTGACAGCAATTGTCGTGGCTCCCGCTACAGCCTCGGCCTATGTCTGTCCCTCTCCTACCGATGTTGCACATGCATGCAAGCAGCTCAACGTCTTCCCTCGTAAGTCCTCTCCTTTATCCAACATTCCAACCCGATTCATAGATATAATTTATGACCATGACAACGTCAGAAACTGACGCGGTCATAAAAAAAATATTCTTTGTTGCCCGCACATTTCAAGTTGTGTGCTACAACCCCGATCTTAACAAGGACGCCTGCAATGCTAAGCAGTGCTACCAACAGTACATTGACGACTATGCTGTCTGCCAGTGCCGCCGCACCACCAGCAACTTTTACGAGGTAAACACAACATTCAAATGGAAGGTAATATTCTCGCGAAGCAATAGAAAAAAATGCAAAGAAACACGTTTTCTAACATTCACGCGTCTATTTTTATTTGTCCATCTGCTTTGAGTAGCATTCGCGCAACGTCGAGGGTTTGATTAGACGCTGTGGCGGAGGGTTGAGCAACCTCTATGGTCCCTCAAGCCAGTACGAACGCAATGGCGGCTCCGGCACCCAGCACTACCACGGAACCACCTACTATGGCGGCAGCACCCAGGTCGCCAATGGCACCACCCGCACGAGTAGTGTTGGCCCTGCTGTTCGCACCCGGAATACCAACGTTGCCGGCAGCACCACCGCTCAGCCTTTCGTTGCCCCCACCCCGGTCCCTACCGATATCCCCATCTCGGCTCAGTCCGAGAGTATGTCTGGTGGTGCCATTGCCGGTACCGTCCTCGGAATCTTGGGTGCCTTCGGTTTGGCTGGTCTCCTTGGTTGGTGCTGGCGCCGAAGCCGCGCCACCCATGTCCCCGTTGTGAGCACCACTACTCGGGCCAGTCATGGAGCCACCCGCACTGTCGTCTCGGAGAAGACTGAGCCATTGGTCGTCAAGTCTGCTAATGCCGGCCAGACCTACCACGCTGCCTCTGCACCTGTTGCCGCCACTGCTGCCGGAGCTGATGCCGCTGCTGGTGCCGCTGGTGGAGCTGCCTATGCCTCGCGATCCCAGCCCGCTAGAAGCAACACTAGCTACCCTACCACGACCTCAGGTGTCCCTGCTGCCTCTACCTCTCATGTCCAGCCCGGCACTGCCATCACTTGCACCACTACCGGTACCTCGAACATCCCTGCTCCGAGCGGGCAGACCACAGCGTCCATCGGCCAGCCTGGTTCCACTACCACGTACAACACCACCTCGTCCTCTGGTGGAAACACTCATGTCCACCCCGGTGTGTCCTCGACTACCTACTCTACTGGCGGCCAGCAGGCCGCTGGCGCCACCAACGCTTCCACGACTTACACTTCAGGGAGCAGCACTGGTCACACCACGATCCAGCCCAGTTCGACCACCAACACCATCTACAACACCACCACGACCCCTGGCAGAAACGCCACTACCACTGGCAGCGGAAACGCCGGTCAGACTGGGAACAACAGCACGATCTACTCTTCCAACAACGGCTACAACCCCAAGTCTCACAAATAAACGTGCCTGAAGGCGCGCATTGATTTTTTCCAAAACTGTACTGTGCATAATTATTCTTCTTAGTTGTCCATCCATTAGTACAAGGACACTTTTTAATCGTTTTCAAATAAAGGGCTTTTTCTTCTGTCTGTCGAAAACGGCAAGATCATTTGGGCGATGTCGAAGTCACGTGTAGACTTACAAGTGCCTTCATCTTTCGCTCTTGGCCCGCTCTCTCTCTTTCATCTCTACAACTTGCCACCACAGACAACTACGACAAACACACAGGACACGAGATGGCCAAGCAATACAAGACTCTCGGAGACGACATCTGGAAGAACAAAGTCGAGAAGATTGTAAGCAGCCCACTCCCCAGTCAACCAGCCACTTAGCTGGTCACCTAGCTAGGCTCATCGAAGAGACAGCCTGTCAGTTGATGGAGAAGTGTGTCATCTTGAACCGACCTGAAAAGGATACAGTGGAAGAACGACACGCTCTTCTTGGCACTGACGATTCCAGCACACAGTCCTTGCCTCTCACAAAGAGTTGATAATAATCGAGCAGGAACAATCAGAACCAAGATACAGCAAGTTAGGCTTCGTTCTAATGGCGTTGCTTTGTCTTTTTTCCTATGTTGTCGCGTAGAACGCGGAGCTCTTCACTTTGACGTACGGATCAATTGTAGCTCAGCTCGTCAAGGACTATGAGGATTTCACAGAGGTCAACAAGCAGCTCGAGAAGATGTAAGTCGCACCTCGTGCCTGTTACTTATGCACACGCCTTGGTCGTCATTCTGCTGTCTTGATCAAATGCTGTGCCTTATACGAAGAAAAGTAGCCCTATTAAGGTATTATACATATGCTACATAATTGTGTTTCATTCACTCATCTTTGTCTCTCACACTAACAATGCTAATAGGGGATACAACATTGGAACCCGTTTGATTGAAGACTTTTTGGCACGGTCAGGAGTTGGCAGATGCCAGGATTTCAGAGAGACGGCGGAGATGGTGTCCAAGGTGGGGTTCAAGATGTTCTTGAACATCACACCGGCCGTCACCAACATCTCGGCCGATGGGCGTGAGTTTTCGTTGGTTCTGGATGAGAACCCCTTGGCAGAGTGTGTTGAGTTGCCTGAACAGGCCCTTGTGGATGAGCTCTGGTACTCTAATATCCTTTGCGGTGTCTTGCGTGGATCGCTGGAGATGGTAAGAGAAGTTGGACATTCTGCTGCTGGCCTTTTTTTTTTTTGGTTCTTCTAGTCAGCACCTCTTGTTGAAGGCGAATGCAAACTGTCATATAATGTTCCTCGTCGACTTACAGTTATTTGCTGCGTGTCTTTTTCTTGGTGATATAGGTCCAGATGCAAGTGGATGCGTTCTTTGTGACAGATACCCTCCGTGGCGACGACATGACTGAGATTCGCGTAAAACTGATCCGCTACTTGGAGGAGGAGGTCCCCGCAGGCGAAGACTAGGCGATTGAGGAAATGAAAATGAAAATTGAAATACCACACCACCACATACAACCGTGCCTGTTTAGCTTCCAGTGTTTCTATGTATCAGGAGGCGTTGGAGTGTTTCATCCGTTGCCTGTGGGAGCTATACCGTAGTAGTTGCAGGTGCCGATACTATGACCTGGAGCAAAAGTGTAGACCTGCGTAGATGTGGAGAATCATTGAAAGTGCAGTGCCTGGTACACGTGACCATAAACACAAGCCACACAAATGCTTTTTTCTTTTTTTTTTTGAGAGTGAAGCTTGAACCAGGCAAGGGCAAGCATCAACTTTTGCTTTGTTCACCCCTCCATTCTCCCCCTCCCCTTCACCCCTCCACACCTTCTCTCTTTCAACAATGTCGGAGGAACACAGCAAGTCCATGACAGAGACCGAGGCTGCCGAGGTTACCCCTAACACCGTCGACGACAACCTCACCTTTGCAGACCTCGGTCTCGACGACCGTCTCCTCCGTGGTCTTGCCAAACTCAACTTTACGAAACCCACCCCCGTCCAGGCAAAGTCAATCCCTCTCGCCCTGGCTGGTAAAGATATCCTCGCCAAGGCCAGAACTGGAAGCGGAAAGACTGCTGCCTTCATGCTCCCTCTCATCCACAAGATCCTCGCCGTCAAGGATGTATGTCTACCTACCCACTCTTTGATTTTTTTGTTGTGTTAATTGCGCTCCGCAATCACACCTTGCTTTTTATGTCCATCACGATGGAATACTCACGCATTGGATACTGCATCTGATATACTTTATAGGCCCTTCCTGCCAACTCTCCTGAGGCGACCGCAACTAGAGGATTGGTTCTTGTCCCCACTGTCGAATTGGCCGGACAAGTCACAGCTTTCACCAACAACATCTTGCTCTTCTGCGGCAGAGCTGTCAGCGTTTTGAACATTGCTGGAAAGCAGAACGACAACATCCAACAGTAAGCAAACACGCTCAGTTCTATTATGTTTTGCCATTGTAGACAAATCTCAGATTGATCAGAAGACACACTCGTATTGACGCTCTCCTTCCTCAAATGTGATCCATTGCAGGCCCCTTCTCGCCACTCAGCCCGACATCATCGTCTCGACACCTTCCAGGATTCTCGCCCAATTGAAGTTGAACGCAGTGGACCTGAAGACCCATTTCCAGACGCTTGTTATTGACGAGGCCGATTTGGTGTGCAACTACGACTACGAGGAGGACGTCAAGGAGCTGCTGACCTTTTTGCCCAAGATCTTCCAGAGTTTCCTCATGTCAGCAACCCTCGGCGACGATGTCGATTCGCTCAAGCAGTTGGTTTTGCGTTCACCAGCGATTTTGAAGATGGAGGACAAGACCATGGATTCGACCTGGGACAACTTGAAGCAACTTTACACCATCTGCAGTGAGACCGACAAATACTTGATCCTCTACGTCTTGCTCAAGTTGAAGCTGCTCAAGGGCAAGTGCATCATCTTTGTGAACGACATTGAGCGCTGCTACCGATTGAAGCTCTTCCTGGAACAATTCTCGATCCCTAGTGTCGTCCTCAACTCGGAGCTGCCATTGAACTCGCGCGTCCACATTGTCGAGGAGTTCAACAAGGGAGTGTACGACTACATGATCGCCACCGATGAGGGTGGACTCAAAGGCGAGAAGGAGGAGGAATTGAAGGCGTCTGTCGAGGAGATCGAGGAGAACAACGAAGACGAGGACGAGGAGGACGAGGAGGAGGCTGAGGAAGAAGCTGAGGAAGATGATGGTATCCCTGAGGGCGATCTGGAAATGGAGTTTGATGGCTCTGAAGGCGAGGATCTGGATAACGACGAGGACGAGATGGAAGCTATGATGAAGGCCAGCGATAACGAGGACGAGGACGATGAGGCCAGCGCCATGGCCGAGATGCAGGGAGGCGATGTCACACCAACAGATTCCAAGAAGAGGAAACAACCCGAGCCCGACACCAAGACAGCACCCACGAAGTCAAAGAAGAAGTCGGGACCCAAGAAGGATCAGGAGTACGGAGTTTCGCGCGGTATCGACTTTGTCAACGTCGCAGCTGTCGTCAACTTTGATTTCCCACCCACCGCCAAGTCATACACACATCGCGTCGGCCGTACAGCCCGTGGTGGACAGATGGGAACGAGTTTGAGCTTTGTGGTCACCGCAGAGGAGAAAGAGAAGTCGCTCAAGAGCAGTCAGATCATTGGAGGCGGAGGCTGGAACCAGATGCAGGGTGACGACGAGGCTGTCTTCAACCGCGTTGTCAAGCAGCAGTCTGGTAAGTCCGATGTGTTGCTTTGCTCTCTCTCGATCGTTCAGTCTTCAATCTTGCCATATATGTTGTTGATTTTGACACTAACCGATTTAATTACTTGTATCATTGTGCACTTTGATAGCGTCTGGATGCACCATCAACCCATATACCATCCCAATGCAACAGTTGGCAGGATTCAGATACCGTATGGACGATGCCATGCGCGCCGTCACCCGCATGTCGATCCGCGAGGCTCGTCTGAAGGAGTTGAAGGCCGAGATGTTGAACTCTGAGAAGCTTCGTGCCCATTTTGAGGACAAGCCTAAGGATTTGGAATATTTGCGCCACGACAAGACGCTGCATCCAACACGCGTCCAGGCACACATGAAGCACGTCCCAGACTATATGATGCCCAAGGTCCAGGCCGTGTCGAGCGAGAAGATTGGAGAGGCTGAGGGATTGGGTCACATCAACTTCAAGAAGAAGACCCAAAACTCGGTACGGGTGTCTCGTCAGAACAAGAGGCACGGTGGTGGTGGCGGTGGTAGCGGCGGAAAGAAGAATGATCCTCTGAAGAAGTTTAGCTTTGGAGGCGGTGGACGAAACAAGGACCGCAAGGGCGGAAAGCGCCAGAAGACCGCATAAGACTATTGTTCTCATCTACTACTCTCTGATTCACAAACACACAGACGCAACCTATTATTCACACCCCTCACGCCTCACTTGCATTCACTTCCTTCTTTTCTCATTTGCATAATAATAATAAAAAAAACCAAAAAACATTTCTCAAGACAAAGCCTCTATGGATTTTATTATTAGACGCCTAGTCCCGCCGTTGGATGACACGATCTGCGTACTTTCTAAACAGCAGCTCGCGCTCGGTGGAGGAACCTACAGCATCGTAGCGCCTGTCGCGGTCAATTAGCTTCTTGATCTTGCGCCACTCGACCGACGATGAGTTTTTGTGCTCGTACAGTATATCCTTCTTGGTGTCCTTGAGCAGGCTCATGAACTCGTCGACCTCTGCATCTGTCGCCTTGTACTTTGTCGACGAGGACCGTGGGTGAGACGATGATGACGAAGATCGCTTGTCCTTGTCGGAGGAGGAAGAGGATTTTGATGGTGATTGGATGATTCCCTTCTTCAGGTCCGAGAGATACTGACGGAAGGTAGATTCTCTCAGCGAGCCCGGTTTAAGGCCCAAGAACCGAGGATCAACTCTGTACTTTGTCATGAAATCCAGCCATGTCGATGTCTTTGTCGTGTAGTCTTCCATCAGCCGCCTGTATACATCCTCGGGCTTGTCGGAGGTTTTCAATGCTGAGGATGATGAAGATTTTGTTGTCGTATGAGATTTCGAGTCGCGGGACGATGAAGAGGTTGAATGTCTGTCCTTTGTCTTTCGATCCTGTTCCTTTTCCTCTTTCTCCTCCGTTTCCTCCTGCTGCTCTTTCTTCTTCCTAGCCTCCTTGATCTCACGCGCACGGATGACACAGAAGCTATCGAAGAGCACCGTCTTGTCCTTCTCGTCAGGGATCAGACGGTACCTTGGGTCCTTTTCCACCTTTCCAAACGCCATTTCAACAGTATCGAACGGCGTAACGTCACGCTCACGCATCATATCCAAGAAGGCCATCTCTCGCTCCTGGATGTTTTCGGGCAAGATCTCGAGGTAAGCTGCTGCGCGTGAGGTTGAGGTTGAGGATTTTTGCAGCATTTGGAGCCGTTCCTGCATGTCGTCATCATCATCGTCGTCATCCTCATCCTGGCTGGCCATGTGTTGATCCTGGTCTTCCATGATCTCCTCCATTGCTGCCAACTGCCACGCCACATCATCCTCCGTCATCCTAGAACGTATAACGAAATGATGATACGGAGCTGTCAGTACAGGCGCGATTCTCCCATTCACGACTATGATCTTTATCCGTTTTTCGTTCCCACTTACTCTGTTCCTTGAGGTTCTGATTCATTCCTGGAGCGCTTATCGCCATCCACTTGTCCAGCAGCATCAGTCTCAAAGGGGCGCTTCAATGCCTGGAGACGTTCCTGCTCCTCTGCATCTCTGGCTCTCCTCTCGGCTTCAATCTTTTCAGTTGCCTCCTGACCCATCTTGGCAAGGACGATCTCCAATTCCGGTGTGGGGATCCAGATCGAGATCTTGGTTTCCTTGTTGTAGAAGAATGTGTTCTCCAGGTTGGTCTCCACAATGAACCATGGCGACTCCATAATACGTGTCCTGTGCAATGCAGATCAACATTGTTAGGTTAGCTCTAGTGAATCCCCTAAACAAGCATTACCTTCACGAAAAGCATCAAGGTTTGCTTACTTTTTCACGGCCTTTTCTTTCTTGGGCTTCTTGCCCTTCTTGCCCTTTCCTGTTTCCTCAATTGACGCTTGAGCGACTGGCTCTAAACCTGGAGGAGGTCCCATTCCCGGGGGGTATAGAGGTTGTTGTGATGATGGATAACCAGACATGCCTGGTGGAGGTGGGATGCCGTTGCCCGGTGGTGGAGGGATAGGAAACTGCTGCAAAGTTGGTCTGACCCAGGAACTCTGACCACTAGCAGCATTGTAAAAGTAAGCCATTCCGTCAGGGGCCTTGTGCTCAGTCCATCCTGGGGGCAGCATGTTTGGGGGGATGAACGCTCCTGGTGGTGGCGGAGGTGGCGCACCAAAGTGTGCGCCAGGCGGCACTCCTGGGGGTCCTCCGAGGATATGTTGTTGATGTGGTGGTGGTGGGCCATTGATGAAGGGTGGTGGTGGTCCTCCTGGTCCTGGAAACCGGCCCTGTGGAGGCAGTCCTGGCGGGCCTTGATGGTGGTGGTGTGGCGGTGGGTGATTCATGAGGGCGAAGTGTAGGGCGATGGTAAAGAACAAAAAATGATGCTCCAACTTTTCGGGCCTGCTAAACAAAGAGAAAGGTGTTGATCGGACTGCTTTCGAGAGGGTCAACACAAAATTCGAAGGCCTTATTTTTTTCACACTCTTCTACCTCCACACACAAACACTCGACACCTCACAACCACACAATGGACAGCCCAGACGCACCATCGAGCGAACACGTCAAGCCCCGCGAGGTCCCTTACTGCGGCTTCTGCTCCCTGCCACCAGAGTACTGCGAGTTTGGCCCTACTCTCGATAAGTAAGCAACCCTCTCAACCAAACTTCAACTTTGCATTGCATCAACAAACCTAGTCCATCTCGCCACCACGTTCACTTTTTCTCTCTGGCTATGAACGAATAACAGTAAGGACATTAATACTAATACAATAATGTACCATATTTGCAATAGGTGCAAGCAGTGGTTGAGCAAGAACGACAAGGTCCTGTATGCCATCCTTTACAACACCCTCGACGACCAGCTCGCCGCTGCCTCCCTTAATGAAACTCCTGAGGATGACAAGAAGAAGGCCAAGGGTACGCACGCGACACAACTTTTCTTGTGGAATTAGACTGCACATTCAGGAAATTTGCGTTATGTTCGCAAAGGGCATTGTGAAAGAGTCCGAGTTGTACTAATTTCGTATTTCGTCCGCACACCTTTACTTTTCTTTTCATATCATCTTGCAGAGGCCGCCAAGATTGAGAAGCAGATGCAAAAGAAGATGGTAAGAGAACCCGCGCCACCTTCATTTTCGCTATGGGAAATTACGTCGTGTGAAGCATTGACTTCTAACTCCCTACTATACATCTTTTCAATTGTTCAACATTATAGCAATCTAAGGTTCTGATCAAGAGGATTGAGCGTACCAAGAGAAAGTGTGTCACCAGCGTTTTCGGATTGGAGAACTTTGGTAAGAAAAAGACATAGAATTACAAAAAAGAATGTCAGCAGGCGATCTTGTCTCCTCTTTTTTGTGTTCAATGCGCAATCCGATCAATTGGTACTCACCGTTTTTTACCTTTCACATTTACATAGATGTGGATCTCAAGAAGGCTGCCAAGTTGTTTGCCAACAAGTTTGCTTGTGGATCATCTGTCACAAAGAACAACCAGGGCAACGACGAGATTGTGGTTCAAGGAGATGTGTCGGACGAAATTTTTGACCTCATTCTGGAGCACTGGCCCATTGTAAGTGACTCGGGGTTAATTTATGCAGCTAAGCTGCGCCTCCAACTTCATAACATGCAGGAAGAGTCGACTCTTGTGCCCTGTCATTTGTATCATGATTGGCGGTTTACTAACGATCCTCGTCTTTGTCTGTGCGACCATACTAGGTTCCTGAGGACAACATCGATCTGATCGAGGACAAGAAGAAAGGCAAGTAAACTAAGCCATGACATTCAATGTCTTTTCTTGCTTATTTTATTGGCCTCGTTTCTTGTTTTAGCTGCAGAGCGCCGTAAGCAGATTACATTCAACATCGCACTCTTTTTGAGAATCCAGGCGAGACTCAATAAATACCTCGTTCACACAACCATCGTCCTCCCAGAATACCTTCAAAGATGTTTTTTCTCTTGTGCGTGAATGACGTGAATGATACATTCCAGTCATGTGATAAATCAGCCTCAGGAACACATAAATAATCACTCGACTTCGCCCTTGTTTTTTTCTCCATCTCCATCACAACACACTCATACAATTACACGGAATGGCATCACCAGCAGACGCGACATCACGGCCGGCACGGAGACAAGTCGCCAAGGACAAAGTGCTTGGCCTTCAAGCTTCAGGACCTACTCGAGGCACCAGTGGTGGTGGCAAACCAGGACAGACATACAATATTTACTACGACAAATGGTCAGGTGGTTCTCGAGATGATCGATCAACTCTGAACAAGGAAAAGTCGCCTTATCGATGTGACCCTGTCAAGGACACTGGGAGAACCAAGGGCACCTACAATCCGAACGCCTATTTCTGTGCGTTCTTTGCTAAAGGCTGCTGTCCTAATGGGTATGTGTGTTGCATGGACCGCGGTGTTGGAAGGTTTGTGTTATGACAATTGAGAGATAGTTATCAAACACGTTATTGACCACTGGACCGACCCTTTTTTCATTCCTGCGACAATAGGGAGGAGTGCGGATGGTTGCACAGGATACCAACACGTCTAGATCAAGCAGACACTGGCAAGGATGTGTTTGGACGTGAGCGGTTTGATGAACACCGGGACGACCGTGGTGGTGTTGGATCTATGCGCTCCGACAGCAAGTCTCTCTATGTTGGACGGATACATCCGTCCTCAGCTAATGAGGCTATCATAGAGAAACACTTTAGACCGTGGGGTGAATTGGAAAAGGTCAAGGTCTTGAAGGATAAGGGTATTGGGTTTGTGACCTATCAGAATCGACTTAATGCCGAGTTTGCGAAAGAGGCTATGGCGAATCAGTCTCTGGATCATGGAGAGGTAATGTGTCTGTTTCTCGATGTATCTATTTTCGCACCTGCATATTCTCGAGGAAGAAGGGATATGACATACTGATGATTCCCGGCACTTTTCTTGTCTCTCTAGGTTGTGAATATCAGGTGGGCGACAGAGGATCCTAATCCAAAAATGCAAGCGATGAACAAGCGCAAGGCAGTGGAGATGACGAGACAGGCGATCGAGTCCAAACTCCCTGGAGACGTCGTTGAGGCTGAGAACCGACTTGAAGGTGCTGAAACAGCAGGAACGGCAAAGCGAGCAAAGCAGGAACTAGCTGTCAATACAGCAACCAACGATCCGGCACCGACATTGTACCAAGGAGAGGACGGTCAATATTATTACGACTATGGTGCGTACGGATACAACCATGAAACTCATCAGTACGACCCTGCACGTTTGGGTCAGTATCAAGGTCAGGCTGCTAAGTCTTCAACAACACCCCTGTCACTCCAGGATCGCGTCAAGGCGTCTCTTCAATCTACTACCACTGCCACTACTGTGACCACGCCATCCGTGCCTGAAAAAGTAAAGGACACCAAACCTGCGGCATCCGCTCTCGGTGCTCTTGCAGCGTATGGATCCGATTCTGAGGATGATGATGAAGACTAGGTCAAAAAAATACAAATGGCTTTCAAACCATCGTTACTTTGTTTATTGCACAGTACATGAGGCAAGCTAATGGTCATCTTCGGATTTTCCTGGGCAATTTTCTGAAATATCTTCTGGTCCATCGTATTGTGCGGAGCACCAGAAGCAATATGAATGTTCGCTCCGCAGATACGCCACGACCTCCTCCAGCTTCTCGTGAACCTATTCAATGTGACACGGAGCAGAGTTAATACAATGTCTTTTGAATGTTTCGTACAAATGTGCGCGAATAACACACGAAAGAAACATACCTCAAGTTGTGCAAAGTGCGGTCGCTCACCCCACTTGGGAGGCTCTTCGTCCTGCAAATCCGTCTGATCAACCTCCTGGGACACTGATGAGTCGAGTCGGACGCGTTTTGCCTTGTTCCGCTCAAGATCTCCATCCTCATCGTCGCTGTGATCAAACGCCCGGACCTCCGCTGTTTGCTTATCCTGATCCTGGTCCAGATCAACCAACACCTCGGCCCCAGGTCCCATCAACTTCGTACCCAAAACCTCGTCAGGCATCGAATCATCAATCCACCAGAACCTATTAGACCTCCGTCCGTCCTTTGCTGTCCGTGTAGCTGTCGTCGCGCAATGCTCATCACTTTCCTGTTCCAAACGGCTTTCAGCCTCCTTTGCATCAAGGCGCATACATATCGCACGTGCTGCGCCCAACTGACGCTTCCGCTTCTCCAGCTCAAACTGATCCCGCTTCTGGCCACGGAACCCCTCGTCAAAAACTCGGTGCACTTCTTGTTCCTGCCTCTGGAGTGCCTCTTCAGCTTGTCGTTTCCGTGAAGTGTCCATGCCGAGACCACCACGGCCTTGCTTGATCTGGATTGCGAGAGGTGCTCGTAAGGCGCCACCGTCAGTATCAATTAATGAGGTGGTGCTTGGAGGGGCCGATCCTGAGGGTGAAGTTGATGTTGAAGCTGTCGTCGGCTCTGAGGCTGACTTTGACGCGCCTAATGTGCCTCCCTTTCTACCAGAAACAAAAAGAGTATTCGATTTGATGAGTTCATCATCCCAAGAAACCCAACGTGTTTTCTTCCACCAACAACACCATGGATATCACAAACTTACTTGAACCCCATTTTGAGAAGCATAGCCATTCCTTTATTATCCTCCCCAATCTCCTTCTCCAGCCCCTGTTCACGAGCCTCCTTCTCCCGAACATGCAATGGCTTGGGTAGGTTCGCAAGGTGTTCGCGCTCCTTTTGACGCCGCCGCTCCGAGTACGACATATTGCTTTTGGACTTTGCTGGCTCTTCTGCGACTAAGCTGTTGAGGAATGCCTCGGACATGTAGTCCTCTTCTTCGTCCTGGTGACTCATTGTGATGTCGTTGTAGTTCTTGGGCTTGAGTGATGGAGACGAAGAAAGGAAGAAAAGTTGATTCGACATTCGAAAAGGAGCAAGATAGTAAGATCGTTACACGTGACATGGATGGAGCCCTTTATTTTTTAGTATTTACAAGTTCAAGGCTTCCTTGCCATAGGCCCAGATGCCGGCCGCCACTGCGCAAACGCCTCCTGCTGAGCCTGCTGCGCGCAGTCCAGCTATCATTCCAAAAGAATAAAGTACAGAACGCGTTAGCAAATTAAGCTTCAACTCACCTATTCCAGGTGTCGCATTTGATCCGCCTGAGCTACCGTTTCTTTACCTGTTGATTTGAAAATTGCTCCAGTCAGGCCGCCAGCAATCACAGAGTTCAAGGGATCGTAATGACCACGAGCGCGTCCAACACCTCCATTGATCCCGTTATACATAAGAGCTACAGTAAGACATGAGAGACGCAGTTGTGGTTAATTCTCTAGCGCAGTCAAATTTTGTAGCCGTCATAGTCAGCTAGGTGCTCAAGCTCTCTCGGAGATATTTGCTCCTTACCAAGGACGCCGGCAGAGTTGCCGATAAATGGTCCACGACGAGTCATCCCGTTCAGGACAGTGTTGATGCGGATTTTAATAGCAGGGCTGGGCGATGACCTAAGACCCTCGAAGAACCCATACGCGCCTCCCAATGTCAACCCTACATATATCACAAAAAGGAAAACGGGTAGAGTATTAGCAAAGATATAGGGGGCATTTGAGGGCGCAGAATTAATCAGCCAGCTGGAACCAAGTCAGCTTTCAAGGAAGATAAATCCAAAAGGAAAGCGCGCGTGCCTTATACAGAAAAAAGGGGGAAACGCACCAGTGATATAGGTCAACCCGGTTCCATAAGTCAAATCATCCGACCATCCACGGCTGGGCAAGATACCGCCGCCACCATGTGCACCAGGCAAGCTGCCGGCATCGTCCTCCAAGTTTAGGTAGTCGAGCCCGCCGGTGCCTCCAAGACCTGCGAGGGGGTGCAGTCGAGTGGGGTCGTATGCAGTGTTGAGGAATGAGCTGACGGTGTCGTTGGGGTTAAAGTCCTCCTGGGCTGCGTAAATGGGCTCAAAGGTCTCTTCGTCCTCGATGTTGGTGTGCGACATGCTTGCTGCTTCTGGGGGTATAGTGCGATGTGGAGAAGGAAGAATGGTGCGACCGTGTGAGAACTTCATGGCCAAGGTTCAGAAAGTCACGGGGGCGCAAGAGGACAGTCATGATCAAATCACGTGAAGGATGCATGTAGAGAATGTCCGAGATCAACGTACAAGGGATAACGTATGCACAACGCAAGACGCTAAGAATGCTTACTCCGCCTAATTTCATTTCAGACTTCGGACACATGTAGGGCGCAAAACTAGGAATCAATGGAGTGCTTGCGGCTGAGTGCCTGCCTTTCAGTCCAGTCTGGCCCTCTTCATTACGACAAGGCAAGGGCAATGCTAGTGGTCAGGGTGTCTCTCTCCCTCATTGTCTCTCTCTTTATCCTTTGATGAGAGCCCTTCATTTCATTTGGGAAGAACACAAAAGAAAGAAACGAAAAGAAAAGAAAAAGGAAAAACAAAAATGCTAATGAAGGTGCATTCCAGCCTCATTCCGGTGGAAAAACGTTCCCATTGTGCTTGTTATCATTTGTCTTTGATATCAGGTCTGGACTGGAGATGATGAAAAGAGGATGAACAATGGTCGCCGTTGTCAGCTCAACGACACATAACTCTGTTCCTTTTGTTATTTCATAGAGCCTGTCTTTTCTCTCGCCTTCTTATTGCTATTTTTTTAAATTGCGTGCCTGTGTGGTCATTCATCTCCCACATTACATTACTGTGTGTGCCTGTGATACACAAGCCCTTTTTTTTCAGTTTGATCGCTCTCACTCAAGTCCAGTTGGACAAATTTGCCTCACTTTGGACTAGAGTCGACACACGCCCCTCTTTTTTTTCCCCTGAGCCCCCAGCGAGATGAACAGGAAAAACAAACGGTCAGTTTGCATCACCTTGATGCTCTTTATTATTATTGTTATTCAGCCTCGCTCTCCCATTCGTTCACCCAACACTCACTCGTCAATTCACCCGTCAGCGGCAAGGGTAACCCGAGCAAGTATAAAACGAACGTCAAGGCCCTTTCTTTTTGTTTGTTTCTTTGTCCCTTATCCCCCATTCCGTTCTTTCTCTCAAGTACCCTCCCACCGACACTCACTGTCAACCCTCATTCTCCTTCACCCCTGCCAGGCCCTTTCACTTACCCTTTTCAACCCCCTCTCTATCACACCCGAAAACAAATACACCTCCAAACATGAAGACCACTCTCTTTGCCAGCGCCGTGTTGGCTTCCGTCCTCTCGCTCCTCTCCTCCACCTCTGCCCACATTGCCATCTCCAACCCTCCCGGCCAAGCTGGTCCTTGGTCAAAGAACCCCAGTAACAATGTCCACGCCTGGATCGGGTACGAGGGCAAGACCTTCCCTTGCGGTAAGTCACTTTTCGTGATCTCAGTATTTAATTTTACACACATTCTTGTCAATTCGTTCCCACTTGCGACTGCATGTACTAATACAATATTTTACACTTGTTAAACCTATCAAACTACTACAGGTGGCTACAAGAAGGGTCCCGTCACGACCTACAAGGCCGGCGAGATCATCCCCGTCCGCTTCTGGAACTTTGAGATCAAGAACTACAAAAAGTTCCCCCCTCCCAAGGGCCTGACTCAATCCCGCCACGGCGGCGGTGCCTGCGAGTTCTCGCTCTCGTACGACGGTGGCAAGTCCTGGAAGGTCATCGGTCAGTACACCAAGACCTGCCCCGACATTTACTACGAGTGGCCCGTCCAAATTCCCAAGAACGTCCCCTCGTGCACTGACTCGAACAAGTGTCTCTTTGCTATGTCCTGGACCGCCTACTCGACTGACCAGTATTACCACCACTGTGCGAACATCGTGATCAAGGGCGCCAAGAACGGCAAGTTGCCTCAGTTGGACATGACGATCGTCGACGTCAAGGCTCGTCATGAGAAGATGAACACCCATGCCGTTGGTGACAAGAAGTCAACAAAGTCGACTGGTCCTGACCGCCGCGAGAAGACCATGAACACTAATGGTTACTACGCTAACGGTGGTGGTGCAGGAACCCACGGCATCGACCTCGGCTTGGTTGTAGCGTAAAAAAGATTGACTCTATGCAGCATGCATCCATGGATATTTTTTTTTGTACCTTGCCCGTAGCTTTTTTTGTACCTTGCCCGTAGCTTTTTTGTACCTTGGCCGTAGCCCAAAAAAACCGAACAGTAAAAACCAACGAAAACAAATCAACATACACTCATCCGAATGCCTCGTGAAATTGTTTTCGTCATTAATAACATGAGTTTCATTTTTGAAGGCACCAATCGTGCCCACAAACCTCAACACCATCGGTTCTCGTCTCAGTGACCCGACACTAACCACTCAACCTCAATTCTTCGCCGCAAAGCAATTTTTAACAATAATAACAAACTAGCGTAATAAGACAACCTAACATGCTGAAAGGAAGGAAAAAAAAAAAAGCAAAGCGGCCTAACCCTTTGCTAGCACACAAAAAAGTGCTTGCGAACGACCAATACCATGCCTTCCCACTTTTTGAAGCATTCGCGGTCCTTTTCACACACACACGAATGCCCTTTTTTATTCTCAGTGATTTAGAAACCATGCATTTATATGCTTGTTTAATTATATTTCTCTAACAAACAGCATAGAGAAGTCATTTGGATGTAAAAAGGGACTACAGACCAAACTCTTCAGTGCACCACCCACCAGTCGCAGTCCGGTCCGGAACCCGGCTCTGCGTAACAATTGTCGCTGCTCTTCACAGCTTAAACGGAAGAAAATAGACTAGATACGAATGAAGGGGATTCTTCTCATCCTCTCCATCATTGACAACTTCCTTCTTCGTAACAAACTCTCCAACAACTGCTCGCCAGCAGCGCGTGGGTCCTTGGCCGCTCCAGGGTACCTTCTTTCACCATGTGTGGCTAGCGAAGCGCCACACGGACAGAAACCATCGTGCGTGATGTAACCGTATCCTTGACCCCAGTCACCTCGGGGGCCTGTGACGTGGATGTCTTGTCCTTGGCAGAGATGCCCTGGCTCTGTTCCCACGCGATCGTCTCGGAGCACCGAGGTTTCCAGATCAGCCCCGAGGCCTGCGCCTCCAGATAGCCAATAAACTTGTGCAGGATCGCCTTGGAGATGAACATTGGGGTCCGGAAGACCGCGGACCATTCAGTCAACATGCTTATGGGAGTGATGCCGCGGAGGAGGTCCGACACGTCCCAAATCGGGTTCTCGTCTCGATCAGGAGCAAGACTGCCCCTGTGCGCGACTTGAGCTCCACTGATGGAGGGAAATCGTGGTACATGATCCGCATTCGAAGGGGCCACCAGTGCATGGGTACTGGCCTCGGTACCTGAAGACCCCAGGCATTTAAAAATGCACTTATGGAATTTCCTAATACACAAAGCTACCTTGCAGTTAGAGAATTTAATGAATTGAGAATATCAATGTCTAAAGAAATCTGATTTCAACAAGCCCGGCTAGCTCAATCGGTAGAGCGTCAGACTCTTAATCTGAAGGCTGTGGGTTCGACCCCCACGTTGGGCGCTTTCCTTTTGCCTCTTTCTACTTGCAAAGGTGGCACTGGTCATCGTTTGATGAAAGTTTCAACTGTTGTTTTCTTTTGCAAGCAGCAAGGTTAAGGTCGCAAGTATATGTACTAATGGTTCTTTGCGAAAAGGATATTTTATTTTGGTTGGTTTGTTGTCGAAAGGGTTGTGTGTTGCTTGGGCCACGGATTATCGTTTGTTTTGTTAACGACGAGTTGGACTGCTGGAACGACCTGAACGACGGCCACCATGACCTCCTCTGCTGCGCGATGTCAATCCCCTGCGTCCTCTGTCGTCGTTGTTCGTTGGCTTGACAAAGGCAAAGTCGCAAGTCAACGTTTGATCCAACAGCTTGGCTCCGTTCATTGCAGCAATGGCGTCCTCTGCCTCGGAGAACTTTTCGTACTCGACCAACACATACCCCTATCACAAAGACAATTGAAGACCATGGTTAGATTCGCTACGTCCTGTTTGAAGGGTCGATTACTTTGCCTTGATCTCGTGAAATCTGATTACCTTGACGTATCCTGTGCGACGATCCAAGTTCAAGTGCACATTCTTGACCTCGCCATACTCTCCGAACTTGTCCAGGATATCCTCCTCAGTGGCCTCTTCGTGAACTCCTGTGATCAACACAATCCAGCCCTCAATGGCTATTCACATCGAATGACAAGGGAAGAGGTGTCAGCAATATGCTCCATTCTGACGATCTACGATGATCTGCAACGCATTAGTCGTATCTCCTGAACTTACACTTCAATGCCCTGCCGCTGGCACTGTCGTCGCTCGAGTTCAGCTTGTCGAAAGCGCTGCTGTGAACACCGTCGCCTCTTTGATCTAATCCCATGAAGTTGGAGAGGTAAAGCCAAGATTAGCAAAAGATCCTGACCCATTGATGACAGTGTGCAAGTATTAGTGCAAGAAGTAATGCTTCCTTGTGTCCTCCGTTCCTACCTCCGCTCTGGAAACCACGACCCTTTCTCTTGATGGCGACCTGTGGAGTCTCTACAAAGCACAACAGTAAAAAAGGATCAAGGCGTTAAACTCGAGTCTGTTCAAGGGTGTGACCTGTTACAGTGCTATAGGTCTCCTTGGTCTACTCGTGTGAGGTCCTGTGAAGCACTGCCTTGGTGTCAGCTCTGTCCTGTCTAGAGTATCGATTATGTAACCTAGAGTATCGGTGGCCTCTCGATCGACTGTAGGTGATCTCTCTGACAATGTCTAGACATAGTGTGTTCATGACAGCCTCTACTGGTGTAATGTGCAATTCATTTCTGTAGAGTGTGTGATGAGATGTGATCCTCGGCCGTCTCTCACAGCTGATCCTGATGGTCCTGCAGATGTTGCTCTGTTTGTTTGCTGAAACAGTGGGCTGATGTCTACTGTGATTGTTATTATAGCGAGTGTCCTGGAGTGCATACCGGCCATTTCCTCGTCCTGCAGGTCGTCACCGGGCTTGACGTTGAGGTCGATCTCGTATCTGTCGGACATGTCAGAGTGTGTAGTGTGTGAAAAGGTTCTGTGGGCGAAAGAGTGATTAGGAGAAGGTTGTTGAAGGGTGTGAAATAAAAAAAAGTAGTGTGAACTTTGGACTTTGCAACGTCACCCCCACGGGGGTAGGTATCCCTTTGTGGCTACTTTTACTTGCCTCGAGGGAGTGTTCGCGACTGACGTTTTTTCGCGTAACCTTTTCCCTTTCTTCATTTTCTCCTTTCTTCCTTCCGTTCTCGCCCCTTCCCTCACACTCACTCACTCACTCACTCACTCAAGGACGAAACACAACACAACATACATTGCACCATGCTTCGCACTGTCACCTCAACGACCCGTGTCCCTTTGGCTGCCGCTGCCGCCTTCCGCGCATCACGTCTGGCAAGTTGCCAAGCCGACTACCGAATGCTTACGACTTGTTCCATCACCACCCGACATAAAAAAAAACAAACAGAAATACAGTGCTCGACTTCGCTTTCTAACTATCGGTCCACTTTACCAACTACTTTTCCGCAACAATAGACTGCCTCGGCACCTTCTGCGCTTGTTTTGAGACGCAACTATGCGACCCGCTATGGAGATGAAGGTGGATACGGCAACTGGAGCAACAGCGGTATCGGGAGCCCAAGGAAGTCATTGCCCATCAACACTGTAGGCGTCTATCCTTGTTAACTGAACAGTTGCTGTCGAGTACTATGGTCAACACCTAACAACCACAGGCATCTCCTTGCAATTGCATGACGATAGGTTGTCAAGTTTGTGCCACAGCAGGAAGCATGGATTGTTGAGCGCATGGGACGATTCCACAGGACTCTGGAGCCAGGACTGCAGATTCTTATGCCCTTCTTGGACCGTGTGAGATATGTTAAGAGCCTCAAGGAAGTCGCCATTGAAATTCCCAGTCAGAGCGCCATTACCCAAGGTACTGCACAAGTCAGAGACGTGACTTATATCCGCATAGTTTTAAGATGCTTAGGAAGACTGAACCTTTTTATCCATTGTTCTTCGAATAGACAACGTTACCTTGGATCTGGATGGTGTTCTGTACTTCCGAGTGGTCGACCCTTACAAGGCATCATATGGTGTCGAGGATGCCGAGTTCTCTGTTGCCCAACTTGCTCAGACAACCATGCGTGCTGAGATTGGTCAAATGACTTTGGATCGTACGTTGGCGGAGAGAGCGCACTTGAACTCCAACATTGTCGAAGCTATCAACACTGCAGCAGCGGACTGGGGAATCCAGTGCCTTCGTTATGAAATACGGGATATTCACCCTCCTGCAAAGGTTGTCGAGAGCATGCACCAGCAAGTCTCGGCCGAACGTACCAAGCGTGCCCAGATTTTGGACTCTGAGGGTAAGTTTCAATCCTGGCTTGTTTCATGATATGATGCACTTTTCGAAGGACGTATTCTAATCAATTTCAGTTTGGGTTGGGGATCATAGGTTCTCGCCAGGCTGCTATTAACGTTGCCGAGGGTCTCAAGCAGTCGACGATTCTCCAGTCCGAGGCCGACAGGGCAGAGCAGATCAACAGGGCTACGGGAGAGGCTGAGGCTATTCTTTTGAGGGCGCAGGCTAGTGCTGAGGGTATTCGTCGAATTGCAGATGCCATTACCAGCACTCCAGGAGGACACCACGCTGTGTCGTTGACTGTTGCTGACAAGTATGTGGATGCCTTTGCCCAGCTTGCCAAGGAGACCAACACGCTTATCTTGCCAGCCAGTGCCAATGATGCAGCCGGAATGGTTGCTCAGGTAATGAATAGATCATCGGCTTCAGTTGAATTTGTATTGAGCTGATCTGTGATATGTATTCTAACCTATTTGTGTCGATGTTATCTATAGGCCTTGACGATCTACGATGGTATCACCAAGAAGCGTGGATTTGATACAGCACCAACAGTGTCATCCGGAAACTTTGGCTCCTCTCAATAAACAAGCCGCGAAGTAGCTACGTGTTTTTTTTATTAGATCTTGCACGTTCATCATTCCTTCTTTCGATTGAGCGCGACGCGTGTTTGGTGATCCATGATGATTATGAAAAGATGTGCGGATAATGAATGGTCAAGATGGGATATGTGATTTGAAAGCAACATTCAGCCATTGCGCAGCGTTCAAGACGGGCGGCGAGTTATCGAACCCAATTGTCGACAGAATGCCAAGCAGGTTTATTTTTTGATGATGCCCAGAAAAGGAGAAAATAGCGACAAGGGGGCGGAGAAGGGCAAGGAAAGAAAAGAAAAGAAAATGAAAACGACAAGTGCGAATTACTTGAAGTGTTTCTATCTAATCAGTTTCTATGTGTGCTGGTTGCTACGGTTACTTGCAAGGCGCCTTCAGCCAGCCAGCCATTCTCATTTTATGCGTTATCCGTTTACCTCAGCCTGATATCATGAAGACGACGTGGTTCTTTGTCGTCTTTGAATGACTTCTTCAAGTCAGCGAATGAGCTTGGGCCTCTTTTTTTCCTTTTTTTCCTTCTGTTGTTTGCTCCACAGTTTGAGCGGTCGACCAACTGCATCCCTGCGCACCTTCCCCTCATTGGACTTTTTTTCTCCTTCGGCTTTGCTGATTAGCCGCCGCTGTTGTAATCCTTTTCCTTGTTTTTCTTCCTTTCTTTCTTTCTTTCTCACTCTGTCCTCTTTCTTTCTTAGCTTTCTTTCTTCACTCTTGTCTCCTCTCCTCTCCTCTCCTCTCCGCTCCCTCTTCTCCCTTGCCAACAACAAGCCATGGACACCATATCGCCGCATATCCCGCTGTCGCTCATTGCAGGATTGACGCTCTACCCTGCCCTTTTTAGCACACTCCGACGCCAACGATGGGTCCGGGATTTTTTACCACTCAAGGCAGACCAGCAAAAATACTACCACCTCTGCAACAAGATGGTCGCCTCGACTCATTCCACCATCATGACCATCACCGGAATCTACCTACTCTCGACCGTTGACTGGACCAAGAACGATATCTCGACCTACAAGACCCAAATAACGCCCTTCCTGGTCGGACTTGAGCTCGGCTATTTGACCCAGGACACCGTTTTTGAGTTTTACCAACGGGCGGCGTTTGGCGTGGGCAGCAACCTGATTCTATTCCACCATGTGGCCGTCATCCTGGGATCGGCCTACTACCTCTACGCGCTGACGCTGACCAACCCGGGGCCGTACTTTATCGGGATGCTGTCGCTGATGAACATGAGCACGCCTATCCTTCATTTCCGGTGGGCACTCCAAAGCAAAGGGCGAACGTTTTTCAACTCGAAACTGAAGCGGTTTGTCGACACGGCGTTGATGGTGACCTATTTCTGGTGCAGGATCTTTGGCAACTGGTGGATGGGGTATGCGATTGGAGCCAAGTTGGGGGTGGCATGGTATGAGGCCCCGTGGTTGATTGGCAAGAAGTTCACAATTACGACGACGACCATGTTCTTTATGAACGTTGTGTGGTGGGTGATTCTTGCCAAGCAGTGGGTCAGGTCTGTCAAAGTCTTTTACCTTTCCAAGACACCCTCTCTCTCCTCTTCGCCGGCAGCAGCCAAGGTCCGTTCTTCCAAGAAGGAAGAGTAGCGTAGACCATATGTATATACATTACATTTCTTCTTTTTCTGGATCCTCTTCTTCACCAGCAGTAAACTTCCTTCGTGTAGATAATTCTCAACCCTCAACCCTCCTTCCAACAAAAACCCCGCTCCTCGTAGTCGATCAGTAGGTCAATACAATCAAGCAGAATCTTTAATTCCAAGCATGGCAGTCATTAAGGGAACCGTGGGAGAATTTTGAAAGAGAAGGTGCACTTTCCGCCCCTTTCTCACCACTCTCCCACACACTTGACTTGTTGATCCCCACCTTTTTTTTTTTCTTTCTCATCCTTCTTCTTCTTCTTCTTTTCTCTCTCTCTCTCTCTCTCTCTCCCTCTCTCTCCCCTCACATACCCTCCCTACTCTCCCTTTCCCTATACCATGTCCTCATTCCTCCTCTCCGCCAACAGGGCTGCCCTCCGTATGCGATGGGGCACCTCCATCAATCCCGTCTCAGCCAAACCCTTCCGCTGGTACACAACAGAGATTGGTATGCACATCTCTCTTTTACACACACCCCTTCTTGTCTCGAATCTCCAAGGAGGCACACGGACACACTCACTCTGAACACACACACTTCGGATCAGATCAGCTTCACACACATACACACTTCCATCAGATCTCATAAACTCACACTCTTCTCATCTTCCACAAATGGAATTACTACTCTTACCCCTGAAATAATAGAGCGCAAGCCATTGTTCGACAAGATCCTCATCGCCAACCGGTAAGCAACCCAGACACACACCTTAATTCTCTCTCTGCTTGTTAACAGAGACTTGTCGCACCAGTCCCGTTATACAATTCACAAAAATAAGACAACTAACAATAACTTTCCAATCCCCCCCCCCTCGGCTGCTTATTGACATGACCTATAGTGGTGAGATTGCCTGCAGAATTATGAGGACCGCCAAGAAGCTCGGAATCAAGACTGTTGCCGTCTTCAGTGATGCCGACAGAAACGCCCTCCACGTCAAGATGGTAAGTACCTTCTCATTTTGTTATATAGTGTTATGTCCAGTCAGAATGACTATGGTGCGGAGACAGTCGGTCGTCCGCCGCCTGTCTGCCCTCTGTCCTTTGCGGCTCAATGTCCGAACAACCTACGGTTATTCTTTTTTTGTAATTTCTGATAACTGACTGGCCGGATTTAATTTTTTTTCCCACGTCTCTCTCACTTTTTATTCCTTCTTCCCACCCCACTACTGGAATTAATAGGCCGACGAGGCTTACAACATCGGACCAGCAGCATCTGCAGAGAGTTACCTCAAGGTCGACAAGATCATCGAGGTCGCCAGAAAGAGTGGAGCTCAGGTAACTATCTCATTAGATCTCTCATCCGCGCTTCACGTTTACTTTACAAGGAAAAGAAAACAGGGTATTGTTTATTGTTGTTGTTGTTTTGCTCTTGTGTTTACTAACATGCATTCTCGTTTCCCCCTCTCCCTCCCAAAATTTGTGATCCAATTTACTTCTTTAGGCCATCCATCCCGGATATGGTTTCTTGTCTGAGAACGCTGGCTTCGCCGAACGCTTGGCCAAGGAGAACATCACTTTCATCGGACCCCCCGGCAGCGCCATGACCTCAATGGGATCCAAGAGCGAGTCCAAGTTTATTATGCAGGCCGCCAAGGTCCCCGTTGTTCCTGGATACCACGGTGAGAACCAGGATGATGCCTTCTTGAAGGCCGAGGCTGCCAAGATCGGATACCCCGTCTTGATCAAGGCCGTCAAGGGAGGTGGAGGAAAGGGTATGCGTATCGTCGAGACTCCCGAGGACTTCGAAATCATGTTGGAGTCCTCCAGACGTGAGGCCATGAAGTCCTTCAGTGACGACAAGGTGTAAGTGAGCAACCATTGGACTTCGTACTTGAATCGTGTGTGTGCGATTGTCAGCTGCATTTTGAGACTCCTCATTCTTACCATTTTTCCATCAACTTTATCTCTGTTTTCTAGCTTGGTCGAGAAGTACTTGGTTACCCCTCGCCACGTCGAGGTCCAGGTCTTTGCCGATACTCTCGGAAACGCCGTCTACTTGTTTGAGCGTGATTGCAGTGTTCAGCGCAGACATCAAAAGATTCTGGAGGAGGCCCCTGCCGTAAGTTATTTGCATCGTTGTACTGCAATCATGCAACCGTTTCACAATTGGACCATTTCACTGACCAACGTTTTCAATATCCAACAATAATAGCCCGGTCTTTCTGAGGAGCTCAGACGCGATTTGGGAGAGAAGGCCGTCGCCGCTGCCAAGGCTGTCAACTACGTTGGAGCAGGAACTGTCGAATTCATTATGGACAACACTGACCAAAAATTCTACTTTATGGAGATGAACACCCGTCTTCAAGTCGAGCATCCCATCACCGAAATGATCACCAACACCGATTTGGTTCAGTGGCAGCTCGAGGTCGCTGCTGGAAACAGATTGCCCAAGCTCCAGCATGAGTTGAAGATGGACGGATGGGCGTTTGAGGCTCGTATCTATGCCGAAAACCCCAGCAACGACTTCTTGCCCGATGTCGGTCCCCTCCTTCACGTCCAGACCCCCGAGGCCTCGGATACCGTTCGTTTGGAGACTGGATTCGTTCAGGGAGATGAGATCTCTGTTCACTACGACCCCATGATCGCCAAGTTGGTTGTCCATGGTGAAAACAGAACCGCTGCTCTCCGTGTCCTCCGCAAGGCCTTGAGCGAGTACGAGGTTGTCGGATTGAACACCAACATTGAGTTCTTGAAGACCCT
Organism: Linnemannia hyalina; assembly: GCA_019671135.1. Lineage (NCBI taxonomy): Eukaryota > Fungi > Mortierellomycota > Mortierellomycetes > Mortierellales > Mortierellaceae > Linnemannia > Linnemannia hyalina. The sequence goes on from JAHRHY010000003.1 coordinate 2,256,778, forward strand.
CGCTGCCCACCCCGCCTTCATTGCCGGAGAGGTTGAGACTGGATTCATCAAGAAGTACGAGACCGATATGTTCAAGCCCGCTCCTCCTCTTGACCCCGCCACCGTTGCCCAGGCCTCGTTGTCGATGGTCTTGAGAGATCTCGAGGCCTCCAAGGAGGCTGCCGTTGCCGCTCAGGATGGCTCCTCTCCCTTCACCCTCAACTCTGGCCTCCGCCTCAACCAGGTCAGCGAACAGAAGCTCGCCTTCAAGCTCGAGGACCAGGACGTCCAGGTCGGTGTCGAGTTCAACAAGGATGGAACCTACAACGTCCGTGTTCAGACCCCCAACAAGACCACTGTCTTCAGCAAGGTGATGGCCAAGTTGGCTGGTGAGAGCAGCGTTATTGCCGAGATTGAGAACCGCATGTACAAGACCAGCGTTGTCCAGGAGGGCGACCAGATCCACGTCTTTGCCGAAGAGGGCAAGGTCACTTTGGACGTTCCCCAGCCCAAGTTCTTGACTGTCGGAAAGGAGGAGAAGGCCGGTAGCTTGCGCACCCCCATGCCCTGCAAGATCTCCCAGGTCATGTGCAAGCCCGGTGACAAGGTCGTCAAGGGTCAGGCTCTCGTCATTCTCGAGGCCATGAAGATGGAGGTAAGAACCTTTTTTTATTTTTTTATTAGCTTGTTGTATGTAAGGACACCGAACTATGTGAGGGATGTCGCGAGTCGTTAACTGATCATTCCATCGTCATCTTTACCACCAAATAGCATATCATCAAGTCGCCAGTGGACGGTATTGTCTCTGACGTCTTCTTCAACGTTGGAGAGATGGTTGCAGAGAACAAGTCCTTGATTGGTTTCGAGGAGAAGGAGGAGGAGGAGAAGAAGGCTTAAAAAGGTTGTTTGTCCCCCCGCCCAGAAATACAAGATATCAAAACTTTTTTTCTTTTCCATAGAGTACTGCCGCGCATTTTTCATATTTTTTGTTTTTTATTAATACATTTCTTTTCACAACAAAAGGAAGGGAGGAGAGTGGCGGCATGAGTTTTTTTTTTTTTTTCTTTTTCTGTTTATTTCGCTATGCTCGTTTTGTCCGCTAAAAAAGAAATGATGGTACATGTGTGTATGGGAACTGCTACCTTGTCTCCCGCAACTATTTATTTTCTCTGTAGTCCCGCCGCTGATTTTAGACCTTCTTGCGGGGCTTGATATCGCCCTCCAAAACTGGGCACAACATGATGGAGTTCTTCAAGTCGGGCGATGCACCAGAGTGACCCTATGATCAAATAAAATCGAGTAGAAAAACCATAATGTGAGCTACAATTACGCAAGCAAAAGATGAAGCCGATCAAAATCCACAAATATTTACTAGGGATGTTTACCTTGCTCCAATCGTAGCTGACGGCGTAGGCGTAGATTGTTCCGGTTCTGTTAAAGGTAGCTGCTGGGATGGGACCAGCCTTCTTTGTGAACACCTTCAGCTTCTGCTTAGAATCCTTGTCCCAGAAAGTGATACCACCATCTGATCCTGCTGTGGCGAATGTTCCAAAGACGGGGTGGAATGAAATGGCGTTGACTGCAAAAACGGTCGAGTCCCGAGCTGCAGGAGCACCCTCACGATGGCACTTGAAAGAAAAGTTTCCTCTATAAACGCACACAAATATAAAGCAGAAGTTGATGTTAGAATCTGAGTCTGGCAGCTTTAACACACACTTCCAATTTCCATTTTCCTGCTCGATTGAACACGTACTGGTTGTCCTTGATATCTGTGTACTGGATGGCGACACGTCCTTCGATACTTCCGACCGCAAACCCTCCGCCTGTGGTAAAGCAAGAGACAACGCGTGTTTGCAACTTCAAGGGACTGTCCATGGTCCTGAAAGGAACTGTAGGGTTGCTCATATCGAACATGCTGATGTTACGATCGGCTGTGGCAGCAACCAGCAAGGGTCCGTGTGCGTCCATTGAGTAAAGACGGTCATTCAACGCCACTGACGAAACAGGGCTGGGTCCACGAAGATCCCAGTACTAAATAGCAAATTGAACGTATTGAAAGAATACAACAGTCAGCCCTGTGTGTTCCTCTTGGCCGTATTTCATACACGGTGTGAACGCTGGGAGGCGTGAAATCCTCGTGTACCTTGATGGTCTTGTCCCAGCTTCCTGTGGCCACGATGTTGGCCCCGTCAATCCAACGCAAACTCTTAATGGGAGCATCGTGCTTCGCGAACTGTGTAGCTTGACCAGTCGTCACATCAAAGAGTTTTCCAGCGTTGTCTGCTCCTCCTGATGCGAGCTTGCCTCCATCCTTGTAATGTCGTTGGTTATTGTATTTGTCCCGTCAGCATAGCGATATGATGAAATAAGAACAGAATACGTTAGCAGGTATCTTGGTATCATTCTATAACAAACCCAAGTGGAAATGTCAATGACGGGAGTAATTATACGATAAGGGATAGCTTACAGGACTCCACTGACAGCACAGGGCGGGGGCGTCGTGGTTGTACATGGCCTTCGCGCTTGAAGATCCATCTCCCATGATTTCCCAGATACGGACCTATTAGCATATAGTAAGTGAGGCTGAAAGGGTCAGTTTTCTGTCTCCTTTGAATGAAAATTCCTTGTGCAAATAATAAATACCACTAAAACGCGCGCGCGCGCGTGTAAGTGTGTTTTGAAACGGCCTGATTGTTTGTCCGTACCTCGTTGTTCCATGAGGTGGCAGCGAGCAAATCGCTTGTCTTTGAGAAGGCGAGATCAGAGATGCCGTCCGTTGGCGGCGCCGTGACCTATGTAATGTATAATATAAGCGAGCAAGAGTATGAGTTACGAGTGTTGCTGATGTTGCCGGTTACACTATTCGCGCCATTGTTCACAATGATCAGTGCTTCCTTCTGTTGTATATTTGCCAACGTGTGGTTGCAAGCGTGACAAAACACGACCGTACGTGTGCGTGTGCAAGAGAGATGGTGTTACCTCGATGTCCTTTGGCTGAGGTTGGTTTCCGAGCATCATCTTGGCGGGTGTATGGTATGTGGGTGAGTGGGTGAGAGTGTGTTAGGGTTGTTGGTCGAAGGTTTGTTGTTCCTGTGGGAAAGGGGAGAGAAGGGGAAGCAGAAAGGAATAAGGAGAAAAAAGGCCCAGCAGAACAAGAGCTGAAGAAAAAGTCAAAACGGTGGCGTACACCACAAAACAGCGAATTGGCACCTCCCCTGTGACTTGCGATCGACTAGGCCCTTCGAGCTAAAAGGATGTCCTTTCACACCTCTTTTTCTCCTTTTCTTTCTCACACTCACTCTTTCCCCATACACATTCACATATACACCATGTCTGACGACGAAGGCGCAAGCAACAGTACGTGAAAGACACACTCGCCTCACTCACCGCAAGAACAAGGCGCAATAAACCACACGGGACACTCATACGAAACGACATCGTAGGACACGCCTCTCATCACTTTTTACTTTTTACGTTCATGTCAAACAGATGAACTCTTGGTGGCTGCATGCAAGCAAGACAACCTGGACATGCTCGAGACGGTCCTCTCGGCTGACGCCAGCTCCTTCGACGTCAACCACACTGACGGACTCGGCAATGCGGCACTTCACTATGCGTACGTGTTTAGGGCTACCATTTCTCCCTTTTGACCATCGTGTTCGTTGTCACACCAAAATCCTTGACAAAAAACCCTGATGGTATCCATTGCACAGGACGACCCTTGTTCTGGTACCATTTTACTATCTTCCATACTAACTCGACCCTTATCACCTTTTTCTACCGTTCTTACTTCAATGCTACAGAGCAAGGCATGGTTCGACAGGATGCTTGGAGATCCTGCTCTACTACGATGGCATCAACGTTAACGTCATCAACCGCATTGAGGGCGAAACCCCTTTGCACAAAGCTGCAGCCTACGATGACCCAGAGATTGCCCTCGAGATGGTCCAGATCCTCGTCAACGGAGGTGCCATTACAACGGGTAAGTTTCTGCTTTTCTACTTTCTCATGGCTTTCCTTATTTGTCGTTTGATATGAATGGGAAGCCTCTTTGTCGATCGGTTTTAATAATGGGCCTCACTTTCATTCATGGGCTCTAAGCATGAAGGAATGGCATGAAAAAAAAGTCCGGCTATTTTTACTGACCCCTGCACGTGCAATACAGAAAATATGCATGCTCTGGCCGTATTATATATCATTTCTGACAAAACCTGGTTGCACCATGACCTTTTTCTCACTGTTTTTGGTCTCTGTCTCCGTTGACGTCAATATAGTTCAAAACAAGTTGAAGCAGATTCCTGGAGATAAGGCACCCAGCGACACTCATGCCGAAGTCAAGGAGTTCCTCGAGAACGCGGCCCTTACAGCCAAGGTTGTAAGTTGACCTTTTTTTTAACCACTGCATCCCATGACCGAAGGAGACTTTTCATGAGACGGGGTTCTGTTGAATTCCTTGGGTTTTTAATTAGTTAACAATTGAACCAATCGCTGATCTTTGATTTCTCACTACTCTCTTTTTCTTTTTTCTATCGCTTCTCGCGACTGTGATAGGACTTGCGCGACGTCCCTCCCGAAGACAGCGACTCTGATGGCATCGCCAGCGACGAAGACTAGAGAGAATTCGAACGACACAATCGCGACAAATTTTGTTTCTACACGGACGAGGCCTTTTATTAATACACCCTGGACAGATTACCCCAACATGCCAATAAACCAGATTCCACCTTTTTTTTATTCACGCTTAAGTCACGCTCTTAAAGAAACAAGACGACATGTCGATGCCAAATGTCGGTGATTGACCACTACACATGTCGCGAGAGCTTAATTTCAGGCAATCACGATAAAATCCTCGTTTGTAAAACGCGCGTGATATGTCCAGCAAGCCATACAAGCCGGCAGTCTCGATCGCACGAATCTAAACACCTCACATCAGGTTCGCGTAGGTAGTGGAGCGGCAGTGTGGTGGCGGAGGTAGAAACTGTGGAGAAGCATGCGCAAGCTGCGTCGTTTTTTTTCTATCACCGGTATCCTCCATTGTCAAGATACCGCACTGATCAAGAACACCCCTTGCTTAATTAAACAGGTCTAGGATGATGGTAGGAGTGTGATGTGTTCCTGAAAAACAGTGGGAAAGTGTCACGAGAACCGTGAAGAAAATTAAGCATTGGACCTGCGACGGATAAACGCCCTGTATGCCCTGGCTCGTGGTTGATAGCTTGATTGGATAGCTAGGGACGAATACGGCGTCAGCATAGACATGGACAGGATTGGGCCTGACCTTTATTGTTGAAAACGAAACAGTTGGACAAAAGGTGGGACGTTCTATCGAATGCTTCTTCAAAGAAAAGAAAAACGTGAGGAAAAAAGAGCACGCTAGTTGGCTGCGTGCATTTAGGTTGTTTACAGCAGCAGCAACTTTAACAAACACAATAGAGTCATGGCCCATCGATTGCTGCGATACAAACAGCCCATAATAAATACATGCACCTTGTACACATGCATAAAAAAGACAGAGAACAGGTGGAAGAAGTATGAGCACGACACCCACTTACCCGCCCACTCTGGGCTCAATTGAGTCAACAGGTCGACAGGGGCTGGAACGGAGAATTGCGCGTTTATTTCTCTTCTTCGTGTCCATCTCAATTCACATCAGAGAGAGGAGAGGGAGGAAGTCGTCGACTTTTATTATCATTGTTATTGTTGTTGTTGTTGTTGCTATCTCCTTCCTTCCCTACCTTCTTTTTGCTCCTTTTTATCCCTTTGCTCGTTAATCTTATTTTCTCCTCTTTCTTTTCTTCCAATAAACACAAACACACCCATACTCCTGCCCACTTGCTGTCGTTCTTTTTTCACCTCCTTTTCTCAACCGTTGCTCGATACTTCCCTCCTCTCCATTCTTTGCATACCCCTCTGCAGCCCTGAATCAATCCAATTATCTCCTCTCTCCGACACCAACAACCCCATATTCCTATCGGAGAGTCAAAAAAAACCCCACAACATACAGACGACCATGAGCAACTTTTCACTCGACGCAAGGCTCGACACAAAGGACCCTTTACTCGTCGAGTTCCTGGGACCGCCCAGCGCTGTGGTTCACAAAGTCCCAGGAAAACTGGTCATGACTGTCACAAAGCCTTTTCAGCTCAAACAATTGACCGTGGCGTTCCTAGGACAAGGTACAAAAGAGCGTACCTTTTATTCATTCAATTGTGAAGTCGATTGGGCGTGGGTGGCAGGGTTGGTTGGTGGTTTACAAGAACAAAGAGAAGAATCCTTTTGCAGCAAAGAGTGGAGTATCACGCTGTACCTTTTCTTTTTTTTTTGTTAACGCATGGCTAACAAGACTATATTCTCGGTCTTTTCTCTCCAAATAACAAACGATAGCTTTCATCAAATTTGGTAAAGCTGTCCTGACTGTCAAGAGTGAGCCCATCAACATCGATAGGGTCGAACACATCCTTTTGACAAGCCCAGCACACTACCTCCCAGGAGAATACACCTTCCCCTTCCAACTCGACATTCCTGGAGATATCGCAACAACCGATTGTTCAAGTCTGTTGCAGTCCTCCATCTGTTGGGAATATTTCCTGGTATCGAGCGGGACTCCTGTGGGTCTGATATCGAGGCGCAAGGAGTTCAGGAAGAAGCTGGAGATGAGACGAGTCCAGGTTGAGCCTTCCAGCACGGCGTTTTCGCAGTTTGGAGCCTCGCGCGATGGTCAAATTGAGTGCTCGATTCACACCTCGAAATTTGTGGCGCTAGATCAGGAGCGGCTCAGGGTGAAGCTGTATATTCATGCGTACAGCAGTCAGTTCAAGGTCAAGGAGGTCCTAGTCGGAGCTATACAAAACGAGTGTATCGAATTCGACATGGACTCACACGACCTCCAGAAACGTGGCAAACGATTCGTGTATGTACCTATTCGATACATCTGGTATCCCCCTCCTTCTTGTCTTTTGTTTCCCCTCCATCTTTCCTTTCCTCAGTTGTACGTCCACTATTCATCGTTTTCTTCCATTCACTTATTCCATTATGTGTTGTATTCCGATCCCTGAACAAATAGAATGCCAACAAAGGAGACGTACCAGATGATGGGCCATCCACGACAGAAACAGAGCTCAATCGCACAGTACTACCACACCACCCCCATCTCCAACGTCGTCGTGCTACAGAATCCAGACCAGGAGGACTTTTCATCCACCTGGGGTCGAGAAGATCCCATTGAGTGCGAACTGACACTAATGAATACCAACATGCTCCCGTGTGAGTTCACAACCTGGATGAGGATCGGACATATGGTTCAACTCACCATCGTCTTTGCAGACTCGTCTATCCGGTCAATGGTTGTCAAACCGCCCTTCACTGTTGGCAGGGTCCTGCAGGACCCCTGGACTCACCACACCCTTCGGGCTCTCCATCAAGGCGACGACGATTACTCTCATATTGAAGACCATCACGATCACCACGCGCCGGATAACTCGGCGCTTCCAGGATATGGCGAGGGCATCGAGCATACAACGTTGTTGGATTCAAATACTCATCGCATGGATCATTCGGGGGGGCTGTACCGGGAGTTGTATCCTGAGCGTGGCGACCTTGTCGTGCCCGATATTTCAGATGAGTTGCCGCCGACGTATGAAAGCGAGTTGGAGCGGCCAGAACCCTCTTCTGGCAAAGGGCATTAGATAGACGTTGTATATGTTGTGAGGCATGTTTGAAGAAGTAAAAAAAAAAGGGGGGGGAAACCAGAAACAAAGAGAAGAAAAAGGAAGAAAGAATGCGAGGATGCGCTTATTCAGAGAAATGCTTATGTGAAATTGTCAAGTGAACAAAAACATACTGTTCCTCCTCGCTCGCTCCGACCTTGTTTCCGGCGCAAATGTCATCATGCATCCAATTGCCTGGTCACAGTGCTCTCGTGTTGTTGGTAGGTTGAATATGTAGTGTGTATGCGTGTTGAGCAAGGACAAAGGAGAAAGAGAAGAGGACTTTGAAAGTGCATTCCCGAAAGAGGAACAAGGACATCGTTAGCTCTCAACCTGAAGGACAAGTTTTTTTTTTTCATCTCCCCTCGCTCACTGTCTCCCTGCATCGTACACTCTTGCTGGAAAAGGAAAAGGAACATGGTTTGTCCACCTGCTCAACTCCTTCCCCCTCACGCCCTAACTCCTAATGTATCTTTTATTTTTATATTTTTTATTCCATCGTCATTTGTTGCCAGTATCATTGTCATCATTGCCCAAGCAAGTTCACCTTATATTATTTTTTTCAGCTTCAGCTACACCTGTACATCCCATGCCTTGGTGTCTCAAAGGGTGTGTTCTATCCCTCCGTGTCGGCCCTGGTAAGCTACGCAGCTCAATGAGCGACCCGTACCTTAATATTTTCCGTATTAGCGTGTCTACTTTTGGCGCGAAAAACGGCACCATCACACTCAACAACGACTAACTAAGCCGATCATCCTTCTGTTTGTTTTGTTTTTGTTTGTTTGTTCGGCTATGAATTGACAGAACAGGAAACACAAGGGAGGGAGGAAGAAAGAAGGGACAGAACAGGAAACACAAGGGAGGGAGGAAGAAAGAAGGGACAGAACAGGAAACACAAGGGAGGGAGGAAGGAAGAAGGGACAGAAAAAAAAGATAGCGATCGATGACTGACTGCGGGGCGATGTGGTGGACAATGATGTCGACAAGGCTCACCCGACAACCCTGCCTACATTCGGCTATGCTCATTAGTTAGTTCCTGTTATCTAGTTCAAGACGTTGTTCTCCAACTCCATCCAACTTATCAAAGGAACAAAGATGATTCATTTTTGGTCGAAACCCGAGGATTGTAATAAGCGAGCATGGGTTATGATGTGTCTGCGCCTTCCTTCTCCCTTCTCCCAGCATGGCATCCTGGGGAGGAAGGGTGAATGAAACTTGTACATACCTTTACAGAGAAGAGCATTCATCCCCATGGCATTTCACCCATTCAGCCCAGTCCGCCGTTCTTCTTTCTTTTTCCTTTTCGGAGACGAAGAAAGAAAAAAAAGGCGTCCCTTTCATTTCAGTTCTCATCATCATACTCAGTCAACCATTGCTCACAACCTGTGAATGAGTTTATTATTGGGATCTGCTCACTAAACCAGTCTCTTTTTTTTTTTTTTTTTTTTTTTTTTTTTTCGTATGCACCATTCACTTTGCTATTTCAATGCACCGTTACCAAACCCTCGTCTCCAGTGAGTACGGAATCTCGGTTAGAAAAGTAGATGGACTCAATAACAACCTGATAACAAGAAAAGAGATCGGGTGTCCACTTGTCTGGTTTTCCCTCTACGCCAAGTTAGTCAAGCATACCTCCCCGGAAGAAGATTATCTCCCCCTTTCTTGACCGTCCACGGGTTTATTATTTAAACATTTAGTTCTTCCCTTTTTCTTTTTCCTTCTTTCTCTTTCTTACTATCCTTTTTTCCTTCAACTTTTCACGCCCTCAATTGCTACTACCTCCTTTTTATCCCCCTTCACCCTCCTCTTTCTCTTTCCACTTTCACATCAACCAAAGCAACCACAAACTCTCACACTTCACACATACTTACATTCACCATGGGTTTTGGATTTACTTACGATGTTCAGCTCGACACCGAGCAGCCCTTCATTGTCGAGCTCGACTTGAACCAAACCAATTACCAGACTCTCAGCGGTGCCATTACCCTCAATCTCGAGAGGTCAGAGTCCTTCAAGGTCGCCACCATCGCCATTCATGGACACAGTAAGCATTCCTCCTTTCCCTATTGAAGATTTTCAAAACACAAGCGAAACATGATATGCAAAGATCGCCTTGTTCCTTTTTTCTTCCCTTGAGTTCAAATGCTGACTTGGCCCATCGCTCATAATCTACCCGCTATTTCACCGTTCTCACAAAAAAAAATAGTCGGAGCAATGATAAAGAGCGGGTCAGTTGATCAGGAGCTGGTTCGCGATAACTTGGTCGAGGTCACTGTCGACCTTGTGGCAGCAAACGACACCAACGGCAGTGGAACCATTGAGCTCGAGGCTGGCGAGCAATTCATTCCCTTCAGGATCGATCTCCCTCACCCTGGCGATTTGCCTCCAACATTGATCAACAAACTCGACACACCTTACATCGACTGGAAGTACGAGATCCATGCAACCTTGCGCCGCAACTACTTTTTCTCGTCCACCCGTGTGGTCAAGCACGACTTGATCCTCCGCCGCCCAATCGGTCCCACCAGCGATAACGACCTGACGTCTTCGATGGATCGCCCCGGTCAGTACAGGAGCAAGCTGACGGCCCCCGGACATTTGGTTCTCGGACAGGATCGTCTTTTGGCCAAGGCCGAGCTCAAGGCCCGTGGCAAGGAGTTCGTGATCAAGGAGGTCGACTGTGCCATCATCCAGCTTGAGGACATCGACTATGTCACCAAGAATGCTTCCATGTAAGTTCACTTAACAGAAGCGTTGGTTTTTCTTTTTATTTCCTCTTTACCCCATCTTTCTTTGCCTTTGTTTGTCCGACAGCTTCTATTTGCGTTATCTGCCTTCTTCTCGCCATCAGTTGACGGCGGGGAGATCAGATCAAAGAGGAGGGTGTGTTTATGCGTGCGTTAGTGTGCCGGAAAGGGAAAAGAAGAGCCTTTTTTTTTGGTGCACAGCGGAGGATCAGGAGGACAAGGAAGAAAGGGAGGTTAGGAGGGATAAGCAAACACATTCCTTTCATCGTCAATCTCCCGTTGGTCCCTTCTCCTGCATCCGTTCAGGCTATCTCCTTTAGTGTAATTCTTTCTTACTTCTTACTTCTTACTTTCCTCTTTTTACTTTTATTCCACCCTTTTTTTTTTTTTTTTTTGGCTGGTATCGTGTCCTTGTGTTCCCATTGGCATTTCTTCCCCCTCATTGTTCTCCTCCGATGCGTCAACAGCCCAATGACCTTAGGATGCCTTATTTGGAACAAAATACACATTCCCATCAAACAACATGGCTAATTGCTCTTTTTCTATTCATACTCTCCAACCACCTGATAGTGAGGGACAAACCTGTGTCATCAACAGCTCTAGACTCGTCTCCTCGATCCACCTGGTCACCAACGACGAGGCAGACATGGATTTCGGCCGTTTCAAGCCCATCGAGTTTGATCTCCGGGTCGACAACCACCAATTGATCCCTACCGAGCGTGGACTCGGCTGGCTCAACATCTCACACGTCCTCCGTTACACTGTTCACTTTATGGATGTCAACCAGCCTGCTTTAATCTCAGAGTTACCCTTGTATGTGGGTAATGAGGTGATTTCGAGCTGTGAGTGCGCAACAGTCGTGCCAAAGTCTTCGACCGGTCGGTTGTTGGAGCATTTGCATATCTCGGGTGCTGAGGACCATTGTTTGCATCATGAGAAGGAGGGTACCCCCGAGCCCGAGCCATAAAGTTGTTTGTGTGTGTATTTTTTTCTAGTTTCTTTTTTTTTTTTTCCCCTCTTTTGTTTTGTACTTGTAACTATCCCCCCTCTCGCAGAAATAAAAATAACATAAATTAGCCTTTTTGCAAACAAAAAAAAATTAACCACACGAAAAGACAACTACGGATCGTTGGACAAAGGAGAAAAAAAACCGTTTGATACCATTCTGTATAGTCATGTTGGACATTTAAAAGGTTTCATTGGATGTGGGACATGCTTGATTGCGACACACTATGAGTATGAATAACAAATGGGTTTGCTTCTGCTTTGTTCCTGCTCAAGAACCGTACTTTATAATGAAAGAACATGAAGTACAAAGACAGAAAAGACGGATACCAATGATATCCAGGCCAACGACGATCCAGATCTAGATCCAAAGCGTGATACACCTTGGTTCCACTTGGGAAGAGGCGACCTGTTCCCAACCAGCGACTTGCCACCACCACCATTAAACCGTCCCCAATGCAACCCTCCATTCTCAAGTGTCGAGAACTTTGGCGCATTATCCCCCAACACAATAGCCTCCTTGGCCAACGGCGACGACGTGTCCTTCGCCAATGGATTAACAAAATTCTGGTACCCCTTATCCTTTGGCGGCCAAGCGTTCGGATCCACTGGAGAATGACACTTGACATCAACCCAATCAACCATCATCTCATACGCGGGTTGTCCCTCCTCCCAGACTGTTGGCCCCCCAGCCCACTCGCGGGTCTCGGGGTCTGATAAACCTCCATCCCAGATACTGAATTGAATCTGAGAAGGCGTGTTGGGGTATTTGGTACCGTTGACTTCTGACCGGAGGAGGGTACGAATGACTTTTCCGTTGATGAACCAGGTGAGACTGTTGGGGAGCCATTCGATGGTGTAGGTTTGGTATTCTTGTGCGGGATGGATTCCGATATCTTTGCGATCCGAGTGGCTGTAGTCGATGTCCTTTGGGTCCATGTTTGCTGGAGTTCTCTATAAAAAAAAATTCAGAAATAAGACGCGTTATGTAAGCGGGGGATTGTTCGCGTTTTTGGCAACAACAACAACAAAAAATTAACACGCTTTTGTTTTTGTGCCCCAAATAAAATGGGAAAGACAGTTACCCAGTAGTAGTTGCTTTGAACTTCGGTAGGATCCCTGCCAACCCATTCGTAGTCAATCTCGTCACCGGTCAAGGAGCTGCGGAAGATGAACGATGAGATGATTCCTCCACTGAGCGATCCAGACTTGATCCTCGCCGACACCGTTCCATACAGCATCCATCTATCGGTGAAGGAAAGAAAATAGGAAGAACGTGTCAATCAACGCGAAAACATTGGATCGAACATAGTACTACTAGTGGCCATGAAAACAATTCTTAAAGACATCAAGAATAACATCCGCTTTTGCAAAAAAAAAAAATACCTGGTGCTGGAGACGGTGGCACCAAAGCCAGGCTTGTTTCCAAACTTGTTGATAGTGTTTCCCTTTTGTAGTTTGAGGATTAAGTTGCCCTTCTCGATGCGAGCATTGTTGGGTTGGAAATCTGACGTCCAGGCCGCGTCTAATGGGTTTCCCGAGAAGTTTGCATGTCCAATAACCGTGTCTATCGAATTGAAGTTCTAACAAATGTGCAAGGGTTGGCATTGGCAACGAAAAAAAAAAAAAAAAAAAAAAAAAAAAAAAAAATGAAGAAAGAAAAACCACTTTGTCAATCTTTTTTTTTTCACTTCAAGAAGAAAAAAACAACGAATAAGGGTTGTAATTTATCGCTCATCCTATCCCCATAATATCATCCCTATCCACCAGCGCGTCATTGTGGTTTACCTCGGTGAAAGACACGCATTCTGGTAGAGGCAGGCAGGTATTACTGTTATGCGAGTTCTCAGGTTGACAACCTAGGGCCAAGGAACAAAAGGACTGGGCATTTGAGCACCAACCCGATTGGCAGCAGGGGGCTTCGGCAGGGCATGCAGATCCGCCCTTGTAGTGAGAGCATCCTATTGTCGCGTCGGCAGAGCCTACTATTGACCATGAGGTGTTGGCAAGAAATGTCGCGATGGAGAGAAGGCAAAGGTAACGTGAGATATGTCGATTTGAATGGAGAATCATTTGCTTTTGTTTTTGCTTTGACGCCGTGCTTTGCTCACAAGAAGAAAAAGGAAAGAGGAGGAGGGTGTGAGCGTGAGCTAGAAGAGAGTCTAGGTCGTGCGGTGTGAGTGAAGAGTCGTAACGGAGATTGATTGTGTATTGTGGAGGCTGTGTTTTTATGAATGAGCAAAGGAGATATAAAGGAGGGGAGAAAGACAAAAGGAGCAAAGAAAAGAGAGGAAAGTCAAAGGGGAAGAGAAGACGAGAAGGAACATCATAATGAGAAAGGTCCGATTCCATTGCTATAGAGATGACGAACAACAGATGAGAGCACAATGTTGTTGTTGGGTTCGACCTTCCATTGCCAACGGAAAAGAGAAAGCCAGGAGCAGCAACACCGATGCTCTACATGCCATGGTGTGCATAGCAACACGGATAGACACCCTTTCTTTAGCAAGAAAGGGAAACAAGGGTTCGGCAATCCTTCCATAACTCGATTGCGCCCCATGCCTGATCAAACAGCAAGGTCCCGGATCGATGATTCGATGGGATAAAATCGCCCTCATTCTACATTCCAGCCTGGGCTGGTCCGTGTTCTGCCAGCTCTATGATAGCATGAACACATTCAATTGCTCCATCTCATGGACGAGATATACAATGAATGGAAAAGAGAAAGGTCTGCGAGAATTGAAAGGTACTTTCCTTCAACTTAGCCAGCTGCTTGCAACAAGTACACCAGTGACTTCAACGGGGGAAGGAAATGGGATCCATCTATAGAATTCGAATGCCCACCCCACACCCTCGTACATATGTGCGAGGTCATTGGTATATCATTCCTCGCTTTGTTTACTTTTCTTTCTTCAAGTACCAGGTCACTGTGTAATAAACATTGACCATGAGCTATGTAAAGGTTGCCACATGGTCGGGCTCAAACATACAAAGTTGGTTAGGACTGACATGTTCACTATTTGGTTTTTTTTGTGGACTCAGGGAGATCCTAGACAAATTGGAAGACAACCCTTTCATTTCCGTACCTTATTCTCTCTCTCTCCCTCTTACCCTCTCCCTCCCTCGTTGGTTTTTTTTTTTTTTTTTTTTTTTTTTTTTTTGGGTTTGCTTCTCTCTCTTAACTCACTAGAGACACCCTCTTGGATGCACGATCGATCTGATTGATAGCCAACAAATAAACAAAAGAGCAAAGCAGTGGTCATCGAATGTATCGCACGCGTTGTAGAATACTTCGTCAGGGTTACCTGGAGACTCTCTTAATCTACGCCACCTCTGGGCACAAACAAACCAGCGAAAACAAGTTTCCAGGCCAAGGAAAGAAGAAGGAACCCTGACCAACCAAGAAAGAAATAGAACTGCTCACAAGAAAGAAAAGAAAAAAAAAAGGCACCCTCGCCTCATTTTTGCAGGGGAACACAAGAGAAACATCAAAGGGAACACGGCAAGACAACAGGGACCACATGCGAGGCGGTGCGCAATCTTTCATCTTTCCCATTTTCTCGTTCCATGTCTTCGCAGCAGAGATGGATAAGAAGACCGCATTATTCCAGACAAACAAAATAGTGGAGAGAGGGAGGCTATTGCGAATTATTTGGACTGGACCGTGTGAACATGGGGAAGAGTGTCTCAAATGATTGCATTGGCGCATTGTTTTCTTTTGTGTTATTTGTGCGATGAAGGGTGTTGGCGAAGTGGCGCGACTAAATGTACAAGGGAGGGAAGGAAGGAAAGAGAAACAGAAACAGAAATATGCTGGAGTGGCTAAAATGCTTCTTTTGCAATGGCAATGAAAGGGGGTGGGAGTGAAGAGAGAATAAAAAAGAAGACAAGGGAATGGATGAATGCTATGTTGGATGAATGAATGAAAAGGACTATGGTACAACTGAAAAGAAATGGAGCAACTGCCACACACTCTGGAATCAAGGGAATAGGAAGAAGGACGACTAGGGGTGTATCCAGGAGCATCCTTTGTTGCCTTTCTTCTTACGACCTCTTTGATTTGCCTACATGAAAAGACAAGGGTAGCAGTTGAGAAGAAAGAGAGACAAAGAGGATATAAGTAAAGGTCCAGAAAAGATCCAACTGTCGGTACGACACAAATGACGGAAAAAAAGATAGCCCATAGCCCAGATGGTATCGCCATGGGCTGGTGTCTCTTCTCCCGTTTAGATCTCCAGGAGACAAAAGCACAATGTATGAGTCTTATCCTCCCTGCACATCCTGCACATCCGAGTGGTCGCCTTAGCCATCTCTCTTTCCTTGCTCAATCTCTTCTCATTGTCCTGTTCTTTGTTGTTATCTCGCTTGGTGTGTGGCTGGTGGCCACCCGAGAGGCAGGCCCCGTGTTGGTACTCCTGCTTTTCGTGTTTACTCCGGCGCAAGGTTCAATACATCCGACGATAGAGACACGATTGAACACAAGGGTAATCAAAGAAGCGAAATTGAGATGAAAACAGCAGTTGCAATACAATAGTGTTTGTCGCCTCCAGATATTAAACGCGTTATTGTTTGTTTTCCGTCAAATACCAGATAGTTTGATTGTTTACCTGGGCTGAGAAGTGGTGAGTGCGGGGAAGGAGAGTGGAGGTGGTGGTGGTAGTGACTTGGGTGGGAGTGGTGCAGATGAAGAATGTTGGCGTAGTTCTCGTACGAGAGCTGAACAAGGAAGCAGAGGAAGACCAGCAGGATTGAGCTCAACATGAGCACGTTGGTCATCTATTTGCAGCAGATATCATACCGAAGAGTCAGTTTTTTTTTCTCGGTGTGGTCAAGAATAAGAGTCTATGATCGTTTTTTTTCCTTCTGATATCGAGCTTCTAGGTATTGTTCTATCCTTACAGGAAGACCTGTCGACTGTTCCATTTTGGTATGTCTGTTCCTTCTGCTTCTTGTGTGGTTGTTGTTGGTTGTTTGTTGATTGTTGTTGTTGAATGAGTGCGAGAGACAAAAAGCGTGATTTCGAAAGAAGCGACCAGCAGTGAGAAGAAAAAACTGATCGGCAACGCGGTGTGGTGTTTGGCGGGAGTGAAGAGTGAGCTGAGAGAGAGTGAGGCGGGAGTGAGGCGGGAGTGAGGTGGGAATGAGTATGTATATGCGGGCTGGAGTGCAGAAGAGAAGAAAGAGAGAAGAGAGAAGAGTAGAGAGAGAGAGAGAGAGAAAGAGAGACCGAGGCTGTGAGTGCGAACAGGAATAGGTATTCAGAGAGAAAGGGCTCTCATATCCAATTCATTATTGGCGGTGTTGAACGTGCTTGGCCATCGTCTGCTCTTTGATTAGCATTCAACAGTCACGGACACTTCTTTTTTGTTGTCTCTTCTTGAGAACCTCGCAACTCCTGGTCAACCATCTCTTCGCTCGCACTTCCACTCCGCCACCAAAACAAGACGACCACAAGGACATCATGGGAAAAGGAACAGGCAAGAACAGCAGCCCCACTCATCACAGATATGCAAGGGAGACAAGGAATACATATAATGACACTCGGTTAACATTCATTCGTTTCGTGTGTCCTTGTCATTTCTAGACAAGATGTACATCACTCACTCCGAGTGGAGCAACGAGTTCTCGGAGGGCGGTATGATCTTTGGAGGCGCAGGAGGACGCAGGAACACCCAGATCTTCCGCCGGTTGCCCTTCGACTGCTGCTCGCTCTCACTCCAACCCTTTGAGCACCCCGTCTGCACCGAAGACGGGATCATCTTTGACCTTGTGTAAGGTTCTAACAGGCAGCGATTGAACGATAAAACGGCAGATCATAAACGGTAGCATATTCTCACAACCCTCCTGCAATACATGCAAATAACTAACCATCGATCGATCGATTTAATCGCTCTCTTCCTTTAGTAACATTGTCCCATACCTGAAAAAGTTTGGAACGAACCCTGCGACAGGAGAGAAACTCGATCCCAAGACACTGATCAAACTTAACTTTTTCAAAAATGCCAACGGTAAATAATCACTTCGCTATGCATCTACACGATGGTACTCAGAGCTCAGAAAGAACCGAGATAACTTATCTCGGTTGAATTCCCTTCTTAGATGAATACCACTGCCCGATCACCCTGAGAGTGTTCAACGAAAATACCCATATTGTCGCCATCAAAACTTCAGGAAACGTCTATGCATTCGAGGCTGTGGAGCGACTCAACATCAAGGCAAAGTTCTGGAAGGATCTCATGACAGACGAGTCATTCTCGCGAAAGGATATCATTACCATCCAGGTACTTGTGTCTGCTGGATTGCCGTGATCAATCGCAAGTGTTATCACGACAACGCAGACTCGGTATCTAATCAAAACCCGACAACTTATTCGTATGAAACACATAGGATCCTCACAATCAGAAGAACTTGGCTGATTTCCACTACGTCAAAAATGACCTTGCAGCATTGAATGAAGGTAATCATTCTGGTTAACAGGAGATCATATGGATTTGTGGATGAACAAGCTCGATATACCGCTTATGCCAACCGGCAACTCACCCCACAATTGTTATTCCTTGTCCCAACTTTAAATATACTAATAGAGAAGGAAAAGAAGAAGCGGGATCCGATGAACAATATCAACCAGCAGGGGTCAACAGGCAAGATTCTTTCGCAGCTCAACATGGAAAAGATCGAAAAGGCGGCGGTCGAAAAGAAAAAGAAGGAGGAGGCAACCAAGGCTGTGGGAGGCACTGCCAACAAGGCGATGGATGCCATGGCGAACAAACCGGCATTGGCTTACAACGCAGCATCGTATACTACTGGACGCGCAAGTGCCTCGTTGACCTCAACCGCCGTCAGCGTATCGACCACCAACGAACGCGCCCTGATGAGTCATGAGGAGTACATGTTTCCCTTGATCAAGGCCAAAGGATACGGAAGCATCATCACCAACTTTGGAAAAATTAACATTGAGCTCTTCTGCGACCAGGTACGATAAATCGCATCTCAAGAACCTATACCTTGAAGTGACTGTTTTCTACAGTACCCCGTTGCAACATCGTCGACTCACACTTTGTTTCCGACTTTTCCACATAGACGCCAAGGACGTGCTACAACTTTATTATGCTGGCCAAGTCGGGATACTACAAGGATGTCAAGTTCCATCGCAAGATCAAGAACTTTATGCTTCAAGGAGGTGACCCCACAGGCACCGGACGCGGAGGCGAATCATACTGGAAGGAGAACTTCAAGGACGAGATCAGGGCCAAGCTTTCCCACAACGCTCGAGGAATGCTCAGCATGGCGAACAAGGGACCTGGTACCAACTCTTCTCAATTGTAAGCCTCCCTTTTTGTAATTGTTTGTATGGTGTGAACCAAAGCATGTCCTATAGAACAGCCTGCTAACGCCATTTCACTTCATTCCATAGCTTTATCACATTCAAGCCATGCACGCATTTGGACGGAAAGCACACAGTCTTTGGAAAGGTTGTAGGCGGTATGGACGTACTGGACAAGCTCGAGCTAGTTCCAACAAACGAAGACACCGATGTCCCAATCTCACCACCGGGCATTATCATGCAAGATGTCAGCATTTTTGTCGACCCATATCAAACTTTCACCGAGAGACTGGAACGCAAGCGCAAGTATGAAGAGGAGGCTAAATCGAACCCTATCAAGAAGGAGAACCCGCTGGATCACTCGACTTGGTTCGGACCTACGATTAAACGCGACGTTGAGGGAGGTGGAACTGTTGGAGGCGGTGTGGGCAAGTATCTCGCGGCCGCCACAGCTGTTGCAGAGTCGTCGAGTAAGGATCCTAAATCGAAAGCAGATGGGGCGGACGACGCGTCAGCAGCCCCAGAACCTCCCAAGAAGAAGAAGACTGTCTCGCGTGGTTTTGGCGATTTTAATTCTTGGTAATAATAATGTAGGGACTAAACAGATCGCAGAAAACGTGCAAACTTTTCTTTTTATTTTAAGAGCATTTTTTTTTTTTGGGTGACATGCAGTTTTTGAGTGGAGAACAATTCTAGGATGTGGCTTTTGAGATGCTTGGGAGGGCCACAGAGGACGCATTGTGACGAGATATGGACCTGAAATCTGATACGATCCATCGAGTGAGCTGCCTGAAAAAGTAAACTTTTCCTGGAACCTCTGTGTACCCATCCCAGGCCGGATGAGGACCCAGTCCGTTGACGGGGGAAGACCCAACTGGAGTGTGTGTTGACAGACCACTAGCACCATTACCGTATCCGCCACCATTTCGACCACCTCCCAATCCTGCAGTACCGTTCTGTCGCATGGCCAAGAAACTGTCAAGCGTGTTTGGTACCAAGGTCAAATCCTGGTAATGATCCTTGATAATCGTCGAGACCAGATCAGGACCCAGGCTGCGTGTAGGGTTGGCATCGCGCCAGGCCAGGAGATGTGAAAAGAAGAACGTGTAGACCTGATTAATGTTCGACAGGCTCAAGATAATCACGCGTTGTTGGTGGTGATGGTGACTATTAGAGGGCGAAGCCGATCGGAAGTGTGGGTTCGGATGGTAGGGGGATGGTGGAGGGGAACCCAGGACTGAGACCGATCCTGGAGGTGGGGAGCCGATGACTGACTCTGGAGGACTGGAGACTGGAGATGATGCGAGGTTTAGGCGGTTGCGGGATGTGAGGTCGTGGTGGGGCAGAGGAGCTGGCAGTGGTGGTTGCACTGAGATCGAAACTAAAAAAAGGGCAGTTGATTAGCAGAGCGAAAAACACGCCACCAAAATCAAATAAGAGTTTTAAGTTCACTTGACTTTTGCTTGACTTACATTCTTTGGCAAGGTCCGAGAAGGGATCGATGCCCGAGCGCACAATCTCATAATACAACGCATAAAGACTTGCTGGATCCGGCATAATCATGTCTCCAAATGTCACAAAGTAGTTCACCAAATCGATCGTCTATCCAATAAAAGTGAGAAATGGCGTTTAGATCAAATGCTCAAGGGCATAAAATTGACATGGTAACCGCTGCAAATCATAGCAAGTCGTTACCTCCGCAACCAGATCGCGAGCCTCGGGCTGGCTCTGGAAGACTTTGGCATTTGCCTGCAGGAACTTGACGAGCCCCTGTAGCGTGTTCCACATCTCCACCCAATGATATGCTGTTTGAAAAATGGCAAAAACCATCAAGTTAGTGTCATGTTGCTGGCACTGTAAAAGTCGTCTCCAGAACCAAGCATCCTAGGTTGCCAGACTTACGAAGACGAACTCGGAGGGCCTTGAAGCGGGCTGCCATGTTAAAGATAATAGCGACAGCGATGCTAGGTCAAGAAAGAAAGATGGGTGTCAATAAGGTCAAAATCTGTTGTCATTGAAACTACACACAGTTGGCCATTTTCAAGCAAACATCTTGATGACTCACCGGAAGCAGTCGACCTGCATTTTCTTCTTCATATTATGCTTCAAGAATCCAAGAATAACATCGAGAAGTGCTGCAGCCATAGGTACGGGTCCTTTGAACTTTGGAAGAACAGGCTGCCTTTGGCGGCAAAGACGAATCACGCCCGTCGAAGAAGGAGCATTGGCTCCGAACGTCGTGGCAGCAGCATTGGCAGCGGTCGCAAAGGTGGAGTCCTGCGACTGAGGAATGTTGCAAAGGTGTGGGTATGATGTTGAATCCTCGACCAAGATCAACAGGATGATCAGACAGAGATGGGTATATGGCGAACTTCGGTTTGTCCGGTTGTGCTGGAGAATATATGATGAGAAGGACAAGAAGGCACCCAGTCCCGTCTCGCTAACATCCATATTGGGTTGCTGTCCAGTGGTGTTGTCTTGGACTGCGCCCGGCGTTGATGATGTTGAGTAGTTGAGGAAAACCCTGAGGAAACGCTTGTTGGTGTAAATAAGATCATAGAAGACGAGAAGCACTGTAACTCTTCCGTCCGGCCTTGAAAAATTAATAGGTGTCAGTCAATACCGTCAAGAATAACTGTGGTTACATGGCACTGAAAACCGTTCGTGATGACAGGAAAAACGACCAAGATAAACCTACAGCCTTGCAAATGCCTCATCTGTGACCGAGATGTCCTGCGATTTGGGGTTCCACAGCATCCCTGTTACATATGAGAACGCGCTCGTCAACTTGGAGACCGTTGACTGTTCATCGTCATCCATGACCTCCGTGTAAGACCTATGCTTAGAAGATTTTAATTCTGATCAGCACCTGTAAAATCAACATCCTTTGCCGCAGTTTTTGAAGCCTTGCAACATCAACGGAAACTTACTTTCGCATCTTGTCGCAGGTGTGTGCGATCACCATTGCCATCTTCCGGAGGATAACGTCGTCGTTCAGGGCAGCCAAACTTGCAAGGTAGCGGTTCTGAGTTTCGTACTTGTTGTAGTTCGCCAGCAAACCCAACAATGACATTGCCTCAAACGCCAGCTCGATAGAATTCACCTTGACAAAGAACTATTTGCCATTGAAGAAAAAAGGTAGCTGGCTAAATTACATGACCACTGATTCTCTTGAACACAAAGCAGCAAATCTGTCCAAGTTGTAGCATACCTTGATCAGAGAAGGAAAAATGTCCTTTTGCATAAAATACTCGTTCAAGCTGTTCTTGTTCACATTGTCATTTCCACACGCCAGAGCAATTGCAAGCCGCAGCGCCACGACTTGCATATGTACTATTGTTTCAGAAGGAGAGAAATGGTTTTTGGTCAGAACGAATGTTTTGCATTTGAACAGAGGTACAAACCAACGTCGGGAGAGGATACTCATTTGTTGACGTACATGATTCCTCACTATCCAAAATGGTGCAGAGCTCATGTAGGAGTGTTCTGAATACAAGGTCCGCATGCGAAAGGCCCGTCTAGCAGTTGAAAAGAAAGTAAGGCGTGAGAACGTTGAGCGTAAGTTGTTCACATGCAGATTATTGTGCGAAAGAGCCAAAGCAAGCAAGTAAATAAACATAGCCTACCAGCAGGTGGATAACATCGAAGCTCCAGTTGTGGAACTTTTTACGAAAGATTTCTCCGAGCACAACGGTTAACGTCTAGATAACGGCGCAGAAGCAGGAGCAAAAAGAGGAGATCCCGAGAGTCAGGCTCAATTTCAATTTAAAGGCTAAGTCAAGGCAATCAAACGTTAAGAATAATCACAAAACAGCCTATTCTGTCATACCTGCATAGCGTGAAGACGACGCTGGGGCATGGGATCCCGCATAGTCTGGACAGCGTGTAGGAAGATGCTGTTGATCCCATCCTTGATGGCTAGTAGCTGGTCCTCGGACAGTTGGCGCAGACTCGACGCGAGGTACTCCTCATTCACCTATTGTATATCTCCAAAAGGGAGTGTTTAACTTCTGGACGATCTGGCCTTTTCTTTCTTTCTCACAACTCTTGTTCCTCGGACGCATTTTTCTTCCTTACCTTGATCAGAAACAATTCATCCCAAAACGCTTCAGGATCCTTCCCTTGTGCCGGGTCTTGACCCTATCCATGCCCCGCATGAGGAACAAGAACGAAAAGAAAGCGCAGAAAATAAATTAGCGACGATTTTTCATTTGGACATGCGAGGACTGGCAAAAGGAACAGTGGCAGTGATGGCATAGACAACAGACTGAATGTCGACGTTACAGTCAGGAACATGTCGTAGATCTCGACAAACTTCTCCTTGAGCTTCATTTTCTGCCCCTGTTGTCGGCGAAGTAGGTACTCGGCACCCGAGGTTGGGCCAACCTTCATTTCCTGCATGTTTTGACGTTTCTTTTTTTTTTCGTTAGTGAAGAGAATGAATGTCGAAAAAAAGGAGAGTGTCTCTTGTAGCTGTCGTGGTCGTGTGAGTGGGTGCGATGGATGTGAGGAAAAAGGGACGACAAGTGAATGAATCCCACGAGGATTGGGGAGAAGGAAGGTGAGAGTGAGAGCAAGATGAAAGGAGATGAGGCAAAGTAAAGTGGGAGAAGAGGAAAAAGGAAAGGAAGTGAGCACAAAAAAAAAAAAGTAAACCAGCGCCCAAACGATAGCCTTCGATGCCCTGTGCAACCCAACCTCACCCTATTTTTATCAACGACCTACCCACGCGTCTCACTACCACATGCATCGCCACCGTCTCCTTACAGCTCACCTTTTACCACACTCTCACCGTTCTTCTCGTCACAATGGTGTATCAAAAGGAGAGTCCACTGAACTCATTGATTAATAAAGACACAAAAAGACCACCCCCCGAAAGCATTCAAGAAGAAAGGTGCACGGCGTTAAAAGGAAGAGACGCGTTTTATGAAAAATGGCAAAAGAAAGCGCCCAACGTGGGGGTCGAACCCACAGCCTTCAGATTAAGAGTCTGACGCTCTACCGATTGAGCTAGCCGGGCTTTGATATCTGCTGACTTTTTAGCACATCCATATAGAGAGGGAAATAAATGAGTCATAGTCTAACCTTGTGAATATGAATGTGCTAAAAAGTCAGCAGATATCAAAGCCCGGCTAGCTCAATCGGTAGAGCGTCAGACTCTTAATCTGAAGGCTGTGGGTTCGACCCCCACGTTGGGCGCTTTCTTTTGCCATTTTTCATAAAACGCGTCTCTTCCTTTTGCAATGTAGCTATCACAACCATTGATACCTTTATCTCTTATGGGTTGTTTTTCTCCTTCTAATAAACCATTGACGCCATGCCTCTTTTTGTTTTTTGTTCGCCCCAAGGTTCATTTTATTCTCATTGAATTAAGCAGAATTATTTACATAGGGTGTTGGGACGAGAGGTAAGGGAAAAGATCGCCCGCGAGCTCTTTTGCCTGTTTTTTGACCGATCCAAATTCGGAGGCATTGTTTACCCTTTTGTACGACGCGCAAAGTATGAAACAAAAGAGATAGACAGAGTATAGTTAGATTGTATGTCAAATGAAAGGAACAAAAAGGGGACGTTGTTCATCTGGACAAAGAGAATTGGTTACCTAGAACGTAGTAGCTGGTTGAGGCGTTCAGCGACAGACACATGCTCGTTATCCTTCGTGGTTAACAGGCGTACTTCTTCGAGTTGTTCAATGGGTAGTGTCTTTATGTTCAATAGAGAAAATAGAAAAAATTAGTGTTGGCTGTCGGTACAATCCCTTCTCGAAGTCATGAAAAACAGAAAATGAACAAGGTTACCTTCAGGACCGCGAGTGGGGCAAGTCGAGCAAGCCGCAGGTCATCGAGTGATTCATCACTTGCATCCAATGCAGCTTCCAGCATCTCCTCGGTGAGCTCACCCTGTTGTTCGAGAATGTCACTGACAAGGACAAAAAGAGCTGAAACAGCGTTCGCGCTTTTGACGATCGATGGTGACAGCTGTGACCAAGCACGGGAAAGGATAGGATCAAAATGTGACCCACAAGACTTTGCAATTAGTTCTGAAAGGAGGCGGTCCCACAAAGTCGAGGGAATCGTCTCACCGAATATCTTGACCACACGGAGTAGCTTGTCGAGAGAGTCCACGTGTGAACCTGTGTAAAAGCGCGAGGTCAAATCATGTTGATTGTCAGTTTTTTTGAGTGTCAGTTGCTGTGGTTGTTAAACATGCCAACAACTAAACAATCAACATTAATGCACGTACTTGGTGGCGCTGGATTTGAGTCCAATGACCGAATTTTTGCAACGAGTTGAGAAGGGGTCTTGGGCTTGGTCGATGCACCTTCGTGGTTTGCTCTTGATCGACCGACACGGCTATCAAAGGAAGGATATAGTTAGGGTTGAATATAGTATTCATGGATACGAAACTTGCACCTTTGGCACATTCGAAACGCGCTTACTTACCGAATATACTCAAGAAAAACAACAAAGCCATCGCTCATGGACGCGTCTCGTCTCTGAGAAAGCATGCATTCAATTAAAACGGATTCTGCTCTGGAGCGCACGATGCCGTCGGTAGAGTTGATCTCAGGTCCGTAGATGGCAATAATCTTGGTCGGGTCTGACAAGAACGGCATGAATGAGAGAGGAAGAAAGAAAGTTAGTTTTCACCCTTTTTTTCCTTCTCATGACAAACACCTCTCAGAAACATAGAAAAAAGTTATCCTTACTCAATGAAGCAACGATCTGACCCAGAGTGACCCTGATCGAGATATCCTTTTCCCGAAACAAGTCAATGACCAAGTCCTCCAGTTTGCGCCTAAAACCAATATCAATGAATGATATTAGTTCAAGCGTTCATCAATATAACAATATTCAAGGCAAGAAGGAGGAAAGAGTGCGCAACGTACCTTAAATCGCCTGCTTGATTTGAAAGAACCATGTCAAAGAAGTTTCTCTCAGCCATGGCCTCTACAATATGCAACGAGTTCATGGTTCTCCGAACATCGGCCTTGTCACTCTGGACTGAGCCGTTCTGACCCTCACGACGAAGGCGAGCCAGCAATCCAGGGACGAATAGCTCAGGGTAAACTGCCATGTATGACGACGCCACGTTCGCAGAGCCCAGGGATATCTCTGAAGGATTATCAAGAATTGCTGTGATCTTTGTCTTCATGTCCTGAACCTCGACCTCGCTCAGCGTCGGGATCAGAGATGTTTGTATAGCAATTGCTGTTGCTTGACTGACGGGGATATTTTCTAGGATCTAAGCAGATCAATCATGTAGTACAAAAATGAAGTGGTTAGTCTACGGAAATGAGAGATCGACAAAGGTGATAGCACTGAAAATGAAAGTAAACCTACTACCACATTCGCGAGCCCTAGGAGGGTGGACCGAACTTCGCTCGAGGCTCTCACAGCGGTATCAAATTGAGAGGGGGGGCCACAGTACCCGAGCAGCAAGCCTGTCGTCAGTAGTCTCAAGTAAGGGGGGATCTCGTTCTACGGCCACAATGTAGCGGTTAGTATGACATTCGCCAGTGGGCAGTTCGAAGATGAGGAAAGTTATACGACCGCTATTCTTACCATCTGAGAATGCGTTTGGGCTTGCTTCAGGAGCTCTTCGGATGGAAGCGCCAGTCTTCTTTTCGCAAGCGCCGCAGAGATTAGCTTCCAGGACTGGGCAAATGAAAACATTATCTCTCGCGACGGAAGTGCCTTGCCACCCATGTGATGTCGGTTAAATCTTACTAGTATATCCAAAATATCGGTCATCCCTGCAGTTGCTACATCGACCTGGTCATGAGCCGACTAAAAGAATGGATGAAAAAACGGCTGTAAGGCACTGCAAGTTCAGACTGTTTCTCCCTCGAGCAATTATAAATCGCGACTTGACAGACATGTCTGCATACCAAAAGGAAATACTTGATGATGGCCTGCATAGATTTCATGCCCCTGACGAATCCCAGGCTAAATGGCTGCGTGTCCTCGGCATTCGTCTTATCATGCTTATCCTCGTCATGGGAACCAACTTCCACCACGAGGACTGGTTTCCGTATCCGCTCCTTGTCCTCTGCAGCTTTAATCTCCTGAAGCGTTTGGTCCGCAAGTGTCCGTGAGATCTCGATGGCGATATCCATCGCAAGACTTGTGAGACGCGTCATAGACCCACTGCCATCTGGAGCAAAAGCACTGAACATCCAATCATTAGATTACCAACCTATGCAGAATACTACAATCACCATGTTCAAAGCGATTACCTACCCGTCATTCTGAACTATCGTTGACAGGGACGCCATCCATGCCGAGAGTGTCTTCCCGTCAGCCAATGGCTCAACTGGCTTTTCTGGATCTAAAATTATAAAATTAAAATGTATTAGTGTGAATGCTTGCTCCAATTCTTTGTCACTGATGAACTCAGAGTGAAAAACATGAAAGTCACTCCATACCGTTGCTAGACTGTGCCACCGGGATGTCAGGTTCCTCATCAACCAACTTTGACTTTAACTTCAACTTTGACTTTGATTTTGACTTCGACTTTGACACGCCTTCTTTCCCGCTCATAGACCGAGGTCTGATTTGCGTGTCAATAGCATCCTCAATGGCCACAAGAACCGCCAATTTCCGCTTCTTGTCTTTGGAGGGCGACAGATCCCCGCCAAGAGCACGGACCATTAGCGGCCTGTACGGAAACTTTAGCATAAGCCACTCCAACACCAGAAATGCGGTCTCCTTGTCTGGATCAGATTTTTTAATGATCTAGAGGTTGCCGTCGTGGGTACATAAAAATGCGGAGGAAATATTCAATCCAAGTTAGTTTCCTTGGCCTTCAAGTTGGGAGAAGGTACTGGATCCGCAGAGACCTTGAACGAGATGTCTGATCTAGATTGGCATACCTTATCCAGGAATGGTCGGTAGACTTCCCGCATCCTAGTTATTGCCAATTCACCTTGATCGTCTGTGTCAGCGGTCTCTACATGATTGATTAGACTCCTGAGTGAAGCCGAAACAGTCGCTAGAAATAATAGAGGCGTAAATAATAACGTCGCCTTCTTTAATATCCTTTATTGATCCATGGAGGTCTTCACAACGCGATTACAATAACAAACCAAAAATGCTCGTCGAAACAAAACGTACATTCAGCATCCAGATCCGCCATAGCCTTTCTAAGTGCAGACCGTTTCGCCTGAAAGATAACCATGATCGCCAGTCCGAGATTTTTGAGTCCTCCCTCGTTGTTGTTCTCTGCGGTTTTTTTGGCACGCAAGTCTGAGCGAGTGATGTGCTTTTCATCGTCGAAATGCCTAGAGTCCTGCTCCAGAGCGAGGTCTTGCTGGAATGATGAGAAAGTGGTGTTCATGCTGAGTTGACATTCGATGGCAGGTGTGCAGAAAGAAGACGAAAGAATGTCGATGGCGTTTCGCGATTCAAGAAAAAGTAAAAAAGAAAAAAACGAGAAAGTGTGACTTTCGAACAGTATAATTTCAGGAACGGGGTTTTGAATTTGCGTTTTTATGTGCCTAGGAAAACTATTGCTGCAGACGTTTGCGACCGAGGTTCTTGCGGGTCACTTTGGCGTCGGACCCAATGATCTTGACCGGAGGAGCATACCCTAGTCGAGGAGACTGGCTACCAGGGGAAGGTGGCTGGGATGGGTTGTTGCTGTACGTGCCACTAGGTGCCTCGTAGTTCAGGTAAGGAACATCCTTCCAGGGTACGCCTGCGACACCTCGGACAGCACTGTTGTCCTCGTTGTGATCCAGACTGGCGTGGATAGGCATATGAATCGCTCCCTTCACAACTCCATTGCACTTCTTCAGTTTGGATGGTGCCACAGGGGTCAAAATGTGGAGTGTGCGAGTCGAAGGCTGAATGCTCCGAATGATTGCAAGACCGTGGCAAGTCGTGTGTTCCGGAGGTGGTGGAGGGTACTGTCCAAGTGGAAAATAGCTTAGTGGTACGATCTGTCCTGCAGGTGCACCATCAGCAGCCACAGAGGGCTGAGGCTGAGATATTTCCGTCTCACCACCATTGTCGTTGTCGTGTGGGTTCTCCTTGTCGCCTGTCAAAGCCACCAGACTTGCGTTCAAAGCATACAGGATTTGACTGGGAGGGACCTGATCAAACAGCACCCAAACACCCTTGGCGTTCTTCCAGTCCCAACACCACGGCCGCCGTACCACC
Organism: Linnemannia hyalina; assembly: GCA_019671135.1. Taxonomy (NCBI): domain Eukaryota; kingdom Fungi; phylum Mortierellomycota; class Mortierellomycetes; order Mortierellales; family Mortierellaceae; genus Linnemannia; species Linnemannia hyalina. The sequence continues at coordinate 2,285,699 of JAHRHY010000003.1, forward strand.
AATGCCTGTGTGAAATCCCAAACAAGTCGATTCCCATTCTCCACGTCACCTCTCAGACCAGTCTCTTGATCGAGATAAAAGTATGACAGTAACGCCAACGCACGGTGATCCGCGGGGTGGTACTTTGTAAAGGGCGAAAGGTTGCTATCGTCGCCAAGAACAACTGCAGCAACATAGAGAAACTTTGGCTGCTCACGTCCTGCGTTCAGAGCTTGGTCCCGAATGGTGGTGAAGAACGACGGAGGCAAGTTGGAATCACCATTTGATGGAGAGTGGAATCCAAAGATGTGAGAGGGAGCGGTGTAGGCGAGGAGTTGGATCAAAAGGTCGTATCCCATGCCCTTTATCCAGCCTTGCGTATTAATGATAAGTGGTATATGGTCGTCTTCCTCGTCGTCACTGTGATAATCGTCGCTCTCATCCCATGAGCGCGTGTGCGAGACCTCGCCGTAGTATGTCTTGACCAACTCCTTAACGCAGGCCATGTAGTAGTCGGGGTCGTCTTTGGGGGTACTGTTTCCGACAAAGAACGCTCTATACGGTTGCCGAGGGTGCGTGAACGGTGCGCCTAATGCCGGTGTCTCGATGACATGAAGTGCCACCATCCCGACTGGTGTAAACTCGGACTGTCCAATATCGCATTCGATAAACGCCACCTTTCTGTATCTAAAAGCATCCACGAACAAATGTTTTTGTTTAGCAAAGTTCTTGCCTTGAGCGCGAAAACATATAGCAAGAATTTCAACTCGCAAAGGTTTCTTACCTGTTCAGCATGCGGTTCAAAATCAGGCGCGAAAAGGTCGATTTGCCCATCTTTTTGCCTCCGCACACAACCGACACAGGAGGCCTCTTGACACGCTGCGAGTTCTCGTCCACGGTCGAGTCGATCAGCGCCTGCATAGCATCTTGCCAAGTGTTGGGTGTCCTGAGCGCCGCAATGCTGTCTGTTGGCTCTAAGATAGGGTGAAATCCGGGCAGACTGGTCTCAAATCGAATCTGCGCCAACTTTTCCTCGCCCTCGTTGCCGCGAATGCGAGCATTCTGCTTCATGGAGAGAATACCTTTGAATAGAGGGACGACCTTCTCGATCCCAAGGATCCCGCATTCTGAGGCCGATCGAATGGCGAGCACCGTGTCAAAATCCTCCGAAGCCAGCTGAGATGTCAGGGTCTCCAACTGAACCTTCAATTCTGGTGGTGTGGGTGTCGTTTGTTGAGGGACAAGCATGTTTCTTTGTGATCCTGCAAGGGCGATAGATTCGATAGCAGCAAGGGCATGGGTTCGTGGCGAGATGATAGGAAATGTCGAAATTGAGGACAGGTCGAGCTCCTTTGGTCCTGACCTGACGTTCTTTTTTGATCCGGGGCGCTTCTTTTCAGCTGTCCCTGACATGATGTATCCCAATGCTGTTGAGTGTCCCAGAAGAGGTATCACATCCGCGCATCCTTGGAACACCAGCGTCTATAGGTAGTAGATGTGGATGCCGTGAGTAACGGGTTCAATTGTACATCGATTCCGAGTTTTGTGGTGAAAACGTCGATCCTGTTCATGTGTACTCACCTCGCCACGTCTCATGCCAATGAGGGCCATGCTCGGACTCCCAGAATTTGACACATACACGACATTGTATCTCGTTGGCTTGAAAGTTGACACAGATTGGGGATCCGTGAACAGCCTGAAAAAATCAAATCATACACGGAAGGTGAGTAACTCTGCAACGATCTCAGATCAGCAAAAATTGAAGCTAAAGACAGGCAGTTGACTTACCTCCGGTCGCGCCTCTCGTTCGGTTGAGCTGCTATGGCCTCCTTAGTCGCTGATTTGGCACCGCCGTCTTCTTCTTCACTCTGGTCCGAGGCATCGTCCGAGTCACTGTCGCCGCTCTCGTTGCTGTCCAGCGATGCCTTTTCCTCCTCGTCACCATCCACATTGTCGACCTCCAAGTGTTCCTCGGCCTCTGGAGTAGCCGGGCTAGAGGGCTTGTTGGCGAGCTCCAATAATTGCTGTCTCCGAGCGGCGACTGCGCTAAGAGGAGCCGATGGTGGTGGTGCTGCTGCAGTGGTTGTTGAGGTGACAACAGAGACAGTCGTGGTTGTGGTTGTCGACCGAACTATTGAATGCACAATGGCAAGGTGGTAAAAGGATGAATGTATGTGCCTTAGAATGAGATGTGGGTTCGGAAGAAGGGGCAAGTTCTTGTTGGTGGGCAGTCCTGCTACGCACCTATTTTCTGTTTTTTTGCTTTTGGCGGCATGGTCGAATGGGATGGCAGTGGAGAGAAGGGAATGAGCAGAGAGGTCGGGAGCAGGCAAGTTGACTGAAGAAAAGTAACGTTTTTTTTTCTTTCTTTCGCAGTGGCTTGCAAAACAAAAACTATTTCAGCGAGGGACTGCTACGATGGTGGCAAAATGAAATCTGTACAGTACATATCGCGTAGTTTACGCGTGCTGGACAATGAGATGGGGCACGCCAAAGACACCAAAGCCCTCGCGCTTGGCCCACCTCGCCATTCCCTCAGTCTCAATCTCATGGTCCACAGGAAGACTCGGAAAGTTGATTCCTGCCCGATGAACAGTCGCCTTGACTAACGTAAACGTCCCTCCCACTCCATCAATCTCAATCAGTCCTCGCACACTCCCTGCCAAATCGGCCATCGACTGCCGATAAGTTGGATGTTCCTTCTCGTAGCCTAATGGAAGCATATTAACGCGCAATCAATCAGTCAGACTCCTTGGCATCAGCCATTGCCTTCATCGTCGATATAGTAGTGTTGCTTGCGTTAAAGCATACCTTCGAAGAGAATCTCGTCTTTTCCAAGTGTACGTTGGTTGGCAAGCGACTCTTTGGTTTCGATCCAGTTGTTGCGATCATAGGGAACATTCTTGGTCTTGAACCAGCTCGACTCGAATCGGAAACAGTTGGGCGCAATGATGTCCTTGTCGTACTTTATCAGCTTAAACAATAGATCAGGTGCGTAATCAACCACGTCACTGTCCAGCCAAAGAACCCACGACTCGTCAATCAGAGTAGACATGAGAAGAGCGTTTCGACACCGAGCCAGTATCTTCCTGCGGGCAGCTTGAAGTTCGTATCCATGGCGCTGGTCGTGAGCGACACTCGAAAGCTTGGACTTTTGAGAGAGAACGGTAATCCTTCGGTAGCGTCTGTCGGGATGTGCGCGAAGAGTTGCGATGCGTTTTTGGAGGGACAACAGAGTAGGATCATTGCTGCTGTCCTCTGTAGTCGTCGAGACAAGAAAGCCAAGAGAAATGAGTTCCGCTGGATAGTCAATCTGGCCAAGCTTTTGAAAGTAGTTGTCGAGGTAAAGTGCTGCATCCATGAGAGGAGTGAGGATGAGGATGTGGTCTGTCGGAGAGTACTCTGTTGTGTCATCCAGAGGAAGATATTGATGGATGTTGTCCAAGTCGAGAAGTCGGTACTCTGTTGCTTGGCGATTTGTTACAGGGATTGTGTCCAGTTTTTCTGCTGGAAGAGTATACTTGTGTTTGGAGGTGTTATGGTAGTTGAATGGGGCGGCAAGGAAAACAAGAGAGACCCAGACACACATCATCAGGAGCGTGCTTAAGAGCGCGATCCCGAGCAGGGACAGACGGCGTGGCATGGTGAGCTGTAAGTTTTTTTATGCTTGAAAGTGTGAACAAAAGAAAAAAACGCCGCCAAAAATCATCAAAAGGGATTTTGAGTGCGGGTTACTGCACGTGACGAGTGCATACTTGAGATGTCATTTTCCCAGACCTCTTTTTTGCCAACCTTTTCCTTTTCCCTTCACACCTTTCAACTCTCCCACTCTCTTCACCTCCCCCCGCCTGAAATGCCATGCATCTTGAAGATCAGGGTCGTCGGCGCCAGGGATCTGCCCGTCATGGACAAGGCCTCCGACCTGACCGATGCCTACGTCGAGGTGCGCTTCGCTGACTTTGAGGCCCAACGCACAACCGTCTGCCGCAAAACACTCAACCCCGTTTGGAACGAGGTAAAAAAAGAATGCCATGCACTCTTTGTTGCAATGAGCTTTATGTTCCTCAACAGCGCAGCGAATGCACTACTCACAAGAATATTGTGTGGATGACATGGTGGCATAGGACTTTCGCTTCGAGGTCACCGATGACGCTGATCTCCAGAACGAACCCCTAGAGCTCAAGGTGCTCGACTACGACGCCATCACTGCAAACGACTCTGTCGGCTCCGTCTTTATCGACCTGAACCCACTCTTGCCCGTCAATTCACCCTGGCAGATTGCAGGATGGTTCCCCATTTACGATACAATTCGCGGTGTCCGTGGCGAGGTCAATGTCCAGGTCAAACTTCAGTTTTTCGGCGACGTCAACCCGTTCAAGGATTCTTCTGCGGGCATCATGTTCTTTTCCACCACCTCCTTGCCAGCAGGATACCAGATTGTCGCGATGCACGGGTTCGTGGATGCAATCGTCAACGAGGATGATCCAGAGTATCACTGGAGTGACAGTTTCCGAACACAACGCTCTTCCAACGAGGCACGCCAGCGGCTTCTCTTTCGACTTTCAGGGCAGCTTCGACGATTATTGGGCAAAGAGACACTCGACATGGGAGGAAACGCCGTGCTGGGGTATCAGCAATGCTTCGACTTGGAGAACGAGGAGCATGCCATCACCGCTCGTGCTGTCGGAACTGCTGTCAAGATTGCCGTGGTCTCCAACTCATCGTCTCAGTACACTGACAAGCAGCAAGCACTCACTCTGAACGACCTTCAAACGGAAGATATTCTCACGTCTGTCCTGGACCCTGAGCAAGGAGAGAGTCCCATATTAACCGGTGTACCGCCAACAGGAGCAACGGACACCATGCCACCAACGCCAACAACCAGGAGGCGTGGTTCATCCATTTCGAGCAACAGTAGCAGCAGTACCGACTCTGCTCCTTCTATTGCTAGCGGCGCCAAAAACAGCATCAACAACTACAAATATCTGGAGCAGCAGATTTTCACACTTCACGAGTTCCCTCCGGGGACTGTGTTTAACCTCGGAGGTATCGTGAGCGCGCGATCAGTCAAGCTAATTGAAAACGACGATGTTGAGACGCGCGACGCCTGGTGGAATGAGCTGAGAGACGAGATCAAGTCGCATGCGCGCGTGGTTGGATGTTCGCATATCATTGGATATCAGGAAGTAGCCACTATCAACGACGAGCTGATCGTCCTTTCTGCAGTTGGGACAGCCGCGAACTTGGACATGACCGCCTTCACACCTGGATTCTTTGACTCGGGCAGAAACCTTTCACGGTCAGGAAGCATTAGTCGATCGTACGTCGACAATGGCGCGGATAATCTCTCGACGTCTATTGGAGGAGCCAAGGCCAGCTTCCAAAACTCACTCAAGGAGCAACAATGGATGGACATGCTGGCCAAGCGCAAAAGTAAGCGAAAGCAACCCTCTGGTAAGTATTGTACACACCCTTTATGTCGTATGTGTTTTCATGAAATAGATGTCTCAATTAACCCCCTGCTATTTACTTCCGCCATTTATTCAAAATATGCTTTTCCAGCCTGTAGGATGTGCCATATTCCATTTCATCGGAAATCGTCGCCGTTCCCGATGAGTCTCATCAAGTGTCAAAAGTGCAAGAGGAAGTATGTTCCCGAGATCCTGCTGAGCACTGTGGAGCCACCTGCGGAATTGGGCGTAGTCGGCCAGAGCGCGTTCGTGGAGGCACATGTTTGCCGCTCCAAGAAGAGAAAGGACGGTGAATCGAACGCGACGATTGTCAGTGACGCGATTCCCTTTGTCGAGTACGACCTTCACCGACAACTCATGTACAAACTCAAGATCCATGGACTGAACGCCATCTTTGGTCTCCGATTCCAGCTCACGGTCGGAGACTCATTGATTGTCGCAGTCGCATGCGGGACGGCCATGTACCTCTCAGCACTACCAACACCACCGGCGCTTAGGATTTCGAGGAACCTGGATGTCATTGACGAGGAGGACAAGAAATTGCTGGAGATGCAGCGCAAGATCATGGATCTCTCGGAAGCCAATAGACAGAACTTGGAGGCTGCTAAGCTGCGTGAGTCGGACGACGGAGATCCAACCCCATTACCACCCGTACCGGACGGGAACAATTCGGCTCAGCAGGACGACGACAGCTCTGGATCTAGCTCGGACTCGGAGGACGAGGCGGAAAAGGACAACTACCAGACTAACGTTGTCATCCAGATCGACGACGACGCAGACGAGGACTTGATGGCTGTGTTGCTGGACCCGGTCTTTACGGATGGGTTTCTCCTTTGCAGCACCGAGACACTTCCTAACCATCCATACTTTGTCAGCACCAACCCTATGATACCCGACAATGCCCATTTAATTACCACCATCAAACAGGGACATATCAACATGATTTCTCACCACCCCAACCGGCAACTGGCAGCTCTTTTCCGCTCGATCTATGAAGATCTTCGTTTCCGACTGTCATACTTTACGGACTGTGTTCTGGCTGGCATCACCTACAATATTCAGCTGCCGAGGGCGAACGAGGTCCAGATCCAGTTGACGGCCGTTGCACTTGGACAACAACGGCAAGTGGATACATTGGAGCCCCTAGGTGTACCGATCACACTCTCGCCCTGGAGGTCTGTCCCTGGATCGGCGGCTCTTTCAACCAGTCACTCCCGCTCCGAGTCTGAAAGCGGAAGCTTCCCATCTAGGTCTTCATCGGACCCAAGACGACTCGTGGCTACAGGAGAGGACTCGCCGATGGTGTTCCAAATGGACGAATGTCAGATCTCGGATTCGCCCCAGAACCAGACACCTTCATCGAGTCGATTGGCAACGCCTATTGGAACGATGATGGATATCAACGCCGGTTCGACAGCAGCTCTGCCTCCCCGCATTGTCCCACAGACGTCGGGTGAGACGGTTACTGGATCGACCGCTGCTACGGCGCCGAATACGCCTGTTCGGGAACGGTACAGTCGTTTGGGAATGGACAGTGAACCGAGCACGCCTCTTGACGGTCCAGTGAATCGCCAGCTGGGATATCGAACCCAGGACGGAAGGGGACAGCTCTCGACAGCGACGAATGTATCCAATCTGGCGCCAACTCCCAACTCGAACAACAACCGACCAGGGTCTTCTAACGGCAGTTTCAACAACGAGAATGTTTTGACAACAGGCGCCATGCGGCCTGGGTTGGGGTACCCTCGCCATACGCGTCAACAATCTGTTTCGTCCATCATGAGCCGACAGGGTCAGTTGGATGAGTCGGCCAGCAGGATTGCACTGCTGCCCATGATGCCGGCCGACCGACCGTTCATCGAGATGACGCCGCTTTCGTTTATCCCGGGACGGACGCCGACGCGGTACCTGGGCAAGCTGTCGCTGCATTTCGTCAAGGAAACGCATATCTTGCATGATACGACGGTGTCGAGTGGGATGGGCGGGTTTGTGCATGTGTTTTTGATGGAGATCCAAGCCGTGGCAAGGTCTCATGTTGCAGCGCTGGGTGGAGATGCGATTGTAGGTCTGCGGGTCGATGAGAGCTTTTTCCAGGAGAGTGTCAAGAACCAAGGTTACGCGTTGATTTCGATTAGTGGCGATGTTGTTGGCTGTGCGCTCACAGACCAGGACTCTTCCTCTTCATCCTCTGACGATGAAGATGACGAGGACTCGGAGGATGAAGGGCGGCAGCAAGGGCAGGGACAAACTAGAGGACAGACTGATAATGAGAGCGTGTCGAGTAGGAGGCGCGGAGGACCTTTTGAGAACCAAGAAGGTGATACGCCATTGATTGTTGGGTGGCAGAATAACCAGAGTATGGAAAGCGTCCAGATGCCCGCTGCTGCACTCCCTCTTTCCTCTGACGCCACAGCTACTGCTGCTGAACAGACGACATCTTTGCCTATGCCCACTACTCCTGTCACCCCTGTTACTCCTAACACCCCTATGACTCCTTCCACGCCTACCACGCCTAATCCTCCCGTCGAGGCCTCGTAGTCTTTTTTTTTTCTTCTTTTAAGGACATTAATAAAAACATGAGAAGCACAAAAAAAGGACATAGAGTAAAGGACATTCTTCGGCGAATTAAGTTCGGACTTGTGTTCATTTGTTTTTGTTAATTAAGCTGAATGAGGGGGGTACTTCAAGCCATGTAATGTTCAAGCTCTTCGCTTGACTCAACAGGCCGCTTATAGAGGCGAATACAGGGTTGGTGCCGCGAGTCATTAAAGGAATTGATTTGCTGTTCTGTCAGGCCCTTGGAGGGTCCCACGCCGATCTCGAGGAGGGTCCTGTGGTTGGTGGCCAGGTCGCTCAAGTCTGCGTAGTCCATCCGCGGGTTCTGCATGATGGTGAAGGATTCCAGGCGGTCTAGTTGGCAGAGGTATGAGACTAGGTTCTGTTGTTGTTGTTTTGTTTTTTTTGTTTGGAAGGTGAGGGAATATATGAAAAAGAAGGAATCGCAGGGCGGGAAAAAATAAGGAGCAGAAAAAAGTATCAAGCAGGTGCATTGGTCAGTGAACTGGATACAAAGGAAGAAAGAATTTGCATTGTTCAAGGGCTGCATATTTTGATTATCCAATGGAGAATGGGTCAACCATGATCGGAAAGTGATTGTGTAATATTGAAATTTCCGCGCCACTTTTTTTTTCCATCCATTTATACTTGAAAGAAAAAAAAGAAGAAAAAAACTTACCAATGGTACGGGCACAACGGTGTCACCCAGTTTGGTCAGCTTGAGGATACGAAGACCCTCGAATCGAATGACGATACTCTGCAAGAACCGGACCTGAGCCGCCCAGCCATCGCCAATATAAGGCCGCGGGTGTTTGTCCATGTACTCGAGCACCTCCAGACTGTTGCAAGGCGTCGGAATGTCCGTAAACAAATCGTGCGTCAAATTCCGGCAATGCCACAGCTTCAATGACCGCAGATAGGTACACTTGGTCAAGATCTGCTGAAGCGACTCGTTTATGACCAGGGGCACATGCTCCAGATGAAGTTCCTCCAGTTCGAGCAGGTGCATCCAGATAGAGTTGAACGTCCTGAGAGTGAAATGAGAGCCAAAGATCCTGAGCTTGAGGAGGTGTTCGCAGTTGAACATGACTGCCATCATGGTCTCATCTGAGATTTCGCCACAGTTGAGCAGGCTGAGGCTCTTGATATGATCCTGCGGGTTCTGGGTAAACGACACGAGAGCCTCGTCCGTTATCGAAATTCCGCCCAAAACCAATTCCTCGAGCGCGGTCTGAGACTTGAGGAGACTGTCGATCGTCTCTGGTCGGATACTGTTGCAGTTGTGAAGCTCGAGCGACGTTAATATCCCGACAGGAGGCCCCAAGTTCGCGTAAGCTGAATACCGATCAAATGAAAATGAAGGGTGAAGGCGATCCTGGTCCATATGATGGTCAAACGGGAACTGTAATGACGAAGGATGTTGATCCGCGTCTGAGTGTCCTGACATGGACGACGTTGAGGGCGAAGAGACAGTTGAGGATGTCGCGGATACGGATGAGGCCGCTGTATATGATGCTGCTGCTGATGTATTGAATACGGCACCGACTAGCTTGTTGGTCTGGAGTGCGTTTGGAAGATGTCTCGTTCCTCCGCGGGGCAATTGGTGTAGTGGCATTGACTTTGGGTCGACGGTATAGATCTCCTCGAGTGTTTCTGCGGTTTCGCCCTGAAGCTGCAAACAGTTGAACAGACGCCAAGTCCTGAGTTTTTTACAGTTGGTGGCAATATGGCGGACCGTAGCGTCGGTCATTAAGGGAGCGTCGATCATGAGGGATTCCAGCTGTAGACATGTTATCCCGATCCAGTTGAGCGACTCGTCCGTGAAGGATTCTCCTTGAATTTCGAGTAGCTTAACTTGTGAGCACGATTTGAGGATTGGCGTCAGCTCAAGATCCTGCATCTCATCTGGACAGTTGTTGAATCGCAGCACGGTCAAGGCTGCGAAGCAGGGTTCAAGGTACTCGATCGCCTCAAACGGGATGTGAATTTCGCGGAGCGAGAGCTCTCTGAGGGATGTACAGGCGACCAAAATCGCCAAGAGATTCTCCGAGAAGGGGAAACGGACATTCCTGAGGTCGAGGGTCCTGAAGCCAATCCTTGTCGAGCGGGCCAAGATCTCAAAGTGGTGAAGCGTCAAGTCGTCTCTTATGGGGTTGAAGTCAATAGCTCGGATCAGCTGTCCACGATGGTATATCCGTTGACCGTGGAAGGGGATACCATATTCTCGCCGCTGCACCGGGCGATAAGGCGTGGGGACGAGAAAAGATGAAGAGAAGGAAGGCGTGTGTGAAAGAGAATGTGAGCTCCCCGACCGGGAAGTGGTCCTTTCGCGCATAGTCGACGAGCGGCGGATAGACATGACTCTTGGGAAGGCCGAGGGCGTCGCTGCGCTCAGGTGGTCATTTGCTGGCGTTGTTGTTGTCGTCGTCGCTGCTATTGACCTGTTATTGGCTTGATTGTGCTTGATATCGGCGAGTATAAGTGGGGTTCGGCTGAGGGATACGACAGGCCCAGGTAGATCGATTTCGTGGCGAAGGGTATGTAGGAGCTGGGTGAAGCTGTGGAGGGTGTAGCACTTTGGGTAGTGCCAGAGGAGGATCAGACCTGTGGCGGCCCATTCGGAGTTGACGAGACAGCATGCATGGAGGTCTTGCTGATTGAGTATGCTGAGCGAGAAGATGTGATGGAGGATGTCCAGGTTGGCCAAAGCCGTCGCTGTTGGATTCATGCGGGCTGTTGACTATCGCGGTGTAGTGTGCAGAAGGAAGAAGAGGAGGGAGGAGGGTGCGTAAGAGTGGGAGTGGGAGTATGTAATGTGCAAGGTGTAAGATTTGAGTAATGAGCCAGGGTGCGGGCGGGTAAACGTAAAGGGAGAGAGTAAGGAAAAGGAAAAGGAAAAGGAAAAGAAAGAAAACAAAAAGAACAAAGAAAGCAAAAGACTGGAAAAAAAAGAGGGAGCACAAGGGTACGATGAGGCGATGCTGACAGCATACAACTCTAATTGTGTTGGTGATGGATGATATAAATACTGGTGATGGGTGATAGAAGGTGGCTATTGAAGGAGAGGCGACGGAAAAATGAAAATAAAAATAAAATAGAAAAAATTGAAAAGGGAAAAGAAGGATAGGTGAAGGAAAGACGAATGAAGACAGAAGATAGAAGCATTAAAGGTGGAATGCTTATCAACAAAGATGCAAGAACGATGGCTGAATGTGTATGAATGAAAGAGCAAGAGTAGACGATGAGACGTTCTTGTTTATACTCCGCCTGGATATGCTCCGTTACGCTTTATGGCTTTATGTTGACTAGGTATTCTTTTCTTTTCTTTTCCAATTGCTGGCGGTGTAAAACGCTGTGCAGTCTCTCTCTTTTTCAAGAATCAGCACCATCATCATGAGCCCCCTCCTCCTTTTCCTCCACTACCCCACGCTGCTTACACCCTACAATCTACGCTCTACTTCCGTCATCCTTTATCCTTCCTTCTCCTCAAACAAGTCAAGAGTGGTCCGGGAGGGCGCTTAATTTCACCTGTTCATTTGCACAGCCCAAATGATCAATCCCAGTCCGCATATATTATTCATTCCGCGCCATCCATTCTGATCATATTCGCACAAGTGAGCGAGTACCACATAATCGTTTCGGCTGTCGGTTCTGTCCCCGCCACATTTCCGGTTTAGTTGCATCCCTGTCTCGCCTTTTCCTAGAACTGTTTTGCACGCCCGACAGTCGCGACTCTGCCTTCTTGTCTCAACCCGTCTCTACTCAAGGCTTTGCTCTTAAAATTCTTTCCTCTTATCCTTATCCAACATTACCAACAATAAAAACAACAACGGTAGCATGCAAGTGAGTACTCCACAGCAACATGCTCTAAAATATACCCTTCTTCCTTGTAAGCTAGCTGCGCACACACTCACTCATTCACGCTACTTGTATCCCTTCTCGCCCATTCGTCATTAATATCCGAACGAGACTCACTGACCACCACCACCAAAAAAACGCGCCCTCAAGTAGGAAGACACGCATCATTTCGGTCCCCTTTTTCTTCATTGTTCCAAAATAGAACCAATCAACCCCTCAGCAGGTGCCACAACCACCCCTGCCCTGTCGACCACATTCATTCGCCATTGAATTCAGCCTACGGAGGTGCGGCCCGGGAAGAACGGCAGACAACGAGACAAAAGGAGCCTATACTCTTCTACGCCTTTCTACTCCTCGCCCTCAAAGCCTACCTCTCCTCATTCTATTTAAGTCGTTGACCTTTTTGCCCTGTGCTCTTTGTATTCCCATGAAAGAAAATTTTCGACTCTTCGGCTTTTGTTGTTTTCAACCATCAAGAAAAAAAAACTAGAACAAAAGACGCTTGTTATGTGGTGGTTGGTTCTTTGGGCGTTGTACAAAACAACATCAACAAAGGCGAGCATTAGGAATGCAAACACAGCAGGTGGGCTATGTTTTTATCTCCACCGCACGTGGATATCCACTTGTAAGACACTCTCTGCATGTCTTTTCATCTAGATCATGATTCACGACTTGTCAGAACCAACCGTACAAAAGTGCAAGAAAAAAAAACGAACCTACTACGGAACTTAGGTTCTTTCTACTACTATTACCCACAAAGCCAACGCCATATAGTACCCAAACAGCGCGATAGCCAAAACTCAAAAACTCAAAAGCTTTTCCTTGAATGATTGCATATCTTTTTGTCAGTTGACAAAGGAAGAGAAAGGTTCGGGGAAAGCGACAAGGGCACATACGGTACGAAACGAGCGAGAAGGGAAAAAGATACACATACAACATCTAGCAACCATTCCATCCTGAAATGAAAGGAGACCAACAAGCTTTGTATGTGAGAGAGATAGCTATTGTGTGCTCAAATAGCTCCTTTTTTCACGGCTGCCGTCCCGCCAGATCTCTTTTTTTTTCTTGTGAAAGCGAGGATAAACGCCTTGAGGTGCATCCAGATGGACTAGACTTTGAACTCGGACGAACGCGTCGTATTTCGAGTGAGCCAATCAGCACCCCTGTATTTTAATAACCCTTGTTCTTTTTCCATCTTGCTTTTCTCCGACGTATCGTGGCCAACGCCTCATCTGTTCTTGAAACACAGCGAGGCAAACATAAGGCATGGGACAAAGAGAAGGAGAGCAAGAGTCGAAAAAATAAAGGTTGGAGCTAGCTTATTTTTTTCTCGCTCCGACACACGCGCCGCTGGTTGCTGTTTGGTGGGATAGAAGAAGAAAGAAGAGAATGAAGTTTAAAAGTTTGTATACTCACAAAAAGGATTCACCTCTTACCTCGCCGCTCTCCCCCCCAAAAAAAACTTCAAGCTCCATTTCCAGCTCTTCTAGGCCCTGGGTCGCTTGGCAGCAGCAGCAGTATTCGCCAACAACAACAACAACAGCTCAAACTCCCCAGACCGCTGACACATCGTCCTAAAAACCCCACCCTCCTCCCTGATCAACCTTTCCGGCGTATCCAACTTGACAATTCTCCCATGATCCATCACAATCACACGATTGAAATCAATAATCGTCCTCAGCCGATGTGAAATCGTCAACAGAGTCGCGTCATAACAACTCTCACGGATCGTCGCCTGGATCTTGGCGTCGGTGGCGTGGTCAACCGAGGCCGTGGCTTCGTCCATGATATTGATCTTGGAGTTCTTGAGGAGTGCCCAGGCGGAGTTGGCGTTGACTTTGAGAAAAGTTGCTGCCGTTCTCTTTCACCTCGCTGTCCAAGTTTCCGAATTCGTTGCTGTTGCTGTTACTGGAGGTGGCGCTATTGGAGGAGGGGTCGGGAGTGGTGATGTCGGAGACGAGATGGACGCGCTTAAGCGCAGCCCAAAGAGCAGCGTCATCATGCTCCTCGAACGGATCCAAATTCGCCCAGACAGTGCCGATAAACAAGACCGGATCCTGCGACATAATCGTCAAATTCGACCGTAGATCATGAACCCCAATCTTCAAGATATCAGCTCCATCAATCGTCAATCTTGCCAGAAGTCATCTCCATGAACCGGAAGAACGCCACCGCCAAGGTCGATGTCCCTGCGCCCGTGCGTCCCACAGTCCCAATCTTCTCGCGTGGTAAGACATGGAACGAGATATCGTTGATCACAGCCGGTTCATCGGATGCGTATTGCATCACCGGATTCTGGATCTGGATCTCGCCCTGGTGGGGCCAACCCGCTGGAGGACGGTGCTACTCAACAATCGAGGGGGCTTCTTGAGGGAAGGCCATGTACTCTTGGACACGCTCGACACAGTTCATGTTATTCTCGTTATATGCCATGGTACGGACGAACCAGAGAACATGACGAGTGAACGCCAAAGAGTAGGTGAGCGAAAGACCGGCCGCACCGGCTTTAATGGTATCCCTTCGGGGGACAATAAACAACCCTGCAAAGAGCGAGACAAACGCGCTTAGGGTATCCACACGGATCAACAGCCAGCGGTTACAGACCCAGATATAAAACTAAGGCCGGTTGTGTTCGTCCAACAGCTCCTGATAGTAGGTATTAAACCGCTTCTCGAACCCAAAGGCGCGGATCGTCGTGACTCCATTCAAGTCCTCGGCGAAATGCAAAAAAACGGGCGAGTTGGTCGTGATCTCGTGTCGATTGAGCTCGTGGGAGGTGCGAGTGTAGAACATGGCAATGACCACAAACAGCGCCGAGATGACCAGATCGGGAACCAGGAACTGTGAGTTCACATAGGCGATCACACCAGTGACAGTGGGGTTGCCCAAGAAGTCGACCATTATGTTAGCAGAGACGTTGGTGACCTGTTGGTCGACTGTGTCCATATCGCGGGTGAAGTGGTTGATGATGCGGCCCAGAGGAGCGGTGTCGAAGAGCCGGATCGGCGAGTGAAGGATCCTATCGAGGGCTTTGCGATGGAGGATTCGACTGGGGTGTAAGGAGCCGGTGTACTGGATCGTTTCGCGGAGCATGAGACTGAAAATGTACATCACCGACAGAAAGGTATAGACTCCGAGGTAATACGACAGACTTTCCACCCCAGGTGAAGAAGGCGCGTTCAATCCAGGAGGCGTACTGTTCTGGGCAAGGGTACCATGCTCCTTCCTTGGTGATGGCAGGCTGGGCGAGTACGGGTGGGGCGGCTTTGTAGGAGAGCGAGATGAGAACCAAGAGAAGGTTGTCGATAAAGTAAGGGGTGATGAGGGTGAGTCCTGCTGTCGAGGTTTCCTGTAAGAGAGTCGCGCGGAGGCGGAGGAGGGCGACTGGGATGTTGACGATGAAGAAGGTCGTCAGGTGCAGTGTCAAAGGGACAGTTAGGTATTTTCCTTGGAGCGTCCGGCAAACAGCGAGGATCGCAAAAAAAATAGCTACAAGGATTAGACTCCCCTACGACAAATAAATTGTATATGGCATACCCAAGCAACAGTAGCCAGCAATGGTGCAATGAAGAGGTACGTGCTCATATCCTCTCCGCACCATAGTACCGTCCATGCCGCCGAAAGACCAAGGGGGTACAAACACGCAAGACAAAGACCGCGTTCTCGAGCAACGATGGGTTGGAAGACTCTATCCCTATTCCGGAGTCAATTCGTCCTGTTCCTGTTTTTCGGTTGTTGGTTGCAAGAGCAGTGGTGCATATCCTGTTCGTGTGTGCCGGCTGTTCTTGTTACTGACAAGTGTGGCCGAGTAAGGACTGAGATCGACGCGCAGGCAACTGGAATTCCTGCGTCTAACAGATTACGTCAAAGTGGAGGTGTAATACATGTTAGTCCCTGATTGTGAATTGTTGTGCATCTAGTTCTCTAGTGGAAGGTTGGACGTGGGTTACCTTTCATGGAAGCAAGGTGTAAAGATAGGAAAGAAGGAAAGGATTCCTGATGGCAGTGCTGGTAAACCTGCCTTGAACACCTTAGCCTAGATACCAACTGGCTTCCAAAAACGCGAGATGGAGCCGTAAGTGAGAGCCCACAGGGTGCTCAATCTCAGATCTGTTATGCAGGTCCGGCACTCTTTCGATCACAAAAAGACAAGGTTGTCCCGCAGTTCCATGTACTGCAGCAACTTTCACAGGAGCATCCTTCACTAGAGCATCCTTCACTAGAGCATTTGTAGTATTTTGTCCAATGGTTTTTGTTTATTTTTTTTCGCTTGTTTGAAACTACCTATTTGTTCATTTCAAAATCGTATCACCAACTCGCATTCATATCCAAGCACATGGGATCTCTTGCTCGATCAGAGATTCATCCCACATCAAGAAAGAAAATAAAAACGCGTGCTCAAAGAGCGAACGCGACACATACCACAGTCAGCCTCCGTATCAACCTTCTCCCACAGGAACGCCAATGGAGCAATTTGAACAAAAGAACAAGTTATAACTAGTGGTGCCTGATTTTGTTTTCCAGTCGGTCCTTCATCCACCCCCCAATGAAGGGAGAGGGGTCAGGACGACGGAGAGGGCTTTACGGCTTTTGCCCTGTGGGGGATGGGGAGTGTAGGTTGTTTTTTGTCAAGAACACCTCAAAACTGTCGCAATGTGTCTAGCAGAAAAGTGAGACTCTGCTAGGCCGTGCGATTTATTATGAAAAAAAGAACAAGAGATCCAAGGAAGGCATGGCAGGGACCAGGAGGAGGCAGTCGGGAGGTTCCAGTCTTGTTGGTGTTGTTGTTGTCTTGTTGGTCCAGAGTGAGGAAAAAAGAGCAAAATTTACTCGTCATCGGCACCCTTGAGCTCGCCCTTCTGGGAGACGTAGATACCATCCAAGAACTTACGGATATCCTTGTTCCTGACGGTGGTAGCCTGCTGGATGTTGGCGGCAGACTGGGAGACGTTGCCGAGGTCGTTACCGATCAGGGTGATCTCATCCTTCTGGTCCTTGGAGTGGAAGATAGTGACGCCCTCCAACATGGGGACCTTCATGACGATCTTCTGGCCCAAGAAGTTGCGGATCTCGACCGACTTCTCATCATCGGCGATAATGACGTTGATGGGGAAATGGGCGTAGACAAAGCGCATCTTGTACTCGTAGCCCTTGGTGACACCGATGATCATGTTGTTGATCAAGGAGCGGATGGTACGGAGGCAAGCGACGTGCTTGCGCTTGCCGTGCCAGACAACGAGGCGGAGGCGGGCAGTGTCCAACTTGACAATGTCCATCTCGACGTGACGGAAGTTCTTGTTGAGGGTACCGCGGGGGCCAGTGACAGTGACCTGGCGGGCCTTGACCTCAATCTTGACGCCCTCAGGGATGGCGAGGATTTCTTCCTTGTAGATGTCCTTCATTTTTTCGTCCTAGGGTTAATTTAGGGTAAGAGACCACGCGAGAGTCAGGAGACTGGCTTTTCAAATTGGTAGACTGATAGGTGTTGATCCGAGTTCTAGGTCCAGGAGGATAGACTTGATGGAAGGTGTTGTTCCTGACAGCGTGGATCAAGGAGATCCTGATGACAGTTCTCCTTAGAAGAGAGATCTAGTCCCGCCATCGCATCCTGTTGCCCCGATGTTCATAGATTTAGCCATCAGTCCATGGACAGAGATCCCAAACAGACTGGTACAGAAGTGTCCAGTCCAGCAACAAAAAGTGTTGCCACTTGTAAAGATACGTATACGTCGATGATTCCTGTGATAATGGTTCTCGGTGGAGTTGGATGGATGCATGTATCTATCGATGGATGCCTGTCTGTCAGACTACAATCCGTCATAGCAAGTCCGCTTACAATAAAAGTTGATAAGAGAGGGAGTAAAAAATTTCAGAGCTCGAACAGCTTTAATCTTTTGAACTGTGGCTTGTTTCAGATCAGGTACTCTTCTAGACGCCGCCGCCGTAGATCGACAACATGCGCTGCAACGCCAATCGTGCCGCGTCCTCGTCCTCCTCGTTGTCGCCTCCAGGTCCCTCGCCGTCCTCATCACTGCTATAATACCCACCCTCGCCTTCATCTCCTTCCCCTTCCTCCTCCTCTCCTTCTTCACCCTCATCGCCAATCTCGTCTCCATACTGGTTGTCCACATCCATATCCATGTCTGTGTGCTGGTCCACTTCATCGTCGTCATGTTGACCTCTCTGCTCCTCACCAGGTTGCTCCTCGTGCTCGTCGAATTCAAGCTCATACAAATCCTCGTCATCCGCCTCTTGCTCCATCATATCGTCTACAGTGCGCTTGAGAGCGCGCTTTACAACCAGCTGCTTGATTTCCTCTAGAAGGCATAATAAAAGACAGAGAAATGAATAGAAATGTAAGTAAACTGTTACTGTCATTACCGAAAAAAACAATTTGTTCCGCTTACATATAGTAGCTTACCCAACGAAGCGAAAGCCGGTGCGCTAGAAGCCTCCGGTCGGCCAATTTCACCTCGGCCTTGAAGCTGGTCCGAAGAGGTGACAGGACGGAACGCGTAGGACTCTCCTGGAGCCTGATACCTATGCCTATTTGGCTCTGCATCAGTATCGGTCTCCACTTCATCCGCCCTTTCCTCGTCTTGATCTTCTCCACCTTCCTCTCCTTGACCATCCTCATCTCCCTCGTCGGTCTCATATATTTTGCGTGCAGGAGGCTGACGCTTCCTAGTCTTGCGAGCGCGGGGCTTGATCTGATATAGAGTGGTGTCTCCTTCTGTTGTTTCCGTGTGGATACCCATCGCGGCTCTCATGGCGATAGCAGCAGCTCTAGCGGCCTTGGCCGTCCGGAGCCTCTTTTGGTAATGACGCTCGTTCATCCGGTCGTACGCCTGCAATTGCTGCGCTGATGGGGGCTTGCGAGCCTTGATTTTCTCCAGATCCGTAACATCCAGAACGCCACCTTCCGAGAGCTTGAGCATATTCAACATCACACCTTCCTCAAGTCGCAACTTGAGCAGCTCCTTGTGTAGCATTATCCCCATGACCTTTAGGGTCTCATGCTCCTGCTCCAACTCTGTACAGACCAGCATCTGGAGCTCGTGCAGTGGAAGAGGTCGTGTTGCCAGCTGCGACAGTCGTTCCTGATGCGCGTCGTGCTGTTTGATCAAAAGCTCGATCGTTCCTGGAGGATGGGAATTGTTGGACGTGGCGTCACCTTGTGGTGCTGGTGCTGGAGGTTGATCATTGATCGCTTGTTGCGGCCGCTGGCTCCGTGGCTGATGAGGTGTCCAGATCCGAGGTGGCTTGACGACCTTGAGTTTCTTGGACGGTTTAGGTTTTGGTTGTTTTTGTGGTTTAACGATCTTGACTTTTTTCTGCTTTTGAACGCGCTCCTCTCTTGTTGGAGATTCGAGGGGTTCTGCCGCGTGTAATATCGACGATGATGATGATGCTGCTGCTGTTGTTGGAGGTACTCGTGTGTGCGTTTTACCGGTTGTCCGGTCGTAGATGTTGCCTCTGGATTTTGCCGCGTTCCCGATCGCCTGTCGTGCCTGGGTCATTTCTCCAGTCGCTGATACTCCGGTCTTTTTGATGATCCCATCCGGCCGTTGTGTTGGTGGGTAGGCTCTCTTCTTGTATACTGGTTTGATAGCCATCGGTTGTGCGCCTGAAAATGTCGTGAGATTGTCGGTGCCTGGATCTGAGGATTGTGTCGTGTCGCTTGGACTAGCAAGTGAAGTGACCGTGTTTTGTACGAGGTCTGTCGGTGTTGAAGTGAAACTGCTGAAGGGCAGGGTGATGGACATGCCTCCTATCTCGGCTGTGCCATGTGTGCTGGTGTATGTACTGCTGTTGCTGCTGCTTCGTGTGTGGGTCTGTTGAGCATGGCTGGAGGTGGAAGGTGTTGCTTGCACGGAATTAGGTGGAGTAGTAGTTGTTGTTTCGAGTGCCATGTCGGTGTCCATGGCAGCTGGTGCTGTTGTTGTCTTCTTTGTTGGATTCCTTTTTGTCATTATGGTTGTTGATTGGTGTGCGTATGGTTGAGAGAGAGAGAGAAAGAGGCGAGAGCGGTGAAGACAGAAAACAACAGAAAAATGGTGGCACTTTAAGCTAGTAAATGCGACTGCTTTTCAGTCTATCACGCCCAGCCAAGCTTTGCTCCAACTGGAAGTCAGACCCTCAGCTTGTGTTCCTTTTTCTTGTCCCTTCTCCCTTTCTCTCTTCATTGCTTTTCCTTTCTCGTCCCAACCTTTCCCGTCCCGTCCCACCCAACCTTTCTGCATCACTCTCCTCTCCTTTTTTTCTTCCTCTCCTTTCTTCTTGACATCACTTTTCTTCCCTTAACACACAAACTCACACACACACACACTGCGCCTGCCAATGCCTCGACAAAGCTCGCTTGCATTCATCCCGCTCCTCACCCTCTACATCTTGGCCCTCACTTATCTCTCCCCTTCAGCTCACGCCCACCCCTTCCTCGCCTCTGTCTCTGACAATATTGGCGGAAACGACAACTCACAGCGCCCGTTCAACTCGCACCGCCACCCCAGTTCGCGATATGGCTCGCCGGTGACCATCCTTTCAGAGGGCCAGGAACTTCCTGACGAAACGCTTTCGCTTCGACACCTCCTGCACCATGGCGGCGATCGGTACCCGGGCCTGTTTCGGAGGATGGACCTGGAAGCGTCAGATATTCAACGATCAGAGCTGTTGACGGGTGAGTCGCTTGTCCATCGAGTCAAGGTGAAGGGCACCACGACTCTTAAACCCAGGGACCAGTCCTATCGGAATCAGGGGTTCAGGTCATTTGATACTTCGATTGGTCCTGAGTCGTGGACCAAACAGGTTGTTCCAGCTCCCGATGTGACAGACAAGGAGTCCGTCCTTCAACTCTCCAAGATGAACTACAACTCTTACACCGAGGTAGCCAGTCCTGGTTGGTATGACCTTGAGGGCAATTGGTCTGTCGTAAGTGATCCTTCCATTGCTTTTATTTTGTTTGTTTGTTTTTGTTTGTTGTTGTCAATTGCTTGTGCTTCTTGCCTTTTTTTTCTTCCAGAAGGAGAAAGTCTCCTTTGTGACATCAATGCGAACGGGACAAAAAGTGTCCAAAGGCGACGAAACTCCTTTTTTTGTATGTTCGTGTCTCCTAAAATACTTCTTTTTTTTCTTTCTTTTCATGCGCTATGTTTCTTGTCTTCTTGCGCCTTCTCGCAGAACTCGACCTTTGGCTGGGAGGAAGACGGCCTTCGCGGTCATGTGTTTGCCTCGGCAGACAATTCGACACTTATCATCGCCATCAAAGGCACAAGTGCTGCCATTCTTGGCGGAGGTGGCGGCACGTCCACGCGTGACAAGATCAACGTAAGCTGGGCTCTTTGTCTTCTTTACTTGTTTGCCTACCTGGATGACACACACTTTGTAACTTGCTTGGTGTTGCAGAATGAAATATCCTATTGGCTTCCACTAACATTCTTAAGGCTTATGGCATGAATACACTGTAGGACAACCTCCTCTTTTCGTGCTGCTGTGCCAAGGTGGACAGAACCTGGCGTGGTGTCTGCGATTGTAATACTGGTGGATACCAATGTGACCAGACGTGCGTCGAGAACAGCGTTCAAAGCGGAGATATCTATTACGGGATCGCCATGGTAAGCATCAATCCAAACGATGGACGGGAAAGGTCATTATTGTCGATCAATGCGCATTGACACTGGTGCTAATGGTTGATTGTTGTTTTTTATTGTCAACAGACACTTTTGTGGGCAGTCCAGGATATGTATCCGGGCGCAGAGGTCTGGCTGACAGGACACAGTCTGGGAGGCGGACTCACCGCCTTGCTGGGACTGACGTTTGGTATCCCAACAGTGACTTTTGAGACACCAGGAGACCGTCTTGCTGCCCAGAGACTGCATCTTCCCATGCCACCAGCCATCAACTGGGACGATTTCCCACTCTTTCACATTGGACATACTGCTGATCCAATCTTTCAAGGAGTTTGCAACGGCCCTGCTAGCACATGCTACTACTCTGGCTTTGCCATGGAAAGGTAACAACTGCAGCTTTATTTTTCTTGCAATGCTATGTCCTCCCCTGGTGCAACTTTCCATTTCTGGGAGGTCTATCAAACGTTTTCCCAACCCTAACACAATTCTTGCCTATTACACATTCACGTTATTGTTGTCTAGCAAATGTCACACGGGGCGGACATGCGTGTATGACCCTGTCACGGAAGATAATTGGAAGGTCGACATCCGAACACATCGACTGTTTGATACGATTGAAGGCGTCATCAAGGTCAAGGAGGTTCCACCCTGCAAGACCGAGGTTGACTGCAAAGATTGTGAACTCTGGGAGTACAAGTAGAGGAGGAAGAGATGGTAGTGGTCGACACTAAGTGCATGAAAGAACAACAAACAACAGGTACAAACAAATAGAACAATTCTCTCTTCTTTGCCAAGGGTTTAGGATGATCCGCAGTGTGTGCGTCCATGGAATTGAAGCAGTCAGTGTGTGGGGTTCCTGGCGTCTTTTAGAAGGCGAGCTTTGCCCTGTCCGAGTGAGAGGGCGAGTGCAGCCTGTGGCAGTGATAGAGCACATGATGCCGATAGATGATGGCTTATGGGAAGGGGCGAATGAGATTCAGGAAGGGTGGGGCCTAAAAGAGCGAACCCTCTTTATCTGCACATGGGGTGTGGATGGATGTGTGGATGTGTTAGTCAGTGCACCTCTGACGTCTTCGACACTGCTGTCCTGCTGCCCTGCTGCCTGTCTCAATCAGTCAGCACAGTGTCTATTTGACAGCGTTGTTTCTTGTGCCTTTGTGTCTCTTTTGTGCTTGCCCCATGGTTATGTTCTGTCTCTTTCTTTTATCTCTCCCTCTTTTTGATTGCATCATCAACTAATCCTCTTCTCCCTTCCCTTACTCATCAACATCTTCCTCTTCTTATTCCATCTACTGCACCTTTTTCTCTTCAGGGACAGGTCCACACATACACCCCCTCCACACACACACACACACTCACACACCCATTTCCATCCCCTAGTAGTAATGTCAATTTAAACCCCCATCGAACTCTCTTTGTTCCTTGCGGGTTCACACACACACACATACATACACACATACACTATCTCTCTCTCCCTCTAAATCACATCAACTCTTCCCACCAGCACCGTCATCCCCCCCTATACTACTCCCAGTCCTATACTACTACCAGCCCTATCCTGTGAACCACTTATTCCCTCTCTCTCCCTCACTCGCTTATCGCACACTCACATCTAACAACATCAAGAACAAAAAATCAGTTACAATATCACCCAACACTACTACCACCGCTTCCTTCAACATCCTCCATACCCCTGCTAACCATGGCAGTATCGGCTACCCAGGGCGACCTCGAAGACTCCGAGAACGAGGCGCCGCTTGAGACAGACCCGACCAATCGGTTTCAGCGCTGCGATGAGGTTCTCGGCGAGGGCGCCTACAAACTCGTCTACCGCGCCTGCGACCTCGAAGAAGGAAATGAGGTTGCCTGGAACCAGCTGCGATTCGACCATCTCTCCAAACGGGAAGCCCAAAAGATCCTCTCCGAGATCGAGATCCTCCAGTCCATCCGCAACGACCACATCATCAACTTTTATGCTTCCTGGTCAACCCCTGCGACACATGCTGGAGGAGAACGCATCGTCTTTATCACCGAGCTCATGTCTTCGGGCACCCTGAAGCAATATCTCAAAAAGACGCTAAAGGGCGCACTCAAGCCCAAGGTCGTAAAGTCCTGGTGCCGACAAATCCTCCAGGGACTCGCCTACCTTCATACCCACAGCCCGCCCATCATCCACCGCGACCTCAAGTGCGACAACATCTTTATCAACGGCAACAATGGCCAGCTCAAGATTGGTGACCTCGGCCTCGCTGTTGTCCGTCACCGCACTCACGTCTCCTCTGTCCTCGGTACTCCCGAGTTCATGGCCCCCGAGCTCTACGATGAAAAGTACGACGAGAAGGTCGATATCTACGCCTTTGGCATGTGTGTCCTGGAAATGGTAAGCCATCAGACGCTCTATCAGTACATCCTATTCATATCTTTTTTTTACTCTCCAAGCAGCCGACAATCAACCTGCCCCAACAAAGCCTTCGAGCAGCGCCAGCACCAGCACTACACCATGATGGGAATACAATGTGCCGAAATGGCATCACTTTCCAGAGATACATGGATTTTCAGCCATCAAGCCTTCCCCTTCAGGAAAGAAAGGAGTGAAAGGTGCAAGGAGAGAGAGAGCGGATTTTAGCATGGAGAGGAAAGAAAAAAACAAAAGAAAGTAAGGCTTTGAGTTTGCAGGACAAACTTCAAATAGGGAGGAGGGGGCAAAACACAAAAAAAAAAAAAAAAACAACGGGAAGAGCAAGCGGGACAAGTACCAAGGGAATAGTCTGCACATGGTCACCCGCAATGGTCGCACACACATCTCACGCAAGCTCAAACAGGGCGCAGAGAGCGGCTGACCAGCCAGCCCCCATCCTTGCATTCATTACATTGATATATGAACGACGGCGTGTTTATTTCAGATGCTGACAGTTAGCCTCTTGCTCTCTTATTTGTCCTTTTTTTGTTCGTTTCGTCTATGTTTCGCCTATGTTTGTTTGGCATGCTCATTTATTGCGCATCAAATATGCTCAGGTTACCAAGGACTATCCTTACGCCGAGTGCACGAACCAGGCCCAGATCTACAGAAAGGTCTCCCAGGGCATCAAGCCGCAAGCACTCGAGCATGTCCAGGACCCAGAGATCCGAGAGTTTATTGATCGTTGTCTGGACCACGATGCGACAACTCGCCCCTCATCCCAGGAGCTTCTTGACTCGGACTTTTTGAAGCCTTGCGCAGCCTTGACTTCGCCATACGGTCTTGACAGCCACGATATGCTCGACCCTCTGAACCAGCCCTCTCTTATGTATTCGACATCTTCCTCCGTCTCTCTCAACTCTGCCAGTCCGCTACCTATTTCCGTGTCAGGCATTATACCATCTAGAATTCAGACTGCGGCCCTGGCCCCGGTCCCAGTCGCCCCGCGCCCCGGCACTATACCCGCAGCAGAGTTCACCCTGACAACGGTCGATGTCGACAATAAGACATATCACATTCGCTCCAACATCTTGCCGCCTACACCTCCATTAACCAGCCATGTCCTCGAGCCGGTTCCTCCCATTGGAAGTGAAGCCATGCTGTTGGCGGTTGAAGCTGCAGCTGCGGCCACAAAGTCTCCCGCAAGGGCTGCTCCAGCTCATTCTCATGGCGACTCTACCAAGATGTGCTTTATCCAGGTCGTACAGTATGGACAGTCTGTTGGAAGCCGCTTGAACTTCAAGATGGAGTGTACTTGCCCTGTTGTTGGCGGAGGGTCCGGACCTGCTGGCACGCACGAGATCAAATTTCCTTTTGA
Organism: Linnemannia hyalina; assembly: GCA_019671135.1. Classification (NCBI taxonomy): domain Eukaryota; kingdom Fungi; phylum Mortierellomycota; class Mortierellomycetes; order Mortierellales; family Mortierellaceae; genus Linnemannia; species Linnemannia hyalina. Next base: position 2,310,965 of record JAHRHY010000003.1, read on the forward strand.
CACCGATGTTGACACTGTGGAGGAAGTTGTCGCTGAGATGATTCGCGAGCAGATCCTGTCTTCCGAAGACCAAGGCGAGGCCGTCTCCAGGATTCAGGAGCTTGTTACAGCAATCTTGGCTGCCAAGAAGGAGGAGGCCAAGAGAGCCACCGAGAGTCTTCACGCAGTGCTGCCTGTCTCTCAACCCGTCTCCCAGTCTATTACCCAAGGTGCTCTCACCAGTCTGCCATTGGCCGTTCAGCCTGCTCAATCGCCTCCATTGGTCTGGGGAGAATCTACCCTGAGCCCTGAGAGCGACCAAGGCTACGCGAGCTCGACCTCAATCAGGCTTCATCAATCAGAGATCCCTCTGCCCCCGGCCACTATCAAGCTTCACCATTCAGAGATCCCTGTGCCTTTGATGATGATTTCTCCTCCCCTCAAACCTGTCCAGCTCCATCCCCTAGCGGCAAACGAGATCATACCCAAGCGGGCGCCTATTGAGGGTAAACCCCGGTCGGTAACCTACTCAGATGTCACACAGCTTTCTCAAGGCATGCCTCGCTCTCTGTCGCCTTTGTTGCAACAACGCAATGCTTCCCGCGGTCCTACTGTAGGACCATCGCGTCCAAAGAGCGTCCACGACGTCAATTACAGGTCTACCTTCCCTGTCTCCCTCGACCGCAAGTTGGTTCCTGACAACACCCTGGCTGCATCTTCATCCACGCTGCCCAACCCTTCCTTCAAGCCCGTCGTTGCCAAAACTATTGAGCGATCAAGAAGCGTCAGCAACGCCGTCTTTGACAAGGACGACGACGTTGGCTATACCTCGCCTTTCCGTCACGGAGTGTCAAGTTCGTCCATCAAGAGCCGAGGTTTCAGTCGCGGCCATGCTCGGTCACCCTCGTGTGACCTGGCGTCGCTCATCCCTCATTCCATGGGCGTCCCTACCTCATTGCGCATCTTTAACCCACCAGAAGCGTCAACCAACGGTGACTTTAGAGGCAAGGCCCCATCTGAAGCTGGCTACTCAATGGCGGCACCGATTCCGGCGTTTGGAAAGGCTGTTGTTGGTCGACCTTCGATTGCTGCCACTATCGCCTCCAGTGCCCCCGTCTCGTCTTTCCTGCTCAGGGAGCCAACACCTCGTTTGGCGAACGAGACTTTGACAGCAACATCCTCTCAAGTCCTCAAGGGCGATGTTCTATCGCACCCTGCGGACTCGACACTCACTGCACAAGGAACAGGATCTGATTCGGGAATTTCCAGCGGAGTATCGAGCCCTGCGTCAACCCTGCTACAAAATCACACTGTGCCCACTGTGGCAGAAGTTCCATTCCAGCCCACAATCGCCTCGCAGGATCTTCTTTCACCCTTCTCTGCGCCGTCAATCTCAACTTCGTCTCGTTCGCATTCTTTGGACCCCATGAGTAGTAGTCTCACCAGCGAGGGGCTCTTTCCGATTTTGATGACGCATGAGGCCAAGAAGAACATTGAGCTCTGGTCAGACCATGTTCAACAAAGGACCGCATCGGTCGTCTCGGGACCCGAAGATCTGCAGCGCGTGCCACATACCGCGTCGCTTCCCTCATCCAGCTGCACAGATATGTCGGACGATGAAGAAGAAGAGGACAACGAGGACGACGTGGACTTGCAGTTGCTGAAGGAACAGCAGAGGAAAGAGCTGGAGTGGATGCGATTGCAGCATGAGATGCAGTGGGAGGAGATGATGAAGCTGAAGGAGCAACGCGACAAGACCGGCGAGCCCAGGATGCGGAGGACCAGCCATGTCAGCGGCACGTCCTGGCCAACGACCATTATGGATTCTCTGTAACGATGTCCTCGTGACCTCCTTTCATCCCTTATGTTCTTTCTGGGATTCTTTGTTTTTCGTTCTTTTTTCACATTGTTGTCACCATGGGCAGTGACCAAGATGGGCTTGTACATACCCTTTTGCTTCTTCTACTCCTCGTTCTCTTTCTTTTCTTTTCTTTCGTTCCGTTCTTTGATATTCGTTCTTCGTTGTCCTTTCTGCCCCAGGGTATGTATCATAGCAAACTGCAAAATGCAATTTTAATACAAAAAGTTCTTTCTTCGCCCTTCAAATGCTGTCGTCGTTATATTGCGTGTTTTCCTGCATAGCACAATGGTAATGCCACGACGGTATCCGTTCAATGAATGCGTTGCAGAAGACAAATAGATCGGGTTGGGCGGAGCAGAGAACGAATGCGGCGTCCAGATTCTGGTTCCCAGGGTTCCAATTAGTGGTTTCAAGTAACCCCCAGCCTGGCACTTGGTCAATAAGCATCGGTACATACACCCTTCTTTCCTTCCCGCTTTGATCACCCACCACTTGTCGTTGTGTTCCTTCTTTTATTGCCCCTCCATCGTCTTTGTTGTCAATATTTTTGTTATGGAAAGTAGAAGTCGCTTCTTTTCTTCCAAGTCTCTTGACCAGACCACCTCTCGTTTTGTTACTACCCTTTCTTTTCATTGCATCGCTACTCTTCCTTTTATCTTTTGTCTTCTCCTACCCCACGCTTCTCCTTTTTACTTGCTCCATCCTCTACGCCACTATCACAATACACACCGACATGGGTCACAAGAGCGTCTTGGACTGACTTTTGCTACTCGCCCCCCTTTCTAACCTCGACCGATCCACCCAACCACCCCTTCACCCCTTCACCGCTCTTTGTTTCCTTTCCTCTCCTTGCAACTAGCAGGCACAATCAATTAACCCCTAACCACCAACCAACAAAGAGCTGCAACGCACAGCAAAATTTCCCACCCCATTTTCTTCAAGAGCGTTCATCGAAAACTTACCACTCTCTTGCTCCACTCATCCCTTCCTTCTCGGCACCCCTCCCTTTCTTCGTTCCCCTCCACACCCCTCGGCACCGGGTTCTTTGGAAAACAGTGAAATGAAAGGCGAGATAGAGATCATTTACGTGATTCTCGAATACGTCAGCATCCTCCTTTTCCTCTTCCTCCTCGGCCACTGCATCGCCCGGTCTATCAACTGTACCCTCCAAGTCTTCTGCCTCATCGCCATCTTCAACAACATCAACGAACCCTTCCAACTTTTCATTCATGACCACAACCGGGACCTGAGCGCTTCGACCTATGAGACCCCTGGATGCGCCGCCTCGGCGTTCTTGGAACAGCTCCTACCATTGATGATGAATTGTTTGGCGGGTTGTATGGCGTTCAATATCTGGTACCTGGTCGTACTGAAGGCCAGATTTACGGAGCGAGAGTTGATCAAGTGGTATTATTTATTTTCGGTGGTGGTGTCGCTGGTGGCGACGTGTGTTGCGGTGGTGTTGTTGCGGGACCAGCCGTACTTTTCGGCGTTTCCGAGGCGGTTTTATTGTAACCTTGCGGATGGTGCCGTGACGAGGGGGACATTTGCGGGGCCAATGCTTGCTGTCGCCATCCCTGGCATTCTCTTCTCACGTAAGTTTCTCCCCCTGGGTTGTCTGCTGGAAGGGTTTTTTGTGATATCTTGCTTTATTCTTTTCTTTGGAGTTGATTGTTTTGGATCCATTAGACCCATTGTGTGCTTGACGAGTTGCAAAAGAAGCAAAACCCGTTTTAACTAATGTTCGTGCGTTCATGCCTTTGTTGCAGAATGGATTAGTCCACACGGCGATCTATCTTGTGCAGCACTGTGTCTTTGTCCGAAAGACTCTTTTCCTTACCTCGACACCCTCCTCGCACGTTGTCATTGAACCCAGGTAAGCAAACATACACCTCTTTTCTTTCAAGTTTTACTGCGTTCTTTGTCGCACAAACACAGAGTGACCAGACAGTCGGCTTTGATCTGTGTGCGCCGTTACGAGATCCGAGGATTAGAATAAACTCATCACTCAATTTGATACTGTACCTCTCCGAAAACCACCCTGTACCTTTCTTCCTCCTTCCTCACTTTCAACATCTTTTTCACATATAACAAAAAATAAAATAAAATAAAAATAAAATAAAAATAAAATAGCCACTGTATCCGCCTGCTAGTCTTCTGCCTCTCAATCGGAATCGTCGTCATCATGGCCGTCCTCCAAGCCCTCGTACAACCCAAAGCCTCCGAAAACCAAGAAATCACACCCAAACCCATATCCGCCGCGAATGCGAACGAGCAGGATAACAACCATCGGAATCTGGTCATGTTCTCAGAATTCAGTGGAAGCCTTGTGGGGTTCTTTGCGTTTTTGATCTTTGGGACGACGCAGGATGCGTTTGAGACTGTGAAAAGGACTGTTTGTTGTTGGAGGGTTGGAAGGTGTTGTGGAGGGGGTGATGGTGGTTGGGAGGAGTATTGGCGTAGCAGTAGTAATAGGTCGAGGGATGGACAGGATGTGGGTGATACCATCTACTATTACTACAACGGTCATGACGGCAACGACGTCATCGGCGAGGGGATCAATTACTCGCGTAATTATACAGAGTTGTATTTGGGTAACAACAATAATGGCGACCTTGACGCTTACAGATACCCCAGCTCAGACACTACACGACCCAACAAGAACACTTTTGGCAGACAGTTCAGGATCAACAACAGCAACAACACCAGTAGCGGTCACAGCGAAGGCAACAGTAACACCACCTTGGCAACCACAACCACAACAGCCGACACCACCACGTCAAAGAATACCCAGAACAACAATAACAGTAAAAACAGGAAGACGATGAGTGTCAATAGTAGACGGATGTCGATTGTTGGCCCCATACCACCACCGCCTTTAAAACTCCTCTCGAAAAAACCAACTTTCCAGGAGCTCATGATGTTACGACTCTTATCTTACCAACAATAAGAGCTATAGCAAAAGCAATAAGAGGCGGCGCAGTAATGATGATGATGATCTCGAGTCAGGGTTGGCATCGGACTTGTTGCAACCACCACCGCTACCACCGTCACAACCATCTTTACTTCCACCGCCACGCGCAGTTTGTTCGCCCAGGTAATAATAAAAACATAAAAACAAAGATAGTAACGTTTCTTTGCCAGGGAATGCCCTTTGATCGCGAAGGAGGCTCTAAGGATTTGCAGAAACAGATGATTAGGATGAAAATTTGATACGACGCCACCAATTATTTTTGTTGATGACCAAGCATTCATTTGAACTCTATCAAAAGGAATTCTGGACCATTGTTCTCGCCGGTTTGTATTTTCATTTTTTATTCTCCAAACGGTGAGAGGCGCAAACACTTGCTACAGATTCAATGGTAAAGAAGTTTTCATTCTGATGTCGAACAGAACAGCCTCTTAGTAATTAATGATGGCACGAATGCTATAAACGCGTGAAAAAGCAAAAGATAAAGTGAAGTAATGTCAGCAAGAAAAGAATTTAACCAACATATTCAAAAATTCAAGCAAAAAAGCAACACACAAAAGTGACAAGAACGTACCAGTCGCCGTCGTGCATGGCTTCAAAGGCCTTGTTGATATCGTCAAGGCCAAAGTTGTGGGTGATGAACTCGTCGATCTTGATCTTGCCATTCAAGTAGTCCTGGACAAGGCCGGGCAGCTCGGTGCGGCCCTTGACACCACCGAAAGCCGAACCGCGCCAGACACGACCGGTCACCAACTGGAAGGGACGTGTGGCAATCTCCTGTCCTGCAGCAGCAACTCCAATAATGATCGACTCGCCCCATCCTTTGTGGCAGGCCTATTGATGGTTCAGTTACAGCATCTCGGTTAGTTCCCTATTCGCCTTTAGCAAAAGAGTCAATACAGGCATAGAAAAGAGAAGAGAATGTTACCTCGAGGGCGGCGCGCATGACGTGGACGTTGCCAGTGCAGTCAAAGGTATAGTCCAAACCACCATCAGTAATCTCGACAAGGTGGGCCTGGATGGTCTTGCCAGCTGGCAATTCCTTGCTGTTGACGAACAAGGTGCATCCCATCTCCTTGGCTAACTTCTCCTTCTTGGAGTTGACATCAACACCAATGATGGTCGTAGCTCCAGCCTGCTTGGCTCCTTGAACAACACTCAAACCGACACCACCGAGACCAAAGATGGCAACGCTATCGCCCTTCTGGACCTTGGCAGTGCGGGTGGCAGCACCATAACCGGTGGTGATACCGCAGCCCAAGAGGCAGACCTTCTCCAAAGGAGCCTCCTGAGTAATCTTGGCAACCGAGACCTCGCAGACGACAGTATACTCGGAGAAGGTCGAGCAGCCCATGTAGTGGAAGATCGACTTGCCGTTGCAGGTAAAGCGGGAGGTACCATCGGGCATCAAACCACGTCCCTAATATTCGTACAAACATGGGGGCCATAGAAGGTTAGGACACATTCATCTAGATCGATTTTCCCAACCCGAATTATTTTCCTCGTCCAATGCTCTTTTTTGATTCCGCCATTTTTTTTTGAGTTCTTACCTGGGTCTCGCGAACCTTTCCGCAAAGGTTGGTCTTGCCACTCTTGCAGAACTTGCACTCGCGGCACTCAGCCGTGTAAAGAGGAATGACGTGATCACCAGCCTGGACGCTCGTAACGCCCTCACCGACCGACTCGACAATTCCGCCACCCTCGTGTCCGAAAATAACGGGGAAGACACCCTCGGAATCTATTTCAGCCACCATCCATTCGTCGTTAGTCCTCTGCATAAGAAATGTTGCCCAATTCACATAAAAGTACTAAATCTTGCGCTGTAATGATGATCGGCCATGAAGTAGCGTCCTTACCAGCTCCAGACAAGGTATAGGCATCAGTGTGGCAACTAAACAGGCACATAAACATCATGTGCATAGGGCATTAGTGGACTTCACATATCTACAGAGCCAGATCAAACAACAAGACCTGATGACAACTTACACGCCAGTGGCAACAATCTTGATACGGACCTCACCGGCCTTGGGGGGAGCAACCTCAACGGTCTCAATGCCTAGTAAGTTACAGTTATACCATTACGCGAACACAGTCAGCTAGGTGTCAGAGAGACAACTGTCGTGGGAAGATATACACTTCACTGCAATTGATCGTGAAACCAAAAAAAAAAAAAAGACCAGGCGTGAAAATAAGTAGAACCGTGTCTCGGACATACTCAAGGGCTTGCCAGCCTCCCAGGCGATGGCGGCGCGACAAGTGATGGGCTAGTTTTTTTGTTCATAAGAGAAAAGGATTCCATGAGAGTTCACAGGAAAGAACGAGTAGGGCAGAAGCACCGAGTTAACATGGGTATTCCACGGGTTTCTTTCGAAACCGCAGACTTGTACCGCGTAATCCCTTTGGGTTTGCTTCTGTTGCGCAGGTGAATGTACCTTTCCTGCGGTCATGTTGATTAGAGAGTGTAAAGTGAGTGGAGTTGGAGAAGAGAGAGAGAGATGTGGGAACAACGAAACTCAACCGTCGGAGAGTTTTTATGCCTGCAGTTCGCAGGGTCACGTGTAGTCAGTCGATCATGCTTGCCGATCTCCCAGGAGTCCTCCTTGAAGGAAAAAAAAAAAAAAAAAAACAAACTCCCATGATAAGGATAGGGTTGCGCAGACCCTATAGGTCGTTGTTAAAGAAACGGTGTATGATGGCATTTATTATTATGGTTGTGAGAGTCAAAGAAGACTAGATTCACCCTCGTGAATAAGTTGCTGCGGCTGCTGCTCCTGTTGTTGCTGTTGGCCAATGACGTGATCCAAACCCGCAACCACGTCCGATGTATGGATGCTAGGGCTCTCCTGTGCAACAGCAAGGCCAGCGTCAACACTCGGTGATGATGCAGATGTAGAGGGTCCTGAAGGCGGCTTCTGCCCTGCTGGATCGACTGCTCCAGTGCCCGAGAACAGCGTCTTGCCTACGCCCATCATCAAGGCTGCATAGGACGATCCAGACTCTGAGGATTGAGGAGGGAAGACCTCGGCCTTGAGGTTGGGCAAGAACTTGTTGATCCTGTTCCATGTCACGTTCCACAAGTTGCCAGGCATGTTGGCCATCGACTCGGCGAAAGTATCCGAGGTAGACATAACCAGCAAGCAGTTCTTGAGAGACTCTGGAACAGCCTCGTACTAAGTACAAAGAAAAATCAGGCACAAGTTAATCATGTATTTCAGCGGCAGCTTGAACAGTGGCAAAAACCCAAGAATCACTGTCAACATACCAATTGGTCACTCTGGGCAGTCTGCATAAATGCATCCAAGTAGTCCAGAACATTCATCCAGAGTGCTTGAAGACCCTCCCACTCCAAGAGGCGGAAGTAGTAGTGCAAGAAGGTCTTGCAGACGATGGCGCAGGCCTTGCTACGCGTTTCCTCAAAGCCTGCAGGGTCTTGCTGGACGATCTCGGGTCTCAAAAGATCCTCTAACAGCTTGAAGAGGACCTTGTCAAAGACGACAACCCACTCTGAGATCTTGTCCGTCACAATCTCGGGCAGAAGCAACGCGCGCTGGAGGTAAATCATTGCATGGTTGCGGACCTCGCGACATGGGTTGGAGCACTGCTGAGTGAGACCAACCAAGATCGGGAACCAGTAGGCAGACCAAGTCAACTCGGGGTTCATCTTGGACTGTGTGATCAGGCGAGGAGCCTGGCTGTGCAACTTGTACAGCATCTCGACAGCCTTCTTGGCACGCTCCACTGCGTTTGCCTGGGCCTTGGACATATGGCTCTTGTGTCCTCGCTGTCCGCTCTCCTGCTTCAAGACTCCATCAGCACCAACGGCACCGGCGGCTGCAAAGCGGATCAATAGATCGACGCAGTCAGCATAGTTCTCAACGCTCACGTTCTCGCCATCGTTCTCAGCGACAAACATGCTGATTGCCTCAAATGAGTACTTAGCGGCTTCAGGGTGGTTGGAAGTCGAGGACAAGAGGGCAAAGAGAACATCCCAGTTCAAGTTGGGCCGAACGCAGGAAGTGTCTGCCTTGAGCAAGTTCAAGACTCCCGCCATCATCTGTTCAGCCACCTCGGGGACAACATCGATGGGCAATCCAAGCAGCAGGTCCAGAGCGTCAAGTACCTCCTTCGACATGTCGTCCTTGTGGGCCAAGCGAATACACAGTCTTAAAAGACCAACGACAGCGCGCTCCACCAGCAAAACGCTCTGAGAACTAGCCTCACGAATGATATCACTTAAGTGCTCAAAGACAATGGGCCAAAGAGACTGAACGCGGTACCGGTTCTGGACAGTCAAGCTGATCATGAGCTCAAGGAAGAAAACGCTGGCGGGATTGTAGAGCTTGGAGGGTGTAGGGGGCTTGGCGGTCTTGACGACAGAGTTGCCATCGGCAACAAATTTGATGGCCTCCATCAGCTGTGTCAATGGCAAGTCCTCGAGGAGGCGAATGTCGGTAAAGAGCTCCTCCAAACGACAAGCGGCAACACAGTCGGCGGTGCAGCGAGTCGACTCGATCTCCTCGGGGGTTGGGTCCTCACGGGCAGTCTCATAGGAGTAGGACGATGACAAGAGGTATGAAGAAAGTGTCGAGAGTAGAGAGCTGTCCTGGCGCACCTTGTCCTTGACTTCTGGGACGACGGGTGCCTTCAACAGAATCATGGTCGTACCAGCCAAAAAATCCTCCACCTCCAGCATCGATCCGGGAAGGAGAGAGTTGACAAAGAGGTTCTTGATGATCTCCAAGATCGGTTTCCAGCCCGAGCGGATCATGTTGCCATGTTCGTTGGCGACTCCAAAGGCGACAACGGCCGCCAACTGACCCTTGTAGCTCTTTCCAAACTGAACGGCGAGATCGCTGACAGTAATGGTCGAGCCTTCGACGACGACATCCCGGTTGTCTGCGGGGTTGTGAGGAGTGTCGAGCAATCCAGTCATCCTTGCAAGCGACATGGTAATGCGGTCAAAGATATCGGGGAGTTTGAAGTGTGCAGCCAAAATAGCGCACTGATAATATCCCGTAAGCGACTTTTGGAGTGTCGCATCATCCTGAGCCATGTTGAATGCTAGTTGATGCATGTCAAAAGGGATAAATATGTTAAATACTGTCACTTCTACCATATATTTCACAACCAAACAATGAAAGCTTACAGCTGGCGTATACATACCATACGAAATTGCAGACATGATGGGCTTCCAGGAGGATGTAAAGAGCTCCTTATCGTACATGGCGGTGTTGGACACGGTGAGAGGTCCTGCGGTTTCGGCTCTACGCAAAAGCTCCTTCCATGCATAGTTGAATCCGAGCTGACCCTCGTGTTCCTGAGGTAAAACAATCTCGCGCTTGCGGATAGCCTCAAAGATCTCGGCCAAGTACTCTGGAGGAAAGTTTTCGCCGTTGTTGACGCCCTTCAAGTTCTTGGAGAACTGCTCAAGGGACATACGTCCCTTGACCACGCGGTTGTGCTGATCCGTATTCAACATGACGACGGCATATCCGAGAATAAAAGCTGCATCCTGAGATGCGATAGCCCTGGGCTTGGTGGCAAAGTAGGTAGCTGCGAACAATTCCATGATACGCTCGATCTGCTGCGACTCTCCGGGTAGGCGGAATGTCTCCAAAAGCTCGCGAAGTGACTCATCCAGACGCTTTCCGTTGAAATCGAACGACTGGATAAACTGCTTGAGAACCTCCGAGTTGGCGGGCTTGGCGAGGTACTCGCCCAAAAGGCTCTTGCTGAGACGAGTGCTAGACTTGAGGAACAAGGCAACACCAGCAGGATCGTTCAAGCTTGAGATCATCTTGTTTGCCTCTAAGAACACAAGGCCAGCCTTGGGGTTCTTGTCGAATTTAGCGGCGCCCTCGACCAGAATTTCCTTCTGCTGGCGGCGTTTGAACAGGGTATCATACGAATCCAGATCGCGGTCCAGAATCTCGGCTTCTTCCTACTCAGTTAAAAAATATGCCTTTGGTTACTTCCAACATCCCTACCGGGGAGTACATTTGCCGTGTCAAGGTGATTTTAGTCGCGTGTTTTACCTTTGGAACGGAAAGGCGGTCGACCATATGGTTAATAAAGAGTAACAGTGAATCCATGCAAAGCATGTGCGAGTTGCTGGCGGAATATGTGGTCGATTCCGGGAATGAGTTCTAGGTGAGCGCCAAAGGAAGGTAATAGTCATAGTTAGTTTCCGCATGTTTTGTGATAGTGGCCAACTATTCCAATCTCCAGAAGGCAAGAGTAGGCCATTACCCTTGTTAAGAACTTGACCATATCCTGGAACAAATCACAAGTATCCAGACCACAGTCATAGTTGACCCAGAGGTCAGCCATGAACGTAGGCGAGCGAGCAAACTGGCCCAGACACTCCAAAAGAAGCTCGCGAACTTCTCCATGTGCGGTGGTGAGTTCGACCTTTTCACCCTTGGAGCTCTTGACAGAAGGGCTCGGTGATCCAGCACGAGAACTGTTTTCGGGTTCAGGGGTGACAATGGGCCGTGGAGGTTCGCCAAAGTCAGGGTTGAAGGGAAGGGGCTTGACAGCAAACGCTGGAGGGCTCAAACGATCCAGCAAAAAAGAGAGGAAGAGCTCCTGTTGCAGCTTCAAGTCGGTCTTCATGGTGTCAAAGACGGTCGAAATTACGCGCAGTGTCAATGCCAAAATGGGGATATTATCAGTCCTGGCAAGCTAAGAAGATTTGAAGAGAGAAGATAGGGGTGAGTCGACCATGCAGATCAAATTACTAGCTTATCTCGCACAGATAGTAAATGGCAGAGGAATACGACACATACTTGAAACAGGTGCTTGCACATATCGTCGGATACAAGGGCCATAAGAGCATGAAACTTGGTGATACTCCTGCCGCCTGCCTCCAATGCGACATCCAAAATGCTCAAGGCCATCAAACGCATGCGATCCGTGTGCTGCTGGTCTTGGGGGTTCAAGAGCGAGATCAAGACACGAAGGAGTTCCCGAATCGAAGGAAGGCCGTAGGATTTTGGTGCTAAATGAGGATATAGATAAACTCTATGAGCATCAAGACGCGCCACGAGTTTTAGGTACTTGGGAATCGCCATTGTGGGAGCATGAAGTGGGCTTACGTTCAACTTCGAGAAGGGTCTCGGCGGATTCGGGGTCATTGTTCAATGTGGCGTTCTCCTTCTCGTATTCCTGCTGCTTTTCTCGCTCATCTATGTTAGCCTTAGACTTTTCTGATAAAAGAGCCTCGGCTTCCGTTTCCACAGTTGCAGGATTATGGTTGATGGTGAGGTCGACCTGGTCTGTGCTGTCCTGAATGCTGGCGGGCTGAACAAGGATTGTCTCGCTATCATCTGCTTCTGATGATTCACCTTCAGCCGATTCTATAGGAATAGGGATGGTACGAAGCCTAGTCAAAGAAAAAGACGACTCCATAATTAGATTTGAGGGTTTCCAGATGTCTTCACAGTGATATGCAAGGGTGCTCCATGCATATTTACATACTTTTCAAACATTGTCTGTGTGATGACTGTCATGGTGTGTTCTGCAGATTTCCTCAACATTTCTATTGGAGTGCAAAGAAAAATAGGCGCCTGGTTAGTGTCCGCAGGTAGCAGCTTCGCCCGATGGGGATAGAAATAAAAAGCTCGTGCAGGTCGGTTGACATACCGCTCAATTGAAGTTGACAGCACATGCTGAGTCCGGTCTCAATCATGGAGCAAACAGACTCGTCGCTCAGAGTGTTTCCTGGACCGCTGGTCAGGGCAATGCGTAGCACCTGAAGAATCTTCAAAAGAACGATCTCATCCGAAACAGAATCGCTAGCTTCGAACTTGCAATGAGTTGCTGCCACCGCCAACCGCTGCATCGCATGGGAGACATTAGGCGAGTCTTTGTCTATTAGATATGTATGAGATCGAATCGTCAGCATATGTAGTCATGGGTCATTTCTTCAGCTATTGACAACAGGTTCAATATAGCATACGTCTAAGAACTTACTGATGATCTTGTACATGAGAAATTTCTCCACTGAAGTCAGTGCTGCACCAGTGATGGGTCCATTGGTATCGCCTGACTGGATGACCTGGAGAAAGGGTTCGAGCAATGCGACAGCATCCATGTCTTTGGCAGCTATTGTTCGCATGGGGTGTGATTGATGGGGTTAAAGGCTGCAAGTGTGCACAGTACGATCCAAGCTTCGGTACACTGTCCTGAACCTCCCAAACACTTACAAGTTGTTGTGGCAAGGCGAGATCTCAGTTCGTTAAACCCGACCATGAGGGGACTCTCCTATTACGTTGATGAGAATAAGAAAAGAAGACCGAAAACTACCTGTCAGAAGCAGGCCTTATTGGTGTATTCTTGACACAATCGAACACGAGCTACTCAGAGGCATACCTGGTTGCGATAGGTGCCTTCTTTCAGGTTCTCACGTCCACGGAGACCCATGTTCATACCAAGGCTGCCCATACTCATTCCGCTGACGCTCATTCCAGACCAACGCGAGTTTCGTCGCATGGCACTTGTGACAGAGATGATTTCGGCATGGATGAGATGAGACCACTGGAGTTCATATCCTGGCGTGACGTCCTCTTCTTGAAGAACACTCTGGCGGGACCGTTGTGTGGTGAGTCTATTGGCGAGGGTGTTGGTTTGTGAAGTTGATGAGGCTAATGCTGGTGCTGGGGAGGCCGAGTCAGTCAGGGGGACTGTGGCAGGTCCTGTTAAGGTGCCGTGGGGGTGCCTCCTGAGTGGCAATGCCGAGGAGGACAAACCGTCGGTCATTCGGTAGTGATGTTGAGAGTGTGTATGCTGTGTCCTGCGGCGGTCTGCTTAGTTATCCTGTGGTCTTCTTTGTTTGAAGGGTGCTTGAGGGTTGGATGATGCTGGACGAAACAAACAAAGAAGTGAGAAGTGATGTTGAAGGGTCTTATTTAAGATGGGGGTGAGTGAGGGCTGGCAGAGGGCTGGTAAGTGCCACGTATGTATACATCAAATCATTTTTGTACGTGGACCAATTTGTCCAGTCTAAACGAAACGCGCTTGCCACGTTGGATGGTGTCTAGCCGATCTAGTTGACGCGACATCGTGTTTAGAAACGACGCAGACACGACGAGCAATAGAACATTATAAGCCTTAACACAAAAAACCCCAGCTATCTGGTGCCTCTAGCCCAAGGACAGGAGCATGTGCCTGAAAAGCAACTCCTGTTTTTTTAGCCTGTCTTTTCAATATATATTTTTTTATTTCATTCCAATGTGTTCTCAAGACGTTCATCTCATAATTGCACCAAAGCATAAGCATCAATACTCGTCCGATCATGGACATTGATATTGGTGACTGAGATAACCAAGTTAGCTGACGGTTGCGATTTATCAAGGAACAGGCACAGGGGGTACCAAGAAGAATGAGGACGAGCGAGGAGGGATAACGAATCAGCCAATGTTACGTCGTGACAATAAGGATGAACCCAGGATTTTTGCAAGGCATTCTCGTTCGTTCGATTTTCCCACACACACAGACTTGAGCGCTGCAAGTCTTAGACGGAGAGGCAGAAGGCATTGAGCCAAAACAAGCAGTTGTGTCTGCATGGTACATATTACTATATATTTGGCGTATGTAAAAGTATTATTGAGACATTAAAAGATATGCTATCGAAGGGTCGTTCAAGAAAGGATATACCGATCTGCCGATCAAGTTTTTATTCCATCCACCTCTTGTTAACAGAGGCGAGTAGGGGGATGGGCTTGAGTGGTGCAGGTTTGCTCTTGAAGAAAGAGAACAACGCAGGGATATTGTATATTGACAGATCCTCCTGGGTGTTGGCTGTTGGCTGGTGAAGTACAACCTGACCCCAGCCATCTTTGTTCAAGGTTGTTGTTTACGTTGTTATTTGTTAGTAGTAATAAACAAAGTACTTCAATGAATGTGAGTGAAGCGATAGAGATGAAGGAGGGAGAGGGAGAAAGAGAAAAGGAGGAAATGCTCACTGAGGGTGGCTGGCCTGGAAGGTGTACACGGATGATGATGGTGATGAACACAAGGGGAGGGCTCTCTCTCTGTGTGTCCACCCTTTTCTATTTATTGACTTTGTACATTAACCCAGAACAATCTGGTGAGGAGGGCAATAATCAGTGATCGTTGATTACCAAAAAAAAAACAAAAACGGATGGTGTATATCTGATGGTTCATGGATGGAGATAAAACCGATATTCAGGCACCATCAGCGCTGTTTCAGTTTCAGTTGGCAAATCTGTGGGGCCAGCTCTGGGGACATGGTTCTTTGTCTTCCTCTTCTTGGCACCCTGGCTCCTTTCTCTTGTTCACATCCAACAGGTTTCGTCCAACGCAAAAAGTCAGATATGTAGCTTTTCTCATAAAATTTCGGGGACAGCAACCTTCTTTTCCTGGCACCCTCTCTCTCTTTTTCTCTTGTAAAATAGCTCTCATTCAACCACAAGTTAACCACCACTCACCCCTCCCTCCTTTTCAATACCAACATTCATATTACCTAACTCAATCCCCGACGGACTGACTGGGCACCATCCCTCCAAGTTCCAACAGCAATTCTTGTCATCCTCGTTCCTCTTCCACCTTGCCTTGCCATTTCTTGTTCCTAGCTATCCTTCTCGTCCTCCTGCCTGCCTTTTCTCTTTCTCTCCTCTCTCTCCTCCTCTCCTCCTCTTCTCCTTTCCCCCTTCTTTCTCTCTCTCTCTCTCTCTCTCTCCTCCTTGGCTCTTCCTCTCTTTCTCCCCTCCCGCTTTTTTCCAGGCACTCCTCACCCTCCCTTCTCCTAAATATTCGAAGACCTTCCTCACACTTTCACTATTCCTTCCTGTCCTCCTTCCTCTTTCTCTTCCCTCCAACAAACACTTGCCGCCATCTCTTTTCTTCGCTCTCCCTTGTCATCTCAATCCTCCTTCCTCTTCTTCACGCATCCATCGGCTCACGACCTTCCATCGGGACATTCCATCTCGTCCTTGCTCAACAACAACAACGGCAACATCCCAACTCTCACTCGCTACTCGTTCCCTCCTCTTTTTCATTCTATTCTTTCTCCCCTCCCCCCCTTTTTTATTACTGCCACAACCTTGAACGCTTTTCCACAGCACAGGGCTTTGAAACGAACTCCACACCTCTCCAACCGGCACCACACACAAGACACAAGAAAAAAAAAACGGGGTTGTTACAGTCAGTCAACCAACAGTTTTTCTCTCTTTTTATCCAGCCTCTTTTTCTTTTTCCATTCTGCCTGCCTGTGCTCCCTTTTTCGTTTTCTTTCCTCTTCTCTTCGTTCCTCTTTTCTCTCTCTGTCTTCATTGCTCCCTCACATATACCCAGCTCCTCTCTGACTCGAGCAGCAGTTGTCCTCAACGCATATCGCATATCACTCTCCTTGCATCGCATTGAACAAACACACATTCATATCTTTTTTAATCCATTCCTTTCCTTGGAGCAGTATTCTCCTTCACTCTCGCTGCACTGAACACAGTTCTCCTGCCTTTCGCTCTAATCCTGCCCAGTCAATCCGAGAGCTCTGTTCAAGGGCGTTATAAATACTCTCTGGGCATCATTTTGTAAAATTTGGCGGGCGCCTTTTTATTCTTCCGCCTTTTTTTTTCTCTTTTTACTTGTTGTTCCATACCTCTCACCCTTCTTCATTTGTAAATAATACCCGATACACTCCTCAATGAAGGGCCCTTCTCGGTCAGAACTGGCGATTACCGACGATAACCTCGAATGGATCGAGCAACACCACCGCGCCACCAGCCGCAAGGCACCAACAACCCAAAAGTCACAACACCAGACCCTAGGCCAAAACCTCAGTCATAACCAAACATCCGGAAGCCACGAGTTTGTGCCGAGTGGAGATGAGTCCGACTATGCAGAAAAGAACCACCAGTCTGTCTTTTATGCCCCTGACCCCCATAAACGCACCAAGGAGTATCACATTGAGCAGGCAATAGGGGCCATCAAGCTCCTCAAGGCAGCCTCCAAGCCTGAAGGATGGAAGAAGGTATTCAGACACAAGTCCGACTGCGTTGTCTCCCAGTCTACCGGCAATGGCGACAAGCATCCAGCATTCAAGGGCGAGCATGTCATTCGTGGTTTCCGCGCACAAGACGTCTTCTCCATCGTTGGAGTGCGAAAGCTGTGGGAGTAAGTGTCGAATGCTATTTCTTTGGAGTGTAGTTTTTGCCCTCTTGATCTGCAAATCGATTAGGGTGATACAGATGTTAATTGCTACTTTTCTTCAATTCAAATAGCGATTGGTATGACCAGTTAAACTGTGTAGAGTCGTACGACGAAGCAACGAACCTGATGTACATGGTCATGAAGGGCAACATGTCTTCAAAGTAACGTATCATCCGCGATATATCTGGCTCATACTTTTCCCACTGGTCCGGCAATGCCCAAAAGGCACGACTGCAGAGCCAAGCACGATCTTAACTTTCAATGCCATTTATACACAATAGAACACGAGATATCTCGATGGTCGAGCGGATAGAGGTGGAACCCGACGGAACCATCTACTTTGCCTCTTGTTCTGTCCAATCCAGCAAAATCCCGCTCATGTCCGGCAAAGTCAGGGCGGATATCTTTGTTGCAGGATGGGTCATTCAGCCATTGCCATCCAACCCACCCATCACAAAGGTCACCTACGTGATCCAAACAGATCTCCTCAGCCGGTTACCAAAGTTCATTGCACGGAGGGCGCTCGCCAAACGACCATTAGTCATCACCACCATCGAAACCCACCTCAAGAAAAACGGCGTTCCAATGGTCATGACCAAACTTGTCTCTCAGACCACTAACCGCCACCGAAGTCTCAGTGAGCCGCTAAAGCCCGAAAAGTTTATGTTTACCGAGCGGGATTCCGAGGAGAATGTTCAGTCCGGATCCTCCTTCCTTTCACCTATCGAACCACTTCGCCCAGATAACCATGTCGAGGAACTGAATACAAAGGAGGACTCTGACGACGACGACCTTCAGCTGGCTATGGCCTCGGTCAGTGAAAGCTCGACAGCCAGGAGTTCGCTCGCACCCAGTCTCCTGTCCACTCGTTCCCTCGCCCCGTCAATATTCTCACCCGAGTTCCTGGAAAACAACGCACATCTCGGCGACACTGCAATGTTTGGCGATTCAGTTTTGTTTGGGAAAGGAGGCATCTATGAGAACAACATGCGAAAACAGAACGAGATATCTCGGGCATCAGACGATACCAACCGGGCACAATCGCCTCAACTCACCCAAACACCAGCCCATTTTCCTGAGCGTACTCGGCGGGCACCACCTCAGGCTGCAAGAACTCTCCCACCAGAAACCGACATCCGGGATCGTCATCAATTGGCTTCACAGGCTTCCTTCAAGCGGATAGACACACCCAGATCGAATCCACCACCTAGGACGGCCCAGCCATCCACCCCAGAGCAGCCTGTTACACCTACAGTCACTCTGGCGACACCCCCATTGACGCCCACAACCTCGATCGATGGCAAGGACGCAACGTCGGATTCGGATGCCTCTCTTACACCCAAAGTCAGGATCGTCCCCCGCGTGCCCAAAACGCACGCTACCGTCGACACCTCACTTCCTCAACGACCTAGTTCAATGGCTTTTGCAGCGTTCGGAATGCGGTCGCCTTCAGCCATCATGGAAGCGCGTCGCCACAGCACCCTGATCAGTCGTAGCTCATCCTTTGCTCCACGACATAGCCATGCTGTCCCTATCCGAGGCAGTCCTAACATTACCCTGCAGGGCTTGAACCGGTCGTCGATGATCTTCAACTCGACACCAAACGCATTGAAGAGGCACTCAACCGCTCCCAGTGTGGATTCCAACCGTTCGTCGACTCAGCTTACGCCCATGATCGTCCTTCCTCATCGCCACTCGGAGACGGCACGCAAGGCGTTGGCAATGTTTAAGGTGTTGGCATCGAGTCCCGAGGATCGCTGGAAGGCTATCTCGAGCGATGGTACCTTCAAGAGCTACAGCAGAGTGATCTCGGGCGCCGGGCTCCCAATGCTCCGAGCGGAGGGTGTCATCAGTGGAGGCTGGACAGTTGAGCAGATCAACGCCGTTATCGAGTCCTCTGGCTGCCGACAGTTCTGGGATGAGCGCTTTGACAATTTATCAATCGCAGAGACGTTCAACTCGAACGAGTACCTCTTCCATGTCGCACTCCGCGGCATTGGATCTTTGACGTACGTTTTGCCAAGCGATCGCATGAAGCACGTTCAAAAAATCATTCGTGTCTGCCATTTCTTACTCGTTTTTTTACTTACTCACATTCTCTTACAATAGTGGCCGTGATCTGGCTGGAGTAACAATTGTCGACCGCGATCCTCAGACAGCGGCACTCTGCAACGTCTCAACGTCGGTTCTCGACTCTACCATCCCAGAGGACCCTGGTCGTATCCGTGCATTGCTTGAGTTGTCCGGTTGGTCTCTGAGACCCACATTTGATGGACAGGGCAACACCGTTTCGGTGAATGTCACCTTTGTGATCCAGATTGATATCCGCGGCACGCTCCCTACCTCGGTCGTCAAGTCCCTCACTGCCAGCATGATGACAGGCGTCTCTCGTCTCAACCAGTTCATCAACAAGAGCGGATACCCACCCTATGCCTCTCACATCTCTGGCACTCGTCTCCTTGACACATTCGAGCCCAAGACGGGCTTTTACGAGCTGTGCTACAAAGCGGCGCCGGGATGGACTGAGGTTCGAGTTGGCCGCAAGGTCTACAAGGATGGCTACGACTTTTTCATCAAGCCCGACGACCCTACTGTCCGTGTTGAGCTTGCTCCAGACTTTGGCGGTGTTCGTATCTGGACAACCCTCGACCATGAGGGCCAGAGCATCATTGCCCAGGTCACCCGTAAGGGACATAACCCGGCCGGCAACCCTGCTCAGGAGCCAACTCAGCCGTCGCAGCCCGATGACGAAGAAAGGGAGAGCGGGAGTGACGAGCCAAGCCGCCGCAAGCGAGAGCCTTATGTGCCCCGTCGACCAAGAGACAGCCGTGTGTTTGAGTCGTCGTCGCCAACGTTTGGTGGCCCGTCCCCGCGCAAGTCGTCGAGCCATCTAAAGTGTAATGATGATGAAGATGATGTTGAGTTGGAGAATCCTGAGCAGGTAGATGTCCGTTCTTCTGGAGATGTTGGTGGTGGATCCGACCTACGACCACATGAGGCGGCGGTGTCGTCCGTCGGTCGTAAGAGGAGAAGCGCCAGCTTCACAACTTTGAGTACCTTTGACCCTAATCTCGTTGTTGCCTCTTTTTCCTACCGACCCGCTGAACTCCCACAGGCTTCAACGGCCCCCAAGGTCTCGCAGGAGTCCGAGAGGACCGGGAGGAGCCGTACTAGGAGCACGCCCCGCAGCCTGACGAATGTCCCCGATAATGCCTCCCCGCCAACCCTCCCACGCCGTTCCAGTTCTCTCAGCCGACACTCTGTTCCCCTTTCGCCGCCCTTCCTGTCTCTCGTTGACGCCCCTCCCATGCCCATCATTTCTACGTTCACCGCCGCTCCTTTGACCCAAGGTGATTCGTCTGCGCCATCTTCCGCTGCCTTAGCCGATTCCCCTACAACCTCCCCTATCACAACCTCCTCAGGGACGACTTTTATTACGTCGCCTTTCTCCAGCCCGACTCTTGGTCCTTTCCATGTCCCACACCACAGGCCGATCGAGTCTCCCATGCCAGGCCGCGATATTTTCCAGGTACTTGAGGATCCTCAGACGCTTAACCTCTCAGTCCCAGCCAGCAACACAGAGGTTGAGAAGAAAGACACCAAGGGGTCTGAACCTGAGCTGGAGCCAACTACCAAGCTCACATCCGTCCTGAAAAAGTCGATCCTTCAGCCAGCAGCAGAAATCCCTACCAGCTCCCGTGTTGTTGATTCGGATGTCGATGCATCTTCCTTGATCGCACGGGCTGTCATTCCCTCGATATCTGAGGTTTTGGCCAAGTCGACCTCTGTCGATTCTGAGTCTGCCGATCACCAAGATGTCAAAGCCTCGTTGACCACTATGAGTTCTCCTTTGACTTCGCCCGTTCCTGGACCCAGGACATCGAGCCTTAGTCACAGAAGTTCGAACGCGTCGGTCGGCAGCATTACCCGCAGGGTGACCTTCTCTCCTGATGTGGTCGACAACTCTGAGACCAGAACAACGCCCCTCCGACCCAAGAGGCTCTCCAGGAAGAAGTCGGTCTCACTGAAGGCCAGTCCATTGGCTGAGCTCCAGACTGCCAGTTCCGGTGAAGCAGAGACTGTCGAGACAACAGAAGCAGCTGCTATTGTTGATATTGTTGCCTCTCCTGTTGTTGTCGAGGTTGCCACTGTTGCAGTGTCTGTAGTCGAGGTCCAGGATGAGGCCGGATACGAGAGCGACGAGGCCGAGTTTGTTGAGGCCCAGTCTGAGTTCTTTGACGATACTCCCGAGGACACCCCTGTTGCTGTCAAGGAAGTTGTTGTTGACATCGCAGCGGTCGCGCGACGCGAGGCGGAGAAAGAGCAAATGTTGGTGGATATGAAGGGGCACTATATTGGACATGAGGATCTGTGGCGGACAGCGACTGATTCGTTTGTGTCAGAGCTGAACATGGTGCAGGTCAAGGCCGTGCTTATGTTTGTGCTTGTTGCGGTGTATGCCAGCGGCTTGCTCGCGATGTAGATATTTTATTATTACATAGAAACATTTAAAATAAGAACCATTGTACAACAAACATAGAAGAATAACGGGTATCCATGGTTCTTGTTTCCAAAATTGGCGACACGCGAAATTGTGTCAATTGAAAAATGATGCTGACACCCCTTAACCACACTAGTTGTTATTATCTTGTGCAGCCCCTGTGAGGACATGGACTTTTTCATGTGTCCACTTCATTTTTTTTCGCGTGTTGTTTGTTGTGTTGTTGTTTGTTCTTTCACCCCAACAACTCTACTTCCTCCCTCACCTTGGCTCCTATTCTTGCAACGTCATACTCCTTTCAACACAGCTGGCATCCCTCCCCTCGAGGACATTCAACATCAACATATTCTTCCATAACCAGCATCACACCGTGAGAGGTTCCACTTCAGCTTCAACCAACTACAAACAATAACAGGAACAGAAACTTAGCTACAGCACAGCACAGGACCAACAAACACAACATAAGCTCAGCGAAAGGGGAGCCAACCATGTCCGACACACCCAAGAGTCCTGCTCGTCGCCAATTGCGCAAAAGTGCGCTCCAGGCCTCGCCCTTCGGAGCCCCTGTAAAGTCATTCCTTAAAGCATCCCCCTCAGCCTCCTCCTCCTCTTCCATTTCCTCTCCAGCCTTCACCATCCCCACAACCACAAGAATCAAACCCGTCTCGCCACCCATGCCATCGTCAACAACAAGAGCACTTGAAGCTGACGCCCAGGAGGAGGAGGAAGGATCTGCCTCGCCCCTCGACAGTCCCACTTCACGGAAATCGGCCAGACTCAGCAACATGTACAAGAATGTGGACCTGAGTGTCACGCCCAAGAAACCTCCTACAACACCAAAGTCAAAGAGTCACCTCAAGATAGGCGTGTGGGGCTACATTGTCGGCCTTAAGAAGCATGACATGAGCGAGTACTGTCGCTTCCCTATCGACAAGTCCTATTGTTCCTTTGGCAGAAGTGGTAACAATGACGTGCCTGTCCCCTTTGAGTCTGTCTCGGACATACACTGCAAGTTGATTCGAAGGGAAGACGGCGAAGTAAGCAAAAACAATAACAACAATAACAAGAGCAATAGAGATGAATGAGTATTATTGTTTTAATATCCCGAGCAATTGACTGACGATATTATTCTGCTCTCATTGTTAGATCTGGCTCAAGGACACATCGAACATTGGAACCCTGCTCAACAACGTCCTTGTCCACGACACCGCTCGACCCATCGAGCACAACGACATCATGACCATCGCAGGACGAAGCTTCAGATTCGAGACCGCCATGGTACAACCTGAACCCCTTTTTTGTTACGCCACCACATTACATATCACAATGAAAAAGGAGTACAATGCTGACTTTCTTTTCCCCCGTATTTTCTTTCCTCGGTCATTTATCCAGACCACTCCACGGCCACCCCTCCAGGCTACAGACGGAAACACTACGCCAGGACGGCACATCAAGAGCATTCAGGCGTCCTTCGACAGCGACTTCTCAGCCCTGGCAGAGGCCCCTTCACCTACGGCCGGTAGAACCTCGACGACGCCGAAGAGAAATCTTTCAAGGAGCACCGCCGCACTGGAATCATCCCTCGGTCTCTTCACTCCTAAAAGCGCCGCAAAGCTGTCTAGCCTGCTTGTTTCGCCAAAGCCCATTCCTCTCCCAGCATTCTTGAAATCGCCTAGACAATCAACCACCTCAACCGACAAACCTTCAAAGCCCAGTGTCGCAGCGGATACAACAGACGACCTACAGGAGCTGGAAGAAAATAGCTGCTGGCGAACCCCCACCAAAGGGAAGCGCAAGTCATCCGAGGACCTTTTCACCGAACTGGGCAGGACTCCCAAGAAGGTCTCCTTTGGTCCCAATCTGAACCCAGAGGTCTTTTCAAAGAACAACCCTCCTAATACGCCCGTCAAGCGCGGCGACCACCAATCACCGAGTGTCTCGACCCCATCGTTTATGTCAAGACTGGCTGCTGCTGGCGGTACTCCCAAATCGATCCTGACACCTTCGAAATCGAGCCGGACAAATGTCTTCCAAGGTCTCGAGAAACCCACACCTATCAAGCTCATGCTGTTCTCTCCTGAGGTCCAAAAGATCGCCACCACACCAAAGAAGCAAGTCATCGATGCGCAGGATGCACTTTCATCAGTCAGCAGGAAGCCAGTTTCGGTACAGGACGAGCGTTCCAGTAACAGTAGCGGAAACGACAGCGATGACAGTCTCCGGGAAAAGATCGGCTCAACATCGACAACCAGCCCGTTCATTGTACCTGCAGCTGCAACAGAGTCGAGGAATTTTAATGACGACGTCGAGGAGGAAGACGACGACGATGAGAGCCCGCTCTCGACACCAACACGAGGTCCAGCTTCGCGACAATCGAGCGCGGGGCTAACCACCCCGAGCCGCTTGAAGTTTCCTCTTTCAACCCAAGACGTCCCAGAGGAGCACTTGCATCACTCTTTCAAGCTGCATGCCTCACCTCTTCAGCCGGATGCAGACAACCCTTTTATATCGAATGACGAGCCTCGCGGTGACAGCCCCTCACATTCTCCAAGCGTTGCGGCTGTCCAACGACACCATCCCGACTTGACACATGCAATTGAAGAGGAACTCGACACCCCACTCATTGACGAGGCCGAACTCCCAGCGGACGCAGAACAGGAGACTGCTACTCCTGACGTCGATATTCCGGACACCACCCCTGTACATACCCCCGTCCGTAACCGAACCAAGGATGACCAAAAGTCGAATGTGACCCCTGGTGCGAACACGCCCGGATCTGCCTCCAGACTTGCGCTCTTACAGCTTTCCGCTCAAAGGATACGCGGTCTCCCAGATTTGCTCCAGTCGCCAGCTGCAAGAACATTGGCCCACAAGTCATCTGAACCAGCGTCTACCATCCCCGAGCCTAGTGTAGATGATGTGGACGCGGAATTGGAATCGGATCAGGATAGCAGCGTGGATGAGGAAGCGACACCGGCGGTGTTTGAGTCAGGCAACAAGGTGGCGACTGAGCAAGCGGAGGAAGAAGCGGCACTGGCGGTACTTGAATCGGGCAACGAGGTGGCAGAAGAGCAGTCAGACGACGAGGAAGTGACCAGGAAGGAAGTGGATCATACTCCTGAGCCGATGATTGAGGAAAAGGATGAGTCTGCTGGCAACAAGGTGGTGACTGAGGCAGATGATATCCTGGCCAAGGATGATGAGCAGAATAACCGAGCCAGCGGAGTAGATTCCAAGCGGCGATCGAGTGCGCCGGTCGCCAGCACTATTCTTCGCCCTCAGAGCCCCATGTTCACCGGACTTCGTGGAGTGTTCCGGACGCCCCAAAAGGTTGTCGAGACATGCTTTGCAGGATTTAATGGATTTCGCAACTTTGTGATGACACCCACTCGTTCGCAATCCTCCACGGAACTTTTCGCTTCCACTCCAAAGGCTGAGAGTCAGGATACTGAAGGAGAGGAGAACCCTTTCCAAGTCACGTCGGACGATAGCCAAAAGGAGGAGGAAGCTGTTGAGACTCTTGATGCGCAGGAGGTTGCCGCCGCCATCGGTGCTGAAGAGCATGGTCCTGAGCTAGCCAAGTTTACGTTCTCTGCTGTATTTGGTGAACAGAACACTTACGCTGAGGACAAAGCCGATCAAACCACGAGTGCAAAGGAGACCGCGACCGATGACAACAGCTCCAGTCGCACAACATCCACGACAATGACGACAAAGCGCCGCATTTCTTCACATCAGGGTGCGTTGGCGCTTTTGACGGGCAACGATGGAGAGCCTTCGCCAAAGTCAAAGGAATTTGCGTTTGCATCGGATTCGTTGGAGCTGATAAAGGCGCGCGGAAGGCGGTCAGACGTTTTCCCTCAGAAGCGAACTGTTGCAAAACGGAGCCTCAGCCAGAGCGGGGATAACGATGAAGTCAAGAGTGAGACTGCTGACAAGGACGGCTCAAGTAGACGTAGGAGAACCATTTCGATGTTTGAGTTTATGGCAGCGGTGACCTCGTCTACAACTACTACAGTGACAAGGCCCTCAGCGGGAGCGGAAGCCGAGTCTAATGATCAACATGATGGTGCCGGAGTTGGCGACGATGCTGAGCAGGAGGAACTGTTGCGATTGCTGGGTGAGGGCGCTGATTCAGGGGAAGATGACGATGAGAATTTCGGTGAGATTATCGGAGCAGCTGATTGCGATGATGCCTTTGATGGTGGATTTGACGAGGACGCGTCCAATGTCGCAGACGAGGCGGCGTTGGATGATACCAAGGATCACAATATCAAGGCGTCGCCGCGGAGAAGATCCGGATCGTTCCATACTCCAACTAAGAGGCGGCAGTCGTTCAGGAGTAGATTGGTTTCGTCATCCCCGGGGTTCGGATTGTATGAGCTGGACGGAGTCGAAGACGAGGAGGACGAGGAGGACGACGACGTGATCATGATCTCGCCCAAGCGCCTTCGTGTCCTGGAGTGACTGCCAAATTGAAATAAACACTTTGAAGCACACTCTTTTCTTTTTTCTTTTTTTTTTCTTTTTTCTTTCTTCACTCGCTCACACACATCTCACAACAACAAGCACCATGGGAAAGACAAGACCAAGTATGGACAGAGGAATGAGGACACGGACGCCTGGAGACTAGCGCACCTGATGTTAATGGCAGTTACTCGGATCAGCTTTTGCGCCATTGTACCACAACACCTCGAACAACCCTTCCTGACATACCTTCCCCCTCCTTCCTACCATAAAACAGATATTCACCAATCAAAGTATGCGCCACACAACAAGCGAAAGGCAGCATCAGGCGAGGAAGGTACGTTAATATATTTGTCATATACAAACTCTCTCTCTCTCTCTTTCTCTCTTTTGATTTCCATGTTGGTACTAAGGACGCTGGTAAGTTAACATTTTATTTATTTCTTGCTGTGATATTAGCGCCTGTGTCGATGAAGGAGAAGGTCGGGAAAGAGTTGGAACTTGCCAAGCTCCGTAAACAGGTCACCATGTAAGATCAACATACCACCCTCCGATGTGTAGAAATCAAGGAGGCCAAGACATTGCAGGAGAGAAGGAGAAAGAAAGTACCTCACGTCCAAATTCACTAACAACTCTTCTATATCGAATCACCAACGAAATATGATAGTGACAAGCCAAAGAAGACGATTAAGAAGAAGCCAATGAGCACAAAGGCCAAGATTCGCAAGGGAAAGACGCTCGAGCGTGGATTGATGAACGCCGAGAAGGATGAGAAGAGAATCGATAAGCATCATGATAAGGTGACACTCAAGAAGCGCGGCAAGCAGATGTGGGAATAAACACTAGGCGAGGAGCAAGGAAACTCTTTCGTATTTGTACCCATATACCACGCATTGCATTTTTCGACGAATAAAACAAACAACATAAACAACAACAAAGAGCAAAGACAAGGCGGGAGCAGATCAAGTTAAATAAGAGTGGGGAGTGTGGGTGGTCTTTTTATTACAAGTCATCGATTCATTGGTTATTCACGAATTTCCGAATGCCGCAGCTCAATACGCTGTAAGACGTCAATGATCTGCAGAAAACTCTGTTGTGTTTCCAGGCCGCCCGTAGACTTGAACGAGATACCTCCTCCTCCAGCTTGGTCGACTCCTTCCACTCCGTCTACGGTTGCTTGGGCACTTTCATTCTCAAGGGTCACAGACATCATAGAAACAGACCGGCCCATCGACACACCATGACCTTGAAATGCACCCTGACTCGTCATAGTAGTATCATCACTGTTGTCGCCATAGCCGTTATCATCAAAGTCCTGATTGTCGGTTGCGTTTTGTGTTTGGGCAGCCATAAAGTCTCGCAGCAAATCAACCATAGGCACCAAACTCTGCTCATGAATCGATTGGTACAGCCGTGTCTCGTTCTCTGGGTTTCCTCCAACAGCACAGCCAAGTAAAAGGGCCAAATAAGCCGCCAGCACTTGGTTCTCGGTCTATTTTGTTTGAAAGTTGAAACGGCTTTGGTTAGAATTATCCCCAAGGCAGACAAACGCATGAAATATCGAGCGACGTTTCAAGTACCATTTCGCTTATGGTTGCTTCGGTATTGTAAATCTCGACCAATCGTTCCAAAGCGTCCGTGCTCTTGTCGCACTGACATTCTCGGATAAAGCAATCTCCAATCGCATTGCAGTCCAGTCCAATGGCTAATATAAGAGGGAGTAGCGAGTCAGTGCTATTTTCCGTCCTGTCAAAGCGATTGATTTTGGTCAAGTCGTATGCAGCATGAGCAACAGAGTGAGAAAAAACATACCTTGGTCGGTTAATTGGTGTCTCCGCCGCACGTTAGTTTCGAGCATATTAATCAGCAATCCGATCGAGAGGAGCAGAATGTCATACCACCCATTGGCATCATTCTCAATCTTAACCTCCATCACGCTCGGCCGGCTACTCAAAAGCCCCTCAGCCTTCAAAGCAGCCTCCAAATCATCCGTCTCATTGCTCATCCTAAACTCGTCACGTTCACGGCGCGAGGGTGTCGCTCCTGGTGTCATCATCTCGAAAGAAAACCCCGAATCCGATCGAGACTCGGCTCTTGTCCAGTGTATCCGTTCGACATCGTCCATAAGATCCTGACCTCCGCTCATTGTCGTCGCCATCTCAGTTTCTCCGGGGGTGTAGTTCCGGCAATGGCCATAGAACTGAATGATGTTTTGGGTCAGCACAGAGATCGATCCGCTCTGGGCTAGGTTTTCGCAGCAGGGTTCAAATCCATTCGTCACATTGATCAACAACCGAAGCGCGTGCAGCATCAAGTTCATAGAATCTAAAATAACAGTGCGGAGTAAATTATTAATTGGTCAATTCCATTTTTCGCATCGCTGAAACCATCCAAAGATCTGCCATCTGAAAAAGGCGAACGAAGCAAAGACGTACCTGTATGCTGCGGGTATTGAAAGGCGTGCGCACGACACAGTGTGATCAATTGGACGAAAAGAGGAAACACCCTGGCGTTGTCTGCAAGGACAGTCGCAGGTGTCTTGGAAACAAGTGATAGTCGCTCCAGAATGCACAGACAGTTTTGTATCCGGCCAATATCCAGCACGTCTGGCAGAAATACTCCCTAATTATATCAGAAAAGAAAGAAGATATATTAATAATCGGAATCAATTGCTCTTGTCTCAAGTAATGGCGCAAGGATACCACAAGGTTTGCTTACAGGCGTTGCGGATGGTTGCTTTATCCATGCTAGGTCATCGACCAAGATGTCGATGACGGTGTTGATGAAGTTTGGGCGTTGCTCAATGAGCGACAGTGTCTCGGCATCCTGAAGAGCAACAGATTCCTCAATGATGCCAGTCATGGTTGAAAGGACAATGGACTTCGCCAAGACCTTCTGTCCCTTGGTGATAATTCCTGACTGCTTGACAATGTCCTTGAGGTCGTTGTACTACGGTTCATGATATCACCAGAACAATATGTGAAGGTCAGCATGGTGGAGTGTCTACTCCTTGCAGCAATGTTTACCACTTTTCTCAAGATAATGAGAGTCTCCTCAACTTGCCATAATCAACTCTTGTCGTGCTGTAGGCATTGTCGCCATCGGGTCAATATCCATGTCCAGACTTTCGATGAGGAGGTCAAGCAAATGATCAATCGAGATAATCTGCCGGCGAATCGTCGTATCCTGAAAGCCGATTGCAATCATAAGCACTAGGCAAGAAAACACAATCTGGAAGGAGAATAGTCAGCTAACTATTTCACAGCGCGAAATGGAGTCTCGAGGCGTAACATCACATGTACGAGCGAGTAAGATAATAGTAAAAATAACTTACTGGATCACGATCTGTCCGTATCGTTTCAAAGACGGTGGACATGTAGTTGTGGAACCTGAACAAGTCCGCAAACTCCAGCTTGAGCATTGACCGTACAAGATCTAGACAGCTACAAAAAGTATTTATCCAAAAGTCAATTGACAGATACTCTGTTAGATTCATACTTTCAACTTGCCAGTGGCACATATAAACAAACTGCAGTTCAGACACAAGGTGATACATGGAATTCATACCTTGTTCTCCGGATCTTGGGTCTGTCCTTTGTGCGGATCCCATCCAGAATATACTCGATTTCGTCTCTGAACTGATGGTTCTGGCCTGCCTCTCTCAATTCATGAGAAGCCCTCAACGCCGCTTGGAGATCCTGTTTTATATCGAGTGGTTTTAGACTTTGTCAATATTTGATAAGATCTCCAAGAAAAAAGTGAGAGTGTGTTGCCACCAGTTTTCTATGTGGAGAACTTGATATCGCCCTTACCAATGGTGCGCGTGGGGCAATAGTCGATCCAGCTCTCTTCAGGACTGGCGGCGAATCAAGGTCTGACCCTCCTCTCTTTAAAATAGGCGAAGAGACAGAAGAAGAACCCCTTGGGAGCGAAGCAGCTGTTGTGTTGGCCTCTGATGGCGAGGGTGGACTGGTGTCCCTGTCCCGTTGGCCGACGATACTCCTTTGGCGACCGTAGGTCTGTCGTGGCTTGGGCACTGTGCCTTTTCGAGGCGAAGGCGGCATCACTAAACGTTCTTTCTCTCTCGCTCTCTCGTAGTAGTTGATGTTGTGCTGTGTGTGGTTTTCGTTGATATGTGAATTGGGAGGGTGGCGGGAGAACAGACAGGGTGAATGCCACAGGTTTGTTGAGCAATGGGGGCTGTTCAGACGATCGAGAGAAGAGTGGAGTGAGAGTGTGAGTGCGAGTGTTGGAGCTAAAAAAAACGAACACACGAAAAAAAAGCAGGCCCTTGTTTTAATCACGTGCAGAAAAAAAGAACAACGAACTGAAAAAGTCGATGCTTGGAGGCACTCTTCACTGTCTCTTTCTCCATCAACACCCTTACATCACCTTTTCCATTTCAAGTAACCATGTCAGATTTTATGCGTGGCCTCCAGGCTTTTGAGCGTCTCGTCAAGTCCGACGAAGGCATCCGTGCAGGCTCTTGCGGCAAGTGTGGAGGAAGTAAGTGCAATGAACAATACTTGGAGTAGAATAAACAGAGGCGCACAGTATTTTTACCCTTGACCCTTGACTGACCGACAAAGAACGCCCCATCTCATTTAATTAGGTGGCCATTTGACGTACGAGTGCAGGAACCTGATCAAGCTAGATACACCCACAGCAAAGCCAAAGGGCAGCTCCCGTTTCGGATTCCTCAGGAAACAGGTCCCAGGCGCCGCCTCCCCAACAGCAGCATCTTCGCCAACAGCAGAAGCAGGATCTGACAAGAAGGCGGCCGACTCGCGGTCGAACAAGGATGAAAAGTCGTTATCGCGTCACAAGAAAAAGAGACGAGGCAGTGGCAGTGATAGTGATTCCGCATCGGATGATTCGGACTCTTCTTCATCGTCTTCAGGATCAGATTCGGAGGAGGAGCGTAGACGAAGGAAGAGAAAGCACCGATCAACCAAGGAATCATCTTCACGTCATGGCAAAGACAGCGGCCGTCGAGACGACAAGGATGGCCGGCATCGCCGATCCTCTCGTGATCGTTCAAAGGACAGGAGTGGACGTAGTAGCCGTCATGAACGCTCTTCCAGATCATCATATCGTCGTCGTAGTTCGACTTCTCGTTCACCCACCCGCTCTTCAAGGTATGCTACATGTACTGGACTGAATGCACCCAACACTTTAGGATATGATTGAACATCTTACAGATCCATTAACAAGTATTTTTATTTGCATTGTGTTTCACAACAGACGTGACAAGGAGGCATCCAAGAAGAGCAGGTCTGATTCGCGCTCGCCAAGGACCTCTAGAGGACGATCGCGCACTCCTCCACCGATGCGTGCCCCAACTGCTCCAGTCCAACACCGACGCAAGGCGTGGGGCGGATCAAGATCAAAATCGCGCTCTAGATCTCCCTCGAGGCAATGAGTAGTTTACCTTGCCGCGCGCTACCAGAGTCGCCACCATGAATTGATATTATATGACAAAATAATAAAGGAAGTCGATAGTGCCAATTACTAGATAACGATTGTGAAATAAAGTGTTGCCTGTTTTTGCAGAATCTTCGCAAGATGTACAAGTGATAATTGACACAGCATGTTTGGAACTGATGGATCCGGGTGTTGATCAACCGAATACTTGGGTTGCGCCATCAAGTTGTTTCATGCCCTTTTCATCATCTAACTTTCTAACCCACGGATTCAACTTGAGTGTCCACATTACACACTGTCTACGTACCATTACGCTCCGTCTTTGTCCTGGATCCACATCTGACTTGGTCATCTTTGAACAGAAAGGTCGTAAAAAGCAAGTCCCAAGCATCGTACGTGCTCTCTTGTGTACCCCACAAGCTAATGAGATCATGCATCCTGCACGATATTTTGAGAGATCTATTCAAAAGACCATCGCGCATTTGCACTTGCCACTAGTGTGCCCTTTGTCCTCGCGAGGTTTTTTTATGTTCTCCGCTCGAAATCATCACCGATTACTCATGGGTGCTGTGCAAACGAACTTGACTTGAAATGATGTTAGGTATCCCACGTTAGTGAGGTGGTAGTACAAACGACGAGCAAGCAAAAAAAAACAGGGCTCAACATAGATGATTGACATTGTTGCTCCATACCACTTGTACTTTTGCACATTTAAAAAGGGAGACCAACACACATCTAAACTTGTTCGGCCTCCTCCCCCGATACGCCCATGGTCCTTTGCATCAAGCCTTTTTTGGGTTCTTTGTATGGACTAGCTGTTATCTGAACTTATGAGGGGCGAGAGTGTTCTGTTATAGAGGCAGCAACTCTCACGCAACGCCGCCATACTTTAATGCGATGTAAACTCTATCGGTCTATCGGAGCCTCACAGTAAGGGCAAGAAAAGGAAAAGATGCTCTCGCTCAACTCTCTTTTACATCGATTGTCGCCATTTCTGAACCAAAGGCCAATCCTGTCGAGTTTTGTACAGTACCTTCAAGGAGAGGTTAGCACCACCAACCCGCACACCCGTCCCCTATGAACAGAGCAGGGTGGTCTTCCCTCCTTTGAAAGAATGAATTGAGCTCTAGACCAAAAAAAGCTTTCAACCTATTTTTTGACCAGAACCCACTCGGCTCTCCTTCTCTCGCTCTCCCTCTTTCTTTAGTTCGAAATCCCACCCCAGGAGCCTGGCCTTCGCTCCCTGTTCATTTTTATATCTCCTTCTTTATCCTGAATAATGAACTACTAATGTCAGGGCCAAAGCGCCTCCTCAGAACTAGACTAGGCCGACCTTTTTTTTTTTTCCTCCGCCTTCGCAATTATCTCTCCGAGAGAGAGTCGTCCAATTTTTTTGTATCTACTCTTCGTACCTTCTTCAAAACACCAACAAACAACAATGAAAATTATGAATCATTTTCCAACCTCCCAAAGATACAGGCACCCTAACCCAAAATTTGTAGTTCTTGTTCTTGTGATGAGGATCGAGTGTGTCGATAAATGAACAAGGCATTAAAAAAACAAGGGGGGACAGGTGAGAAGGTAGGAAAAGTAAATTGCGGTGCAAAGATTTTTTTTATATGTTCATGTAATGGAAGGGAGAGAAAACGTTAATGCAGTATGAGGTTATGAGTACAATTGGTCCTGTTCAGAGAGTGCTCTGAAGACATCTGAGTGAGCGATCAGCAGGGCAAGATTGCCCCTTCTCTTGTTGTTTTGATAGAGTGGGGGGTATGGAAAGTGGGGAAATGGGGTACGCCTTAAAACAAACAAAAGGGATAGAAAGACAAACAAAGTAAAACAAACACACAGACGGTATCTGTATGTACCGAACAGACAATGCGATTTGGGCGTTTTCTCACTCTCTCCAAGTCAAAGGCTATGCCTTGGCTGTCTTAGTCTCTGCAAGTAGAATTTCAGGCGACAACCATGCGTTTGTGAATCCATTCCAAGTTCCGTCGAAATGCAGAGAAGTAAGTCAGCCAGTCAGCAGGCAGGGGGGGGCAGGGGTATTGAAACTCACCTCAAACCAATCAAAAAGAGCTTGTTGCTAAGTTGTTGCTGATAGTGGTTATGAACAAAGAAAGACTCGCCATCGTATCGGAGAAAAAAGAAAAGGGCGATGACCCTGAAAAATCCATATAATGGCACATCATCACCATGATACATGGCATTGCGGTTTCAATGACTTGTGTTTCTGTTTGGTGCTCAAGTAAACCGAGCCTTGATGTTAATATTAAAAGAAAGAAAGAAAGAAGAAAGAGGAAAGAAGAAAGGAACAGAGGCGATACCATGATAGTTTTTTTGCCCTCCAGCCGTTTTTTTCACACTCTATTATCGCCTTGAAAATAAAATTCAGGCACCAGTCGTTTGAGTACAGAGGAGTGAGTTGAGTTGAAGTGTGAGCATTCGAGACCCAAATGGAAGGGTGAAAAGAGAGGCGAGTCAACCGTTGTATGAACCCAACGGCAAAGAACACAACAACCAACAACTGTTATCGCCCCTCCCCTTTGTCGCGATCTTTGCATGATACGAACACACCATCATATGTATCCTGCCCATCGCACTCTCATTCATCCCCCCATTTGCCCTGTCTCCTTCCTCTTTCCTTTCCTTTTTCCTCTTCTTTCCTCGTTCTGGTCCTTCCCTCCTTCCCTCCTCCTTCCCTCTCGCCTTCTCTCCCCCCTCTCACTCTCACCTCCACTCTTACTTTCGCCTCCCTCTTCATCTCGCCACTTCCACCCACTGTCCATTACTTCCATCTGTCATTACTCCTTCCTCATCCCTTGCACACCTCCGACAACCCCATCACCTATTTTATATTTCATTTTTTACATATCATTTTTTACCTTGCGCCCTCTTACTTTCATTGTCTCATCCTTACTCTTTTTTTTCCGCACAGCTCGAATAACGCTACGTTTTTCACACACACACACACACACAGGTAAGCAGCTCATCTGTAATCCTTCTCTCATCTCTTTCTTTTTTTTTTACTCATCCCTGGTAGCCTTACTATTTTTCCCTGCAAAAAGTAGTAATAACGAGGAAAAGAACGGAAGAAGGAGGATTATTGATTGTGAAAACGCTGAAAGGGGGAGGGGTTGGCGATAGAGCAGAAAAGCAATCGTATGAGGGGAGAAGAGGGAGGAAGATCAATCTGCGATAATTAGGCTGCTCTTTTGTCTCAATATTCGAGCACACCATATTAGCCAGAAACATCTGCCATTTCACTTTTCTTTAGTCCATCTCTCTCTCGCCTCCCCCTATTGTTCTATTTCCCTTTCCTTTAGTTAATCTTTTTCAATGCGCGTTAAACCTCGATATCCATGCCGCTGGCTGGAGCAAAGCGGATCAGCATTCGGCGGTTCATTCCCTTAGATGAAGGGAAAAAAACTCGGCCTGGACAGGAGCCCTGCTCTCCGAAAACGGTTCTCCGCTGTCGATTTGGTCGTACCAGATGGTCAAGGCTATTGTTTGCTAACGTTCCCACCGCTCTCTTTTTCTCTTCATCGCTGCTTTCTAGATAACGACACTTATTCTTTGGGAACACAAGAAAAAAAAACCAATTGGAGTCCTTATTTGTCACCGATCGAGAACCGACCTTCTGCACAGGACACCTCCACAACCACCTTACCAGTCTCAGTTCTCAGCCATACCTCATTCACCATGCCAGCACCAGCACCAGGACTCCAGTCCATTTCGGACCTGACCACAACCTCCCGCATCACCACAGGGGATATCCCCCCTCCCCTGGTCGGAGCAACTATGACAATCGTCGACGACAAGCTGTATCTCTTTGGTGGTCGTTTGATCCAAAGCCGTTTGATGACAAACGCTCTCTACATCCTTCACCTGGAAGAGTTCCGCTGGGAGAATGTCTCCGAGATCGTCAATGTGCTCCCCCCACAGGCCGCTGTCGGCGACCCAGGCGCCGAGGACGAGAACGAAAAGTCGGCTCCTCCAGCAGAGAGATACTTCCATTCCGCCAACGCCTACAAGAACATGATCGTGTTTTTCGGAGGAATGGGTCCAGCCCCTGGTTCGGCCGAGGGTCAGCAGCAGGATCTGGTGGTCTTTGACGATATCAAGGTGCTCGATCTCGAGCTCCTTCAGTGGCGGCAGGTCCGCATTCCTTCGTCGCCCCATGCACCCAAACCCCGCTACGCCCATCTCTCCAGCATCTCTGGCAACAAATTGGTCGTGATTGGCGGTCAGGACATTGGAAACCAGTATATTGAGGAGATCAACGTGCTCGACCTCGATGGTTGGCAGTGGGTCTCTTCCATGCCCTTTGATAAGCACTGTGGCTCTTACCGCTCAATTGCTGTCAGTGGCAGTGGTCAGGGAACCACCATCCCCCAGATCGGAAGCGAAGTTGATCAGGCTTCGGCCAACTCCCTCTCACCTACCACCGACGGCTTCCCCACATCGTACCTCCGCAAGGCATCCTCCAACACCTCCCTTCACTATACACCCTCATTGCGCAAGAGTGCGTCCAACTTGGCCTTACCCAAGAAGGGCGGTCCCATGTCGCGCCTTTCTGGAGGACCTGGCAGCTTTGGCAGCTCGCCCCCAAAGGAGCAACGCTCGTCTATTTATCGCTTGTCGACATTGATGACCTCGACCACCCCTGTTCAACAAGAGGAGCACCCCGTCTACCTCTACTCCAACTTCAACTTTACCGATGTCAAGCGAGAGCTCCAGGTCTTGACCCCACCTGGTTTCCAGGTCCAGGACCACTCCCAGTCCATGTCTGGCAACCTCTTGCCTCCTGGTCTCCGTTTCCCTACCGGCGCCATTGCTGGGCAGCACCTGTTGCTCTCTGGAACATACCTGACCAGCACACAGCAATCTTTCAGCATCTGGTCGCTAAACCTTTCCAGTTTGGTCTGGACTCGTATCGACACTGGCTCCGTTTTCAACTCGGGATCATGGAACCGTGGATTGTTGCTTGAGGGCTCAAACGCTTATTTAGTTTTTGGAAACAAGACCCGCAATCTCGCTGACGACTACCAGAACCGTCAGACCAACTTTGAGCATGTCTCGATTGTTGATTTGGAGGCATTCGGCATCTACCAGCACCCACCCACCACCATGACCCAGACAGCTCAGGAGCTCGGCCTTGGACTCTTGAATGACCCCTCGATGGCCGATTTTGAGATTCTAACCATTGACAATCAGCGCATCCCCGTCAACTCGGTGATCCTCTCTGCGCGATGGCCGTACTTTGGGGCGCTTCTCAGGGAACAGGAGGAACAGGACGCAGCAGCAGCAGCAGCAGCAACTCCCGGGGACGGGGACGTCAAGGAGAATGACGCCACTCTATTCTCAAAGAGGACGCTGTCGCTGCCAGAGCCATACACCATTGTCCTAGCCTTCCTCCAATATCTCTACACTGATCACCTGGTCACTGCACAACAACATCATTCCCAGGTCCTCTCACAGCTGTTACTCCTGGCTGATATGTATGGCTTGGACCGCCTCCGGGATCTCGCCACACACGCCCTTCACCAGATGCTCAACATGTCGACAGCGGCCATGGTCTACGAGACCGCAGCCCTTTCTCAGCAGACCGGACTTCAGATCCGGTCGTTGAAGGTGATGATTGCGGCCAAGAAGATGCTCCAACAGCAGCAGCTCAAGCTTCAACAGCAACAGGCACAGAGCCAGAGCATTTCAGCCGAACATGCATGGCGTTCGGGTGAACATTCAGAAGGAAACCCCTACTCCTCTAACGGCTCGTACATGTCACAACAACAAAACATCCACGGAATCTTCCAACCCTCCCCTCCTCCACCACTCTCACCCGGATCCTCTATCGGCAACCCATCATCGCCCGACTTCCGTCGTGGATCCGTTACATCGCAGAACACTGGTCTCCCTCATATGGTCAGGAATCGCGGTTCGTTGTTGGGAGCGATGCCCCCTCAACACTGGAACACTGAACCCCTGACTCCTCCCCCGGCTTCGCCACCACCCCCAGCAGCTATGCCATCACAGTCCACGCCGACCATCAAACAGTCCTTCTTCTCCTTCCCTGGATCCAAGAGCAAGGCCGCTGCCGCTGCAGCAGCCGCCGCCGCCGCGTCCAACCCTCCACCCATGTCTGCACCCCTGGCGCCACCACCATCGGATGCGGCGTCGATCCGTAGCGGCAAGAGCGGCGCGTCGTCAGGATCGGATCTATCGCCCGCAGACAAGAAGAAGCAAGATGAGGCACACAAGCGAGAAGTGATGCAGCGGCTAATGGAAGGCAGCTTGGGTAACTCTGTCTTTAGCGGTGGAGCAGGAGGATTCGCCATGGGCAGCTTTTAATTATTCACGATAATCCATAGACGAACAACAACATACATCTCTTTCCTTTCCTTCATGCACCTTGTTACGATAATCATAAACACTATTTTTTCATGCCAATTCATTTTTTTTCTTTGCCCTGAAGGAACAACAGAGCGTGTGTAACGAGCACCAATGACGAGATAATTCGTCTTTTAGGGTATTCATCTCATTGTACACTGCGGGCTCTTTTGACTGAGTGAGTTTGTCACCCCATGCACTTTCTTGATAAAGAGGGCGACGAGGAAAAGGATAGGAAACAGGAAAGAGGTTGAATGGCGATTCTAGGCAAAAGTATGCCAAAACCTTTTATGATAGATGGAGCACGGATGAGTTCTTGAAAACAGTAACATGTGTCAGGTGATCTGGCGCCTAGGTGGTGAGTACCAGTTCCGTGATTTTCATAGGACAAAAAAAAAGAAGAGGCGCGTGGATCCGGCAGATCGGCGATGATGGATAGGGAATTCCTGATCCATAGGGATGTGTTGCATTGGGATTGGCACTTTTAGCATGTTGGCTGCAAGGTCATACATATCACATTCCTGTAGTCATCTTTTGCTTGTGGCGTGCAGTTTGCAGGTGTTCAGGTCGGTGGCCAATCAACTGCCGCTTGTTTCATGCAAAAAAAGGCCAACCAGTTCAATTTGACAGGCCACGAATCGTCTCGCTGCAGACACGCACAGGCCGGTGGAAAGGGAAATCGTGCCCTCCCTGTGCTCCTGAGTGAACGAACGGGTGCGTATTCCTGCAAGTGCTTGATGCACTACACCCAAAATCTCTAATAAGGCTTTTGATTTTCTCATTTTTTTTATTTTTTTTTTCACTCAACACTCACTCCCTCACACTACATCTTCTTTTTCTACAGCCCCTTTTTTCTTTTCCTCTCCTTCACACCACTCTCTTCTTTTCTCTCACCTGTTCCTTCTTTACCTCACTTTTCACGTTCTCCATTCTCTCCTCGTTGTACGCTCATTCCACTTTCTCATTCACCTCCGTTTTTAGCTTCGTTCTTTTCGCGCCAAGTCTAAAAAATATTAATCTCGCAGTCACCCCCCCACAACACGCTTGCACAAACATTACAACACACGATGCCTTCTTCAGTCCCCCTCGCAGCGATTCGCATCCTTCGACCCCTTCAAGGCCACCGCCCTCTCTCAAGCAACAACTTGGCTGCCCTCTCAAACATTCAGCAGGCAGAAGAAGAGCATGACCGCGCTCTACAGAGCGGCCCAACAGATCCAATCACGCTCAGCAACGAGTGCGACAGGACAAAATCTGTAGAAGATTTGCGGGATCAGCTCCTCAAGGCTGATTTCACAGACATTGAAATTGTCCACGTCTCGCTGAGGACCATTGTTGAAGTCTCGGATGCGCTGGCCAAGGAGATGAAGACCTATAATGACCGTGGTCAGGAGTTGGTTGTCTTTCAGCTCTGCGATGGCACAGGTAAGACAGAGAAAAAAAACGGTGGATAGGGAGGAGGGGATTAGAGTGTTCACGCATTTTTTTTCTATTGTTTTGTTGCGCTATTCACCTTTAATTTCTGATGAGTCCAGAAAGGGAGGACAAGGGAATTGGAATCATGCACAACCAGAATTGACTCAACTTTGGTTTATTGTTGTGATTGACAAAATGGACTAACAACTCCAAAAAAACAACTTTTTTTTTTTGGATGTTTGCATGTAGAACTGGATGGCTATCCTGGCGTCTCGATGATTCATGAACTGGAAAAGCGCAAGATCCCATTTACCGGCTCAGACTCTGGTAAGGTGGAATTTGCTTTTCTTGTATTTCGTTTTTGTGGGGTCTGATTGGTTTAGGGAGGGAATGGGACAATGAATGAATGACCTGACAAACAAGAAGCAGAACAAGAGGAGTCACGACCAAAAAGACAACGAGGGGGCGAGGAAAAAATCAGGAGTACGGCAGGAAGAGTACTGAGAGAAAGGAGGTGCATTGCATTGCATATAAGCCGAACATGGGCTCTTGTGACTGACTCTACATGGATGCCACATCTTTAATCCCTTTTATTCTCATACCCATAATTCCGGCGGTGAAATAGCCTTCTACATCATCTCCAGCTCAAAGCCGATCCTCAAGCGGGAACTCCAAAAGGCCAATGTGCCGACCTCCTCCTTCGAAGAGTTTATCGACCCACCCAAGATGACCGACCTCGACAACATCATCAGGGAGATCGGCTTCCCTATGATTGTCAAGCCTTCGATTTCCTATGCGTCCATCAACATCTCGATGAAGTCTGTTGTCCACACACCAGACGAGTTGCTGGAGCAGGTCAACTTGTCCCTCAGTGCCAGCAAGTCTGGGGCCAAGCTTACAGGCCAGGTCCTGACGGAGCGCACAGATGAACAGAATAAGCAGGATCAGCGGATGGCGAAGTTGCTCAAGAAGGAGCAAAAGATGGAGATTGACATCGAAACGCCTACTGTCTTTGTTGAGAGGTACCTGGCTGGACGCGAGTTCACTGCTTTGGTTGTCGGTGATAAGGACTGGGGTGTTCGTGTCTACCCTGTTGCCGAGCGCGCCTTTGACCCAAAGCTCGGCAAGTTTGAGCGCCTTCTCTCCTTTGACCAATACTGGGATGGATATAATTTGGAGGGAGGATCGGGCAATGAGGAGTTTTGCAAGTACCAGATGGCCAATGGAGCGTGGCAGGATCACCTTCAGCAGGTTGCTAAGGATGCCTATCTTGCCCTCGATGGAAACGGTTACGGACGCGGTAAGCTTCCATTTCTTCAGTGATGTTTAAAGTGAGGCTAGCTTTTATCGTTGTCGTTCATGTACTAACGGGATGCCTCTTTTTCGTTTGATTCATCGCATGTCATATAGTTGATATTCGTACGGTCGAGATGGATACATGCGAGCCAGTCGTGCTTGAGGTCAATGCCAACTGTGGCCTTTCATTCGAGAAAGGTACGTGTTTTGTTTGAGACGTTGATGCACTTCGTTTCATGCCCTATGCATATCTGATCTAACACTTTCGCTTTATTTATTTTTTGGAACCGTCTCATCCCTGATAGACTCATCGTCGTTGGCAAACATCCTCTTGATGACGAACGTGTCCCCCCCTGGGTTTGTTCGGGACCTGATCGACAATGCAATCCACCGCAACTATCGGCTGAACCACCTTGCATCACACAAGCTGTTCACCCCTCACCGTGCCGGTGTCACTGCTGTCCATGCCAGCACTGCCCGACATGTTCACGAGGTCCTTGTCCAGAGCTAGCAGACTTAATTTTGTGTCCCCTTGTGCTTGGCCCTCTCTCTCAGCCAGTCACGATTTCCCTCTCTTTTGAGGCAAATAAAAAAACGCGAGTTTTCTCTGTTGTCATCAACCATTCTTTCACTCTCATCAACGACAACGACAAGAACAGCAGAACATGGATCCAGAGGCGACAAAACGATCAATCGAAGTCTGTGACGCGTATGTCTTTTCATCGACGTTTTTTAATAACCGTGATCGTGACTTCCACAACAGGAGAATGAAAGCAACCATTGGTACAGAGAACAAACAACGGACATCTTTCTGACATGTCTCTTAAATGTCTATTCACGTTTGGTGGCGCTCTTTAGGCTCAAGAACGAGTTCAAGCATGGAAGGCTGTATATCCACGCATTCCAGGAGGAATTTATGCTCCAGAACCAACTAGACAAGCTGGAGGCGGTCTCGGGAGGTGCTGCCCTGGCGCTTACTCGGCTTGAAGGCGACCTGTTGCACTACAAGGTACTGCCCATGGCACTCGTCTGGAGAAGAATGGCATCGAATGGAAAGAGGATCAAAAGCGTCAAACACGTAATCAGGAAAAAGGAAACTAACCGGAGTCACACCACTCTTTTTGAAAATTCAACAGGAACATTTTAACAAGCTGGCGATTTCATTCACGGAACAAACGTCGAAGGAAAAGTTTCTGAGGGCGATTGATGAGGATATACCTATCAACATTACTCTCGACAGTAACCAAAGTCTTGGTATGAAAGATAACTTTGAACACTTTGGCGTGCTTGGACTGGAGTGTGAAAGATGGTAACGAGAATAAGATTATTATTTAACTCTGCCATTTTCTATTTTTCACCTATTGATAGAGTCAAAGGCGGCAAACCTGAGGAGGAAACTGGAGGAGAGGGAGCAGGTCGTAAGTCAGATCCAGGCAGAGATTGGCGAGGTTGCCGAGGTCGCATGTCGAGGTAAGGTGGATTGGGGTTTACTTTTGAAATGGCATGTGTGTTTGGTCGCCTTCATATCAACGGTATCGTTTTCTTCGTTGTAGATTATGATGGACTGCACAAGACTATCACGGAACTGAGGTCGATGCTGCAGGAGATGGATTACATGGAGAACAACTATACAGAACTGAAGAAGGCAGACGACAATTTTACGGTAAGATTTAACTCAGTAGACAGACGATGTGAGATTGATACGTGCGTTGCCACTACCAGAAATACTTATCTATTTCGATTTTCTCGCTATCGTTTCCTATGCAGGGCATGACACCAGAGTATACACAACAAGTTCTGGCGAAACAGGTAATTAGTCCTCTCGATTCGTATTGTATATTTGAATATTTCAGACCTCCAGCCCTTAACTATCGACGTTTGCCATTCAATTAGACGCAAGAGTTACATAACCTTCACCAAAGGTCGGATGAGCTGACGGCGGAAATAGAAGAGCTGAAGTGGCAGGAGAGTAGACTAAAAGAGAGCAACCAAAAGCTGACGGTACAACGGAACCAGGCAGAACTTCTAGCCAAGGAGACGATCTTGATGAGTGCTCTGCGTCGGCCGGAGCTTGAGAGCGCCTACAAGGAATGTTTAGAGGCGACAGAACTGTACCAGGACGCCGTTGGATTGGAGTCGGCACAATATCTGGAAGAGTCGAATGTGCTAGTGTTGAAGTACAGGGTTCTGCCTGGATCATCGACGCTTCATAGCGTGGATCCATCCAAAGCTTCGTCGACGAGGACGACGCAGGCTGGCAAGAATGGACGGAAAGCGGTGTTCCCGCAGCTGTCGATGAAGCTGCACCCGAGGAGTGGGCGGCTGATGTCGGCTACTATAGAGAATGCAGGATGCGATGTGAAGGATGTGATTCAGACTGCCAAGACTAGGAATGATATCTCGTTCCTGGTAGTCGAGACTCTTGACCGCGTCATGAAAGCACACCCATAGCTCCTTCCCTTTTTTATATACAAACTAATTTATGCACCCACAGCAAATCCTGGCGAGAGTTGGCAAGAGACAAGAAACAAGAGTGGAATGGTGTGAAGCGAAGAAAGATTGAGAGAGAGGGGAGGGAACACACT
Source organism: Linnemannia hyalina (assembly GCA_019671135.1). Lineage (NCBI taxonomy): Eukaryota > Fungi > Mortierellomycota > Mortierellomycetes > Mortierellales > Mortierellaceae > Linnemannia > Linnemannia hyalina. Next base: position 2,354,029 of record JAHRHY010000003.1, read on the forward strand.
CTTCACTCTTCTCCCTTCATTCTTTGATCGATTTGTGAACAATGCAAAAGAGCAAGATTCATGGCCCGCTCCTGTTTGTATGGTGCAGGAAGGCGTTCCTTTTTCCTCTGAGCATTTTTCCATCGACTGAGACTTCATCGTAGTCAGGTTAATGGGCGAAATCGAAATCACATAAATAGAGTGCCGCGCTATGTGTGTGATACTTTTTTTTCTTTTCTTTCTCTCTCTCCCCCTCTATTTTCCCACCTACCTTTTTTGTTCTTCTCCAACGGACACACAACACACTCCATTTTCGCACTCTCTTGTCCTCGTCGTCCTTCCCTTACCCTTCTTCTCTTCCCCTTCCAACTCCTGATCACCCCTCACGCCTGATCTCTGCACTTGATCTTCTTGATTCATTCATTCCCTCACTTCATTCACTCCCCTTCACTCATTCATACGTTACCTATTACTCAATCGATGGCCTCTCGTATCCTCGCCTCTGTCCGCCCACTGCACGGCCTCAATGGCTCTTGGGCCTCCTCCCCCATCGTTGCTCGTCAATGGTCATCCTCCCCCTTGAAATCTTTTACGCCCCACTCTCGAGGACACACGCGCCTTTCTCCTCTCCCACGCTTTTACTCTTCCTCTTCCTTCCCCGCCTCATCCCAGGCTGCCAAGGCTTCACCGTCGACTTTCTGGACCAAGACCGCAATTGGAGGCACCATTGCTCTGGCCACTTCTGCGACTCTCCTCAACCAGCTCACCAAGGCACCTCAGATGGAAGCGAACGCCCACAACAGCTCTTCCAGCTTCACTGGAGGTAACGTTGTCCAGGACCTCAAGGACGAGCACAACCGCATTGGAGTTGAGAAGAAGTCGACCACGGATCTTTTGTTGTCGATGTTTGTTTATAAGCTGTGCACGTTCAGCCTGTTGGTTGATTTGGCCCCCAAGATCATTCACCTTGCCGAGATGGTTCAATTGACCCCTCCTGTCTACTGGGTTGTCCGCAAGACCTTCTTTGCCCAGTTCTGCGGGTAAGAGCTTTGATGGATTTTGTTTACATGCAGACATCTGTACTTGCTGTTTGTGAGGTGGCGTGCTGTGCTTGTTATTTTTGTGCATTCCTTCGAGAAGTTCCTTTGGGAGCCTTTTCTATTTTTTCTTTGTCCTACTCTCCTTTCTTTTCTCCCCCGATTAGCTGTTTGTAGACCTATTTTGTCCTTGTTCTTTCCCCTATTCCTCTTCCTCGTCTGTTCCTACCCCTTCCCCTGTTCCTGTTCCTGTTCCTGTTCCTGCTCTTTAACTCCCCCTTTGTTTTCATTTTCCACTTCTTCTGTCTTCTCGTTTGTTATTTTTTTTTAATCGCGATGGGATTATATTCTCCGACTGGGAGTGAATGGCACCAGTCGACAGCCGCCATTTGGACCATGTTCCAGGACGGAGTTGGTGGCGGAGACTTTCTCAACCATGTTCGTTGAAAGTGACACGACCCGGGGAATTTGGATTATTGGGTTTGGATCAACATGTCTCACCTTGCAAGCTAGTTAGAACGCGCTAGTGGGCTGTGCTCCCTGTCACGTTATAGTGGCTGTGTTGTTATACGATATTCGCATTGGAACCATCAGCACTAACCTTCTCTCCACTGCATAAAACTTACTAGTGGCGAGACTGCAGAGGATTGCATTGGAACGATGAAGTCGCTCGGAAACGGTGGCATTGGATCGATCCTCGATCTCTCGATTGAGGTTGACCTTGACGAGTCTGACCTCGACAGCCAGACCCCCGAGGAGATCCGCTCTCGCTTCAACAAGAGCGCCGACAACATTGCTGACCAGATCAGCACCTGCATTGCTACCGCTTCCCACATGGCAAAGTCCTTTGCTGCCATCAAGATCACCGCCATGGGCTCTCCTTTGCTCTTGCAGCAAGTCTCCAACACCTTGACTACTCTCGAGTCTCGCTTCAGAGCCATGAACCAGGACAAGGATGGCAAGATCACCAAGGACGAGTTCAAGCAGTTGGTCAAGATGCTCCCCAGCCCTCTCCAGAATCACGATTCCTTGGATGCTGTTGTTGATCAGCTGTTCAAGGAGGCTGACAAGGACAAGGATGGCCGTGTTGACTGGGTTGATTTCGCCTGCACCGTTTCGTTGAACCGCGATGAGACTCGTGCCCTGTTCACTTCCGAGCAGGCTGATAGCGAGGCCACCACCGCTGTCCCCGGTCTTTTCAAGGAGGATCTCGATGACTACAAGCGTCTTTTGACCCGCATGGAGAAGCTCTGCGACCAAGCTGAGACAACCCGCACAAGACTCATGATTGATGCCGAACAATCGTACTTCCAGCCTGCGATCGACAACGTGGCGTTGCATCTCCAGGAGCACTACAACCATACCCCTCATGCTGATGGACCCCTCATCTTCAACACTTACCAGATGTACCTCAAGGATGCTCTCGGTCGTCTTCAGCAGGATTATACCCGTGCTCAGAGAAACAACTACGTCTTGGCCGCCAAGCTGGTCCGCGGCGCCTACATGGTCAGCGAGCGCAAGAGAGCACTTGAGTTGGGCTTGGAAGACCCTATCTGCGATGGCATTGTGGCCACTCACGTCTCTTACAACGCTGGTGTTGACTTTATGCTGGGCGAGATGGCTCACCAGCAAAAGTCGATTGAGGCTAAGGAGGAGAAGAAGGATGATGCCTTGTCGATGAAGAGCTCCCCTGTTGTTCTCTTCGTTGCATCGCACAACAAGGACTCTGTCATTCGTACCTGTGAGCGCATGCAGGATCTTGGAGTGTCGCCTCAGTCCGAGCTGGTCGTGTTTGGCCAATTGATGGGTATGTGCGATCAGATCTCGTACACCCTCGGCCAGCATGGCTATGGCATCTACAAATACGTTCCCTACGGCCCCATCCACCACGTCATCCCATACCTCATCCGGTAAGTTGACTCTCCAATCTCACCCTGCCGTCCCAATGCCATGACTATGTTTCCAGGTCTGTCTGTGTAAAGCGTTGTATCTAACATTTAATTCTTTCGTTCAATCTGATAGTCGTGCTCAAGAGAACTCGTCTGTGCTTGGAGGAGTTGCCGTCGAGCGCAACCTGCTCTGGGAGGAGTTGAAGATGCGCTTTTCGACGTCGCGTGCTCAGATCCAGGGTGTGCCTATTGTCCCCGCTGGTCCTGCCACTGCCATGTAAAAAAAAAAAAAAAAAAAAAAAAAAGGAACGAGGCTATACCTTCACCGCACACTTGCAACATTTTTTATCTTCTCATATTTCATATCTTCCCTCAGCATTTCATTGTACTCAAACCAAACAGCATAAAAGATCATTTTTTCAATCCAAACATTTTGGCGCGAAAATGAATGGTGCTTCACAGGCCTTGCGATCACGGGTTTCCACGTGACGTGAGCTTTTCACCAGCGAAAGCTGATCCACTCGACATTTGGTGTGAACATTCTGGTTGACCTTTCTTCCGTCTTTCATCGTTGTTTCTTGCCACCAAACGATTACAACACATCCAACCCGATCCGTCTTTAGCCTTTCACCACCCTTCTCCTTTGACAAGGACAGACAGCCTTTCAACAAAGGTAGTAATGACTTGACAGTATACCGACAAAAACAACGAAGCAAAAAACACCTCCAGTCGAACTCTCAGGAATGGCGGCAAAAAACATAAAAAGCGACCTAAAAGAACACAAAAAAGAGCCGACCAACATACCCTTGGCGAGGTGCAAACAGACGGGCGTGTGGTGAACCTTGTCGAACACTAATAGCAACAATATCAATATCAATAACGGGCGGGCGCAAGCAAACGCATAACGGTGGCGGGGGTCGACTCCCCCACAAGCCAGCAAAGCAACACTTCAGTTATTCACCACCTGCTCTTTTTTTCCCTCTTCACTTTTTTTCCTCCTCTTGTTCTTCCAATCACCACCAGGATCTTTTATTTCATCAGAACCCAAGGGCCTACATCATCAAGCAACAACAACGACAACCCATTCTATTTCCTCTCCTTTCTTGCTGGCGACGAACATCAACATCAACAACATCATCCCACACCAAACGCCGGCTTCCGAACAGTCATCAACAGAGAATTGATAGACAACTAGACGCACAGAACATATAGTTCATCAGTTTCTTACCCCTCGACGATTCTCGCCTGTTCTTATCAAGGACCTTTTTCTCCTTCAACACCTCTTCTTACGACACTTTGTGCTGCCCTGACAACACCTGAACACCAACATCTATCAACAATACAGCGACAACTCTTAAAAAGGCAGGATACGATACGACACCAAACACAATTTGAAACGATATTAAACGCACCGATACCAACGTAACGACAGCGACAGCGACAACGACAACGACAACACAAATCATGGAGAGGTCACCATTATTGTCGCCACTCCAGACGGCTTCGAGTCAGCTAAAGTCATCTCGCATTCACTCGACAGTCAGCTCACCAGGAGGTATCCAGCACCTGCGTTCGTCCTCACGGTCACCTCCACCACCAACAAAGCCCAGGTCTGAGAGTCACGACCGGTCATACTCAGGCCAAAGGTAATTGAGCGGCGCCTAATATAGTTATCGGAGGAATACAATTCATCTCTTTCACCACCAAGTCTTTGCAAAAAGTCGGCTTATCTAACATCTTCTTTCCTTTGCCTCTCGATTTATTTGTTCTGTAGGAAATCATACGACAGGAGTCGCTCCCAGGAAAGAGATGAGCGGAATAGGCCAAGAGACTTGTAAGGCGTTTGGTTGTATGCAATTGAATAACAAGAAAATAATAACCAAGGACAATCAGGTGGCTCTTGTTTCTTTAGTGGGTTGTTGACCTCTGAAAGAAAGCTGACCAAGAGTTTGATTTTATTATTCTTTTGTTCTTCCGAACGCCCCACTACTTACAGCTCAAACGCTGATAGGAGGAGACCCCCAAGGAGTGGCCCAATGGCTCCCTCCAGCAGGAACGGACCCGACAGCTCACCACCTTCAGACATGGGCTTTCAGGAGGTAATATGGCTCTCATCTCTTTATCCACACGCCCCGATCCGTTCTTTTCCCCCCTCATCCATATCACCCCCCGCTTCCATTTTTTATTGCCATCTCCAAGTTGCAAGTTGTTCAGGATTGTCTCGTTAGAGAAAACGTGAACAAAAGTAAAAAAGGGGGCAACATGTTCAGACACCAAGTAAGGCCAAAGGAAAAAATAAGAAGGCACATCACTAACGCAACAAACAAATATCCTGCCTTCTCCCTCTTGGTCCTTATTTTCCTACTAGTCTCCTCGTGTAAAGTATCCAGAGAGGTTCAACAATCCGAGGGATATCCGGTTCCGGTCGTCGGACAGTCTAAAAGGCATTGCGATCGGGAACGACCACACAGGACAGGCATCTCCATCGTCGTCAATATCAATATCAAGGCATTTTGGATCAAGTTCAGCACCCAACACATCGACCCTTTCTCACTCTCGCGATTTCAGCCCGACGTCCAGTTTCAAAGGAACCTTTAATGAACCCAATAACCACAGCGGCCGCTCTATGGAATACTTTTCAGGCTCCAACACTTCTGGGATGGGTCCAAACATTGGTCTCGGATTGGGTCCTGCCCGTTACATGGACCGTGAGGACTGGAGGGGCCGACCTAATCAATTCCCCAGAGAGTTTGAGAGGGACCGGGAGTTTAGGAATAGAGACGGTCGCCAGGACGTTCGACAAGATATTCGCGACCTCCGAGAACTTCGGCCGCCACGGGATCCACGGGACTCCCGAGATCCACGAGATACGAGGGATATGAGAGATATTCGAGATGGAAACCCACGGGAGCGCGATTCTGGGTTTGGACGAGATGCGGATCCTAGGGACCGGGATGTCCGAGACCGAGACCTTCGGGATATCGGTATCAGCACGCGTGATCTGCGCGAGCGTGACAACCGCGAGCGAGATATTCGGGATCGTGGACCCTGGGGCCTTGACGCAATGGGGCGCGACCGAGACTCTACCTCGTCTAGAGAGGGACCTGAGCAGGATATCCGTGAGATGGTTGAGCGCGAACGGGAGCGTGAGCATGAGCGCGAGCGAGACAGGAATCGTGAGCGACCCATTTGGCTTCGTGAGACCGACAAGGATCATAAACCATCACTGCCGACACGGCCAGCTTCATTTGAGCAGTCTGGGCGGGAGCGGGATCGAGAGCGAGCTTCCAACTCACGTGCCATAGCTGTCCAGGCTCTGGATCGGGAACTGAATGCTTACAATGCTGACAAGGCTCGCCACACACCTGTCAAGTCAGAGGAGCCGTCCAATGGTACAGACCGCCTACCCACAAAACCAGCAACCCCCTCCGGCCCCAATCACAATAGCAATATCAATAACAACAAACGGGACTCGAGGCAACAAGGTGGGGATGACTCTTATGACCGAGATCGTCCAAGGGAGCATGAGCGGCTTCATTCGCGCGACGAGGATAGGGACGACATAGGCCGTGAGAAGATGAGAGACTGGGATATCCAGCGAGAGAGGGAACGTAGCTTTAACTTTCGATCTGACGGAGCCGGCCTTCGGTCAGAGAACGATCTGCGTCAAGACCGCGGAAACTCGAGAAGGCAGAGGATTCTCAGCGCGCCAATGTCGGACGAGGCGGCCTACAACGATATGGGTCACCAGCGGGATCATCACGCCAACAATAACATCAGCGGTAGCTATCCCAACTCCCCAGCAGTCTCAATGGGCGGTCCTTTCGACAGATACAAGAGGAACGACCGGCCTGAGCGTCGCTATCGCGACAACTTGGATCGAGGAAGCAGAGGCGACGTGGGACCGATGGATGATAGGCGCTCGTCTTATATTTCCCAGGATGAGACCATGACCGTGAAATCCGAACAGGATGATAGTCTCCACTCACAGCTCTCATACTCTCGTCCCAAGATGTCGGATCCCAGTGACACTGTCGCCGCTGCCGTCCACCATGTGAAGAGGGATGAGCGAACTCCTGAGCGCCGCTCACTCGAACTCCCTCACAGCAATTCCGACCGCTCCGAGGACACGTCGACTGTAGCTCTAGGTAACGTCAACGATTTTGACCCCCGCAACCAACCGGACAAGGCCAAGGATGAGGAGGAAGGTACTATGCCTCACGACGCCCCACCGCCCGCTGACCCTTCTCAGGACATGGCGGCGACCTCGGAGACAAAGACCGAAGATGGCGCTGACAGTGCAGCCCATGTCTCTACCGAAGTGGCGACAAAGGATTCGACTGACGCCAAACTTGCTGGGAGCCCAACTGCGAGCTCACTACCTTCCCCAGGACTGTCGCCCGTCTATGTCTCGGGAGATGCCAAGGTTCCCAAGCAGGCTACTGAGTTTGAGAACCATGCCGACATTTTGATCGAGATTGACAGGATTGACGGGAAGATCCAACGCTACGAGGAGCTCCTTCAGCGGCACCGAGATAGCAAGAAGCCATCAGTGGTGGAGGATATCGATATTCCAGACGAGATGACACCTATTGTCGAAGAGGAGCAGCCTCTTGTTCTACCTGAACCCGGTCCGCCAGCAGTCGACGCAGAAATGGACATCGATGCCCCTGTCACGACCGAGCCTGCCAAGGACGTTATGGAGGAGGAAAAAGGTGCTGTCAAGGAAGATGTCGAGACGCATGTCCAGAAGATTGAGTCCGTCACGGAGGAGATCGAGGCAGTCATGGATGTACTCAGCCCAGCTAGTCTTGTGCCAGACAAGGACAAGGTCGATTTCAAGCTGGAATTGATTGACAGCGAGGACGTCGACATGGCTGTCGAGAGCTCTGAGGCAGGAGATGACCGGTGTGCCGCTGTTGTTCGGCCTTTCACCTCACAGGACTTTCACCAAGCGGTCGATGAGGATGACCCGTTTCTCAAGCGGAAGGAGCAGCAGAAGCGGCGGCCGCAGCTGTTTAATCAAATTTACGCCGAGAACAACACCCGCGCGAAGAAGTATGGTCGCGTCCATTCCGCCGTTGGACCCTCTCACCAACACGACAACTCTCAGCACCACCACCACGACAAGCTCCAGGTCTACGAATCAGTCGAGGATTATCCGTTCTACCAGGACAACATTGACAGCCACGAACGTCTGCGGACTGCGTTGCTCAGGAACATGTCTGCCAAGGCCTCCGCATTGGACGAGAAGGAGCTTCAGCTGAAGCGAGATTACAAACAGTACTGGGAGATTTGGGACAAGAAGGTGCAGAAGCTAGACAAGTTGAGGGAGAAGCAGCTCCAGACTCCTGCCGCTGCCAACATTCGGGATGAGGACCAGGTCGTGGGCGAAAACACGTTGTTCACACCTAGGAACCGACGCGGAGCTCACAACGGCGATGCTGTCAGGAGTGAAGCCGAGCTCATGGAGATCATTCAGAGTCTGGAGAACGCCGACATGAGGAACCCAGATGTTCGCGCTTCGAGAACCGCCGCAACTGTGCCGCCCATGATCCTGGACCCCGTCGTCCGCGACAAGATCCGCTACATCGACCGCAACCATCTTGTCCCCGATCCGGCTACCTACTACCGACTCGGCCCTGTCACGGATACGTGGACGGAGGAAGAACGCCAGATCTTTACCAAGCGCTATCTCATCTACCCCAAGCAGTTTGGCAAGATTGCAGCTGGACTCGAGGAGAAGACGGCTTCGCAGTGTGTTCTCTTTTACTACCGTGAGAAGAAGAAGATTGGCTTCAAGGAACTCCTTTCAAACCGCGGTCGGAAGCGCAAGCCTGCTGCAGGAAAGCGCAAGGAGAAAGCTGCCCAATCATCACCCGCTGGACAGCCTGGCAAGAAACACAAGGGCAGTGCTCTGATTGAGGATATCGGTCAAGCCAACAGGACCAAGCTGGCCAAGTCGAAGGAGCTGCGTGAGCTTCAGGATCTCAGCCAGTCATGGAGAGACGATATCGAACCAGGACCCCGCCGTCGTGTTCGGAGCAATGCCGCAAGTCAACAGGGTGGAACCCCGGGTCTGGAGGAAAGTCACAGCAACACTGCTAGCCCAGGACCATCGTCGACCGTCTCGACACCTGCCCTTTCCGCACCGGAGCGTAGGAAGGCGAAATCTAGAACCAATCAGACTCGCGCTGCTGCTGCTGCGGCGGCGGCGGCGGCAGCAGCGGCAGCAGCTTCAGAGGCTAAGGCACTGGAGGAAGTAGTCGTCGAGGAGAAGAAGTCCAAGTCGGAGAAAGCCAAGGCAGCAACAGCAGCAGCAGCAGCAGCGGCGGCGGCGGCGGCAGCTGAGGTGGCAGCTGAGGCAGCAGTTGAGGCGGCAGTTGAGGCGGCAGTTGAGGCAACAGCCGACGACGACAAGGATTCCATGACCGTGGTTGATACCATGGATACTGGCGACTCTTTGGTCGAGGATCCTTCGAGCGAGAGCAGAGAACCGGACAATGCAGGATCTCAGACCTTGGAGCAAGGCGAGGACAATGTTACCACCCCTGTCGGATCCGGCAACGCCCCTGCAACTGTACCCTCAGGACGATGGACTACAGCAGAGCACCACAAGTGCATTGCAGCCCTCAAGAAATATGGACGTGACTTTGAGGCGGTGGCGAACGCTGTTGGGACCAAGACAGTCGACCAGTGCAAAAACTTTTGCTTCAACTACAAGCGCAAGTTTGGAGTTAGTGTTTTAGAGGACGCCAACAACCTCGACAATGGGACGTTGCTCGAGGACGGTGATGACAAGGATGTGCCTGTGGCTGCGCCTGAGAAGACCAAGGGCAAGAAGGGTCGTGGCGGCAACACTGCGAGTGCTTCAGCTCCGGGAACGCCCAACAGTTTAGCAGGCACGACTAAGGAAACTAGCTCGACTGGAAGCTCTCGTCGTAGAGGAGGCAAGGCGACGCCCGCTGCCGCTCAGGAACCCGTGAAGGACGATCTACCCAGCACCCCTACGGCACAAACCGCCGCGCCAGTCAACACTGCAGAGAGCGTGGAGGATTCCGAGACGGGAAGCAACAAACGGAGACGGAAGCGAGTTGTGTCCAAGAACGAGGCTGCTCAGAACGAAGCAGCGTCAGCCCAGGCTGCAACATCGTTCCGTGCCTTGTATTCGCGTGACCCACCATCGTCTCCTGGATCGCCATCGATATCTGGCACTCAGTCGGAGGATGGTCAGGCGACGAATGCCGATGGATCTTCCCGCCGCGCCAACTATTCGTCGTATTGGTCAAGTCAGGAGAAGATTGATTTTGTGCGTCTGCTGAGCCTCCATGGAAAGGACTGGGACAAGATTGCCAAGGCTATGAAGACGAAGTCTCTCATCCAGGTCCGGAATCACTTCAGCACTAATGCCGACAAGTTCGCTGCCGACGGCATTATTCCTCCAGACCGCGTGGCAGTTTCGCCCTTGCCACCCAACAAGGAAGAGCAATTTGCAGACGGGGACTACGATTATCAGCACCAGAGAGACCAGACCCCGAACGAGCAAGTACGGCATACTTTTGACTATGGCGCACCAGGCGACGACTCGCACCACCCTCAGCAACCACTCCCAGGAGGGCCTGTACCCGGGTACTTCATGCCATCTGCCACGCATGAGTCCAAGCCCGAACTGGTCCATCGCGAGGAACTGCGCCCTGCTTCGCCTCCACGACGAGTCACGAACATTGGCAATCTGCTCAACAATGACGATGAGGATGTCAACATTGCTCCAGAGGATTGGTTCGGGAACAGCGAAGAAGGCAGTGCCGCTCAGTCCCAGGAGCACTTCTTGGAGGCGGAGGTACCTGAACGACAGGATCCCCGTCGAAACTACCCACAAGAACCATATGTTGACGGTCGAGGCGGGCGGCGTGAGGAGGAGGATGTTGAGACTGAGGACGAGTACGACTCGACTCATCGTGGCCAAGGAATGTACGCCGACAACCATGTCCCCAGCAGGGATCAACGACGCGCATCCGAGGCCAACCTTGTCGCGTCCCGTTCAGGATACCCACCAGTCGGATCAGGCTACTATGGCCACAGCCATCCTTCTCAACTTGCTCCTCCCCCACAGCAGCAGCATCACCATTCGTCGAATTCAGGAGTGCTAGGATCTCCATATGGTGCCCAACCATATTACAGCTCTTCATCACCGTCCCACCTCGGCGGTGGATACAGATCTCCTCCTCCACCCTCCACAGGCTACCCATCGGGTGTGAGCGGGCATGGTATGCAAAGGTTGTCGTCCCCATCAGGATCTCTTCCCCCAGCACCATCCTCGGCCGTTATTTCGCCCTCGCACTATCCTGCATCGTCGATGTCGATTTCACAACATCAACGCTCGAGCAGTGTCAGCCTTCTGGAGATGGCCCCTCGATCCCAGCTTTCACCTCGAATGGACTCGCGTTCAAGATCACCCATGCCTCAACAGGGTTCATACTATGGTCAGCCACCGCATGGTCCGTCTTCCCGTCATGGATATGGACACGGACATGCGCCTTACCCTCCTCCCCAGCACCACTTGCAACAACGACACAGCAGCCAGATGGAGGTGCTGTCACCTCATCCTCGCACAATCAACGAGCCACCAATGATTCTGCAACATTCGTCGTCTATGCGACTGAGCCCTGTTCATGGTCACAGTCAGAGCCATGTTGGACCTGGACCAAGGTACAGCAGCTCTCCTCAGTTGCCTGGCTCAGGACCCATGCGAGGCTCTCCTGGACCGGCAGGGTTGTCGAACGGAGCAAGCTCCCCTGCTCATTTGGGCCATGGTGGTCATCTGGCTTCACGTTACTCGCCTATTCCAATGTCATCGTCATCGACTCCTGGGTTGCCCAGTCTTGTTGGCATTGGATCGTCGCCTAGGATGTCGGAACCACCCATGCAACATCATCATCACCATCCTCAACACCCGTCCCAGCACCACGTGAGGAGATCTTCGAGCCCCTTCCAGCATCATGTGCCTGGTCAGGTTGCTTCGCCCTCGTACATCCAGCCGATGTCGGGCATGCACCCATCGTCAAGCTCTAAGCACATGCCTTCTTCATCGTCGTCGTTTGCGTACTCTTCGGCTTCGTCGTCATCTTTGCTCCCGCCACCTCTACAACCTTCATCGTCGTCTTCGTCTTCCATAGGCCCGTCTAGCTATCATTTAGGAGGTCATCCACACCAACAACAACAGCAGCAGTCTTCTTCATATGGTCATGCTCAACACTCACAGCAGCAGCATCCCTATGGACACCCTCCTCCACCCCATCACCACCACACCGCACACCAACAACAACAACAACAACAACAACAACAACAGCAATCAAGTCGCCATCATCATCCTCAATAATGACCGCTCCTGTACACATAAAAATACACTACACGTAATAAACTTTGTAATTTATGCAAGATAAGACGCAAGGATAACGGCTAAACTGCTGCTTTATGCTTTTTTTTTTTTTTTCTTTTGGGGGGAAAGGATTTTAGGAAGGTGAGCAAATGAGGAAGGAAAGCTAAACTACATGCTGGAACAAACAAGATATGTAGTGGTTGATTATACAAAGAATATAGGGAAATGGAGCAACGAACAGAATACAAAGCTAAGAAGCAAACGGAGCGAAAAACAATATGCCAAGGAAAAGAACTGGAGTTGAGTCAAAATAATATGACGCGTGCATCGGGTCAAGGACTGTAAGTGCTGGTAAAAGTTGGCGGGTGGGGTTGATGCTGTTGCCCCCGCTGATGCTGCCAGGTAGACGTAAGAGACTGCTTAGTGAGATTATGGGGTGGAGAAGTTGTCCAGTCTCATCCTTGGCTCAGCTCGAGCGGCAGCTTTGTGTGACTCGGCATCATCCTCGTCGTCTCTTGGTCGCTTCATCTTGGTCTCTTTGGCCACGCCCTACTGTTCTGCATCGAAAGCACCACCGACTGACGGCTTCTTAGCCTCAGCCTCAGGGTTCAGCTTGGCCCACTTTCAGAAGACACGCTACTGTTGATGGCTCCTTCGGCCTTTTTGTTCTCCTCAAAGTCTGTATCATCCAGCTTTCGACGCAGCATGTTCAGCTTGGGGGCATTAGCTCCTGCAGCAGCTTTGTGATCCTTGTCGTCGCCAATGAGCTCCCTCGGGATTTTCTCGACCTTGAACAACGGGCGACTGTTTTGAGGGATGATTTTTTCGCGTCGTGGCCTGATCATGGAGGAGGAAGAAGACGTTGTTTGGCTGCAGCTGGTTGTTCTTCTCAGCACGGGTTGTTTGTTTGGCTGCTGCTGGGAGTTCATCCTGGACAGGAACTTGCTTTATCATAGTTGAGAAGTAAAAATGTGAAGGTTGTTAGTTTTGTGAAAGCTGCGCCCAAAAGTGACTGCTATTCATGGTGTCTTCAGACTCGTGCTTGGTTAAGGCGTGGCTGTTGTTGTTGGGAGCACTGTAGGCGTTCATGGTGTCCTCAGTACTCGGTGCTATTATTGCGAGTAAATCAAAAGAAAACAAACCAGGTAGTCAGTTGCTTTCAGTTTGCTATGCGTTCATGCTCAACTGACCTTGCGTGTGTTTCGTGCCATTGTGGGGACTTGCTTGTTCCTAACTCCCGAGCTGAGGCGCAATCAGTCCCACACTACAAAAAGACTGCTCCTGACGACTGTTCCACTGTTTCTACCTCGCTTCTGTGTTTGTTGCCTTTGTCATTCAAGGTGGGTTGGTGGGTTCATGTATTGTCGTGCGCTGCGGTACCAGCAATGGTTGGTGACCGTTAGACTTTTTCGTTATGTATGTGGGAACGGATTATTAGGCCTATTACCTTGTCGTGATTGTATCGGACTGTAGTATTTACGTGAGTGCGTTGTTATCTCTGTGGTTGTTGTTGTGGTGAAAGTGTCGCTGCTGTTCTTCTCTTGTGAAGGTATCGCTGTAGCGAGTCAAGCGGTGGTTGGAAAGTAGAAGAATGAGTGTCTGTGGGAGGGAATCACTGGAATCGCTCTGGCAGAGAAGTGATTGCGTTGAGCTGTTGTGTTTGTGAGTGTGATATTGTGTGTTTGCTGTTGTGAGATTGTAGCTGTTGTTCTTCGCGTATGAGGGTGTCGTTGTAGCGAGTCGAGCGATCAAGGGACGTTGAGAGCAAGAGAGAAGAACAAAAGCTGCGCACGAAAGACAAAAGGACAGAGAGAAGGATGACAAAGAACGGGAGTAGCGATGGAAAGGGCGTGGGAAGGGTGGCAGAGGGTTATTATCATTACAGTCTTAGGTTAAATACTATAGTGGATTTCACGCAAAATTATCAATTTATGATCAATGTTATTCTTGGTATAAAAAGTGCGAGCCAAAAAGGCCTATTCAATTAAGCGAAGTTGATACTGGCGAAAAGCATACCCTATTCTCCAGCCTCACCCGCACCTAACCAACACACACACAACACACTCTCTTCAGAAAGACAACACTCGATCTCTTTTTTTCTTCCCTTCACATTCTATACATCTGTTCCCTTTTCTACACGACACTGAACGACAACCCCACTACATTATACGCAGATTAGCGGCTTATAATGGTTTATAGATTTTTTTATTCCGAGCACGATAGACAGTTATAAACCAGTCACATATGTGTGAATAGATTGTTTCATGTGCCCTCTCCTCTCGTGCCTGTGCCTGAACACATTGAGAACTGCGTTGCCCTCCTGCTTACATCACACTCTCTGCTCTCTATTCCTCTCTGCTCTTCCCTCCCTCTATCCCTAGGTCCTTCTATCATCACTCTCTCTACTCCCCTCTCTACTATCCTCTTCTCTCCTCCTTCCCTCAGCTTTGCCCTCACCCTGCTCCTAACCATATGTAGAGCGAGCTGACATGTAACACTGTGATAGACCAAGGATGGTGTTTATTCTCTTCTCTTTGGGTACTTTCTCGAGGGTGCTTTGGGAAGAGCCTTGTAGTATTTATCAATTGAACCAACAGTATCGATTTGCCCTCTTACGAAGGCAAGTGCATTGTTTACGGCGGACTTGTCAACCTGCAAGCCAGCTGGGATAGAGCGCAGAACCGAATGTACAATGTCCTTCTTCCACTTGTAGAGCTGTGCATCTTTGCCTCGCCACGCTGATCCGAACCACCTATTAAGCTCTGCGATGGAGGGGGACCCATCGACGCCGTGGTAAAACCACTCTTGCCACAGTTGGTCGAGCGTATTCGGTCGTGGGATCAGCTTGCACTCGGGCATTAGGGGCATATGGTGTTGGGTCTCTCCTCTCGCCCTCTTCTCGTCGGCGACTAAGACGGCTACTTGTCGCATTCTGTCCTCGACATTGTCGCTGGGGTTGAAAGCGGCCAGAGCTGCGCGGCGGTGCGCATCCCTTGAAAGAACTGCAGTGGAAGAAGTCGGAGGTCTTGATTCTTGCTGGCCAGCGTCCGGCTCTGGAAGCTGAAGAAGAGCGATGGCGGTAGCCATAGTGGTACTCTGGCTTGCTGCACTGCCGTTGACGTCGTCACTGACATTCACCTCATCGTCCTCGCTAATCGCCACCACGGCTTCCACCGTTGACTTGAGAGCTTGCATCAACTGAGATCGAACGGCATCCTTGTTCAAACATTGTCGCTTGTTGCCTGCCAGTTTGTCATTGTTGCCAATGCACCGCTTCAAGTCCTTCAGCTCGGATGCTGTCCTATCATTCTGAGCTTGTAAAGTAGCTGCTAGAACATTCATACCGGCGTGCAAACTCTGAAGTCCGGCTTGCTGGCTTTGCTGCAGGCTCCGGATTGCAGCATCTTGGACACCGAGCCTCGCGCCGACCCTGTCAAACTCCAGTTGGATGATGGGTGTGGCAGATGCGAGGGAATCCGTGAGAGGAGAGGGATTTCTCATGCTCTCGAGCAGGGTTTGCTGGAAATCTTGAAACGCAGGTGTTTTGAAGACAGGGTGATCGAAAACAGGGTGCGCGGCGGCAGCACCACCCCCGAACAGGATGACAGCTGCATCCTGAAGGATAACCTTTCGCAGGTGGGCGAGAAGGCTAAGATGGCGCTTTCTTGAAATGACCTCATTCGACAGAACGGTCTGCATATCCTTGTCCGTGTACACCTGCTTGACTTCCTTGCACTCGCCCCGTCGCAGCTTCTCACGCAACTCCTCGCGTCCGTGGAAAACGTCGCAGTCACGCATAATGTTGTCAATCGTGAGCCTCCAGAACGTGTCGGAGCAAGCATCCTCGATGAAAGGGAACAACTGCCTTTGGAGCTCAATGCTGGGGATCACAGTGTTCCGAGCCAGCCAAAAGCGCTCTAGACGGTCGCGGTCAAATCCAGCCAATCGAAGGGCCACTGAAGGCTCTACACCCTCGAGATAGTGAGTTGAGAGACGGTTCGATGCCCAGTTCCCGTGCTTAGCGATCGCCTCTACCGTAGATCCACACATATGCGCGAATCTGGAGCCGTGCTTGCGCCCAAGGTGAGTCACTGTGCCCTTGTCCAATATCCCGCTCTCATGAAGAGCCTCCACCTGCGCCTGGAACTGGGAGTTGTAAGTCATCGGTACATCCATTGGTTTGTTTCCAGCTAACAGATGGTAGTCGGTCCATTTAGGGTTGGTGAGATCAGGCGCCCTTTTGTTTTTGCTCTTAGTACAGCAAAAAAAAGGAAGAGGGGGGGGGGGAAGAACGCATTATTAAATGAGTGTTGAAATATGAGTGACACCACGCGTCGGCCGCCGACATTTACCACATGCACGCCACTTACCGACCAAAGCTCAAGCAAATAAAAGGCTAGAGCGCCAACTGGACACACATCTACTTCTTTGTTCCGAACTGCAACTCCATACTGAATCTTGCCGTCCTTGTTCGTCTTGCCTTGCCTCATCATCAGCACAACTCCAAGCACGAATTGGCCTTCTCTGCAGCTGGCATCGTTCGTATTTTTGTTGCGGTTGGGCTCGACGTCGTGGGCGAAAAGATCCGGGAGTCGGATCTGGCGTGTGACCTCGCTGCGGAACATCATAAAAAAGCAAAGACTTACATCCGCACGGTCGCGTAACCCTTTCAAGCGGCGCTTTCTCAAGCTGGCTGCGCCCTCCACATTGCGCATCCAAAATCGCTTCATTAGCTGCCGAACAATCGAAGTTGGGTTCTGGGTGAAGTCGATAGAGCCAAAGTCGGTATCTGTCGACCTCTTCCTGGCGGACATCCTCACGCGGTAAACGTCGATCAGAGGTTGAATGTACGTCTTCGGGGCCGGAACTGTGCCATAATCCATCGCTAAATTGTTCCTGTCTTCACACTGATGCTTATAGAGGTCGCCAATGGCAGCGAGGTGCAAGAGAATGGTTGCCGTCGAGTACCACCGCTCTTCACTGTTCTCATTGTTGCTGTTGTGGATGTCAACGTCTCGACTGGCGTCCCCCTCGCAGTTGTCATCGCTTTTGTCCTCCACATCGCCTCCATCGACATCATCATCAGAACACGGGTCATCCATATTTGCCCGCCGTTCGCCGGACTTGTCCTTGCTGTTGTTGCCCTTCCTGTCTCTTGGCGACGGTTTGATCCGTATGATACCTATTGCATTTATATTTTCGTTAGTTCTTATAATTTCAAACACCACCATAGCGTTTCGTCGTCGTCGTCGTATCGTATGACCGCTCACATTAGTTCCATTTTTCATATTCATACCGTTTTGAGGATCTTCCGTCTCGCAGGTCAGGCAAGCAAAGTAACGGGTTACTTTGCCTTTCGTGACGTTGTAATCATCCTTATATCCAGAAACGTCGCACCATTCCTATACCAAGGGATGGAGTGATTGAGTTAGTTAGTGCGTCGAGTCGGGGGCCATAGTTTATCTATGCTTGTGCAAAAATGGGGGTACATTTTACAATTTGCCATACCATGAACTTCTCCTGGTACCGATCATACTGGTCCCGCGTCGACTGGGCTTGCAAGGACTTGCGAGCTTCGGCCACAAGATGGGAGCTTGCTAGCTCCTTCTGCTTATTACAGAGGTGATTTTGTTGTTCAACCCTATTGCGTTCGCGGTAGGTTTCCAGCTTAGATTTTGCTCTTGCCGGCTGGTTGCCTTGCATGCTCGTCTGCTGCCGTTTGTTTCGTGCTATGGCTTTGCCTTTAACAGAAAAGCTGCACGACTTGTTTAACGCGAAACAATAAAACAATAGAACGAAATAGTAAGTATGGTGGTATGGTGGATGCCAATCAGGTACAGGACATATCGCCCCAATTGTGCAAATACCTCTTTAGCTTACCCGTGTCATTAATTAGTCGGGTATTGGGGGGGGGGGGTGTGTGTGTAATGTGTATTGGGGTGTGGGCTTGTCTGAATGAGGCTAATGTGGCGATGTGGAGTGGAGAAAGAGGGAAGAATGGAGTGACATGCATGCGTCCCATGTGGATGATTCCGCCAGAAAAAAAATAATTATGCAAGGCTGCCTATCGGTTTAAAACCGTGCCTATGCCGACGGGGATAAACCCATATGTGTCACGTGACTTTTATAAACCAACCTTATGTGGATAACCCCCACAATTCCACACATTCCTCTTCCCACTCAACCTTTTCTGTTCACTTTCCCAACGTGACACACGAACGATAACACCACCACCACCAGCACACTCTCTTTGCAAAGACGACGACATCCGTCATGAGCGACAACAGCCCTGGAGTACGTAAAACAGTTCATGAACGTTCATCACCTTGCGTTTTGCAGAGAGAGAGAGAGAGAGAGAGAGAGAGAGAGAGAGATTATGTACTCACAACATATTGTTCCGTTCTGTTTTAACTACTACGAAGCAGATGCACTCCTTTATGCCGGACTGGAAGTTCGTTAACGAGGCTGCAGAACAAATCCTGCACGAGGGATTCAATGGGGATCTATATCAGCGACTAGGAGGAGCTTTTATTGCTTCAGAGGCCCAACCCATAGCACAGGGTCAAGCGTCCGTCGCCTTTCGCTTTATCAACAAGCACCACTTGGCATTAAATTTCAGCACAACACCCTCTCTTGCACGGCTTATCATTGCGATCTTGGATGGCTCATGGACACCGGAGCGTGGTGAGAGGAACGAGACCGGATTTTTGGTGCTTTGGAGGAACCAGGAAAACACCATCACATATCCCATTCCACCTTCAAGCTTTCTTCTTCGCTACATCTCAGCACTATTGCACATCAACATATTCCTGTTTGACACCGCCGCCCGCCCCATTGTCATCACCCATCCCTATCCAAAAGGAGTTGTCGGTATTCTTCATGATGCATCGTCAATTCTGGGATACTCGGACTACAATGTACTCGGACCAACTCGTACGGAACAGGACGATCTTTTCATTGATCTACGGCCACCAACACCCCCGTCTCTACCACTTCCACCAGGACCTGCCGCGACATTCCGAACCGCCAAACGACCGCGCCAGCAGAGAGAAGGATGCGAGATCGACAGGGTCGCACTAGAGACCATCTACAAGGAGGAATGGTGTGTTTTGATGTCTACTATGTGAATGATTTTTAGACTTTTTTTGTTTGATTTTTACTTCTTTATTGATTGTCTTTGATATTTTTAAAAAAAAATCATTTAGTGAGGCCCGAGTCAAGAAGGAGGCGGCCGATCAGTGCCGCACGGCGAAGAAGCGTGCAAAGAAGGAGGCAGATCCGAGGGAAGCATTGGAGAAGGCACATATTGATGCAAAGCAAGCGGAAGAGAAACGTGTAAGAACGCCTCGGGGAGTCATGAATGAAACTGCTCGACGCGTTCGCCAACACTGCGGCATCAACGACGAAGAGGACTTTACCAACCATCACGCATCGATGATGATTACCCACCCTATTGGAGAACCTCAGACCGTTACTGGACGAGCTCTAGCGACATATAAGGCGGCCTTATCAAGACACTTTGACATGGCATGGATCGAGGAACAGGACCACATATCTGATCCTACCGTTGCTTCAGCAAACTCAACAACTATCGCCCCAACCCCATCGGACATCGACGCCCAGGATGACAACAGCATTCGCACTATTACCCTACCTCTTACGAAGCTGCTCAGGACGGATCTCCCCACGAAGGATCAAGATTACATCACCAAGAGGCTAAACGACGTACAGGGTGAGGTGTCTGACTTTATGGAATCCGTTGCCATGGGAGCGTACAAGACAACACTATGGGTATGTTTTCAACATTCTCTGTCTTGGTTGTGGTCGCGCAAGGACATATTTATTTCAAGTTAACTAATATTATATGTTATCACGACCGTGTTTACTTTCTAGATCTGTCGCGGTGGCATCCAAGGAAGCATACAGCTTAACCTAGCTGACATATTCCCGCCATCCTTTGATATCAGGGACGACTACTTCAAGGAGAACCCGATCGTGGAAGCGGGAGTCATTACTCCGGAGTGGAAACAGATTGTATCCGATGCTACGGAGTTGAAGCCCCGAGTGAAGGATCCGGCAACCTTGCTATCCCAGGATTATTTGCAGTACCTTGGAGTTCGGATTCCAGAATTGAGACGTGCGAGGAAGACCCCCAAGACTACCACCCACCCCTTGTGGGATACAGTGCTTGAAAGCATCTATAGCGGGAAGCTGGTACCACAAGCCTGGGATGATTCAAGGCATCCTGACTCACCCTCATCCAACCCCTTCAAGATCATTCCAAGCTTGTCTCAAGCCTCTGGTTCCGGCGCTGTGGATGATGCCTATGCTGCTGCTGATGCCAATGTCGAGGTCGGATACCAGTCAGAGGACTCATCGAAGGAAAGCCTGGGGGGCTTGACGGCCACACTCATGCGAGAGTACGCTACGAACATCAAGATGATATGGTCTGGAGACATTTACGAGAGGTTGAGACGGTACGTGGTGCACAATGTTCTCCGACTCAATCTACGACCCCAGAGCGAGGAGAAACACCGCATCCAAAAGCGGAAGCGTGCTATCAAGAAGGCCGAGGAGATGAAGGAGGCGTCGGCATCGGCAAGCCAAAAGCGTCGAGAGTCCCTGAGGAACTGGAAAAGGCGAAACCAGGACCTATTCAATCAACTTGATCACGCATTTGATACTAGTCGAGACGAGGAGCGCATCAACAAGATTTTCGGGCTCATTGACATCCATCAAGAGCGGCGGCCAGGAGTCAAGGAGCAGAACAAGTCACGTGGACTCACCCAAAGCGACGACTACGAGACGGACTCGGAGTTTGACGGCTCAGACGACTCAGACGACGATATGGATACTGAGTTGGTTGTTTCGGGCTCGAGCAAGAGCAGCGATGATGTTTTAATGCCTTGCACTCACACAGCAGATCAAGATTGCGAGATGGGGGTCATGGAGGAGCAGTCAGATGCCGGTCGCTCTATTAATGCAGAGGCTCAGAGCAGTGGTCCGTCTGAATCTGTGGCACGCTCCTCAACAGGTACCAATAACTAATATCGGACGCTGCTCCTTGCTGAGTTTGTGGTATTAACTGTTGACTAATATCTCTCACTTCCTTTTTCTCCACCGTAGGACCAAAGGAGCCGACATCAAAGAAGCTCCGAGGTCTAGAAGCAGTAGCTATCAGGTTGCTGGAATTGCCAGACTCGAACATACCCATCACCGAAGAGACAGTCAAGGCGAAGCTCTACGAGCCTGAGATGTACAGCACGGAGGAGATTTTGGCCGTCTTGCGGCTAGTGACATTACTGAGACCGTTTACCCCTAAGAAGGCCCACTCAGGACCCCAGTCAACTTCCTATCCAAAGAGCGTCTTGACTTTGGGGCCGTTTGTGTATATTGCAAATGCAATCTTGAGATCGGCGGGATACAAGGATTTCACCCGTAGGATTTGCCCAGTTCCTGCTGTTGGGAATCGGCATGCTGTGCCGTTGGACGCGTCAGGGGTGTATGACATATTTGGCGGGCGAGCACCAGGACGCTTCGATATCAAGGGCCCAAGTGGTCGAGTAATCACCACGTCGACCGTCGCGAGACTGTCTACCGATCATCGCAAATATGTTTTCGGTGGACTTTTCAATATGGCCATCATCGACGATGCCTGCACGAAACATGGACTTGAGTTCGCACAAAGGTATGCATACATAAGGTCTTGAATATGACCTCTCCTCATTCATATCTATGACCATCATGAGTCAATTGAATAACAGTTTACCGTGCATTGTTTGTAAAATGATAGAATGACGTACGTCGACTTTTACACAGTACGCATCACGGGACGACGGGCGATAACGGGACCAAACCGCCACTTCACCAACAGTGCGTACGAAGACAAGAAGAAGAAGCATGTTAAGCCATCAGGTGTAATCAACTGGACGTCGGAACTACTGGAAACCGGGCACACCCCTCAATCTGCAGCCAAAGCGTCGGAGGAGATCAAGATTGTTCAGGATCGTTTGGTCACAGAGCTACAACCCCTCAAGAAGGGCCTCAAGGCAGCCACGACGGTCAGGAGAGAAAAGGACCGCACCCTTCGTCACTATGAAGGACACGACCAGAGACACAAAAAGGGAATCTACCAGAACCTTCAGGAGGCACGAAAAGTCGTCAACAACCTGAAGAAGAAGATCGTTCCTCTCGAGGCTGAGATCCGGGAAAAGAAGCAGCAACGCTACTATTACAACAGGTTGTCCAAGGCGACCGCCCCCCCAACAGCACTATCAGAAGACCCTTCTCCCCTGCCCATCACGACTGTCACAGAGTCTGTCCCAACTGTTCAACATCCTGGGATGCAAGACTTTGTTCAGACAACCTCCATCAAGCAGCTACTGTTAGAAATTGAAGACAAGGACCGACAACTACCTGTACCAGGCACTGACAGAGGATTGGTGACTATGTCTGAGACTGTCCCCTCCTTGTGGTCAACTCTGGAATCTTTATCAAACCGATACTATATTCTCCATGGTATGTTTTCTTTTCTGCTTTACTACTGTCGCTCTATCATATCAAGATCGTGTCTTCATGCAATAATTTCCTACGGCGTTTCATTTGACGTTATAGGTCATCCCGATACTCACCACACCGGCAACGACGACGGGGCTTCAGAGCCGCCCACCTCTCACGCTGATGCTGTGGACATGGACATTGATGGCACGGACACCCAGCCCTCTCTGCATTCAGAATCGAAAGCGTCGTCTCTTCCAGAACGGACTCGGAACGCCATAACGATAACTGGCTCTTTATCCCGGAAGGCAACGATCGAGGACATGCGTTTTGCCAAGTCCAACCGCATCACCGCAAAACAGGTCAAAGAAGTCGGTGGAGTAGGTAGGGCGACTCGAACAAGGGAGCGTTTGCTTCGACAGCCGGAAAATCAGAGGATTTCGGAGCTTCACAAGGAGATAGGAGAAAACTCCGTTTTGAAGGCGCAGACTATCAGTGAAGTTGACTCTGCACAGGTGACCCGACGATCAGCTACACAACCCCTTCGCAACTTCGAGGGCAGCAAAAGCTTAGTGAAACAAACCCACCACAAGGATCTTCAACTGCAGCGAGCATGGCAGACGATCGCAGCCGACGAACGACGGAAAATGCAGGATTTTTCCAGAGGTAAGTTTATGGATTTAAGAATCGGAGTGCATTGATTCCTTGTTGTTAACTCCAATGGGCATTCAAATAACTAAAACGTACTTTTATTTTTGTTTTCTTGATAGGAACAGGACAGACCCAACCAGCATCAGTCAACACAGTCGACTCTATCGATGGGTGTTGCAAGTGTGGTAGACACCACCTCCCAATCCGCGTTGGAAGGGCACTCACCTATCCACAGGAATGCCCCAGAGATGCGTTGCCCATCATCCCTATCATGTTCGTCGGGACGGCAGGAATCGGAACCGGGAGTCGCATTGGCGGTCATCTAAAGTACGGCGGAAAAAAGGTCGTTGAGCAACATGCCCTCTCCGTCCCTGTACTGATGACCGATGAAAACATGACAAGCAAAGTCTGTCCGTTTTGTTTTGCGATTCTACGCCTCGTCAAGGAACTGAGACTTGTCAACGGAGTCGAGAAGCTGGTCACAATCAACGGTGCGGTTCAGTGCGAAAACCCCAACTGTGAGAGTGTCCGCGCCGGTTATGCACGTCGAGGCAGGGACAGCAATGCATGTGTCAACATTGCACTTGCGGGATTCACGACAATCATGAGCGACAACAGACAGCCACTTCCTCCCTACAGGAGATCAACGCGTCCAGAGGGCGCCACCCCTTCAGAACCCCAGTCTCTCGCTACTGGAACACAACAAAACATCGAGCACTTCGACAACGGACCCATTGACAACAATGGCTTCCCGCGACGCTGCTGATGAGCTAGCCTAGCTAGATTTATGTAAGTTCCCATCTGCTTGTTTCCCATTTATGATTTGCTACGGAGTCTGCTATCAGTAAACCTCAGATTAACCAAAACATCCTAAATTTTGGATGAAATAGACAATAAGACTAGGAAAAGAATGGATATTAAGGGCTGTCACCAGGGTGACTGTTTAATTTGTGTGCCCCTGCATGGAGATGGTCGCTCTGACTGGCACCTGCATGTTGAAAACGACAGCATCACAGGATATCGGCAAGTAATGTTCACGTTTTTACGTGTTTGTTTATTTGTGTTTGTCTCTGTGCTATTAACACGCTGCTTGTTTTCTGTTGTATCTTAACATATGCTTTGGCGAGCTGTTGTGAGAAGAAAAACGAAGGGGCAAAACTTACTTAAAAGCGACGATCGTCCCGTCCGCCACGTCTGTAGTCCCGATCGCGGTCATAGTCCCGTCGGCCGCCACGATCTCTGCTCCTGTCTCGTCGTCCACCATCGCGATCCCTGTCCCTGTCCCTGCGGTCGTCTCTCCGGTAGGGTTGGTCACGATAACTCCGCGAATCCCTGTACCCGCCTCGCTCGCGGTCGCCTCTGCTATCGGAGAAGTGATCCCTCTGAGGTCCAGAGCCTCCTTGGTCGTCACGGTGTCTGCCACCACGAGACGAGCTTGAGTGGGGTCGATCACCTCTTTGTTTCTTCATCTCCTCATAGGTCTCATGAATCTTTTGGTAGCCAGTATGTTGCTTGCCTTGAAGGTGAGAGTCCAGTCGGTTGGAAGTGTCGTTCATGACCAGGAAAGCGCCACAGACATGGCAAACCTCCATCTTGTTCTCTTGACGGAAGATTGGGTTGACATCGTCGTTCTGCTTGAGCTGTTGCAAGTCTGCTTGCATCTTTTCGACCTGATCTGTCAGGACCTGGGCTTCCTCGACGCGCCCTTCCTCGCCGGCTTCCTCCACCTTGGCGAGTGTGTCCTTGATCTTTTGTTCAAGCATGACCATCTTTTCCTCCTTTTCGTCCTTGCGCGGGTTCAGCAGCTGATGATGTCGATTGCCATGATGTCGATAGTTTTGAAAAGGGTGGCGTCGGATCGGAAGGTGAGAGATTGTGAGGGCAGTAACGGACGAAAGATGAGTTAGCAAGCGGCTTTGTAGAGTCGTAAGCACTACGAACTAATCAAGACAACGATGGACACTAGGTTCGAAAGGATCCATCAAACTTACGTTCTCGTCAACTTCCTTGTCCTTGCGTTCCTTGCCTCGGCGGATCTTTCTCTCGAGATCGTTATGCAGATATGTCAAGTAATCGAAAAACTCTTCCTCATAGCGGTATGTGTCCCTGTCCGGAGCCTTCTGATATCTACATGCACACATTGATGGAGAGAACGGTTAGATTTTTTTTCTCCGAGACTATCGATAACAAGGCTGGCTCTTCAATGTCAGGCCCTGAAGGCAGAGAAACTATGAACGTACTCTTCGCGCAACTTTTCGTCGTGGACCAGGTCACAGTTACCCAAGTCTGACTTGGTGTTAGTGAACAGACTGTTTGGGCAGAACTTGACGAGGAAATGCTTACAGACCTAAGATTCCATCGGTAATATAACAAGTTACGAATGGAAATAGTTTAGCCCATTGTCGTTTTTATACGTTGATCGCTCTGTTGCTCGAGGGTTAGCCGTTGTGACAATTTCGAAGGAGGTGCCTTGATGTTGTTGTTAAAATGACTGAATCGTATACGTCAGAAGATTGGCACTTACCTCCTTGTCCCAGAACTTGTATCTGCTTGGCTCGAATGGGGCGAACAGCTCGCTGACGAGCGATCGCGCGTAGTTGTGGGTCATGGTTGCTGTGTTGTGTTGGATGGAACTGAAGAGACCTGCAGTGCCTTTTGTATGCCTCTCCCAAATATGTGATTGTGGTTCAGTGGGTTGCGTCTTCGGTGACGTAATTTAGACAACCTTTGTCCCTTCCCTCTTTAATTGACGATGGCACAAACAGTCCTCTAAATTAAAAAAGTCGCGTCTGCCTGAAGCACAAGGGAAAAAACAAAATAAAAGTCCAGGGCGCGTTTCTTTTGTGGTTTCTTTACTTTTTGTCCGAGGTCAACTGTCCCCCTCTTCTTCTTTTCTCATTACAACCTCACACACAAAGAAGATGTTCACTCAGCATAACAGGAAAAGCAGGCAGCTGCTCGCCTCTGGCATAAAGTCAACCTACGATGACGACCTCTACCCAACTCGCCTCAACTTCTACAGGGAACCGCCACCACTCGAGATCAGCATCGAGGAGTTTGAACAGTTTGCCCTCGACCGAATGCAAGGTATTTTTTTCCCTTCACTCATCACTTTTTTCTTACGACCGAGGTTGTGTGTCTGATGGTAGCACGTAATAACTCACAGTCTTTTTCTTTCTCGTTGGCATGTATCATGTAACTCAACTAGTCCTGCAGGCACTGCTCACGGCGCAGATGCGTAACTTGACACCGGAGCAACTGGACAAGGCTGTGAACGAAGCTATCAGGAAATACATGCCCATGAGCCCCAACAGCAAATCCAACACCTCTCACCGCCAGTTAATGGAAGAGCGACGAAAGGACCACATCAGTCACTTCATCTTGCGCCTCGCCTACTCTCGCAGGTACGTTACACAGTACACTTCCAGATCGCTGAAGGATCCAGTCTATGACTTTCTTGTTGCTACCATTACTTACCCAATTCGTCTTACATGTTAACTTTCAATATGTAGTCAAGAGCTTCGATCTTGGTTCCTGAGAGCTGAATGTGCCTTGTTCAGGTATGACCTACCCTACTGCTTGCATGGATATCAATGGACTGATGGTAGTGTGAATGAGTTTGGCCTTCCCTTTCCTAACTTTTCGTTCCTTGATCTGTAGGTATCGCTTTGAAAAGGAGATGCTGAAGGATCAATTGGAGTTTCTGGAGAAGCAGAACCTGAGCTGGAAGAAGGTACGTCTCTCATAGGAAACATCAATAAGCAGCATGGAAACAACGATCAAAAAGATCAAGTCCGCTCACTCCCTCAGCTATTTATCGTATGCAAATAGGTGTCAGATGAGGACAAGCGGTTGTTGAGGGAGAAACTCAAGACATCTTCATTCAAGGCAGGAAACATCGACGAGGAGACATACTTCGAAGTCGATTTCGAGAGAGTTACAGGACTGGTGGGGCGGAGACAAGTCTACATCCAGGCAGGAAAGGCGTTTGTGCGACTCTCGGATCAGGTCGTTTTGGTCTTGGACGAGTTCAAGGAGCGTCTCTCGCATGCCCTTGAGGTCACAGGAAGGGCTTTGCCACGGATGGATGAGGACGATAGATTGATGCCGGTGCTGAACAATATCAACAAGCAATATCTCGGTCGCGAGTTCACCAGTTCTGCGATTGCGGGTGAAATCCAGGCCAGCGATGTCGATACTGTAAGTTTTTTTTTCTCTCGAGGATGTCGCTTTCTTTCCATTCCGACTTCTGGTGCTTACTACGATTCCTGTCTCCTGATAGCTTAAGGTGCATATGCCCTTGTGTATGGAGCACTTGCACGACGAGTTGAGACGGGAGAAGCACACACGGCACGGAGGTCGTATGCAGTACGGTCTCTTCCTCAAAGGAATGGGTCTCTCGCTAGAGCAGGCTCTGATCTTCTGGCAGATGGCGTTTGAAAAGATTACACCCGAACAATTCAACAAGAACTACGCCTACAACGTGCGACATACGTATGGTATGGAAGGAAAACGGACCGATTATACCCCTTACAGGTAACGTCTCCTGTCTATGCTATTTTGATCGTTAAAGTACTTCTCTTATAGCAGCGTTTCTTGTGCATGGAGACCATAACTAATTCTGATGTGAACATATAACAACAAAAAAATAATAGCTGCAAATCCATCATTATGAACAACGCCCCGGGGTCAGGAGACCACCATGGATGCCCCTTCCGCCACTTTAGTGCCCCAAACCTGCGCGCACAATTGGCCGCCCACAATGTCGACGAATTCGACACGGACGATATTATCCACAAGGTCCAACAACGTCATTACCAGATCGCCTGCACACGGTACTATGAGGTCACGCGCGCCAAGATGGTCGGCATCTCCCCAGAGAATGTCAAGGGTGGGTTGAGCGATTCTGCGACCGGAAGCATGATTGCTTCTCAGGAGGTCATTGAGCACCCGAACCAGTTCTTTGAACAGAGTTACCTGTTGATGAAGAGCAAGAATGCTGAGAGTGAGGGTGGGGCGGCTTCGGGAGCGGCGACGGGAGCAGGAGAGGGAATGGATGGCGTGACTGGACCGGCACCTTTGGAAGCCATTGTCAGGGGTCGGTACACTTACAAGAAGGCTGGTGCCTCAATATCGTCCAACGTTCAGCATGATATCGACATGTAATTTTCTGTTCCTCTCCTTTGTTTGCCTTCATCATTTTTCCACTTTTGTTCCCCTTTCACGTCGTAATGTCAATACTCCTTTTTGATTAAAAAACTTTCAAATCTTGTAGAATAGCTTCCTACTCTAACCTTTCTTCTATTGTTGTGGTCGCTGGTACTGTTGCTGTTGTGGTTGTAACTGTGGCTCAATGGGGCTGTTGGCCATCACATCCGCACTCGTCGAATAAGTCGCCAAAGGAGCAACACCAGACGAACTTAGAGAATTTAGGGGTGTTGACAACAAGATCTGGGCAGACGCGCTCAAACGCCTATTGATGCTGTTGTTGCTTACCGCTAGTAGTGGTAATGGGGGACATGATGATCCGATTGTTAAAGGCTCGTCTCCTGTACCTTCCACTACCGGGTGCCCCTGAGTTGGCAAGTATACTCGTCGCACTCCCGCTCGCTGCCAGGGCTCCTTGGTTCGAGCAGACAGAGTTGCTGCTACCCTCGCTGCTCATGTACCCCTCCCCGGCACTCCCCCGGCGGGGATACAGACTCGCCTGTAAGCTACTTGTCGTCGAGGTTCGAGAGTTATGGCGAGTTCGGTTGTTGCGTAGACTACTGCAATCGGAACTGATCCCTGGTGTCGTCGTTGTCATCCAAGAACCACTTGCACTGTTAGGAGTCGGTGTGAATCCAGGGGTGGCCATCGCAGCAGCAAGGGCGTCAGATTCGGACCAGCCCGCAGAGACTGCCGCCGCAGCAGCAGAGATCACGGCAGCAGAGGGAATAATGGTCTGGCTTCCTTGGGTCGGTAAGAGATGACTTGGGAGTTTGGTGTGGTTTCGTCTGCGACGTCGTCCATTACCTCCGATTCCGAACTCTGGGTCGTACAGATCCTCCGAATCATAATCGTTGCCGTCCTCTGGAGCTGGCTGTGTTGAACGAGCGATGGAACGGATACTGCCCTGTTGGGAATGAAGAGACTGCGCGTGGGCCGAGGCTGGTCCCGATGGTGGGTCGAGACTGAGTATCGGTGGCGGTAACGAATCTCCAACGCGCCCACTTGCAGTCGACCCTCTCCTCACGGACTGATTCGAGCTGTCATATCCTGCAGTAGTGCCTCCTGCTGCTGCTCCAGAAGCGTCAACTCCATCGACGAGGGAGGGCTCCTCCAACGCCGTACTCTTAACCTGCAGAGGCGTCGTAGTAGCAGCAGCAGCGGTCTGCCTATCCTGCACAGACGATTCAGATTCACCCTCCCGATCCTCAACAATCTCAGAGGCGCCCACAAACGGCGGCTGGTGCATCATCAGTCTCTTATTCTGTCGCTCAGTGGGTCCAGAACTCGATATATCGGTACTCGTCCACTCGCCCCCAGCACGAGACCACCAAGGGGTCACAAGCCCGTCCACGTCCAAGTCACCGGCGATGTTGCTGTTATTGATATTACTGTTGTGACCGTGGAAGACATGGCGATCGTTGTTGTACCCATCATAGGCGACCTGACTGGTA
Source organism: Linnemannia hyalina (assembly GCA_019671135.1). NCBI lineage: Eukaryota > Fungi > Mortierellomycota > Mortierellomycetes > Mortierellales > Mortierellaceae > Linnemannia > Linnemannia hyalina. The sequence goes on from JAHRHY010000003.1 coordinate 2,384,123, forward strand.
CCACTGGTCGATTTAGAAGAATCCGTTCGATTCAAGAACCCTGAGAATCCAGTCCCCAATCGAGACGCCCATGACGGCCGACGCCGATTCTCGTCATCAGAGGCCTGCAACCCGTTTCCTCGATTTCCTCCTTGTCCAGGTGCACCGCCACCGCCACCACCGTTCATCATCATCGTCATATCCGAGTTACCACCACCTCCTGCGCCACTGTTTCTAGAAAAAGGATTAGAGAACGATAGATTATGCGTATTGATAAAGTCCGAACCAGGATCAGGGGGCACCGACCGTCGCCGCATTCCACCCGTACCACCATTCAGACCAGGCAAATTCCCATTATATCCCGACGCATAAGGCGGATAAGAACCAGACAAAGACGTCAAAGACGACCGATGCGCGAGGGATTGCAGATCCTGCTCCGTGAATAGACTCATCCACCCATCAAGCCGACTCTGACTCGAGAACCGAATCAAGAGCGGTCTTGCATGACAGGATGTCACTCTAATAGTTGGCTCCTGTTCGTCCTGTACCTGTGTCATCGATAACATCAAGTAGCTGGTTGATCTCCCATCCGTGCTCTATCAAGATTGTACAAAGTGGCCCCGAAAATTAGATTTTTTTTTTCTTCCTGGATTCAAGACTTGTAGGGTGCCAATGTTAATGTCCTCCAGAGAGAGCCTTACGTCGACAGAGAGAAAGGCGTGAGCTTCGGGGATAAGGATCAAGGTGGCCATGCACCAATGTGAGAGTAGGCCAGTGATTCTGCCCCTGAGAGCGCGAATAGGGAGTAGGAACTAGAAATGGTAGCAAAAGTTAGGAACATGATTTCGATTCATTCGATAGCAGCCTTGTCTCGTTGAGTCCTTACCACAAAACAGTCCAACTAAAAACGAACGGAAAAAAAAATGCAAGTGCCGTTAGTCAAATGTACTTTGTACATCAACGAACCTACCTCAACAAGAAAACAACCCCAAGCAAGAGAGCAAAAGACCCATACCATGCGTTGTGCTCCTGACGTTGAACCTCCAAACGTACGCTCAGCCAAAATAGCCGTCCGCAGAGGCCCTCTCAAATCAGGATCGGTTCCGCGCCTCCCCAATGCTCCCCCTCCGGCAGCACTAAACGAGTTCTCAGCAAACTCAACCCTGCTGTGCCCGCGGTGCTCCTTTGGAATATTGTCACCCCTGATCGATCCTTGACTCATCCTCGAACGATGATCGTGTGACCCTTCTGCAACACCAGCACCATCGACATTTCTGCTCATCGCCTCGTTCTCTCCAGGATAGCTCGAAGTACCTCCTCCGTCCTCGTCCAATCCTGCAGATCTCTGTCCAAGCGTCATAAACGTCCCTCTCTTCTCTTCTACCGCCCCCGGATCTGAACCCTTCCGCGGGACCTTTGAATTCATCCATGCTCCTAGAGGGTTCCCATCAAGGTTTGCGTTAGCCGTTCCTCCCCCTCCTCCTAGAGTCAAAGAGGCCACCGAGAACTTCCGCTTGTGTTTCGACGGCCTCTCGTTCGATCCACCAGTTGTCAAGGTATGGTCAACGATGGGCGCCAAGACACTCTCTGCAGTAATAGCATGGTCCGCCATAGAGGGTTGTCCAAGATAGTTGCCGCCATCATCCCCTATACCCATTACTATGCCCAGCTCTGCTGCTGCTGCTGCTACTGCTGCTGTGGTCATCGCCGGTACAACCTGTCGTCTCGCAAAAGCCGGTGATACAGTCCTGAAATCGTCCGGCATCCGACCCAGTATTCCTGCACCTTCACCGCCGCCACTACCAGGTCGCCCGATCCCTCCAGGTAGCCGGTGATGAATCCGATTGCTGGGGTGAAGGTCATCCTCCCATGGTTTGCGAAGGTTCTTCCATATGTTCCTGAACTTTGGCACGAACAAGACCGTGAGAGCGAGGAAGGCGACAAATAAGATTCCGACGATCGAGATGTAGAATGTTGCCAGAAAGATCTCGACTGGAAAGAATTGAGAGACCACAATAATGATCGTGAAGAAGAAGACGTTGCTACATGTCCATAAAAAAGAGGGGGGAGGGGGGGAAGACAGTAAGTACAAGTACATGTCACTCCGTTTTAAATGCACAAGCAAAAAAAAGTCGATCGATGTAAGCATCCATAAGAGTACGGACTTACTAAAGAACAAGCGAGATCTGTTTTGCCTCGTTCCACAAAAAGACAACATTGCGGGTCTTGAAGGCAAGGAAGACTCCAAAGAAAACCAAGATGGCCGGGATGATCGATGACGATAAAACCCACCACACCTGCGTCATGGACCCGCGACAGCGAATCCACTGGATAGATCGAATGTTGATCATCTCGGGTCGGGGAGCATCGATACTCACCTCGACAATCATGGGCACTACGCAGAGGAACAGCGCCAGGGCCATCCAGCGGAGCAAAAGTCGGGTCTGAAACGCCTGGTTCATCACTGTGACCGAGTTGAAGATGCGATAGATCCTGTAGTTCTTGATTGTCAAGGACCTACAAGTTCGATGGATGAGAGGTTTGTTAGCGACACCTCGACGCAAAGATAGCAACCAATTGTTCCCAGAAAGCAGTACAAATGAGACCCTCACCCAACAAGAAGGGTCACTCCGATAGGCAGAATAAAATTCTGTACGATGCACATAGCCATGTCTGGGATACCAATATGCAGCGCGCACCAGATCATAATCAGCAAGATCCCCAGCAACTCGCATAGGCAGAATGTAGGACTAAAAATAATAATTGGTGGCGTCAGAAACAATCAGCGAGGTCAATTTTTCTCGTAGTGCAAAAAAACGGGCGGTCGTTTAGCACACACCTGGATGCCTTAATGACAATGTTGTCTCGAAAATAAACGACCAGCACTCCCGAGATGATCGTCAACACGATTCCAATGATGCACAGTGTGCCAAGGACAATTCCACTGGCATTATCCCATCGCGGATTCTGGACTTTGTGTAAAAGGTAAAGAAAAATTAGCATTTCGATAAAAATTCCGTGATGCCTCCTTGTTACGACACGAATAAATAGAATCTTCTCAGAGAATACATACTCGCCCATGGTGGTGCGTCGCTCGGAGGCTTTGGGTGGCCATCCTTAAAGTGCGGCTCCCTGATGAAGGTGTAGTTTCCAATGAAACTGGTCGCAAAGAGAACAGAATGACCGTCCTGCATGCTGAACGTCATAAAGTATCTACTCGATACGCATTATGTGTGTGCATTAGTAGTTGTTAACACAGTTTACGGTGCCACAAGCATTCTACTATTGAAAATTTTCGCTTGACTCACCCTTCCTTCCTGTCACCGTTTTGGTCGAGAGTGATAGGTCCTGAAGGCCCTCTGTAAGTCGTTTGATTATAGAATCCATTGACATTTGCTGCATGGTCTCCTGCAATGATCTGCTGAATCAATGGATTCTGTGCGTTGCGGTTTGCTGGATCTGGGACAGCCTTTTCGATCAGGTCTCTGTATGCATTTGCTAGCATCATCACACAGCTGTACGCCATCCCTTCATTGTTCTCCAAGTTTGGGTTTCCTGCACCAGGGTAACTATGTATTGACAGGGCGATAATTGGTTAGTTTGCCGTGCCGAAAATAATAATAAATGATTTCCCTGAGCGTAGTACGAGGGACACGTACTCAAGAGGATTAAGTCGCAGCCATTTAGACAAAAACTCGTCATAGGGTGCATATCCTGAGAGCTCCCATCCGTTGTCAATCATAATGAGTCCGTCATACGCCTTGACATCCGGATCCTGTCGAAGCTGTGAAGAAATCTCGTTTCCTGTCACCCATGCGTAGTCTGGACCGAAGAAGCCTGCCTCTCTAATAATTGACGTGCAAATGGACTTTTTGTTAGGCGAAAAAATTCCACGGCGCGCATAGACGGTATAGGTAGGATAGAGGAGAAGCTCTTACTTCATTTCGTGAAGAAGTGCGAACTGACTGTCTCCTGCAGCAATGACAACCTGGATCCGGGATTGAGACGATTGGATCCGGTTCTTGACAAACGTGTAGGTCGGATCGAATGGTACTCCGGCAGTCGTCAAGGGCTGATATGCAAGAATGTAGATTCCCAGTTTCCGTGCACGCGCCGAAAAGTACTCCCGTCCTAATTGGGTTGACAAGCAAGGGGAGGAAGTTCAGTAGCTTATCCACAGTATCCTTTTGTACGACTCACAAAACAAGCAGAGTAGCGATCGATTACCAGACCATCCGAGGGTGTTGATATCATAGATGAGAGAGATCCGCTTCCAGCCCATACTTCTGACAACTTCCAGAATCGCATCCACCAAGACGATGATCGTTGGGATTGTGCGGTAAAAGGATGGGTAGGTGGCTTGATCTGACAATGACGCACTGCCTATTTGAGCCTTGAAAGTAATGAAGCACCATTTAGTAACGCGAATGAACAGCCATATCTAGTTATCGGAATTGATTGTCAAAGTCAATTTCGGACACATTACCTGAAGCAAAGGAACACTGTGGGATTAGTACACTCGAGGTCATCAATGCCTCGTACTTTGTCAGGTCCGACTTGATATCGCCAATGACTCCGCCTACCTATCAGGGTGCAAGATTTCAAACCGAAACGTTTTCAGCCTCAATGACCCACACTCCACAATGGATAAAAAGGTATGGAGTTCACCAAAAACATACAACCAGACTGCACAGGTTAGATAAGCACACCTAAAAGTAAGAGAACAGTCCTGTATCCGCGGAGATGTTTACCTTGGCGCTAATCAACCTTCCTGCAGCCGAGATAGCTGCAGCTCCTCCAGTGGACGTGTAAAGGCTCGGGCTCTGACTATCCCGGATTAAGATCGACATGTTCAGCCCAGGAATGATCTTCTCCTCATTGACCTCATTGACGGCCATCCGGATCGTCGAGATGGCGCTCCGTACCATGGTTGCCTCCCGTTGTGTCGAGGGGAGATTCAAGGACAGAAGGATACCCAGTCGTAGCGTATTAGGATCCGGATCCCACATCGTGTCAAACTCAAATTGGGTTAAGAGTCGTGGTTTTTGGGCTGGACGCTGCATGTTTGTCGGAAGGGTAAACGTATCTGTTTTTGTAAACACTACGGGGCCCGGATAGAAGGGGGATGATAGGTTGGGGATCATTTCGAATGTTGTTGATGGAAGCGGTGATCCTATAGATGGGAGAGGGGAGCTGGTTATTGGGAGAGGAGATCCCGAGAGTACGAGAGGCGGAGATGATAGAGGGGAATATGTTGCTGACGTAGTAGCAACGGATCTAGATCTGGACGATGGTACAGTTGTGGTTATTATCCTTGCTCTCGTTGAGGTTGTTGCTATTGCTGGCCGTGTTGTCGTTCGCGCAGGCGTGGTCAAGGATTTTAACCTTGTTGTTGCTAAGAGGGTGGAATGAGAGTCAGCGAAGTCTCGTGGGTCTACTTGTCGTTTATGGTGTCGTAAGGCTGGTGAAGGAGTATGTGATAAGATAGAAGCTGGGATAAAGGAGTCGGATGGGTGTTCGTTGGAGTCGGATGGAATATAAGGTGACCTGGCGTGGTCTGGTATAAGGGTGTTGTCGTTGGTATTGCAGAGAGAAGGAAACGAAGAGGGGATGGAGTTCGACTGGACAAGTAAAAGCACGTCCAGAAGGGCGATTATGAGAAGAGCGTGGTGGATGGGGCACCTTGCTGTAGGTCTTTTCCCCTTTGCGGAGGTCATTGTTGTCGTATGTGTGTGGAACAAAGTGGTATTATGCATGGGGAGGATGAGTTGGCCTGTGCGATAATAGTTATAAAAGAAGAAAAAAAAGAAGTGCAGGCTGGCCAAGCAAGCTAATGGAATGAAGGGAATGGAAGTGGAGGAGAATGGAGACAAAGAGTGCAATGCGGAAGGTGAATGGACTCCAGACACTTGGCTTGAAGAGGTGGGTGAGGATGACGAGACAACGAGACCAGGCGACTGGTGGGACTGAGGGGAGGATCAATTGGCTGCTCCGTTTGTAGACTTGACTCCTTCCAAACGAAACAGCGATCGTTTTTAATTTTCGATTTGTCTCAGAAAAAAAACATGCGTTTCGAATTGCGTGTGAAACCCACAAGTCTGTTTATTGCGATCCTTGGAGTGTCGAGGAGGTAGATCATCACCACCCCCCCAAAAAGGAGTTGCAAAAGCGATGAATAGGATATATTGAAATATTATTTGATTGTTTGTAGTTTATGAGAGTAAGGTAGAGAGATATAGGTTCCCTTCGGCGCATGATAACCCAGAAGCCAAACTAATGACAGGGTCGCATGCTTCTTTAAAAGAACTTCTTTTTTTGCAAAGTGGTGGACTGTAAGAACAGACTCCGCCTTGGCACTCAGATCGATGATTGTCCGGTTGTGAGACCAAAGACCATCAAGTGAGCGTGGCAATGATGCGTGCTTTTTTGATAGGGAACCTCTTCTTGGCTGCAAGGTGCCATTTGCTTTTATACCCCAGCCGTCACATCCACACACCAGTCACTGCTCTAGCAGTGGATTACTTGGGATTATTTGAGTCTCAGTTTGGAATGAGTTCCATGGGGTGAAGGCCCAAATCATTTACGTTCTCGGCAACCTGCAAATTCAATTATGAGACTGGTTTTTTTTATCACTCCGGTTATCTCTCCCCCTCTCTTCCTCTCTCTCCCTCTCTCTCCCTCTCCCTCTCTCTCTCTTTGTCTCCCTCTCTCCCTTTCTCTTTTTGTCTCCCTTTCTCTTTCTTTGTCTCTCTCTCTCTCTCTCTGCATCCTCTTCCTTGTCACCTTTCCCCGTATTTTTTTGCCCTTCAGCTCCCTTTCCATTCATCTCACATCCCGTTTTTTGATCACTGTCCCTTACTGCATCGCCGTTCTCGCTTCTCCTCCCCAAAGATACATTTGCTGGGGACTGTACAGCGAAGCTTGACCAGGGCTGTAATGTTTGAACTTTGAGCCCTGCCAAGGAAAAAGTCGGTAAAAAACAATATCGTGCAGGTACTGTTTGCATGTCTGCCCAGGGCTAGTGTCGTGATGTGGGTCTATAACGAAGAATACTATCTGTTAACGAACAAGAACTAACCACTATGATACTATAAACTATAGGCATATAACCGTTGAAAAGAAGGATCTAAGTCCGTACCTGGTGAGGATCAGGAGGACTTGGGACCCAGAAAGGTACGCAAGGAAAAGGCCCGAGACGTCAGGTAAGGAAAACGACGGGTGAGCGAATAAGTCTACAGAACAGAAGGCGGAAGATCCATTAATGAATAAGGGGAACCATTACTATTAACAATGAAACAAGGCACTTGCGCACTGAAACAAGGGTTCAGGGCGCTTACCAAAATAGAACCAGAAAGATCTCGTGGTTCCAAAATAGGGCGAAGGAGAGGAGCGAAGGTAGTGCAAAGTAAGCGGATGTTCTGAATTCTACAGATAGTAGTACGAAAAGGGGACCAAAGGGTAATAAAAGTGGGGATCTATATTAGCCAAATGGCACCGAGAGCATAAAGGACTGAGTTCTCTGAGGAACAACTGGGAGAGTTCCAAGGAGTCCGCATATTGTAGGGCTGATCGTGGTGATGGCGAGAAGAGGAGTGCTGACAATGAAGTAGACCCCGTATATTGTTGCTGCCGATGGGAATTTGATCCGCAAATCGATCCGTTCTGAACTGTTACACCGTTAGATGATCTGTCGGCTTGTGGTCGGGTGTTGGGCTGCAACAGCGGAGGTCTTGCGGACTCGTGGACAGGGTGTGCTCTGGATGGTTGGTATGCATCTCTTGGCGGTGCAGAACGTGGCGAAAGGAAAAGGATTTGAACGGAATCCTGACTTGTTGTTGGTGGAGGTGCGCGTAGGCGCATCCACGTCTGGAAGGTAATGGTATACCTGAGTATTGCCGTGGAATTCCAGTTCAATATGAAGAACAAAAGTCAAAAGTCGGTAAAATAAATCAGAAAAAGCAGGAGGAGCCAAGTTGCTCCATCCTTCGTTTTTATTACTAGCTAAGTACCCCTTAACCCACATGTTCTTAATTCGGACAAAATTGTGAGTGAGAGAACGATTCCCGTTCACATCACCACACTAGCACGGCCGGGAACACGGTTCCTTTTTTTTATTAGGGGAAGGTGTGATAGTATCGTAGGCTGTTCTCTTACTTCGCCTCCACTATTCACAACCGCGCCTCCATTCTTCACAACCGCGCCTCCTACCTCCCTAACAACCACGCCTCCTAGTTACTAGTATATATACCTTTCTCTCCCTGTACAATAAACATCATCCGTTTCTAGCCTCTCCTCCTCGTCCTTAGTTGTCATCCATCTCCACTCTCGTTCGTCTCTCCCTCTATTCCCCTATCCGCATTCACTCGCTCGGTTGCTATTACAACCATGGACCACTTGCTCGTGCATATGCTGATCACACAAGTTTTGGGGGGAGAATCAGAAGTGGCAGTACAGGCGCAGGACAGAACTCATAGAGCTAATTTGAAAAAAGGTGGCAAGGGTAGCAAAAACCATTGACTCTATCCTTGCTTGCAAGGATTACACAGGCATGAGCATCAATGCTGTGAAGGAACTCCTCAAGGCTGAGAGCAGTAAGGCAGCAGCAACGACCGCGGGGTAAGGAAGGATAGGGAGGACTGGGTCAATGGTAGTGAGGTTCAATAAACTGTATACCCATGTTTGTTTTATATTTACTAGTATTGTTCCGTTCTTGGCGCGTGGCTCAAAGAAAGGTAGAATGACAGGACTCGGGAAGAAGAAAAAAACGATTAATCATAGGTTCATAGGTCGTAGGCGAAAATGAAGCAATAAAACATGAAAACCAACACTAATGACATGCTTTCTAAGTGCCAAGACAACGTACAGTTTTCCGACAGGTCAAGTGTGGGCAGAATGAAGCAATGAATGAGTCATTAGCAAGGAGTCATTAGCATTCATGAACGAGCATTCCATTTCCGCTCAAAACATCAAAATGACGAAATTTGGCCCGCATCAAACGCATGATTTTAGTGCGGAGGTTCCTGTTCGAGGGACTACGAACCCAATTGGCCTGAATTTTTGTGCAATCCAACGGACTACGATGTGAATTGTCAAGTCCGGACATGAGTCCGCAAAACTTGGACATACATATGAAAATAAGGTTTGGACATCCACAGGTTTCAAAAAAATCATTTCTTTTGGGTCCTACTGTCGCGCCTGTTGTCCTCCAACAGCAGAGCAAGCTCTTCTTGATCGTCGGATTGCTGAAGTGCATCCTTCTTTATGAAGTACTCGTTCATTGCATCTTGCAGATCTCGTTAAGCCTGTTCCTTGGTCTGGATATAGGTGATCCTAGTATAAAGGCACTTGATAATCGGGGATGCTACGTTTCCTGCTTCGAGTGCTGTTCTGTATTCCTGCTCTGCTTGTTGGAGCGTGATCCCGACTTCCTGTTTGTCGCTTCGCATGATGGGTCGATGGTTGGCGGGGAAGATGGATAGATGGATAGATGGATGAATGTATCAATCTCAAGTCAATTAAAAAAAAATGTTTAGGATTTGGAGACAGCAAGTATTTGGGAAGAGAAGGTGATTTATTGATTGTGCACACAAGCTTGATATGAATATGATCAAGCTTGAGTGGCCTAGTTCCCCGACACCCCCAGAACGCGACACCTTGTGCGTTAAGCTTGAAGCTTGTTTTTTTTTCATTTTTATAAAAGGCCATGTGGTGTTAGGGAGTGACTATCAATAGTTAATATGAGTAGCATGAATGAGAAAAATTCAATTGGCGAGGAGGAAGTTATGCATCTGTCGCGTCGTTCCCTATGATAAGTCGACTCTTGGCATGATTGGTCGACCCTTGGCACGATCGGTCGACCCTTGGCACGATCAGTTGTGTCAGAGTTTCACTCTGATAAGGTTACACTAACCTATGACGCCACCAACATTCCTAGACTTTTCTTCCCTTTGATTACTAATCAAAGCTACGCCTCATAGAAACCTCTAGAAACCCAACACGACAACTATCTAGCATTCACTCACGTATAAATTCCCCAACCAACACCTAGATAGCCCCTTAGTTCATAACTCACTCTTTATTAAAAACGCTCAAAAGCACACAACGTACCCTCGCCTTGTTGCAAGTTGATCCTTGGGCGCAGTTGACTGAGCCCAAGGCAATTAATTAGCATTGCTCACGAATACATATATATATCCCATAGCACCCCAAATAGTTTGATCCTTACCTCGCAACTTGAATAATACTTTGTCTATAGCTTGAAACCCCATATCTGACCCTCTATTCCCTTTGTTCTCTTCCTCCACCTCTCTTCCTGATCCTGCCTAAGAAAAGGTCAACTTTGCCTTGTTCTAGTCTAGATTCTCGACAGCATCCTAAAGTACAGGACCCGGCTCAAATGGCGGATACGGTGAGTGTGTTAAAAGAAGGCAATGGCAAGTATCAAAAACTAGAGCAGTGGTAAACGACGCATTGGTGGAAGGGAGGCAGTGAATGGATAAGACCAGTCAATTAAGCGATGCGCATAAAGAGACACAATCTTCGCAATGATTAGCATTGTCTTTATTAAGCAGACACTGTAATACGATAAAGAGAACCATAGGTGTATAACTAGCTCTTTAAGTTTGTCGGCGCTGTTTTATGGCTGGGGACGGTCCGAAAGCGATACACAGTCCTTAGACTGCTGGTTTTATTGCGCCTTGCCCCCCTACTGTGGCACTACCATATGACTCTCTTGTGCCAAGACCACAAGGGTACAAGTAGGCAGGATGAGTCTCTGACTCTACAAGGCTCTTGACCGAGACCCAAATCTGAGCCTAGTGACTCGACTCGGCTATGACCTAGACCCGTCTAGTTCTGGACTGTCGGCTCGATTGGTATAGATCGATATGGGTGTGGCTATGTGATTTGCAGAGCAAAGTCTATATCCTTTAAACGCTGCAGACTTCCATAAGGACTGAGGTGTAAGATTTGCGGTCTAGACTAAGGTGGAACTATGCACCAGTCCCTGCTGGATCAATTTGACTTGATATAGGCGACTTCTGCTACTTGGGGGGGAATAGCCTCCACTGGGTGTACTTATGCCAGATGGAAAAGGCGCGCGGGAGGAGAAGTTACGGCGAAACAAAGAATTTTAGATTTATGCACTGGCCAGGTCTTAAATTAAGCGGGATAATTTTAAACTAAATGCATGTGATCGAATTAAAGACCACCCGTGCGTTCTAGCATGGGTTCTGACTTAGACGCGTTCAGCCATAACCCAACGGATGATAGCTTGGGACCATTTTCTGCTCAGGCAGGCCCAAATACCGATTATCTGAATGAACGGTTCCTCTTGTACTAAGTTCAATTACTATTGCAACAACATTTCATTAGTAGGGTAAAACTAGCCCGCCTGACGACGGTCTAAACCCAGCTCACGTTCCCTATTAGTGGGTGAACAATCCGACGCTTACTGAATTCTGCTTCAGTATGATAGGAAGAGCCGACATCGAAGGATCAAAAAGCAACGTCGCTATGAACGCTTGGCTGCCACAAGCCAGTTATTATAACCTATCCTAGTAGTACATTTGCCCACATCCACGTGACCATGACTGCTTTTTCAACGTGCTAGGATTCGTTGCATTGTAGGTCGGAGGAATATCTATGTTGGGCTCTGGTCATAGTGTTTCTCAAATGCGAATGCGAATAAAGGGGTTTCCATTGATTTTACATGATGCGAATGCGAATGCGAATGCGAATGCACTATGTTCTTGAGAAACACTAGCTCTGGATCCGGGACCTGTCTACGCATAAGACGTACGAAACATATGCTAGATGACCTTATGTATTTTGTCAGCCAATGGGCACTTACGGCAAGAAGACTGGACAATGCATGTGTCAATAACGGACAGGCCACTCAACCTACACGGTCAGCTCCCGCATGTACAGTACAAATGACTGGCTGGACGCAGGACAACGATAGTTCTAGGCCACTGAGGCCGTGCAACTGATTATGGCCAGCATCAAGTATATAAAGGAAGCGTTGCGGTCTATTGAAAACAACATCAACGCTTCACTGTTCAAGACACAACGTTAATAGAACCTTCTTATCACTCCGCCTTACACAGAGATCATACATCCTGACGTGGCTCCCATTACTCAGAAAAAAAGTATGAACCACCATGCACTGTTTTACCTTTGCCGCTGTGTTTTGTTTTGCCCCTGTAGCTGCGTTTGACGTGATGACTTTGCTTTGTAGTATACTAATCTAAAGCGATACTTAATTCTCCAGGCTACCAAAATGAAGATTATGCCCGGTATCACCTTGTGTTTCCTTGCGATGATGGCCGTTGTCCAAGCAGGTCATCCACAGGTGCCTGTGCCAGGACTTAACCCCACTCCGACTGGGAGCCGCACTGTGACTGGGAGCCCCACTGCGACTGGGGGCCCCACTGTGCAGGCTCCTTGTGTGCAAAACAGGTGCCATAAGTACTGGGTTTAAGACTCGATTATTTTTATCTGCAATGATTCTTCAGTGGCAATGGGACACCATCTGTGTTATCTTTTTTTTTATTGGTAGTGCTGACATTCAAAAGAGCTAAAAGATTCAGGCGTGTGCGCGATTATAAATGGAGTAGAAGGCCAAGACGGCAAGGCATCTTTATTTTTCCAGCATTCAGAACTCATCCGCTCAGATTAGATCGATCTTCCCACATGAATTCCAATGATAACACTCTGTTGAGGTTAGGTGCTGCAAATATTTTTAACTAGAATAGTGCCCGCGGCTTTGCTCGCGGAGGTGTGGAGCAAGTGTGAAGTGAAAAAAGTGGTGGTGGTCGAATATTACAAAGTTTATTTGTGTTATTTCTCTCTCGCTTTTCTTTTTCATTTTTTCCTGCCTTCTGCAAAAATACATTTCATATGTTTTGTACAGTCCCCGGCTTCTACACCGTGTAAACGTTTTTGTAAAAATGCAAGCTCTGCAAAACAACACACCTTTATTGCAATGCTTGCATATATAGGAAAGCCTCGGACTTTCATATTATATATCCTCTTAATGCACTTGTAGTCTGACTTGTCAAGGACTAGAATAGTACCCGCGTCTTCGCTCGCGGAGGTGTTGGGAGAAGAAAAAAAAAGAGAAATGGATGTGGTAATATTTATTTCTGTCTGTCACTCTCTCCGTTACTCCCTACTCTCTTTTTTTTTTCCTTGTCATTTTTTTTTTTTTTTTGTCACTCAAGGCAAGAATCTCTGGGTAAACAACATTTGTTGTACAGCCATATGGTGTATCGGGATCCTCCCTCTCAATCAACACATGCGCATTGTTCTTGTTCATCACTCGAGATAGGGCGACGTACAGTTGACCATGGGCGAATACCGGCTTCTTGAGATAGATACCAACGGTGTCTAAAGCCTGACCTTGGGACTTGTTGATCGTCATTGCAAAGGCGGGTCGGATAGGGAACTGGAGTCGTCGGAACTTGAACGGCATAGCGAGGTCAGAAGGGCAGATCGGGATGCGGGAAAGGAATACTTGATTGCTGGCATGTGTCCCTGTAATGATAGTGGCTCCCAATACGTACCGGGAGAGCGACATACAAATGAGTCGTGTCGCATATTCGCCTAATGGCACCCTAAGATAGATGGAGACAATAGACTAGACTACCCTTAAGCTACATACCAGGGACAGCATAATAGACTGTACCTGGTGTGCCTAATACAATCCCTCTCTTTGTCTCATCAGTTACTTGTGTACGTATGATAAAACCTTAATATATCGCAAGTCGCGTACCATTGCAAAGTCCCTCCTGTGGCATGAGGTTTCGAAGGAGTATGACAGGACAACCCACGGTCAATCTCAGGCGGTGAGGAGGGAGCGAAGACGACTTGAGGCTGTTCAGAAACTCGATAGGAAACAGAGCGTCCACTCTATCGTCCTCTTTATCGATGATGGAGTCCTGCGAGAGAAACTCCCTTGATTATCCTTCTATGGCTGACATGATATGGTTGTTGACTTCATCGACGTTGTCGTTTGTCGGACAGAGCACTGCGCGCTGATTGAGATACTGGGAATTGCCAATATTGTGCCGGAGATCGGGATAGACCTTGGCAATGAGATCGGCAATGTTGGCATTGGCTGGCATCACCATCTGAGGTGGAAGTGTGATGGTGGTGGAGATTCTGTGGTCTGGTGGCGGGCCAGGAACAGTTCCTTCTCCGACTTGAAGAAGCCAGTTTGCGAACCCAGTCTGTTCCTCGATGTCGGGAGCGTCGGCATTTGAGGAGACGCATGTTGACGGAAAGATGAAGGTGTTGGATGTGGTCCCAGAGTGGAGATCGTTTAAAGCAGGCTCCAATGGTTTCCTCTCTGCGTCCTTGCTTGACGACTGGAGGAATTTGCCTAAAGTCGCCGCCAAAGACCATGAGCTTTCCTCCAAAGGGATGGTGTTCGTTCACAGGGTCCACAGTCTTCATTAGGTCTTTGAGAGTGCGATCTACAGCCTCAAAGATATGCCGATGCATCATAGGAGCCTCGTCCCAGACAACAATCTTGGCCTGGATGAGAAGATCAGCAATTTCTGACATGTGGTTGACTGAACAAACACTATCCTCGTGGGTAGGGACGGGAATCTTAAAGCGCGAGTGAACAGTTCTTCCGCCTTGTATGAGCAATGCGGCGATTCCAGATCCAGTGTGCACATGGATCATTTTTTTTTGTCCCACGGATCTTTGTTGCAAGACAACCCCGGACTTTATTATTGATGTCTTCAACAGAAACGGACTCTTTGCATTTAGACACAGGTATATCAATTAGGCACACAGAGGGCCAAGGATCAAATCATAAGACGAAGCTGATATAGTACCGCGAGCAATTCAATTGATCAAGAATAGTGCGCGAACAAAGGATGAGATGAAAAATATATAGTTTTTTTTATTTGTACAAGGAAAGTGCTAGAAGTGCGGGGATATGCTTTTTACAACTGAAAGTTAGAGATGTGTGTGAGAACAAGAAGAGATGATTTAGTTCTTCTTGATGTTCCAGGTGTACTCATCAGGCAACTCCTGACGGACACCCATCAAGGAGCCCTCGGGCTGGACAGCGGGCAACTGAGCAGCACCCCAGGCACGGATACGCTTGATACCACCATCGGGGATCATGACAACCTTGATCTGGGCAATGCGCTTCTCGGTCAACTCGACGGGGACCTTGAAGAAGTGCTGACGGTGAGGCGTCATAGGGGCCTCGCTCAAGAGAACAATGGGCTGCTCAGAGCCAATTTCGTAACCCTCAATGGTGACAGCCTTGGGGGGGTTACCCATGTAGTGAGCAGTGTCGACCTCAATGTCGGTGACGTGACCGGGCTGACCGAACTTGATGGTGGCAAAGTCAACGTGGCCGGGCGAGCGGGAGCGCTTGGTCTCCCAGCCGTCAGACATATCGTGGCCACGGCCGGGGAGGAGCATGTTGGAGGGGTGACCGTAGTGTGCGTCGGACAAGTCGATGACGATCGATCCAGCAGCAGCAGAGGCCAAGTCGTAGATCTCGTGCTTGTTCTCGGGGTGGACTTGGTGGACATTTCCGTAGACACGGAGGCGGGCAACACCACCATCGGGGTACATGCAGAAGCGAACGTGGGTATAGGCTTCGTCGGTGGGCTTCTCGAGCTTGAAGCCGTGACGGGAGCTGGGGTTCAGAGCGACCTTGGTCAAGATAGGGGTCCAGGCGACCTGAGCCCACTCCTCGTGGGTGCGGGAAGCAGCCTTGGCAGGGAAGGACTCAGTGTAACCCTCGACGGAGACGAAGGGGGAGTGGTTGCCGGTGAAGTAGGAGGTATCAATCTCGAATCCGGCAATGTTTCCAGGGTAGCCGAGCTGGATAACGCACCAGTCGTAGTTGGGGGCGTTGTGGCGGCGGG